>OY728126.1:238878741-241444892 GCA_963277665.1 Viscum album | reverse complement strand
CCCTTTCTCCCCAGACCCTGGATAGATTCCCCTCCCCCAGCCAGTCATGCCCCCCCCTTCCCCCCCAGACCCTAGATAGATTCCCCTCCCCCTGCCAGTCCTTCCCCCACCCCAGACCCTGGACAAATCCCCCTCCCCCTGGACAGATTCCCCCTAGACCCTAGACAGATTCCCCCCTTCCAGTCCTGCCCCCACCAGACCCCGGACAGATCCCCCCCCCCCCCATAACCTGGACAGATCCCCCTCTCCTTGGACAGATCCCCCTCCCCTTGGATAGATTCCCCCCAAACCTTAGACAGATTACCCTCCCCCTGCCAGTCCTGCCCCCCCAAACCCTGAACAGATCCCCCCCCCAGACCCTGGACAGATCCCCCTCCCCTGGACAGATCCCCCTTTCCTTGGACAGATTCCCCCCCAAACCCTAGACAGATTCCCCTCCCCCTATCAGTCCTTCCCCCCCAGACCCTGGACAGATCCCCCTCCCCTTTGAAATATCCCCCCTCCCCTTGGACAGATTCCCCCCAGACCCTGGACAGATTCCTCTCCCCCTGCCAGTCCTGCCCCCCCAGAACCTGGACACCCCCCCCAAGACATTTGACAGATTCCCCCTCCCCCTGCCAGTCCTGCCCCCTCACCCCAGACCCCTAGAGAGTTCATACCTATCTTAGAGGTTGTTTTCTATTTTAAGTATTTTTATCTTGTGATAGGTGGATATCTTTCTATTTGGAATCATTTAATCCTCGATATGATTAGTTTTTATGTAATGAACAGGATTTATTGACTAGTTCCCTATTGATCCCATATTAACTGCTGTCATTGGAGGGTGATGATTAAATCCCCATAGGGAAGTAGGTATGTGAATAATTTATAATGGGATGTCTGTGTGACTCAAGATAGGTATGAGCTGTAAAGGATGGGTAGTGTGATAGATCAGATCACTAGAATTTTCCTTGAGTACCAGGGGTTACAAACCTTTGTTTTCCACTGGTAGTGGGAAAATTCAGTGAAGACTATCCTAACAACATTTATGGTCTACCACTAGTATGGGAGGTATAATACAATATCAAAATTGTTCTAGGGAGCAGTACCAATAACCATTACTCCTTATAATATGGCACTTATGGAGCTTCTGGATCTCAAGAAGATATTCGAGGACGTAGAGGCTAAAGGCCTCATATTCCCCAGTAAATACCATGGGGTTTCACTCAACTCTGTGTTGGATAGAGGCAATAGAGGTGGCTATTCATTGATCACGTATTTTGTAGGAGACTATAGAGTATGTCCAATTGTTCAGAAGGAGCATGATGAGAGAATTATCTAAACATTAGTCATATGCCAACCAACGCTGATGAACTCTCAAGTTAGAGGTTGGAGATCGTGTTTTCTTTAGAGACTCACCCAGGTTGGACTATAGACATATTCAGTGGTAGGATAATCTCTTACTAAGGTTCATTGGACACTTTGATGTTTTGAAATAGATCAGACTAGTGGACTACAAGTTAGCACTCGTCAAAAGTACCATTCAAAGCATGATGTACTTCAAGTGTCTTGGATGCACTAATACTCTCTAGACACAACACATGTTTTTTGTCCTAAATGAGGATTAGGTAGGATGTAGATGCTTCATTAGAGGAGTATCTCATTAATATATTTGATTAGAGCGTGAAGACACTCCAAGTTTAATCAATTCCCCTGGTACAGGTGCTATAACACGACATTACCGCGGTGTGGACCACGGCGTGACCGCGGCATGACCACGGCATGACCGCGGCATGACCGCGGCTTAACCGCAGCGTGGACCGCAGCGTGTTGGGCCTGATCCAGCGACATCCGCGGGGTAGCATCTTCTGTCCTGGAGTGAAGGGAGCAAGAGGAAGCTAGAATGCTGGTGGAAGGGGCCTGGTTGCAGGTGTTGGGGGGATGGTCTGGGCTGATTCGAAGGTGGCAGGGGGGCCGTTGTGGGATTGAATTCTGGTGGTAGTAGGATGAAATGAAGTTAGAATGGGGGCTGGTGTGGGCTGTATGTGTCTGGAGGAGAGTCAAATCACGGCATTACCATGGTTTGACTGCAGCGTGACCGCGGCGTGACCGCGGTGTGACCGCGGCATGACAGCGCCATGACCGTAGCGTGTTGGACCGATCAAGCAACATCCGCGGGGCATCATCTTCTAGCCAGAAGCAATGGGAGCGGGAGGATGCGGGAATACTGGTAGAAGGGGGCTGGTTGCAGGTGTTTGGGGGATGGTGCGGGCTGATTCGAAGGTGGCAGGGGGGCTATTGCGGGCTGGAATACTGGTGGAAGATGGCTGAAATGAAGGGGGAAGGGGACTGGTGAGGGCTGGATGTGGCTGGAGCAGGGCCAAATCACGGCATTACCGCGGGCGTGACCGCGGGCGTGACTGTGGCGTGACTGCGGTGTGACCGCGGCGTGACTACGGGGTGACCGCAGCGTGTTGGGCCGGTCCAGGGACATCCGCGGGGGCAGGCATCTTCCGTCCATGATCGAAGGGTGCAGGAGGAGGTTGAAATGCTGGTGGAAGGGGGCTAGTTGCAGGTGTTGGGGGGATGGTGCGGGTTGATTAGAAGGTGGCAGGGGGCTATTGAGGGTTGGAATGATGGTGGAAACAGGCTGAAAATAAGGTATATTTGGGTTTTTGTGGGCTGTATATGGATGGAGTAGGGCCAAATTGTGGCGTGACCGCAGCGTGACTGCGGTGTGACAGCAACGTGACTGCGGTGTGACCGCAGCATGTTGGCCTGATCCAGCGACATTTGCGGGGCAGCATCTTCAGACCAGGAGGGAAGGGAGCGAGAGGAGGCTGGAATGCTAGTGAAAAGGGGCTGGTTGCAGGTGTTGGGGGATGGTGCAGGCTGATTCAATGGTGGCAGGGGGGGTGTTGGGGGCAGGGGGGATGTTCAAACATAAATACACCAACAGAGATTCTTGGATAAACCAAGACTCCATTGCTCGGATAGAGGTGATCTAGCAATACTTCCACATGCAGTAACTATCAGAAGTTTGTAATCATGGATGAAATGGTTTAAGATAACCAAACACAGTATGAGAATTTTAATGTAAAACAACCAAATGGAGGGGTTGTGCAATGACACGAATGGGCAGAGTGAGAATATCGGATTGATCATCGGACGAAGTATAAAGCGATCAGAGTAAATAATATGCGCTGTGAGAATACAATATGCAAAGTAGGATCACCAGACAGTCCAATAAAACTATACACAAAGTAGACACCCTATGATCAGATGATTCAGGTATAACATACCTGGTAGTAGAAGAGTTAAAAGACATTGATATTAATCTACATACACAAGATCTGGAGCACCAAAAAAATGCAGCTACTGATGATCATGTGATCAGAATACAATTGAGCTGAGTAATAAATACAATAAAGAAGGTAATAATCCTATAACTCCCCTGAAAGTATAGATAATAGTTGATGTTCAATGTATAAAGAATGATATGTTATATTTGGATGCATGGAGAAATTAAATTTCATAAGATAAAATTATATTTTTCATTAAGAGAAGATTTTGAAAATCACATTTACAATTTTGTAATTTGAATAATGAATTTAGAGTACATAAAACAAAAACCATGAGGGAATAAGTTATTACATACCATTAGGTAAAATGATGAAACTGATATAGTACCTGAGTCAGTTGTTTGGGATCTTACATCAGAATAAGCACCCTATAAGCAGATAAACAGTAATGTCAGATTGAATGACTAATCATATATTGGATATAGGTGGCTGAAAGCATCAAATAATCTATACTCATGTATGCAAATCCCTATTCTTATGCTTTTGAATAGAAACAATTCATCCTCGTTAACATGTAAGCACACCTTCTCTCTCTTTCAATATCATGCTCAACAAAAGCATTATAAGGTCATGCACCCACCATTGCAAAGAGAATAAAAACATGGGTTTGAAAATGTAAAAAGTATAACATGCTTAACAGGTGTAGGAAGCTTCTATGGACCTACCACTGCATGCTCAAGTGTCAAACTGTGATGTAGAATACTAAAATATACTTTTTTTTCTAGGAATCTTTAAATCTAATAGGTATGTTGGATGATTTTAAAGCAATAACCATGTTTATACATGCTTTAAAAAGTTATTCATGTCATATCTGGATCCTATAACCCATTTTTTTCAATTTTTTAAGCTAAATTTCAAGGAAAATCTCTTTTATGATAATCTATAAAAGTTCTATAACCTCATGGAAACACTGTCTATGTCATGGTCTTCCCACATTTTGAGGTTCAATATCTTCTGCAATGGCTCTTATAAGATACAAAAGTCAAATGTTGGTGTGAAGAATGGACATAAGCCTTAAGGAACCAAGCATTACTATAGGAGCATGGTATTTTTTAAACAATAGTAATGTACTGTATACATCTAAAGGAATAATAATACATGAAAACATAAAGGGGAATCTATAAACATGCCTCAAATATTATACAGTAGATAATTCTGCATATTGGAGTTTGCAAACTTCATGCTTGTAAAGATCAGCAATGTTCACATGAAAATAAAAGGTCACCAAATAGGGACCCCTACAACAGGTTCATCCGCAAATTATTCTACCAAGCCTGTAAGAAAAATGTATTGATCAAATACATCCACCTTCAAAACAGATTCTAATAATTTCAAGATAACACAATAAGAAAACTATTGAATATTTGATATTTAAAAGAAAAAATGATAATAGATTACCACATTCAAATAGAACATAACCTTTATAGATTTTGAAGATTAACTCCCAACCTATTAAGGAAAGAAAGGTATTTTATGTAGCTTCCTGTAAGCCAAATATTCATAGGAGAAGCCACCCAAACTGGTGTAAAAATTTTATGCATAATAGTGTGCATGTCAATTAAATGTCCCTGATTTATGGAAGTGTTCCAATACCACCAGATCAGGTGAAAATCTGCATCCGCTGCTGCATGAAATAGATTGTGAAGTTGAGAGAAACCATTCTGAACTGTACAATGGTTTAGGATGCCATAAACACTGGAAGTAGTGAAATCTTCAGCTTCAAACATGTCTGAAATAATTCCCCAAATAACTCTAGCATAAGTTCAGTGAATGAAAACATGTTCAAGAGAGTCTTCCCCAACCCTGTACACACTGCACATAGAACAAAAATAAAGACCAAATTTCATAAGGTTAGTGTTCGTTGGTATTTTCTGGTAAATGACAAGCCATAAAAGAAAAAAATGGGATGGGATAATCCATGATTTAATAAAAGGATTCAGATATCAGGACATTTTAGTAAGAACATCCCATATATAAATTGTGATATAGCCTATATGTACGTGTCACATGATGAGCGTGAATATAATCCATAGTATCAGCTTTTGGCATAAATTGGTAGGAATAAATGGCCTCCCCAACCATAATGAAAATGAATACCTTAATTTTTCTAGAATGGAAAATATATAATGAAAATTAATACCTTAATTTTCTCTTAGAATTCATATGAATACTCATTTAAGGTTTCTAATTTTTACAGGTATGCATTTTCATTATATCTTTTCCATTCCAGACCAATTAAGGTATGAATTTTCATTAAATAAGAATACCATCAATATAATAGAATATAAATTTGTCAAAAATATGTTTTTTTTAAAAAATACAAATAAAAAACATTTTAATTAAAATACAGAAGTTATCACAAAATAAATGTAAAAATTTACTGGTTTTGGAAATATAATACTCATAAAAGTATAACTCATATACAAATATATCAATATAAAATCATAGTACAATAGTATAAAAATATGGGCATTACCACTGATTCTACGGAATACATGGTTTAAAGGTTTTCCATATCCTGAGAAAGTGTAAGTAGTGTAGAAATCTCATTATGCAATGATAATATAGTGGGATCCCAATAAAATAGTTGTTGTATAAGAGAAAATCAAGAAATTTAAACATCATAAATTAAAGCACTTGATGGTCTAACCAAACACATATTACAACAGAATAAGAATAAATTTAGTAGCGAAAATTGGGGGAAGATAAATCTATTAATATAAATAGATTTTGAGAGAGAAATTGGGAGAAGAAACAAAAATATGGATTTTTCAACCTTACATGGGTATTGAGCTTTCTAATGATCACAAATAAAAAGGATTCAGTGAAAGGGAGAAGCCAGAGAGAGAGGAAAAGTTTGGGCAAAAGGATTCGAGAGAAGAAATTGATCATTGAGGGATGGACACTGATTGATGAATGTTGAAGTATGTTGAGAAAAGATAGCCATGGAGTGTTGATGGATACGTTGGAAGATAAACAACACACATATAAAAAATAAGAAGACCGATAAAGGATACCTTCTAGAGGAAATGAAAAATAGATGACTATGGGAACAATTAGATACACAATTAAGATAAATGGATAGTAATTAGAGGTACATCATCATCACTAATAGAGTTCATTTCCTAGAGTAGATTTGTTGCAAATACACATGTTGGTAGAAATGAACAACCAATTGCATATGAAACATGTGTTGTTTTTCATAGTGGTTTGGTCTTGAGGATCTCATGTACTTGAGATTGCTAAGTGAAAAATTCATGAGAATAAGTCTCAATTCTTAGGATCCCCAAGCACCTATTATTCAAACATTCTTTGTAGGAATAGAGAGTTGTCTATCATAGGGAAATACAATTACTACCCCTCAGTCTACTATTGAGGGTGTCACACTATAGGTTGTCACCCTAAACTCTGAAATTAGGGCCCTTTGGAAATCCTTCTAGGAATTGAGAGTTTTCAATCATAGGGAATTGGCTCATAATTCATGTTTACCAATATATTCTATAAGAAAACAGGCATTATGCACATATCCCCACCACTTCACAAGAATACCATTAGCATATCCTAGTAGAAAATGGAGGGATACAATCAGAATATTTCCATGCTTCAATCGAATATGTCTTCCAATATATTATTGTGACAAAAAATGTATTGGCCATTATTCTCACTCATTCACATCGGAATTTCTAGTATATTCTAGTACCCATATAGTGGCTTTGTTGGAATATTCAGGTGATTTTAAAGGGACAAGAATACTATAATGTTCTCACTACTAGAGAAGCATATCAACTTCTCCAACATGACATGGTGGATACTATAGAGTAAGCTCATATTCTTTCTCCTACCCATGAGGATTATCAACGCATTCTAGTAAAGGATGAGGCACTGAACCAAGCTCATATCCCCATTTCAACTAGTGTTCATCAACCCAACTTGAAAATTAACTCAAGACGGGTGTATATATCTATTGAATAATTATAGAGGTTAATTACAAAGGTAAACCAAGAGCAATATCATATTTACGCTCCAACTATTGTTCATAAGATGTCCCCTCAATCACCTCAGAGAAGGCCCATATTCTTTCCAAAAATCTATAAGTTACTCAAAAACTTTTGACAGCTTCCAGTAATCAAGAAAATGTTCCTACTCATATTTCTTTTAAAGACTATATAGAGGTTTCTTATATCCCTTGTCCCATTCTATGGGTCCATCAAAAAAAATGTATCAGGGAATGCCCATTTTAATTGGACACATCTTATCCTTAAACCAAGGTTAGACATCATATTTTGGAAGCCACCCAAAGGTGCTATCATACACCTACCAACAATTTAGTATCTCACTGGCATATCCTAATAGCTTCCCAGCAATGGGAAAATATTCTCACAACAGCAAGCATTCTTTTACATACTCCAGTGACCACCAAGTACAAGTATCATACTCTTTCTCATTACCAAATGGTTGGTTGGCATATTTCAACCAAAATATAGGATGAGGCTCATATTTCTACCCTAAATAATTCTTGAATGATTGAGGTTATCCAGTTCATGTCTGAAGTATATTAAATATTCACCAACTCTTCATCTAAAGAATATATCCATAGTTATTATGATAGTCCTCTTCATGATACCATATATATGAATTAAAAATATTCTACCCCTAAAATTCTTTGTGTACAACCTCCCCATGGTGATATATCACCCTATTAAATACATCCTATAATTCTCAAGAAACATTCACATAGAATGGTACTCAAATAGCCAGGGTCAACCATATATAGTTCCACACCAAACATTAGCAACCATAGTTTGAAGGTGAACCAGAGTAGTGATGACCTTCTTTACCTTATAAATTCTGTGAGTCGTTGTCCACAGAAAATTGACCTATGTAGTATGACTAGTTAAAGGAATATGATTCTGATGAGGAAGAAGTTAGTGTGGACAAGTGGAAATATTTGGTCCATAAAAACCCCTGGGTACATTCTATCCCATCACCAATTCCATCTATGATATCCTTGATGATCTAAAGGGGGAGTGAATTTTTTTAATTCTTCCAAAACCTATAGGAAACTTTTCAATGGCTAAAGGAAAAAATCACCACTCTTAACAGGGATATGAGGATCATCTTCAGGCCGTGAACATGCTCTATTTCCAAATAGTCCTTTCTAATTTCTATGGGTCCTGGGATGTGAAATCAGAAAATAATTACAAGATCCTATTATATGATTGCATCCATAGAATAAAATCCCACTGACAAATAATCATTGATGACTTGTTTTATGCATCCATCCAAGGATTGGGTGAGAATGGATCATTACACTTTTCCGGGTTCCTAGATCAGTAGATTCCACTAGAGAAAGCATCATGTAATATCATTTTCACATGAGAGGCCATATGTATGGTTAATATACATGTCTGTGGATCAATACAATAAATGCTTCCTATCTCTAAGACATTAAAAGCATCATGATTGGAGAGAGGGATGTCGATAGGCTCTGGATCTAGGACTCTGGACAATTCAAGAACACAACTCAGATAAGTAATTGATAATATCAGGCTTCATGAAATCACCTTATTGAAAGTAGCTCATGTTCTGAGAAGGTGCTACACTCATCTCATGCATGGGTGAAAATGCACCAAATTGAGAATATTGTATTGGGATCATATATGGAATCCATTTTGGGGAAACCATATCCCATAAGGTAGATAGAATTTTTACCACTGCATCTACCTATAGGGTCATAATATCTTAGGTGGATCTAGAAGAAATCATTAGTGACTCTAAATCAACCCCATCTCGCAAGGAATGGGCATTTTTTACTACAACTTCCACCATGGGGGTTATCAAATTCTTAGCAACGTCAAAAATTACCAGTGGTGGCGGGGAGGCCGTGTCGGCAAGGAGGCGGGGAGGCCACGTCTGTAGGGAGCCGGGGAGGCTACGTTAGAGCCGCATCAGTGGGGAGGTAAGTCAGCTTCCTCGCGAGGGGAGGAGGGGTCGCATTGGTGGTGAGGGGAGTATCAGCAGGGAGGTGGGGAGGCTGCATTGGAGCCACATCGATGGGGAGGTAAGTCGGCTCCCTCGCGATGGGAGGAGGGGTTGCATCGGCAGGGAGGAGAGCTAGCTGCCTCGCAATGGGAGGAGGGGGAGGAGGATTCGTCGAGGAGGATTCGTGAGCGAGGGAGGGAGGGGGAGGAGGATTCTCCAGTGACTAAGGGAGGGAAAGGAATCACAATGGAGGTAGGGGGAGATATGAGTCACAACGGAGGAATGGAGATGAGTCGCGAGAGATGAGGGTTTCTAAACCCACGGACAAAATGAGAGGAAGTTGGTATCATGGGTTTTTCTACTCTAAAGCCACAGTTTTAAAAAAAATGTGGCTATATCTTAACCTATATCCACAGATCAATTAAATTGTGGCTATAAATCCATCGGTATAGTTCATTTTTTCTATTATTGCCACTCTGTCACGACCCAACCCAACAGGGCTCAAGCCGTGACTCCCCAAGCCTGCCTCCAATAGGCCATGGGCTGGCGACTAGTGCTGAGTAGTCTATCACACACATGGGAGGCATTAGCCTAATTTACCTATACACACGCACCCACAAACACCTCCATGAAACAGTGCAGATATATATAAAACTGAAATGTAAAATGCATGCATACAACAATCCCAACCAGATTGAAACAACAAAAGTAAAAAAGGGAAAAATAGGGACCACCAAAATAAAACTACAAAGAGCATCCAAATTGCTCTGATGATGGGAAACACAACCACAAAAACCCACCGGAATGATCCCTCGGCACCGCACCAGTAAACACCCCGGTCAGTATCGCTCACTCAGCTCCGCCTACTCCGGGTCCTCCTGGGACTCTGTCAAAAGGCATGTGGTCTGCACAAGATACAAACATGTTCGGGAAAAGCCCGTGAAGGGGTGAGTATAAACATACTCAGTAGGCACCCCAAAAACCCAAAAAAAAAGAGATCCACTAAAATCCAACAGTCCGCTCATCCCATCCAGAGGGAACCCCGATGAGAGAAAAACTTCATCTCGTAACCATCCTTGGCTAAACAGAACTAATCAACTCAACTCAGGTGTATGCCCATACATACACCTTGAACAATCCATATATACCTAGCTCACGTACCAAGCAACAAGAGGTACCTACATCATCAACAGAAACTGTCCACAACTAGGAGAGCACCCTCCATGATCACTATCATCCCAGATGACACTCGTATGAGAGATACACTCCATCGGGTTTCATACAAACATCTCGGATGCTCACTCTAGAGATATCGCTCGTCGGATAGCATCACTGAGGAAAACCACAATAAAATAGCAAGAACAACAAACTCCTTGGATAGGGGATCGCTCCTACAGTCCGCTAGGGGATACCAGAACCCACACTGTTATATGAAGATCTCACAGATAGGGGGTCACTCCCAAGGTCCGCTGGGGGATACCACGACCCGATCTGCCATTCGTAGAGCTCACAGATAGGGTATCACACCCAGGATCCTCTGGAGGATACCACTACCCGATCTGGTGCTCGACAGAAGCACATACCTCAGATAGAGGATCATCGCCCATATAAAGGTGGTCACGATGATTCCGAAACCATACCTGGTATAACTCGCGATGTAGGGGATCGAACCGACGATGCCACAACCCTACCGAACCCACGCGTTCAGTAGGTGATCGCATAACCAATGATACCACAAACCTACTATACACCTCATGATGAGTAGGGGATCATATACCTGACGATACCACAACCCTACTGAGTACAGCCCACTACGTAGGGGATCATATTCCCAATGATTCCACAAACCCTACAGGGTTAACCTGCTAGACAAGGGATGACCACCCGTGGATAAACAGTCACAATGATACCAAGAACACGATCTATGGAAAAAATGATAGAGGATCCCCCTATGTGCCCACCAGAGGGATTCCACAACTCTAACAGAATAAAAATCCCATAGAGAGGATCAGAAGCCTATACTAGGGTTGTGATGTCACACAAACCCTCATAGGAAAGAACCATGGGAGTACCCTCAACCACTACTGGTCCAAACGTTGCTAACCTGAGCGACCCGTAGCAACGCCACCCTGCGTAGCACCAAGACCGATACCGAGGCCACAATCATAATTCACACAGAAAAACATGCAAGATAGGTGATTTACTCACCCAAAACGGACAACCAGTGAAAAAGGAAATATTCACCATAGATTGACCGTGTGGGGCCCATGCAACGATCCTAAAACTCATCAAGTGGATCATACCACGGTGATCCCCTCGTAAAACACATGGAATCGACTACTTGTTCACCCAAAACGACCACCCGGTGAAAAAGGGGTTATTCACCGACGCCAGCTTGGGTGGGGGCCATGCCTCGATTCCAAAACTCAACTAAAGGATCACACCATTGTGATCCTCTCAGAAAAACACACAGGATCGACTATTCACCTGCCAAAATCGGACTCCTGGTGCGAAAGCTGCGTTTCTCCGCAAACGCCAAAACCCGGCCTCATGGTGCACACACCCCAAAAATATTCCCAACACCCAAAAACCATCCCAAAAATTCTGTTGTACCATCAGGGTCCCAACGTCACTGACATCATGTCATTCAGACGCTCCGGGTAGAACTTACAACGACCCCAAGTCATAAAATAATAAATATTATTATTTTATTCGAAGTTTCAAGCCCCCGGGCCAAAATGTCAACTCAAAAAATTCTCAAAGTGATTTCAAAAGGTCTGATTAGATGAATATAAGGAGTCTCCGCAAATGGCTCGCAAATCGGAATTACAGTTTTCGAGTTACGGGGGTTTAAAGAACCCCCGGAAAATCCTGACCGGACAACCGCCAGCCTCGCCAGAAACCACCTTTCCGCCGCCGGATTCCGCCGCGCTGCCACCACCATCACCGGAAACCGCCGCGCCACCACCATGCCTCGCCGAATTCCACCATGGCCACCTCTAGAATCTGGGATTTCTGCCGGAAAACATCCAAGAACCCCCAGGAGCACCCCGGTGCTCCAAAATCAGATCTGAAACATGTTTCGGAAACCTCAGAACCCAGACTATACAAACCTTATAACGATTTGAAGAAAAACCACAAATAAATGGGGTTAGAGATTTCAAAACTCAAACCGCCTACCTCGCAGGCGAAATGCCGATGATCCGCGCTCCAAAGCTTCCGCCGCACGATCCTGGAACGCCCGCCGTCGAAATCCGAGCTCAACGACACCTTGATCGCGTGATTCAGCTGTCGATTCTCCGCCGGAAGGGGTGGAGAATGAGGAAGGAGGAGGAGTTCCTCATCTGCTATGCCTCACGCTCAAAGGGGGGTGGGGAGGAGTAGATATTTATTTTTGTTAAAATATCTCTGGCTCCCGACTCGCCTCCGCCCGATGCCCGATTCAGACAAAGGTAAGGTCGCTCTTAGGGTAAACGTGCCGTTCTGAACGCAACGGAGGACTCAGAATTGTGATCCGAGACTCCGTTCAGAAGTTATTTGAGTTGATGCTCGTAAACCAAAATTTCCACTTATTTACGAAAATGCCCCTGGTGGCGTATTCCACAGTAGGCCCGCGCTCGCGAAGTATACACCTCGCCTAGGGTAAACGGCACGTTCCGGACGCAACTGTGCCCTCAGAATCCTATTCTGAGCTACCTTTTGGGAGATATCACACCCCCTACACGTGCATAGTATAAAAATTCTAAACATTTAAATGAAATTTTTTCCGGGCACACCGGGACATGGAATCGCATGCCGCCTTCGCGCTTAGCTCTGGAATTATTCGTAGAAATAATCCAAATTATGAAAGGTCCAAAATATGAGTCGCTACAAAAAAGACCTTCATTATGTTATGTTGACCTTCATTATAAATTTTTGGACTGTGAGTTTAGACACGAGTATTTTTTTTAAGACTAAAGGTTGGAATTAAGTAAGTTGAACACTTGATATTTTGTTTCAGTTTAAAGTATGATTTATTGAATACTTTGACCAAACCATTGGTTTTTAGTAAATATTTAAGGGATTAAGGGAATAATTTTGGATCTTATGATTTATTAAATGTTCTTTAGTCCTGAAGAAATCATTTTTGAACATTCATTTACTATTGTAAGGGATAAAGTGAAAATAGATTGAAGAACAACCAAATGATGAGAATATAATTATGATAGGTAATGAAATCAGGTATGTTTTCTTGAGTTCGTATCTTGATAGTAAATTAATCCCTCCTCTTCAAAAAAAATAAGGTATCTAAAAAAATGTGTTATCCTAATAAATATGTTTTGTTGAACCAAAGATGCTTTAAATCATCACAGATTGATGGATTTGAGGGCCCCAATTTTACATTTATTTTTCACTTGTTTGTGATTGTTGACCTCAATCACTCCCTATAAATATTTCAAATTTTATTCCACTATGTGTCTCTAATTTACACCAATGATCTTTTATTCAAAATATCAATTTGGTGGTTACTTTTTGATCTCCCATTCCCTCTTATTAAGACTAAATTTTATTAACCATATTTCTGATGTGTGTTTTCCACAATGGTAATTTCAATTTTTAACCTTATATTTTTGATGAAAAATTCCATATTATGAGAACGAAATTTTTTGAAGGAGGGTAGAATGTTACACCCCAGTATTTTATATTATGTTATCTCCTTTATGTAATTCAATAGCCTACGCTACATGCAATACTGAGTTCAAGCACATCCGAACTTATCAAACTGGCTGTTTAAAAAGCTATTATGAATAATGTTAAACAAATTTTGCATTATATATATATCCTATGTAATTTTAACACTCATCTTATGTGTTTATTAGTCATTTTTTAAGGACAAATTTAAATTTTCATATAAAAGTAGTATTTTTTGAAAAAAATGAAATTTTACTACCTTTTAATGGAAAACCCTTTTTAAATCCAATATTTGAAAATTTATATAATAAATTTGACCAAATAATCTTCTTTATTACAATTGGGGAATAAAAACTTCGTTTGAATAATTTTTTTTGTGTTTTTCGGATAACTTTCGTATTTTTATGAATAGTGAAAAATACAAAATTTTAATTGAAAACAAATTTTATAATAAAAATAATTTAAAGTGGTAAATTATGATTTTTATTTTTTTTAAAGTATAATTAGATTATATTTTTACTATTTAATCAAATTTTGTTCATTTTAAGTAATTTCACTTTTTAATTAGACAAAAACACATGTCAATCTTTTGAAAGTTTTTACTACTTAAAAACCTTCTTTTTGTTTTAAAAACGGTAATTAATTTTAAATTAATTAATTCAAATTGTATGTTTTGAATTTTGTAAAATATTAATCATTTTTGAATTTATAATATCAAAATAATATTTGGGTGAATTTTTGGTATTTTTTGGAAAAAAATCAATGTTTGATGAATAGTGAAAAACATCGTGTTGTAGATGAAAATCGAATTTTTCATTTAAATAATTATCTTTCATTAATAATTTATATTAAATTAAAAATTGACACATAACACATATATTAGTTCAATATAATTCATTTGAGTCATTTTATAATAAGATTAGAAATATAATATTTTATTGAATTTTTTTAACATATTTTACCCTCCTTCTAGTAACATTTGAAAATTTTCATAAAACCTGATTTAACCACATCTGTGAATTGAATTTCAAAACATTGAGAGGCATGTTGGATATCATTAAGTAAAATTTGGTTCAATAGGATTAATGTTTTTAGTGAATAGTAACTGTTGAATTTTATTTTCCATGGTTAAAAGTAAATAGGGTAATTAAAAAAGTAAAATTGATTTTATAATTACCCTAACACATGTCCTAATTCTGATGGATAATAGTTTTTCATCAAAAATAATCCTCAGGACAAAAATAAGATCATTTTTGATTCATTTGGGTTAAATTAGGACATTTATTATATTTAATTTAAAGAAGAGTTAAAAGCATTAAATTCAATGTTTAATAAGTATACCATTATTCATATAATGTTATACATAAGATAAATTTGATTATATATATTCATTAGAAATTTAAAAATATTTCCTATATCATGGTATTTTATTTATAATTTTTTGACATTAGATATTTAAATATATTTATGGACCAATGATGATGAAATAATTATTTTATTAATGAATGATTACAATAATTGAAATTATACATATCAAAATAAATGTAAATTGAGACTTTTGATTCCATAAGAAAATTTATAGGTGAATATGACATGTTAGGGTTGATTTAATTTATTTTTTAAGTAATAAACATGTTAATACTTTCATAAAAACCAAATACTAAATACTATCAAAATTAACTTCAATGAGTTTTTAAAAATAATACTATATTATTAAATGAAATAATATTCCTAAAAATATAATGTTTGGACAAAGGACTAACACAATGATATATATGTCATTACTTAACAATTTTATATTCTCTTTCTAATTTATATCATGTTTATTAACCATATACTATAAGAATACAAGAAGATATGGTAAGAGTTAGATTATTTAACAAAGGGTTAAATCTAAAAGATAAGGGTAATATGGTGACCTAAAATTGTATAATACCTTGTAGATGAGAGGATTTAGACCCATACATAGCTTAGCCTCAAAATATCTCCATTCAGATCTATTAGAAACTAAAAACAATTTTATAATAAAATAATATTTCAATCTTTTCCTAAAGTTCCCCTCACCTCTCTTATAAAAGGGTATTTCCACTTATCTTAAATACACACCTCCAAATCCATTTGGATCAGACAACCCATACTACACTCTCCTCAAAACTGCTCTTACTTCAACCTAGAGGCCTTAATTTGATCATAAATCAATCTTATGGATCCATTTTTTTCAAATCAAAAAGGAATAACCCGAAGAAGAGGTAATTATTTCATCACATCTTTCAAAGTTCTTTTCTTCTTCAACTTCCTCTTTCTTTTTTGTTTCCATACCAAAATAATAAATCCAGTAACGTCTACATAATTTGATGTTATTATATATATGGTACAACTATATTCATAATTTTATCCATCCTATGAATGAAAAATTCACAATACAAGCCTACGTACGGCTTACCGTCTCCACGCCATGATGTAGTTTGTTATTCAGCACTTAATTATTTGGATAGGTATAATAATGAGAATAATTGATGTAAATAATAAATATTTCATGTTAATTATTCTTTATTTATAATATACCATCTAATTACATATGATTTCCACAACAATAGAATGATATCGTCGCTCATGCGTATATACGGCTTACCATCTCCACGATGCGATGAGATTCATTTCCATGTTCATCATTCAATGATGATTATAAAAATTTATATTACTAATAAGTATTTCATATATGAAAAAATAATTACAATATAAATATATATATATACATATACATATATCTCATTTACTTACGTCCTTTCAATAATATATGAAAACGAAAACAAAATTTTTTGCGTACGTACGGTCTACAGTCTCTATAAACAGTGTTTTCTGTTTCATATATCTATCTATTATACATATTTATATTCTGAATAAATATGATAAATAAATAATTTTTTATATTCTAGAAGAAATTAAATAGATATATAATTGATACTATCAAGAATAAAATGTTAAAACACACATTACAAAGAAAGTGATAATTACCCAAAATGTTATTTTAACATTGAAATTATTATTAAATAAATATTATAAAGTCATAAATGGATCAATTATGATATCATAATTATAAATATGGTTCTGGTACGATTTAATAGCATAATATGGTCATTATACAGTAGGCTAAACGTACCCTCAACCAAATAAAAGTACAAGGTAAGGCTTAATTACTTAATCTCATTATTATCCAAGATTTTTTATGTGTATGTTTTTACTAGGAAATATTTATTATCCATATCCATGGTTCATAAAAGAGTTTTCAAAATGATTATTTTTAAGGGAGTCTTTAACTAAAAGGTAATTTTAAATGGTTTTAATATTTATTCTTCTAAATCATTCTCATTAATATCCATATTTTCAAAATGGGTTTAAGGATTTATTTATATATAATAAATGTTTAAAAATGATAATTCATTTCATAATATTCAAAGTGGTATGGGGAAATTTGATTCAAAATTGTATTTTAAATGCCTCCCTTTCTAAATTTTGTGACTTTTAAATGATTTCATGAAAAATGGATACTTCTCTCAAAGAGTTTTTCTGGTCATTTTCAACTATGTCAACATCCTTTACTGGTTATTATTCTTGATTGAGGTTTATTTGTTATAATAAAATTTTCTAAATTTTATTGAATGAGTTATGATATGTTTGACTATGGATGTGTTGTTTTCATAAAATTCATGGTTTACTATTAAAGTATTAACATTTTTATGCTAGTTTAATACGAATGTTTATGTTATGTTTCACCCTTTTCATATGAAGAATGCATTGAAATTAGTAGGTGACGGGTGGGGCCCAATATAGCCCCTCAATTCACTGGTATGACTCATGAGACAAATTAGTGTCTTGGAATAAGGAATTTACAAAATTCTTGTTTGTATTCTTGGCTTGAGGCCTTGAATATCTTATTATGATGTATGTCATTATGCATTCTCTCATTATAAAATTACTTATTACATGTGATTATTCGACTAGAAGAATATTCATGTGCATGTTTATATGGTAATGTTTGAATTATTTTTTCCATTTAATGTTCATGTTTATGTTTAAAAAGGCTGTTGTTTTTACCAAAAATATTTCCTTAAATGTTTATAGCTTCTGCTAAATTATTACCCTTACTGAGCATATGACCTCACCCCTTTCTTATATATTTTTTTCTGAAGATTTCGAGAAGTGTATTATGATTAATATGTAGGGTTAAGCTAGGGGAATAATGGAATTTTCAAGTGATTTTTTTATGTTGTGTTTTATTTTTGAATGTGTGATGTAAGATTCATGTATGTGACATTCATGTATGTGTTTTATGTAACATTCATGTATGTTTTGTATTTTGTTTTCTGATCGGTTCTTCAGGACGTGATTCCTTGTAATCATGTAAATGTATTAAAATAATGTACTAGCTCCACACTTCTGGGGTCGGGGTGTTACAGTCTCGTACTATACTATATGAGTAGTGATATATGAATGTGACATGATAATCTAAAATTAATAAATAAAAAATGGGAAACAAATAAATTATAATCCACATTTGATATACATGTATGGGACCTCAATATACCAAGCATGATTCATCTAATTTTGTGGCATCTCTGAGTATGTAAAAATATAATGATGACTATTTAAATTCAAGATAATATAGTGTAACACATACAACCCCTATATTATGGACTAAAATTACAATAAATCATCATGATAAACACCATATCTAGATCCCATTAAACATGGGTAGCTCTCCAAATTTCGTGTAGAATGAATGGAACAAATCTGTTTCCTAGAATATTCTACGATCATCAAATCATAAAAATATACATATCACCATGATACCTGGCCATAATATAACTACCCAATTCATTTTCACTTATTGGCATATGATTTCTAACAACAAATATTCAATAAAAAAACATAAGGATAAAATATTCAGAGTGACTTTGGAAGACCGGGTTCATATTACATCAAATTAAACTAAAAAACGTAATCCTATATTTCTTCACCAAAATGAGATACTAAATCCATTTCATATCCTAAAAATTTATAAAAATTACCTAGTGAATAGATAAATAAAGGGGTGATATAAAAATAACAGTAAGGGAATAATCATGATATCGAAACATAACATGTATGTCCAAGGTATCACAAGATATCATAAAAGAAAAGGCTCATGGGTAATCATATGGAATCATAACATAATAAACATGGTACAATAAAATCTTGGTAACATTTAAAATCTTGTAGAAACATATAAAAGGACATAAACATGAGTTATGGTTAACTCCCTAGATGATACCACGTAGAGGACAGTGTCTTATATTGGATTATGTTTACTCCCTAATCCCATACATGACATATCAAGAGACTATAAAATTACCCAATTAATTATAGAAATATCTATGAACACCCATAAAAATATTTTCATGATACATTTGTGCCACATACAACAATTTATTCATATATAATAACATAATAATTCATAATTGAGGAAAAATGGGTTGCATAATCTTTTCTCATATCACAATCAATCACAATTCTACAATAAATAAATTTGATAAATAAAACTATGGAATGTATTAAATTTTTAAATTAATGTATACTAACCTTTTATACAGACGATATACATATATACATAATTTATAATCATTCCATAATGTTTAATAGAGATAGAGTGTGAGTTAGAGAGATAATGGTCATAACCCGAAGAAAAATGGTGGGATAGAAAGACCCATTACCTAGAGACCGATTTTTCATGAGTGTTCTTTATCATACTGAACCAGAAAAATAACTTTTTTAATTGATATAAGATTTTTTCATGTTTATTTACTCTTTTATTTTATTCATTATCATTTTATATTCATTTACTTTATCATTAATGTTCAAGTTTGATATTTTTACAATTTTCTCCAAATATGTCCTATATCACCATTGAAAGCTAACTAAGGTGAAATAGATTTTTATTTTTTCATAATTACAATAATTATCATAAAATAATAATCATTTTTTATAAAAAAAATATATCTTTAAAAATAATAATTAAATATGGTTAATAAAAAATAAATGTGATTCAATCATAGAGAGGGTAAGCTGTATAAACGCATGAGTAACATTTCCATTTTGTAATTATCATGATGGAAAAAGTAAAGTATTATTTTATCTTTAAAAATTTATAATTATGTCATAACTATAATATTATGTAATTAAATACACTTAAATATACTATCTATGTGATGTGGTAATAAAATTAACGAATCACATCTCTTCGTAAGGTGTTAGTCTGTCGTACTCACGAATGATGCTATAATATTAAGTGGATGAAAAGGTATGATATTATGTAATATATTAATATTATAAAATTTTTAATATGTAATTATTATCAGATATAAATGTCAAATCTATAATTATGAATATCTGTGAGAGGTGATGATGAAAAAAAATTATATCGGTTTGCAAGGTGGTTGTCCTCTGTACACATGATCACTGGTTTTGTTTCCAATTTGATTGAATTGAATATAGAAATATGGTATTCGATTAATATAATAAAATAATATATTATTTTGAAAAATTATTTTTTATATTAAAAAAGATATATTATGATTTAAAGGAGGTGGAGAAATTGATAAAACAAAATGCTCGGTTAAGAACATTACATATAATTCGGACCACCTCTTTAAGATAATACATAAATACAACCAAGATTGTAATTTTGTTGAAAATTATGAAATTAAGTAATGTAAAGGAGTATAAGGAAGGTATTTGGGATGTTATTTTCTAAAAAAAATTCTTTTTCATGTTTTTAATGTACAGGAGAGAAGGTTCCCTTTTAAAAGGATGGAGGACTAATAATATTGTAAATAGACAAAAATATTGAATAATGGGGGGTAAATATAATGGAAAGTGCCTAAAATATTTAAAAAGAAAATATTTTATGAGTTTTAGGGGCTATCCACACAACTAACATTCAAAATATCTATTTTTTAAACCTAATATCCAATTTAAGTCAAAGGTTACTCAGTTTTACCCATTAAATTTTTTAACCATGGTAACTATTTTTTATTATTTATACTATTAATGATGAAACAAATTAAGTGGATAATATTATATAGAATAAATTAATCAAATTATGAATAATTAATCAATTTTATCCATTTCAATTCATATAATTTGATCAATTTAACTTAAAATATAACACGAAGAGGTGTAAAAAATGTGTTTTTGAGATATGCAATTTTCAAGCATACCATGATATTATTTTAAGTATATAAAAAGTAATAATAATTTAATTAATAGAAATTAATATATATATTATCTGTAATTTTTTTTAATTTTAGCCTCATAATTGGTTCCTTAAAATAGTTAAAATAGGGAAATATTATATACATTAGGACAATTTTCAGAAAACTATGTTTCTAAGATAAAAAATAAAGATATATTGTAATAAAATATAATGATTGCATAAATGTAATTATTTTAATGAAATTAAATGATAATTAATTATGATGTTTTTAAATCATATTAAAATATTATTGGTGCTTTTAAAATACATAATTTATTTAAACGATATGGTAGTTTTACCAAAAAATGGTATTTTAAACTATTCACAAAAAATTCAATATTTTCCAAAGAAAACCAAAAATTTACCCTAATTTAATATTGATATAATAATTTAAAAAATAATATCTAATTTTTATCATAATATTTCATTAAATTAAAAAAAATTATATAATATTTTCTTAAAAAAATATAAGAAAAATATTGTTAATGAAAACATATTTTTTTAAGAATAAATGTATTTATTAAAAATAGAATGATTAATTTCTATGAATTTTTATATACTTTAATATTTATTTGAAAAATTATATATATTTATTAAATTTTTAATACTATTAATACCTAACAATTTAATATCTAGGTTATAGTTGTCATAAATAATAATGGTTTGTTTAGGCTTAGTGTTGTGGGTTACAAACATGATCAAACATAGTTTTCCAATTTAAAATCTCATGGTGTCAAATTATTACTTACATACATAACTTCTCCATCAAATATTTATATTAAATACTAATGTGAAAAAAAGTTATGTGTACTTCTACATCATCACCTCTTCAATTTGTCAGGTTTCCTCTCATTCTCACACCTTTTGAGCCTTCAAACATGCCCAAGCCCTACATCAATACCTTATTATATTTCATTCACATATCCTATAGATTAAGGTATTTATAAAAGACCATCAATTAAAAGAATAATATGAAGAAAAATACTTTCTTTATCAAGGAACATTAGGACCAAACACATATGAAACAAGAAAATAGTTGAGGTAAGAATTTTTTATCTCACATTTATTTCAATGAGGCACGTTATATATTCACTAGTTTCTTACATTATTTGATTTATATACTACCCATTAATGTAATTTATTATGATTATAAAGAAAATTAATGTGTGTGGATATCTATATAAGGTTATATCATTCATGAGGTTATGATATGAAATTAACATCAGTGGTAAGAGTTTTATATTTCAATATCATTGATTTCTAGGATTTTTAATGATTAAGTTTCCAATGAACAAATATAATGACATATCACCTCAAATAAAATCATGAATTTTATTCTCCTATTTTTATTTTTGGAATTTACATTTTTTCTATCTATTTTTCATACATTAAAATGGCATATGATTGTAAAAAATTTATAAAGAAACCCAACATTATTTCTCGTTTCGATTGAAAATATATTTTATATCATACCCATGTTTTCTAAAAAAATGAATAATTTTTTCAAAATTATCCTACCATTGTTTGAAGTCATTTTTACCCCTGATTTTAATTTTTTTAAAATATTAAAATGAATATTCTTGTTTTTTTATAAATGAGGTATTCTTTATTATTTACCAAAAATTTGAAATGAATATTTTTTTTACCCTACATTTAATGAAAACAATTTCCTATTTTGAAAATATATAAATGCATTGAATATTACTTTACAATTTTCCTAGGTCCTGTTAAAATAATGTTTTTTCATTAATATTCTATAAATATTTGGATTTTAAAAAATCTATTTGAAAATGAAATGGTATTGTCCTCTAGAATTATTCCATAGATCTGTAGAGGTTTTTTTGTCTTTGATTACATCCTTGATGCTAATTATTCCTTACTGAGGATATAAAACAATGATACCATCCTTATTATTTCTTTTAACTTTCTCTAATTATGATGGTGATATTTTTAATAAACCCTTTCATTTTTACAGAAGTATTGTTTTAAAAATTTAATGATAGTGTTTTGATCTGGTTATATAATGTTAATTAATTATGATTATGTCATAGTTGGGTCTACTATATACCACCAATATAGTTTTTAGAAATGGATAATTTATAAGATAAATATACTGATAATTAATCTTTTTAATATTTAATATTTTATACACGGACCTAGTTTTCTTGATAGTAATATTGTTCATCGACCATGTTTTTGTAACGCCCCGACCCCAGTTACCCAGAGTCGGTGCATTACTTCGTAACATTGGCATGATTATAAAAGATCAAGTCTCGAAATACCGATTAGTTTAGTAGCCTTGGAAACAGTAGATACATTTATAAATGTTACATTACATCATAAAGTGAAAAACTAATAACAAAGTCTTCATAGTCCACACTCATATCCTCTTCTGACTATCCCTACAGGTCATTCATAAAATACTTCTTCACATCCTGGAAAATATTAAAACATTAAAAGGGGTGAGCTCAGATTCTCAGTAAGGATAAAATTATAGCATAAGCTTTCATCAATAAACATAAACATTTAAGGCAATGTATAACTAAAACAAAATCCTTTTAAACTTGAAGTTCAACATAATATGGCAAAAGTAAAATGAGATAATGCAATTTACTTCTTCACATGGATATTCTAATGGTAGAATAATCACATGCAATATCAATAACCACTTTCATAATGATGGAATGCATAATTCTAGACCATCATAACCACGTAGCCAAGGCCTCATGCCAAGACCACAAATAATGTTTTGTCAAGGCCTCGTGCCAAGACACTAGTCTGTCTCATGAGACCTACCGATGCATCGAGTAGCTATAACGGGCTCCACCCGTCACATATTAAGTCAAATGCATTCCTCATATGAACAGGTTTAAACATATCATAAACCATAACATATTCACATAAAATAAGCATAAAGGAAACATAAAATTTCCACATTTCAATCACAAGATATCAATACAACACATTGATATAATAAAAACACTTTCAAACACATTTTCAATACCAAAATACAAGAAAATTAAAACTTGATATTTATTTTTCATTTTTAAAAAATGGTAAGGCTTGTAGAGGAAGCCGAAACCCAAATAATGGCTTGGCGGCAGAGAAGTCACTGTCGCCGCATACATACGACAAGAAAAACAGTCCTTTTTGTCGTTTAGTAAAACACTTTGTATAAAAATATTCCTTTTGAATAAATGTAAAAGTCAAAGGGGTTTATACACTGTATACAATAAATTTGCGTATAAAACAGAATATGCCTCAATGAAAGGAGATTGAGACGATGTCCTTACAAAGAACATTTTAAAAATAAAATAGATCTATTATGTGTATTCACTATATGTACACATAAAGAAAGTACAAATACAATATAGGACATAATAATATCATGAAATAATTTGAAAGTAGGAGATTAACCTAGAGATTGGAAATTGGGTTAAGAAATTCCCTTACCTCGTGTCCGAATTCACTCGACCATTCTTTGATCTCCTGAATAATAAACTAGAGTTAATATCTACCTTCTTAAGAACCTTTTTCTAGTTCATTATTCCGTTTATATCACTTATTACCATGTCATGAACATTATGTAATTATTTATGTTTATAACGGTCATTCTGTCGATCTTGGGTACTTGAGTCAAAAATAGACTTCTTATAATTACAAGTTGTTCATGTGGTGAAATATCCATTATATACCGAATAATATTCATGATATAGATATCATATATCTCATATATATCCAGTATATACATTCATTCATAATATTACATAACATATAAAGGTAAGAAATGAAATGCACTGTTCAGGGAGACGGTAAGCCGTACGTACGCATGAACGCTACTTTCATTTCTGTTTCATATTTAATGGAATGAAATCATAATGAAATAAAGGTATATTATAATTCCAGTATAATATCATATATAATAACATTTACTCCATCCTTTATACATCCCACATATGTCATTAACGATTAAAATCACTTTGAGGGGGCGGTAGTCCGCACTTCCTAAAATGAAATTATCGCGTTTACCCATAATGGAAATCATAAAGTATGCCACAAATGAAAAATACAGAAACATAAGTAAAACATAAACATATTATATATCATATATAAATAGAGTGACATCTTAATGGCCACCTTTGAAGGTGTTATATGAGTGTTGAACAATCATCATTTCGTGAGGTAGACATTCGCCATCCACAGAAACAGTATATTCTTTTACCATTAGATGTAGGTTTGTGTATGTGTAGCCCGAATACTTCTTATAACAACATCGTAGTATATTTAGGATACTGTTGTTGTTACAAATTAAATGAATAAAAAGATTTTAGGGGGTTGGATAAGAAAAATAAAACAAAATAACATAAGACAAAACATTACCTTATAATCGGGTAACTCTTTTGAATTGAGCCAAAGGCTTCCTTGGGAAGAATTCTGCCCAAAGTGAGGCTTCTAGGAGTAATTGAGGGAAGTTGGGAGAGTATTTGGGCAGAATTGGCCAAGCCAAAAGGCTTTGAAAGTGTGAGTAAGGTGGTAGTGGTGCGGGCCTTTTATAAGTGGAGAGGAGGGGCACTCTTGGAAAGTAATGCAATGTTACTTTATTATATAATGAGTTTCGGATTTTAAAGGTTCCAAACTTATATAATTAGAGGATAAGGTGATAAGGGTTGGAAATATACTAATCCAATAGGTTTTTGACAAGTGTAAGCCCTGGATTTTACATTATCTTTTCATTTTATTTAAATTGTTAATTAATGAGGTAATCGTTGCATCATCATGGTGTCATAAATAATTTAATTTATTTAATGTCTAAAAATTATAAAAAAATTAACATGATGTGGGAAATATTTTTATCTTTCTAATGAATATTTATAGTAAAAAATATGATTTGTATAACCCCATTTAAAAATTGTTTTAGTAAAACAACTCTTGTTTGTGACCTTTTTATTTTAACATTAAATAAAAAGTCATTTATGTCCTTTTCCTACCAAAGTGGCTCCATGGGGTCCCCAAGTTGACCCATGGATTGTCTTTGTCGGCCATGACACATGAAATGGTGGTTGGACAAGTGTAAAGGTCATTCCATGTTTTTATAATACTATTTTTACATTAAATTTCACTAATTAAATTTAATCGTGATTAATTAAATGTAAAAGTTACTATTCACCAAAAAATTATTTTAATCACATTGAAAAACATTTTACTTCCTAATGACAACCATGTATGTCGGATTTTTGAAAATCAAATCACAGAAGTGGTAATATTTCATTTAAACAAAAAATCAGTTATTTAACTACCACTTAGTGGTTTCACTATTCATCAAAAATTGAAGTTTTTCAGAACAATGCCAAAATTTCACCCTAAGCTATAATTGATATTCTTAATTCAAAAATGATGTATATTTTATGATGTTACAAACATATAATTTGCATTAATTAATTTTATAATTAATTCCCGCTGTCACAACAAATAGCGTGTTTTTAAGAAACAATATATATCAAAAGATTGACAATTGTTTATGTCCAATTTCAAAGTGAAATTAATTCTAATGAACACCATTGGATAAAATGTTAAAAATATATTCTAATTATATTTTAAAACCACTAAATTGTATAATTTATTACTATAAATTATTTTGATTAAAAATGTTGTTTTTAAGTATTTTTCACTATTCATAGAAAATTGGATGTTCTCAGAAAATTACAAAAAATTCAACTTAGGATAATTTTGATATTCCGAATACAAAAGCGAAGTCCATTTTGAAATATAAAATTTCTATAATTTTAAAAAGTGGGTGTTACTATTCATAACAGCTACTTTGATTGGTTGTGGTGTGTGTTAGAACTCGAAGTTGCGTACAACACACACTACTGTATTATTCAAAGAGAAGTGTACCGTGGAAGCTTGGGGTGTTACATTCTCCCCTCCTTCAATAAATTGTGTCCTCGCAATTTGAAAATTTTCTTTGAAAATATAAGGTTGAAAATATGAAATACCTTTGTGGAAACCCACATCGGAAATAAGGTTAATAAAAATATAACTTTAAAAGAAATAAATATAAGTACAAAGGTCACCCGAGATAGCCTATAATAGGATTATATAAAAATATGGATATGGAAGAAAAACAAACCATCAAGGTCTGATGGAGAGTTGTAGAGAACTGGATTTGGAGAAAGTTAACCATAAGAAAATCACAAACTTGTGATTGGTTAAACGGTCATTGAATCCCAAGTTGGAAAAGTTAACCGACAACGTTTTTGTTTTAAGTTACCTTTTATAAAGTTGAGGAATTTATTTAAGTGATTTTCCAAGAATGTAAGGAAATATACTTACTTGTCGTGTAGACTTTCATTCCTTAATTAATTTTTACCACAAAGCCTTATTTCACTCCAAATGGTAACAGAACTCAAAAATATTCTATTTATCCTAATTGTATAAGGTTATAAATATTACAACATACCATTTAGATTAGTAAAACGATTTTGTAATAACCAGGGACTTCCTGTAGGCTAGTGGTAGGTAATAAAGGTATGTCGCACTATGGTTGTGGGTTCGATTCCTGCAGCTTTGTCCGACGCGACGGGTTATGCCCCACCCTTCAGGTTGTCCTTTTCCTAAAAATATAGTATTATAATATTCCAAAAATAATCTTCAAAAATGTTTTAACCTTAAACAATACTATTCAAAGTTCAACTTAATCTATCCCAACCTTTATAGTTATCCAAAATACCTCCGTCCAGACTTTCCGTAAAGGGTCCTTAAATTCCAAAATCAATTGTAACATTAGATTCCCTAAACAAAGTATGGTTTCTCTTATTGTCACATACTAAAAATATGATTTCCTTCATCATATTAAAACATTAATGATAACAACAAGTACTACAGTACAATCTATATATATATCACATTATTTTTATAACCAGAATATAATCCTTGAGTCCAAAAGCACCAATACATTAATTATTCCACTTCAACTGTAGTAATAGGATAAGCTTTTCCTTGATCCCTTAGTCTTTTATGAGATAAGTTTCCCTGACGCTTAGGAAATTCATTTGCATAATGCCCCATTTCTCTACAATTGTAGCATTCAACGTTGATAGCCTCTTTCTTTCCCTTGCAATCACGTGCCTGGTGACCTTTTTCTCCACATTTATAACAAACTCCCATTCCTTTTAGGAAAGTACCAGGGTGATTCTTCCCACAATTATCACATATTGGAAAATTCTTCTCTTCCCAAGTCCCTTTTTCCTTCATTCTCTCTTCCATCCTTTTCTTCTCTTTCTTCCCTTCAAATCCATAAGACTCAGAGAATTATTTACTTATCTTATTAACACATGATACAATTTCTTAATATGTTTAGAACGCATGGGAGATTATTTCCCTTCTAAATTTTGTCTTAATACCATGAAAGATATGATCCTTCTTACGCTTTGGATCATACGTATTGCTAGAGTTCACATTCGTTCCACTGGGCACCATTTCTATACCATGGCATAAACTAGGATAGTTTATGAATTGAGATGAATAATTCAAAACTTGTAAAATAATTAATTTAAATTGAACGGTTTATGGATATAATCCATAATCATAAAAATGCCTTCTATGAGAAAGTATATACTCATAACCCTTCATAGTTTTTTGTAAAGAAAATGAGAATTATCCTAAGCATATCCCCCGGGAGTGTCGTAACCAAGAATGCAGCAAGGCCCGTTGTCTTGCACCAGTTCCCATTCGAGTCTAGCTCAAAGAGGTGTTTTCAGGTTTTACCCCTAGGTACATCTGTGCCAGAGCCACCTCTACCTACTCGTATCCAGACAGGGATGTATTTCTCGGAAAACTCACAGAATCTCTATAATACTAAAATTCTAGGAAGTTCTTCTATACTAATCCTCAAAGTCTATCTTTGGGCTATGTCCTCTAATCAGAGTTTATCTAAATCTAGCTTCCAAGGTTAGTACTAAACTGCCTCTGATACCAACTGTAACGCCCCGACCCCAGTTACCCAGAGTCGGTGCATTACTTTGTAACATTAGCATGATCAAAAAAGATCATGTCTCGAAAGACCGATTAGTTTAGTAGCCTTTGAAACACTAGATAAATTCATAAATGTTACATTACATCATAAAGTGAAAAAATAATAACAAAGTCTTCATAGTCCACACTCATATCCTCTTCTGACTATCCCTGCAGGTCATTCATAAAATACTTCTTCACATCCTGGAAAATATTAAAACATTGAAAGGGGTGAGCTCAGATGCTCAGTAAGGATAACAATATAGTAGAAGCTTTCATCAATAAACATAAACATTTAAGGCAACGTATAACTAAAACAAAACCCTTTTAAACTTGAACTTCAACATAATATGGAAAAAGTAAAATAACATAATGTCATTTACTTCTTCACAAGGATATTCTAATGGTCGAATAATCACATGCAATATCAATAACCACTTTCATAATGATGGAATGCATAATTCCAGACTATCATAACCACGTAGCCAAGGCCTTGTGTCAAGACCACAAATAAGGTTTTGTTAAGGCCTTGTGCCAAGACACTAGTTTGTCTCATGAGACCTACTGATGCATCGAGGAGCTATAGTGGGCTCCACCCGTCACTTATTAAGTCTAATGCATATCTCATATGACCAGGTTTAAACATATCATAAACCATAACATAATTGCATAAAATATGCATAAAAGAAACATAACATTTCCACATTTCAATCACAAGATATCAATACAACACATTGATATAATAAAACACTTTCAAAACCATTTTCAATACCAAAATACAAGAAAATTAAAACTTGAAATTTATTTTTCATTTTTAAAAAATGGTAAGGCTTGTAGAGGAAGCCGAAACCCAAATAATGGCCTTGGCGGAGGAGAAGTCGTTGTCGCCACATACGTACGACAAGAAAAACAGTCCTTTTTGTTTTTTATTAAAACACTTCGTATAAAAAGATTCCTTTTGAATAAACGTAAAAGTTAAAGGGGTTTATACACCGTATAAAAGAAATTTTGTATAAAACAAAATATTCCTCAATGAAAGGAGATTGAGATGAAGTCCTTACAAAGATCGGTTTTAAAATAAAATAGATCTATTATGTGAATTCACTATATGTACACATAAAGAAAGTATAAATACAAAATAGGACATAATAATATCATGACATAATTTGAAAGTATGAGATTAACACAGAGATTTGAAATTGGGTTAAGAAATTCCCTTACCTCGTGTCCGAATTCAATCGGTCGTTCTTTGATCTCCTGAATAATAAACTAGAGTTAATATCTACCTTCTTAAGAATCTTTTTCAAGTTCATTATTCCATTTATATCACTTATTACCAAGTCATGAACATTATGTAATTATTTATATTTATAACGGTCGTTTTGTCGATCTTAGGTACTTCATTCAAAAATAGACTTCTTATAATTACAAGTTGTTCATGTGGTGAAATATCCATTATATCTAGAATTATATTAATTATATAGATATCATATATCTCATATATATCCTGTATATATATTCATTCATAATATTACATAACATATATAGGTAAGAAATGAAATGCACCGTTCATGGAGATGGTAAGTTGTACATACGCATAAATGCTACATTCATTTCTATTTCATATTTAATTAAATGAAATCATAATGATATAAAGGTATATTATAATTCCAGTATAATATCATATATAATATCATTTACTCCATCCTTTATACATCCCACATATGGCATTAACGATTCAAATCACTTTGAGGGGGCGGTAGTCTGCACTTCCTAAAATGAAATTATCGCGTTTACCCATAATAGAAATCATAAAGTATGCCACAAATGAAAAATACAGAACCTTAAGTAAAACATAAACATATTATATATCATATATAAATATAGTGACATTTAAATGTCCACCTTTGAAGGTGTTATATGAGTCTTGAACAATCATCGTTTCGTGAGGCAGAAATTCGACATCCACAGAAACAGTATGTTCTTTAACCATTAGATGTAGGTGTGTGTAAGTGTAGCTCGAATAATTCTTATAACAACATCCTAGTATATTTAGGATACTGGTGTTTTTACAAATGAAATTAATAAAAAGAATTTAGAGGGTTGGAGAAGAAAAATAAAAAAAAATAACATAAGATAAGACATTACCTTAAAATCGGGTAACTCTTTTGATTTGAGCCAAAGGCATCCTTGGAAAGAATTCTTCCCAAAGTGAGGCTTCTATGAGTAATGGAGGTAAGTTGGGAGAGTATTTGGGCAGAGGTTGGCCAAGCCAAAAGGCTTTGAAAGTGAGAGTAAGGTGGTAGTGGTGGGGGCCTTTTATAAGTGGAGAGGAGGGGCACTCTTGGAAAGTACGGAAATGTTACTTTATTATATAAAGAGTTTCGGATTTTAAAGGTCCCACACTTTTATAATTCGAGGATAATGTGATAAGGGTTAGAAATATACTCATCCAATAGGTTTTTGACAAGTGTATGCCTTGTATTTTACATTATATTTTCTTTTTATTTAAATCGTTAATTAAGGAGGTAATCGCTGCATCATCATGGTGTCAAAAATAATTTAATTTATTTAATGTCTAAAAATTATAAAAAAATATCATGATGTAGGAAATCGTTTTATCTTTCTATTGAATATTTATAGTAAAAAATATTCCTTGTATAACCCCATTTCAAAATTGGTTTAGTAAAACAACTCTTGTTTGTGACCTTTTTATTTTAACATTAAATAAAAAGTTATTTATGTCCTTTCCCTACCAAAGTGGCTCCATGGGGTACCCAAGTTGACCCATGGATTGTCTTGGTCGGCCATGACACATCCAATAGTGGTTGGACAAGTTTAAATGTCATTCCATATTTTTATAATACTATTTTTACCTTAAATTTCATTAATTTCCTTTAATTGCGATTAATTAAACTTAAAAGTTACTATTCACCAAAAAATTAATTTAATCCCATTGAACCACATTTTACTTCATAATGACAACCATGTATGTCAGATTTTTTAAAATAAAATCATAGAAGTTGTTATATTTCATTTAAACGAAAAATCAGTTATTTAACTACCACTTAGTGGTTTCACTATTCATCAAAAATTGAAGTTTTTCAGAACAATGCCAAAATATCACCCTAAGCTATAATTGATATTCCGAATTCAAAAATGATGTCTATTTTATGAAGTTACAAACATATAAATTGCATTAATTTATTTTATAATTAATTCCTGCTGTCACAACAAATAGCGTGTTTTTAAGAAACAATATATATCAAAAGATTGACAATTGTTTATGTCCAATTTCAAAGTGAAATTAATTCTAATGAACACCATTAGATAAAATGGTAAAAATATATTTGAATTATAGTTTAAAACCACTCAATAGTATAATTTATCACTATAAATTATTTTATTAAAAAAGTTGTTTTTAAGTATTTTTCACTATTCATAGAAAATTGGATGTTCTTAGAAAATTACAAAAAATTCAACTTAGGATAATTTCGATATTCCAAATACAAAAATGATGTCCATTTTGAAATATAAAATTTCTATAATTTTAAAAAGTGTTTATTAATATTCATAACGACTACTTTTATTAGTTGTGGTGTGTGTTAGAACTCGAAGTTGTATACAACACACACTACTGTATTATTCAAAGAGAAGTGTACCGTGGAAGCTTGGGGTGTTACAGTTTTTATATCCATTAGTTTTTACATGTACCTACCATTCATATCCATAAGAATATGTGTGGTCATTATTTCATGTCCTTATTTTTTTATAAGGGATTGATTACATGTCATTATTTTAATGAGTTAACCTATTTATATTTATAAATGTTCACAATTTAATAATATTGTATCACCCCATATTTGAACTAGATAACCATTTTTTATGAAATTTTATGTGATTAAATTGTTTGGGTGGTGTTTTATATAGTTTGGGTGATTTTATAGGGTTTTTGAGAATGTTTTTGTGGATTTTTAAAGGATCATGGTTTGAGTACAGTTAGGGGAAACTGTGTGAAAACCCTAGTAACCATGAAACATGAGATAGTGGTCCTTCACACGGTTTTCGCATGGGTTGTCTAACCATGGGGGGTCATGTTGGGGGCCCTTTGAGACAACAACATGCACATGATTAGCATACTGTTGTCTTACCGTACAAGCAAACTATGTGCAAGAATAAAAATATGATTTTTATATCTAGGATTGGTCAGGATTTATTCTAAACTCTCCATTTATACTCCCACACGAGAATAACTTAGTGATTTTGGTTATCAATGGTTAGTGGGTATCTCTCACTCATTTTGAAATCAATTCAAAGGGGTTTTGAGGTTTGGTTAAGTTGATTTGTCTTCGTTAAGTATCCATTCTTAGATGTTTTGTGGTTTTACATAGATCTAGTTCCCCCCTCATGGTTTTCAATATATAAACATGTTTCATTTATAATAATAGTTTTTTTTCAAAAATGAAGAGATTTGGGGTTGTTTATGATATGTGAGGGGATCCAAGAAAGAGTTGTGCTAGTTTTACCTAGATTCAGTGAGCGGTCTGGAGATGGGTCGACTTCACTAAAACCATATGTTTGATGGATTCTCTCTTGACTCCACTTTTAATAAACTAGAAGACTTGATTTCAATTAATTGGTTTTGTTTTAAATTAATTGTGATTATGGTGTGAAATTCTTGTTGGAAACTTGTTTTGTGATAAATTATGGATTTTATAGAAAATGTGTCATTGTGGTGAAAGTTTCATTGTTGTTAGATTTAAAAATGTTGATATTAAAATGGATTGATTGGATTGATTATTTAAAATGGTTCATGAAAATGGTTTACAATAAAAGGGGGTTTATTTATTCAATTTATTATGGTATGGATGATTTTTAATGGATTTTTTGGTTATGAAATAGATGTTTTCATAATGTTGTGGCATTCGTGTGCTATATGCCTATTCATTTTCTTGAACATTTGATGGTGTATTGGGTTTATGAGAATTGGCCAGGGAGTAACACTATAAAAAGGGAATGGATAATGGATAGAAGAGTCACCATGAAGGATACGTGGGAATGATGTACCACTAGCTTTTGGAAGTATGAGTGGGCTTGGAAGGGAAGTTCCATCAATATTTTTTAATGGTTTGGAAATGTGAAACCATATAGTTATTCTTATTTTGAGTTTTGTTATGCAAGATGGAAATTGGCGTGCTCATATGTGAAAGTAAATGGATTATTGCCTGGTTTTTTAGTTTCACTTGTATTTTATGGATTTGGGAGGAAAACGGTTCGGTAAGGGTTTGTTTGGATGGTTTGAAACTGTTCCACTGTGAAATGTTTTATATAAACTATTTTATATAAATGTTATAACAATTATATCATAGTGGTGTGTGTATGGAAGTCATTCGTGGAAACCCTACTGAGTATTTTCACTCACCCCCTTTATTGGCAGCTTGGTGCTTTTAGAGATGTAATTTTTCATAATACTGGCAAAGGTAAAGCATCTCATTTTGAAAGGGTTAATCATGAATCTCAGTTAGTATTCTGTTGCTTGGAGTAGGGATATTGGTGGGGATCCATGGAGTGTGTTGTGGTTTCCTTCATGCCATTTGGTTGAGCCTTCCTATAGGTACTTTGATATTTGTATTTCTTTGGTTTATTTTATTTGTTATTTAAATCATTATAGTATGGTATAGTAGTTCTAGGAACCACATTATTGTGGTGTACCTTGTTGAGAAGCATCATATAGTTGTGGTTGGTTATCCCTTGTTTGGTTGGTTGTTTTCTTTAAAGGTCAAACAATTCAACAATTGTTCTTGAATACCTTGGTATTAACTGCTAGCCCTTGGTGCCTGGGGAACATTGATTAAGGCCAAATAGCATCTCACCACCATATTAAGCCAATGATTAAGGGGTGAGATGTTTCAAGTGGTATCAGTTTGTTTGGTCTTTGACATCCAGGTTTGTCTAGTTCCATGGAGTTGATTTTCAGTCTTGATGTTGGCCTTTTTTATTTGCTTATTACTCATGTTGGGAGGGTAGAAAGGCGTTGGATTAGAGCAACATAAAATGTAAATCATAAAAGGATGTATCTAACCTTTTTATGTTGAACATCAAGTTACTAGAGAATAGGGTACTTAAGTGCTTCGTACACACTTATAGACATTGGAAATATCATTATTGTTGGGGTAGCCTATGAGATAAGCATGGAATACATGGTAAAAATTACATCCCACTAGTATTAATATATCTTTATCATAATGACTTACATAGTGGAATATATATATTGATTTGTGAAAATTTGTAAATTATATTCAAATGGTAAGATTTGAATCTTTGATACTTTTGGTATTTTGAAAATGGAATTTTATTGAAGAAATTAATGATATTTCAAACAAATTCTATGACATTGGAAATATTAACTTGTTCAAAGCCTAGTTCTGATTTTTGTGATGTACTTTTACATGATATTTTAAAAAATATCATCCTAAGGGAGTGAGACTTATTGTTGTTTTTTATTGATTGAAATGACACCAGGTAGGTATCACAAAGTCCAACTAGAGGAGGCTAGTGAAAATTTGGTTTCCCCTAAGCTCTAGGTGATCTAGAAGCTACTACAGAGTATGGTTCTTGCTTTCAAAGATGTGGAATGTGGGAATAATGTGGATGAGCCAAATTATGTTGATCATGTGGTTCAATTTCAAAATTATAATCTATACAAATTTAAGTGTGATTCAGATCCAAAAAGTATAGAAGTGTGGTCGAATAGAACAAAAATAAATTTTGGATTCATGGGAACACCAATTGAGCTAAAATTGATATTAGAAACTTACTTGTTTCATGATCTTTCCCTTCAGTAGTGGGAGTTGGTGTTCCATGCTAGAGTGGACCAAGGGATGATAGGGGAGGGTTTTGAGGAATTTTTTAACAAATAATTATACCCTCATACATTTATACATTCACAATTCAATGCACAATGGATTTCATTAACATAATGCACGAGAACCTATCGGTAACAGAATATGTAGCTATGGATTATGAACTTAGTGAGGTTTTCACCAGAGGAGGCAGGTAGTACATAGTTGAAGGCACATATTTTTTAAGCTGGGTTGATGTTGTAAATCTATTCTAAAATAACAATGTGATGTATATGTGAGTGTACAGAAATGGTGAATATTGAAAAGGTGGATGGATGAGATATTATGTGAGCTATAGGTGGAGAAAGTATGTTTTTACCCATGGGAAATGTTGTGAACTCTAACAATGGGTTCAAGTGGATGGAAACTTATTTCTATGGTGGGATGAAGTCTCAGAATTCTATGGCAGGACTGGAAGATCTTCATCAGAAGAGTCAAGGTATTCCGGGATGTTTTTAGTTTGCTTATATGGGCCAAATCAATAAAGAATGTATTAAATTTTTTTGATAATGTCATAACTATACACAGATGTTTCATCTTCTATAGTATTGTTATAATTATCTAAGTTTTGGGGTTTGTGACTCTCCTTAGAGGTTACTGGCATCCTATGGCTCGAAATGGTGGGGGAAGCAGATTACCCTCATCAGCAGAGTAATGTAATTCAGGTTGGTTCAAGGAATACCATGACTCCATAGTAGGATAATTAAGAGAATAATATTGAAAACGAATAGTTGTATAGAGCTCAGTAGGTGGTGATGGATGATCAGTCAGGACTATCCATTGTGCGAGGTAAAATACATTTACATTATACCTTGATGTTTGTTTTCTTTTATAATAGTACTTCCCAATTTTTTATTTCTTCTCGTATCACTGATTTTATGGGTTTAACTATGGAAATGATTCCTTCTCATTTAAAAAATATATTTCCTCTAGGTCAAATAAAGTTTTGAGCCATCCTATTTAGAGTAGGTTTTATATTTTTGGATGAGGTTTAGTTGATATGGGAATTATCAGTTCCTGAGATGAATATTTATTATATAGTGTAGGGAATGAATTAGATGTAAATATTTAAGTCCCACATTGACTGTTATGCATGAATAATTAGTTTTAAAATAGATGATGGCATTTTAATTCTCTTTAATGGGGAGAATAATGAAAATATGGGTGCAACTAATTTTTTGTCACAAGCTCCCAGAATGATATTGTATCAGTTAGTGGCATTGTCTTTGGAATCAATTAAAAAGGAAATTATAATTATTTTTCCAGCTGTCATTAATTAGATTTTGGATGTCTTTATGATTGAATTATTATGGTTTCCATCCATGAGAGAAGTGTATTTTACGACTGATCTACTTTTAGGGACTAGTCCTATGTCACTTCTGTCTTACCGAATTCCACCAGTAGAATTGATGTAATTGAATGTTCAATTAGGGGAATTAAAAATAAATGTTTTCATCTGGCCTCACACATCACTATAGGAAGCACCGATTAGGTTTGTTAAAGAGGAGGATAGAAATCTGTGGCTTTTTGTTGATTATAATATTCTTTATAATGTTATGATAATGAATCAATATCTAGTTCCACATATTTATTTTTTTGACTATTTGAGGGGAGCTAAGTGGTTCTCAATGATTGAATTGTCATAAGGATATCATAAATTGTGAGTATAGAAGGAAGATATTCCAAAAATATCCTTAAAGAGTAGATATAAACATTAGGAGTATGTGGTTATACCCATTGGTCATATGAATGCACCAATGGTGTTCATGGAATTGGCTAATTAGATATTTTAGAGATATTTGGTTTTTTATGGGGGGTATTATTTGATGAAATATTAGTGTATTCTTGGAGAATGGGGAGAATGAGAAGAACATGGTGATTGTGATGGGGATTTTGAAGGATTGTCGTTTGTATAAAAAATAGTCAAATTCTGACTTTTGGATACAAAAGGATAGTTTTTTGGGCCATTTTATTTTGGATAAGGGTGTTTCAGTTGATCTGGAAATGATAGAGGTTATTATGCCACTGAATCCTACATGTATCATTTTATAGATACAAATTTTCCTTGGTATTGCTAGGTATTATCAGTGTTCTGTTTGGGATCTCTCCCAATTGGCCTCACTGAGGATTGTTTTGACAAGTAATACTATTCTATTTCAATGTAATGAGCACTATCAAAAATATTTTGAAGAGATTAAAGATCACCTTACATCATCACTAATCATTTATTTTCTGGAACCAGGGAAAGGGTCTGTGGTGTATTGTGACACATAATGATTAGTTTTGGGATGTGTTCTCATGAAAGGGGATCATGTGGTTGTTTATGGGTCATTAATGTTAAGGTTTCCTGAGAAGAACTACCCAATGCATGATTTATAGTTGGTGGATGTGGTTCATGCTTTGAAAATGTGGCATCATTATCATTTTGGTGAAAAATTCATGGTTCTTACCGATCATAAGAGTTTAAATAATATTTTCTCACAAATAAATTTGAACATGAGGAAAATAATATTGTTTCAGTATCTCTTGATGTTAGATTTTGAATCGATTTACACAACAGGTAAGGGAAATTCGATGGAAGATGCATTAAGTAAGAAATCATATGCTTAGGTGGTGAAACAAGCATCGTATCAAAGAATGTTGATGTTGGTCATGGCCAACATGTGGTTGGAATGAGAGGACTGAGGTGATAGATTGGTTTTCATTCTGGTATTGTTGGTTCCTGACTTGGTTAGTTTGGATAAATAGGCACATGTGTTTGATTCTGAGTGTATGGTGATGAGGTCCTAACTCAATGGTGTGGAGAGCTTTGAGGGCTAGCAACTGAATAGGCAGTCAGTTTTTTATGTTTAGAATTAGATGGTTATACCATTGGTTTTTTAGGAGGTACTTTTAAGGGCTTATCATCATTCAAAGTGGGTTCTCCATCCTAGAGTCCAGAAAATGTATAAAAGGATGAAAGTGCAGTTTTGGTGGACTGGTATGAAAACAAATTTTGCTGAGTTTGTTTAGAGATGGTTGAATTATCATCAAGTCAAGGTATTGCCTCATCAGCTGATTATTATATTGAAAAATCTTCATATATGTGGGAGCATATAATAATGGATTTTGTTATAGGTCTCCCAATAATAGTAAAAAATCATGATTCCATATGGGTGATAGTGGATTGGCTCACAATGTCAGCCAATTTAATCCCTATTTTTTAATCTCATACAGTGGAGGGCCTTTCCAAAAACAATATCTATGAGGTGGTAAATAAGAATGGTGTTCTCATTATGATTGATTTAGATAGAAAATTGAGGTTTGCATCTCATTTTTTGAAGTTCTTATAGCAAACCCTTGGGGCACAGTTGACAATGAGTACTGTATACCATCTTCAAATGGATAGGCAATCCGGGTAGATGATACAAACCTTGAACGATATGTTATGGGCTTGTGTGGAGTATTTTTGTGGCTTAGGGTAGGAGGATCTACTTTTGGTGGAATTATCATATAATAATGGTTATCATTCATCAATACATATTGATCTATTTGAAGAATTGTATGGGCGTTAGTGCTGCTATCTAATATATTGGGTGGAAATAGGTGAGACTTTGATGGATAGACTGATCCATGTCTTGGAAACTACTAAAATGATCACGTTTATTATGAATAGAATAGAGATGACTCAGAGTGGTCATGAATCTTATGTGGACCATCATTGATGTTCATTGTAGTTTTCAAGGTGGGTGATCAAGTGTTGTTTAAAATCTCCCCTAGGCTTGGAGATCATAGATTTGTTATCCAAGGTAAGTTATCTCCAAGGGGTATAAGGAGTTTTGAGATACATGAGTCGGTTGGAGAGGTGGATTATCAGTTGTATTTTAAACCATGTTTTAGTGTGGTGAACAATGTGTTTCATGTTTCTTAGTTGATGAAGTATCATCCATATCCTAAACATGACATTCGATGGGATCATATTGAGATAGAGACATATGATTCATTGGTACACGTGCTAGTACAGGCAGAGGATAGGCAATAGAAAGTAATGCATTGTAAAATAATCTCTCAACTTCGAGTTTTGTGGTAGCATAGTCATATTTAGGAGGAGACTTGGGAACAGGAGAAAGAGATGACCGAGCAATGTCCCGAGAACTTTTGGCAAAGCGATCATCCTCTACTTGATGTGGATGGGAAGTCCAATGGCAGGGATAATGAATCACCCATAGTTTTCTATATTTAACAATTTTTATGTTTTTTATGTTTTTAAAGTGTTGTTGTAGAGTTTTGTAGAATTTGGGGGATTTTTGAGGGGTTTTGAGAATGTTTTGGAGCCTTTTTAAAGGAGCACGGTTTGAGCATGGTTAGGGGAAACTATGCGACAAACCCAGATAACCGTGAAACATGAGACAATTGGCCATCCTATGATTTTTTCAAGGATTATCTAACCATTTGTGGAGGCCGCATGGGGTACCCTTCGATAAATTACTATTCATATATTTAGTGAATAGTTTGTCTAACAGTGCATGCTAACTATGTGAGACAATAAAAATACGGTTTTAAATCTGGGTTTGGTTGAGATTTAGCCTAAATCATCTACTCATCCTCCCAATCAAGCCTCAATCATGATTTTTGGTAATCAAGGGTTTTAAGGGCTCTACCATTCATTTTAGAAGTAATTATAAGGGGTTTCATGGTGCAATGAAAGGGATTCTTATCTATTAAGTCTCTTATCTTGGATATTTCAATGTTTTCCTTACATATAGTTCTCCATCCCTCTCAGTTTTCTAGATATACACTCATTTCATGTAGATAAATGATTCTTGTTTCCTAAAATTATTATATTTTGGATTTTTAATGATAAATAAGGGGATCTAATGTGGTGTTGTGGATGTTTTACGTTGATTTGGTGTGAGGTTAGGCGGTGGGTAGATTTCACTAAAACCCTAAGGTAGATAGCTTCTCTCTAGACTCCACATTTATAAAACTAGAATAATTGTTTCCAGTTAATTGGTTTTTTCTGCAATTAATTTTGATTATGGTGTGTAAAGGTTTTTAGAAACTCGTTTTGTGATAAATTGTTGATTTTGGGGAAAATGGTTCATTGTGGTGAAAGGTTCCTTACAATTAGATTTTAAAATGGGTTTCTTGGGTTTATTTATGAAAATGGTTTGTGAAAATGGTTTTCAATAAAATGTTGATGCTTTATTGAAATGTATTCTTGCATGGATGAATTTATATGAGATTTCTTGGTTGTTAAATTGTTTTTTGAATAATATTGTGACCTTGGTGTGCTATATGCTTATTGATTGGCTTGAATATTTGATGTTGTGTTGGGTTTATGAGAAGTGGGAGGGGAGTACCACTATAAATAGGGTATGGATGGTGGATAGAAGATCCACCATCAAGGATAAGTGGGTGTGAATTACCACTATATTTGGGAAGGAGCAATAGGTTTATATGGGAAGCTCCACCATGATTTTTTACCATCTTGGATATGTGAAACCCTACAGTTATGAATTTTGTGTGTGTTGTTATACAAGAGGGAAATTATTGGGATCATATGTGATGGTAAATGTATAATGGAATGGTTGTTGATATTACCTTTTATTGGGTGGATTTGGGTATAAAATGGCTTGGTAAGGGTGTGTTTGGAATGTTCGAAACTATTACACTACCAAATGTTTTATATAACATATTTTATATAAATATGCTAACAATTTTATCATAGTAGCGTGTGTTGGGAATAAATTCAGGGAAATCTTATTGGGTATTTGTACTCACCCTCTACTTTTTAACTTCAGTGCTTTTTTAGATTTCATTTTCCATGATACTGACAACGGTAAAACATGTCATTTTTCTTGTAGTTCATCAATATAATTGGGTAGTATTGTGGGGATTTGAGTATAGAGCTTGGTGGGGATCCCTATAACAGATCATGGTTTCATTTGTGACTTGTTGTTGAGCATTATTCTTAGTAATCATATATTAATATTTTTTGATTTTTTAAATTGTATATGTTAATTATTATAGTATGTTTTGGATTTTCTTAGATAGACATTGATGTGGTGTACCTTGTTGACATGAATCATGTAGTTGTGGTTGGTTATCCCATATTTGGTTGGTTGTTTTATATAAATAGTAATCAATTCCTCAATTTTTATTCAATCCCTTGGAATTAATTTCATGCCTTTGGTACCTTGGGAATGTCACTTAATGCCTTGTAGCATCTCACTGACTTCTCAATCCAATGATAATGGGGCAAAACTTTGCCAAAATTATGTTTTTTCCACATTCCTTTGTCTATTTAATGTTGTCATTTCTAATGAATAATTATTGATGATTCCATACACTTATGAATATTGTATTTTATTATGATAATGTATTATTCAATAACTATTTTTTATCATCTATGATAGATTGTGTCTGAAATTTTCATGTTAAGATCATGGTCTCTTATACTTTCTTTATCCCAATCTTTCAAATTATCATTGATTAATATCTCCTAGGTTTATACTTATTGGGAACCCAATATCACCCTTTCCTATTTTTTCCTTCCACCGATTAAGAAATTTTTTTATGTAATATAAATCTAAGAATTATTCTATGTGAGATGATCTTTGTGACATATGTTAAAAATTTTCAACAAATAAGAGGATTATTTATTTAGTATTTGAATACACTAAAATATTATGGATCTTGGGAATTATTTATGAAATATATTTAATATTAATCTATTATGATTCAATATCTATGTATAAAATGTATAGTTTACTACAGTTTCTATCATAGGAGGTTTTGTTTAATCATTGGAGCTATGGTTAGAAAACTATAGCATAACCCACAAGGATGAATCTATTTAAAAGGTTATATCCTAAAAATTAAGTATGGTGGGGATATTTTTTCAATGAAAATAATTATCTATCTTGATACTTGGAAGAATAGGCTTCTATGACATAGTTTCATCTTGGGGTGGTAACTTAAAAAAGTGGTGGGGATTGGTTATTAACATGATAATCAGTTATTCATAATGAATGTGCCCAATATTCCACACTTAGATAGACACTCGCATAGGCTATGATTTGGTTAATTAGCTTATGAAATGTTATAAAGGATTTAAATAGATGATGAAGACAAATAAATTAGGTTATATGATTATTCACTATGATATTTATATATTACTACTTACACAATGTTTTTGGTTTTAATCAATTGATGGAATCCAAATGAATCATATGTACTATGATTGTAATGGATAACAAAAAGAACATCCTCATGAGAAACTAAATGTATTAAGATCTAGGATAAAATATATTGTGACTATAATCACTCGACTATCTCATGCTATGTGGGGTAACACATATCATGATGAATTTATGAATTCACAAATAATGGAGAAACATGTCATTGAATATTTCATATAACAATGTCCATCCTCCTTCAATGTGTATTTTGATCCACCAGTTATTGAGAAATTGATCAATGGGATAGAAAAAATAATTTTCATTATTATTTTCCTAGACTATAATAATGTTATATTATAAGTTTATCACTAGATAGGTGAATCTAATCAATTGTGGACTCATAACAATAATACAATGTAAAAAATAAGAAATAAACAATTTGGAATTAGATAAGTATTAAATTGTATCCATCAATATGTCCATTCCATGAAATATTCAAACTAAAATGGAGAAGAAACTTCTATGGTTCAATTTTAATTAAGATGAACATATAGACACTTATAAATAAAATTATACAAGACTTTTTAGTTACAAATATGGTTTTACCATTAACGGAGACATAATAATTAATCAATTCCTTAGTGGTTTGAAAATATGGATTAAACATAAATTTGAAAAAAGAGACTTTGGAAACTACAAATGAAAAGATTTAATTTCAATAAAATTGGAAATGGAATCTATAAACACTCATGGTTATAGTGATAAGAAAGGATAACAGAGTTTATGGAATCTATTGTTGTATGTCAAATAGAGGGAATAAAAAATTTCATCATTTTACATTCTGAAAATGCGGGAAAGAGAACTCAGGTGAATTTCTGAAAAGAACGAAGAGATATTTCAAATGTGGGTATAATTTCCATCAATCAAAAGACTATCTATGTGGTTTGATGATTACATTCCATGAAATTAATCGAGAGAGAGAGTTCAATAGAAGACAACACACACACTTCCATTCTATAGATTCAAGGAATTTTTGAATTATGTGAATCAATTCTCTAATGCATTGGTCAATGAGGAAAATAAACCAAAAAACCTATGTATTCAAAATACAAGGGGAAATCATATACCATCACAATAAATGAAGTGAGTAACTATAATTAGGGAACACACATCCATTAATCAATACATAGGGAATAAATGTTGACATTTGTTTGAATAATCCCTATATAAATCTTGTTTTCCTTATATTAGTGAGATTTTATGAGATTGTATTAAATTATAACCTTTATATACATAAAATCTATATACTCTTATTGAATAAGTAAATAAAATTTGATATTATGATTCAACATATGACTATCTATCAGTGTGCCGATAAAATCGAAAAAACAATGTAAATACATTTGTCTAAGATAGTGGGTTATTTTTGAAATAAATGGTGAACAATCATATCAAACCATATATGATTTTATTGTGAGTTTTTTTATGGGAACTTTTTAGGGTACATATATTTTCCCAGGAGACATTATAAATGATTAAAATTATTTTTAGATCATTTTTTCTTGAGAACAAAAGGATATGAGTTTAGACCATTATTTTATTTTTTGTTTCATTTTGAGTTAGACATAATATTTTAGGATTTTAAGGTTATCTACAAGTGGAATGGAATAAGTGGAACTTTGGGTGTTATTGTAAGGATTTTAGAGATACATATATTATTTATTCAAGTAAATATATATGAAAATTGGATAACTTGTGCTAACCATTTTAGTTTAGATGTCAAATATAGATAAGAATAATTACATATTATTAACTTATGGATCATATGATCGACTAAAAGATAATTTTAGTTCTCATGAAAATAAAAATACATCTTCATTTCAAGGAGTAATATATAAAGTTGAAATTAATCAAAACATAACCAAACGATGAAATTATTCTTATGAAATGTTAATAAATTTTGTATATTTTCTAAAGTTCTCTATCATGATAGAAAAATAATCTGTAAACTATATAAAAATGATTTTCAAATAAAATATTTTTACTTTTACATTCATTTTTGATGAATCGACGGTCTTTTATCAAGCATAAATTTATAGTTAGTTGGTCGTTAACATTCTCATGAAAATGCTACATAATACTCTCTATTAGTCCATGGATACTAGTTTTTTCTTTCATGTTTATAATTAAACTTTTTAATAATGTTTTAATTATCTGGGAACCTGTTTATGTGTTTTTTTAAGTATCTTTTATGTTATCCACTTCCCAATTTTCAAAGGAAGTTTTATTCCCAATATACGTTGGGGATTTTCAATATATTTATTTTCAATCTTTTATCCTTTGTTGATCACAGTAAAAATTTGAGGGTAAAATTTATTTAATTAGGGAAAATGTAATAACCTGAAAATTTAGATAAAATTATATTAAGATTAATATCATTCAAAACACACAAAATAGATCTCTAAATGAATTGTTATATATTTTAAAAAAAATTATGATAACATAATTGTGGAATTAGAGTTTTTGAGTATGATTTTCCAAATTAGGTAACATATGTTTAAAATTAAAATTTAATATAAATTTATTTTTTTAACCCTTAATAAATAAGCACTCATTCGTTAGTGACATGGATTTATTGTTATTAATTTTCTATAAAAATGATTTCTATTTCAAATTGTGCAAGGAAATTATAAATACTACCATTCACATATAAATATTTTATGTTAAAATTTGAACATAATTTTTGAAATCTTCATATCAAAATTGACATAGGGTGATTTTTTTTTAAAATGAATAATTTTTTAGTGAGAAGTAGAGAATATAGATTTTTATTGAAAACTGACCCATAATTTCCACAATTTATAAAGATACATTTTCTTTTATAATTTTTTAAAATTAAAATTACTCCATTTAAAAAATAAATAATTATATTTAAATAATTTTAATAAATTTTGTGCTCCATTTTTTAATAAAAACCATTTACACAAAAGAAGAATGTTTTTCTGGAAAATCGATTTTCAACGTGTTTTATGAGTTTAATTTTATATTAAATTCCCGCACATCGGGGAATTCATTTCGATAATAGACTCCATATATGAAATCATAAATAGTAATATATTTTAATAGTTTAAACATTATTTTTGGTTGTTATGAATAGTAATTGTGATAAATACATGACACCTTAGTAAGGGTAAAAGAGGTAAAACAGGGTGAAAACTTTTAGATAAAGCTATAAAATATCATTAAAACATGACTTTATTATACTTTTTGACTATTTTTGACCAAATATATGTTAAATTAATTAAATATTACATTTTAAATCATTATTTGAATTTGAGAACTTCTTATTGAATTTTGTGAATGATAAGTAATATTTTATTCAAATTTTAACCTATTTTGAATATTTTTACTTAATGGCATGGGTTGAAGATTTATTTTTGTTTCAGATTGATCAAAATGTCTAAAAACCTTCTTAAGTTTTTTATTTAACAAAAAAATTGTTAAAATAATTTATTTCTTTACTTCAAGGTGAAATTATTTTTACTCTAAAATAAAATATTTTCCATAAAATTGTTTTTCCTATGTTTTCCCTTCTTGTATTGAACATAATTTCATATTTATGTCAAAATTAAATTTAGTAAAATAGATTCAAATTTTTTAATCCTAATTTACAAATTCTATAACAATTCCCCTTTTAATTTTTTTCTATATAATTAATTAATAATAAACTAATGTAAAATTCTCATGGTTTTGGTTAAAATTGGTTTATAGTGGTTTATCCAGACTTAAAGGATTAAAATATATATAAAAAATTCAAAATGTTATCGAATGAGTTTATTTAGACTATAAAACAAACTATATTTATATTTTGGGTTCCTTAGAAATATTTTTCATCGATTAGGAGCTTTATATTATTTTAAGAATGGAATAATTTAAAAATGTTATTCTGTTGACTTTAATATATGAAAAAGTATTATATAAAGATAAATTAAGGAAATGTAAAATTATAAATTTATATATGAAAGGTTTTTTTATAATAGTAACTTATTTTAATTTTTTGGTGATTGTATAATTATCTAAAATTCTTATTCAAAATGGAGAGACTAGGTATTTAATTTATCCAAAAACATAATAAATGATTTAAAAATTACTAAATGTAATTCAATTTTGGTGAATTATTATGTGAAATGAATATTAAGGATAATTAAATCTTATTTTGGGGATGTGAATGTTTTATATTAAAATTTCATAATTATTATTATGAATTTAAAGTAAATATAAATGAATTGTTTCAAAAATGTAATTAATTGTTTTCTAAAATAACAAATGTTTTGTTAGATGACCTAAAATTCAAAAAAAATCTATATTCATCCAAGTGAATGGTATATAGAAGAAAATATAAACCATAATATATTTTTATTTAGTTTAAATTTTATGGTAACATTATTTACCCTTAAAATGTTTCAAATAATGATTTTACTATAATTTTCAAAAGCAGTACCAAAGGGTTAAAGTTATAAGGTAAGGGTTAACACAATAATTAAACTTGTATAAATATTATTAGATAAGAGGAGTTTTAATTATTCTCATTATACATTAAAAATATAACAATTTTTACCCACAAGATTATAGAAATTAATTTATATTAATTTAATAATTTAATTAATTACAAGTGTTTCCCTTACCTCACATATAAAAGAGATCTTCTTATCCTCTCTTCCTCAAACCAATTTAGACTTTTATTTCATCCAATACCTACCATTATACCTTAATAAATTCCTTAAACATGTCCTAGATCATATATGAATTGCAAAATACCAGCCTTACAAGGCTTTAGGAGTAATCCAAAAGATGTTTTTCAACGAAGAGGATGTTTGAATGCCTACAAAGCAAGATGAGACTTGAAGTAATAGATTTTAATCACTCATTTATTTCTATAATATTCATTCCATATTACCAACAATTTTATATTATGTGTTTTATGTAAAATTTATTTATTTTATGATTTTTATTAAGATAATCCTTTGGATTTACATATCCATATAAGGTTTCATCTTCCATAATGATTTGATTTTAATATTTCCAAAGTCATAAGGGTTTTATTTAACAGTCTGAATTATTTCTAGAATTGTTTATGAATTCATTTTAAATGAATTAATTTCTTAATTTTCCAATCAATAACATCATGAAATTTCTTCACCTATAGTTATTCTATGAAAGTATATATTTTTATATAATTTCTCTTTCTTTAAGTACAGAAGAGATCAAATGAATTTTTTTAAAGTAAAAACAACTTTATATCTCCCTTCTATTGCATATCCTTTTTTTACTATATAAATGTTTCCTAAAAATATTTTCTAAATCTTTTTTAATATTTTCCAAATAATTTTTTATGTCATTTTTATCCATGAGAAACATTTCACAAAACGGTTTAAAATAAATTTTAATTTCTTATTTTCCTAATAATGTACTTTTTGAATATTTACCAAAAATGTTAAATAAAACTTTGTTTTACCAAACACTAAAATAACTAAATTTCATGCATTCAAGATAACTCAATGATTTTAATATATATTTACCCATTTCCAAGGTTCTTTTAAAATAAGTAATTTTCTTTTACATTTTGGAAATATTTTAATTTTTAATTACTGATTTCAAAATAAAAGGGTATTTTCCTCAAGAATTGTTCTAGAGTTTATTTGAAGAAATTTTAAAGCAATGATAATATATGTGATATTAATTATAGTTTATTGTTAATATGATCTAATGGAAGTATAAAAATTATTTCTTCATATCCTCTATGATTATAATGATGAGGTGTTTTGGAAACCTGCTTATTTTTTAATGGGATATGATATAATGATATGATGAAGGATTTATGATGTGATGCAATTTATATGAATGAATTATGATAATTTGATAGATAGGTATGTTATATCCTTCCAATAATTTGGTAAATATGGATAACTCAAGAGATAAATTTTTTATTCTTTAAACTAATTTGATGTTCACAATTTTCTGTGGGGACTCAGTTTTCATTACTATAAGATTCTACATTAACATAGATTTAATCTCCATATGATTACTCATGGGCCATGTTTTCTGTCCATATGTTTATGTGAGGTCCTGATTCAATGTCTATAACTTAATAAGTGATCATATTTCTATTTATACTTTCTCAAAATTTTATAAGTCTATGTTTATTCTAAAATTCTATATCTATGTCATGCACTCATAGCTCAAAGATGATTATTGATGATTCCCAACTCTTTTGAATCTTTTCTTTTTTATCACAATGTTTTATACTATGACCCATATCTATGATCTATGAATGATTTGGTGTGAAATTTATATGTTATGATCAGGATATCATACCCTTATTTTAATCTAATCTGTCCATATTATCCTTGATTGATACCCACTATATTTTCACTTGTTAATAATCCAAGCTCAAATATTTATATCTCTTTATTCCCAAAGTTAAGAATAATGGTTTTATGTTGGATATGTCCATGAAATATTCTATGTTTGAATATATTTATGGGAGATTATTAATATCTTTCAGGAAATAAGCAGATTATGCATCTAGTCTCTAAAGTCACTAAACCATTATGATTTTTGGGCGTGTATGTATAAAATACATTGAATATATATCTATTAAGATGTAATATCTATGTATCATAATGATGGGTCTCTATATTCAACACCGATTACTCATTTATAACACTCTCTTTACCCATGTCATTTTCAATACCTTTCATCATAAGCCAAAATGGGATACCCTTCAAGGGAAACCAACTAAGAGATTGAGTAAATCCAATCATGAATTTCACAATCACTCACGTTTAGTCAATCACTATACCCAACCTAAAAATCTAAATAGCTCTAACATGTGTCTATTTACTCACATGGTAAACATGGGTTTCACAAATAATGCCAAGACACACCTCTATATGGTAGTGGTTATGGGCTCAAACAAAATTCCACAAGGTTGCACCAACCTATTTTAAACCCCTCAATGGATTAAAATCACATGCATTAAAAAAACTAAAGTCATAAACCATCAATGTATGTAAAATAATAATAAAAAATCCCAACATAGCCTTAGTGCATCATTCCATCAATATTAATGGATTACATTTTATTAATGAATTTCTATTTATTTTAAGGATTCAGATAAATTCTATTATGGGTCAATTTCTTTAGGGGTGATAGAATATATTACACAGGCTATAAAAAATAATTAATAATTTTATTATGAGAGAAATATGGACCACTTTCCTTTTTTGAAGAACCACCCATTATTAAACCACCATCCAACTCACTTCCTTACCTAAGTCAAGATCACCATGGATCAAACTTTCATGAACCTCACTCTAAGTATCTACACAACAAAAATTCATCACACATAATTATTTATAATTAATTAATTTTTTTTAACCAAATTGGAATAACACCCAATTCCTCAACAAGAACGATCACATCACCGAAACCACATTCAGTAGAACACCAAGGGAAAACTTATTATCTCCATCATTATAATGAATGGAAGAACAATATAATAAAGCCATATCATAACTAAATGGAAGTTAATATAAATGAAAACCATTTTTAAATTTACAGGGGGACACACCTTTTATTAAGCTATAAATAATTACAATGAGATTTCATCTCAAGAAGTATTTTAGCTATCCTATCTAAAAAGCCTAAGACAATTGGAAAATTAGATGATTCCCCACTAAATTGGTTTCAAATTCATAAATATGAAAACCAATATTAAAGGAAAAATAAGGATAAGGAATGAGCATAGTATTATAAATTAATATATACCTTAAATTGGTGATAAAAACCACATAGAACACCAACTTAAAGAATCATGGAAGTGACTATGAAGGGAAGAATGTCCTATAGCTACGTGAGTGAAATGAAAGGAAGAAGAGGGTATTCCCCCCAAAAAAACCTAGGGTTAGGGAAGAGTGTTTTTTCTACTTTTAGGTCCACTCATTAGCCAGTACAAGGCTAATAGCTAGCTATTTTGCCTAGCAAGGCTGTTTGATTCCTAGTAAGCTGGTGGTCTACCAACAGATTGATGGTGGTTGTAGACAGTTTACTTGTCCACACATACCTCCTTATATATTTACCATCACCCTAATCCACCATTCAAGATTTTCAATGTGAAAAACTCCTCATTGGTGTTTTCAAAATTTCAGTATCCCAACACAATGACCAGTTCATATTCTGACCCATCCATTAAATTACAAATTCAAATTTCTTTTGAAATTTAAAAATCATCCATACCCATAGTGTTTTATAGTTTCCCCACCATGTTATTTCTCATCCTCAAGATGTCCCATTGACCTCTATATCATTTGTATCGACCCACATATGTATCCAATTTCTAACCAAATTTCCATGGTCATCCCTTAAATTCTCATTTTTCACCTCATGTACTACATCTATCTCAAGTTAGTCAATATTCAAAAACCCGATACAATGCTTGAGTGATTTGATGAAACATTGAGGAAGTGATTTCCTATACACATCTATCCTGAGACACTTAGGGTCTCATTTTATAATTGATCACTAGTCCATTATGATCCCCATAATAAGTCTTATCTCATACTCGATAATCCCAATACATGATAATAATCATTGTAAAAATTTCCAATATAAACATGATATTAGTTTTCCAACTCCATTCTCATTATTATTCCAAAACATCCACTCTGAAACATACATTATAACACTATATAAATAGTTCCACCCGTTATCATTAATAAATTACATGTTTGATGAATTTCCTTCCACCATCCAATCAAACTATGAAAACACAATATTTTATTTAAATATCCATGAATAGTTCATGAAACTCTACACTCATATCCAAAATGGTGAATATTATGCGGTTTCTAGATCACCCCATTTCTTTAGACATGAAATTATCATTTGAAACTCATTTATTTGACCTACCTCTTACTTCTCATCTACACTCAGTAACATATTCCTACACTAATAAATCCTAATTACTATACCCAAACTGATAGAAGTGGTTGTTCTAACATAACCAATGATCTCCCAACCTAACTTGAAATGTGATTCCACAGCTGAATACTCAATTTCGTAATTCCAACTTTGTGTTCCAAATACAAGCGCTGAGGATTTCCTAATCTGATCATGTGTCAACCATTTAAAAAATAACCCATGCCAAAAGAGAACTATTGGAATCTATCTGATAACCCATATGAGTATATACATGGAATTACACAAAAAATAAAGTTGTATTTAGATTTCTTTTTCCACCATCAAAAAAATTTCCTTATGATCACCGAAGGAATGGTACCACATTCCAAAAATTCCTATAGTGCAATGATCCTAATAGCTTCGATCGACATCAAACTACCGATAATAAGATTTTTCTTATCGTTATACCACAAAATCAAAATCTAGGGCACAATGGACCATATCCAAAAAATCACTAATAAAAAAATTTATGTTGGTCCAAACATGCTGATTCTCATGCCACACATATCTAGTTCCCATAAAAAACAATCGTCCCCTTGCTCGCACATGACCATTTCTAATTCTAAAACTCATGATGCTGAATACATGATGATTTTATATCATTTCTTGATCTCATATGGGAATTAATGGGTGTATACACTAGTAATTTATAAATTTAGAAACCTAAATCATGTAATTTTAGTTTCACACCACTATAATTAGGGTTGAATTCCTAAACACTAAGTATGATACCAATGAATTCTATTATCATCAAGCCAAGAGTTCCCATGGAGCTCCAATTCAATGTTGGGAACCTCACGTGTATAATTTTTCATCACATGACTACCTTCCAAATAGAGTTATTCCTAAAACCATTAGAATCTTCCTATGATTCCACCATGCTACAAAGGTGAATTCAAATAAAACATTGTTACGCCCCTGAATGATCCAGACCTTCAAGTCCCATCTCAAACTAGATATTTTACACTCAACATGATTTTCATATAAAACACCAATTCACCACCATTCATATATAATCTACCTAGTAGAAACATTCATACATCAATGTCAACTAAATTAATCCACCTATGCACCAACTTATAAAGAAGTTATACGCCTAATAAATCCTATAAAAGGTTTCACTCAACATTAAAAGTCACCAATTCACCAATTTGTTTAGTCATATATATCAATGTATATAGATCTCTCATATATCCCAATGGTCTAGCTTCATCAATGATCACAACTCCCTTGACAATATTTTTTTCTACCATATCAAAATCCCTTGAAAATTCTCATTCCAAACCACCCACTCATGGGTCCTATTACCATACAGGTACCCCATTACATGAAAATAGCCTATTTTCAGATAGATTATCATTATAATACACCCATGTGACCCCTCTCTTGAGAATACCAAATCAATTAGTGTCATAACTATATAATGACATCATCTTGGATGATCTGTACCAAAGAAAACCCCACCCATTTTCTCAGATATATAGAATTACATTAAAAGAGATATATATATATATATATATATGAAGAAAATGTATATGATGTTACTATTAGTTTACATAACCAACCCTAAATACAAATGACCCATTTTGGGGTTTCCAACTAAGGCAACATATGCCTTACTGACCTACAAGGGTCATTAAATGTCCACCACTAGATTAAATATGTGATAATCCTCATTGGTGAGAATCACACCATAGAATAAATATAACCTATAATTATAAGGAAATATATATACATGTTAGTATAATTTATTATTATTACACATATTTCTTATAATTAAAATGTAATATGAGTTGTAACTGAAACAATAAATAGATGAACTCATCCTTAGTGAAACAAATTAAATCTAATTCCTCTATTGTGGTTAATTATTTAAACTCTAATTTTTTATTCCCATGAAACAAATTTTAATACATCAGAACTTTTATCTTTATTCATTAAATGGATGTTAAAATTTTTCACCCATGGAATGAGGGAAACTTGTTTGACATTCTTATTTAATCTAATGTGGACCAGGATGATAGGATCATGGTGTATTCTGGATTGGGTTCCATTACTATTTTTATGTAATAATTGTTCATGTGAATGATAATTGAATTAATTATTTTCATTCTGCATGATTTCTATTCTTTTTATTGTTTTGTTTTTGATCTTATTTTATTCTATTAATATTTTTTAAAAAAATTATTGAGTGAAAAAAGCACACTAATGGGACCCTATAAGTCATGTCAATACTACATGAGAACTCAGGATGCATGAGATACCTCTTTACATTACATTATAAGAGTTAAATCCATAAATAGTCTCTTTATAATAGGTCAAGTGATAAAAATTATTAATAATTCATTAATCCTAATACCATGTATGTCACATGAGGTGAAAATAAATCAACTGTATCATTGCAATTACAGAACATCAATCCCATACCCGGACTCATAGACTTCACACATATTAAGGTATTCAAAATAAAATATCCGGATATCCATCATAGGATTTTAAACATTCCATTATCACATTGAAACCATATTTCATATTTTGTGAAAAAAGAATTATATTTGTGATACTACTTTATAACACCTCACCCTTTTTCACTATGAACAATAACCAGACCCAACCACCATTTGACCTCAATAATGCCTCCCCATATGGAAAATGGTGAAGACTAGTATTGGGGGTCTAAGAATGCACATTGGGGAGACTATACAACCTTATCAGAGTGAACAATAATAGGTATATAACCAAGATTCATAACTAATTGATTATGTGTAAACATTAAGTAACTAAACCTATGAGACAAAGATTAAATAATGAGATACATAATACAAGACTCATCGCCCACTAGGTTGATCATATATAAAAGGATAAATTAATTTAATATGATATATACTATTCCCTAAAAATCATTATGCCATGCCATACTACAATATCAAATTCCATTGTTTTCCTACTCGAGCATGAAATATGCATGCCTTGACCCCACCTTGACCTATGACATGTTTGATCTTATTAGGTACTACATTCCTAGGTACGATCAAGCAGGGTGTGAGTACATAACTCTATATGATGACCCCTACATGGTCATAGACTATACCAGTAATTCAATAATTTTTTCTTGTGACCTGCCAATCTAAAATCAATAAATAATATATTTTAGATAAATAAATAGAAAACCAATATCAATCAATAGGTCCATGACCATGATTGACTATACCATATTTGTTCGATGATTTTGAATCTCTATGAACATCATGGTATCAAGAAAACCTTATAAATACAAAAATATATAGGGAAACCATGGAATCTAAAACAGTATGAATAAAAAAGATGAAAAATATTCATGAGTGACTCAGCAATTAAATCACATGATTACTTGGAATATCTCAAATTTATTTGGTATAATTTAATTGCTTGAATAAAATTCCTTGCATGTTGGTAAATAAATAAATAATAAGAATCTCTATATCACCAGACAAAATTGATAAACATGAAACATCCCAGACATCTCAATCATTATGTAAATTTATCTGGATCGACTAGGTATATCCTATGTGTAACTTGGTAATCTCATCATAATAATAACTAAGATCATAATCTCTGGGACACCAAAGCTGAATCAGAGAAAATATAAGTATACTAGGGACCTGTGCAATCTAATAAATCGCACACAAACCTGAGGTAAAATTATATAATATTTTTCATTCATTATGTTTCTCAATATCCATATCTTAGTATAGACACCAAGAATCCCTGGAGATTCCATCATCCTAATGTCTTGTCACACTAGTATCATAAGAGTCTCAAAAGATGGGTCCCAAGAAGCATATCTAGTCATCCACCATGTCACCATCATCTAATATAAGGCTCAAAACATAGATCCCATGATGCATGTTAGATTTCCTCAATGTATTAAAATGTATAAATAAATAATAAAAATTATTATAGGGTTATTCAAATGCTTAACCCCATAGTCATTTTCTATAGCCCCAAGGGATTACATGCTCGGTGCTGGTTTTAAGGTGAAACCCTATACCCTCTCTACCAATTCACTACACTCCCGACCATGGTCAGTTTACTACTGGGGTACCAATTAGGGTTCTTCTAGTAAATAAAATTATACACACCCACATATGGTCCTCCACACCATCAAAACCATAAGGGGAAACACCTGTTACATAAGGGTATTACTCCCATACCTAGTTCATATTAGAGGAACAACCACATAGGCCAACTAAGATATTCCATATAATAAAACCACTATGATATGGGTTAAATCCTATCTTGAATTTCATGTTCACTTGAGTTTGGGAACTCACCCAAACAATCCCTACAAGATAAATGGCTCCAAAAAGTCTCAAGGTCCTCACATGGCCTACTCGGGATTATCCACACATGTTAGACCACATATCTACATGGAGTTTTCAAAGGGATCCTTCAAAATTCAACCAGGTCTCACTCCCCTCAGTCACACCCATAATGGGTTCAGATGTCTAATTTGATCTATAAATATCATGGTCTCAGCCATTAGTGGTAGTGGAAATAATTAAATACATATTGTCAACATTGCCTTGAAACCTCATCCCCACTATTAAAAAGAATTCCATTTAATTTAAACATTTAAGTTAAATATATAAATTGAAATTATTAATATGGAATTTCAACACCATCATGGGTGTAACAATGCATCTCATACATCATAATGAATATATAATTATTCAATATTGAGATCATTAAAGACCTCCTTTATTTATAAAATCAAGACCCATTCTTACACTGATCATCAAATCACATCCTACCTCTACCCAAGATCAACATAACTCATCCAATCTTCTCCTAGACTCTTAAAAACGATACCAAACCAAATTAATAACACATATATAATTAATTAATATATTTTAACCAAATTGAGATAATTCAAAATTCATCACCAAGGACTATCACCACAAAAAAAAATGCAAAAGTAGCCCAACAACCCATGTATCCTCTCATTCCTCTAGTTAGTGGAATTCCAAACAGATATTAATACATCATATATATATATATATGTATTTAATATAATTTAATGCAAACCCCATTATACATTAATTAAAACACACATCATTGATGAATCAATAAATGATGGAACTCATACATCATATCTGTACATCCTCTTGCTATAATTAAGAAAATAACTAATATAATTGACCAATTCAACCATAATCTGGAAAAATGTTATTAAATCCATAAATTTAATATAAAAATATTATATGAAAATTAAGGATGGTAAAGGAAAATATCAACTTAGGTGGATACTTACATTAAATCAGTGATGAAAACCACATAGAAAACATATAATAGGACTATTTAATTAGTATGTACTGAGATAATGCTCTCTAGTCATTTGAGGTAAATTAGTGGGAGAAGAGTAGAATCCCCCTTAAAAATATAAGAGGGAAAAGAGTCTTTTCACAATTTAAGGGTTCCTTTCTAGCCAGTATGAGCCATCTAATAACCGGGGTTCTAGGGTTATTAGGTTAGTAACCAATCCAGCATCTAGAGGTGGGATGATAATAGTCATCCTATCATTGTGGACTGCACCCTTATCCACTTAGTACTCTCCTAGTATTTCCTATTTCAATAATTCATTATCTAATCCTACTTCCAGGTTCAAATGAAACTATTTGAGTTATTCAATAATTCAAAAATCCATCATAAATTCCATTTAAAATTTTATCATATCTATAAATTTTAACACTCAATATTCTTAAGGAATATTCACCCCATCCATGCCCCCAGGGCCGTAAAAAGTTATTTTTAATAAATGTTGAATTTGATGGCCTAATGGAAAATATATAGTTGGAATGAGCAATATAGTAAAGGGGAGTGTCCTGTAAATAATTTATTATTGGTTAAAATAAATTTTCATTATTGTAGATGAACATCAATTGGAATAGGAATGTTAAAACCTAGAAGATATTAGAGGAGAGGTTTTCCTAGAGACACATAAACCATATGATAGTCAAACCCCAAGAATCATTTTCTTATCTTCTCAATGTTAGAGAGATTTTATTTTTACAAATACATAATCCTACATGGACTCACTAAGTGACAACATGATAAAATTATTGATTTTAACTGAATATGAAATTGGATTTTATATAAATAATGATACTTCAAATTTAATTAGTTTCTTTGGTTGTTGTAATTTAATTAATAGGTATTAAATAAATAATAAACATGAATATTGATGTTGGTATATATATGTAATATTTATTTTCTGGAATTTTTATGTAATTCATGGCATATATGATGAGAAAATATTTTTTCTAGTCACGATTCTTAGGTACATAAACATTCTTCTGGGGAGAAATAAAATTATATGATCATGAAAAATTACAAAATATATCTAGATCAAATTAATTAATTGAAACCTTATATATGATGTTTACATGATGAAACACCATGGTTTTGTGACACCAAATATTGTTAATAAGTTGTTAATGTTTGAAAGATAATTTTTTGTTGAAGTAAGCAACATGATCATGAAATATTCATTTTATAATTCAATAAGAGAGTTTTATTTTTCTAAGAATGAATATGAGACCCAAGTATATAAGATGTTAGTGGGAATACAATAGTTTTCATAGAGAAAAGTTTTATCATATATATATGATAAAATTATAATTATCGTATATTTATTTAAGATAAAGTTAAAATTTATTACTCTTATAATAACTAAACGTTGTAACCAAATTTATAGAGATCATGATCTACATTGATAAAACCAAGATATTATTTAAATCAGGTCATGTTAGAAATATTGAAAAAAAATAAAAAATAAAAAATAGAAGAATTTAAGAGAAAAATGTTTCCTATATTATTTGGAATAGAAACTATATCCATGATATTGTGTTAAAGAACATGAGTACATTTTTTGAAGTATATATTTCCCCATGCTTAACAGTTTCAATCTAGAAAACATGTCTTGATATGTACTTAGAATTTTTGATTTTTATGGATAATGAATTGTTAAATGATAGAAGAAAGAACCATTAATATTGCATTATTTTATATTAATACTTATCCAATCATACTTTAGGAATTTAAAAGTTGACTTTATAGTAATTTGAAGATTAGTAATACTAGTTGTTAAGGTAATATAAAACAAGTTTTTCATAGAGATAATTAGGATATACTATTTTAGGTAGGCAAAAAAATGGGTAATTTGATATCATTTTTATATTTTTATCAAAACATATACATAAATCAAGTACTATAAGGATTTAATTTAGTTTAAGAATATCATTAAATAAGGATTTTTAAAAGTTTTTTAAATTTTTCTTGGAAATGAAAACATAAGAGAATTATATACTCTTATAATATTAAAGAAAGTTTAAACTACCATAGACGAAAAACTGAAAATATAGGGTAAAAGGTAAAAAATAATTTATATAACCTCACAAAGATTCGTCCTTAGATAAATGAAGTCACATTAAAAGAGTAGTCATACAATAATGTAGTTTTACATTCAACTATAAGAACACCTATATAGAATCATGATAATAATGCGAGAGCCAACATGTTAATGGCTTACAGTTGGATCTTGTAAAAGTGGGAGACTATATATGTTGGTTATCTATAACCAATTTAAATTTTGGTATTTTATTAGAAAAATATTAATAAATATCTTATCATAAAATGATTTTTCACAAACATTACACTAATGTGATAGTGTTTATAGATTATGTCTCAAATTTAATGGTTATACTAATTTATTTATCTAATGACAACAGATTGATATTGTAAAGTTATTCTATAACAAATGTTTAGTAATCTAGAAGTTTTTTCCCTAATGTTCCACTAATAATGTTTGAATATCCCCTGATTGTGTATTAGAAGAAACAAAAACATATTCTCATGATGTTAATAATTGGGGATGTAAAATAAGGTAGATCATAGGGAATTATCTAACCAAAAAAAATTCATCTAGTTTTTGGGTCATTGGATAATTCTATATAATGTTGTCTATTTTAGCCCTTATACATGTGATTTTTATTAATGTATATGATATATCATATACATGGATGTATATATGTAAACTGTGGGGATATATTCTCATGGTTAAATAGTATATGGGGGGTGCATCATTAGTGATATCACATTAATTTAAAAAAATTTGGCCGTATTAGTCTCGCCCTTGTTAGTATAAGAATATTCCACACCCCTTTTATTGAAATGAAACATTCTATTAAATTAAGGTCTAGTGTAATTCATCATTTATGTTCATTTCAAAAAAAATTAGTTAATGTTACACCAAGTAAATAGGGTTATGGAACAAGTATTTATCCCATTATATGATATACTATAACACCCTAAGATTTCATAGTATGCATCATTTTTAAATAAATCAATAACGTGTTATGTATGCAACACCGAGTTCAAGCGCATCACAACCTATGAAACTAGTAGTTTAAAAAGTGGTTATGAATATTATTAACCACATTTTTAATTTTATATATACCATATAATTTTAAAATTCATAATATGTGTTTCTTAGGTATAATATAAAGAAAAAATTCAATTTTTCAGATAAAAGAAGTTTTTTTCAAAAAATTCAGTTTTGCCGCCTTTTAATGGGGAACCCATTTTAAATCCATGGTTTGACGCTTTTAAATATTCAATTTCATGAAATTAAATTCTTATTTATAATTTTTAAATGTAAATTTATTTTGGATGAATTTTGGTTACTTTTTTATAACTTTCATATTTTGATGAATAATGAAAAATACTAATTTTTAATTAAAAACAACTTTTTAATCAAAATAATTACTAGTGTCAAATTAAACGTTTTTGTGGTATTAAGGTATATATAGATTATATTTTAATCATTTAAAATAATTTAGGTCATTCAAAGTTATTTCACATTTAAATTGGACATTAACACATGTCAATCTTTTGATTGTTTTATTTCTTAAAAACCCGCTCTCTTGTTCTGACTAGGAGAATTAATTTTAAATTAATTTCATTGAATTGTATGTTTTGAATTTGGATAAATGGATTCCTTATTTTTAATAAGATATTAAATATTCTATAAATAGGTACCTTTTTATTTTTAAATTATAAATAGCAGCTTCGGTAATTGTTTTTATTAACCATGGTTAAAGGGAATATCTGGTAAATGAGGGGAGAAAAATAATGTTATAATAATATTAAACTACCCTAATACATGTCCTAATCCTATTAAATGAGATATTTCGGACCATATGAATCCTTTGGACGATTTTAGGACCATGTAAGACCACTTGGGTGTGATAATGACATGTTATAATAATTAATTTGAAGTTAGAGAATTTTAACATCAATATGTAGCTTTTACTAAAACAATTTTAATATAGGGTTATATGATTGATTTATTTGACTATAAAAATTAATTATAAATATAAATATATTTACTACAGAATGGTATTATATTTATAATCTTTAGAAATTATATAAATATATTTATTTATGACACAATGTTGAGGTAGTGATTCATTATTAATGAATAATTCAAATTAATGAATTTATAAATATTAAAATTAATGTAATTTGAACATTATGATGCCATACATGAATTTTATTGACTAAATTGAAAAATGAGGGATGAATTAATTCTTTTGTTTCAAAGGAATCAATTTTTAATTACTTTAAAAAAATAAGATACTAAATATTGTAAAAATTGTCCTAAATTAGTTTTTAATACAAATACAATTTTAATAATTGATTTAAAAATTCTAAAAAATAAGATTCATCTAACTAAAATAGATAATGTTAAAAATGTCATTTATTATTAAATTTATGTTCACTTGTCATTTTATAGTAAATAAATTAACTATATAATATAAGAATACAAGAAGCCACAGTAAGTGTTAAACTCTTTAACTAATGGTTAATACAAAAGGATAAGATTAATTTCATGAACAAAACTTGTATAAAAATCATTGGATAGTAGTATATAGACCCATAGTCATATTATACTCTAATTAAACTACTTCAAATCTATTATAAACAAAAAATCAATTTATAATAATTGAATATTGAAATCTTGTCCTAAACTGCCCCTCACCTAAATTATAAAAGGGGCCTTCTCATTCTCTTTAATTCACACATCCAAAGCCATTTTTCTCAACCAAAATCATCTAATTTCCTCTCCAAAAATCCCTCATATCTACTAACTATACTAATCCTAGATTTTCTAGCATCCACATGTCATCCAATTAATCCTACACATCATATTTCTCATACGTGTCAACATTATGTGCATCCGTGTACCGCCTCCGATACCTTTCTATAACTTTCTCTCCCTATATATCCCGCTCAAGTGCAGCCTTCCCATCTTGGTTTTCGACTCCCCCATATATTTTTTCCGCTCCTCCTTCGTTCCACACTGCCCATCTTCTTCATCTTCTTCTGTTTCCCCAATCTAGGGTTTCTTCTATTTCTCCGTTCTCCAGCTTCACCGCCTTCACATAATTCCCCCGCTCATGATTTCCCTCCCCTCATCTACGGTTCCTGGTACGTTTCCACCTCCCCTCGTCCAGCTCTACCTGCAATCCACCACCAACATTCTCATCACCATTTCCCTCTTCCGCTCGTGGTCTCACTTCACCGCTCCAGTTCTTACTCCGCAAATTGAGTTCTCACTACACCACTCGCGTAAACCATGTGCCGCTCGCATTTACCCTCCATATCTTCTACGATTTTTGACACTCGCATTCTCCCTTTGCAGCTCCTATTCTCCCTACACCGCTCGCGTTTTCACCTCCCTCCACTACAATAGGGAATTTCTTCATAATCTTCGTTGACTCACAAAAACCCTTCTACTACGGAAAAATCTCAGATCCCTACCCTGAATCCCTCATCATCTGGATTGTCATCTCTATCCTTGAAACCCTAGCTCATTGGGTAAATGAAATTACTATAGCAATCCAAACCTTTCTCCATGAAAAGTTGTCAAATTGCAGGACCGAAGATCAACCACAGACTCATCCATCTCTTATATTGGGTAATTTTCTATGCAATATTAATCTCTTCATTTCATTCTTTCATTTCAGTATGTTACTAATGAATTCTTGTACTATATTAAAAATATATTCATTCTTGAATTTGGAATTAGGGTAATTTTCTCTTCAATGCTGTTGGATGGTTTTCAAGCTGTGTGTTACTCATTTAATGACATAGGTTTCACTTATATTCATGATTAAATGTTTACTATTTAGTTTGACTGCCATGTTGTTGTTTTCTCAGTAGATGAGAATACAATATCATGGATTGAAAATTAATGTAGGTATTTTGTCATCAAATATTGGAGTTAACCTCCCTTTCATGCAGCATATGAATGTAGTTAATTTTTTTTCCTTATTTAGTACACTGTGTATTGGTTTTTATGTACTAAAAACATATCAACCAAATGTGTTATAGATTTCCAACATTTTTTTCTTGCAGATATAGGTGAACATGATGATAATATATATATGTTCTCTAATAAGAACATGCTCAACAAAAAACAAGACTGGCCAATTTTTCCTTCAATACTATTTGGAGCTTATAAAGGATGAAATTCCTCTTTTATTGATTGGTATGTGATCTATCAGTTATATCAATATCAGTAGTTGACTTAGTTATATGTTGCATATACAGTTTCTGGATTACAGATTTATTTTTCAAATTCTTTAATTCTGTAATTCTGTATTTCTCTACCTCAGGAGTCTATGTTTCTACTTCAATGTTGTTCATGAAAAGGTTCATTACATGGAATATTATCAACAATGATGCCCTACATTCTCCAGTCGAACCATTAAAATATTAATTGGATGGAATAATCATAGTTGAAACACCTTACTTTCAGTTTGAGGGATAGTTTTCATGTTTTATGTTACTGTTATAGTTACATTTTCTTCCCTTTAATTCATGATTAAATATTTATAGGATTATTTGAATTTTTTTAATTGTTTTTTTCAAAAAATATAAATACAACAACAGTAACTGAAAATGAATGCAGGTTTTATGCGGGAAAATTCAAGAGTTAACATCCCTTTCGTTCAACATATGAATCCAGGTAATTTTATTTCACTTTTGACTTCACTATATTGTTTTTTATTCATTAATAACATATTAAAATGAGGACATGTTTTATTGATTTTAGGTATCAAGTTTACAGTAAAGGAGGTTTTTTACCTACTGTCAAACTTATCCATTCCATTTTCTACTGATCCCCTATTCTCTTTTGTATTACATTTCTACTGTACTCTTTATAGGAATTTATATTTTTATCTAATTTTTCTATCTTGCATCAAATCGTAATTAATCTCAAATTATATTCAATTACATTGAATCCCAAAACAATCTACCAGAGTAGGTATTTTATTTCTTTTCTTGAGGTTTACAATTCTATTTTACAGATTGGGAACTAATTTCATTAGGTGTTTGGAGAGGATAAACTCACATTATGCAGCTTTTTCAATATGATTTGGTTCATACTAATGATCAGGTATAAAATTTCATTCAATAGTCCATTTTATGAATCAACCAGAATGTTTTGACCAATTTATCCTTCATTCTAAAATTAATGATAAGGTATAGAGTTTTATTTTTATCCTCTTCTGATAAGAACCTTTCTTGGGTGAAGACAATAATAATTTCATGAGTGATGTTTCCAATTTGACTCATAATCTACATATTCATAACCTTATCATGGTTACTGTATGTATGAAAGTTTTCTGTATTTGAAAGGATTATATGTATATCTTCATTGATGATTAGTATATGATTTTTTTGGGAAATATTGCACATTTTTGTAGTTGTTAAAATGAGATATTGCAGTTGTTCATACCTATATAGTTATCTTTAATTATTTCGAAAGCTTATAAGATACCTACATTTTCTGCTCCACCTCAATCACCCTTACCCTGCTCTACCTCTTGATCCTCTGCCTCTACCTACACTACCTCCACCTACATTCAGAACTCTGGTAGGTATTCTCAAGTTCAATCATATACCATGTGATCAATTTTCTTTTTCATAATAATTAATATAGATATTCCTCATTTTAGATTTAAAATTAGAATATTTAATGAATTTTACATATACAGTATATGTGAAATTCATATTCAGAATATGACTAAAATATTGTATTTAAAATATTGAATATCTAATAAGAGAAATATTTATATTACATATTAGGGAAAATATAACTGAAAATAAGACATGGTTATTTTACATTTTGTTTAAAATCAGGAATTTGTTTTACTGTTCTCAGTATCATTTAAAGAAGCCTCATCCCTTTGTGTAATATATGTAGAAGCTAGGTGGGTTTGTAAGTATATGCCAAGTAGGTTTATTACTATAAGAAATCTGGAGATTGAATTTTGTGCGAAATCTAGAATCTATGTAATCTTTAGAATATTTGTGGTCTATCCCCTTACCTATGACTAATATCAGTTTTTTAGTGTTCTAATTATATTTCTACGATGAACTAGATTATACATAGATTGCACACATAGGATGGATATAATTGGGAATCTGAAATTTGTTTAGTGTTGTTATTTCATTCACATACACAAGACATGTCATCTACTTATTTTTTCCCCTGCTCAGGTGGACCTTTGAACATCAGTGGCGACCCACGAGGAATTTGAGATATTGTTTATGTTGTAGCTTTTCCATGAACTATCCACCTCAGGTTATTGTTCCTCCAAATTAGAATTTTTATGCATAAAATGATTTATTAGATGCTTAGGTGTTTTTCAGCTGTGATTAAATATAGGTACAAATATGTGGGACACTCATTTTACTAGCCTAACATTGGTAGAAGACAGAAATTGTGTTAGGATTTGGAAAGCTATCATGAAATCCGAAGTTCCTTAACTGTAAGTATATAAATTGATATTCAATGAGGTATTAAAAGAATACATTTCATGGTAACATTCACTACGATATTGGTTCATATAACTAACTCCTTTCAACTTTTTTAGGGATGTTATGTAGATGAGGTATATTCATGGGAATTTTTTGGTATGTTTTTCTCACTATTAGTTCATGGTTGGAATGTAGTGTTCACTGCTAGTATGTTGTGCACATTTTCTTGTATTTTTTACCTTATCTAGAATGGAATTTTTTATTATAAATTAATGTACCAAAAGAAATTTCCTATATATTATTATGTTCTACTTCCCTAACATTTATATTATGGTTCAATATTTCTTTGTTACAGTATGCAATAAGTAGCATTTTTTTATGTATCAATTCAATATTTGTACATATAGAAAGAATGCCTAACCATACAACATTATGTCATTGACAATTTGACTCTAGGAGGTGATAATAGTTTGATTTATCCATGCAGAGTTTATTTGATGGCTGCAAACTAAAGATTCAAAAATTACCAAGAATGATTCCATGACCCGCCTTGATGAAAGAACTTACCTTTCTGGATCAAATCCATGCAATATCATCCTCTATTTTTTTCTGGGTTGTTTTTATTGTGCTTCCATCATTGATATAATGTTTTAAACTGGAATAGACACATGAAATTATTTTTCATATCAGGGTAGACCATCCATTATTTACCTTAATTCAAGAATGAAAATTGCAAGATTCTCAATTTTTATTATCATTATTAAGATTTTGATCTTCCCATTAGTCTTTAAATATTATATAACCAGACATCTAGATATCAACAGAGCAGTTACAGCCTACCAGCTAGTATACCAATGCCAATTTTTTATGAATTGAATAAACCTTTATTTTATACTTACGCTTACTGTTATGGTATATACTGCAGAAAAGTGGTGGAAAACAACATCTTTCTGTTATGACAGAGATCATGCTAAAAAATGTTTTCATCTTCCTGTCAAGTTACTACTCATGTAATGGATATAGACATAGATATTTATATTTTGGTTTGTATTTTGGTTGGTGTGCCCATTGGAAATGAAAATTACCTTCCTCTGGTTCATCACAAATTTCATATATATTTTTCTTTTATAATCTCTCATAATATATCCAGCTTTCTTAGTTGATTCTCTATGATGACTTCCTGGATATACATTCAGTCATTTGGATTTTTCCAGATTACAAAAAAATGATATTCTACATATCTACAATAGGTATTCTCTCTTTATTCTATATAAATTTTCAATTTACTACTCATTTAATGGATTTAGACATAGATATCCATATTTTGGATTCTATTTTTGATGGTGTGCCAACTAGAAAACAATATCAATATATATAGGTTTGAAATAATTGTTGGAACTGTAGGGAGATATTGTGATATAATGATTGCTGCAGAATTACATCTAATATAGGTTAGTATCAAATCTATGTAATATAAATAACAGAGTAAGTGAGAAATATAATTACTTTCACCATTGGTAACCTCACCATCAAACAGAGTGGTTGGTCCATTAAGTAAAATATACAACCAGTTTTACTAAAATGAATGTTCTTTTTCTGTAAATTCAAATATATCTCAATTTAGTTATGAATTTTGTCTCAAACTTTATTGTACTATTATTGGAAATAAATTTAGAACATAAATTCAATCAAGAATTATTTCATATAGAAGAAACATTCTTCATGTTTAGAATATGATTTCATTTTAGGTGTATATAATTGGAGGTGATGGGATGCATGAAAGAGCTTTTGTGATTTTTGAGGTGTTGGAATTTTAGAGTATTGCCATCATTGCTCGATGGTTGACTACCAGGAGGATTTCTATATCCTCTACCGCATGTAGGAACATTACGTATGAAAATAGAAAGGGGAGGAGTTTCATTCTATTTGATCTTATGGCCACGAGGAGGGCTACTGTGTTACTTCTCAGGAGGTATTCTATCATTATTTATCACTTTGTGCCCATGAATGAGGCATTCATGGTAGATAATTTAGGGTGTCCCTTTCAAGATGCTGTTATTAATTTTTTCGGTAGGGCCTTCAAAAATCATACTACCTCATTAATAATTTAGTAATGGATTTATAGGATCAATGACCACCAGTGATAGTTTTTTAATGGAATTAATAACTCCTTCGTGTAATAAAGCATGGTTACGAGGTTGGTCTTAATTTTTCCATGACATTTGGCATGATTTCTTTTTAGGTGATATATTACAGGATAATAGAAAAACATTCTATAAGTGAAAATCAACATATACAGGTCTCTTTTCAGGTGGCTCCTTTGGTGCTTTCGATAGATTCCAGAAAGATTATATAATTCTAGAAGTGATATATACAAGTGTTATAGTGGCCACTAGAGTGGATCAGTGACCCGAATTTTGAACATGCATCTGTTTGTAATACTTTTGATAATCTCACATGAAATATTTCCAATAACTCTCCTTGAAGGAAGAAGGGATGCATGTAGGGTCCTGAGTGACCATCCAATTGCACATATGTGTCACCCCACATTAGAAGGTGTGATCATGGGATTGAATCCTGTATATTTACATTTATGCAAATACATCTTGTATGGTTTGTAGGATATGTCCCATTTAATTTATTTTCTTTCCTTTAGTAATTTTAGTATTTTATAACATTTCCATTCTGTTTTCTAGGTAGGAAAAAAAATAGTACAACACTCCACCCACCTCTTGAAGATCGAATCATATTGTTGTTTTAAGAATAACCAAATCTCCAGGTTTGTGTTTCTAAATTATTTTCAATGTTTTTTATGTTTTCGACCTTCCTCATTAAAGTGTATGAGAGACATTTCCCCTATAATGTGTTGATTTCTATAAAAGATATTTAATGTGCACAGTTCAGGTAATTTTTATCGAAGATGTGATATAGTGCTCTTTGTAATGGACATTTGCGAGTCTATTGAGGTAAATATCTCCTTGGTTGGTGCACTCCACTATTTTTGTTCCAATTTACAAAACTATTCAAAAAAATCTTATTACACTTTACATTTATAATAAGTGCTCCCATAAAATTTTATTTTCATTATTTCTACTTGAAGATGTGTGTTTTTACAATTTATTTAAATCAGTTTATTCTGAATAAGGGTCATATGAAGATGGGAGATGGGGTGTGGTGTCTATATGGTCAGGAGTGGGCGGTCGCAAACAACAACCACCAGTTTGTAGTATGCCAGGGGACCGAGTATTCAATCAAATACCAAGTCTCTTGAAATTTAGTGATGGAACAACCAGATTCAATTATTCTTCATCTATTTTTTATTCAATTACACGTTTTTAGTATTATGTAGTGGATATTGAATATATATTTTCATTTATTTAATTTATTCAATAGTTTCCTCTATTTCATCTTTGTCTCTAATATATTTTTCAACAAATTGAATGATTTATTCATGTTCTATTCCCTCTTTCTCCATTACCAGACAATAGTAATTCCTAATTATAATTTATTCAACATATGTTTTCTTCGTATGTTTTTTAAAATTAAACCATTATTAAAAGAAAAACCATTAATTGAATATGTCGTGAAATATCATGGGAGATTACTAGTAATTATAAAGCTTAAAATCTGGGCATAAATCCATCCTATGGAGTTCTTTTGTGAAAATAAAAAAAGAGACACCAGAAAATATGTAATTGTTTTATCAACTATTTCAAAGTTCTTTTCTTCTTCTACCTCATATTTATCTTTTGTTTCCATAATAAAATAAAACATCGAGTAACTTACACATTATGAGATGTTATTATAATTATTTATCAACCATATTCTTCCTTTTACCCATCCTATGAAAAATAATATCCCCATGTGTGCATACGTACGACTTACATCTCCACACTGTGGTGTAAATTGTTTTCCATGTACACTCTACTTTTATTGGTATAATGATGAATATAATAGAGATAAATAATAAATATTACTTGATATTTTTTCTATTAAATTCATATTCCATCCAATTTTATACCATTTTACCATTAAGGAAATGATATTGTCACTCATGTGGATGCATTGCATACCGTCTCTATGATGCAATAAGACAAATCATTCATGTTCACCTTCCAAGAATGATTATAAAAAAAAATTATTAATAAGTATGAAATAAAAGACATTATAATTATATAGGTATGATATATATATATATATATACATATATTTCATTGTCTTACTTCCATTCAATATGATAAAAAATGGAACCATCGTTCATGCATACATACGACATACCATCTCCATGAATGATGTGTTCCATTTCATTTACCTATCTATTATATATATTTATATATAAAATATATATGATATATGAATCATATTATATATTCTAGATGTAAGAAAACTATGATATATGCAATACGATAAAAATAATAAGTCAAAACACATACGATAATCAAAGCGATTGTTATCTAAAATGTTGCATTAACTTGGAATTATTATCAAATGGATAAAATATCATAAAAAATTATCATATATAATATCATTAATATTATTATGATTTTTATATATGTTAATAATATATCTAGAACCATTATAAAATATTTTTGCACACTTATAGAGAGTATTAGACCAACGACAATGGTTAATTCCTTAATCTCATTATTATTAGAGATTATTTATGTGTAAGTATCTATTGGAAAATATTTATCATAAATATCCATTCTTCATAAAAATGCTTTCCAAATGAATATTTTAATGTTTTATTAAAGGTAATATTTACCTATATCACAATTAAAAATGTTTTGATGATTTATTTTTTAAAATTTATTTAATTAATATCCATATTTTCAAAATGATATTATGGATTTATTTATATGTAAATGATTTTTTAAAATGTTAATTCATTTACAAATACTCAAATTGGTATGTGACATTTTGATTCAAAAATATATTTTAAATTACATCATTTATATATTGTGTGATGTTTAAATGATTTTATGAAAAAGGGTTATTTCTCTCAAAGTGGTTTACTAATCATTTTCAACTATGTGAACATACTTTACTAGATATTATTCTTAACTGAAGATGATTTGTTATAATACAATATTCCATATTTTATTGAAGGAGTTATGATATGATTGATTGTGGATGGTCTATTTTTATACCATTCATGGTTTAAGGTTAAGGTATTGACATTTCATATGCTATTTTTAATATGAATGATTATGTTGTGTTTTCCCCTTTTCATATGGGGAATGCATTGGACATAGTAAGTGAAGGGAGTGACCAGCTATAGGCCCTTAATGAATCAGTAGGTCTCATGAGACAAACTAGTTTCTTGACACAGGGCTTCGATAGAATATTTTTGTATGGTATTTTTTACAACGCCTTGAAGTAGTGGGTAAGATGTCCAGAATTATACATTCCCTCATAACGAGATTAGTTATTAAATATGATTATTATACTATTAGAATATCCATGTACATGTATATATATTAATGTTTGGATTATTTTTTCCATATTATGTTTAGGTTTATGTTTAGATACTGTTTTTTATTATGAATCTTCCTTGAAAAGTTTATAGCTTCTGCTGCATTATTTACCCTTTCCAAGCATGTGAACTCGTCCCTTTCTTATGTTTTATTTTCCCAGGATGCCAATATGTATGTTATGATTGATGTGCAGGGTTACTCTAGGGGAATACTAGAATTCTGGAAGGTTTATTTATGCTATGTTTTATGTTAAAATTTGTAATTTAATATTCATGTTGGTTACATATTTTCCAAAACTGCTAAACTTGATTGGTCATTCGGGACTTGATTCCTTATAATCATGCAAATGTATTAAAATAATGAACTAGCTTCAGACTTCTATGGTCGGGGCATGACAGTTGGTTTCAGAGGAATTTTAGGAGAACCTTTGAAATATATTTTAATAAATTAGATTAGACATTATAACACTATAATAGAATTTGAATATAAGTATTGAATAACCCATTTAATTTTTTTAAAGTAGGGATTACGTGGATATTCCAAGTAGTACATACCCATATAGATACTACAAGTAGACATGGTTTTAGCATAGATGTACCTGTAAGTAAAAACTATAACAAGGTGTTTCTTGCTTGAATCAGGCTAACCTTGTACAGGACAATGGTCCTTACTGCACACCTGGTTTGGAAATCATATTGAATATTCTTAGAATAATTTATATTTTCATTAGAAACCATTATGAAGGATTTATGATTAACTATGTACTCAAAGAAACCATGTTTATGATTATGTATCAGATATGCATAAATTATATAGTTTTCGTTAAGTATTTTATTAGTTTGGAATTATACATTTTGAGTCATAACCTTATATAGTGTATTACATTGTTTAGAAATGGTTCATAGTAGAATAAATGGAAATCATATAAACACATGTAATCCTTGTAGGGATTTACCTCCTATGAAAGATAATGATAGTGGAGCTGGTGATTCAACTAGTGCTAAAAATCTTATAATTATATTGGGAAAAATCACTCTGGTGATAAATAATAACCATTCAAGTATGGAGAAGCTTGATCCATAATTTGGAGGATCAATGTTAGACCATTTCATGAGATAACAACCTACAACATTCAATGGGACTACAAATCCTTTGGTAGCTGAGTAATGGATATGTTACCTAGAAAAAATATTTCTTGGTTTTGGGTGTAACAAAATGGAAAAATTTGTTATGTTAGCCTATCATATTTTAAGATATATAGATCAATTGTGGTCATTGATTAAAAACATTAAGGAAGATGATTATGAAGAAAATATACAATGCATGGAGTTTGAAGAACTTTTCCATGAAAGTACATTCCTTGGGAAAAATGAGCTGATATGGAAATATAATTTCTGAGTCAAAGACAAAAAGAGGATGAGAATTTTGGAAAGTATGAGTCTAAGTTCACAAGTTTATCAAGGAATATTAAATACTACATACATAAAAAAATAAGTAATATCGATCAATTCTTTGAGGGGTTAGAATCTTTCCTCCAACGGGCATTGGTGTAATGACCCAGGGAATTATAGAATAATACATTTTTTGATATATATTAATATTTATGAATAAGATATTAATTTTATGTTAAAGGGGAAACTTTTTCTCATAGCGTACTCATCATGCAACAATTGGTTTCTTTAAAATCTTATGTTGCACACAACATTGAGTTATACTAAAAAAATAATAATATAATATTATAATTTTAAATGGTAGTTAATGCCTAGCCATTGTAATAGAGTGAATTAACAGAACTAACTAAAATATGATCATACATGTTTGTTAAATGTCTATACATTTATCCAATAAATTTTAGAGTTTTCAAATAAGAATGAATCTGATTTAACACCCCAAGATTTCATAGTATGCTTTGTTTTTAAATAATTCAATAACGTGTTATGTATGCAACATCGAGTTCAAGCGCATCACGACCTAGGAACATAGTTGTTTAAAAAGTGGTTATGAAGATTATTAACCACATTTTTAATTTCATATATACCATATAATTTTAAAATTTATATTATGTGATTCTAAGGTATAATATAAAGAAAAAATTTAATTTTTTAGATAAAAGAATTATTTTTCAAAAAATTCAGTTTTGCCGACTTTTAATGGAGAACACATTTTAAATCCAATATTTGACACTTTTATATATTCAATTCCATGAAATTAAATTCATCTTTACAATTTTTAAATAGATATTTATTTTGGATGAATCATTGGTTCTTTTTTATAAATTTCATATTTTGATGAATAATGAAAAATACTAATTTTTAATTAAAAAACTTTTTAATCGAAATAATTAATAGTGTTAAATTAAAATATTTTGTGGTATTAAGGTATAAATATATTATATTTTCATAATTTAAAATAATTTAGGTCATTCAATGTTATTTAACATTTAAATTGAACATAAACACATGTCAATCTTTTGATTGTTTTATTTCTTAAAAACCCGCTCTCTTGGTTTGACAAAGGGAATTAATTCTAAATTAATTTCATCAAATTATTAGTTTTGAATTTAGAAAAATGGATTCCATATTTTTAATAATATAGTACAAATAATATAAATAGTTACCTTTTATTTTTTAAATTATGAATAGTAGCTTCAGTAATTATTTTAATTTACCATGGTTAAAGGGAATAACAGGTAAATAAGGGGAGAAAAATAATGTTATAATAATATTAAACTACCTAATACAAGTCATAATCCTATTTAATGAGATATTTCGGACCATATTAATCCTTTAGATGATTTTATGACCCCATGGGACCACGTGGGTGTGATAATGACATGTTATAATAATTAATTTAAATTTAGATAATTTTAACATCAATATGTATCTTTTATTAAAAAAAATTAATATAGGGTTATATGATTGATTTATTTGACTATAAAAATTAAATATAAATATAAATATATTTCCTACATAATGTTATTTTATTTATAATTTTTATACATTACATAAATATGTTTATTTATGACGCATTGTTGAGGTAGTGGTTACCTTATTAATGAATAATTCAAATTAATGAATTTATAAATAATAAAATTAATGTAATTTGAACATTTTGATGCCATAAATTAATTTTATTGATTAAATTGAAATATGAGGTATGAATTAATTCTTTTTTTTAAGGAATAAATTTTTAATTACTTTAAAAAAATCAGTTACGGAATATTTTAAAAATTGTCTTAAATTATTTTTTAATAACAATACAATTTTATTAAATGATTTAAAAATCCTAAAAAATAAGATTCATCTAACTAAATTAGATAATGTTAAAAATTTCATTAATTATTAAATTTATGTTCTCTTTTGATTTTATATTAAATAAATTAACCATGTAGTATTAGAATACAAGAAGCCACGGTAAGTGTTAAACTATTTAACTAATGGTTAATACAAAAGGATAAGATTAATTTCATGAACAAAACATGTATAAAAATAATTGCATGATATTATTTATACCCATACTCATCTTATACTATAATTAAGAAACTTAATATATATTATAAACGAAAAATCAATTTATAATAACTGAATATTGAAATCTTGTTCTAAAGTGCCCCTCACTTAAATTATAAAAGGGGTCTTCTCTTTCTCTTTAATTCACACATCTAAAGCATTTTTTCTCAACCAAACCCATCTAATTTCATCTGAAAAAACCCTCATATAATTATAAAGCTTAAAATCTGGGCATAAATCCATCCTATGGAGTTATTTTGTGAAAATAAAAAAAGACACCCGAAAATATGTAATTGTTTTATCACCTCTTTCAAAGTTCTTTTCTTCTTCTACCTCATATTTCTATTTTATTTTCATAATAAAATAAAACGTCTTGTACCTTACACATTATGAGACGTTATTATAATTATTTATCAACCATATTCTTCCTTTTACCCATCCTATGAAAAATAATATCACCATGTGTGTGTACGTATGACTTATCGTCTCCACACCGTGGTGTAAATTGTTTTCCATGTACACACTACTTTTATTGAATTAATGATGAATATAATGGAGTTGAATAATAAATATTACTTCATATTTTTTATTTAAAATTAATATTCCTTCCAATTTCATACCATTTAACCATTAAAGAAATGATATTGTCACTCATGTGTACGCATTGCATACAGTCTCCACGACTCAATAAGACACATCATCCATGTTCACCATCCAAGAATGATTATAAGAAAAAATATTATTAATAAGTATGAAATATAAGACTTTATAATTATACTGGTATGATATATATATACATATATTTCAGTATCTTACTTCCATTCAATACGATAAAAAACAAAACCGTCGTTCATGCATACATACGACATAGCGTCTCCATGAATGATGTGTTCCATTTCGTTTACCTATCTATTATATATATTTATATAGAGAATATATAAGATATATGAAACATATTATATATTCTATAAGTAAGTAAATTATGACCTATGCAAGAAGATCAAGAATAATAAATAAAAACACATACGATAATCAAAGCGATTATTATCTAAAATGTTGCATTAACTTGGAATTGTTATCAAATGGATAAAATATAGTCAAAAAATAATCATATATAATATCATTAATATTATTATGATTTTTATATATGTAAATAATATATTTCAAACCATTATACAAGTGGTTTTCACACGTACATAGAGTATGAGACCACAGAGAAGGGTTAATTCCTTAATCTCATTATTATTCGAGATTATTTATGAGTAAGTATTTATTGGGAAATATTTATCATAAATGTCAATGTTTCATAAAAATGAATTCCAAAGGAATATTTTACGGTTTTATTGAAGGTAATATTTAACTATATCCCAATTTAAAATGTTTTAATGATTTATTTTTTTAAATTTATTTAATTAATGTCCATCTTTTCAAACTGATATTATGGAATTATTTATATGTAAATGTTTTCTTAAAATGTTAATTCCTTTAAAAATATTAAAATTTTTATATGACACTTTGATTCAAAAATATATTTTAATTACATCCTTTATATATTTTTTGATTTTTAAATGAATTTATGAAGAAGGGTTATTTATCTCAAAGTGGCTTACTGATCATTTTCAACTATGTGAACATACTTTACTAGATATTATTCTTAATTGAAGATTATTTGTTATAATTAAATATTCCATATTTTATTGAATGAGTTATGATATTTTTTATTGTGGATGTGCTATTTTTATACCATTTATGGGTTAAGGTTAATGTATTTACATTTCGTATGCTAGTTTTAATACGAATGATCATGTTAGGTTTCCCTATTTTCATATGGTGAATTCATTGGACAGAGTAAGTGAAGGGAGTGACCCGATATAGGCCCTTGATGCATCAATAGGTCTCTTGAGACAAACTAGTGTCTTAACACAGGGCCTCTATAGAATATTTTTGTATGGTATTTATCACAACGCCTTGAATTATTGGTTAAGATGTCCCGAATTATACATTCCCTCATAACGAGATTATTTATTACATGTGATTATTATTCTAGTAGAATATCCATGTGAATGTTTATATGGTAATGTTTGACTTATTTTTCCATATTATGTTTAATTTTATGTTTAAATACTGTTTTTATTATAAATATTTCCTCAAAAAAGTTTATAGCTTCTGCTGAATTGTTTACCCTTATTGAGCATCTGAGCTCATCCCTTTCTTATGTTTTATTTTCCCAGGATTCCAATATATATATTATGATTGATGTGAAGGGTTACGCTAGGGGAGTAGTAGAATTCTCCAAGGTTTATTTATGATCTGTTTTATGTTATAACTTGTAATTTAACATTCATTTATGTAACATATTTTCCAAAACTGATAAACTTGATTGGTCATTTGGGACTTGATTCCTTATAATCATGAAAATTTATTAAAATAGTGCACTATCTCTAGACTTCTAGGGTCGGGCCATGACAGTTGGTATCAAAGGAATTTTAGGAGAACCATTGAAATATATTTTAAAAAATTACATTAGACATTATAACACTATGATAGAATTTGAATATAAGTATTGAATAACCCAGAATTTTTTTTATGTAGGGATTAGGTGGATATTCCAAGAAGTATATCCCCATATGGATACTACAAGTAGACATGGTTTTGGCACCGATATACCCATAAGTAAAAACTATGAAAAGGTGTTTGGTGCTTGAATCTGGCTACCCTGGTACAGGACAATGGTCCTTATTGTGCACCTAGTTTGGAACTCATTGTGAATATGATTAGAATACTTTATATTTTCATTAAAAACCATTATGAAGGATTTATGATTAACTATGTACTCAAAGAAACCATGTTTATTATTATGTATTAGATATGCATAAATTATGCAATTTTTTTTAAGTATTTTATTAGTTTGGAATTATACATTTTGATTCATAACTTAAAATAGTGTATTCCATTGTTTAAAAATAGTTCTTAGTAGAATAAATAGATATTGTATCAACACATGTAATCCTTCTAGGGATTTCCCTCATATGAAAGATAATGATTGCGGAGATGGTGATTCAACTGGAGCTAAAAATCTTATAATTATACTCATAAAAATCACTCTGGTTATAAATAGTATCCATACTAGTATGGAGCAGCCTGATCCACAATGTTGAGGATCAATGTTAGACTGTTTCATGAGATAATAACCTCTAACATTAAATGAGACTAAAAATCCTTTGGTAGCTGAGTAGTGGATAAGTTCCCAGGAGAAAATATTTCTTGGATTGGGGTGTAATGAAATGGAAATTTTTTTTATGGTAGCCTATCATATTTTAAGATATGTATATCAATGGAGCTCATTGGTTAAAAACATTAAGGAGGATGATGAATAAGAAAATATACAATGTAGGGAGTTTAAAGAACTTTTCTAAGAAAATACTTTCCTTGTGAACAATGAGCTGATATTGAAACATAATTTCTGAGTCTAATAAAAAAAGAGGATAAGAATGTTGAAAAGTATGAATCTAAGTTCACAAGGTTTTCAAGGAACATTAAATACTACATACATAACAAAATAAGTAAGATTGATCGATTATTTGAGGGGTTAAGACCTTTCCTCGAACGTGCATTGGTGTAATGACCCAAGTAATTATAGAATAATACTTTTTTCATATATATTAATATTTATGAATAAGGTATTAATTTTATGTTAAAGGGGAAAATTTTTATAATAGCGTACTCATCATGCAACAATAGGTTTCTTTAATATATTACGTTGCACACAACATTGAGTTATACTAAAAAGATAATATTATAATATTATTATTTTAAATGGTAATTAATGCCTAGCAGTTGTATTAGAGTGAATTAATAGAACTAACTAAAATATGATTATACATGTCTGTTAAGTGTCTATACATATATCCAATAAATTATATAGGTTTCAAATAAGAATGAATCTGATTTTAAGCTTGAAATACACTAATTTTTTTAAATGGTCATTTTACCGCCATTCAATGGAGAACCCGTTCTAAATCCAGTTTTTGTCACTATTATATGTTCTATTTGGAAAAATAAAATTCTTACTTAGAAGTGGGATATCAAAATTTACTTTGGATAAATTTTGTTATTTTTCTAATAATGATCATTTTTATTGAATAGTGAAAAATACAACATTTTAAGTTAAAACTACCTTTTAATATAATTTTTTATATATAGTTAGTATGTAATTTTAATGAATTTTAAAGTCTAATTAGATTATATTTTTATCTTTTAATCCAATTTTTTTCATTTTAAGTAATTTCACATTTTAATTTGACATAAACACATGTCAATATTTTGATATTTATTACTTCTTAAAAACCCTATTTCAGGTTTTGACAACAGGGATTAATATTAAATTAATTACAATAACATCTATGTTTTAAATTTGGATAAATTAATTCCATATTTGGAATCAAAATGATCAATTTTTTCAAATATATTCCTTATATTTTTGAACATATTGAATATTAACTTTAGTATTTATTTTATTTACCATGGTTAAAGGTAAATCAGGTAAGTAAGGGTAAAACATAATATTATAATAATATAAAACTACCCAAAAATGTTTTATAATCCTATTGAATAACATAATTATGACCATTGGTATCCTTTGATTGATTTTGGGACCACATTTAGAAACATTATTGTTAAAATGACTTTTTATAAACATTAATTTAAAGAAAAAATATAACATAAACATGTATAATTTACTAAATAAAATTTAATATTGGTTTATATGACTGATATAGTGACTATAAGTATTAAATAAAAATATAAAACTATTTACTACATCAGGTTATTTTATATATAAATTTTAGATGTTAGATAAATATATTTATACATGACATAATGATGATATAGTGATTACCTTGTTAATAAATAATTAAAATAAATGAAAATATAAATTTTAAAATTAATTTAATTCGAATATTTTGATTCCATAAATGCATTTTTGGATGAAATTGAAATATAAGGTATGATTTAATGACTTTATTTTAATATTATCAAGCTATTATGACTTTAGGAAAAATCAATTATAAATAGTGTCAAAATTGACATAAATGAGTTTAAAAAATACTATTTTATTTAATGATATAAAACTCCTTAAAATATAGGATTCATACAAATAACATAGATAATCTTAAAAATTTCATTATTTATCCACTTTAGGTTCTCTTTTCATTATATAAAAACTAAATTAACCATATAGTGTAAAAAAACAAGTAGACGCGGTATGTGTTGAGCCTTTTATCTAAGGGTTAATCATAAAGGATAACATTAATTTAATGAACTAAAATTTTCTAAAAATAATTGTATTATAGGATTTAGAACCATCATCATATTATAAATAAAATGGATCACATTATATCTATTAAAAACCGAAAATAAGTTTATAATAAATTAATATTTCAAGTTAGTCCTAAAGTGCCCCTCACCACTCTTATAAAAGGGCACTAAGTTTCTCTTTAATTCACACCTGCAAATCACTTTGACCTAGCCAAACCCAGAATATTTACTCTCCCAAAATCTCTCATATAATATAGAGGCTACACATTGGGAATAAATCCATTGTATGTAGTCCTTTAGTGAAAATCAAAAAAGAGACACCAGAAAATAGGTATTGTTTAATCAACTCTTTCAATGTTCTTTTCCTCATCTTCCTCCACTTTATGTGTTGTTTCCATAGTAAAATAATAAATACAAAACCTTCCAAATGATGATATTTCATTATAAATATTGGAAAATTTTACTCCTCATTTTACCCATCCTACGAAAAACAATATCACCATGTGTGTGTACGTACGACATACCGTCTCCAGACCATGGTATAAATTGTTTTTCATGTAAACTCTATTTATATGGGAGTAAAGATGAATAAAATGTATGTAAATAATATATATAACATTATATTTATTCTATAAAATTAATATTCTATCCAATTCCATAGCATTTAACCATTTGAGATATGATACTGTCACTCGTGCGTACGTACAGCTTACCGTCACCACAACGAGATGAGACTTATCTTCCATGTTCACCATCCAAGAATGATTATAAGAAAAAATATTATTAATTAGTATTTAATAAATTACATATTAATTCTACTGTAATGATATATATTTGAAAATATTTCATTCACTTACTTCCATTAAATACGATAGGAAAATGGAACAATGTTCATGCGTATGTACGACCTACTGTCTCCATGAACAGTGTCTTCAATTTTATTATCTATATGTTATATATATCTATATACAAAAAATATATTATATATAAATCATATTTTAAATTTTGGTAGTTTTTTTATTATGATCTAAGTAATACGATCAAGAATAACAAGTCAAAACACATATGATAATCAAATCGATTGTTACCCAAAATATTGAATTAACATGGACTTGTCAATAAACAGGTAATATAAAGTCATAAAATTATTATATATGATATATTTAATATTATTATGATTCTAATAGAGGTTTATAATATGTCTAAATCCATTATATAGTAGTTTCATACATGTATGCAGAGTATCAGACCTAAGGTAATAGTTAATTCCTCAATCTCATTCTTATCTGAAGTTGTTTATGTATAAGTATTTATTGGGTCATATTTATCATGAATGTTCATGTCTCATAATAAAAAATTCAAAAGGAATCTGTTCAGGTTTTAACAAAGAGAATATTTCACTAGATCACCTTTTTAAATGTTTTAATGATTTATTTATTCTAAATCTATTTAATTAATTTCCATGTTTTCAAAATGATTTTATGTATTTTTTTATATGGACATGGTTGTTTTAAAATGTTATTTACTTTCAAATGTTTCAAAGTGGTATGGGACAATTTTATTCAAAAATTTCTTTTAAAATACATCCTTTATATATTGCGTGACTTTTAAATTATTTCATGAAAAAAATTTGTTTCTCTAAAAGAGTTTTACTAGCCATTTTCAGCTATGTCAACATCCTTTACTGAATATTATACTTGATTGATGTTGATTTATTATAAAACAATCGTTAATATTGTGTTGAATGAATTATGATATGTTTGACTATGGATGTGATATTTTTATACCATTCATGGATTACTTTTAATGTATTGGCATTTCATATGCTAGTTTTAATACAAATGATTATGTTATTTTTACACTTTTCATGTGAGGAATAAATTTTACTTAGTATGGGACGGGAAGGACCTGCTATGGCCCCTCGATGCATTGGTAGGTCTAATGTGACAAACCAGTGTCTTGGCACAAGAACTCAACAGAATATTTGCATATGGTCGTGGCACAAGGTCTTGACCTAGTGGTTAAGATGTCTAGCATTATGAATTCCCACATTGTCAGATTAGTTATTACATGTGATTATTCAACTTATTGAATATTCATATGCATGTTTATATGGTAATGTTTGATTTATTTTTTCCATATTATTTCCATTTTTATGTTTAAAAGGCTACTATTTTTATACATATTACCTTACATTTTTATTGCTTTTTCTAAATTATTTACCCTTACTAAGTATCTATGATAACCCCTTTCTTAAGTTTTTTTTCACAGGATTCCAAGAAGTGTTTTAGGATTAATATGTAGAGTTAAGCTAGGATAATACTATCATTCTAAAAGAATCATTTATAATTTTTTTAGGTTAGGAATTGTAATTTAGAATTCACATATGTAATCTATTTTCTCATACAGATAAATTGATTAGTCCTTTAGGACAAGATTCTTTATAATCATTCCAATGTATTATACTAATGCACTGGTTCAAGGATTCTAGGATCAGGGTGTTACATATAACAATAAAAACTAGATTATATGACATATTAATGTTAAATTATGTTTGTTTTAATTTCATAATTAACTTCATTTTATATTTTTACCTTTACATATTAATAGATTCTGATCATCGATGTTAGGTAAGTTCAATTAACTTCACTAATAAATATGTCTTGTGTGTGACCCATTATGTGTATCCATAATATCATTAAGTTATATAAAATTGAGAATAATTTTTATAATCATCTATCAAATTAATAATTATTGAAGTAAATTTGAGGACATGAATTAAATATTATGATATTTGGGATTAGGTTATATTTGAAAAAAATTATATGACATCTATTTATTCATAATTTTATAAATATTTAATTTTTCCATCATTTTAGTGGATAATGTATTATAAATATTTAAATATATACAATAATATTAAATTAAATAATTTTTAATGAATTTAGGGAATATTTTCTGTAATTTTTAATCGATAAAATATATTTATGAAAATTAAAATTGTATTAATTATAGGTTTGGTAAAATAGATTGGAGGATTAATGGGAAATGTTAGTGCCCCCACAAAAATGAACTTTTTAATATAATTTGAATAAATATATATATTTATAATTATGAAATTAAATTAAATTTCAATAATAGAATGTCCTGATATGTAATAATTTTATTATAATTATTATTTATTAACATGAGGTATTACATGGATTAAATTTATTTATAAGGGATTTTGTGAAATTATAAATAGTTTATCGTGAAGAAAAAAAATCCAAATTATATAATTTTTTACTAATAATGATATTATTGTGAATAAAATAATCCATTAATAATTCTATAAATCCTATAACAGAAATCATTTATCCTCTCTCTCATGTATACAGAGAGAATAACAGAACTCCTTGTGATCAATGAAAAATGGTCTATAAAACTTGTGTCTACCATAATATCAAATAATGACTCAATAAAATTATTCTATGATTCATTTAACCTATGAAGATATAACATGAATAATATATGGTATTTTCAAGAATGAAAATATCACCTCATAAGATGAAACAAAAAATGATAAGGATGATTATTACAATTGAGAAGATTTTGTTATTTAGTTATAAATTAATTATGAAAGTTACAATATAGAATATTTAAGGGTTTAATTACTATAATTATTAATATATTATTTATTTAATCCCATGAAAAATAAAATTTACTAACTTCACAACACATCTATTGTGTTAGGGAACATTGAAAACAATAATATATACAATTTTTTTGGGAAATGATCATGATCCAGAACTTTTCCTTCCATAGTTGCTTATGACCAATTAATTATATATAATTAGATACCAACCTCTTCAACATACCTCATTGATGTCCCATTTTATATTTCCAATGATCTTGATGCTCCCTAGGGGGCTCTATGGTGTTGAACTAAGTGGTGGTTCATTCCAAATATCAATCAACAATGATTATTTTTCAAAATAGTTACATAAGTTTGGATTTCCCTAGGTACCTTAGATATTTATATCTTTTATTGTTTTCATATATAGTGATATAGAGGTTTTTTAGATCATTCTTCAAATTCTATAGATTTAGATTTATATAGTGCTATCCTATATCTATGCTGGATAAAGGTGTTGATAACATTTATCAATAGTACGAAAATCACTAAAAAATGGTTCTTTTTATCACTAGTTATAATGTGTTGATAAAGTATCCATTATTAGTGAAAAATGGAACCAATAAAATCAACCTTTATTAGTTCTTTTTTTTCTAGAACAGATAAAAGTGACCATTATTTTTTCTAAAAAGAGTTGATAAATTCTATAATTTATCAGCGCTTTTATTTTAGCACTAATAAAATTTACCCTTTACCACTGCTTTTTTCTAGCATTGATACAAGGGTATACATCATAAAAGTATATATCTTTAGAATTCATATATTGATTTTTATATATATTTATATTGAAATAAATATAATATATTTTAATAATTATGATTTATAAAATACTAAATATGAATTTGCACACAATATGTAAGATATTAAGTGAAAATGTCTAATAAATAATTAAAAATAATATTAATTAATAATTTTCAAATGATTATCAAGTGATTTTTATTTAATAACAATTGTATGACATAAATATTCAATTAATGAATGGATAATCTACGATAAGATGAAATCATGAATTGAACTTCATGTGAAAAAATCTTTTTATTTGAGTATCATTTTGAAAATGAGGGACACATATAACTATTTTTTCATGGTAAAAAATGGTTCATAAGGCCTCAAAAATTGAGTCTTAGTTGCGATACAATAATTATTTCATATTTTATGTTATTTCAACTTCACTTAAGTGGGTCCTTTAGTCCTTTCTAAGTGAATAATGAATTTATTCCCAAGTCTAACATAAATATTGATATTAAGGATTTAAAATCATCACACTATTTATATTGAAGTTTTATTTATAATGAAATATATTTATATTTTCTTATATTTACAAATAATAAATCCATTTTATAAATACATAACTAAACATATTTTCATAAAAACACAATTTTAAATATATAAACCAAATGTATATCTATATTTATTATTCATTTGATTTAAAATATGAAGTTACCCACTTTATTTACATAGTAAAAAGCATTAATATATATATATATAAACATACACATTTATTGTTTGTATTTTAAAATATGTGTGTCAATAAATGTATATAAATAAATATATATATACATGTAATTATTTTTATGTGTAAGTGTCGAATATAAATGTGTACATTTCTGTGTAAATTTATTCACATATTTTTGTGTATTAGTATAGTATAAATAATTCACACACACACACACACACACACATATATATATATATAAGTATTTTTATAAATGAATCATTATCACTATTGTTAAATATAATATATAAACATTTATATAGTAAATATTTATATGCACAACAAAAAAAATTATATCTAAACATACTATTATATCTAAATATGTAGAGACATTCACATCTAAGTTTAAATACGTATAAATATATACGTAATGTCACAGCCCCCTCCCTAAAAAGATACCACTCATGGGATGGTAATTAATAAATGGAGATGATGACCCCCTCGAGTCTCACCTCCAGTAGGCCCTGGGGTGGAGACTAACAACAAGGGTATACAATCACATAAAATGGGAGGCATTGTCCTTCTATAAAAGAAACACAATATTGGGGGATAAGATTGTCTTTCACAAAACAACTCCATGATTTATACAAATATATATATATATATAAGAAAGAAAAAATCTTTCCCACATTCATGTTTAAATATAAGATATAACCGTTACAGTACTATAAAACTCCATTGTTAGTAACAAAAGAAAGCTAAAGAAGAAAATCATCAACTATCCCAACATTTGTGCTAGTAATGCGTATCATGGTCCATGTACACCTCCTGGAAACCTGAAATCATTTTATGACATAGGGTGACTATAAAAGGTTACTCAGTTGGAAAGCAAGAATATCTCGTGCACAATTGGTAGTAGAATACTAATGATCGCAGTGAGAAAACATAAGAACCAAATAGCAGCTAACAAGGTATACTTTCAATCCCATCCTTTCTAAGGCACTCTAACCAAATAAAAAAGTCAATTAAAATAATATAGTAAACACATCAATGATAAGGTACCCTCACTACTTTCCCACTTATAATTCAATCTCACAACCCAACAACAAATGTCCTTGTGCCCCCACCTCTTCTAAAAGATTAATGTCAAGACCCAACCCACAGACACCTGGGCCTCAGAACTACACCTCATCCCATCACTGGGCACATGATTCACATCACATCACACTCATGAACACCTATTCCTCACAAACACAACTCGCCCCATCACCAGGGCCATGAGCCACATCACATCATTCCCGTACACACATGGGATTCACAACAAAATATCATTTCTAAGAAACCTAACAAAAAACACATCACATCCCCAAAAAACCTAAGAAAGAACAACTTTCCTACACACAATTATTCCTCACAACCACTGATCATCCTAAAGACACCTCAGAACAAAAAACACCTCTCATTCTGAAGACACCTGGGAAATAAAAACTTGACCACACACACCTGTGCCTCAGAAACCAAAACATTCCCAATTAATATCCGGCCATCACCATGTAAAAGGGGTAGCATGGAAGAGTGGGTGGTCATCCATCCATACTCCCACCTAGACGTTTGTTAAAGACACTATCCCTTGTGACAATGGTGGTGTTTAGAACATAATTCTTTACTCGGATGAGGTTTTTATTTTAATCACAGGTATGATAAAATCTTATACATATAAAGTACCAATAACTTAGCCAAACTTATGGGTTTTCCAATAAATGACTAAGTCACCACGCATCACCTTTGCTGCTACCTCTAAATTCACAACCACACAACAATCCACAAATAAAATTCCTACCCCAAACCAATTTAGTTAACCAATTATCATTCATTATATAACCATTTATTTATTTCTTCTATCTCTACTAGGCCAACTACTAAGCATAAGAACGACAATTATCATGTCAAAAGTCACATAGAGGATGAGTAACCACAGTAAATAAACCCACTTAATACTTCCTCTCTGTTATTACCAATTCATACTATAGCATAAAATAATCCTAGATTTGGGATGAATCTTTTTTCATGTTACACTTGGTGAAATTCTAGTCGAATTACCCACAAACCCACTACCATAATAATTCTTCAAAGTCATCCATCCTAAACCATACTCTCAAATGAGAAAACACTGAACTCACAGTTGCACACATCGACACATACCATCACAACCATTCATGGTATCCCTACTTCATAACCACAACACACCCAAAACATCCATCAACAAAATCATATAACAAGTCATTCAAATCCCCACTATGTAACACCACTCATCCATTCCACAATCAATCGTCCCCTCTGCCTATGATTCCATAACACCATGCATACCAACTCGTGTCACCCATCCATAAACACAACCAAAATACAACACAAGTCCAAACAATCCTATACACAGACCCCCATTTCATAAATCAAGGCATTCCATATTCAAATTTAGTAAGGCATCCCTTACTCAATTTTATCCTGTTAATTCAGGGGTTATCACAGCAATAGTTTCATCCAAGGGAATCCATTTATTTTAGATGAATATTAGTTGTTAATTGATTCCATAACAATATTTTTAATAGAATCCAAACATCATGAATTCTATAATAATTACATAGTTTGAAAACAATGAGTACAAATGACCATTACTTCAAATAGGAATATAGATACAATTACAATAACAACAAAACAAAATAACAATAAGAACAAACATCACTTATTCCCAATACTTGTATATTGATCTTAAACTAATTCAATTATATTTATTTAATTTTGATTCTTCAATCTTCATATGGGAAACATTCAAACATTGTCCACTAATGATGTAAAATTAAGAGGGATGAAGGGTACCTACCTCAAAGAATAAATGATCAGATCTTATTTTTTATAGTAAGACAGAGGAACTCCAAGGGAAAAAAGATCCAATGGTTACATAATAACCATATGAATACTTGGGGAAGAAATATTAATGATGCCTCATTACAAGAGAAATGATAATGAAAGAATTAATGGAAGGGCCCCACTTTAGTGGGATTAGATTAGGGGCTCGCAGAATATGAAACAATTTTGAATTGGATGTAAAGTTGTATCTCATAAAAACACACTGTTTGACCATTTAAAACACTACGGTATATTTAATAATTTAAATATATGATTCATATCACTTGAAATGGCTTCAAAAAATTTCAAATATGGTGCTAAATTCATTTTACATCCAAGAAAACATTAAAGTGGAGAAACTAAAAAACATGAGAAATCCTGAAATTTTGACGAACTATTGGAAATGACTCACTATTAGGTGAGTCACTTTGGTAAGCCACTACTGTGACACATTGGTGTGAGATAAAAGTGCAATTCCACATTAGATATCTACTGATGTGAGTCATCATTGGTGAGATAACAGTGTAAGTCAACATTTTGACTCACTGATCCTAACTCACTGTTCTGACCTCCCGTTATGACTTATCACTATGACTCATAATTGTGAGCTAGAATTTGAAACTATAAATTTGGTAAAATCTTTAAATGAATCTTCATGACCTCCTAGAACACTTCAAATACTAGATTTTTACAAAGTAATTGACTGCAGAGGTCTGATCCATCACATCAAATACCTCTCAAAATATTCTCATCCTTGAGAATCTTAGAAGATGCCTTGTGTAAACAGGGGTATGGAAAATCACCCCATGAGATACCTCTCAAGGATCTCATTACACATGAAATATCACTACCAACTAAACACATAAAATTTAAATGATAAACAAAATCATGTTGTTAAAAAGTTCGAGTGAAACCTCGACATCCAAGGAGACCTCCTCTGACATCTACCAACCCAAACAAAAACACAAAACACTACACAAGCATCATAACACCGTGTCCATACACATGAATTGGGGGATTATATCCTCCATTTCAAGATACTAACTTCTATGGGGGAACCAACTCATCAACATAGGCTTAATCACAACCCAATTAATGCGTCTTGATTAGGAATCATGTCCCCATATTTTCAAAAGTAGTACTTTTTCACACATTATAGAGAAATGAAACAACCTGTCTTATAAAAAAAGGATCAAACATTATATCATAAGGAAAAATTGAATAAGTAAAAACATTTAATAAATCTAGGTACTGGGAAAGCGTCTACATCTATCATCCCCACATACTCTTTTCTAGGCCACAATGTCTCCACAACACATGAACCAAAGGAAGGGTTTGTCCATGCAGCACCTTCTCCTAAGGATCATAGATCTGCATTGGTCATTCAACAAATGGCATGTCATATTTGATATCCAACTCCCCCATTCAATGATACATGAGTCATCAAGTTGATACCTATGATTCTAAGAGACATGAAAAACATCATACACCCTCTTTATCTAAGGTGGCAACACCAACTAGTATGCCACATCATCAACTCTCTCCAACACCTCTAAGGGTCCGATGAAACTAAGTGAAATCTTTTTCTCTATTCCAAACCTCTTCTTCCCTCATCGAGGGGAAACCATAAAGAACACATGGTCCCCAAGATCAAACTCTATGTTCCTCGTTCTATAGTTTTAAAATCACTTATAACAGTCATGAGCTACCTTCCTATTCTCATGAACAAGCTAAATATTCTTGGTTGTTCTATACGACACATCTAGACCAAGAGAAGTTACCTCTAAAACCTTATTCCATCACAAAGGTGAACGAAACAATCTTCCATACAACAATTAAAATGGATCAATTCGAATGGAAGAGCAATATCTATTATTGTTATCAAACTCTACTAAGGGAAAGTGTCTCACCCAATATTCACAATATTCCAAGATGCATTCTCCCAACATATCATCAAGAATCTACATAGTTCGTTCTATTTGATCATATTTCATAGGGAGGAAAGTAGTACTGAGGTGTACCTTGGTTCAAAAATAATGTTTAATTCCCCTCCAGAATCATGATAAAAACATGTGTCCTAGTCTATGAAAATGTATCGCAGAACACAATGCAGACATACTACCTCAACCACATTCCTCTTTACCAATACATTTACTATTCCTGACTCATTGATTTCTAAGAAGTGGGTCAGTTTTGTCAGTTGATCTACTATTTCCTAGATAGAATCATAGTCTCCCAGATCTTTGGGAAACCCTATGATGAAACTGATTGACATGTCATCCCACTTTCACTTGGTGAAATCCAACGGCTTTAACAAACCACCAAGAACACGATGCACAACCTTCACCTAAAGGAACACTAATAATTTCACCTTAACCTCTACCACTACCCATTTCATCTTGGGACACCAAAAATGCATCATCAAGCCATGATATATCTTGGAAACCCCTAGTTTTACCACTATGGGTGAGAAATAAAACTCATGGAGGACTCCCTCACACATCTCTATGGGAACAAAAAACCTTCCATTGAATAAATTTTGATTCCATCCATCCTCCAACCATCCCTAAAGAGCATCACCATTGAAAATATGATCATGCATCACCACTTCCTCTAAGTCTTCCTACTAGGACTCCTACACCTACTACGTCATAGAATACGACACTTTCATTTGAAACAAACATCCTCTACTGTTTTCAACTCATGCCTCAAATTCTAAGACTTCCAATTAATCTTTTACATTCTAAGCATATAAAGATTCTAGAACAACTTTCTTTGGTTACATCCCACTAAAATCATCAACCACGACATTACCATTACCTGAGGTGTATGAGATCTCAAAATCCTAATCAAGAAGAAACTCATTCCAACTGCTTTGTCACAAGTTCATATCGCATTAGGAAAAGATATACATCAAACTCTTGTGATCAATGAAGACCTTAAAGCATTACACAATGAGGTAACTCCACCATAACATTAGTACAAAAATTTCCAATACTATCTCAAAATAATGGTTGAAATAGTTATGTCATTTGGGACATAACTACCTAGAACCATAAGAGATAACTCCCCATTGCTACATCAGCATGCATCCCATGCCAGACAGAAATCATCCCAAAACACCTTGATCATCACTCATTTCTCTAGAAATGGTAATGTTGGAGTAGTAAAAAATATCCCCTTTAGATTTCTGAACAATTCTTGGAACTTCTCACTCAACGCAAAATCTTATTCTTTTCTAGTCGATGCAGTCAAATGTGCAGAAAATCAAGTGAAATCAGGTAAAAACCGTTGAAAATAGCCTACCAGACCAAGAAATATATGAACCTATTCCATGTTGATAGGTGATTCCCAAGAATCAATTGCCTCATAATTTTTTGGGTCCACTGCTATACCTTACTGAGACACTACATGCCCAAAGAAAAGAAGCTATCGTGTCCCAAACAATAACTTGTATAGCTTCACATAGAGCTGGTGGCATCAAAGAACCTACAAGATAGTCCTATGTTTCTAGACATGATCCACCAGTAACTTCAAGTAGATCATAATTTCATAGATGTACACAATGTCAAATAGGTTTAGGAAGTCATGGAAAATAGATTTCTTATGCCCCATGAACACAACTGGTGCATTCGTAACACCGAATTAAAAGACTATGAACTTAAAGTGACCACACATGCATATCAAAGTAGTGTTTGGGATATCTCCCTCCTTCAAAAGAAACTAGTGTTATTGAGACCACTTATCGATCATAGAAATACAAATTTTCCCTCTTAGTTGGTCAAAAATATCATCTATTCTTAGAAGGAGGTAACAGTTCTTTACCATCACATGGTTCAACCTCTAGTAGTCTAGGTAGAACCTAAGACCACCTTTCACCTTCTTTGAGAAATTTCTAGATTCCCCATGAAGAAAAACTAGGATGGATAAATCCCTTCTTATGACATGCCACAATGGGAATTTTATATTGAGTTTACTTGTATGATAACCCTACGTTATAAAACTACGTTATTTTTTCTAACTGTTGTTATGTAGGGTTGTCATACAAGTAAACTCAATAGAAAAAACAATATCTCTTGTGCACCATTGGAATAAGAACAATATTACTCCCATGGGAAAATAGATGAACCAAAAAGAACCTAAAAATGAATTCAATCCATCTAAAACTTACCAAGGTACTCTAACTACATAACAAAAGTTAGAAAAAATAATATTGTAATCACATCAAAGATGGGGTACCATAAACCACATTCTCACTGGTAATTTTATGACATGCCACAATGGGAAACATCCTGGAGCCCCCACCTCTTCTAAGAGAACTATGTCCCAACCCTCCTCTAGACACATGTTCCTCAAAACTACACCTCGTACCATCACCAGGTCCAAAATCCACATTAAATCACATCCATAGAGAAATTTCCTCAAAACTAGACCTCATCTTATCATTGGGGCCACAACCCACATCACATCATGGCTATAAACACTGAGTCCTCACAACCACATATCATCCCTAAGACACCTGGGAAAGTAAAAAACTACTCATCCTAAAGAATGATGGGAAAACACAAATCTCATGTACACACATGGACCTCACCACCACATCTCATCTAAAAGCACATGAGAAAGCAAAACACATCTCATCCCGAAGATACTTTGGAAAAAATTCTCCAACACACACCTAGTCCTCACAAAATAGAACCTACCCAAAGAATCTTGGGCTATCACCGCCTCAAAGAGGGAGCAGGGAAGAATAGGTGGTCAGCCATCTATCCTCCTACCATGATGTTTGGGAAATTAACCCTCCCCAGTGATGATGGGGGTGTTTGGAACATAGTGCTAAACTATAGTGGATTGTGTATAGAAATCACAAAGAAAATAAAATTATATACATACACAGTACCATGAACTCATCCAAACCTATGGGTTTCCAAAAAAATGAATAAGTCACCATGCATCACTTTTGATGCTACCTCTAAATGAAAAACCACACAATAATCCCCAAACTCAATTCATACCCCAAGCCAATTCAATTAACCAATTCTCATTCTTTATCAAACCCTTACTTTATTCATTCTATTTCTACCCCATGAAACTACTAGGTACATGCATGACATTCATCATGTCACATGTAGAACAGGGGAAGAAGAACCACATTAAATAAAACCACTACATAATTAAGACCCCTTAACACCCAATCATACAATAACATAAAACAATTTTGGGTACTCGGTGAGGCTTTATATATGTTTCACATAGAGAAACTCTGGGAGAATTACCCATACCAACAACTACCATCATCATTCTTCAAAGTTATCCAGCTCAAACCATCTTCTATACTGAGAAAATCCCCAACTCATAGACACATTGATCAACAAATCCCATCACAACCATTATTGGCAGCCATAGTTAATATCAAAACCACACCAATACATCCAGGAACACAATAATAGCACAACCCATCCACAAACCCGATGCATAACACCGCTCATCCATTACAAAATCAATCAATCTGTCAACCTAAGAATCCATTACACAACCTGAAACACACTATATCATCCATCCAAGCCCACAACCCAACTATAACACAAGTCAAAAAAATCCTCTAAACTGCACACCTCAGCACTAATCAAGACAAGGTATATACAGATTTAATAAGGGATCACTTACTCACATTCCACTTGTTAATTTAAGGGTTAACATAGAAAGATTTTGATCTTTTGGTATAAATTTATATTAGAAAAATGTAAGTGGTTAACCAATTCCATAAAAATTGTTCAACAGAAACCAAACATCATTAATTCCATAATCATTACTCGGTTTACAAACAAAGACAAAAAAAACCAATAATTTTAATAGGAATATCCCCATACAATCGTAAGAACAAAAAGGCCAATAATAAAATGATCATACATAACATATTCCCATAAAATGTATATTGATCTTAAACTGATTCAATTATCTATATTTAAATTATATTCAACTATCTTCAGATGGGAAAAGTATGATACCCACCCTAAATGATGCACAATTTAGAGGGATGGGGGGGACCTATCTTGATGAATAAGTGATCGACACTTTCTGATTACACCCATAAATGGGAACACCATGGGAAATATTGATCAACTGGTTATAGCACAACCGCATGAATCATCTGGGAAGAAAGATTTTGGGTACATCATACAAAGAGAAAGGAGAAGGAAAAAATGAAGGGAAGCCCCCAATTTAAAAGGATTGGATCTGAGACTCATTAAATATGAAATTTTTTTCAATTCGCATTAAATCTATAACTTAACAAACCATGTGGTTGTACCATTTAGAATGACCTAGAAAATTTTTAAATTTAAATATATGATTCATATTACTTTAAATAGATTCTGAACCACATTATTATAAAATTAAATTCATTTTACATCAAAGAAAATGTTAAATGGGAGAAACTGGAAAACTGGAGAAATCCTAAAATTTTGATGATTTTTTGGAAATGACTCACGATTAGGTGAGTCTCTATCACGAGTCACTGGTGTGAGTTACCGGTGCAAGATACTAGTTGAGTTTCCATTGCAAGTCACCATCGGTGAGCTACCTGTGTGAGTAACCATTGGCGAGCAACCAGTGTGAGGCACCATCCCAACTCACTGATCCTGAATCACTATTCTGACCTACCACTAAGAATTAAAATTGTGACTCACTATTGCTAGCTAGATTTGGAAATAAGAAATATAGTAAACTATCTAAACGACTCGATATTACCTCCTAGAACATTTCAAACACTAGATTTTCACAATGTAATGGACTGGGGAAGTCTGATCCATTATACGTAATGTACTAAATTTATATATAAATATACAATGTATAGATATATTTAAAACGTTTATTGAAAATAATTATATATATCAAATGGAGTTAAATATAATCAACCATATTTAAAACAATATCTAATCATTTTTTTTGTTAAAAAAATATATGAATATATATACTTATAAAAATGTATATATAAAGTTTATATCTACATATGTGTATGTATTTATAAATGAATTTATATATTAATATATTTCTCTATGTTTTAATATATGTGAATGAATATTAATATATAATATATTAAATTAATTATATATATATATATATATATGAAAAACACACACACAAATTTATTTTAAAAATATATTTAAAGAAATTATATATAAATTTGAATAAAAAAGATACATCTAACATATAAATATAATAAATAAAAATAATAGAAAATAAAAAATAAAAAATCATTTTATTGTGGTATAGGTTCTCAAATTACCGAATGGACGTCCAAGGATCGAATAGAGACATGTTCATCGGTGAACATGAGGCTGTGCAAATGAAAAGCACTAACAAAATTGGGGGTGAAGTGGTGAAAAAATGATGGAGGGGGAGTGGAAGTGTGAGTTCTGGGAGGGTTATGGTGAGAGTTTCTAAACAGCATTGAAAAATGTGGTGAAAAGTGTTGACAAATGGGGTGTGAGAGGTGCTAAAAATACTTTTCAAAATAAATAATTGATCTTTAAAAAATAACCAAAAAAGTTTCCCTTTATTGTTAACTTTTTTAGCTATGATAAAAGTTGGATTTTAATGGTGATTAGATTAACAGTGAGTTTTTAGCATTTTTAATGACACTTTTTTGAGAATTTAATAGAATTATATGTAGTAGTGTTTTATGTAGATTTGTCCATTGTTTTTTTCCCATTTTATCATTATGTTATACACTTTCTCCTTTAATACTATTTTTAAGCTCCATTTTTCCTTGTATTTGTTGTATTTCCAACAAATTGGGTTGTATCTTTGTCTGTGTTTCCTATGCTTATCATATGGTCTCCATTATAGTCTCCCAATAATACGGTGGAGTATTATGTGGCTCATGGACCTTAATTTTATCTTAAACTATTATTTTAGTCAAATTTTTGGTTAGTTTTTAGATAGGATCTTCTGAGGATATCTTCTTCATTGGATGTAATGAATTTTAATGTAGTTCCTATATTTCATGGGAATGACACTGTAACATCCCATGTAATGGATAGAATACATACATTGATATATATTATTATTTATAAATTGAATATTAATTTTACCATAAAATTGATTCTAAATCCAATATTGTTCCTGAATCAAAACAATAAGTTTATTTTAAATATTTCATTTTATGGAAGACAAAGTTATACCAAACATTAATATATTTATAATATTATTATTTAATATCGCCATTTTCCACCTTATAATGGCCAATTTTTTATAAAATTAAATTTGCAAACAATTAAATTTTTTATATGTAATATTAAAATTCTTTTTTGAATGTGAAATATCAAAATTTAGTTGCATTTATGTTTCTTTATTTTTCTAATAACTTTCATATTTTGATGAATAGTGAATAATACTAAATTTTAGTTCAAAACTGCATTTTCAACCAATTTTTTTATATAGTTAAATTAATTTTTTAGTTGGATTTAATGTAAAATTATATAATTTTAATATAATGTTAACTAATTTTAGTTATTGGATACAATTTTACATTGAATTCAAATATAAAAACAAAGCAATCTTTTGGACATTTTTACCTTAAAAACCTAGTTGGTCGACCCATATGCATGATTAATTTTAAAATTAATTTTTTAAACTTCATTGATTGGAATTTGTAAAATGTATTTAATATTTATAATATGAATAATTTCAATTCCTAATAATGTACACATAGTTTTTGAGGAAAAATATTATTAAATTTGTTTAACATTTATTAAAATAATTATAGTAAAACTATGTTTACTTGGTGGTTAAACTATAATCGTGAGTGTCTAAATTACCTAAAATATTCTCCAAAAAACATTTTATAGACATTATTATACCATTTACACACTTTTTTATAATTGGGACCATTACTGTAGTCACCTTATGTATTGCATAACTCTAAATAATGTTTTTGTTTTTATATTTATAAGAATGCTACTCCCCCTCCACTGTAAAAAGGCATTCAACCATCCCATTTTTTCACCCATCTCCACCCCATTTTCATCTTCAAAATACTGAAAAAATAATATCAAAAAATCCTTCCCTTCACCCAATAAACATAAATTTGAGTAGAAATCCATCCAAGGAATCCCTTTAGAGAAAAATAAAATGAGTTACCCGAAAAAAAGGTATCATTCTACAATATGAATTTTAGTTTTATTTATTTTTTCACACCTTAATTTCATTTTATTAAATGATTATATAGTAACATTAATATGATAAATATTATTTTATGATATTATGTTATGGGTTTTACCTACACCTACACACACATTTATAAAATGGGTAACAAAATTACCATTTGTGTACATTGAACTACTGCGTCACAAAATGATGTTGTTAGTGTTTTCTTTTACCACCTATCATGGATGGTAATTATGATGTACACAATAATTTTCTATAATATATATATGTCTGTTATTTATGAAATATTAAATTTTCTAGTTGTCATATATAAATAACTTCATGTTTTCCATTGTGTGTAAATATGATAGCATCATTCGATGATGTGTGGACTACCAACATTTAAAAGCAATGTGATACGTTCACACATTACATGTAATGTATTTAGTATGATATTGATTAAACATATTTTTTATACCCAAAATCAATATGATATTTATGACATAATTACAGTTTTTTTAAATATATATATCATTTTCCTTATTACCCTTTCACACATAGAAAAAGTTATAACATCTTTTGAGGACATGTGGACTACTGGTTCCTCAATGTGATGTGATTCCATTTACATCACAATAATTCTATATATAAGTATACATTATTAAATAACATAGTATTTATGATATAATGATCTCCATAGAAAGATATATTTTAGTTATTTTTTTTCTATAATGATCATTAAAAAAAAGTTACTCATGCCTACATACAAGTATTTGTCTCCATGATTGTAACATTGGTTTATGTTTCTTAACCATATTACATAATTGGTATTAAAATCATAATTAATGTATAAATATGATAATTATGAAATGAATATTATTATTTAGGTGTTCATATAATGTGACATGTGACCATAGTTTTACTACTAAACACAGTTTTGACACATAAACTGAATATGGTCAGCACACCTAATGTAAACATAATTTTTTAAGTAGTTGTTTACGCTATTTCAATAAGTTAAAAAAATTATAAAATTGAAAAAGTTTCCCAAGTATGTAAATAATTAATATAATTATATTATTTATAAATATAAAGAAAAAAGTGACATGTCAAACTCATTATAAGAGAGTCTGGTCTCTGTTTTAATTTCATGAGGCATACATCATAATCAGTGTTTATTTATTTTCTATGGCGTATCTACTAAAAATATTTATGTATTATTTCACAAATTATTTTATAATCATGACCTATGATTTTTTTATTTTTTTATTATTACAATTTGCGTTTCCAATTGGGAAGTTATGATAGTATTAATGGATTTCTATTCCAAATTTTATTTCTGTAAGACTAATTCCATATTCACCATTTATTTTTGTTCTCTGGTGTATCTACAACCCATGAATGTTTTTAATGATTATTATAATTAAATTTATGGGTCATTACATATCCATTTTATTGTATCTATTTCATGTGTTTTACAGTTTCAATGTTACAATTGCTGTAATAGACTTTTGTCACAATTTTACCTTTTATGACATTTGTTATGTTATACACCTGTAAGGTTTTATAAAGATTATATACTACTTAATTGATATTTTATATCATTAATAACCGTATAAAAATGATATAATAGGATTTATTTAATGTTATTCCATTCATGGGGTTAATTATTAATATGTTTCAATGTGGTTTGAGACACTTTGGAATGTTTAATGATTATTTTCCACAAAAATTTTTTAATGATTTTTTATATAATTTAGATTAATCAATATCAAAAACCCTTGTTGGTACTTATCTTCCAATAGTGATATTTTATATTGATACCATCCTCAATCATTATTTGGATGGATTTTTTTATAAAGATAATTTTTTTATCCCACTTTTTTCCCATTGGTTAATCATGGCTCAACGATCTAGTTGTTTAAAACATTTATTTTCTATGGGTTACTCTTGTTTCAAAAAAATTTTTATTTAACACAATTATTTTCCATTTGTTAATCATGATTCAATGAAATTTTTATGGAAACCATTTCTTTTCCATTAGTTACTCATGTATCAATTAGATTGTAATTGAACCAATTTATTTTTGAAAGGTTAACCATATTTCAAAGATATTTTTATGGAACTCGTTTTTCCAACTAGTTAATATTGTTATAAAGGTTTATTGGTTTCTACAAAGAGTTTATGTAATGTTTTCAGTGTGATTACTTTTCAATGGTACATGGAAATTTTACTACGGGTTACATGATAAACCACTAAAGGGTAGTTTTGTGAAAGACCAAGTATAAGTGGGCCCATGATATCCCTTCATTTCATTGGGTTTGGAATTCATCTATATAGATATTCAACATATATGATTGAAATGTATTCAAGTTGACCGCACATTTATTACATTAAAAAGAGTGACATGTATAATAATTTCCCATGACAGCTTTATGTATTTTATAAACTTTCTATTTTATCTATTATAGCCTTATTATTACAAAAAATGTATTAAATGGGATTATATTCATATAAATGTATTTTAAACTTATTAAGGGTGAAAATTATTATGTTATAATAATGTTTTCATGGGTTTTAATGTTTATTAATAGGATAATGGTTTCTTTTTTTATATCCCTTAATGAGGTTTTTATACTCATTGCATATTTTTATTGATTTTCACAATACATAAAGATGATTGAGGGATTGGATGAATTCATTTTGAAAGTCGTGGTGACTCATACTAAAAGATATGATTCATTATTTTAAATGTTTTAGATTATATGAAAAATCAACACTATTTGGAAGTTTCCATGTTGATATTTATGGCTTTGTTATGTATGATTTATTGCCTAATTCTCTAAAATTATAAACCTAAAAAGATCCTCAATGTGAAAGAAGTTAAAATTATTTATAAAACCCAATGTTATGTAATATATTAAGGATAGAGAATTATAGTAGGTATCAAAGGAATGGTTTATATAAAATTATAGGTATGATTAATGTTAATAGAATTTCCTTTGGTGATTTTACTTTATGGATAAGATATAATTATATAGTATTTAAATATTACCACGTTGATTCATCTAAAAATGATTTTTATAATAGTTTTATTTAATGGAAATAAGGAAGATTTAGTGGGAAGGAACGGAGAGGAAAATATCCTTCTGAGTCAGCATTCCAATATTGTTTGAATTCAGACTGCACTATTTAACCATGTGATGGATCGATTGACATAGGCTATAAATGGTGGTGGGGTCCATGAAATAGGGAAAATATATCTAACAAAGAGGAAAATGAATACATTAGATCATTTGATCTGAAAAAATTACCCATCATCAAAAGGATCATTTAACCCCATGATAGTAAAAGGATGGATTAAATCCTAAGAAATGATATTTGTTTTCATGGGTTTCCCATATCACTTAGAGGTAACTATTGTAATTTAGTCAAAAGAAGGATAATTTAATGGATTCAAATGAATAAAACTTCACTTGACTAGTGAGGTGTGTCTAGAATTTTTTATGACACATTTATATTAAGATAAATTGGTTTTACTTAGGATGGAATCCAAGATATCAAAGGGAATTTTTTTCTTGTGAGTACGAGAAATATGATAATCTTATTAGAGGAGGTGTGAAGGTAGAAATTGATTTTGTCGATGATCACATGTCCAATGAAAATAATAAAAAGAAGAGTTCAAGTTGCAAAGAAATGGGATAAAATTTATAAAATATTTTTGGAGGTAAGAAAACCAAACTTCTATATTTTGATATGTGTGGTAAAGGTCATCATAGATAATTAGTTTTGAAATCTGGGAACTGCATCCAATGTGGCATGTTTTCTTATATAGATAATTAGTGAAAGAATGATTTTCATACAAGAAATGAAAAATTAGTTGAGAAGTTTTAGTTGAAATGAGTTTATTGATTATTCTAATTTGTGTCCGAATATGATTGCTCAGGGTGGAAACAATCATGATCAAAAGAAAAAGTGTGTGGTAATATATTTTTATACTACAATGGTTGATGTTGGTACATAAAATGAGGTAGTGAAAATCATATTACCAGTTTAATCAAAAAAATCAGTACTCTATTTGAATATGGATCATCTCTTATTTTCATTTATGAGAAATATTCAAGTTAAATGGTAATATCACCTCATAATATTATGATATAATTTTTGGAAAAAACTCTAGGTGGGAGTATTATAGAAACAAATATTCATAGAAATATTCTTATTTCCATTAGGGGGATGGTATTTCCAACAAATATTATTGATATAACCATAGTGAAGTTTAATATAATTTTTCATATAGATTTTATTTTAGTTTATCATTCTAAAATAGATTTCAATGGAATGAATATTTTTTAAAATGATTTAATACATTTGATAATATACCAAGAAGCTGAGAAATTGATGAAATATTTTAGTGACTTTTACCTAGATCATATTGTTTAAAATAATGTAACCATTATGATTAGTGGCATATTATTAGTTAATGAATTTATTGTTTTTTTATGATTACCTTTCTAGTGTTGTTCTTGATCATGAATTTGAATTTACTGTAGATTTAGTTCGTGATGCTAAGCCTATTTCTAAATCCCCTTACCGAATGGATCAAGTAGAACTTGTGGAATTGAAAAAATAGTTATAGGAGTCATTAGATAAAGGATTCATTTGATCTATCAATTAATTAAGGGGTGCTCCTACTTTATTTTTGAAAAATATATTTAGTTACATGAGCCTTTTAAATCATTATAGATCATTCAATAATCTTTATATTAAGAACAAGTATCCATTTCCTCATATAAATGATTTATATGATCAACTATAGGGATATAATCATTTTTAAAAAAATGATATGAGGTCTAGGTACCATCAGATGAAGGTTAATGTGGATTAAATTCCAATGAAATAATTTTCGATGGGATATGGGAATAATGAGTTTTTTCTTATTTAATTTTGGTTGTCTAATGCACATTCTATATTTAGGAATATTTTGAATAGATTCTTCCATAATGTTTAGAATTGTTTGTGTTTAGGTTTATATATGATATTTTATTATATTCTAAAAACAATAATAATCGTTAGAGGAATATAAGGTTTGTTTTTAAAACCATAAATAAATATAAACTTCCCGGATTGTTTTGTAAAAGAGATTTTTTTTGAAAAAAAAAATCATTCCTTGAAAATATTGTTTCTTAATATGGAATAACAATATACCCTATTAATTTTTTTAAGAGTGGAAAAGACCTACCAATTCCATTGAGATTTATTTTTTTCTTGTATTAGAAGGTTATAAATGATGGTTTTTGAAAACTTTTCTTAATTATATATCCCATTGACTAAAAATACACAAAAGGTATTAAGGTTTATCTGGATAATAGAATGTTATTTTTAGTTTTAGTAACTAACTAATGTTTGGAAAACACTCTTTTTTTGGACCTTCCTACATGAAATGGTCAATTATCCATCTACAATTATGTTTCTTTGAATGGAATTAGTTGTTCCCTATTGCACAATGATCAGGTAATTTCTTATGATTTACATTAGTTAAAAACTCATGAGAAAAATTACAATACACATGATGTGGAATTAGATTCTATTGTTTTTTATTTAAAAATTTGGATCCACCATTTGTATAGATTAAAGTGTGAAATATATACTGATTACACGATTTCTATGTATATATTCACTAATATAGAATTGAACACGAGAAACATAAGATGGATAGAACTAATCAATGATTATGACTGCATGAATAATTATCATCATAGAAAATAAACACCGTGTGTGACACTTTGACTCAAAAAAATATTGTTACATTAAAAATACTGTATTTAGAACGTGAACCATCAGTAAATAATTTTATGAATTTTTTGGATATAGGAATAACCCCTATATTAATTAAACATTCATTATAGTAGACTTTGTCAATGATAATTAATAGAGCTAGGAAGTAAGATAAATCATTAGAAGAGAAGGTATAATCTATTAAGAATAGTAAGTTTCCTAGTTTTAGTGTTGACAAAGAAGATGTTTTATAATTTTCAGAAATATTATGTCTTCCTTGTTATTTATAGTTGAGGAAGGTGTTTCGACTAAACTTCATAGTTATCAATTTTATTTTCATCCTATTAGCACTAAGATGTACATATCCCATCAGGGGGTATTGCTAGTGGGATGGAATATAAAGGGATATTTCTAAATTTACCATGAATTTTTTTACTTTTCAATAGGTTAAAGTAGAGTGACTATTAAAGAAGGGTATGTTTAAAACTTTTTTAGTGCCAGAGTGGAATTGGGAAAATATATCAATGGATTTCATGGATGGATTTTCAAATTCATATCAAGGTAATAATTCATTTTTGGGTTATTATGGAATGATTAACCAAATATGCACATTTTATTCCCATCCAAGATATAATGTCTCAATTTTATCTTTCTAGAATGTGTCTAAAATAGATTTTCATGTTACATGACGTGACTCTATATATTGTATCTATATGTGATCCCAAGTTCACATCCAAGTTTTGAAAATGACTTTAGAAGATGTTGGGTAATGAATTAAATTTTAGTAAGACTTCTCATCCTGAATATGATATATAATATGATAGGATGATTCAAGCCGTAGAGTATATTCTTTGTTCAGGGTAAATGGATTACCAGAGAAATTGGGATCATCATATTTAATTGGATGATTTTTCTTATATCAATAGTTTTCATTTTAGTATACAGATGGATAATTTTGATGCATTATATGGAAAGAGGAGATGGACACCAAATTTTCGGAATGATGTGAGAGAAAAAATGTTGATGAGGTCATAGTTAGTGTTGGAAATAGAATATAATGTTTAATTCATTCATGAACACATGGGAATAGAACAAAGTAGAAACAAAATTTATGTGCGTAACTGGAGGAATGATCATTCTTTTGAGGTAGGTTTTTATGTATTTTTAAAATATTCTCTATGGAAAATTGTACTGTGTTTTGGTAATAAGTTTATGTTGAGTCCATAGTTCATTTTAGTATATAAAATCCTAGAGAAAGATGGACTAGTTTCCTATTGAGTGGATTTACCACTAAGTTTTTCCTAGGTACAAAACATATTACACGTTTTAATGTTAATGAAGTCTTTACTATATTCTTCTCATGTTTTGATCCATGAATTGGTTCGTCTATAAGAGAATGATTCTTTTTAGAAAAAAACACTTTATGTTCTTTATTTTAGAGAAAAGGTGTTGTATAATAAGTTGATTAATCAGGTTAAGTATTTATGAAAAAAATTATCATTGAGGAAGAAACATGAGAATATGAAAATGCGATGAGGGAAAAATATACACACTTATTTGATAATAAAATTAAAATTTTAGGATGAAATTTTCAAAAGGGGGACAAATGTAATATCTTAGGTAAAGACTGAATAAGTATTGTTTATATTTATTAATATTTATAAATTTGATTATAATTTTACCCTAAATGTGATTCTAGGTCAAACAAAAGACTTGAAATGAAATAATATGTTTATCTAAAATCATGCATTTCACACAATACTGAGTTATACTGACCAATAATATACTTTTAATATTATTTTTTAATATAGACATTTTCCCACCTTTTAATGGAAGACATACATTAAAACTAAATATTTACTGATTAATAATTTTTATATGATAAAATAATTTTTTTAAATATAAATATAAAAATTTACATTGGGTGATTGTTTTTTATTTTTCAGTGATCTTTCAAATTTTGATTAATAGTGAATAATAATGATTTTTTGTTGAAAACTACATTTTTTTCCAATTCACATATATAGTTAAATAATGCCCTCAATTGATTTTAAATAATAAATACACTATTTCTAAATCATTTAAACATATTTAGGTCATTTTAAATATTTTACCATTGAATTTAGATATAAAAACAAAGAAAAATTTGGATCATTTTCACTTACAAACCCCGCTTCTTCATCTCATCCCCAAGATTGTTTTTTAAAATATTTTCTTATAGTTATGTTATTTGAATATGGAAATATATATTTACAATTTTATTTATCATAATTTAAAACTTTTAATACGTTCAACTCAGTTCTTGACCAAAAAGATTAGATAATGTGATTAAAATTAATTGAAAAAATTACTTTAAAATTTTTTATACATAGTGGTTTGACTAAAATATCAAGAGTCTAAATGAACTATAAAATTTAAAGAAAAGTCCATTTTTTGAATTTGGGTCAACCATATGATATATTTTATTTAATTTGGAATACTATTGGAGTCACATGATGTAAGGGAGACCTCTTAATAGTGTTTACCTTTTTATATTATTTAAATGTCACTCCCCCTCCACAATAAAAATTCATTCACCCTTTTCATTTCATTACAACTATAAATCCTATTTATCTTATAAAAACCCTACCAAAATAATAATCTAACACTCCTCCCTTTACAATAGATTCCACACTTAGTGAAAAAATACATCCAAGGAATCCCTTGTGAGAAAACCCAAAGGATTTACCTGAAAATTAGGTAACATGGATTTACCCACAATTGAGGTAACTTTTTTCGATATGTGGTTATATTTTATTTATTTCACCACCCATTAATTTCAAATTTTTCTATTTTATATAACAGAATCAGTATATTAAATATACTTATATTTTTTTATATAATGGTTTCTACCTACACCTGCACAAAATTCCATCTAATGGGTAATGAAATAATCGTTCCTGTATAGTGAACTACCGCCTCAAAAAAAGATGTCGTTCCGTTTTTCATTCCCACCTATAAAATTTGGGAATTATGATATAATCAATGGTTTATAATATATATATATTTATCTATATATATTATATTTATAATGTAATAATTCTTCTATAATTTTTATATACACACACCGTCATCGTTTCCATTCTATGTAAATACCATAACATCGTTTGTAGACATGTGGACTACCACTTCTTTAAAGCGATGTGATGTGTTCACACATTACAAGGAAGTAATTAAAGATGAGTTTAATTAAAAATACGGGACCTATATTAATTCTATATGATATTAGAGACATAATTACCTTTCTCTAAATATAATTTATCATTTTCATTATAACCCTTTCAAACACTGGAAAAGTGATAATGACATCCATGTATGTACTTACTACCTCCTCCTCAATACAGTTTGATTCATTTTAAAAAATAATAATTCTATATATAATTATAGATTCTTAAATAACATTGTATTTATCATATAATTATCATTATAGAAAGATAAATGCTACTTAACTTATTTCCATAAAGATCATTGAAAATTGAGAAGTTTCCTCATGTGTACGTACGACCTACCATCTTCATAATTGTAACATTGGATCATTTTTCAGAATCATAATACATTATTAGTTTTAAATATTTAATTTATTAAAAAATTGGTTAATTATTTCATGATGATTATTATGAATATTTTTATATAATGTCACCATTCACTATTTTTGACCTTCCAAATTCATTTTTGACAAAATAACCGAATATGATCAAAACACCTGACGTAAAATTACTTGTTTAAATGGTTGTTTAAAATATTTTAATAATTAAAATAAAAGTAATAATAAATATAAAAAAGTTTTTTAGGAATTAAATATTTATCATATGTTATTATTTATGAAGATAAAGACACATGTGACAAGTCCAACTCAAGGTAAGGGATTCTTATGTTAATTTCACTTTCCTGAGGTGTATGTAATAGTCAAAAATTATTTTATTTTCATTTTTTATATACTTCCAATTTTGAGTTATTATATCATTAATTATTTTACCTTAATGGTATCTAAATGTTTCATTTGATTATTATTACTTTTTGTGCGTCCACTTCAGAAGTTACTATTGTTGTAAGCGGATTTCTAGTTTCGCTTTTATTTCTGCATGACTTATTCCATATTCAATACTTATATTGGTTGTATTGTGTATATATACACATGAATGTATTTGATCATATGGGTATTTACATGTCCATTTTATTATCTATATTTCATCTTTTTTATGGTTTCAATGTAACTAATGCAATAATGGGCTTTTTCCAAAATTTAACAACATTTTGATGTTTGTTATGTTATATTCCAATATTTTTTTTCAAAATGAGTATATAATGCTCCTTTGAAATTTTATATCACTAATATTAGTATCCCCATGATATTATATTTTTCATTTAATTTTATTCATCTCATGGAATTGATTATTAAAATGTTTCGAAGTGGTATGGGATAATTTGGAACTTTTATTGATCACATTCCTCAAGAATTTTTTAATGATTTTTTAATGATTTTTTAATCCATTAACATCAAAAAAACATATTGTTACTTATCCTATACTGAGGATATGTTGTTTTGGGAACTTCCTCATTAATAATTTATATGGATTATTTTTGTCTCAAATAGATTATTATCTAACCCATTTTTTCAGCTGGTTAATCATGTTTCAAAGAGATTATTATGGAAGCCATTTACATTACATGGGTTAATCATGATTTTTGATAATTTTATTAAACTAATTTATTTTCCATTAGTTAATATTATTTCAAAGTTATTTTTATAGAACCCATTTTTCATGGGTTAATCATATTTCAATGGGTTATTTGTTTATCTAATGAGTTTATGAATTATTCCATGTGTGCTGATTTTTTGTTAGAACATGGACATTTTATGCGGGTTTCATGATAAACTAATGATGTATGGATCCATGATAGACCAATTTCAGGAAGGACTATGATATCCCTCCAATTCATTGGGTTTGGATATCAGTCATATAGCTATTCCATTTGTATGAGTGACAAGTATGGAAGTTGACCTCTTAGTTATTCCATTTACAAGAGTGGAAAGTGTAATGAGGTCCCAATGAAAATTTATGTATTTTATATGATTGATATGGGTTTTATGGTATCCCTCTGATTACAAAAAATGTTTGAAATGAGTTTTTTTATAAGTAATGTATTCAATATCTATTATGGGTTAAAACTATTAATTCATTATAAAGTAATCATGGGTTTTAATGTTTATTAATGGACTATGGGTTTCCTTAATTTTATATCCCTTCCTGAGATTTTTATGCCCATTCCAAATTTTTAATGGTTTCAAAATACATATGGATGATTAATGGATTGTAAGAAGTCATTTTTAATGGTCTGGGGAGTTTTCCCAAAATATATCATACATTATTTTTAAATGTTTTATATTATGGGTAAAATAGATACTATTGGGAAATGTCAAATTTTTATTTCATGGTATTTTTATGTAGAGTTATAGCCAAATTATATAAAACTCTAAACCTGAAAAGATCCTCAATCTGAATGAATGTAATATTCTTGGCATAAATTAATATTATGTGTTGTTTTATATATATGGACTTCTAGACACTGTCTGATAGTTTCATTATGTAAAGAAATAGTGGTGATGCTATGATAGTAGGTGATGTGATTTTGATAAACATGAATTTGACTAGGGGTGGTTTCTTAAGATGTTTTACTATTTTGGGTTTGTTCTTATCTATGAATGACCTTGCACTATATTTTACATTTGAATATACCATAGGGATCTATTATGGAAATAATGTTTTGAAAATTCTTTTTTCTCACTTTTATCATTATCTTGAGGAACTTTCTATAGTATCTAATAGTGTCTGGGTTAAAAGTTTTATTTATTATAGCTGGTTCTTAGAGACTATCAACACGATGGATCATTTAATGGATATTTTGAGGCATATTGAATAATATGTGGATATAGGGTATCCTGAGGAAGATTTCCTCAATCTATTCAACCTATAATAGTTGATTAAGAGATCTATCATCAAGATTTCTCAAATAACTCATGAAGTAATGATTTATATGTTACTTTTTAGGGTTCGTATTATTTTTTGGTTGGTATTTTTCATGGACATTAAATTATGACCGAGTTACTATATTATTTCCTTATGAAATCTAAAAAAATGTTCAATATTTTTTAAAAAAGAGGAATTATTTTGAATTAATGAAAAAATTAATGACACATTACATGTATTTTAAAAAATAATAATTTTTTAGTTAAATTTACGTGTTATATATATCATCTACAACGTGATATATATGAATTAAAAATTAATTATGAAATATATATTAAATACTCACATCCAAAATAGAATGTGGTTTTATGAATTCTACTTGGTAGTCGACCAATTTTTTACTATTCATTGTTCTTTATAATTTTTTGATGGTATTTGAGAAATTTTTACTCTTCCAATCATCATTATTTTTCTAGTATGTTTTATAGATAATTTTAATAAAAAGGAAACTTTATAAATATGAAGAGATAAAATTGGTGATATTAAAGGAGGTGTACTGTGTATAAATATTATATTGATTATCATATTCATGAAAAACTAATAAATTTTTGATAAGGAATTTAACTCATTTAATAAATATTCCCCTAATTATAATGTTTCATATGAACATAAGAGACTATATAATAGGTTACAAACCCAATTATTATACAAAGTTAATTGATAATATTCATGGTCAGAATTCATTATAAACATGACCCTAAATACTTATTCATTTCATTTATATATTGAATAAAATTACTATTAAAATTATTATTTTTATCAACACATGTAAGTATTATTATTATTTTTTATATCATTTTTAATATTGGTTGATTAACCATTATTATCATTCGTCTCCCTAGAGGGTCTCAGTGAGGTCTCATGTTTCTGTCTCAGCAACTTATTTTTATTAGTATTGTAATATTATCTTTATATTTACATTTCTTTTAACTAAAAAATAGTTAAATATTATTATTATTTTAAGGATTATTATTTTATTATGATTATCTATTCGAGTAATAAATATTATAATTTTTATGGAATTACTGATATTATTATTATTTTTTATATTCATTGTATAAAATATATTATATAGTTATTAGTATAAATTTATGGGTTTATTTATGTGTGTGTAAATATATATGTATATAGGTTGAATTTTTACTAATTAGTGTTATAAAATGAATAACAAAAAATTAGGGATGACTTTAGCTGAAACTAATAAAAAAATGGTTCTTTTTAATTAGGATATCCTCCCATTTGTTGTTTGTGAGACCTCCCTCTATAGTAAATCATATTTATAATAACCTTATGTTATTTTTATATGCCCCTGACACAGACACAGAGACACACACTCTACCTTTCTCATTAATTAATTTTTAATTTTTAATAAAATATTTTATTCATCTACTTAACCACACAATAAAGTCCTGATATATTGAATATGCTGCAATTCTCATGATGAATCCTACATAAGGCCAAATTATTATTGTTTAGAGAACTAGTAAAAAATTCCTATGAATATTCATTTTAAAAATGAAATTAATAAATATTTGTTGGTTATATAGTGATTAATTATAATGTTTGACATATATGAGTGACTTTTGAATCCATGTTCCTTTAATAAATTGATAGTAATAAATACAACATTATTTTTCAAAAAATTTCATAATTTTAATATTATTTTAGTAAACTAATTTTAAAAAATGGGGTTCTTTCTAATTATTTGTTTATATTATGAATTTTATTGATTTAAATAAATAAATCATTGATTCTTCATAACACCTTGATTTATTTATTAATATAAAAAATATATTTATTTTATTAATTGATGAATATAATTTATTTTATATTTTTTCTAATAATTTATATGATTTTTTATGTTTTAAATGCTCATATCACATGATAATGTATTTTATGATTTATGTTTTATTTTTATTTTTTTATAAAAGAATAATTATTTATTTCTGATGATTTATGAAAATTTTCATATATATTTCCTTGAATAATTATATTTTATTTGATAGGTAATATATATAAAAAGTCTCATTTTATTGTCTTATTTTTACTGAATACGTCACATATCATTTACCTTATAGATTCATCCTTGTTAATTATATATGTATTTGTATGGTAACCATTCACTTTGGGGAAATAAATATAATAATCCGTTAATTCATTTCCCCTTATCCTGACAATTGATATAATTATTCTGATACATAAGAAATATCTTCTACCATCATACAACTAGATAGGATACCCCTATGATATATTCCCATATAGGTGTAATTTTTAGAATGAACCCCTTGAAATTTTATTTCCAAGAGAACATCAAAGAAGATTATAGATGTTATGGAATCCTTGTAACAAAAAAAATTTTTTGTACATTATTTTTAAAATTATTATGTGGTAAACATTATACTTTTCCATTAATATCAAATGAAACTATTTTTCTGGTGTTGTGTTTTATTTATAAAAAAACTCCTCTGTATATTATGATCACTCCTAAAGGACCCCATAACACCCTGAGAGGGGAGGGGTGAATCAAGGTGTTGACCTTTTCTTTTTAAAGTTGTGGATCTTGTTCAGACATTAGAAGAAACTTGTTAAATCTATCAAAAAAATGAATGTAGGGAGATAACATGTCACATATACTTTTTTCACCGCAAAGGGAAATGTCCCAGGAGCATATGTCGATAGTTTGTCAATCGTACCTAAATTGACCAATCTTCATCCGCTGTGGAGTACATGATTTTGGCCATAGTCACTATGTGTTAGTCACATTTCCCTTACACAAGTTTAGGGATGGATAAATTCTTCCCTCAGAACACTAATGTAAACCCCCTAGCTCACTGCTATGAGAGAAGTCAAACTCAGTTTTTCATCTTGGCGTTCAGTTCAATGATTTTGAATTAAAGACATTTTTCCTAACTTATCACTAGGCTCTTCATGCAATAAAAACTAGAGATGATGATCTTTGAATTCCCTATTCATTAAAAATAGATGTTCAAAACTTCTCTTCCTGAGGCCTCTTTACGAGATACACTCTATCACAAAGCACCCTTGCCTTATCCGAACAAAAATTCTTCGTGAATCTCTCCTACCTTCATGGAACAAACTTACATCACTAAGCACCCCTACCTTCATAGGAAAAATTGTATTCAGGAAGCTTCCTTGACTTCAGAAAACTACTTTCACGAAACTCACTGAGTCAATAAAGAATACCAAATTTCTGTAAAGTACACTTTTTCAATATCATGGGCATCAGTTAAGACATATAGACTCTTCTTGATGCACCAGCTCATTTAGAAATCCTTGTTCGTGAAGATCTTCATAAAATAAAATCATCTCAGGATTTTTTCTCAAAACTCTAATTAAAATGAAGATGGGTAGCCTCATATTTATATGCTCGGTGATTCACGAAGCTCCACCACCTCTTTGCATATTTTCTAAACCATCAAAAATGTCTTCGGGATGCTCCTGTCATCAAATAGAACCATGGAAATTATCAGTTAGAAAAGATCATCATCCTTACAAAGTCATCTGTCAATTCCATTCTTAGTGCCCAAAAAATTCTCAAATATTTTTTTCAATGAATTCAGAGACCAAAAAATTATAATCACGAAGAACTCCATCTCTGATCGTAAAGCCCGTCATAATCACGAAGCACACAGTTAGAGCACTTTTTGTCTTCGTGAAATGCATTTTGAAAATCCTATATTTTCAAAACTCATTCCTTTTCAATATTTTCATTAGGACTCAATGAAAAAAACCACATTGCACATTGAAAGAAAAATTCCAAATTTTGGACCCCAAAAATTTGGAGTACACTAGGAAACTACACCACCTTCAATACTGCTTTCGGCTTGAACTATATGATACCTTTCCTTTAAATATCCCTAATAATCCATGTATGTATTGACATAGAATACAAACCATAATCCATTTCCTTCATAGAACGGTCTTGGTTCCAACAATCTCCCCCTTTGGGTTTGTTGGCAATCTCCAGATAAATTCAATAGAGCACCGAACACTAGAAAAAACTGAGACACAAGAGTCAACTCAGCCAACACACAAAGTCTATGTGAGCAATGCTCAGTGTATAAATCAAGTGGGAATGATTGAATTGAGTTACTGTGCTTTATAATTCTTAAAGATTCCCAATCTATTCTCTTAATATTTCACTAAATCATTACATATCATGAACGTATTCCTTCTCCTCCTAACACCAAATTCTCTTCATGTTAGAGAAGCATTACATGTCCATTAAATGTCCTAAATTTATTCATTCTCCCCCACTGAAAATAACCCCAAAGGATTATATTAATTCATTGTCATGTTCAAAACACCCATGGATAGTATTTCCCTCATAAACCTATATCACATCTACAAATAGATTAAAAATAGTTAACATTACTGGGGAGAAGGGAAATTTTGTAGCCTCCTCATCCACAAGGAGGCAACTAAACCCCAATGTTCAACCAATGTTTCTCAAACACAGCCATTGTGAGTGGCTTGGTCATACTGTTAGCCACTTTCTCATTGGTTCCCACAAGTTCCATGATGATCACACCTTGTTCAGCTTTTTCCATGATGAAGTTATATCTGATTTCAATATATTTCTACAAGAATGATGAACATGATTTTTCATATGATCAATTGCGCTCTTTTTATCAAAGTAAATCACCATTAGTTGTTTCACCTCATCACCTATGTCAGCCTACTACTGCTTCATCAAAACTAACTGAGTTCATGCCTTAGTGGTGGAGATATATTCAGTATTTATAATACTAAGTGATGTACTTTACTATTTCTTTTCCAACCAAACCACACATTTATTCCCAACATAGAATGATCCACCACTGGTGGACCTTCTATCCACTACATCTCAAGCCAAGTAGGAATCATAAAATGCTGATAGTTCATTGTCTCCTCCTGTAGGAAATTATTACCCATGATAATGTGTACCTTGAATGTACCTCATGATTCTTTTCACTACCACCATATGTTTGTCAGTTGTATTACTCTAAAAGCGGGCCACTAAGCATGTTGCAAAGAAAATATTTGGTTATGTCTCCATTAGGTACAATAGGCTTTATATGGTTCTTTTATACATAGTGGGATCCACAAAATTCCCATCCTTATGCTTTTGGAGTTTTGTTCCAACAACAATTGGAGTCTCCATTAGTTTGGAATCTTGCATATTGAATTTCTTCAGTAGCTCAATGGCATATTTTTCTTGAGAACTGGAAGTGTAATCCTTCTTCTAAATCACCTATATCCATAAAAAGTACGTGAGTTCAAGAGTCATAGACATTTCAAATTATGATTTCATTTGATTGTAAATTTCATCCAATAATCCATTTCTACTTCCACAGAAAATAATATCATCCCTGTATACCAATACCATGAACTGATACATTTGATAATTCTTCACATAGAGATTGTCATACACTCCTCTTTTAAACTCATTCTTTCTCAGATAAGTTTCCAACTAAGAGTACCACACCTGTGGTTCCTATTTCAGGCCATATATAGATTTATTTAATTTTCATACATTCTGTACATGATTACCAAGAAGGAACCCCATGATTTTTTCAAGGTAGTCTTCTTCTTCCAATAATCCATTTAATATTTATGTCTTGATGTCCATTTGACATACTTTATATCCTCTCTATAATTTCATGGAATGAAATAACCTAATTGAATTTCGTATATATACTAGAGTAAATTTATCTTCTAGATCAACACCTTTGATTTTTTAGTGTCCTTTATAATTTAAGCACACCTTTTTTCTGATCACCTTTCCATGCTCATCAATTTTGTTCTTAAAGATATACTTTTTACCAATCACGTTGTGACCTTTAGGTCTCTTGACTAGGTACCATGTCCGATTCTTGTAAATCTGATCTAACTTTTCATTAATGGATTTCACCCATGATTCATCTTTTGTAGCTTCTTTAAATGAGGATGGTTCCATAGCTAACAAAAATGCAGATTGTGTATTTTTCCTCATAATACTTATTTGTATGGGAGTAGTTCAATCCCCAATAATGTCGGATTGATAAATTTCAGATAATCGATTCCTCTTTTTAGATTCAACCAAATACTCTAGAGCTAAGGTTTCTTATTTTGATTCTTATTATGAGTCCACACCATGATGTCACTCTTGAGTTTTTTGTATACCTTCATCTATTTATATATTTACATTTACTCAATGTTCACTTTCTTCCTCATCTTCTATCACATCAGCATATGAAATACATGAAGAATTTTTGGTTTTATATTCAATGATCTTAACATATATTATTTCCACAATCCATCCTAAGATCTTGTTCAAAAACTTGTAGGCTTTGTTGTTCATTGAGATTCGATGGAAAATCCCTTCATATTCATTGTCAACATACATCCCTTGATTTCCTTCTATGTTTATGATGAAGAATTTACTTCCTAAAACAAAAATGAATTTCAAATAGGGCTTCCTTCCATGACAGCATTCATAAGGCGTCTCCATATCACCTGTATAAAGCCCTATATGATTTTGAATATACACTACAACATGAAAAACCTCTTTCCAGTAATTTCGAGGAATTCAACTCTCAATCAGCATTGTTCTTTCCATGTTGTTCACAAGTTAACTCATGCACTCAACAAATATATTTTAATATAGAGTTCTCACAGTAGTTACATCATGTTGTATCTGATGGTTCTCCAAGTAATTTTCATGTTCAATGGAATTACATTCCCCTCTATTGTCATATCAAAACAATTTGATTGTTTGTCCAGTATCATGTTGGGTGATTCAATGATATGTTTTCATGTATTCAAGCACTTGTTGTTTCCTATGTATAACTATTACACATGTCATTATACTTTTATCATCAATAAAATTAATAATGTAACTTTATCCATGAGTTCTGGCAACATTTATCAGTCCACATACTTCTATATGAATGAGATCAATAATATGAGATTTCCTTTTCTTCTTTTGACGATATGAACTGTATATCATCTTCCCTGAAATTCATGCATCACAAGTCATTTCACATTCATTCTTTAGGTTGGGAATATCTATGAGAATCAAGGGTTTTTATATCTTCTCCAGGTCATGATTATTATTGTGACCCAATATATAATTCCACAAGTTATTTTCTTCTTAAACAGTCATGTAGAGAATTTTTTCTTTATTATAAACATGTTACAGGTTTCCTCCTATTCTAAATCCCTTCATAAGTTAATTTCATGTATTTCCCATGATAGTGCATGTTTTTTAATTAAAAGTAACTATAAGTCCTGAGTCACAGAGTTGAATCACGCTGAGGATATTATGATATAGGCTATCCACATAAAGGACTACAATTTTATTTATCTCTCTATTAGCTTGTTCAGTACTTCCACTGCCTTTGATTTTCAGAGCTCCATCATTACCAAGACATACTGTTCCATCAACCCTCCTCTTGACATCTATTAACAAGTTTTCCTTACCTGTCATATGAGAAGAACAACCTCAATCTCGAATCTTTTCCATGTTACTTTTTATTGCTTTTAGAGCTACCTCTGCATGGTTGGATTTATCAGTTTTCTTCGTTTCTTTCCCTAAGACACTTGATTGAGTGTCGGTCACTGATAGACTATCAATTATGTCTTCCATGTACATGGGTTCTTCAATTTCATAATATTTTTCTAGAGAAGAAAAAATATTTGTATGAGAAATAATATCTTTTTGACAAGCTTTATCATGTCTCGCACTTCGGTACGAGGTGTCCATGTCCCTCCTCTGCCTACAATAAATGGACTTATGGACAAAGATAGAATAATGAAAATAATATTCATTGAAATTGTTTCTTCTATAAGAAGTAGGATATGAATTTATTCCCCCATGTTGAAATGCTAGATCTCCCCCATTCAGATATATCCTTGCCTCTTCTGAATATGACATAGTATGGCCCATATTTCCACAAAACTGACACTTCATAAGAGTAAATGTATTATAACATTTACTTTTCCTCTTGCCTTCTTCCCTGTAAAAAATGTTTGACTACCTATAATTCTTGGAAGCTCAAGGATTGTCTTTTGTTCTCCTTTCAGTTTGATTTAAGGGTCTCTTTTTAGTGATTTTTTTGATTTTTCAACATTATAAACTTTCACGTTTCCTTTATTAGGGTCCACTTTATTAGAAACATTTTATGATTCAGTATGACAACCAGTTCCACTGTTTCCCATGCATGTGAGTATTTTATCATTCAAAATATTTTCAACTCCTTCAGACCCTCATTTTTCTCTCTCTAGTAGCTCAACATCGGAGAACCCACCAAATATTATTTTCTTCTTTCCTTATTTTTAAATTGATTAAATTTGAACATACTCCTATGAGCAACAAATAATTCTTCTTATCTCCCAATAGTTTTTGGTTTATCCTCCAGTATTGAGGTAAGGTCATTAATGAACTTTGAATTTTCTTCAATTCTGATATTTAGTTCCACAACATCATTAGTCCTTTCAATGATTGAAGATTATACTTTAACCATTTCTTCTAGTAATTTAATTTTGGCTTCCATATTATCATTATATTATGAGGATTCTTCCATAATTTCCATCCACTTATTCCATCTCTTACACTTATTTTTAAGCTTACCAAAATATCCCTTAAGTTTTAACATAGGATCATCATTGGTTTTCAACAGGTTATCTTGAAATTTATCTATTGTGTTTTTTGACTTTTCAATTTTAGCCATCATGGAGGCATTATTTCTAATTTTAATTTATGGTTCTTTTTCATCAAAGAATTAATTATCATCATCTTCGTTTTCACAGAAAAAACTCTTCTTCTATGCATTCTTTCTATATTTGATGAATCCTTTTTTTAAAAACCATTTCTGAGGCTTCTCAATGTTTTAATATTCACCATCTTCATCTTAAAAATTTCATAAGCATTGAGAGTCATTATTTCTAGCTTTTCTATAATGAAAGAAAGATAGTGATAAATTCCTTTTAAATTTTCAGTTTCAATTCTAAAAATTCATGGAAATGAGAGAAAAATTTTATTTTTCCACGTCTTCTTTACAACTACTATCATTTTAAATTTTCGTTTTTCCGTGTATTTGTATACCATTTCATTTCTCACTCGAGTTATACCATCTTCTGGTTTGACTCTCTTTTTATATGCCACTGGGCTGCTCAGTAGATCATCTAGAGAATCTTGGGAAAAATCTCTTTCCTCAAGGGCTAAAACCTTTTCACTGCATAGGGGTGGATGTCTTCTCAAAATTTTCATAAAAATATCAATGGAATTGATTTCTTTTCCTTGACCTCAAATTGCTCCAAACACTTTTTTAATTAGATTGAAGAATGAGTCTGCATTCTAATCCGGATGCATCTTCAGAACATCAAACATATTGTGCAGGACTTTTAGTTTCGCCTACTTAAATTTTATGTCCCCTTAATAAATATTTGCAATTTTATCCCACATTGACATTTCTAAGGTGAAGCTCATCATCATTAGATAGATATGACCAGAAAGGGTTACAATGAGAGAATTTTGTGGTTTGTCATCTTCCTAAAAAAATTTCCAATCTACATGAGTTATACCCATCCCTGTTGGACTAGTAACAAGTATTCCTTACACAGTGGAAAATATGAATTCCATTCCAAGGGATATCAAATGAGATCTCATTTTTTTCTTCCAAATTGGAAAATTACTTCCATCGAAGAGGGGTATTCCCCTAACACTGGGAGAATTCTCCATGATGGTATAAGAAAATAAAACACAAGAAACCACATACTGATACCACCTAAAAGACCCTGGAACACCCTGAGAAGGGACAGGTGAATCACAATGTCAATGTTTTCTCTTTTATGTTTTGGATCTTGTTACCAGGTCAGTAGGAACTTGTTAAATATATTAAAAAATGAAAGCAGGTAGATGATACAGCACTTTTACTTGGTTCACCACAAAGGGCTACCTTCAAGGAAGATACGCTGAAAGTGTGTTGGTCGTACCTAAATCCACTAATCTTAACCAGTTTTGGTGTATAAAAGTTTTTTCATATTCAATATGTCCCAGACACACTTACCTTACAAATTTTTATGGATGTATCACTGCTTCTCTCAGAATACTTCCATAAAATCATCCTAGATCACTTCTATGAGAGAAGTCAAACACATTTTATCGACGTGAAGGCCACATCAATTATTTGGAATTAAAGACTCTGTCCCTGATTTAGCATAGGACTCTACTTTCACCAATGACTAGATTTTATGTTCTTTGAATTCAATGTTTACTAAAATTAGATGATACAAACTACTCTTCATGAAGCCTTTTTGCGATTCACACTCCTTCATGAAGCACCCCTACCTTCGCAGAACAAACATCCTTTACAAAGCATTCCTTCCTTCGCAGAACAAACTGCCTTCACTATGTACCCCTACCTTCATGGAACAGACTGTCTTCATGAAACATCCTTGACTTTATGGAACTAATTTTGTGAAATTCATTGAGTCAAAGTGGAATTCCTCATTTTCGTGAAGTACCCTTCTTCAAAAGCATGGGAATTAGTTAAGAATTATACTCTCTTCGTGATGCACCAGCTCTCTTAGAAATCCCAGTTCGCAAAGCCCTTCATGAACAGAAATCCTATATGAATTTTCTATCAAAAATCTAATTCAAATGAAGAGTGGTAGCCTCATATTTATAGGATCATCCATTCGTGATGCTCCACCACCACTTTGCTAATTTTCTGTATCATCCAACATGCCTTCACAGCACTCCTCCCTTCGTAGAGAGCCATGGAAATTATCTATTCACAAAGCTCATCATCACCAAAAATTCATCCATAAATTCCCTTTGTGGAACCCATAATATTCAAAAATCAATCCATCAAAAATCTCAAAGACCAAAAACTCATAATCATGAAGAACTTCATCTTTGATCGCAATGCCTGTCGTAATTGCGAAGCACACTGTCATAACAGTTTATAACTTCGTGATACACATTTCTTAAATCACATATTTTCAAAACTAACATCTTTTCTATATTTTCATAAGGCCTCCATGAAAAACCACTTTGCACATTTAAATTCATCTTCCAAATTTTGGACCCCTAAAATTTCAAAAACAATAGGAAACTATGCCAACTTCAATACAGATTTTGTCTTGAACTGTATGATACCTTTTCTTGTAATCTCTCTAATAATCTATACAAGGATTGAAAAAAAACAAAAATCATACTCCATTTCATGCATATAATGACCGTGGTTCCAAAAAATCCAAAAAACATACATATATCATATACATGTAATCATTTTTTACCATGACACATTTATTTGAATGGTCTTCTGATCAATGGTTGACCATAGTGGAAATGACTTGATGAATAATGTAGTGACCAAAAGAAATTCCACATGTAATATTTAATATGGTGTTATTTGAGATTTTAATAATTTATTTTCTTTTATAATTTCGAAACATTTTTTATTTTTATAATTACATTAATATAAATTTTATTCATATGATTCAAAATTACTAATTACTAGTTATGAAGTTTTCTTGGTATTAATTAATGATATAACAAACATATTTTTTTATTTAATTGTGTCCAATGTAAAACCAAATTTTTCAACAAAAAACCTTTTCTAATATGATATTTTAGTCTATATTAAATTCATCATATATTTAGGGACATAAGTCTATTATTATAATGTAGTAATATTCTTCAAATAAAATGAGACTTTATGAATCTGAAAAATATAGTTCCATTTTATTATTAATAAAATTGAATAGGGAAAAAGAACATAATATGGATCTATCATTTATTTTTCATCATTACTGCTTTTTTTTACTAAGGAACTTGTGCACATTAATGATAATTTAGTTACACATATATAAAAATATTGTAATCAACAATATGTCAAATTACATTAGCTTTTACCCAAAATGTTATTAAATATCAATCCTATGATATATTTATAATTAAATATAATTGACATAAAAAATATCACTAAATGGAAAATAATATATATTATATTGACAAAATGTGCTTTGGATAAACTAGAACATTTATTATACATTATAATTTTTTATAGGAATGTCAGGGTGAATTCTATATATAAATGTATGAAGGTGACTAAAATATTAGTATTTTAGATATAAAAAATAATATCAAAAAAATTATTAAAATGATATAAATTTGGAATTAAACTACTTGATGTAACAGTTCACCTTGAAATAGATTAGCATCACTATGTGATATACAATATCATTCTCCTAAAGGCCTATAATACATTGTGAGTATCAATACAGTGTTAACCTAAGATGTTTAAGTAACAAATATGATGCATAAATAATGTCATTTTTCACATATTTTTCCAATTGGTCAACTTAATATCATAATTATGTTTTTAAATAAAATAAATATAAATTTATGCACTCTTCCGTCGAATAACATTCAAGAGTGGATCTATATGAATTAGAAATATTTCCTACATAAAAATAAATTATATATATATTTTATGTTTTTGGGATACATCCAAAAATAATAAACTATATAATTTATAGATTATGTTTTAGGAAAGTGTGACATGGGTTACATCAAGAATGAAAATAATGACGATAAAAGGATTTTTTGAAAAATTAATTTGTTGATATTCTTTCCTTTTTTATACTCACATCAAACATTTTATTAGAACATAGATCTCTATATATGTAACAAAAACTAATGAACCCCAAAAATAATATTGTATAAGTACATGTTAGTGGAAATATGAATATACTCACATATCAATACATGATAATACATAATTATATTATATGAACAATTACAGAACCTATGAGAACATAGAAAATATATTTCCATGGATTTGTTTTTATTTAATAATTTTCAATACTTTTTTCAATTGTTCTAAAATGTTATGACTTGAGTAATGAGTTATGTAATGTGGGGTACATTGCACATGATAAAATGGGATTAATTAATACAATCAAAATTATTATTTATGGAATTTTTATTTATCATCACCATATATAATTTAGGAATATTGACATGCGTCCTTGTCGTGAGGATGGTCAATTTTACATTTATAAAGACCCAAGATATAGCACAGTGGCTAACCTCGGGGTCGCTCTAAAGAAAGAATTGTCGAGAGCCTAAGTGGTCTCTTCCGAAAATAATTTTGTATTTTTAAATACTATGAAAACATAAAAACACACTCCTACGGAATCACTAATCAGTGCTGAAGAGAATAGTGGATGTAGAACAATGATGAAAAGATGAGAAACAGAGATGGAGAAGTGAAAAAAAAAGGGACACATGACAAAACCAATAAAATAAAGAAGACGCAAACACCAGACAAAACTCAGAACTAACAAATGACACCCAGACCCAAAAGACAAAAGAAAATGATAACAAGGTCAGACCCAGGTTACTTCACCCTATACATTCTATCCTAGATCATCTTACAAAATTAATCAACAATTCTCAAATTCGCACAGTGTAGGATCGATGTCTCAGATCACACACCAGTCTCGCCTAGAAATAGAACACTCAAGCATCGAATTTCTTCAATACTCAGGTGTTCCTCCAAACTAAAAGTGATTCACTCAGCAAGATCATTACAGCCAAAATATTGTCACTCAAAAAAATGATCATGCTAAGATCTCCAACTTGCACAACCAATATTGATTCTCAGTTCGAGAAATCATGACAGGAAGGGGATAAGAAATTAAGCAAGAATGTAGTTGATTGTTCTATGCAAGATCTCACTCTCTCTAAATCTAACTCGCAGTCGTGATCGACTAAGGTGAATAGATAGAATGTGATTGCATTAATGTACATATCTCCATATCGTTCGGGTTTCATAAACTGGATCCCGCCCCGCAAATTAGATCTCCATTTCTGGATATTTGAGATCACAACACAAGAAGATAAAAAATGAACAACACAAACAATTAAACATAACTAACACCATAATTCAATTAACTAAAAATGCAATACTATGAGTCTATTTACAGACTCAATAAATAACAACAAGAACAGAGTAGCGGGAGGATGGATGAAATGTAGGAGTGGAACCCGTCTCCAGGTCGAAGGCGAGTTCTAGTCCGATAAAGTGGTATGGATTGGGTGCGTGAAATGTGGTGGAGTTTCCTCCACCACTGTTGAATGATGACCCCCCGGGTACTCTGGTCTTGGCTTCCATCCTCTTATGGCTTGGTTTCCAAGAGGATTTGCACGTCCTCCTATTTGGGGACCAAAAAAATAGAAAACTAAACTAAAAGGCAGCAGATCCACGTGGTGCGGTATCATGTGCACGTCACCAGCTCCCGAGTGAACACCATGTAAGTGCGAACCATCCCTTGCAACGAGCTCGCGAATCTTATCACACCTTTCCTACTAACTATTTATTCTTTTTTAAATATCCATGCTCTTATGAGTACCCCTACACGAAACACACACAAAAAACATACATAAGTCAAATTAAAAAAAACTATTATTCCATATATTATATGTCAAGTTAAAATTAATGAAAACACTTATATATAATTTATACTATATAATATTATTATTACTAATATATGTTATCATAAGTATTTTATTTAATTAATACATATATTACTATGATATATATAAATCTTATATTCTATTATTATTAAACCTATTATTGATAGTATATAATCTATGAAATATATATTTTTTATAATATATTATTTTATATTATATGTTATTGTAAAATTTAATAAGAAAAACTAAAAAAGAGAAAATAAAAATGAAAAGAGGGGGGGTCGGGTGGTTCTGCGTGGGGAGAAGGGGGTTCGGGCAGGAGAGAAGTGGCATGATGGGGTTCAGGGGGTGGTGACGACAGCATGGGATCTCATTGCGCAGCGACTACTTCGGAGGGAGGCAAGGATCAGATTTGGGTTAAATGGAGAAGTGCAGCGGCTGGAGTGAGGAAGTGCAATGGAGGGAGGCTTCCGGTGCGGCGGCTCCGGTCTTCCCGCATGGCGTCTGGAGTGGAGTGCAGTGAGGGGGTTGATTTGAATTAGGGTTTGAGAATAGGGGATGCATCCGGATGAAAGGCGATGGCGGTGGATCGGTGGGTTCGAATCAGGGGGAGCGGTTGCTTCAGGTGTTGCAGCAGTGAAGAACAAAAGGTGGACTTGCGGTCTTGCAGTGGTTCGCGTGTTGTGGAAATGGAGGCATGGACGACGAGGGGTAGCCAGCTTCGGCGCACAGCAGGGAGAGGAAGAACAAGAGATGCGGCTTTCCGGAAGAACATGAGATGCATGAGAACTCATGATGCGGCATCTTCATGTAGGTTCAGATCTTGGAGAGATTTTGTTTTCTTCTAAAAAATTGGATTCTGATATTGAAACATGTTTTCTGGTGTGATTCTATTTCGTTGTATCGATGAAATTTTTCAATTTGCTATTGGGTAAATTCGACTGCTGCTATGTGAAAATTTGTGTGTTGTTGTTGGTTTGCTGCATGATTGGATGGTGTGAACTGAGGAGGGGTGGCGACGGGGCTGGAGGCATGGAAGTAGGCGAGGTGGAGAGGGCGACGTATCGGTGAGCATTAGGCAGAGGTGTATGAGTGAGGTAATGCGGTAACGGTAGGCTGGGCTACTAGTAGAGGGGTGTGGTAATAGTGAGGAATATTGGTAAAGAAATGGAGTAGAGGTGAGGAAATAAAAAGGGTAACTGTGAGGTTGGTATAACGGTGGACTAGAGAAGTGCATCGATAGACTTATCTTGACGGTGAGAAAAAATGGAACGGTGAGGTTTAGCAGTGAGGTATCAATGAGAAAATGTGTATCGGTGATGATAATTGCATTGGTGAGGTCTTGTGTATCGGTGAGGAAGGTTACCGATCAATCCGAGTTGATGTGAGACCACAACACATGCGAATCAAACAAAACAAGATAATAAAATGAATAAAATAATTAAATAAAACTAATAAATAAATAAATTAATAAATAAATTAAATTAAATAGAATGAAATTAAAAACTAAAAACAAAAAGTTAAGAAAAATCAAAATTAATGAAACTTTATTTAAAAGAATGAATTAATTTGGGTTTAAAATTTCTAAACAGACATAATTAAAGAAAAAATTAAAAATATTTACAATTACTTGCTTAAATTAACTAAACAATTAATTAAAGAACTAATTAAATTAAAGAATACAAATATTAAACGAATGAAATTAAATTTTTAAAACTAATTAAATTATTAAAAGACTACAAACAAAATTATTTATTTATTCACAATTTAAAAAGAATAAAGCATTAATTAATTTAATAAATGATTTAATAAATTAACTATAATAATAATAAAAGAATAAATAAATAAAAGTCTAATTCGCACGACTCAATTAATTTTAGAATTATTTAAAGTGACACTAAAACACATTAAAACACATGTTTTAAACAAAAATTGATTATTTTACACAGTAAAGTGAAAAAACACAACAATTATCAATTATTTAATAAAAACAACATTTTAACATAAAAAGTCGATAAAAATACACAAAAGATGTGGCAAAGAGTGCAAAAACACTGCCACATCAAACTCCCCCACACATAAAGCCTTGTTTGTCCTCAAACAAGTACATGCATTTGACATTAAAACAGAACGAATAATTTGTGAATTTCAGCTCAGAAGGTGCATGATTGAACATAAAAATCCGAAGGATCAGGAATAAACAATAGGTCTGGCTTTTTCAAGGGTGTTCAAAAATAATGTCCTTCTTAGCATCAAAAATTACTGGAAGTCAAAAGCCTCACAAACTCATACACTGTCAAGTATGTCATGCCTCTTATATGTTTTCATTAATTGTCCTATTTCACCTTCCAGTTCAAGTTCTAATTCAAGGAGTGTTGATAGGTTAAAAGAAGTGGAACTTAAAACACAACCAAGGGCACCTTCAATTCTCACCTTCCTCCAAGTTCTTGAAATTATAGTCCATTAATTCGATCACTTTATTGATTCAATCCAAATGAAGATTGACCAAGTCAATTGCTCCCTTATTCATCTAGGTTCAAAATTCCCCTAACCTTAATGAGTTCATTTTTGACAAGGGCACTTTATTTTACTTTTTTCCCAGCCATATTCCATGTGTAGAACACTGTGCATAGTACTTATTAAGATTGAATTTTGATTTATTTATTAATAGAAATGCACCCAATGCACCTTGCCTCAGATACTCACCGTGGGATCCCATTTTCCCATTTTACTCCAGTTACAATGGACTTAATTAATAATCATTCGGATTGACTTCCTAAAGTGACTAAATATTATTTAATAAGAGTGAGTCCCCTAGGTTCCAGGGAGAACTTCAAGTTATCCTAAGTAATGACCCTTACTCCAAAAAACCTATCCAGTCATACTCTCATCCTCAGTTCCTAAACAGAAAGGTTCATAGAGACAGTGAACAATTGCACTCAGCAATCATTCATGATTAACAGTTTCTGACTAAGTGTAACTCTCAACATCCAGAAAACACGTATCCAATAAACCAGACATAATTGGAGTACCAATGAACATCCAATCAGCATCATGTAATGAAAGAATTCTGAAATTTTTTTTGAAGTAATTTTGAACCATTTTTTTGAAAAATTTGACCATGTTTTTAAACAAACTCAGGTTCAAGAAGGGGAATTCAACATGACACTACAATGACCCCTCTCCCCCACACATAAAACCCAACATTGTCCCCAATGTTGACTATCATGGTGGGAGACGGTTTAACTTCAAAACATATGGACATTTAAGCAGAAAAAGGATATGGAGGGGTATCAATGAAGTTCAAAAAATTTATTTGCCACACAAAAAGTGAAAGAAAATAAAAACAAAAAATAACAAAAACAGAAGAGCCTGACCCCACCAACCATCACCAGCAACCAAGTACACTCTATTCCTAAGCCATTCATGCTTTGAATTTTTAAAGAGAAGACACAAGTTTTTATCAATGTACTTCAAATAATAGCTTGATTAATAATGATGTACAACAACAGCTCAATGAAATTTAAAGCAGTGGGTGCAAACATGTTTCACTGATCTGCTCAAAATAATTTTTTAACTCTCTAGATACTAGTATCTAACACCCAAGAAAGAAGCACAATTTTCTTTTCACCGAAATTCAGAGGACTCCCCCCACACTTAGTTCAAAGTAGCATGCAATAAAAATGTGAAGAGTGAAACAAGACATAAAACATTACTTCCCTGAATGTGCAGCTTCTTTAATTTTTTATGCCTCCCTTTAATTCCCATGTGCATGAACTCTAGATGCTCCTATTTGACACTAACATGATGAAACAAATTAACATTAGTGATGAAGATTTTAAAGATCAAATAAAAAGAAACCACATAGTATGAGTTAGGGAGTTTTTTCCATTAATCCAGTGAGCTGGACCTCTGAGACTTGAATGATAGCCACGTGGAATCTACTGCCTGTTTATTGTCCTAAAAACACTCAAATTAAAACAATGTGTAATAAGAAACTAATGTAGGAAATGAAAAGGGATAATCCTGGGATAACCCCCTAGGGGGTGCTGTAGTTTGACTTTCCACAGCTGGACAGTCCTCAAATCATCCCCAGTCAGATAAGGGGTTTGGTTTCTTCCTCAGGAACCACCAGGTGTGATTCCTTCCAACTTCAGTCACTTTCCATATTTGGAGTACCCCTTGTGCTGCTTCAACCAAATTCCCCTCCTGGGAAGTAAAGTGCCTCATGTTGAGTGATGGAGGGGAATACATAATGTAGGGGTACTTTCCTACTTCTTCTACTAGAGGTTGAGTGTTCACAAGTTTTAGAAATAAATATCTTGGATGTGACTTATCCTCTAGTTCAGTTCAAAAAACAAATTCTTCTATAAAAAGAAAAGATGTGTCATTATCCACCTCTGTTGTAGTACACAAATCCAAAAATTCCTCTTTAAAAGTAACTACCAAACTCTATGTGTCTTCCAGAATGGGAAGTTACATTAACTCTTCAGCAGAAGCAACCACATCTTCCTCACTCTCCAAGAGATCAAAAAAATGAGATGCATCTTCAATAACTGCATAGGGAGCAACACAATTAAAATAATCTTCTATGTAATCCAGGTTGAATAAAAATACAGCTTCTTCGATAAAATTGTCAACTCCCATTATCAGTGTAGCTTGTTCCACCTCGTGATGGAATAATGATCCTGGGAGAGGGTGCAGGGCAAGAGCGAGGTAGTCAACCTCCTCCAGCCTCTCTTCAAAACACACCACCTCACTTGATGAGTCTTTTAAGGAGAATGATATAATTTCATGTGCTGGCTCCACCTTTTGAAGAATTTAAAAATCATTAGAATAGTTATAGCAAGAATAATCATTAGAATGGAAATTAGGGAATGAATGGTCATCAAAGAAATGCCCAACATTATGAATCATTGACAGTTTTGTCTCCTGCCAGCCCTTGAGAAAATCCTCAGATGTTGGTTCTGGAATTTCCAGCTTTGAATCTAGGGAGAAATCCATATTAATGATGGTAAAATCCAACTTTTTCCTTCTTTTGTTTCTTTTCTCTTTCCTTCTCAACTATTATCCAGAATCTTGGGCTTCAATGGGAGGTGGTGGTACTGCACTGTCATCCTGGTATCCCTTGACCTTATCCTTAGCTAGTTGTATTAATTTCATGATCTAATGAGAATAAGTTGTCTCCTCATCAGTAAGTTCTCGATGATGTCTTTCATGTATCCAACATTGAAACTTAGAAACTGCCTCCTCATGCTCTTGAACCGGGTAAAACAATGACATTATATCAGATTTGTTAGAGTTCATCATTGTGTGTGTGTGTTTCTATTTGTTGTTTTTTTGTTCTTGTTTTTGTTTTAAAATAAAATGAAAATTGGAAAAACCACTGGGACACTCGTTGCTTCCCTAGAAACGGCGCCAAAATTTGACGTGCATCCTTTCTCTAGGACGGTCAAGTTTACATTTATAAAGACCCAAGATATAGCACAGTGGCTAACCTCGGTGTCGCTCTCAAGGAAGCAGTGTCGATCTCCTAATTGGTTTGTTCCAAAAATCTTTTTTTATTTTTAAATACTTTGAAAACATAAAAACACACTCCTCAGGAGTCATTAATCATTGCTGACGAGCACAGTGGATGTGGAACAGTGATGAAAAGATGAGAAACATAGATGTAGAAGTGAAAAAACAAAGAGACACATGACAAAACCAAGAAAATAAAGAAGATGCAGACACCACACAAAACTCAGAACTAACAAATGACACCAAGACAAAGAAGACAAAAGACAATGAGAACAAGGTCAGACCCAGGTTACTTAACCCTATACTCCCTATCCTAGATCATATTTCAAAATTAATCAACAATTCTCAAACTCTCACAGTGCATGATCGATGTCTCGGATCACACACCAGTCTCACCTAGAAACTGAACACTCAAGCATCGAATTTCATCAATACTCAAGAATTCCTCCGAACTACAAGTGATTCACCCAGCAAGATCATTCCAGCCAAAAAATTGTCACTCGGAAAAATGATCCTACTATGATCGTCAACTTGCACAACCAATATTGATTCTCAGTTCGAGAAATCAAGACAGGAAGGGGAGAAGAAATTAAGCAAGAAAGTAGTGGATCATCCTACGCAAGATCTCACTATCACTAAATCTAACTCGTAGTCACGATCGACTAAGGCGAATAGAAAGAATGTGATTGCATTAATGTGTGAATCTTCAGATCGTGTCGGGTCTCATAAACTGGATCCAGCCCCGCAAATTAGATCTCCATTTCTGGAAATTTGAGATCGCATCACGAGATGAGAAATAATGAACAACACAAACAATTAAACATAACTAACATCAAAATTCAATTAACTAAACATGAAATACTATGAGTGTATTTACAAACTCAACAAAGAACACCAAGAACAGAGTAGCGGGAGGATGGATGAAATAGAGGAGTGGAACCCGTCTCTAGGTCGAAGACGAGTTCTAGTCCGATGAAGTGGTATGGATTGGGTGTGTGAACCGTGGTGGAGTGCCCTCCACCACTGCTGAATGATTCCCCTCGGGTACTCTGGTCTTGGCTTCCGGCCTACCCTGGCTTGATTCCCGAGAGGATTTTCACTTCCTCTTATTTGGAGAAAAAAAAATAAAAACTAAACTAAAAGGCAGCATATCCACATGGCGCGGTATCATGTGCATGTCACCAGCTCCCGAGTGAACACCATGTAAGTGAAAACCATCCCTTGCAACGAACACTCGAATCTTCTCGCACCTTTCCTACTAACTGTTTCTTCTCTTTTTTTTAAATATCCCTAATTCTATGAGTACCCCTACACGAAACACACACACAAAAACACACGTAAGTCAAATTTAAAAAAAAACTATTATATGCCATATATTATATCTCAACATAAAATTAATGAAAAAACTTATATATAATTTATACTATATAATATTATTATTACTAATATATGTTATCATAAGTATTTTATTTAATTAATACATATATTACTATGATATATATAAATCTTATATTCTACTGTTATTAAACCTATTATTGATAGTATATAATCTATGAAATATATATATTTTATAATATATTATTTAATATTATATGTTATTGTAAAATAAAATAAAAAAACGAAAAAAGAGAAAATAAAAATGAAAAGAGGGGGGGGGCGGGTGGTTCTGCGCGGGGAGAAGGGGGTTAGGGCAGGGGAGAAGTGGCACGATGGGGTTCAGGTGGTGGCGACAGCAGCAGGGGATCTCGGTGTGTAGTGGCTACTTCGGAGGGAGGCAAGGCTCAGATTTGGGTTTAAGGGAGAAGTGCGGCGGCTGGAGAGAGGAAGCGTAGTGGAGCGAGGCTTCTGGTGCGGCGGCTCCGGACTTCCGGTGTGGCGGCTGGAGTGGAGTGCGGCAAGGGGGTTGATTCTGGTTAGGGTTTGAGAAAAAGGGATGCAGTGGGATGAAAGGTGATGGCAGTGGCTCGGCGGGCTCAAATCAGGGGGAGCGGCGGCTTCGGGTGTTGCAGCAGTGATGAACAGGAGGTGGACTTGCGGTCTTTGCAGTGGTTCGGGTGTTGCGGAAATGGAGGTAGGGCCGGTGGGGGTAGCCGGCTTCTGCGCACAGTAGGGAGAGGAAGAACAGGAGATATGGCTTGCCGGAAGAACATGAGATGCAGGAGAACTCATGATGCAGCATCTTCAGGTAGGTTCAGATCTTGGAGAGATTTGGGTTTCTTCTAAAAAATTGGATTCTGAGATTGAAACTTGTTTTCTGGTGTGATTCTATTTCGTTGTTTCGATACAATTATTCAAATTTCTATTGGGTAAATTCGGCAGCTGCTGTGTGAAAATTGGTGTGTTGCTGTTGGTTTGCTGCGTGATTAGATGGTGTCAGTGGAGGAGGGGTAGCGACGGGGCTGGAGGCAGGGAAGAAGGCGTGTAACACCCGAGACTTTTATGTTATATAAATCATCAAAGGAATCTTTTTCTACACAACACTTGCTTGGCTTGCTTTACACGCAATCGCGACCTTCCTCGATAGCTTTCGTCGTACGCAATACCGAGTTTCACTAAATAACAATATGCTATTAAAACTAGCCGTTATGAATAGTAATAACCACTTTTTGAAATTTTATAAATTTTATTTTTCAAAATGGACTTCATTTTTGGACTCAGAATATCGAAATTAGCCTAGGGTGAAATTTTGGTATTTTTCTGAAAACTTTCAATTTTTGATGAATAGTGAAACCACTAAGTGGTAGGTTAAAAACTGAATTTTTGCATAAAACTTAATTTTACCGCTTCTGTGAATGGAATTTAAAAAATCCGAGAGACACGGTTAATATCAAGGACTAAAATGTGGTTCAATGAGATGAAAATAATTTTTGGTGAATAGTAACTTTTTACTTTTTTTTACCGCGGTTAATAGTAAATAGGGTAACTAAGGGTAAATATGATATCAATATTACCCTAACACATGTCCTAATTCTATTGGACAAGTGTAATTCGACCAAAAACAAACTTAGGAATAAAATATGACCATTTAGGCCCACTTGGGTTAGATTAGGACATTTATTATTAATTTATTTAAAGAAGGGTTAAAAGAGTTAAAATCAAAGTTTATTTACTAAAACATTTTTAATATGGGGTTATACATAAGATAAATTCGATTGTAAATATTCATTAGAAAGCTAAAAAGATTTCCTACATGATGGTATTTTATTTGTAATTTTTAGACATCAAATAATTTAATTTATTTATGACACAAAGATGATGCAGTAATTATCTTGTTAACAAAATATTGACAAAATTGATGTTATAAACACCAAAACAAATGTAATTTGACACTTTTTATGAATTCCACTAATTTTCTAGGTTACTATGATATATTAATGTTGATTTAATCAACTTGGTTTGAACATATAATTCTGTTATGACTTTCAAAAAAATCATATATCAAATAGTGTCAAAATTGACACAAAATAGTTTTTAAATCAAATATTATATTACTAATTGTTATTTTATTCCTAAAAATCTAAGGTTCGGCCAAATGACTTAGATAAGGATATATATATTAATAATAAATAATTTGGGGTTCGTTTGGCATGTTATAGTAAGTTTATTAACCATATAGTGAAAGAAAACAAAAAGACACGGTAAAAGTTAAATTATTTAACTTAGAGTTAAATCTAATTGATAAGGTTAAAATAATACCCTAAACTTGTCTAAATCCTATTGGTTGATGGGATTTCGACCCTTCCCCACTTTAGCTTCGAAATAAGACCCTTTGGAACCATTATAAACCGATTTTGACTTTAATATAAAATAATATTTTGAGAAATTCCTAAGGTGCCCCTCTCCTCCCTTATAAAAGGGCACCTCCTCCCCCTCCTCCTCACACCAAATTGAGCTCTCAAGCTCGGCGAACCCCTGCCATTTTCTCCTCCCCACTTCCCTAGAATAGTCCTAGAGGTCCTGTTCTTCTCCAAAGACCACTCTTAGTTCCTTAAGTGGAGGATTCAAAGAGGCGTACCAAAGAAAAGGAGCTTCGGACACGTACAAAGCAAATCGGACCTAAGGTAAGGGAAATATCACAATCTCATTTTTTATCGGAGATTGTTTATTCGTAAGTATTTACTGGGGTGTATTTTATCATCCACATCCATGTTCCCTCAATATGTAATATTGTTTCCATCCACTTGCAATGGTTTAAATCCAATTTTACCCTTAGGTGAGTTTTTAGTAAAGAATATGAAAGGAATCTTTTGTCGTTTTTCCGTACGAGGTACTTTTTGACTTTTCCGACAAAAGTACGAAGAATGTTTTTTTTTAACTTATACGGCATGAATGGATTTTTAAAACATTATTTCCAAGAAGCTTCCTTTACAAGTTTTCAAGTTTATTTTTAATCAACTTCTTTTATTTTAAAGTTGTATGACATGTTATGAAAGGAAAAATGTTTTTGACGAAGAAAGGATATTTTCCTCAAGAATGGAGTTCAAGTGTTTTATCAAAATTATTTTCCATCTAAGATAATAAAGGGTTATGTTTTTATCCCTATTATTACATTGACTTGATCATGTTGTGATGGAATTATTTTTTTTATGAATTCCTTTATCTTATATGAATTTATTTATGATGTCATGATGTTTCAAGAATCCCATTTTTGTTACATGTGTTATGTGATGATGTATGTTTTATGATTATGTGGCACACATAAGAAAGGATTCATTATAAGATGGGTGGGACCTATATCTCCCTCCAATGCATTGGGTAAAGATTTTATATCTCATGAGATAGACATGGCTGGAACGGAAGGTTATTTCGGTTCAGTGATACAGGACTGAAACGAGGAGTGAACTCGGTTCAGAAAGGGACTTTGTCCACTAAGATAGTCTTGGCAATGAGTCATGACTAACAAGAAATGATTTTCCATGATTATGTGTGCATGCCACAAAGTTTCAAGTTTCATGTTATGATTATGGGGATCTCATTTTCACTTCTATGATTTATTAAGATTTTATGATCTCTTTTGCAGGTTATGATTTTCAAAAAGATATGATATGATTTTTATTTCCTTTATTGCCCTTGCTGAGCATTTGAGCTCACCCTTTTATGTTTTCTTTTCCCCAGGTCAGGAAGATGGATATTAAGTAGAATATGCTAAAAGGGACCCTAGATATGATGAAATAAATGGGAGGCACTGTAGAAGATTTATGAACCAGTTGTTTATGTTTCCCAGTTTCTAAAGACACTATACCTATACAGTCCTTTGTGGTTTTGTCATATGTTGTAATAAGTGTGCTTCAATTTTGAAGTATTAACAATGTATGTAAAGTATGGGTCGTTATAGTTGGTATCAGAGGAAAGGTATAGTCAACCTTTGGAAACTAGGATGTGAAAGCCTTAGTAAGAACCCTAAGGATAAGTCTAAGCATAGAACACAATCTTAGTGTTTTAGAAATGTCCTTGAATAACCTAGGATAAGACCTTAAGCATGAAAATTTTATTCTTGAATTATGTGGTTTTCCTATTATAATTAGTGTTGCTCACACTATTCTTCTTGGTTTTAGTCAATGGCTGGAACCCGAAGGAACCGTGTTAATGCGGAATGCGATGGGCAATGCAATGATTGTCCCCCTGAGCAACCAAACGATATGGGTGCTGGAATGCAAAATCTTGTAGCCATGCTCACACAACTTTCTCAAGCTATGAATCATGCAGGATTTCCAAACGAGCAAAGGAGGGAGCAACATTCTGTTGAATCCTTCATGAGGCAGCGTCCACCTACTTTCAGTGGATCTACTGATCCATTAGTTGCTGAACAATGGATTAGTACTACTGAAAAGATATTTTCAGTTCTTCAATGTTCTGAACATGATAAGGTCATCCTAGCAGTGTATCGTTTAGAAGGAGATGCTGATCAATGGTGGAATATTGTTAAGAATACGAGGCAAAGGGATGAAATTGAGACTATGGAATGGGACGAGTTCAAGAACTTATTTTTCAATAAGTACTTCCCTCGTATTCTCCGAACAAAGATGGAGAAAGAGTTCCTTGAACTGAAGCAAAGGGATGATGAATCTGTTAGTACCTATGAAGCAAATTTTACAAGACTTGCAAGGTACGCTTCTGGTATTATTATCCAACCTGAGAGTAAGATCGATCGATTCTTTAGTGGCTTAAAACCAAGTCTTCGAAGGGCGTTAGCCATAAGGGACTTCAATAGCTACGAGGAAATCGTTCGATGTGCTCTCAAAGTCGAGATGGAGATTGGAGTAACCCATCAGTCACATGGGTTTGATAAGAAGAGGAAGATGGAATTCAAAGGAAATTCTAAAGAGCACACTGAAAAGAAGATGAACTTTCCCTTATGCTCAAAGTGTGGAAAGAAACATGGAGGGAGTTGTCTTAAAGGGACAAGTAAATGTTTTAAATGTGGAAAAGAAGGTCATCGGGCATTTGAATGCCGTGATAATGGGAAGAAGATGTCTAATGATGCAAACAAAGGAAGGGATACACAGAATGATCCTACTACACTTCAATGTTTCAAGTGCAAGGAGATGGGGCATTATGCCAATCAATGCCCAAATCCAAGGGTTGATGATGATGGTCGACGTCAACAAACTCTTAAGGCTAAAGACAAAGGAAAGTCACATGCAATTTCTATCAGCGATGTGGAGTACGATAACGATGTGGTGAAAGGTACACTTACCATCCACTCTAAAGTAACAAATGTTTTATTTGATTCTGGATCCACCCACTCTTTTATTTCTGAAGACTTTTCTAAGAGTATCACCGTATTACCTCAACAATTAGATGTTGAGTTAGCTGTGACAACACCTAATGGCACATCAATCGCATCAAAAGTTTATAATTCTTCTCCGATCGAAGTTTGTGGGAAAGTGCTTCCTGCAAATCTTGTGATCCTTCCTATAGTGGAATTTGATGTGATTCTTGGCATGGATTGGCTTTCTTTATACGGAGCTCATATCAATTGCCAAAGAAGGGAAGTCACATTTCATATTCCAGATCAATCTACGATCGTCTATCAATGCAAGGATGAACATAACCTTCCAGTGGAAATTTCTTCCACCTTATGGGTATTGATTCCACTAAATGAAGGTTATTTATCTCAAATGGTTGGTGAGAAACTCACGATTAAAAATATGCCCATTGTACGGGAGTTTGATGATGTCTTTCCGGAGGAATTGCCGGGTCTTCCACCAAATCGTGAAGTTGAGTTTTCAATAGAACTCGTACCGGGTGCTTTGCCTATTTAAAAGAAACCTTATAGAATGGCCCCAATTGAGTTGCAGGAATTGAAGAAGCAACTCCAAGAGAATCTTGATAAGGGATTCATACGCCCTAGTGCGTCACCTTGGGGAGCACCTGTTCTATTTGTTAAGAAGAAAGATGGATCAATGAGACTCTGCATTGATTATCGAGAACTTAACAAGATCACTATCAAGAACAAATATCCTCTCCCACGCATTGATGACTTGTTTGACCAACTACGCGGAGCTCAATACTTTTCCAAGATTGATCTTCATTCAGGGTATCATCAATTAAGGGTCAAAAGGGAGGATATACCAAAGACGGCATTCCGTACAAGGTATGGACACTATGAATTTATAGTGATGCCATTTGGTCTTACTAATGCCCCTGCTATCTTCATGGATCTAATGAATAGAGTCTTTAGAGACTATCTTGATCAATTTGTGGTAGTCTTTATAGACGATATTCTTGTCTATTCAAAGAGCAAGGAAGAACATGAAGATCACTTGAGAATTATATTGAAGACCCTGAGAAAGGAGAAGCTTTATGCCAAATTTACCAAGTGTGAATTTTGGCTTCAAAAAGTTGCATTTTTGGGTCACATAATCTCAAAAGAGGGGATATCTGTGGATCCAGCAAAAACAGAGGTTATCGAAAGATGGTCGAGACCAACAACAGTAACTGAGATCCGAAGTTTTCTTGGTTTGGCTGGATATTATCGACGTTTTGTAAAAGATTTTTCACGATTATCTAATCCAATCAACAAGTTGACTCGGAAGGGAGTTAAGTTTGTCTGGACAGAGGAATGTGAAGAGAATTTCAAGGAGTTGAAAAGAAGGTTATCCAGTGCACCTGTGCTCACACTGCCTTGTAGTGGAGAAAGGTTTGTGATCTACAGTGATGCATCCAAGAAGGGATTGGGGTGTGTTCTTATGCAAAATGATATGGTGATAGCTTATGCCTCACGACAGTTGAAAATCCATGAGCAAAATTACCCAACACATGATTTGGAGTTGGCTGCGGTAATCTTTGCATTAAAGATCTGGAGGCATTACCTTTATGGTGAAAGGTGTGATATTTATACTGATCATAAAAGTTTAAAGTATATTTTCACACAAAAGGAGTTGAATATGCGTCAAAGAAGATGGTTGGAGCTGATTAAGGATTATGACTGCTCAATCCATTACCACCCTGGGAAAGCAAACAAGGTGGCAGATGCATTAAGTCGACAAGACCATGCTAGTTTATCCATGATGAGGATCACAAAAGATCCAATATTTATGGATTTACAAAGGATGGATCTTGGAATTATCACGGAAAGGGAAAAATCTTATCTTTCTCAAATGAATGTTCAACCATCTATACATGTGAAGATTAAAGAGGCACAGAAAGAAGACGTCGAGTTACAAAAGAAGGTGAGAAATGTTCCTGAATTCAACCTTGATTGTGATGGGATAATAAAGTTCAGGAATCGGGTTTGCGTTCCTCCCATCCCCGAATTAAAGAATGAGCTGCTGGATGAGGCTCATAGTTCATCATTCTCTATTCATCCTGGAAGCACGAAGATGTATAGGGACCTGAAAGAGTACTTCTGGTGGGATGGCATGAAAAGAGATGTTGCTGAATATGTATCTCGATGCTTGGTTTGTCAACAAGTTAAAGCTGAGAGACAGAAGTCTAAGGGGATGTTACAACCATTACCCATACCCGAATGGAAATGGGAAAACATCACTATGGACTTTGTCACAGGACTTCCTAAAACATCCAAAGGCAATAATGCTATCTGGGTCATAGTTGATCGTCTTACAAAGTCTGCACACTTCATTGCTATTAGAGAGGATTTCTCTCTAGATCAGCTTGCCAGGATATATGTAAAGGAAGTGGTAAGATTGCATGGAGTTCCACTTTCTATTATATCTGATCGAGATCCGAGATTTACCTCGAAGTTCTGGCGAAGTCTTCAGCATACTCTGGATACAGAGTTGAGTTTCAGCACTGCTTATCATCCCCAGACAGACGGTCAGTCTGAGAGAACAATTCAAACCCTAGAAGATATGTTGAGAGCTTGCTCTATGGATTTCAAAGGAGGTTGGGATCAACACCTACCTTTGGTGGAATTTTCTTATAATAATAGCTTTCACTCCAGTATTCAGATGGCTCCTTATGAAGCTCTCTATGGAAAGAAATGCAGGACTCCAACTTGCTGGGATGAAGTTGGGGAAAGAAAGCTATTAGGACCTGATCTCGTTGATGAAATGGCAGAAAAGGTCAGATCTATTCAACAACACATAAGAGCAGCTCAGAGTCGACAGAAAAGTTATGCCGACAACCGAAGAAAAGACCTAGAGTTTGAAGTGGGTGATAAAGTGTTCTTACGAATATCTCCCTGGAAGAGGGTTATGAGATTTGGAAAGAAGGGGAAGTTGAGCCCTAGATATATCAGTCCTTTCGAAATACTGGATCGTGTTGGGAAGGTAGCTTACCGATTGGCGCTTCCACCGAATCTCTCTCAAGTTCACGATGTGTTCCATGTATCTCTCCTGAGAAAGTACATACCTGATCCTTCACATGTACTCAGCTCAGAAGTTGTACCGCTGGAGCAAGATCTTTCTTATGAAGAACAGCCGATAGAGATTCTGGATCATAGCGAAAAAGTCCTACGAAACAAGACCACTCGCTTGGTGAAAGTTTTATGGAGGAACCACCAACTTGAAGAAGCTACTTGGGAGCTTGAGGATATGATGAGGGAGAAGTATCCTCATCTGTTTGTTACAAAGTGACGAATTTCGAGGGCGAAATTCTTTTTAAGGGGGGTAGAATGTAACACCCGAGACTTTTATGTTATATAAATCATCAAAGGAATCTTTTTCTACACAACACTTGCTTGGCTTGCTTTACACGCAATCGCGACCTTCCTCGATAGCTTTCGTCGTACGCAATACCGAGTTTCACTAAATAACAATATGCTATTAAAACTAGCCGTTATGAATAGTAATAACCACTTTTTGAAATTTTATAAATTTTATTTTTCAAAATGGACTTCATTTTTGGACTCAGAATATCGAAATTAGCCTAGGGTGAAATTTTGGTATTTTTCTGAAAACTTTCAATTTTTGATGAATAGTGAAACCACTAAGTGGTAGGTTAAAAACTGAATTTTTGCATAAAACTTAATTTTACCGCTTCTGTGAATGGAATTTCAAAAATCCGAGAGACACGGTTAATATCAAGGACTAAAATGTGGTTCAATGAGATGAAAATAATTTTTGGTGAATAGTAACTTTTTACTTTTTTTTACCGCGGTTAATAGTAAATAGGGTAACTAAGGGTAAATATGATATCAATATTACCCTAACACATGTCCTAATTCTATTGGACAAGTGTAATTCGACCAAAAACAAACTTAGGAATAAAATATGACCATTTAGGCCCACTTGGGTTAGATTAGGACATTTATTATTAATTTATTTAAAGAAGGGTTAAAAGAGTTAAAATCAAAGTTTATTTACTAAAACATTTTTAATATGGGGTTATACATAAGATAAATTCGATTGTAAATATTCATTAGAAATCTAAAAAGATTTCCTACATGATGGTATTTTATTTGTAATTTTTAGACATCAAATAATTTAATGTATTTATGACACAAAGATGATGCAGTAATTATCTTGTTAACAAAATATTGACAAAATTGATGTTATAAACACCAAAATAAATGTAATTTGACACTTTTTATGAATTCCACTAATTTTCTAGGTTACTATGATATATTAATGTTGATTTAATCAACTTGGTTCGAACATATAATTCTGTTATGACTTTCAAAAAAATCATATATCAAATAGTGTCAAAATTGACACAAAATAGTTTTTAAATCAAATATTATATTACTAATTGTTATTTTATTCCTAAAAATCTAAGGTTCGGCCAAATGACTTAGATAAGGATATATATATTAATAATAAACAATTTGGGGTTCGTTTGGCATGTTATAGTAAGTTTATTAACCATATAGTGAAAGAAAACAAAAAGACACGGTAAAAGTTAAATTATTTAACTTAGAGTTAAATCTAATTGATAAGGTTAAAATAATACCCTAAACTTGTCTAAATCCTATTGGTTGATGGGATTTCGACCCTTCCCCACTTTAGCTTCGAAATAAGACCCTTTGGAACCATTATAAACCGATTTTGACTTTAATATAAAACAATATTTTGAGAAATTCCTAAGGTGCCCCTCTCCTCCCTTATAAAAGGGCACCTCCTCCCCCTCCTCCTCACACCAAATTGAGCTCTCAAGCTCGGCGAACCCCTTCCATTTTCTCCTCCCCACTTCCCTAGAATAGTCCTAGAGGTCCTGTTCTTCTCCAAAGACCACTCTTAGTTCCTTAAGTGGAGGATTCAAAGAGGCGTACCAAAGAAAAGGAGCTTCGGACACGTACAAAGCAAATCGGACCTAAGGTAAGGGAAATATCACAATCTCATTTTTTATCCGAGATTGTTTATTCGTAAGTATTTACTGGGGTGTATTTTATCATCCACATCCATGTTCCCTCAATATGTAATATTGTTTCCATCCACTTGCAATGGTTTAAATCCAATTTTACCCTTAGGTGAGTTTTTAGTAAAGAATATGAAAGGAATCTTTTGTCGTTTTTCCGTACGAGGTACTTTTTGACTTTTCCGACAAAAGTACGAAGAATGTTTTTTTTAACTTATACGGCATGAATGGATTTTTAAAACATTATTTCCAAGAAGCTTCCTTTACAAGTTTTCAAGTTTATTTTTAATCAACTTCTTTTATTTTAAAGTTGTATGACATGTTATGAAAGGAAAAATGTTTTTGACGAAGAAAGGATATTTTCCTCAAGAATGGAGTTCAAGTGTTTTATCAAAATTATTTTCCATCTAAGATAATAAAGGGTTATGTTTTTATCCCTATTATTACATTGACTTGATCATGTTGTGATGGAATTATTTTTTTTATGAATTCCTTTATCTTATATGAATTTATTTATGATGTCATGATGTTTCAAGAATCCCATTTTTGTTACATGTGTTATGTGATGATGTATGTTTTATGATTATGTGGCACACATAAGAAAGGATTCATTATAAGATGGGTGGGACCTATATCTCCCTCCAATGCATTGGGTAAAGATTTTATATCTCATGAGATAGACATGGCTGGAACGGAAGGTTATTTCGGTTCAGTGATACAGGACTGAAACGAGGAGTGAACTCGGTTCAGAAAGGGACTTTGTCCACTAAGATAGTCTTGGCAATGAGTCATGACTAACAAGAAATGATTTTCCATGATTATGTGTGCATGCCACAAAGTTTCAAGTTTCATGTTATGATTATGGGGATCTCATTTTCACTTCTATGATTTATTAAGATTTTATGATCTCTTTTGCAGGTTATGATTTTCAAAAAGATATGATATGATTTTTATTTCCTTTATTGCCCTTGCTGAGCATTTGAGCTCACCCTTTTATGTTTTCTTTTCCCCAGGTCAGGAAGATGGATATTAAGTAGAATATGCTAAAAGGGACCCTAGATATGATGAAATAAATGGGATGCACTGTAGAAGATTTATGAACCAGTTGTTTATGTTTCCCAGTTTCTAAAGACACTATACCTATACGGTCCTTTGTGGTTTTGTCATATGTTGTAATAAGTGTGCTTCAATTTTGAAGTATTAACAATGTATGTAAAGTATGGGTCGTTATAAGGCGAGGTGGAGAGGGCGACGGATCGGTGAGGATTATGTAGAGGTGTATCAGTGAGGTAATGTGGTAACGGTAGGGTGGGCTACTGGTAGAGGGGTGTGATAATAGTGAGGAATATTGGTAAAGAAATGGAGTAGCGGTGAGGAAATAAAAAGGGTAATGGTGAGTTTGGTATAATGGTGGACTGAAGAAGTTCATTGGTAGACTTATCTTAAGGGTGAGAAAAAATGGATCAGTGAGGTTTAGAAGTGAGGTATCGGTGAGAAAATGTGTATCGGTGAGGATAATTGCATCGGTGAGGTTTTGTGTATTGGTGAGGAAGGTCACCGATAAGGGCGGGTTAATGTGTGACTACAACACTTGTGAATCAAACAAAACAAAGAAAATAAAATGAATAAAATAATTAAATAAAACAAAAGAAATAAAGAAATCAATTAATAAATTAAATTAAATAGAATGAAATTAAAAACTAAAAACACAAAGTTAAGAAAAAATAAAATTAATGAAACTTTATTTAAAAGAATGAATTTATTTGGGTTTAAAATTTATAAACATACATAATTAAAGAACAAATTAAAAATATTTACAATTACTTGCTTAAATTAATTAACCAATTAATTAAAGAACAAATTAAATTAACTAATACAAATATTAAATGAATGAAATTAAATTGTTAAAACTAATTAAATTATTAAAAGACTACAAAAAAAGATTTATTTATTCACAATTTAAAGAATAAAGCATTAATTAATTTAATAAATGAAATAATAAATTAACTATAATAAGAATAAAAAAAATAAATAAATAAAATTCTAATTCGCACGACTCAATTAATTTTAGAATTATTTAAAATGACACTAAAGCACATTAAAACACATTTTTTAATCAAAAATTGATTATTTTACACAGCAAAGTGAAGAAACACAACAATTATCAATTATTTAATAAAAACAACATTTTAATATAAAAAATTCGATAAAAATACACAAAAGATGTGGAAAAGAGTGCGAAAACACTTCCACATCAAATATAATGAGAATTTGGTATAATATTTTCAACTATTGAATTTGTTTTAGCATTTCATGAAATATGGATACATGTAAGTAATTTTGGTGGAAATATAAACGAAATGATTTTTTGTTGACTATGATGCATGAATTTTTTGAATATATAATTAGACACAATGATACTCATAGATTTGATATATAATTTACAATGGGACGAAATTGGGCTAATTATTCCAAGTGATTCTTAGGAAATATAGATTATGTTATTTATGTATAATATATCATTGGATATATACAGAATATAATATTACATTTATAATTAAGATTCATAGTCTTTGGTGACTTTGTGAGATTCTTGAGATCAAAATACATGTGACAATTTAAAAATACTTCTAGGACGAATGCGTAATAAAAATACATATATAATTTTGAATAATTTCTTCTAACATGTGTAAATTACATGGAGGAGAAAATACTTTTTTTACATAGTGCTCGAAATTTGTATAGAAACATGTTATTATTCAATATATTTCTATAGAAAAAACATTAAAATTTTTAGTGATAGTTAGTATATTTCAAAAATTAATAAATCTCAGTCAACATAATATAAAGGAAAAAAATTATAAAATTATAATCAACACATTTATTAACTAATTTTTACCAGATTTATCAAATCAATAGAGATATTTCTAATCAAATCAGTTATAAAAATGGATTTTATTTTTATTATTATTTTGATGAACAAGAAAAAAAATATCCTGACATGATATTTTAGGAGTACAAGTCACATATATCCTAATAGATTTTAAGAGTGGATATTAAATGATTTAGTTAAATATATATATATTAAAATTGACATATGGAAATAAATAGATGATTTAAAAATTAATATTATGTATTTATTCTAAGATTTTCAAATTAGAATTAATTCGTTATATGCCATAAGGTATTATAGAAAATTGAAATTAAATAACCCAGGTTATCTATTCAAAGCAATATTAATAAAAATAGAAAAAATATAATTTTCACCCAATGACTATCCAAATTTTCTTAATATTATATATTTTTAATAAATATTTTCTAAATATCATTATATCTTATGATATTATTTGGTTAATAAATTATCTTATATAAGATAATAACTTTATGTTTATTGATTATATGTTATTTATGATTTTATTTAGTTTTTCTTATATATATATTATATAAATTTGAAAAAATAAATTATCATTGACCATGTTATTGAATCTCATAATTCATGTATTCATGTTTCATTTTACTTTAACTAATTACATAGTAGTGTAGGAGAAAATTAATGAATAATTGATGGGTAAGTTAAAATATAATAATTTTTCATTAGATATACAATGGAAATTGTTAAATACTTTTTGAAAACATCATTATGTTCCTTAAAAAGTCATTCTTGCCCAATTCAAATTGTTTTAGATCACCTAGGTTCCCTCTAGTGGAGGAAAATGAGAATCATGTCACTTATGTTGGATTAAAATAACAACATTATGTAATTTATTTTTGAAAACTGGTAATTTAATAAATTAGTTAATTGTACATTACTATTAGTGTTATAGATTATACTAATATAAGGGTTCTCTATTTTAAAGAAAATATGATATTTATCAATGTTTAAAAAATCTAGCAATTAATGTATATTTAACCAATATATAAGGGAAATGTTATATATATGAATAAAATTAGGTAAAATAATTATTTAATGATGAAAGTGAAAAACAATATAGAATACCCTGAGGAGGTGAATATAAATTGTGAAATTTTTTAAATCATTTTTATTTTTTAAAAAATATTAAAAATACATATTTTTAATATCACATATGATGCACCCTCCTTATCCGATCTTGACCTGATGATATTTTTTCATTTTGTCATCAACATAACAATGTATGAAATTCAAGATTTATAGTGATAATAATATCATTTCAGTGGACAAATGAAAAGATATAATGACATGAATATCCAATGGAACATATATCATCTAGAACTCTGAAGGTTTTTTCTATTCTTATAATCATGTCTATCAGATATTAACAAATGTAAACATCATATGAAGGTGTCTCAGTGAATTATGATCATCCAAAACATCATTGTCAAATATAAATCATGTCTCATCAGATTTATTGAATATGACCATAGAATATATATTGAAGAATATTCTCCTTCCACAACAATTTTCTCATTTATATGCTAATTACTATTAAACATTGACGCCACAAAGAGATAATCCCTTAAGGGGTGCTGCATCGCGACTGACCCCTTAGGTGGATTAGGGTTACCCCTTACACATCTTCTACTTCCCCCTTCTCTATCTGTAGTGATGGATTTTGGTTCAATCATCATTTTCCAAATCCCTATATGACTCTTACTTCTGGTTGAAAAGAATATATGTTACCTTTATCAAATTTTTTTTGCAGATCTTAGAAAGGTGGTGGGAGTGGCGTTGTCCAACAACCGGTTTCTAAGGTGTGGGGAAGCATGTTAGGTGTGAAGATCAGAAAGAGATGGCCAGGTGGGATCTATGTGGGGAACGATGTGCCTCGATAGTGATATTTCAAAGTGGCCCCTCCCAGCTCTTTTAGAGTCCCGGTCTATTCCCTTTAAGACTTCGGAATATTTATACATATAATTCCATTGTTAGGCGTGATGACGGCGTGCGATTCTGAGGCCTGATGTGCCTGGAATAAATTTTATAAAAATGTTATGTGTTTTTATACTATACACGTGGAAGGGTTGTGTTTTCTCCTAAAAGGTAGCTCAGATCAGAAATCAGAGGGCACGGTTGCATCCAGAGAGTGCCATTTACCCTTGGTAGGGTGTAAAATTGCGGGCACGGGCTTGTTGTGAGAGATGTCACCCAGGGTAAAACCTTCTTTTTGAATTAATGAAGTAGTGATTTCTTTTATCACTGACGATCTTTTCAAATAACACTCGAAACAAGCCTTGGAATGGAAATATGAGACTTCCTTTGAGTTCTAAATGGGGCGTTTTGACTAGACGTTTCATAAAATGAGCGGGCGTGGAGGTTTCCAAATCTGTGCCTGTTAGTGGAGTTTCTGAGAGTTATAAATTCCAAGTGTTAGAATTAAGGAAGGGGACCAATTTTCCCCTTCTCTATCTATATCATCCATTCTTAAATGTAATTCATCATTTTTCATCGGATCGAGGGAAAGTCTTCACAAGAACTTTGGAAAAACAAGGCAGGAGCCTCACGGACGCATCACCTACAGTGTGCATCATAAACAAGGTAGGATTTCAGTTGGTTTTTCGCAGTTTCGATTTCTGGGTTATCATCAATTTTTACGTTTTAATTCTATAAATTTAATAATTAGGGTGTTGTCTGAATGAACATAGACAACACCCAAGCCCCATTTAATTTTTTTTCTTGGGTGTTCTTCGTCCAAATATTTGGTTGCACGCAAATCTGGTCGTATCGTTGATCGGGGGTAGGCACGACGAAGGCCTCACCTTGAAGATTCTGAATCCTTCTTTGGATTTGGAATAGGGCCATCGGAGCAGTCACGGAGGCCATCGAAAGTCCCAGCTCTGGAAAGGGCGGTGGGCAGAGGTTGGGATGGCGCAACGGGGTAAACGCATTCGGTCGGGGTAGCACCGGGAAGAGCCGAGAAATACAACCAGAGGGTTCGGAACGAGTGGCCGGCGTTGGGTGTTTCCAGCACAAACGGGATTCATCTAAAGAGGCAGGTGGTCAGGCAGTGTCAGGTGTTGTTGGCACGGCCTGGTGCTTTGGAGGTGCAGTCGAGCGGTGGAGCACCGAGGCTGGAGGTGCAGCGGGCCGGCTGCGGTTGCGGCGAAGTGGAGAACCATAGAAGAGGCGAGGCCGAAAGAGCAGAGCGCCAGTGTAGGGTAGCGTGGGCTGCTGCGCGGAGCAATGGTGGTCCAGCTGGCTTCCCGTGGGCTATCGCGCTCATCAGGGGTAACTCGAGATGGTTAGTGCCTCAGGTGTGCGGAGGAGACCAGGACACGCGCTTCGCGGGTCATGTTGGGCGACATGGCGGAGACCGGCCAACTAGTCGGTCCGTTTCAGAAAAAATAAACCAGACCCGAGGCAGGTCCGGTGTTGCTAGGAAGGCCACATCCAGTGGTTCGTGGTGTGACGTGATGGACCTGCGGCTAGGTCGCGGGCTGACGGTTCGGACCGGGCCGACTGGGGTGAACCGGCCCGGTTAGGCCCTATTGTGTTCGGGGGGCCGTAATTTCTAAACGGCCCATCCGTTTGACACGCTGTCTGCAGAAGTAGGTCCGTGGTAGTGAGACAGACCTTTTGAAGTGGGTTTTGGGGATTTTGGGTTTGGAACTGAAGGCTGGTAACCCAGAATGCTCTAATTTAATAATATTAAATTATTATTAAAGTTGCAACAGACGTGGTTCACGATCCAGATGTCCGTTTGATGCGCCATCAAAGGCACTGTGGCCATGGATTTGAGATGGTCCGTCCTAGGTTGGTTTGGGACCCTTGCAGTTTGGTTTCGTTGCTTGGTGGCACGAAGCGCTTAATGAGAGTAATTAATTAATTATTTAATTAATTAATTAATCTTACGTCAGACCTAACTTCTGTTTGGGATGTTTGATTGACGTGTCGTCAACAGTAGAGTGACCCCTGTCCTCATGCGGACTTTTTGAGATGATTTTTGAAGCGTTCAGGTTGGAGACAAGGTGCTGTCCCCACAGGGTCGAGTTCGCATGTTTTACGGTGAAACACCACTTTTTCAACCGACAACCATTTTGGGTGTCTGAGTACTCATTTCTCAGTGTTTTTCCAAGGGGATTGCAATGATGAAATCCGCCCACCTAAATTCTGGCTTGAGCTGTGGGCCCCATGAGGTGGTGTTCGGACGTATGATGTGTTTTTATGACTTACGTCTCATAAGTCCATTCAGGGCAAATGAATAGCCTACGCCACGTGGTTATCCGCAAGGAACGTAATGGTATGATTTGAGTGACGTGTTTTGGGGTCGAGGTGTGGGCTCACAGGGCCCCGTTTGCTTATAACCCGAGGAGTTGCAGAATCTGCATCCGGAGCCCATTTTAGAGGTCGTCAGTGGCGTTGTGACCCTGGCATTGTGTAACGACCCGAAATTTTGAAAAAATCTTGTTTCTTAATTTTGTGGGTTATTTTATTTTATACTCAACAAAAATATTTCATTTGATACCATGAGTATAATTAAAATGAGATCATTGGGTTTGATATATTATATTAACATTGGCCAATATGACTGTTGGAAACTAAATGTTGCAATTATTGTCTTTAAATACAAGTGATCTTGGTTAATTAATATAGAAAGAAGATTCGATGGCCTCATCCAGTAGTCTTGGGAAAATCGATGCCCATCTAACAGAACTTGGAAAGGAGGTAGCACCACTGGGCTTTTCTATGGACCAAACCCAATCTGAAATTCATCGTGTGAGGCTAAAATGGAATCGCCTTTGTGAGAAGTTCAAACTGATAGAGATTACTACTCGTGTAATGTTGGCCGAGCCGCCCTCAGATTTTCTCACCTTAGCACACCTTACACTTAATTCCTTTGCTGGGGTTATAAGGGGCTATGTAAGGAGACCATAACTGCTTTGTGCAATCCTTTGAGATAAACAAAATTGTGTTTTCTTCTTATGGTGAAGTTTGTAAATTTTCAAATTTTAGGATAAATGTAGGATGTATATTATTGATAATTTAAAAAAAAAGAAAATTTTAAAATATTTTTGTAAACCTTAAATAATAAATGATGTGTAATGATTTTCAAAAAATGGTCTTCTACAAATGTGTTCAGTAAGAAATTTGGAGTCTAATAAAATCAACTTAATTTTTAGTAAATAGTAATTTATGAATAGTGATTTTACACTCAGGATTAGTAATGTGACCAAATGGATTAGTAATCTCAATTAAAGAAAGTATTAATATAACATAGGCACCTTGATTAAGTAATGTGATTTAATAAAATAGGTAAATAACTATTTCAAAAATTATTAGTCAAGTATTAGTTTCTTTAGGTGAATAGTCTTTTTTAATAATAAATTAAATTAAAAATATTTAGAATTTTTTTTTATAAAATTGACTTTATTTTTGAATTCAGAACATCGATATTATGTTAAGGTAATTTTTGGGAGTTTTTCTGAAAAAAAATGAATTATCGATGAATAGTGTTTTTATTTAAAAATTAAATTAAAAATATTTAGAAAATTATTTTTATGAAATAGAGTTTATTTTTGAATTTATAGAATCGATATTATGTTAAGGTAAATTATTGGGAGTTTTTTGAGAAAGTTGAATTTTTAGTGAATTGTAAAAATACAGTTTTAGGGTTTAAGTATGTTTAATGACATCATTACTGCGTTATGATGATGTCATGAGATATTTTTAGGGATGGTGGACTTATGAATAGTGATATAAGGTATGAGGTGTCCCATGTTTCCAATACCATGAGGAAATACCACTTTGTTTTTCCAATACCACCAATGAGGTGTCCCTTGGCCATTAATGCCTTGTCCCCTCACTTCCCATATAAATACCAAGCCATTCTCTCATCCTTTCCATTCCAAAATTTTCCTCAACAATGTTATGGTCTCCTTACCTCCCAAGGAGTACTTTCAAGGTTCCTTCAAGCCTCCCAAGGTCCTAAACATCAAGACTTCGAAGTTACTCTTCAAGGTAAGGGATCCTACCTCTCTCTTTCTTTCCAAGTACTCTCTTTTATGTCATTTCTTTTATTCTCCATGTTCTTATGTTGGGGATGTTATTTTATATTCATCCTACTATCCTTTTAATGTTAATATGATTAGAGACCCCCCTCTTTCTCTCATCAATTCATTTTATGTATGTTTAAGTGGCGTCGTTAGGCTGCCGAGTTTTTTTGGGATTCTTTCACCTTTCTCATTTTCAAGTTCTATTTTCATGTCAAGTATTTCATGTTCCTTTTATTATTTTGGGGTATGATCTCTATATCTATCATACTGATATTTTATGTTCATTTTATGAGAGACCATATTTGATCTCGTCAATTCATTTTTTTGATGTTTTATGTAACGTCGTTAGGCTGCTGAATTTTCATAAGAGAAATCTTATTTTTTTCTTCCTTCCATGTTATTCATTTCATATGGTATGTCTTTCAAATTTCAATACCATGTTCTTATATCCTTTATATTATTTACCTCTACTATTTTATGGATCATTTATGAGTGGGTGACCCATGTCCCCTCTCTTTTCAATATTTTCTAAAACCCTATAACATAGCCGTTATGCTACAGAATTTTTCTCTCAAAATGTCTCTCTCTTTGTCTCAAATTATTTTATTTTATTAAGTGAATACTAAATGATCTTTCTTATATAGAGGTATTCACACATATATATAAATGTTTTATTTTAAATTTGGGGATTTACATACATGAGACCCGCTTTCCTTTTCTGTGGGTTTAAAGTGACATAAAGATCAAGTCTTTAAAGCAGTTTTTAAAATGTTATAACTATGAAATGAAAAAAATTTGTTATATTCTATATGAATTATTAATTAAATGATTTATGATGATATATGTGGCTCACATGATGATAAATGAAAATTTAAGGGTGTTCCCTAATAGCGCTCCAATGCATTGGGTAAAGACTTAATCTTTAGAGATGACCATTTTTAACGACACCTTGGTGAATAACCTTGGTAATTTTTAATGAAACCTTGGGGATGGAACTTGGTTAAATAGAAATGATTGTCTTTGTTAAATGTCGTAGAAACATTTTCAAGTTATAAAACACATTATTTATATTATGATATTCCCCATTATCTCTTTCTCATGCCTTAAAGTTATTTTTCATGACTTTTGATGTATCTCAAGTTCACAGGTAAAATGTTTCCCTTGTTTCCCTTACTAGGCCTTCTTCTCACCCTTTAATTTTATGTATGCTCCCAGGTTATGAGATGCTTTATTGAACATAGGATCAACAAATGAATAAGCCTTTCATGTGTTTATGAAGAATTTTTTATGTTTTCATGTATTAAGTTCCTGGTTTCCAAGACACTAAACCTTAAAGATCCTCAGTTTTGTATAATGTAATGAAATTTTATGTGATAAAAAGGCGGGATGTTATACATTGAGATGAGGTTGACTGTGGTGGTTTCAAGCATTGAAGTAGGAGTTGAGGCATGGGCCCCACAGGATTTCTTTTATGTTGTGAGCAGCATTTTGCTTCTTTTTCATCAGACGTTCGTTCGAGGCGATTGAGTAGTCATTTTGGCCTGTTTTTCTGAGGGCATCGCGATGGCACAGTTTGCCCAACCTATTTCGGGACCGATGTTCGGACCCCACGAGACGATGTATGGGCATAAAGTGGTGTTGAATAATGTTTCCATCGAGAGCCTGTTTCCATAGAGTAAGTAGTCTATCTCGTGTGTTTTTCTGTGAAATTATAATGGTGTAATATTTTTGGGTGTGCAGAGCCACTACTGAGATCTCATTAAATGTGGAATCATGAAAGGGCGTGGCTCATAGGTTCCTTTGATGCACTCCAAACCCACGCATGACAGTGGTGTTAGTGACACCCAGTGATGGCATGAGCAGTGTGGAGTTATCGGACGCGTTCCGGGTTTTCCCACTAGTGGGGCTAGGTAGTGGGATACCCATTGACTTTAGGGTTCACCGTCCAATGGGGTTGGGCAGTGGGTTAACTGATGACCATTTGTGGTTTACCCTCGAGCGGGGCTGGGAAATGGGTTACCTGATGAACTTTTGTGGTTTACCCTCTAGTGGGGCTGGGCATTGGGTTACATAACGACCTTTTGTGGCTTACCCTCTAGCAGGGCTGGGTAGTGGGTTACCTGATGACCATTTGTGGTTTACCCTCCAGTGATGCTGGCGAGTGGGTTACCTGACGACCTCTTATTGTTTACCCTCTGGTGAGGCTGGCCAGTCGGTTACCTGATGAATTCTTTCATACATGGCCATTTCTATGTGGCTATTTGGTGGTTTTTCTCCGTGATTACTGAAGCAGGACCCTTGGTTGTACGGTTCAACGATGAGGAATCATTGGTGTGTGGGACTGTGGGGCATCAGTGATGGATATCCTTTAAACTGTTAGCGACTTTTATTGGGCTGATCTTGGAGTTAGAGACCCCTTACACACTCGTTTGAGTTTCTTATTGAGAATATATATATACACCCCCTACATTTTCCCCACTCCATGGGTTCAGTTACTCTCTTTCCAGCTCGGGCGAAGATGCGCGGGGTATGCCACGTGCTTTCTGTGTCTATCTCCTCTTAGATTGGACAAGTCTACTTCCTTCCTTTTTATGGTGTTGATATTCACTCTCTCTCTTATACTCTTGAAATGTTCTTTGTTCTATCTACTACTCACTATTTTAGTACCTCCTTTTTTGCTCCCTCAAGATTTTGGGGCATCCTAGTTAGTATCTTTATACTCACCCCTGATTGGGATTTACCCACACTTGGTGTGCCCTTGCAGACGACGGATAGGTTGATCGAGACTACATAGGAGCGTAGAAGACACATGAGCTTGGGCTACATACAGTGGCCATATCAGGACTTTCCGTGTGTGAGACTCGCTAGCTATTTACATTCGTTTACCTCTTGCCGGGTTGTGGCACCTTTCTGGTTGGGTGTGTGTTTTGCCCCTTTTACTGTTCACTTTACTTATACTGGTTAGAGGTCGATGCATTTATGTTGGTTTCCATTTTGTAGCAGTGTTGTATCTTGATTTCTTTTCTCTTCTCTTTTTCATTGAGTCAGCTATGTGTGTGAGTGTACAGTTTCATATGCAAAGGCCTCCCCTTGTTTGTTGTGCTTTCAGTGCTAGTCACCAACCCTTGGCCTACGGAGGTGGGCTTGGGGTAGTTGCGGCTCGAGCCCTGGTACGGGTTGGGTCATGAAAAAGTTGTATCAGAGGTGGTTCGTTCATTGGGGCATTGTTCGAAAATCCCTAAAAATGAATTGGTTTAGTTTTTGGGAAATTGTTTCAATGTTTCTTGAGAGCGGATCTCAGGACAAGGAGTCCAGTGATGGTGTAGCGGCCGACTTATCCATTCACTGGGACACTGATAACCCGCATATCAACTAAGCACATTGAGACATGTGTTGCAGGGAATTTGGTTCATGCATCATGTAGGATTGAGTCTTTGAATGTCCTTCTTGAGTCATCTCCCCATCGTTGTTGATATATATATGATCATTTTATAGCGGTACTCCTTGATCGGATTTTGGATGTCTCTGCGATGATAGCCATCCTGGATACTATCTCTAGTTTATGATGACGATTTTGTGAGAGACATGGCCTCCGTTCGAGACCCATCATACGATTACCCTTTCTCCATTAGGACATGCAGTAACACCACCACCGGTGGAGTTGCAGATTGTACCGGCAGCGAAGGTCGAGGACGAGTGCAGGCTGGGTGTTCTATGTGAGTTCCAGCGTTAGAGACCACTGGGGTTCCATTGTCAGCCATGCCCTCAGATGGTGGAGAGTTGGTTAGAGTCAGTGGTCCGCCTTTTCAGTCTTGTTCAGAGACTGGTAGGTTAGATGGTGGCTTTGAAAGTCAGTCTTTTTTCCCCAAGAGGCTTGACGTTAATAGAGACAAGGTTACTCAGATGAACTATGAGTTGGTACTCTCGTGGGATGACTTCTAGCAGCCATTTCATGAGGAGTACTACCCATCCTACTTACACTTTATATGGCTTCAGGAGATGATGGAGCTTCAGCAGAGAGTGATAGCAGTGGATGAGTACGCGACAAAGCTCACAGACCTTACTCGGTACTTTTTGGACGTGGTCCATGATGGAAACATCTGAGAAAAAAAGTTTGAGTGAGGTATCTGGAGAGGATAATCATGAAAGCGTAGTGCCGTTGTGCATCCTCACCCATCTTGGGGTGATAGAGCAGGAACTGGTGATATAGAAATTTATGGCAAAGGGACGTTGATTGGTGGGTCCTCGATGACGGAGGTCTTCCCTTGATGAGACTCAGGAATAGAGTCGGGGACAGCGTAGTGCATTGAGATAGCCCAGGGAGGACTAGTGCTATGTTTTTGATGTGTGAGGTCACATGGTGTGAGACTACTCGACCATATGTGATGATTTTTCCAGATAGTTGGTAGATGCACCGCCACAATAAAGGTAGTGTCATGATCAGAGTATCCCCAGGTGAGGATTGGGTGGTCCCTAGGGAGGCGGTGTTGGTAGAAAAGCAGGCAGAACTGTGGTTGGTGGATGAAGTTTTAAGGTCCATCAACCATCCCTAGGTGGTCCATGTCTGCCTCAGGGAGCTGAAGGACGGGGCTGCAGGTAGCAGTGTTCTATGAATGTCCAAAATCATGCAACATAAGAGATGATAAAAGGTACATTCTATGTCTTTTCTACTTTTCTCAATAGAACTTTTTAGACACTGAATGAGGTACTATTTTTGTCTAACTCCTTGTTCGATGGGTTACCGAGGGTGACGTAGGGCATCGGTGTAACCCTGTGTTTGTGTTGTCCAACGTAGATTTGAATGCACGGGAAAGAGGGGTTCTTCCCCCACTGAGACGCGTTTTTGTGATGCAATCAAAACCATGAGGTAGAGTGAGTACCACCCAAAGAGGATAGTATCAATTTGAGGTGGATGAGTCCCTCTCACATGTGAATTCCTAGCGGGGTGGTGCAGTTGAGTGTTAGAGCAGGTTCTGGGTTTACCAGCGGGGCTTTTCTAAATGACCTCCCTTTGCATGAGGTTCCACTAGTTAGTTTAGAGGAGTTCCTGTTTTGGGGATTACTCTCATTCCAAGAGGAGAAAAGACACATGGGGTATGCCACGTAATTTCAATGTCTAGCCTCTGGCGGTTGGATGAGTTTTCTCACCTTCACTGTTCATTGGTACCTCGCGTTCTCAACGTCAACCTCGATACAATTATCAAGTACACATCGAAGTGATGGATACCCCATAAACAGATATACACTCTTAACTATGTGGTGATGGAAGTGGTATTCCTTGCAATAAGAATGTGGAGATGCTACATTCTGGGAGAGCGCTTTGTGGGTTGATCATACTACCAGTGTCTCAGGTGAAGACTCACTCAGAGATAATTGAACCTGATGCGACGGTGCTAGTTGAACATTTCTGTTGGACTGAGACATCGAGGTATCCTATGTTCAGGAAAACAGCAGTGTTGTAGCAGCTTCCATTGGCAGAAAGTCCCAGAATCTTCAGGAGTGGAATGTTTTGTAGTTGTTATCTTCCCTACGGCTGACCACGGTGGAGCAGGAGGGTATGAATTTCCTGCAGTACGTAGTGTTGACACCTTCTCTCCATGAGCGTGTGAGAGATTCGCAGTTGGGGGATGTCGACAGTGAGGTACTGCATGATCATATATCCACTGGTGATTCACCAGATGGGTATTCTAAAAGAGGGAATCATGAGACCATGGCACAGGAACAAATTGTGATTTCGGTCACAACGTGGAAGGTAGAGGTTCGGCCAGGGAAGTCCCCCAAGTTCCATTGGACCGTTTGGAAATCGGGCAAGTGGTTGAGAGGTTGCTAAGCATCTTTCCCTACCTCCCAAAAGAACGAGTGGGTGCACAGTGTCTTCCATGAGTAGCAGATGATGAGCTGCATGCGTGTTCCTATGCAGGCCCTCGAGAGTAGCAGACCTTATAAGTACGATCCATCCCATTGGTTCGCGTGTTGTTTAGCATGGTTTCATGCATGTTTTCCTATGAGTTGGAGAGCTAGGTGTGGGCTCTGTATCCTGAGGTGTTTTTTCTAGTTTTTCTTTTCTAGGAAGAAAATATTGAAGGAGGTAATGATGTAGAGACTCATCTTTTTCCCTTTAAGACTTTGGAATATTTCAACATATAATTCTAGAGCTAGGCATGAAGACGGCGTGTGATTCTGAGGCCCGGTGTGCCAGAAAGAAATTTTATAAAAATGTTAAGTGTTTTAATACTATGAATGTGGGTGGGATGTGTTTTCTCCTAAAAGGTAGCTCAGATCGGATATCTGAGGGCACAGTTGCGTCCAGAGTGTGCTGTTTACCTAGTCAGGGTGTAAAGGTTGTGGGCATGGGCTGGCTGTGAAAGATGTCACTCAGGGGAAAAACTGTCTTTTTGAATTAATGACTTAGTGATTTTTATATCACTGATGATATTTTTGAATAACTCTCGAATGAAGCCTCAGAATAGGAATATGATACTTCCTTTGAGTTTGAAATGGGGGAGTTTTTCCTAGGTGTGACATAAAATGAGCGGGCGCGGAGGTTCCAGAATCTGTGCCCGTCGACGGAGTTTCTAAGAGTTATAAATTCCAGGTGTTGGAATAAAGGGAGGGGACCCATCTTCCCCTTCCCTCTCTCTCTGTCTCCCTCTATCTCTATCTCATCCATTCTTCAGTGTTCTTCATCCTTATTCGTCAGATCTAGGTGCAGTCTTCACCAAAACATTGGTTAATAAAGGCAGGAGCCTCACGGACGCATCACATACAACGTGCATCAAAAACAAGGTAGGATTCGTATTGGTTTTTTGTAGCATCATAAATTTTTGGGTTATTGTCAATTTTTCCATTTCAATTATTTAAATTTTATAATCAATTCTTTGGCCTGACAAACATGGCCAACGCCTGAGCCCCGTTTAATTTTTGTTCTTTGGCGTTCTTCACCGAAATTTCCGGATGTGCACAAATCGGGTCAGATCGTTGATCGGGGGGGTAGGCGCTTCGAAGACCTCACCCCTAGGATTCTGAATCCTTCTTCAGATTAGGAATAGGGCCACTAGAGTGGTGGTGGTGGCTGTCGGAATCCCTGGCTCTGGAAAGGGCGGTGGTCGGAGGTCTTGGTGGCGTAGTGGGGAAAATGCATTCGACCGGTGTGTGGCAGCCGGGGAAGCATCAAGAAGAGACGAGTAGTACGACCGGTGGGTTTGGAATGAGTGGATAGTGTTGGGTGTCACTAGTGCAGACTAGTTTCAGTCGAAGAGGTAGGTGGTCGGGCGGTGTCGGGTGACGATGGCATGACCCGAGGATTCGGTGGTGCGGTCGAGCGGTGGAGCGCCGAGGCCAGATGTGTAGCGGGCCAGCTGTGGTTGCGGCGTGGAGGATAACCGGAGAATAGGAGAGGCCATAGAAGCAGAGCAACAGTGTAAGGTGGTGCAGGCCGTGGAGTGGTGCGACAGTGTTGCTTCCGGTGCCCCGTGGGCTGTCGCGCTCGACAAGGGGAACCTGAGGTGGTCAGCCTCGGGTGTGCAGAGGAGACAAGGACTCGCGCTTCACAGGTCCTGCTGGGAGATGCTACGGAGACCGGCCAACTGGCCGGTCCATTTTAAAAAAAAAAGAAAAACTGGAACTGAGGTGGGTATGGTGTTGTTGGGTGGGCCACGGCATGACGGGCTGGACCCACAGCTGGGCCGCGGGCCGGCGGTTCGGACCGGGCCAGCCGAGGTGAACCGTCCCGGTTAGCCCCCTTGTGTTCGGGGGGGTGTAATTTCTAAACGGCGCTTCCATTTGAAATTTCGTCTGTGGCTACAGGTCAGTGTTAGCAAGACAGACCTTTTGAAGTGGGTTTCGGGGATTTTTGGTATAGCACTGAAGGTATGTAACCTGGAACGCTCTAATTTAATAATATCAAATTATTATTAAAGTTGTGACAGACGTGGTTCATGAGTAGGATGTCTGTTTGATGTGCCATCAGAGGTGTTGTGGCACTGGAGTTGAGCTGATCCTTCCAATTTTGGTTTGGAACCCTTATAGTTTTGTTTCATTACTCGGTGGCACGAAGAACTTAATGCATGTAATTAATTAATTAATCTTATGTCGGACATAAATCCTGTTTGGGATATCTGATTGACACTTCGTTAGTGGCTTCGTGACCCCAGTCCTTGTGTGGACCTTTTGAGATTCTTTATGAAGTGTTCGGGTTGGAGACACTACTACAAATTGGCCCTTTATCAGTGCTGAAAAACAGTATTTACAGTGCTAGAAAAGTGTTGTAAATGCCAGAGAATATGGGGGGTCCCCTTTATCAGCGCTCCGGAAAGCGCTGATAAATCCGGCCTTTATCAGGGCTAAAAAAATTGATAAAGGCCGCCCTTTATCAGCACTTTTTTTAGGGATAATAAAGGCCGCCTTTATCAGTGCTATTCGGATTGGTGATAAAGGGGAACCCCCTTTATCTTCGCCGGAATTTACAATGCTTTTCTAGCTCTGATAAAGGGCCATATTATCACCGCTCAGGATAGTGCTGATAAAGAGCCATATTATCAGCACTCAGGTTAGCACTGATAAAGGCTCCTTCAGCTATGCCTACAAAACCAGCACCGGCACAAACCAGCACCTGCACTTATACAAACCAGCATCTACACCTGTACAAACTAGCACCCACACACAATATTTTGATAAACAATCCTATATATATTTACTTAACATCATGAATACAAAAAAAACACACTGCTATATACATTTCAAAAAATGTTTTACATGGTTAAAATTACAATTATCCATCAACAATTATAAACATTAATGTTTCATCCTTTGATATCCGTGATCCTCTCTGAAAAATTGTCATCCATGGTATTTGTTGCCGGAAAAAGCATCCAAACTGAAGGAAAAGAATTCAACTATATAATAAAACAAATATTATGTTAGTAATACAATAATGAAATAAATTAAAACATTAATATGAAAGAATACATTAATATGGAAATATAAAACTAAAATATGGAAATGATAGACTCAAATGTTTTCATTATGATAACAATGAAAGGGAATAATGTAAAATCAATATGTTTTTGGATGATTTATCTCATTTAATAAAAATTGATTCTTTATCTAATGAAAATATTTACCAGTAACACCGTGCATCGGATTGAGATTTGGTTGATTCGTACACCTCACAAATAACTCATGGATCATTTTCCTAAAGTATCAAGACATTCCAAACGTGTTTTCTCGGTATTCTGTATGTCAGTAGTGTTGTTTTCTAAAATTAATGTCAATTTGAAACTGGTATCAGACACTTTTAGCCATACTGGTCACATCATACGTCGGATTGAGGTACGGTCGATTCGTACATGACAAAAATGAATCATAGATCATCTTCCTAAAGTATCAAAACAATACGAACGCGTGTTCTCAGTTTTCCTCGGTATTCTGTAGGTCAGTAGAGTTGTTTTCTAAAGTTAATGTAAATTTGAAACTGGTATCAGACACTTTTATCCATACCGGTCACACCGTGTGTTAGATTGTGGTGTGGTCGATTTTTACACATCACAAATGAATCATGGATTGTCGTCCAAAAGTATCAAAACAATCCGAACATGTTTGTTTGGTTTTCCATATGTAATTTTTGTTGTTTTCTAAAGTTAATGTCAATTTGAAACTGTTATGAGACACTTTTAGCCATACCGGTCACACCATGAGTCGGATTGAGGTGAAGTAGATTATTACACCTCATAAATGACTCATGGATTGTTTTCATAAAATATCAAAAAATTATGAACATGTTTTCTCGGTTTTCCATATGTCAGTAGTGTTGTTTTCTAAAGTTAATGTCAATTTGAAACTATTATCAGACACTTTTATCCATATCGGTCACACCGTGCGCCAAATTGAGGTGTGGTCAATTCGTACACCTCACAAATGACTCATGGACGGTTTTCCTAAAGTATCAAAACAATCCTAACAGTTTTGATTAGTTTTCTATATGTCAGTAGTGTTGTTTTCTAATGTTAATGTCAATTTAAAACTGGTATCAGACACTTTTATCCATGTTGTTCACACCGTGAGTCAGATTGAGGTTCGGTCAAATCTTACACCTCACAAATGACTAATGGATCGTTTCCCTAAAGAATCCAAACTATCCAAATGTGTTTTCTCTATATTCCGTATGTTAGTAGTGTTGTTTTCTAAAGTTAATGTCAATTTGAAACTATTATCAGACACTTTTAGACATACCGGTCACACCGTGCATCGGATTGAGGTCTATTCAATTCTTACACATCACAAATGAATCATGGATCATTTTAAAAAAAGTATAAAAACAATCCGAATATGTTTTCTTGTTTTTCCGTATGTCATTTGTGTTTTTTTCTAAAGTAAAAGTCAATATGAAACTGTTATCAGACACTTTTAGCCATACCGGTCACATCATGCATTGGATTGAGGTACCGTTGATTTTTAAACCTCAAAAATGACACATAGACCGTTGTCCAAAAGTATCCAAACAATCCAAACGTTTTTGCTCAGTTTTCCGTATGTCAGTAATGTTGTTTTCTAAAGTTAATGTCATTTTGAAACTATTATCAGACACTTTTAGCAATACCGGTCCCACCATGCTTCGGATTGAGGTGTGGTCAATTCGTACACCTCACAAATGACTCATGGACAGTTTTCCTAAAGTATCAAAACAATACGAACGCATTTTCTCAGTTTTCTGTATGTCAGTAGAGTTCTTTTCTAACGTTATGGTCAATTTGAAAATGGTTCAGACACTTTTAGCCATGCCGGTCACACCGTGCATCAGATTGAGGTGTGGTCGATTCTTACACCTCAAAAATGACTCATAGATCATTGTCCTAAAGTATCAAAATAATCCGAATGTGTTTGCTCGGTATTCTGTATGTCAGTAGTGTTGTTTTCTAAAATTAATGTCAATTTGAATCAGTTATCAGACACTTTTAGCCATAACGGTCACACCGTGCATCAAATTGAGGTATGGTCAATTCATACACCTCAAAAATGACTCATGGATTGTTGTCCTAAAGTATCAAAACAATCCGAATGCATTTTCTTTATTTACAGTATGTCATTTGTGTTGTTTTCTAAAGTTAATATTAATTTGAAACTGTTATCTGACACTTTTAGCCATACTAGTCACACAGTGTGTCGGTTTGAGGTGTCGTTGATTCATACACCTCAAAAATGACTCATGGATTGTTGTACTAAATTATCAAAACAATAAAAATGCGTTTTATCAGTTTTATGTATGTTAGTAGTGTTGTTTTCTAATGTTAATGTCAATTTGAAAGTGGTATCAAACACTTTTAGCCATGTCGGTCACACCGGGAATCATTGAGGTGCAGTCGATTCGTACACCTCAAAAATGACTCATGGATCATTTTCCTAAAGTATAAAAACAATAAAAATGCATTTTATTGGTATTCTGTATGTCAGTATTGTGGTTTTCTAAAGTTAATGTCAATTTGAAACTGTTACTAGACACTTTTAGCCATACCAGTCACACTGTGTGTCAGATTGAGGTTTGGTTGATTTGTACATGTAACAAATGAATCATGGATAATTTTACGAATGTATCAAAACAATCTGAACACTTTAGATAGTTTTTCCGTATGTCATTGGTGTTGTTTTCTAAAGTTAATGTCAATTTGAAACTGTTATCAGACACTTTTAGACATACCGGTCACACCGTGCGTCGTATTGAGGTGTGGTCAATTCTTACAGGTCAAAAATGAATTATGGATTGTTTTCCTAAATTATAAAAACAATCCAAATGCGTTTTCTCAGTTTTATGTATGTAATTTGTGTTTTTTTCTAATGTTAATGTCAATTTGAAACTATTATCAGACACTTTTAGCCATACCGGTCACACCGTGCATCAGATTGAGGTGCGGTCGATTCTTACACCTCAAAAATTACTCATGGATAATTTTAATAAAGTATTAATACAATCTGAACATGTTTTCTTGGTTTTCTGTATGTCAGTAGTGTTGTTTTCTAATGTTAATGTCAATTTGAAACTATTATCAGACACTTTTAGCCATATCGTTCACATCGTGTGTCGGATTGAGGTGCGGTCAATTCGTACACCTCAAAAATGACTCGTGGATCGTTTTCCTAAAGTATAAAAACAATCCAAATCTGTTTTCTCAGTTTTCCATATTTCATTAGTGTGGTTTTGTAAAGTTAATGTCAATTTGAAACTGGTATCAGGCACTTTTAGCCATGCTGGTCACACCGTTTGTCAGATTGAGGTGCGGTCGATTCGTACACCTCAAAAATGAATCATGGATCTTTTTACTAAAGTATCAAAACAATCCAAACATGTTTTATTTGTTTTCCATAGGTTAGTAGTGTTGTTTTCTAATGTTAATGTCAATTTGAAACTGATATCAGACACTTTATCCATACCGGTCACAATGTGTGTCGAATTGAGGTGAAGTCGATTCGTACACCTCAAAAATGACTCATGGATCGTTGTACTAAAGTATAAAAACAATCTGGATATGTTTTCTCGGTTTTCCATATGTCAGTAGTGTTGTTTTATAAATTTAATGTCAATTAGAAACTGTTATCAGACACTTTCAGCCATACCGGTCACACCGTGCATCGGATTGAGGTGCGGCCGATTCATACACCTCAAAAATGACTCATGGATCATTTTACTAAAGTAGCAAAACAGCCTAAATGGATTATATCGATTTTACATATGTCAGTATTGTTATTTTCTAAATCTAATGTCAATTTCAAACTGGTATCAAACACTTTTAGGCAATAAGTTATGCTTTACTAGAATGAAAAATCATATCTTAAACCATTCATCATAACCTAAGGATATAAAACATAATAAAAGGTGATCATATATTCTTAGTAAGTGTAAAAAATGGAGATATCAATGATCATATATGGATAAAATTATTAGGAATTCACTGTCATCCTATTTGTGTACAATCTTCCATCAGGTATGTTTCCCATTCATTTCTAAACACATCTATATCATCTTCTAAATATGAGTTATTGTGATAGTCATGGTAGTACTGAAAAAATATAAATTCACAATGGATTAATAAATATTTTAAATGAACTCGTAATTATTTTCAAAAATACCTTCTTAGGGATTCTAGTTTGTTGATGAAATATGATCTATTTCAAAAATTTAAAAACATAATAACCACAGTCCTTTCCGTTTGTTTGTTTTGGACACTAAAGAAAAATCGACAACAATAAGTAATTTGTTTTGATATGTTATTGGATAGTTCAATGTAATCATATATACATAGATACTTTTCCAGTTGTAGATCTTGTTTGCTTTCTCATCCTTATGCCCTAGATTCATTTCATGAATTAGACGATATTGATGCACCGTCCTATCATAACAAAATCCTCATTAAAAGATAACATAAATTATATAACTAGATTTTTAGCTTTAAAATGCTGGATATTGTGTATTAAAAATTAACAAAATCCATCATGTGTGGTCGGTTTTTTGGATATCCATGCATTGAATATAGAAAATAAATCATTGGAGTATTCAAATTGACTGCAATCGGCATCCAATGCTCCCTAAAAATACAAAAAGGAATAATTAAACAATGAAATGAAAATATAGTAGATATGATTAAATTATAGAGTTTTACCCCTGGATCGTTGGTATTAAAAAGATTTTTTCATCCATAATTTTGTTTTCAAACTATTTGAGTAGGGATGACATTATTGTAGCCTCTTTATCAGAAAATATTTCTTCTTTTGAATAGGTGGTGTGAGGACTAACGAGTCCAAATTTTTGTTTATGGGGAGATCCCTTCAAAAAAAATTTCATATATACGCCTGTGAAAAATATAAAATGTATTTAGTCATTATTATCAGATTATATAAGCTTTTGTAAAATCAAATCATGAAGACATACCTCATGTATACATTAACAACTGAGGCACCTAGTCATTCATACTTGCGGATTTCATTTACATTTTCGGCACTAATGAAATCCGATGTTTCCTCTCTGTACTTATTTTTTTCAAAAAAAATTGTGCGTTCATTGTTGTCTATCAACTTTGTATCCACATGAGCCTGCAAAGATATTAACTGTGGATATAGAATGGGCGGGGGGAAGGTGCACTTAGTTGACCGTTTCAATCGGTATGTTGATCCTTGAGATAGTTTTGAGATGATATTTTGTTTCACCCCATTCTCTTTGTCATTTTGTAATAACATTCATCAGTTCAAACCTTTTTTCATTAAATGTTAAAGGTCCAGCTTGAAAAATAACTTGACAATGGATACCTCCTTGTTGACATGTTTTTTACAAGGACTGACGACCATGCAATGAATGTTCCGACAGCTTGTTCAACCATATGAATGTCGTCATCATCATTTGGAATACGTATCTTGACACTCAGATCATTAGCTACGTTAATTGACACTCTAAAATGATCTGTTGGAAGCTGTCTTTTGTGTAGTATGTCATTCTGCGTATTGAACACCATAGCCCTCACTACAAGGTGATATGTGGGAGTTGAAATATATAAATCACAGTCATTTTCACCCTATAGAATATTAGTACAGTAAAGCTATCAGTGTATATGTGAATCACATTTCATAGAAACAATTATTAAAACATTGATTACCTCAGCTAAGTCAGATTTTTTAGGGGAATGGATTGCCTCAAAGCTGGTGGGGGGTGGGGCGGAATTGTCACGCATGGGTTTTTGTTGAGTTATTTCTTCTCTTTGCCTCTCCCCCATCAATGTTTCTATCATCTCTCTATGGTATTGTAATTCTTCTTGAAAAATAGATAATTTTTCTTGCATCTTTTCCATTTTTTTCATTTTCATCGTCTACTTGTTTTTGTATTTGAAAATATGTTCAGGGTGTCACCCCAAAACCCGCTCCTCTGACGCGACCATACCGCTCTGGCCACTTCAAGGCTGCTGAAAGTATGTTTGAATCTGGTGCAGGTGTTTTTTATTCTTGTGACTATGTCAGATAGAAAATATAGAAAAGTAATTAGTCATTTTAATGTAATAAGAATTTGAAACAAATCAAATTTATATTATGTCATACATACACATGTTTCCCACACTTTTTGTGTGTTTTCATCTATTAGCATCCCCTCTTTATTTACACGAGCCTCCATCCATAGCACATTGTGTTGGATGGATTTGGCTTTAAATTCTGATTCATCAATCTGCATATAAACAGGGAAACATGGTGATGGTGTTGTTTTATGTCACATATAAGTAGTACGGTAGATTTAAAAGACGTACCAATTTTTTCTCAAATGAGGCGTACCCCAAACTTGCTTTATGGTAAGGGTATGCTGGTTCTGCTATGCATTTTTTATTTTTAGCACTTAGTTGCTGTTTCATAAATAACAAACTATCAATCAAAGTAATGAATACAAGTAATGTCAAACAACGTATTACCCCACACAATGTACCTGAAAATTATGCTCCCCATGATGGTTGATAAACGCGTCCCACACTCCTTGGGATATCAAGTGTGCATAAAGAGGATGTGGGTGCGGCTTGGTTTTTACCTTCAGCATCTTTAAGATGATATTTCATTAAAATTGTGCGGAAACCTCTATGAATTCTTCCTTCAAATATTAATACATAATCCTTGTGTGAGGAATCTACTTTAAATGCACTCTTAAATGGATGGTGAAGAGTAAGTCAATGTTTTGGTATTTTATTTTAATAAATTAAAAAAAGATATCATAATGTTATTGTAATCTCTTCCCACATTAGTGTCTTAATACCAGTTACAACATGGTGTCACGAATGTAAATCAATCGGCCTGCGTTGCCAAGTGAATATTCTAATGTATCAACTAAAGATGGCTTTGTTGGGGTTAACATGTTGGCCTTACTTATTTCATCCCACCTAAAATTTTATGCCTTTTTCTTTTGCCTTAAGGATTTTGGTTAACATTGTCATACTATAATGCTATTGTTTTTTTTTGCGCTTTCAGGGTTTCATTTCCTACCATTTCTTTAGAAGTATCATCAATATCTTTCTCTGGAGTACTAGCATCAGCACTGGGACCAGAATCAACAGGTTGAGAAACCTGTTGCTACTCTGCATTGGGACCAGCAACAGCTGGTTGAGAAACCTGTTGTTGCTTTGCACTGGGACCACTAGCAGGTGGTTGAGAGAACTTTTGTGTCTTTGAATTAGGCGCATCAGTAGGTACAGAATTCATTATTTGGAGAAGTGGTTTAACATTTAATTTAGATCAAATAAAAGCAGCAACAGATAAATAATAACATTACGTAACACAATTTATGTTAAAATAAACAAATAACATGATTATTGTACTCTCTTTTTATTTATTTAAAGGCTAAAGATATTTGACTCCTCTATCGATTATGTAAATCCCTTCATTGTGGTCTCCTATGGCATAAAAAATTCCATCTACATTCGGACCGCTAATAAATGATTGTGAAGTCCATATAAAAGGTCATCTTCTATTGACCTTTCATCTGACCCTTCAGTTGTTTTGGTCGATAACAGAACAATTGACCAATTTTGGTTTGCGGGGTCTGGAACATAAAATACTTGTACTACCTGTGATGCCATTATAAATTGTTCATCTTTCTCCCCTTCCTTACTGAAATCATCTTTCATGAATCGTAATTCATCTATTTTAACATCACTCCTGTTATCAACCTACATGCATTGAAAAATCAGCACTTTGAATTTCATATAATCTAACTCCCATATTATTTTAATGATGCTAAAGTATGACATATTCACATAAATTGGATTTTTTTCCTTAGCACTGGAAACATGCATCGCCTCAGCCACAAGTTCAACCCCACTATTCTGCATGGTACTGTTTTCATCATGTTCATTAGTATAGAATGTATAACCATTAACTGCATATACATTGTAAGATAATACATACACACATGCTTCTCCGGCTAGCCATCGAAGTCGTTCTAAAATTGATTCTGGATTTTCATCTAACTGCTTCAAAATATGGTTCTAGAACCATCCTATAAACTGTCGATTATGTGTATCTAATATCCATTTTTCATCCCTATATGGATTCAAATGCCTAAGAATTTCTTTGTGGGTTTGAACACATGGATCAACATAGAAAATATTATGAAAAATGTAAAGTTGAGCCTGCTCCCAATATTTAATATTGATTGTGATAACCTCTCTTCCAGAAATTCCTTCACCCTCAAGTCGCTCAGTGCGACGAGATTTCGGTAGGCTAACGTTTTCCACACCAGATAGGTATTCAGTAAAAAATTCCATGGATTCCTCAACAATAAATTTCTCCACAATACAACCCTCTGGCTGACTTCTATTTTTGATATACTCTTTCAAAATAATAATATATCTTTCAATGGGGTACATCCATCTATAATTTATAAGAGCACATAGTCAAATAGCTCTCACCAAATGAACCATCATATCAATAAATTTCGGCGGGAAGAACATTTCCAATTCACATAATATGACGGCAATTTCTCATTCCAGAGTTGGCAATTTCGCCGGGTCTATAACTTGGATGCATATAGATTTGAAGAAGAAACATAGTTTCATTAATGTATGGTGATCATTCTTGGAAAAAATGCAATGTAAAGCTATAGGAATTAGATCTTGCATCAAAACATGACAGTCATGTGATTTCAGCCCCTTTAATTTTAAATCATTCATTGACACGATGTTCTTGATATTTGATGAATACCCCTCTGGAACCTTTACATCATTCAAGATGTTGCAAAATTGATATATCCCCTTCCTGGAAAGAGTGTAAGCAGCAGGAGGAAGAAATGTTCATTTTTCACCCTTCACTAGTGCCAACTCTTCCCGTATTCCCATCTCAACCATGTCCAATCTATACTTAATTCCATCCTTCGTTTTTGCCGGTGCATTTAGAAACGTGCCAATGACACTATCACATACATATTTTTCAATATGCATATCATCCAGAAAATATCTGACATACAGAGAATTCCAGGATTATAATTCAAAAAAACTGATCTCTTTTTCCAACTAGATTTCATTAGGTTTTTCAAAAATAGTTTACCAAAAGTAGTGTTCAAATATTTTACCTTCTCAAACAATTGATCACCTGTTAGTAGAGACGGTGTTGTGTGTTCTTATGAACTTCTGTCGAATGATATCGTCCAAGATCGATACTTATGTCGTTGGGGTAGAAATCTTCAATGTCCTAAAAACACAGGTTTTGATCAATGTTTCAAACTAATTGACTGTGTACCTTGTTCGTAAATGGGACACCCTTGAGTTAATGTAATGCTATATCCTGAAAAATTTCCATAAGTAGGAAAGTCATTTATCGTCCCGTACAACATGGCTTTCAAAGTGAAATCTTCTTTTTTGTAAGAATCATACAACGTAACACATGAATCCAAAAATATTTTCAAATCCTCGATCAATGGAGCGAAATAAACATCAATATCATTACCTAGTTGTTTTGGTCCTAATATAAGCATAGATAACGTGATGTATTTTTGTTTCATGCATGACCACAGTGGTATGTTATAATTTACCAACATAACCAGCCATGTACTGTGAATGCTGTTTTGAAAACCAAAAGGATTCACCCCATTGGAATATAACTCAAGACGAAGGTTTCTATGCTCATTTCTAAATTCAGGATACTCATGATCAATTCTCTTCCACTGAGGAGAGTCTTCCAGGTGATGTAGTTTCCCATATCTAATTCTTGTATCTTCATTCCATGTTAATTTTCCTTTAGTCTCCTCACTTCCATATATAGGCCTAACCCATGGAATGATTGGATAGTACCGAAAAATATTTGTAGGACTAGAATCAACTTTACTTTATCGAGATGAACCACACTTTGGTAATTCTTAAAGTGACTTTTGGTCCTTGAGAAACAATATACAGTCATTCGGGTAGGCATGTATTATTTCAGAGACCATACCCATCGATCGTAGCATTGTTTTGTTATTGTATGTTCGGCTTGGGAGTTCATTATCTTCTGGGAGCACGTCATTCAGGAGAGCAAGTAGTTCTGTAAAACTGGCGTCACTCAACCCATTGCCTGCTTTGAAATTATACAGCTTTAGTACGGCTGAAAATGTTGTATATTTAGTGCAACCAACATACAATGGCATTTTTTCACAACTCATTATCTTCTCAAACAATTTAGGTCAATCATGAAGTTCATCTTCAACTGTCCTTGTCATTTCCTCAATAATATTTTCATCGTCAATAAAAACTGTAATCACACCCTCCATACAATCGTCTTCACTGTTCTAGCTTGTAATCATATCAGATCTTCCATTAAATGTTGTGTTATCCAAGACACTACCTACATTCTTTTTTCCCCATGTTTATTCCAACATGTATAATTTTGAACTATTCTGTGACAAATCAAGTGTTCTTCCAACTCCTCTGGACTAATTTGTCTTGAATAAAAACAACGTAAACACAGACAGAGGATTTGAGAAGGGTCACATGCATGATCTAATCTAAACTTGATAAACTCTTTCACACCATCTTCATACTCTTTTTTCAACCGATTGGCATTCATCCATTCTTTATTCATATTCATCATCTTTATGGATTTGATCTCGAACTTGCCTAATATTATGTTTTAATTAATGAAGTAGCATTTTTTGGGTTTATCAAAAAATCATGGTACAAATTCCTCTACAATTAAATAGAGGAACCTAGCCCAAAACATGTGAAAGTACTTGAACTCTATATATATACGGGGGATTGTGACCTATCATTTGTATATCTCTATGGAGTGCCTAAAAACTATACATGGAGGGCTCTTCACCGAAACATGGGGGAGTAACATAATCCATATTTTTTCCAAACATATCACTTTTCACTTTTCAACTCTCAAGTAGATTGAAGATAATTAAAATATCCAAAACACATCATGTGCAATTTCCAATGAATGATGGAATAATAATATTGTGATCTACATGAGAAGATATTTATAATGGGCTACTCATACATGAAATATTATCATCTGAGTGAAAAATAAATAATAATAATAAAATTAACATAGCACACAATTTTTTCAATCGATACACAATGTGTAGGGTTCTCAGTCAAGGTTGGTTGTATACTACCATGTCTAAACTCATGTGAAATTCATATACATGGCGTATCTAGTAGGGTGAATATCTTCTATGGATAAGATACCTGATTTAATCTGAAATATATCAAATTAATTCCTAGTTAGTCTTACAAAGACTACATGATGCCTTTGAAAATACATGACATATAGAACAACTTGAGCTAAAGGCGTGTACTCTAGATACAAACCAAACAATCACAATATTAGATTTTACTAAGCATCCCTTATTCAATTTTTTTGTTAATTTAGTGGTTATCACAGAAGTTTTATCATCCTGGGGTGTTCATTCATAAGTCACGTATACGTAAATTAACATTTTTGTTATACAAATGTTCATCAAGAACCAACCAACATTCGATTCATTTTGTGCACAAAAAGGGACCACCAATGACCACGATTTTCACCGAGGTGTTTAGCAAATACATTTCACATTATAACCATCAAAATCAAATAGTAATAACATGAGAAAAAGAGAAAATCAATGAGTAACAGGAGGAAACTGACTGTGAAGGTATCATTAAGCACATGACAGAGATGCATTCATGGCAGAGGAGAGGCGCACAACAGAGGAGATTTCTAACTGAAAGGAAAACATAAAATAAGGGAAACTTATGAGAATAAAATAATCTAAAACCATGTACACAATTTACCACATCCCAAAAACCCCAAGAACCCACTAAAACTGAAATAAACCCACACCATGGTTAAACACACCTAAAGATAACAAGAAATTAAAGAACCCACCTTCGATAGAATGAGTTTAACAGAGTTTTTAAAATATAAAAGATGAACATACAATGGGTAAGACCTGACTAATAGGTCCTCCTTACTAGGTATAATCCCCATGTTTATTCTAGATAGAATATCCCAAATGAGTAAGCCCTGATCAATCCTCTGTTATCACACCTTTCACGACACATACATCCTAATCGCATGACTTTAAACTTTGTGGTACAATATTTTCAACACAACACGTGGTATCTAGTGAGTAGGATCATATCCCTATTCAAACTCAATGATCCCACCAATACATCTTGACAAAAATTAGTGGTAATGCACATATTTCCAATGGGACACCCCTAGTACTCTTTTCTAATCTTAACATCACACCATACCAAAACTCACCACATGATCACCAGTTACCCAATATTATTCCAAAACCAAAGGAATATACACATGCTTCATTACCCTAATCCCATCAATCTAGATTCAATACTGATTTTGACATTAAAACCATGCTATAAATCAATAAGGTTAGGAATCCAAATGATCATGTCCCTCAACCCAGTCATAACGCCAAAACTAAAAAATAGAGAGTTCTTCCCTTATACAAATAAAAGGTCTGACAATTCCTTCGCTGTCAAACTATATAAATTTTATACTATGAAATATTTTTTAACCACATAGAAATCTCTATGAAGGTCATTATAATCTTCAAAAGGTGTAGAATCTCTTAGATATAGACTGAGCACTACATGTCTAGATAAGAATTTACCCAAAAAATAACTTAATATTCATCCAAGTGGGTATCATCTCATTATGGTTATTCATCACCATAATTAACCATCGACTAGCTAATACCAGAAAAAGAATTATCATTAATACCAAAATTTTATTGAGAGGTACCACCTCAAGAACAATTCCCTACACCGAATCCTCATCCCTAAGAGGTTCATCATCAAAATCCAACTACAGAAAACAATCTTACGTTTGTAATAGTATAATACTAAAATTGAATAAATATTATCTATAGTTAATGATTATATATACTCCTACACTGACCAGCGGTGGCGGCGGTGGTGGAGGCGATAGCAGCGGAGGCGGTGACGGCGGAGGGAGCAGCGGTCGTGGTGGCGGAGGAAGTGGCATTCGTGGCTGTTGCGGCGGCGGTCGTGGCGGCAGAGACAGAGGCAGTCACGACAGAGGAAAAAAACCAATGGTGCGGAGGAGAAAGACCCAAAGGCAGTGGCGTTGGAGGAGGAGGAAGAGGAGGAGTAGGATGAGGAGGAGGAGGAATATGAGGACGCGGCATGGATGAGGAAGAGAAGTCAGGGCGGAAGAGGGTCCTGGATCAGCTTTCGCGAAAGCCTTACCGTATGTGAGAGAGGAGGGCCTATTTGGGATATTAAATAGAAATAGTTGGAACCTTTATCAGCACTCGTTAAAAGCACTGACAAAGGTATGTTTTATCAGCACTAAAATAAAAGGACTGATAAATATATATTTTATGAGCACTTTTATTTTAGCACTGATAATTATTTTAATTTTATATAAATTAAGAAAAAAAACTTTTATCAGCGCTTTTAACTAGCACTGATAAAGGAATAGACCTTTATCAGCACCTTCTGTTTAGCGCTGATACAGGGCAGTGCTTCCCTTGCCCTGTATTGTGGTAGTGATAAAACGTGCGGTCCCCATAGGGCTTAGTTCACACATTTTAAGGTGAAACTCCTCTTTTTCAATAGACATCTGTTTGAGATGTCCATAAACTAATTCACCCACATTAAATTGGATTTGATTCTTGTTTCAATAGTACACATAATATTCCTCTTTCAAGATCATCCCAAACATTGTTATTCCCCCTTTTCCATCCTCATATGCACATATTCCTCATGAGATAATCGACATCATTACCTCATGTATCTACATACCATTGGGATATACTTCCATTTTTTATGGCCACATATCATGGTTACTCTCTTTCTATGTCATATCCTTAATGAAATTGCACCCCCTTACACGGGGTTACATATTCCCTTCCTGTATTTTACCACATCCTCGACTAGGTGATCCATATATTCTTCAAGTAATCACCAAATCAAACAACGTTATTCCATATTATATTCAAGGTCAATAAAAAATGGCTTCACATGCATAATTATAACACTATCTAATGCTAATAAACATTATCCTTCTCATATATAATGTATGAAATTAAACTAGACAGATCATTCTTTGTCACATGAACTAAAATGGTATTGTGTATCAAATTAAGTAGCACTGGACAATGTGTGTTATAATTCCTTTAATAAATATTAATGTAAAGAATTTTTCATGGTTCCAATCCCAAAGTCACTGAACCTATCTCATATAATGATATAAAAATAAATAGTGACCCCAACTATTTGGATTTAAACCAAACACTCTATCATTACCTTATTAGAATCCAACAAAAACAATAATGGGGAACCTTCAATGCATAAATATGTTCACATTCATGAATATTTATGATAATTCATTAAAATTATGGATATAAATTAATATAAAAGTAATTTCAAAATGATTCATGAATACTATTAAATCCATAATAGTGTCCTAGATTTGGAAATAATTACACTCTAAAGGGTGTAATGATAATGACTTCTCATCCTATCATCCAATAAAAATTCTAAAGCATAACTACCGAATTTCACTAATGACCATATGGCTTTTGAAATCATGTCCATGATTAAATCACTTATCATGGATGTGGGAGCAATTGGGTGTCTCCTCTTCTATAAAAAACCCTTCAAAAAATTGAATAAAAATCAAAGAAAATGTGATGCAGAAGTTTCATTAATAAAAAATTTAGTTTTCCACATGTTAGGATAATTTTATTTTCTGTTTCCATGAAATAATAAATTGTTAAGATGTTTTGAATTTATAAATAACCAAATACATCTTAGTTTTTCTAGACATCAGGATATTTTTTTCAGGTATTTTATGAAAATAGTAATTTAAAAAAAATTATTTCTTTGCCTGTGAATATTATTGTCTGATCAAATAATCACTTGTGCTACTTCACATATTGGTATTTTTATAGAGTTTTTATTAGAAGTTTACTATTTCTATCACACTGTTTCCCAATGTTGTATAATTTCCATCATGAATTTTTTTTCATTATTTGGTTTCCAAAAAATTTATAACCCTCATGTCTCGAAAGTTGATGTAATCTATCATGCACCATTAGAACCACATCGTGAATATTATTGAGTTGCATAACCACCAGTATGGTATAATTCCAATAATCGAGGATACAAGAATGTTACTCCATAAAATGAATACTCACAACTCATCCTTCAAGTTTATAGTTATGGAGATGGTAGTGGAACCTATATAGAGAAACTATATTTTCATACATTAACATTACATACATTTTCAAAATACATAAAACATTATACATACAGATGCCCAATGACCATACTATTGTAGTGCCTTTGGGAACATGGAAACATAAAAACTGGTATGTATATGAGCTACATCATCTCCTACTAGGTTTTTCATAACTACCACCCTTCTTAGACACATAAAACATAATAGATATCATCATAACCCAAGGAAGGAAACATAAAAAGTGATGATCTCAGTTGACCAGAAAGGGTAAATGGGGGAGATACATAAGAATAATCATGATCATAATGGTATGAGAATATGATCACGAAAATGGAAGATCATACATTTCATATCAAATACCATAAACATGTATGATTTCATAAATCATTGCAGTTCATAAGACATGAATCATAAAGAAATATATAACATAATACATGAAGGCCTAACATAGGAATAAAACATTAAATATTGGCTGACACAAAAGAATATATAATTATTTACATACTAGTCACGACATTCATACTAAGGCCATCTTAGTAGAAAATTCCCTTTACTGAACCATGTTCACTCTTTGTTCCAACCCTGTATTACTGAACTAAGTTCCCATCTTGTTCCAACCCTATATTACAAAACCGAGTTCATTTCTCATTCCATCCTTGTAATACTAAAGCAAGTTCATTTCCCATTCCATCAAATCCAATCTCATGATATATACATCTTTACCCAATGAATTAGAGGGAGATATAGGTCTCACACATCTCTTAGTAAAATCATATAAACACGTACCACAAGAATATAAATAATCATATCATAACCCATGAAATGGAATGGGTACTATTGTCATGTAAGCATATCATAACCTATAGAAAAGACCATATTCATAATCATTTATTCATAAACATAACTCATTAAATGAAGTAGTTTTCATATTAATATATCCAATGGATGTGAACCATGTTTCATACACATCATTCCATCAAAAAATAATGCATTAAGAAAAAGAATATGAATGGTAATCTTGAGTAATTTCCCATAAAAGGCATGATTAACACCAATAAATATAATAATATACGTGAAATAATTTTGGAATTTTTTTTGAAACATTTCTTGAGTAAAATATTACTTTTTCATTGTAAATGTATTTTTAAAACATAAAACCGATTGAAAACCTCTATCTTTGAAAAAAGCTTTAAATGGTTATAAAGGTAAATTTGAAAAAGAAATTAAAATCCATTCTCATTGAAATTCATCTTCTAGGATAATTTTTTAACATTTATGAATGTAATTTTGAAAACATTGTTTTTGAAATAAAATAGGTTTTCGACTGAAGGGAGAGACACATTTAGATTTTTCTTATAAGCATTTTATTAATAACAAAATGTACCAAATAGTAAGAATATGGTAATAATACATGGATATATCTTGAATAAACATAGGATAAATAAACTCATGAGTGTTCTTGAGAGTTGTATCATAATATTTCATCAAATAAACACTTTAATTAATAATCTATAAAAGAGATGATATTGTTTCGATAAATACTTACCACATGGTAAATTGGGATCATAATCTCCATGAAGGAAAAGGAAATTACTTGAAGTTTAAATATCATGAAAATAATTATATTAATAATATAACATATAAAATTTAATTATTTACACATATATTTTAATTTAGTTACATAAAAAACACGAGTCTCAAAGAAGGAAAATAGAGATAAAAGTATATTACTGATTTGGTACCTTTTTGATATAAATCCCCATGATATAAAGATTATAAAATGGAAATTTTAATACCATTAAACATAATTATAATAATAATTTAAAACATCCATGGTCATTATTCTCACCACACAAAAGTATTTGGGGGTGAATAAAGAATGTATCTCATAGAAAAAAAAGTGATATGATATCCCCTTACCACGTGTCTTGACTCTCATAGTACTTGATAAAACCAACTGTATAATAAATATAAATTTATTATAAAACTTTTATATAACTATATTATGATATAAGACAAAATATATTGTTTTATTATGACATTATATTACCCCCTTGTTAACAATCCTCTATTAAGGTCTTTCTTTGGGAAATATCCAATATGTTTTTCGCATGTGTCTTAATTTATTTTATCTATAGTTATTTTACTTATATCATGATTCTAGAATTTAATAAATGATATAAATATCAACAATATCTATTATATGAGTATTCTATTATTCTATATAATATATTATTATGAAATAGAATACACTGTTCATGGAGACGGTACGTTGTACATACGCATGAACATTGTTTCTATTTTTATTATAGTATAGAAAGAAAGAATGAAAATGAAATATATGTATATATAAAATATCATTAAATTAGAATTATAATTTTATAAATATAATATATTTTCACTAAACCCATAAACAATACAATCCATGTATTGTGGGAATGAATCACATAACTTTGAGGTGGTGGTATTCCACACTTCTTGAAATGAAATTATTGTATTTACACCAAATGAAAAGTAGAAAAGATATTTTTTATAAATGTAATATAGAATATTAATATCATAATAAACATAATATAGTACATATATAAATGGATTGTCCATATTAATTTCTATAATTATTGGTGGTAAAGGAGAAATGGACAACCATCGTTTAGTTAGGTGGCAGTTCACTGTACTTATAAACATTATGTTCGTTACCCATTAGATGGAAGTGTCTGTAAGTGTATTTAGAATAATTATTATAAAAAACATTATATATTTATGATATTTGTTTTTTATAAAATTATTTAATAAATAGTTTGTAGGGTTTGGATATATAAAATAAAAGAAAGAAGCTTAAGAGAAGTCGTTGCCTCTTAATCAAGTAACTCCCTTTGGTTTGTGCCCAAAGGATTCCTTGAATTTCTTTCTTCCAAAGGGTAGGATTACAAGGAAAAGTGAGATATGTTTATATATTATTTTAGTGGTGTTTTGGTGATCCATGGGTATTGATATGCATGAGGAATTTTTTAGCAAGGATCCCTTTTTATAGTGGAGGAGAAGTGGCAGTCTTGAATATATTTGAAGAGAGAATTACACATATGGTTTTCTTGTTGAAATTTGATCATATAATGGTCCAAAGTTGATCCAAGTGAGGATAGGGTTAATGTATTCCCTTAAAACAGGTGTTTTACATGTTTCTAGGTCATTATGGTTATCATGTTTATTGTTTATTCCTTACTTATGTTTAATTTTACCTTAATTGATGTAATAAACTTTAATTACATTCAATAATATTTTTAGTAGAAAACTTATTTTCTAATATATGGAATTATAAATGATACTTATTACAAATATGGAATCCATTTTTCCAAATTCTAATCATATAATTAGAATAAATTAATTTAAAAATAATCATGATGAAAGGATGACACTATGGGTTTTAATGAAAAATGTCCAAAATTTTGCTATGTTTTTATATCCAATTTAAATTTGTAATTGGTTCCAATGACCTTAATTGGATTAAATTATGAATATATTATCTAATTAAACATTGAAACCAATTTAAAATATAATTTATCCTTATAAATAAATTACATGAAAAAATTGTTTTGAATTAGAATTCTGTGTTTTTCACTATTCATCAAAAAATTATGTTTCTCAAAAAATCCAAAAAATTCACTCTAAGATAAATTCAACATATTAAATTAAAAAATGAAGTTTATTTTATCAAATTAAATTTATAAATATTTTTAAATTATGTTTTATTATTTTTCACAAAAGCAGTTTATTTGAGAAAATTGTATTTTTAAACATATAAAGGAATTAAAAAAATATGACAATTCATTATAAAAATGTAATATTTATAAAATACAATAAAAAAATATTTTTAAAGTAGTAATTACTATTCAGAAAAGTATATTTAATTTATAGGTTATAATTATCTCAATAAAATAATTATAAAAAGAAATTTTTTTTTAGAAACTCAGTGTCGCATGTATCGTATGCCAAGTCGGTGTTGCGTGTAATGTATGCCAAGTCGGTATTGCATGTAACGTATGAAAATCTAATGTTGCGTGAAACATAAGACAATTATGTGCCGGGTGAATGATTTATTTTGCTTAGTTCATTTAGAGATATAAATGAAAATTTAATTTATTCAAAAATAAAGATCTATAATAATTTAAGGTGATACATTCTTCCTCCATTAAAATAAATTTATCCTTCAAAATTTAGAACTTGATTAAAAAATGAGAATACTTAATCTTAATTATATTTTTAAGTTCCCATGTATCTTCTTATAACTGGTTATTTCTCCCCAAAACATTGACCAAGTGAGTGGTCTTGTTTCATAGAAAAATCTCTGATTGGTCCATAATTTCAACTGGTTATTCTTTATAAGATTTTTCCTACTCCTGTGGAATAACCTCTATTTTCATTACATGGTAAGGGTTAGGTATGTAAATCCTTAGGATATATTCAGGGAACACATCGTGGAGTTGATATAGATTTTTAGGATGTTCTATGTGATAGGAAACCATACCAATATGATTGAGAATTTCAAAAGAACCAATATACCTAGGTTTTGTTTTCCTTTCTTCCTTAATCACATAGAATTATTCAATGGTGAGATAAACAGAAACAAATTTTCACTAACATCAAATTCATGGTCTCATCATTATTTACCATCATAACTTTTCTGTCAACATTGAGATACCATTATATACTACTAAATGTTTCTAAAATTCCCAACCATTTATTTAGTAACTGTAGGTCCCAATATATTTATTTTGCACACCATTCCCATCACGTTGAATCTCTACACTTCTTCCCATAGAGGGATTCATAGTGTTCCACCTAATTTCTTATGTGAAATATACTGTTGTAAGAAAACTCAACTAGAGGAAGGTGTTCATCCCAACATCCCTTGAAATCTAGAGAATAAAATCTCAACATATCCACTAGGGTTTGAATTGTTCTTTCAGACTTACCATATATATGAGGATGATAAGAAGTTAAGGAACTCAATTTTCTATCATGGGATTTCTGAAAACATTTCCATAATTTCAAGGTAAACATCAGATCCTAATATGATACAATGGAATGTGGTACTCCATGAAACCATACGACTTTATTAATGTTTATCCTAGAATGTTGATCCAAAGAGTAGTTCTATCAAATAGAAATGAAGTATGATTTCATTATAAGGTTATCTTATATAACCAATACAATATTAAATGTTGTAGATGTTTTTGATAGTCCAATGAAAAAATCCATATTAATTTTTTCCAATTTCCATTATACTATGGTTAATGGATGCAGCATCCCCTTTGAATGTTGTCTTCCATCCTTAACATGATATCATAGAAATCACCATGATACTAACTACACAATATCTCTCTTCATTCCATCCCAGAAGATGTGTTTTTTCATGTCCTTATACATATTTTTACTTCTTGGGTGAATAGAGAATGATTAACTATGAGCTTCCTGTAATAGCACCCTCTTCAAATATGGTATGGAAGGAACACATACACTTCTCCTAAATTGTATCATTCCATCCTGATCAAGGTTAAGCATAATAACATTTATAAATTTCTTTTTCTTCACTACATATTCCATAGGCGTCTACTTAATCATCACATGGATAGAGGGTTGAAAATTCATTATAGAAAGATGTAATTTCCTCCTTCACTTAGGAATTCCATCTCTATCCATTGAAAATATAGAAATATTGGATATCTTTTTATCCTTGTCATGGATAAGGTAGCATGATCCTATCGACTGAAAACATCATCTATATTTTTATATTTCCTAGGGTGGAAAAATATTGAGTAGTCATAATACTTTATCATCTAAAACTATATTTTCTTACACATGTTCAACTCCATATTTGTTAATATATATTTCAGTATTTTATGATTCGTATATGTATGACACATTTAATCATTAATGTAATTCATTTTTATAATTAATGAATAATTTACCCTTATTACTCTAAATCATGATATGGGTTATTTTTTCATGAATCTTCAACTTTCGTAAGAAATAACAGATAACCATGTTATTCAACATAATAACACATAACAAAAACTTCTTGTATGCATATCTAATGATTAAAAACCCTTATCAACTATATGGAAATATAATAAATGTTTCACTGACTAACCATCTCTTCAGTTCCTTATAATATACCTCTCATTCATCTGTCCATAAGAACTTGAAACCCTACCAAGTTAACGTGGTCATAAGATCAATTCGTCCAGAGAAATTCACCACAAACTGTTCATAATATCCAAATAAACCATGTATTCTATGGATCTCAGTCATTTTTTTGTCAAGACCAGCATTCAATAGCCTCTGTCATTGATGGATCTACTACTGTAATATTTATTGAGAATATGTGACCCAAACATGACACTTTTTGTATCCAAATTCAATTTTTTAAAATTCTCCATACAACTTCTCCTTCTGTAGGGTCTTTAGTACAATAATATAGTGATATTAATTCTATTCCTTAAACTTTTAATATATAATAATACCATATATAAATACTATAAAACTAATCAAGATAATATCTAAATTATCTATTAATAATATCCAAGAGGATAACAGGAAAAAAGTAAGACCAAAAGAAATAATCACATATTCATAGTGTCTATACTTTGTATGGAATGATTTCATAGGTATATCATATTTTATAACCCTCAATAATTGGTATCAAAAATTAATTTCAATTTTGGAAAAGTATTGACCTCTGTGTTGTTGAACAAACAAGTCATCATTATTGGGAAGATGATACTTGTTCTTGATTTTGATTTTTTTCAACTCATGATAATCAATACATAGTCTCATTAATCTATCCTTATTTTTCAAAAAAGACCAGTGCACCCCATGGTGAAACACTTGGCTGAATTAATCCCTTATCATGGTTTTGATTGATTTGGTTCTTCAAATTCATATGCCTCAATCAGATCCATTCTACAAGGAGTCTTTAGAATCAATGTGGTACTAGGTATGAGTTCTGTTAAGAAATTGACTTTTAATTTTGTTGGAAGGAAAGGTAAATATTCAAGAAATAGATCCACTAATTCCAGATTAATCGGTATATAATCTATTTTGATATTTTCCCCCACCATTTGATATAAAAAACCATTGAATTGGAATTTAGACACATGAACTAGATAAAATATCTACAAGAAATTCATGCTTATCATCACATGGATGGTTGATCATATGAGGGTTTGAAATATAATAATAAACATTCAATCCTCAATAATTGATATGGGTCTTATGCATTGATATCCAATCCATGCATAATAGGACATCAAATTAAACCAAAGGTATAATGATAAGATTTGCGGGAAGAACATTCTCACAATCATCAATTGTAGAGGGGGCATGGTCTTGGGATTAAATCATCACACCATTAGTGGTTTTCACTACTAATTCAATATATAATAATTTTATTAGAATATTAACACCCATAAAATAATTCTTTAGATAGGAAATTGTGGTTAGATCCAAAATCAAATACGACATTATCAGTTCTTGATAGGATGGTATGTGTACCTTTCATCATGTTGTTCTCACGCCCCTCATTAGAAATAGAGATCTCATGAGAATTCTCCTCATCCATTGACTTAAGAGGTTTTTGAAATCAATCATTATCACTAGCCCTATGGTTTGGGCATTGGTTAGCATAATTCCCATTACCCATACACTTTTAGCACTGAATCATATGAGATGCATTCAATGTTGATTTTTCTCTATTATAATTTTGAGCTAACATCTTCCCATTATTTAAGAAATCAATTTCATGGTGACCTTCCTCTACACACATAAAACAATTACTAATCCCCTTAAGAAAAATTCCTCTATGCCGCTACCAATATTTAGAGCATAAATGAATACTCATATTTTATTATGTATAGTTTTTCAGTTTTTTTAACTCTATATTTCTTTTTTCTCAAAACCTTGAGGTTGATATGTTACTCCAACCTCTATTTCAACCTTGATTGCACTAATCACAATTTCTTCATAGATAGTAATATATCTTATGGATATTTACCTTATGATACTTGTATTTAAGCCACTGAATGACCTATCATCAATACTTTCAGGTTGGATGATAATTAATTAAGTGTTCCTTGTAAGTATCATGAAATTATCCCCATAGGTAGAGACAGATTCATCATCCTGTTACTTCAAATCAAGGAAAATTTTCTCCATCATGGTTTTGATGAATCTAAGGAATTAACTTATTAAAAATTAAGCATTTTAACTCATCCTATTCCATTGAATAAATTTCATCTTGATTCTTAAAATTCTTGATTAGAGTCCACCATTTGTCTGCTTCACCTTCTAAATAATAATCATAAAAAATAACATTCTCATGCTACAAACATTAGATAATCGAGAATATCTTTTTAGTAGTGCCAATGAATTATTCAGAAAATGTATATCAGAAGTCCCTGTAAAATATTGTGGACATGGCCTCATGAAAGACTCAACCGAATTTTGTTCTCTCCATTTCTCATCCGGAATTCCACTATGATTCATAGCTTGAGAAAGATGTTTGAGAATAGAAATAATGTTTTTCATTCTATCTCATATAGAATTCAGTTTACCAGAATGATAATAATTTCATTTTCCTTCACAAAAACCATTTAATATGTTGCTTCAGGTTCCATTCATTGACTAAAACCAAAATAATAAATTAAGAAATAGTTATCCTAATGAAGAACCATGTATTCATGAAAAATTAATTTATATAACGTATATGATATGACACCATCATTAATATAGGACACCATAGGTTTGTCTTATGTTATTCATAGCCAATGTCTATTTAAATCCTTCACGATGGTTCATTAAGAGTTTTTGAATTCAAAAAAAATATTCCTCAAGGGTTTCAAACTATGTGTGAAACACGACCTGTTTTCATGTATTGGATTACCCTAAGATAAGCCAGAAATATATTTTCAATGTTTTTACCCCTAGTTACATTTGTTCAAGATCCACATCCACTAGTAGTATCTAGATAGGTATGTATTTCTAGGAAACCACTTGCTCAATCCTTGAAAAAAATTCAAGTACATCTTCCTATACTATACCTTATCCTTATACTTATCTTGAGAAATGTGCATTGGGTTCTCACTATGTTTTGTCATCCATTCTTAAAATGGTTACTTAAATATTTTATCTACTACTAACTGTATAAATCCTATATTTTAATTCTTTAACAATACATACCATTTTTGGAATAATTATAACATTATACAAATAGACACACAATGACCATACTATTCTAGTGACTTTGGAAACATGGAAACATAAACATAGTTATGTAAAGGATCTACATCATCTCCCACTAGGTTGTTCATGACTATTACCCTTATTAGTCATATCAAACATAATAAATATCTTCATCACTTGGGGGAAGAAAATATAAAAATGGGTGAGTTTAGATGTTTAGTAAGGGTAAAAAATGGAGATATATAAGCATAATCATGAGCATTAGGGTATGAAAACACAATTATTAAAATAGAAGATCATACCCACTATATAAAATATCATAAACATGTATCATGTCATAAATCATGGCAGTTCATAAGACATGAATCATAAATAAATAAAGAAAACAATCTATGAAAGCATAACATAGGAAAAAAACAAGGAATATTGGTAGACACATAAGCATATATAATTATTTTCATAGTTTTCAATGAATTATTCGAAAGGATATCTTAGTAAACAACATGATTTAATGAACTGTGTTCACTCCCTATTACAACCATGTATTACTGAACTGAGTTCACTCCATGTTCCAGTCCTATATTACTAATATGAGTTCATCTCTCATTCCAACCCTGTAATACGGAACCAAGTTAATTTATCATTTCATCCATGTATATCTCATGAGATATAAATCATTCCCCAATTCATTGGAGTGGGATATATGCCACCTATCTCTTATTGAAAACATACATACATATTCTTCATGATCATAAATAATCATATAATAACCCAAGAAATGGAATGTGTATTTTACACATGTATTCAAATGATAACCTACAGAAAATATAGGTTTCATAATCAATTATTTTTAAACATAAACCATGAAAATAATTGGGTTTCATAATCATATAACCTATAAAAAAGAAATGGGTTTCATAAAAATCCTTACAAAAAGAAATAGTATATTAATCGAAATAAAAAATGGAAATATTGAGTAATTTTCCCATAGAGGAATGTGTAACAACAATAAATGTTATATTATATGGGAAATAATTTTTAAAAATCTTAAAAAACAATTATGAAGAAAATATTCTTTCCTCTATGAGAAACTGTTTGTAAAATAAAAAACCTTTTGAAAAAAACATTTCTTTAAAAATAACTTCAAAAACATAAAAAAGAAGCATTGAAACCAATAAAAAATTTAAAAAATCCATTTCCCTGAAAATTATCTTTAAGGTTCTTTTGAAAATATTTTTAAAAACATGTTTTGTTAAATAAAACATGTTCTCAATCGAAGAGAGAGATGCAGTCTTATTTTACTTAATTATCATAATAACCAAAGAGAGAAAAAAAATAGTATGAATACATGGATATATATTGAATAGATAGAGTATATGTAAACTCATGAGTTTTATTGAGAGATGTACCATAATATTTCCTCAAGTAATCCAAATCATTTATAATCTTGAATAGAAAATAGATTATTTAAATAAACTCTTACCACATGGTTACATGGGAACATAATCTCCATGTAAGAAAATAAAATTACAAGAATCTTAAAATAAATAAATAAATTATATTCATGATATAACATGTAAAATGGTAAAATATACACCTCAATAATAATTTAGGAGCATAACAAAATAGGAGTCTCAAAGAAGATAAAACAAGACAACACAATTTTTGTGATTTGGAATATTTTTAAACCTAAACCCCATGAAATAAAAGTCATAAAATGGACATTTAATTACCAATAAAATTAATTATAATAATTATTTAATGCATATATGGGTAGTCTAAAAACAACATTGATGTAATGAGCTGTGATTAAATGATGTGTCTCGTGGAAATAAAAATAGATTAAAACCCCTTACTGTGTATCATGAGTATCATCATAATCAATAAAACCACCTGTATAATAAATATAAATTTATTAAAAACCTTTTATAGAACCATATTCTTATATCTAATATTATATAAGGGATTATTATGACATTATATTACCCACTTATTAACAATCATTTGTTGAGGTTTCACTTCAAGTAATATTGCTTTCCTCTTCGCATGTGTCTAATTTGTTATATCATTGGCCCTTATACATATATCATGATTATAGTATATAAACCATGGTATAAATATCATTTATATAAATTGTATATGTATTCTAATAATCTATATAATATAGATGTATAAAATTAAAGACACCAATTATGGAGACAGTAAGCCGTACAAACGCTTGAACGTTGTTTCTATTTTTATAATCGCATTGAAATAATGATAGAAAATAAAAAGTAAGTATATATTTATATAATATAAATAGAGGAGAATTATATTATATATATATATATCATATTATTTCACAAAACTCATCATTCATACATTCTATGTAGTGTGTAAACGAATCACAACACTTTGAGGGTCCGGTGGTCAACACTTCCTCAAACAAAATTATCATATTTATACCAAATATAAAGTACAAAAATATTCGTTTTTAAAGGGAATAAATTATATTTATGAAATAATAAATATAATATATGATATATATGAATATAATTTCCACTGTATTTTCCACCATGTGATGCGGTAAAGGATAAATGAACAATCATTAATAAGTGAGGTGGTAGTTCATCATACACGTAAACAGTATGTCCATTACCCATTAAATGAATGTATGTGATATTTTATGTAAAAACAATATAAAAAAAACATCATAATATATTTAATATAATGTGTTACTTATTAAATTATGGAATAAAAAGACTTGGGTGGTTGGATAAAGAAAATAAAAGTAAGAAGCTTGAGAGAAGTCGTTACCTCTTAATCGGGTTACGCATTTTGGTTTGTGCCAGAAGGCTTCCTTAGATTGTTGTATTCTGAATGGGAGTCTTCTAAGAGTAAGGGAAGGAATATGAGAGCTTATTTTATTAGATTTTAGGTTATCTATGTTTATTTATATTCATTAGGAATTGAGAGTAATGGATCCCTTTTTATAGTGGAGGAGGAGTTGAAATCTTATAAATATTTTAGGAGACAATTCCACCCATGTTTTTCATGTTTCAAGTGGATCAAATAATAGGAAACATTTTATCCAAGTAATTATAGGGTATAAATATTGCCAAATGGGGTTTGGAAAAGTTTCTAGGATTTATGGGTATTATATTTATGGTTTAGTAATTAGTTAAGATTAATTTTACCTTAATCAATGTAACTAATTTCAATTACATTCATAGTCTTTTTTTGGAAAAAAATGTAGTTAAACTTATAAGAAATTATAAATTATTCAAATTAAAAATATTGAATCCAATTTTTAAAATTCTAATAACCGAAGTGGTAGAAATTATTTTACATATAATCCCGCTTAAGGGGCGACATTGCGGGTTTTAAGGTAAATACTTCAAAAATATTTCTATGTTTTTATGTCTAATTTATTTTTAATATTGGTTCCAATGACCTAAATGTTTGAATTGATAAAAATATTATTGATTTTTAATTTTTATCTAATTAAAAATACAATTTCTTTGTATTATAATTTTATATTAAAAATAGTTTTGATGTATAATTCAGTATTTTTCACTATTCATCCACAAATGATGTTTCTTAGAAAAAATCCCAAAAATTTACCCTAAGATAAACTAGAAATTATAAATTATAAATTTATGTTTAATTTATAAAATTAAATTTATAAGCTTCTCTATAATTAATATTATTATTTTTTACAGATACAGTTTATTTGAGAAAATAGTATTTTTAGTCATATAAGGACATTACCCGAAATTATAGTATTCATTATAAATATGTGTTATTAATATAATAAAATTATAAAAGATATTTTAAAAGTAGTAAATTCAATTCTTATATCTAAATTTAACAAATATGTTATAATTATCTCTTTTAAATAATAAAAAAAATTCATTGAAACTCAGTGTTGTTTGTATCGTACACCAATTTAGAGTTGTGCGTAACATACACTAAGTAAGTATTATATGTCATATATGAGAGGTTAGTGTTATTTGAAATGCATGAAATGTCAGTGCAATGTGATAGATATGTTTGAAATAATGCAATATAAGATTTAAATGACTATTTAATTTATTTAAAAAAGTTCTATAAAAACTCATGGTGTTACAAACTATCAAGAACTATAATAATGTCAAGTGTCAATCTATAGAGAATGATATCAAAATACAAACTCAATATCTTTTCGATGACACCACTAAACATATAATAGCCATGATTACCCTGACATCAGAATCTAGGAGTTCTCTCTTGGTGTTTTGAGCTACTAACCACATAGGGAGGGATCATATCTCCAATTATAGTAATGAAGACCATTATTACACTATAGTTATAGCTGGGATGAAGGACAATATATTTACTATCACACAAAAGACATTCTTGAATTATTTGATAGGCGTATTGGGATTTCACAAATATACAATAATAGAAACCATGGGAGAGAATATATTATCAATAAAGACATGAAACCTATTGTCATAACCTAATGACAAGAATAGGATAGGGACATGAAATCATTCCCACCTTAATGGAGGAACATGTATACATTACCATTCCCATAGGTGAATTTTGTCATCATACTTTGAATTAAATAGGGGGATGTTCATATATATTTACTCAATTCGTATAATAAATTCAATATATCATAAAAGCTCCACCAGAAGGTTGTAATTGAAATTTCATTGAGATCTCCTGAAAACTATTTTGTATCCCATCTCATTCAAATTCTTAACAAGCTTGTCAACATATCCTAATATCCACTCAAGAATAGTGCCACATAAATACCTCCTTCTTTTGGAGGGTAGTTGTTATATTCTAATGAAAATATTGAATTCATCTCATATTCTCACATCTGTTTAAGATACATATAGTAATATAATAAGGGAAACTCATAATAAAGAACACATACCATATCATTTTCATCATAAATAATTCAGATAATATTCCATAATAGCTAAAAAATGGTGGGATTATTTTTCAAGCCATCCCGAAGGGACCAAATGACATATTATGCAAGAAAATATAGGATGTTAACCTAGACCATTCACATGATAAGGATTTATTAAGACAACACCATCGATTTTCTTAGAGTCAACAAAGAAAACTCCCATTCAATATAGCCTATAGACTACCCCAAGAAGAGAATATAAAATAAGGTCTAAAAAAGGTAGAATTTTAACCAAGAAAAGACCCCCATTCCAACATTGGTATGCCCTGATGTTTTCAAGTCTTTGTAATAACTTTCCATGTTGGTATGAGAATCTAAAAACTCCACATCATAAATTGAGAGAAACATCAAGCACTAAGTTCATCACCATGATACTATGATTACTATTTGTAGAGGTCTATATAGAATACATTAATAGAAGGTCTTCTAATTTCGTATAAGTCTTAGAAAATTCCCTCAATCTAAACAAAGATCAATGAATTGACGTTTCTTATGCCCAAGACCTCCACTACCACTACAGTTACTCAACTTGTATCAATATAAGGAAACAATGAACATTATGATATGACACTTGGAAAAGATCCAAGATTAACATATACGATTGAAGAACATTGCCATGTATATAATGACGATGTAACAAACATGTAGAGAAAACTATCATAGGATAACCTAATGAATATATTCTTGACCATTTCCTCCCCATGATATGGAATCTCAGATGCATGTAATAGGAGTGAATCCCTTATTGTTCTAGAACTAATGGGAAATCCCATCATCAGATAAATCATAATATCCTCCCCTTTCAAGGGTATGGTGAAAATATCTAAAAATATTACATGATACACTTCTAGATAGAATTTTCTACATTTTATGTAGGTCAAAACATGATTTTTAATAAAATATATGACAACATACAATATACTTTTGATACCGATTACAAGGGAATTTCTATAAATGATAATGGAATCCCCATAAAATGTATGTATCATATGACATGGAGATTATAAATCATTATAGTTAAGAACACTTTGATGATTCAAAATTCCCATAAATATGGAATCATAAAATTCATTGTTGTATGTGATGTTATGAGCCAAAATAAACCACATACTAGTTGGTTTATACAATAAACTCACCAACCTCTATGATACAAATGCAGTTCAACTGAAGCGACCAAAATATTGAGAGGAATGTACATAGAGAATATAATATTTTAAAATAATCTTCAATTTCTAAATAAGTGAAGTATACAACCATAAGAGAACCTACCATTGGGAGTATATTTCAGGATGCACCGATATTTCCAATAAAAAATACCCTTGCACAAGAGGAAAAAATTATGAAATCTATATGGGAACCTTATATGGAATCTACCCAGATGAAACCCCATCTTATAAGGTTGGGGGAATTTTTACCAACACGACTAACCATAAAATAATTAACTCTCAACTAATCATGGTTGTGTGGGTTTCAAAACAATTTTAATACCAATCCTCGGGACTGGGGTCATTTTATCCATTTTCTCCATGAAAGTCAATTTTTTCAGGTTGGGTGATAATCTTGAATATTGAGAACCCCAAATATTTCTTCTATTATGTGGAACACCCATTTAATTTTGTTAAATCATTGTAATTTTTTTAGAACTCTCATTGGATCACCATTAAAAAATTAAATTCAAGGTAATTTTCATAATAAAAATTAAAAGCTAAAAGGGATGAAAAGAAATATGACCACCATGATAGGGGAAACAATGGAGTATTTTGAGGTTCCCTTCACTTAATATATAGTGAATGAAGGATCAAACTATTACAATAATTAGAATTAAATGATTCTCGTAACAAGATATGTGTTGGTGAATTTTGAAACTATAAACCCATTAGAGGGTGTAGATCAAGACATAAAAAACTAAGGAAAATAATGTAGAATTAGTTTCATGAGATATTTTCTTCCTCAAAAAACATGTGGAATGTGTGATTACACAGAATCAAAGGATGAATCAAAATATAGACACTCAAAATGGTCATCTACCACACCATGATTCTATTGTGGTATTAAAGTCATAAATGATATGACTAGTGTGATCCATTAAATTCCACCAGCTTAAAATATCATATAGATAATAGGGATTCTATTATTCCTTTCCGACATGATTAATTTTTTAGCCAATATTGTTTTCAAAGACATCATCTTTATGAATATGATGAATAAGGGAGTTTCATATGAATGGGAACAAGATTTTCATGAATCATAAAAAAATGATGCGATATCTAATACATCCACATGCCTTGATGATACTGATAAAAGGGAGAAAACATATCATATAAGATTCCACCATGAAGAGAAATCATAGTGACCTCCTCACATAAGTATGCAATGTGAGAAAACAATATTATCTTCCACCACAACAAGAACATTCAAGACTCTGAGACTCCGTATTTTAATATGAAGAATAAAAATATCACATTTATTTTCATTATTACAAAATCAGAGACATTATATTCAGTTCCATGAGTTATATTTAGTTTGTTGAATTGATTTTATCATGTACATTCTCAACTACCTGATGTTGACTGGGAATTTGGTTTGTTCAGTGGATATCTTTTAATAGTATGGATTTCAATACATTTCAAAAAAAGGCAATCAAAGGTAAATAATTGGAGTATTTTATTTGTACATAAAATACCTAATAATGTACACTGCTAAATACCGAACAATTAGATTAATATGTTTTTGATTTTCATGACCCTCCATAGATGTTGAAAATATTCCTCGACAATGGAACATGATGTACATTTTAGAATATAATGAAAATCCAAATACATTAGATATTTAGTGTGTGGAATGTATTTTTTTCCCAACCATGGTAATTATACTACATTCCTTCCTAATATCTAAAAGAAACACTAATCATTGGGTAGATTATCAAGATCTCATAAAAAGATCAGAGTTATCCCTTTAGAATACCCATATCCTATTTTAATTTTAATAATGACTTATATATGGTGATTAAGAAGACTAAAATTGCATTTTAAATAATGATTTTTTTATTTCCTCTACGGTTATGTAATGGGATTGACTAAGGAATTCCGCACCAAGATAACATTGAATCATATCAATCACTCATAGAATTCTTTTGATGTTGTTATTATTAATTCATCGATATCCATATTAGATCATAACATGGATGAGAAAATTGTCTAATTCCTAAAATGTTGTTCGGTCTCTCTAGTCAATCTTAGTGACAAGTACGAGATCAAGGAAATCATCACTACTCTAGATAATGAAAATAAAATATACATGGTAGTTTTTTTAACTACATAATGGATTTCCCCATAATGATTGAAATCCAAAAATGGTATCTTTCTCTATGACTGTGTTAATAAGAATGAATTAGGATATTATGGAAAAAGCATAATATTTTTTGTTAACATGGATGAATATAATGTTGTCTACATGTAAGGATTTGTTAGAATCCTCCTCAAATACATTGAAAGATTTTGAACTCTTATTGTTATATAGGAAGTTCATATAGGTTATAGGGAACTCATCTTTCAGGGAAAATAAATATCCCATCAAATTAGGATACATGGCTATTTTTTGACATTGATGATATAGAAATTCATGTAATTCAATTTGAAGTACCATTCCTGTCAATTGTATACCAACTTCATTGGAAAACCTCTAGAGTTTTTGTAGGATTATATCTACTCAAGTACATTCTCTATATCGAGAATGTAAGTCATTGGGATATATCCACCAATTAAAAAAAGTGATTTTGTGTATATCATTATATCAACAAAATTATTCTGTAAGTGGGCCATGTAAATATCCCTTTTGTAGGATTGGATATAATATATTTTTTACTTTATAAGGACTAACATCGTCATAAAATATACTATCCCTAACACTATACTTATTAAAAAAGAATCAATTTATGTTTTTATTGAGTTGATTTTATTTCAGGAGTGTATAATAGTGCCCCACTAGTAACCCCACTATCATTGGGTGAAAAAATGGATATATAGTGTCCATTAACAAAAAAAATGTAGAATATACTCCAAAATATTGTTGGTAATAGTAGTAATTTCTATCCAGACATGACTCTAAAAACATTTCTGATTTTCTACATGAAAATATGTATTTAAATGAAAGTAACCCTATATTTTCTTATTTGTGTAATCAAGGAATATCTACCCATCTATATTAAATTTGACTCACTCTGCATCACTATTTGGTGGCATCCTTCAGAAGATGATAAATTCCAAAGGTGGATAGTTGAGTTAGAGGGGATCAATTAGAAGAGTTTGTGCACAATTCACAATGTGGAAATCTATTTGAATCATATTATGAAATCATTCAATGTGAATTTTTACCTCATATCATTTATTTTAATTTTTTTTGGTATTGGTTCTTTTATCCCCAATGATATTTGGAAGGAATCCTCTAAAACTAAAAAAAATATGATTTCCCTTAAATTGTAAACTAGGTCCATTCTGATGGAACATACAATATTTATACAATGGGTGGGGAGTCTACCACACATATAAAAATAATGTTTTCTTAGGAAATATATTTCATGATTCTATGTTAGTTGATGAATTCCTAATTTCATGGAATTAAACATCATAGTCTTGGTTCATGTCGCATGACTTTAAACAATATCATACCAATTTCCCTATTTCGTCGCCTAAAAATGCATTGTATAACATACTAAAAATATGATGTTAGACTTCATAGTCTTGGTCTATATAAAATTACCATAAACATCCCATCATTCTGGTCATCATAGCTTGAACTAAAACTACATGTCATAATGTCTTTGTCACATGATATAAAAATGCATGGTGGAGGTCCTTATAAAATGACCTTAAATGACATCACACATTTTTCTGAGCATTACCAACCCAAAATAAATACCCCCACCAGTCCATAAAACATGTAAATAAACTACTTATGGTGGAGTACTTTCTATTTCCTCATTCTCATACATTAGATATTGATTCATTAAAATATTATTCATGTATGGCCAGCTATATTATAATCATTTATGGACTAAAATTCCCCATTCCCATACTTACAAGATAGATATACATAGGATATTTTTCTCTATTATTTTTTTCTATATTTCCTCATGTATAACAAGTAACATAGTGACATGTAGATATTTCATCAAATCCAATACAATAATTAATAAAAAACCCTTTCCCCTAAACATGATCTTAACCTATGTGTGGAATTTTCTTGGTAAAAAAATTACATGGATCAATTCCATCTATCATATGATTTGTATACATACCCAGGTATCCTATACCTAACCCAAACATTAATTTCACCAATAAAAAATTCACCCTATATTTAAGCTTGACCAATGAAGTGGTGGATCAGTATGAGAACTATGTGTTGATTGATTTATACTCCTATAGGATATAGAGTATTTTATGCCCCGACCCAAGTTACCCAGAATCAGTGCATTATTACATTACTTTGGCATGATACAAGGAATCATGTCCCAAAATACCAATCAGGGTAGTATGCTTGGAAGTACTATATACATACATACATTTTACATTACATCATGAAATAAAAAAACAAAACTGTGCCACATTTGAACACTCTTATATCCCTTAGCCTATTCCTACAGGTTATTCATAATATAGTTCTTTTCATACTCGGAAAAATAAAACATAAGAATGTGGTGAGCTTAGATGCTCAGTAAGGATAACAATATAGCATAAACTGTCATAAATAAGAACAAACATTTAAGTCAATGTATAAGACTAGAACACTAGCCTTTTAACCATAAAATTCAGCATAATTTGGAAAAGATAAATCAAATAATACATTTTACTTATTCACATGGATATTATACTAGTCAAATAATCATATTTAATATCAATAGCCAAGTTCATAATGATGTAATGCATAATTCCAGACTTCATAACAACATAATCAAGGCCTTGTACCAAGACTACAAATAAGACTTTTTCAAGCCCTTGTGCGAAGACACAAGTTTTTCTCACGAGACCTACCGATGCATCAGGAAGCTATAACAGGCTCCACCCGTCACTTACTAATTCCAATTAATTCCTCATATGAAAATTTTTAAACATAACATAAACATTCGTATTAAAACTAGCCTATGAAATTTCAATATTTATCCATAAACCATGACTGGTATAAAAATAACACATCCACAGTCAAACATATCACAAAACCATCAATATAGTATGAAAGATTTGTATCATAATAAGTCATTCCTTATCAATAATAATATCCTATAACGGATTTTGACATAGTTGAAAATGATCAGTAAAAATCATTGAGAGAAATATACCATTTTCAGGAAAACATTTAAAAGTCTCACTATTTATCATGAAGATGTTTAAAATAGATTTTGGAATCAAAGTGTCCCATACCACTTGGAAACTTTTAAGAGGAATTTAAATTTTAATACATTATTGTCCAAATATATATATAAACCCTTAATAACATTTTTAAGACATGGGCATTAATGATAAAGATTTAGAAGAATAAATATTTAAAACATTTAATGTGATATTTTACATAGAATTCCTTACCAAATGAGAGAAGCTTGAATAAAAATAATTGAGGTAATCAAAACATTATAATATCATGAGAATAAAGGGATTCATGGTATACTATGTCTAAGTACAACATATACACCAAATAAAAGTGAATTGGAGTATAACAACAAAGAAGTCTCAATGAAATGTATGTTGAGATGAATTCCTTTATAAAGACGGTATCTTTAGGTTAAGGATAAATAAATGATGTAATTAATTGTGAAAAATATAAATACACTCAATATGATTGGATATTCAATGTAAATCAATCATAGTATATTCAAACATATTCTTGTAAAAACAACACCAATGACATGGATGTTTAACTTAATGAATATGAATTGATTTAAAATTACTCTTCTCAAGTTTATATCGATGACTTGAGAATTTATCACTGGAGTGATTATATGGATCCAAATTATATCCAAAAAATGGGGAGAGGAAGTTACTACATATGTAAATAAATAGTGATTTCACACATAATCTTGGAGTAACGTAATCAATTAAGTTTGCATAAAACCGAATGAGGTGAAATTGAAATTTGAAATTCCCTTACCGATTTGGTAACATATAAAAAATACACCCCATAAATGAAGGATCATCTAATAATGATGTAAATACCCATAAATTAATGTATATTACTCAAAAAATACAATCATTAGCAGTACATACACCACACAAAATGTAATAGTGGCAAATAGAGCATGAATCTCATGGGGATAAAAGTGAGATGAAAACCCCTTACCTTATACTTTTCATTAGTATAGGGTAGGTTAAAATCCTATATAATGGTGAAATCAATGTTATTAAATTATATATGAAACAAATACATAAATATTATATCATATATGATCTTCTAATATTTCTTTGTTAATGAATTTTCAGTTTATTTTTTGGATGTTTGAGAGGGTATGGCATCAATCATTTGATCGGGCCTGTGCTTTGACACATGACACTTACATGCCAAACAAACTTGAAATGGTGGAGAGCGTCATCAAGATCACATTCTAGGGAGGGGAAGTTTTATGTTTCCAGTCTGATTTTTTCACTCTTTGACCTTCGAGTCATGGTTTGTCTTATGTCGATGAAGCCTTTTGGGTTTTCCCCTTCTTCCCTTAAAAGGGGGTTTATTTATAATAAAAAATCTAGGGCCATTGGGCCGTTGGATGGAATGATATTTCTGTAGTATCGTTGTTTTGGGTGTTTCCCAAATGGACCGAAGGCCTAATATTTATTGATTTTTTGATAACCTCCCTTTCAAGGGATGAGGGGGAACCCTTACAAGGCCCGTAGGGTCAGAGATTACATGGCCCATAGGCTTAGTAGATTACATGACTCGAAGGTCTTAGGGAATTAAAAGAGACTATATAAAAGGAACTATTGCTCCCCAGAATTAGCATCATGATAGTAGCTCTCCACCTTCACATGGTCGTCTGACTAGGCTTCCTGTGTAAGCACATGTTGGTCCCAATGGTATAGCCATACCCTCTTATTCTGACAAATCCATTTCGCTCTGCTCTGGTGAGTGAACCAGCTCTGAATCCTCTTCTTGGGATGCTCCTTTATTGTAGAGTATGTCTAGGGAAACTGCATTTGTCTCGAAGGCCTTGAGGTGGCCTAGAAGTCTTAAAGGTGGCCCGAAATCCCCACTGACCTAAAGGCCTACGTGGACCAAAAGCCTTAAGGAATCAAAGCCCATACCAGTGGCCCAAGGTGAATAGTTATAGCTACTACAGTACTGAAAAATACCTACTACAGTTCCTTCTACCATACCTGCACAATGTACAGATCTGTTATAGTACCTACAAGGTGTACAGTTCTACTACAGTACCACACAATGTTCAGTCTGCTACAGTACCATACAGTGTCCATTCTGCTACAGTACCCGCACAATATACAGTCTTCTATAGAACCAACATATTGTACAGTCTGCTATAGTACTACTACAGTACTTCTATAGTTCCCCTGGAAAATATTCCTCTACTTGGTTTTGATCCTGGGTATCGTGGATGCACTTAAAGATACCACACCAACTGGGCTGAGGCTCATGTGTATTTTGGTTGTTAATTGATTCGTTTTCCTTTATATGTTTTATTACGTAAGTCAGGTTTTTTTATGTATAGGCTATATTTGATTCATATCTAGAATGATATTAAGTTATTAAACATTAATTTTAATCATAAAAATAAAATTATTCATGAATTATTACGATGGGGAATGAATCTCATCACATTCATGGAGACGGTAAGTCATACGTACGCACAAGCAAAAATAACATTATATTGATGGTCAAATCATATGTAATTGGATGGAATATCATATATATAGAATAATTAACATTTTATATTTGTTATTTACATCAGTTATACTCATTATTATACCCATACAAATAATGAAGTGTTTGAATAACAAACTATACCACGACGTGGAGGCGGTAAGTCGTACGTACGCACGTATGGTGACTTTGTCATTTATAGGATGGGTAGGAAAAAAAATATTGTTTCACCATATTTATAATAAAATAAAATTATTTATAAGATACTAGATTTATTATCTTGGTATGGAAACAAAAAATAAATAGGAAGTGGAAGAAGAAAATAACTTGAAAGAGGGTGGTGAAATTATTACCTCTTCTTCTGGTGTTTCCTTTTGAGTTGATGAAAAGGGCACCATAGATTGGTTTTATGATCAAAGTTAGCCCTCTAAGTTGAATTAAGAGATATTGAAAAGATATTTGGGCATGTTTTGGCCCAGACAAATGGCATTGGAGGTGTGAAATTAAGAGAAGGGGATGTACCCTTTTATAAAAGTGGTGAGGGTCACTTTAGGAAAATCTTGAAATATAATTTTATAATAAAATCATTTTCGGTTTCTAATGGATCCAAAATTATTTATTTTGAAGATAAGGTGGGGATGGGACTAAAACCATTCAATGAATAGGTTTTGGACAAGTTTATGTTACCATTTTTAAATTATCTTTTATATTTAACTCTTAGTTAAGTAGTTTAACTTTTATCATGTCTTCTTGTATTCTTACATTATATGCTTAATAAACGTACTCTAACCTTCCAAAAGAACCTCAGATGGTTCATTAATGACATATATAATATTATTTAATCCCTTTGGAAGAACAATATAATTTTGGGAATATTATATCAACCAATAATATAGTATTTGTTTTAAAAACTTAATTATGTCAATTTTGACGCTATTAGGTATTTTGTTTTTGTTAAATTCATAACAACCATATCACTTAGAAATAAACTTATCTAATCAACCATAACATGTCATATTAACCTAGAAAATTCATGTATGGTATACAAACTTTTAAATTATATTTATTTTATAATTTAAAATATAAACTATTTTTTTATTATGAAGGTAATTAATGCATCGTCATTGTGTCATAAATAAATTTAATTATTTAACATCTAAAAATTATATTTAAAATACAATTATGTATTAAATCCTTTTATATTTCTAATTAATATTTATCGTTTAATTTACCTTATGTATAACCATATTTTTAAAATGGTTTACTTAATAAACATTGAATTTAACACTTTTAACACTTCTTTAAATAAAATAATAATAAATATCCTAATCTAATCCATGTAGAACTAAAGGATCATATTTTATTCCTAAATTTTTTTTGGTCGAATTAAAATTATCAAATAGAATTAAGACAAGTGTTAGGGTAATTATAAAATAATTTTATCCTTAATTACCCTATTAACTTTTAACCGTGGTAAATAAAAGTCAAAAGTTACTATTTACCAAAAAAATATTTTTATCTTATTGAACCACATTTTACTTTCTAATATTAACAATGTCTTTCTGATTTTTGAAATTAAATACACATAAGTGGTAAAATTAAGTTTTATGCACATTTACAAATTCTCCTAGAAGGTGGGTAAGATACTGTAAAAAGGTTAATAAAATTTTATACGTCTAATTTTATTATAAATGAATCTAATGAATTACATTGAACTTATATAGGTATTTTAAATATATTTCTATTAAAATAAATTTAAATTAAATAAATAATTATTTAAATAATGATTCCGTTTTAAACTATAACGTAATGTTTTTCACTATTCATCCAAAATTTAATGTTTTCTGAATAATACCAAAAAATTACCCTAAGATAATTTTGATATTCAAAATTCAAAAATGAAATCTATTTTACCAAATTCAAAACATAAAAGTTCCATTGATTAATTTAAAATTAATTCTCATTGTCCAAACTGAAATGGGGGTTTTTAAAAATTAAAAACTATCAAAAGATTGACATGTGTTTATGTCAAATTTAAATGTAAAATTACATATAATGACCTATATTTTATTTAATGATAAAAATAGAATCTATTTATACTTAAAAACCATTCAAATGAAAAATTTATCCCTATAAATTATTTCGATTAAAAAAGTTGTTTTCAATTAAAATTTAATATATTTCTATATTCATCAAAATATTAAAGTTATTAGAAAAGTACCAAAAATTTATTCATAATAAATTATTATGTCCTGATTCTAAATACGAATTTAATTTCATTAAATTGAATATTTAAAAGTGTCAAACATTGGTTTTAAAAAATGGTTTTCCATTAAAAGGTGGTAAATTTTTATTTTTTGAAAAATACTTCTATTATCTGAAAAAATAAATTTGTTCTTATATTATAAAAAATAAACACAAAATACGGATTCTAAAATTATATGGAGTATATAAAATTCAAAATTCAATTAATACTATTCATAACCGCTTTTTGAATGACTATTTTGGTAAGTCGTGGTTCACTCAAACTCGGTGTTGCATGTAGCACAAGCTATTGAATTACTTTAAGGAAAATAACATACTATGAAATCTTGGGGTGTTAAAGAGTAATTCATGGATCTTTAATTTTGGTCCAAGCCACATATTTTAGTTGAGAACCCACATAATGTCACAATTTGTACCGAATCAACCATTATAGTTTTCTCTCTATGATTTCATCTCTAAGATAAATCCATATCTGTTTTCACATGAGCCAGATCATCGGTAAGGGCCCCATATATTTATTTATTTTCAATATTAACATAAAATAAATGAAAAAAAGTCCTTGTTCCATGACAAGAAAATAAATTGCATATGGGTCTACCTTGAACAGCTGTAATCAATTTTTGAGTATCCATCTTGTAACAACCTATGATTTTATAATTTTTTCCAATAAGTATTATATTTAATAGCATGTATTATAAAAAACACAGAGTATTGAAAACCATGATATACTATAGAAATATTATTATTTAAATATCACTACTATGAAATTGATGTTGGTTTTGTGGGTATGAATTACCATAACCATATATTGAAATATATGTAGAATTTTTATCCTTGATAACATGAATATTCTTCAAAACATTGATTATCAATTGGATAAAAATGAATATACAATCATTAGAATGTTAATCAGATGTTTTTCATGAAATGTTTTTAGTAGAAATGTATCAAAATAGTTTCTATTCATCTCAATTTATAAATAAATAAAATGAAATATATAGAAAAAAATTATAATTGAGAGAATTATCATTGATTTTTTTATTTTAAATGGAATGAGTGTAAGATTATTTTATGCTTCAAAGATTTATTTCTTCAAAAAATGGTTTTATTAAAAAAATTACATAATTTATAAATAATTTACGAGAAAATTGTAAATTAATATTAACAAAATGATAAAAATATTTGAAATTGTAATTTATTAAGAGTCTAATGATTATTATTTTTGATTTTTTTTCAAAATATTGATTTTTGATTGAATAGTGAAAAATAACATATTTTTTCAAAATGATATTTTCATTTCATTAAATAAAAATTTAAAAGGATAATTATATTTTTTCTGTTTAATTTAATGTAAAAAAATAACTAATTTACTATGTATATATATATTCTAATTAATTCCATATTAATCCTCATTACATTATCTATTTTTATCAGTTTATTTTATGCACAAAAGGTTTATTTTCTAAAAATTGGTTTTTATTTTTTGTGAATGTATATCAATATTTTTACCACTTATATAAATTTAATATTTTAAAATATATTTCATATTTGGAATTAAAATGCCCAAATTCAGTTATAAGGGGATGTTTAATTTTAGTCACAAAAGTATAAATTTGTTATGCAATGAGTTATCCCAGTAATAATAATATAAGTTAAAAATTGAAATTTAGTATCAAATATCAAAAATACATTAAAAAATCATTTTTTGGTGTATGAGAGGACTCTATAACATTAAATAATTGTGAAAAATTATTTTTTTTTCATCGGAACATTGTTCAGTTTCTATGAGATTGAATATTATAATTAATAAGATGTCACTTTCTCTCATTTATATCCTAAATATGTTTCCAGGATTTTGAAAGACTAAATAAACATTTTGAAAAATCCAAGATAAAAAAGTAAACTATAATGATTTTTTTTCATTTAAATATTTCTTAATTTTTAAATAACGTATGCTTGTTTAAAAATCATTTTTAGTGCCATTACAACCCTTATGCTGACATAATATTAAAATCAATAATATTCATATATGTTATGATTTTTCAGGATTTTTTTAAATACTAATGAAGGATATGTTGTTATTTAAGAGTTTTAATTCAAATATCATTATTATCAAGATTCCTTTTGTCACGACCTATCCTCGGGGCCCGTGCCGTGACTACCCCAAGCCCGCCTTCCATAGGCTAGGGGCTAGAAACTAGCACCAAAGGCATAATTCCTGATAAAAGGGAAGGCATTGACTTTATATTTGTAACCAAACAAAACAGAATACGCAAGATAGAGTAAACACAAAGTAAACTGAGTAAAAAAGTAAGTGCTGGAAAGTAATTTAGCCGGTATACAAACCCAACTAAAAGTACAGTACAACTGAGAAAGAAATTACAATAGTTGAAAAGTAAAACAACAACCACTGGGTCATCCTCTGAGAATCCCACCTGAAGGGTGGGTACAGATAGTCTCGTCGGTACCTTGGGTCTGTCCGTCCACTCCGTGTACGTCCCGCCAGGTGGTCCACATCCGGATACCGTCCAGATCCACAAGCCTCGACCACGATCAGTGTTGTCCGTCATCTGCAACCAACACAACGTAGTGCGGGTGATGCCAGTATAGGGGTGAGTATACGATACTCAGTAGGGACCCCGAGACCCCTGAAGGTATCCCAAAATCCACAAAGGATAATCCACTAAGGAAATATAGAAACACGAAGTATTAACCAACTCTAGTTAGGTATATGACCATACATATTCCTAAGTCAACAATCTTAGTATGACTCCAGCATCTAAGCCCAAGAACAACAAGTCCGCATAGGAAAAACGTCAATCATACGAACGATAATGATTGAATTTCAAGACTCATCTCACACAAGTATACTTCTCATGAAGAGGGTTGGAGATGATTAGATGTAGCCTATGAATCATCTCCTCTACCGAACCCACGTAGGATCCAAGTACAGAATTCATCATTGTTGAACCCACGTGGGATCCAAGTATAGTAACCATCACTGCCGAACCCACGTAGGATCCAAGTACAATTGTCATCACTACCGAACCCACAGAGGATCCAAGTACAGTCATCCACACTACCGAACCCACGTAGGACCCCAGTACAGTCATCATCGTCGTCGCATTCGCAACCAGCTCTAGGGTTCCTACACACAGCATGATCGATTCCAGAAGGGTTCAATCCACAACCCAAGAGGTTTGATACATCAACTTTCACAAAGTCCAGAGTTGATGTATAAAAATGTTCCTTCTCGTAAATAGGAACTCAATGCGATAGATGGCGCGTCAATCAGACGCCCAATCTGAGAGATAATTGTTTTTCCGTTCTAGGGGCCCGGTAATAAATACACTCTTTTATAACCTGGTTGATATCCATAGTCATCCAAAACTAACTTAAAATATCTCAAAAGAACCATCTCATCAAAAGGGTCTTAGTGCCATATATGTCGCATCGATCGGACAAGCGGTCTTTAAGTTATTCATGTTTGAGTGATTAATAGGCTCGACCCGTTTAGCCTAGTGGGCCGACAGATCGGGTTAACCCAGTTTGATGGGTCCGACCAAGCAGGGGTGTCAGAGCGGTCTGAAGGAATACCCAACTCGTCCTGAAGGGGCACGGCCCAGCCCAAAGTGGTGCGGCCCAGCCCAGCAGAGCGCGTCCTAGCCCGACGTGGCCCAACCCAGTTGGCTTGGCCGAAAGTTGAGTGGGTTCCAAGGGGGGAGGGGGCATTCCCAGTTGTCCACACCAACGGTGCCATGCGACGCCGCTCTTCCCCAATCCAGCCGGCTAGACCGGCCGACCTTCTGCGCATGTGGCCCACATGGGCAGGCTTCTGATCTTCCAGCGTGGCACCATCCAGGTGTCATGGTCTAGCTCCACCTGGCTAACCAGCGGGCCGGCTGGTTCTTCAGCGCGGCGCACTCCTGGCGTCTCAGTTTGCCTCTGCCCGGCCGGCCCACGGGCCGACCGGTTCTTTGGCCTAAGTGGCTCGTGATGTGGGATGTGGTTCCTACCACACAGCTAGCATGAAGACGCCAGCTTTCTTCACCATGTTCCCAGCATGGTGCGATGGCACCGTGCTTCCTCCGCCTCTGGTTACCAATTCCAAAAGAATAAGTTCAAGCGAAGGGTCATCGGCCTGTGTTCGTTCAGCCTGCACCCTCCGTGTTAGGTGGTAAGACATAGCCAAGAATGCATGAGGTTCACAAAACACAATGATAATTTTATTTTCAATAAAATTGAATCAAATCACCCTACTTCAAAAAGAAGTTCGCGGTTGTCAAGTGGCGGGGATGACGGTGTCGTTTCCGTCGTCGTCGGTGTGCACCTGAGGAAGTGATGTATCCTCTTTTATCACAGAGAGAAGAATAGCAGGCACCCCGTTTTTAGCGAGTTCCCATGTCAGTGTCTCCTCCCTTTCCACTTAAGAATAAGAGGATGAATAGCCGTGGTCATCGAGTCAATGTTCTTCGTCAGTGAGTTGTCGTTCTTCAACAACGAATTAGTCCCCTTTCTTCTTCACAAGAGTTCTCTCCCCAAATCCCCACACAACAAGCCAACCAAAATAAAATAAGGCCACCCCTTATTTTAATTTAACATGCCATGCATTTCAAAATACAAATTTTAAAAACTTAATTAATTAATGAAGGAGTTTCATTTAATAAATTAATGCGTGTGTTTGGAAGAGTTTAAGTGGGGAAGTGAAGAGGTTACAAAATTTAAAAGAGAGTTTCCATGTAATTAACATGGGATTTCAATGGGGTTAAGGAGTTATGGAATGTGAAGGGTTGAGGATAGATTGGGACCCACCTCACAATTATTCTCACATGGGTAGTTAGGAGCTTGTGGGTCCCACCCCAACTCCACCATGTAGGATATAACCACCATAGATATAAAATAGAAATTGCTTCAAAATTTTTATGCACTTATTATTTAATCCACTAATTTTAACTTCTCATCCTGTGTAAACTCAATTGCAGTAAAGGTACCCTTAAGTAATTACTGGCATTGCGAGTTCATCGGCGGCCTCAGATTTCAATTCAGAGCATCAGTTCAAAATGTAGAAAATCCCGCTCATTCTTTTACTGAATGTACCCGAGATAAACTTCAAAAACCGATTACAGGCACACCAGGTCTCAGAATCAAGTGCCGACAGAAGCCATAGACTCATAAAATTACAAAGTATTTAAGAAAAAACATTTCCTTTAATTTTCTAGGTCATTACATTACTCCCACCTCAGGGCTTTACGTCCCCGTATAGCTAAATCAAAAAACTGTGGAAACAAATGAGGGTACTGTGCACGCATCTGAGGCTCTCACTCCCATGTGCTCTCATGGAGGTTACCGTGCAACCAATGAATGTGCACAAGAGGAATCGACCATCCATGTAGGACACTCTCTTGTCGATCGTCGATCTCTACCAGGACCTCTGGGAATATGTACCTGTCATCGATGTCCAGCTCCCCATGGTCGATGATGTGGGTCGGGTCGTGCATGTATCTCCTTAGTTGAGATACGTGTAAGACATCATGCACGCTGTGAAACTAAGGTGGATGGGATAGGTCGTAAGCCATCTCGTCTACCCTGCTGAGGATCTAGAATGGTCTGATGAAGAGTGGATATAACATGCTGCCCCAGCCAAATCTCTGTAATCCACGTCAAGGTGAGACCCTTAAGAAAACGTGGTCGCCATCCTCGAACTCTAGTGGTCTCCATATCTTATCAGCATAGGACTTCTGTCTACTCTATGAAGTTCTCATCTTCTCCTAGATGATTTGAACCTTCTCCGTCATAGCCTGAACCGTCTCTAGTCCTACGAGTGCTGACTCCCCAGGGTTAGTCCAGCACAGAGGTGATCGGCAAGGTCGACCATACAGTGCCTCTTATGGTTCCATCCCGATGGTGGAGTTGTATCTGTTGTTTTACACATACTCCACCAAGGTTAGGCGATCCTCCTAGCTGCAACCAAAGTCAAGGAGACATGTACAGTGCATTTCCTCGAGATTCTAAATGGTCCTCTCACTCTAGCCATCCTTCTGAGGATGAAAGGCGGTGCTCAGGTGTAGTTGTGTCCCAAATGCCTCCTGTAACCCCTTACAAAGCCTAGAAGTAAAGAAAGCATCTTTATCGTAGACAATAAATGATGGAACACCATGAAGCCGTATGATCTCCTGAATGTAGAGGTGTCCCAAGATCTCAATTGATCCCTGCTCTCTGATCGGAAGGAAGTGGGCCGACTTGGTGAGTCAGTCTACGATCACCCAAATGGAGTCGTGTCCTCCAGAAGTATGTGGTAGCCCCATCACAGAATCCATGTATATCCTATCCCACTTCCACATAGGAACCTCTATGGGATGTACCAAGCCTTCTGGTACCTGGTGCTTCGCCTTCACTTGCTGGCAAGTGAGGCATCGTGAAACGAACTCTCCTACAGCCTTCGTCATACCCAGCCACCAATGTTGTCATCTGAGGTCCTGGTACATCTTCACCACTCCTGGATGTACCACTAGAGGGAAAGTGTGAAACTCCCTTAGTACTTCCTCCTACAGTGCAACTGCTACTATGGTACGCCCTCTAAAGAGGATGACATGCTCTGGTTCTTCAGAAAATCCATCAGGGGCTTGCCCTGTAGAAATCTGAGCATGTCGCATCTCACAATCAACGTCCCCACATTATGCCTCTCTGACCCCCTAATGTAGTGGAGGAGTGACTGTGAGGTACTGTAGGAAAGCTGCCCCATCACTATCCACAGAGGATATCTGCAAAGTGGATAACTGCTTCGTCACCTCTCCATGTAGCTGAATGCCAGACCTCTTGCCGAGAGCATCAGCCACAATGTTCCCCTACCTAGGAGTATATACTATCTCAAAGTCATAGTCCTGGAAGAACTCTATCCATCGCCTCTATCTATGGTTCAGGTCCTTCTGCGAGAATATGTACCTGAGACTCTAGTGGTTAGAGTAGAATTTAAAGCACTCATCCATCAGATAGTGTCGCCACATCTTCAAGGTGAAGACCACTACTGCTAACCCCAGGTCATGGGTAGCATAGTTCTGCTCATTCTGCCTCAAATGTCGTGAATCGTAGGCTATCACGGCCCAATCCTACATCAGGTCACACCCGAGTCTGGTCCCTAATGCATCGCAGTAAACTACATACTCTACGCCCTCCTCTAGCAGCCTCAAGATGGGTGCATTGGTCAAACTCTGTCTCAGCTCCTGGAAGCTCTGCTGACATCTGTCTGACCACATGAAGGGTTTCCCCTTCTTCTTCAAAGCTGAAAGCGGTGCGTCAATTATAGAGAAGTCTTACAAAAATCTCCGATAGTACCCAGCCAGACCTAGGAAACTTTGTACCTCCATCACGCTCCTGGGTGGATCCCAAGAAAGTACTTCCTTGATCTTTGTAGGATCCATAGCCACTCCCACCTCTGAGATTATGTGACCCAAGAAGTGAACATCTCGAATCCCGAACTAGCACTTCAAGAGCTTACCATAAAGATGGTGCTCTCAGAGTGTGTCCAGTACAACCTGCAAATGGTAGGCGTGATACTCTTCAGTAGTCGAGTAAATCAGAATATTGTCGATGAATACTACAAAAAAATGATTGAGGTAAGGCTGGAAGATCCTTTTTATGATACTAATGAACACTGCTGGTGTGTTGGTTATGCCGAAGGGCAAGCCAAGAACTCGTAGTGGCCATACCGACACCTGAAGTCCATCTTCTTGCACATCCTCGTCTCGAACTCTAAGCTGATTATAGCCTGACCATAGGTCTATCTTTGAGAACCATCGTGCTCCATTGAGCAGATCAAAGAGGTCATCAATCCTCAGGAGTGGATACTTGTTCTTTACGATCAACCAATTTAGGATACAGTAGTCGACACATATTCGTAAGCTCCCATCCGCCTTCTTGGAGAATAAAATCGGATAAGCTGATGGTGAAACACTGGGTCAGATGAATCCCTTTCCCTGCAAGTCCTCCAGCTATTCCCGCAGCTCACGAAGCTCAACGGGAGCCATCCGATATGATGGAGTAGATATCAGTGCTATCCTGGGGTAAAAGTCAATATAGAAGTATACTTATCTATGAGGAGGTATTCCTGGAATGTCATCAGGGAAAACGTCCGCATACTGATCCATTACAACAGGAAAACTTGAACTCCGAACATCAACCGCTCTAAGGATGAGAATAGCAAACTGATGTGTGATCGACTACCCTCTCCTCTGCGTAAGTACATCCTATGTTGCAAAGGCTCCCTTATCACCAGTGAAGGTGAACCTTCTCCAATCTATGAGGACACACCGCAATTTTTACCTAATACATTCAATCTGGGAATGGACTGTAGATAACCAGTCCATACCCAATATGACATTGTAAGGCCTCAACGCCACTATAAGAAGATACTAGTAGAATCCCTCACCTCTTAGAGTAAGGTCACATTGCCGACACCAGTGTGTAATCATCGAGTCTTCTCCCGTAAGATTCTTTATCCGTAAGGATCGTGCCAACAGCTCTGTCGGAATCTCTATGCTCCGAAGAAGGGTAGTGGCAATGAAAGAATGACTCGCTCCTGTGTCTATAAGAACTGCAGAAAGGTTGGAGTAGCCATAGAGAGTACCTAGAATCATCTTAGGTGAACCGTGGTTATAGGCCTCAACTGCCTGGAGCTGAGCCTACCCCTGTCTACCAGCTCCCTGTGGTTAGGGTGGCCCTCCTGGTGGTGGTGGTGGTGGTAGAGCATCGAAGCGTCATCCACCACCTACTGCTCGGACAACTCCCCTACCTCGTCAGCCTTCTCCCTGTAGACTTCCACGATCGAACCTTTGATTCTTACTAGGTGGCCCCTCAACCATCTGATGCTGCTCTGCATGGCAGGTCGGGCAGTCATGAGATATGTGGCCCTGCCCGCCGCATGCATAGCACTGTCTGCCTCTTGTATGACTGGCTCTACTGTGTGTGCCCTGCACATCCGAACCAGTATCCTGAGCTCGCCCACCTGATGGACTAGTCCACATGGACCTCTACGACATCTATCTACTATCGGCTTTAGAAGACTCCTCTACATGTCTCCCTATGGTAGGCCTCACTGCTAGCGTAAGAACAACAAGAAAGCTCTCCACAAGAAGAGCTCGCTCCAATACTCATGCATGTGTCAGAGTGCTGAGGGAGATCATCGAAGCCCTGATCTCATGCCTCAGTCCCTACTCGAAGGTCTAGGCCCGAAAGAATGGGTCTCGTACCATGTCTGTGGAATAGCACGATAGGTCGGTAAATCTCGCTGCATACTGGGCTACTGTCATGTTGCCCTGCAGCAGTTGTAGTAACTCTTGGATGCACACTACACGGAGGGTGGCCGGAACAAACTCTGAGTGTAAGAGACTCTCAAAGTCCGTCCAAATTATTGATTCCTTGTCGTGCACCTAGAGGGTCATTCTACACCATCTACCTACTACTGTGTGCATTAGACTCACGACAAGGATCACCATAAGGTCCACTGGTGTCCCTACAAATCTGAAGACTCTGACAATAGCCTCCAGCAAATCCTCGGCTGCCTGAGGATCCATCTATCCACGGAACCTGTGCGGCCTCTATTGCTGAAACTCATGTAATTCACTCAGGTAGCGTGCATTATCCACTACTAGGGCTGGTGGTATCCATGCCCCAGCGGGTAGAGGTACCACCGGTGCCTCTGCTATAATGGGGCCCTGCACCGAGGCCTTGTTGCTCGGTGGGCTACCATCTCGCACAAAGCTCTGAACCCTAGCCGGCTGCCTTCGTGGGGCCATCATGAAAATTAACAGGTGATCCACGGTTAATACAATATACCTGGTGAGATGACACAATGTAATCACAATGAAAATTTTTGAAACACACATGCAATCAGTGTTTTCGAGCACTAAGTCGGAAATTAGAAGTCAAGGTCCTAGTGTATGGATACATCGGCTACCACACCATTAATGGACTCACTGTACTGAAAACCGTACTCAATACTCTTAACACCATTTCATCACAGAAGAAATTATCAGAGTCCTGAGTTCTGTGGTAGAACGTCCCTCTGATACCAATTTGTCACTACCCGTCCTCAGGGCCCATGCAGTGACTACCCCAAACCCGCCTTCCATAGGCTAGGGTCTGGCGACTAGCTCCAAAGGTGTAGTTCCTGATAAAAGGGAAGTAATTTCCTTTATATAAGTAAAAAAACACAATAGAGTACGCAAGATAGAGTAAACACAAAGTAAACTGAGTAAAAAAGTAAGTGATAGAAAGTAGATGGGCTGATATACAATCCCAACTGAATGTATAGTACAACAGAGAAAGAAAGTACAACAACTGAAAAGTACAACAATAACCACCAAGTCATCCTCCGGGAATCCCACCTGAAGGGTGGGTAAATATAGTCTTGTCGGTACCTCGGGTCTGTCAGTCCGCTCCGTGTACGTCCCTCCAGGTGGTCCACCTCTGGATATTATCCAACTCCACAAGCCTCGACCACGATCAGTGTTATCCGTCATCTGCAACCAACACAATGTAGTGCAGGCGATGCCCGTGTAGGGATGAGTATACGATACTCAGTAGGGACCCCGAGACCCCTGAAGGTCTCCTAGAATCCAAAAAAGTATAATCCACTAAGGAAAGATACAAACACGAAGTATCAATGAACTCTACATAGGTATATGCCCATACATATTCCTCAGTCAACAATCTCAGTACATCTCCAACCTCCAAGCCAAAGCACAACCAGTCCACACAGGAAAGAAGTCAATCATTCCAAAGATATTGATTGAAAGTCAAGACTCAGCTCACATAGGTACACTTCTCATGAATAGGGGTGGAGACGATTTTATGTATCGTTTGAATTATCTCCTCTGCCGAACCCCTGTAGGATCCATGTACAGAAGTCATCACTGTCGAACCAACGTAGGATCCAAGTACAGTAACCATCACTGCCGAACCCACGTAGGATCCAAGTACAGTCTCCATTGCTGCTGAACCCATAGAGGATCCAAGTATAGTTGTCCTCGCTGCCGAACGCACGTAGGATCCCAGTATAGTCGTCATCATCTTCGCAGTCGCAGCCATCTCTAGGGTTCCCGCACACAGCACCCTCGATTCCGGGAGGGTTCGTTTCACGAGGCAAGAGGGTCGATACATCAATTGTCACACAGTCCAAATTTGATGTATCCCAAAGTTCCATCTCATCAATAGGAACTCGACGCGACAGATGACGCATCAATCGAACGCCCGGTCTGAGAGATAATGATTTTTCCGTTCCAGGGGCCCAGTAAGAAATACACTAATTTCTAACCCGACCAATATCTACAGTCATACAAATATCACTTAGAGTATCAAAAAAGAACCATCTCGTCGATAGGGTCCTAGTTCCGCAGACGGTGGGTCGATCGGACGCGCAGTCTTTATGTTATTCCTTTTTAAGTGATTACAGGCCCGACCCGTTTAGCCCAGTGGGCCAACGGGTCGGGTTAACCCAGTTTGATGGGTCCGACCCAGCAAGGGTGTCGGGCCGGTCTGAAGGAATACAATACTCGGCCCGAAGGGCTGCGTCCCGACCTGGCCCGGCTGTCTTGGACGGCTGGCCGAGCGGGTTCCAAGGGTGGGGGGGCCGGTTGTCCACACTAGCGGCACCAATCGGCGCCACCCTTCCCCAATCTGGCCAGCTAGACCGGCTGGCCTTCTGCGCATGTGGCCTGCATGGGAGGCCAACCAGTCTTCCAGCGCAGTGCCCTCCTGGTGTCGCAGTCTAGCTCCACCCATCCGGCTGATGGGCCTACCGGTTCCTCAGCGCAGTGCCCTCCTAGCGCCGCGGTTCGCCTCTGCCGGGGCAGCTGACGGGCTGGCCGTTTCTTCCGCCGAAGCGGCCCGTGATGCGGGCCGCAGTTCCTCTCAAACAACCGGCACAATGGCGGCAGATTCATTCTCCATGTTCCCAGCACGGCGCGATGGCGTTGTGCTTCCTCCGCCTTTGGTTTCCAATTCCATAAGAATAAGTTCCATCGGAGGGACGTCAGGCCATGTTTGTTCGGCACGCGACCTCCGTGATAGGCGGTAACACATATCCAATAATGCACAAGGATCAAGAAACACAATGAAAATTTTATTTTCAATAATGTTTAATCAAATCACCTTACCTTGAAAAGAAGTTCGTGGTTGTCAAGTGTCGTGGATGATGATATCATTTCTGTCGTCGTCAGTGTGCACCCGAGAAAGTGACGTCTCCTCTTTTATCACGGAGAGATGAAGAGAAGGCGCCCCATTGTTAGTGAGTTCCCGTATCAATGTCTCCTCCCTTTCCACAGAGGAAGAAGAGGATGAAGAACCGCGGTCGCCGAGTTGATGTTCTTCGTCGGTGGGTTGGCATTCTTCAACAAAGAAGGAATCCCCTTTCTTCTTCACAAGTGTTTTCTCCCCAAATCCCCACACAACAAGCCAACAAAAATAAAATAAGGACACCCCTTATTTTAATTGAACATGCCATGCATTTCAAAATAAAAATTTCAAACACTTAATTAATTAATGAAAGAGTTTCAATTAATTAATTAAGTGGTGTGTTGGAAAGAGATTAAGTGGGGAAGTGAAAAGGTTACAAAATTTAAAAGGGAGTTGCCATGTAATTAACATGGGACACTACTGGAAAAACTGGCATTTGCGACGGGTTATTTGCGACGGGATTTATTCTCGTCGCAAATAGTCCTGTTAAAAACTTATTTGCGATGGGGTTATTTACCCGTCGCAAATAAGTAGCCTTTTGCGACGGGGTAGCTATCCCCGTCGCAAAAGGACTGGCGCGGTTTGCGCGCCAAATCGCGGGAAACTTATTTGCGACGGGGGGAATATTCCCGTCGCAAATAACCGGCGGTGGTAAAAGGTATTTGCGGCGGGAATATTCCCCCGTCACAAATAGTGTGTCGGCAGGTGGTTATTTGCGACGAGACCCGTCGCAAATAACTATTTACCCGCTGACCGTAATAAATGTCGGCTAAGGTATTTGCGACGGGACCCGTCGCAAATAATACTAGTTGCGACGGGAATCCCGTCGCAAATGCACCCGTCGCAAATAATCTAACCTATAAATAACCCCATCCGTTTTTTTCAAATCATTCTCAAACTTCATCTTCTTCTTCTCTCGAAGTTATATTTCTAAAGTTCAGTTTTTCTCCAGTTTAATTTTTTTCTCCGGAGGTGATATTAAAGTTTTGAAGAACGATCAGAGCAGATCAATTTTCAAGGTATTTATGTTCATTTTAATTTAATATTTATTTTTAATTTTTTATTAGTTTCAATTATTCTTAATTAGTCGTAATTTAATTATTTTTATATTGTTTTGTTACTTAATAAATTTAAATTATTAGTATTGTTCACAGTTAATAGTAATTAGGAATAATTAGTAATTATTTTTAATAATTAAAAATAAATATTAATAATTAATAATAAATACCAATAATTAGGAATAATAACATTATTACATTATTAGTATATTTTATTATTAATATTAAAATAATATAATTTTTTATATATATACAGTTCTCTTTTCATCTGTGTGTTTGCTGTCTTCACATGTATTATTTGTATGTGGAGATAGAAAACGCACAGATGAAAGGAGAATTGTATATAAATTAGAAAATAATATTATTTAAATAATAATAATAAAATATAATAATAATGTTATTATTTGTAATTATTGGTAATCATTCCTAATTATTGGTAATTATTCATTTAATTACTAATAATTAGGAACAATTACCAATAATTATCAATAATTAGGAATAATTAGTAATAATTACCAATAATTAGTAATAATTACCAATAATTAGTAATAATTACCAATAATTAGTAATAATTACCAATAATTAGTAATAATTACCAATAATTAGTAATAATTACCAATAATTAGTAATAATTACCAATAATTAGTAATAATTACCAATAATTAGTAATAATTACCAATAAGTAGTAATAAATATCAATAATTACCAATAATTAGTAATAATTAGTATTAATTACCAATAATTAGTATTAATTAACAATAATTAGTATTAATTACCAATAATTAGTATTAATTACCAATAATTAGTATTAATTACCAATAATTAGTATTAATTACCAATAATTAGTAATAATTAGTAATAATTACCAATAATTAGTAATAATAACCAATATTTACCAATATTTACCAATAATTACCAATAATTACCAATAATTACCAATAATTACCAATAATTACTAATAATTAGTAAAAATTAGGAATAATTACCAATAATTATTAATAATTAGTAATAATTAGTATTAATTACCAATAATTAGTAATAATTACCAATAATTACCAATAATTACCAATATTTACCAATAATTACCAATATTACCAATATTTACCAATAATTACCAATATTTACCAATATTTACCAATAATTACCAATAATTACAAATAATTACCAATGATTAGTAATAATTACCAATAATTACCAATAATTGGTAATAATTGGTAATAATTAATAATAATTACCAATAATTAGTAATAATTATTAATAATTAGTAATAATTAATAATAATTACCAATAATTAGTAATAATTACCAATAATTAGTAATAATTATCAATAATTACCAATAATTAGTAATAATTAGTAATAATTAGGAATAATTAGTATTAATTAGTATTAATTACCAATAATTAGTATTAATTACCAATAGTTAGTAATAATTACCAATAATTACCAATAATTAGTAATAATTACCAATAATTAGCAATAATTACCAATAATTAGTAATAATTAGTAATAATTCGCAATAATTAATAATAATTACCAATAATTAGTAATAATTAGTAATAATTAGCAATAATTACAAATAATTAGTAATAATTACCAATAATTAGTAATAATTAACAATAATTACCAATAATTAGTAATAATTAGTAATAATTAGTATTAATTACCAATAATTAGTAATAATTTCCAATAATTACCAATAATTACCAATAATTAGTAATAATTATTAATAATTAGCAATAATTAGTAATAATTACCAATAATTAGTAATAATTAGTAATAATTAGTAATAATTACCAATAATTAGTAATAATTACCAATAATTAACAATAATTACAAATAATTACCAATAATTAGTATTACTTAGAAATAATTAGTATTTATTACCAATTATTAGTATTTATTACCAATAATTAGTATTAATTGCCAATAATTAGTAATAATTACCAATAATTAGGAACAATTACCAATAATTATCAATAATTAGGAATAATTAGTAATAATTACCAATAATTAGTAATAACTACAAATAATTAGTAATAATTACCAATAATTAGTAATAATTACCAATAATTAGTAATAATTACCAATAATTAGTAATATTTTCCAATAATTAGTAATAATTACCAATAATTAGTAATAATTACCAATAAGTAGTAATAATTATCAATAATTACCAATAATTAGTAATAATTAGTATTAATTACCAATAATTAGTATTAATTAACAATAATTAGTATTAATTACCAATAATTAGTATTAAATACCAATAATTAGTATTAATTACCAATAATTAGTAATAATTACCAATAATTAGTAATAATTAGTAATAATTACCAATAATTAGTAATAATTACCAATAATTAGGAATAATTACCAATAATTATTAATAATTACCAATAATTAGTAATAATTACCAATAATTACTAATAATTAGTAATAATTAGTAATAATTAGTAATAATTACCAATAATTCATAAAAATTACCAATAATTAGTAATAATTACCAATAATTAGTAATAATTAACAATAATTACCAATAATTAGTAATAATTAGTAATAATTAACAATAATTAGTAATAATTAGTATTAATTACCAATAATTAGTATTAATTACCAATAATTAGTAATAATTACCAATAATTAGTAATAATTACCAATAATTAGTAATAATTAGTAATAATTAGCAATAATTACCAATAATTTGTAATAATTACCAATAATTAACAATAATTACCAATAATTACCAATAATTAGTATTAAATACCAATAATTAGTATTAATTACCAATAATTAGTAATATTTACCAATAATTAGTAATAATTAGTAATAATTACCAATAATTAGTAATAATTACCAATAATTAGGAATAATTACCAATAATTATTAATAATTACCAATAATTAGTAATAATTACCAATAATTAGTAATAATTAGTAATAATTAGTAATAATTAGTAATAATTAGTAATAATTAGTAATAATTACTAGCAATTCGTAATAATTACCAATAATTAGTAATAATTACCAATAATTAGTAATAATTAACAATAATTACCAATAATTAGTAATAATTAGTAATAATTAACAATAATTAGTAATAATTAGTATTAATTACCAATAATTAGTATTAATTACCAATAATTAGTAATAATTACGAATAATTAGTAATAATTACCAATAATTAGTAATAATTAGTAATAATTAGCAATAATTACCAATAATTTGTAATAATTACCAATAATTAACAATAATTACCAATAATTAGTATTAATTACCAATAATTAGTATTTATTACCAATAATAAGTATTAATTACCAATAATTAGTAATAATTACCAATAATTATTAATAATTACCAATATTTACCAATAATTAACAATATTTACCAATATTTACCAATATTTACCAATAATTAGAAATAATTACCAATAATTAGAAATAATTACCAATAATTAGAAATAATTACCAATATTTACGAATAATAACATTAGTACATTATTTGTATATTTTATTATTAATATTAAAATAATATAATTTTCTATATTATATACAATTCTCTTTTCATCTGTGTGTTTTCTGTCTCCACATGTAATATTTGCATTCTTTTTCAAAATTATCAACCTACTCAGCAATGGAGAGGTGAATGTGAATGCGAATATTACATGTGGAGACAGAATGTTAAACACACAGATGAAAGGAGAATTGTATATAATATAAAAAATTATTTTATTTTAATATTAATAATAAAATATACTAATAATTTAATAATGTTATTATTATATAATTAATGTTTATGAAAAAATTATATTAGTGTTATTAAAATAATAAAAAATCAATATAATAATAAATTATCAATATTTGTAACATGTTTTGCTTTATTCTCAATATATTCAATCTTTACTTGAGTGTTTTTTCTAAAAAATTATTCAAAACCAGTAATGTTTTTATATTTTATAGAGAAATATGGATCAACGAGGTTGTCGACAATCATTATTAGGTGACCGCATATGGATAAATCAACGTAGAAATCCAAACGGTTCTGGGTTAAATCTAGTATATGTTGAGGGTGTGGAGACTTTTTTATCATTTGCGGCATCAAATTCAGAATTTGTTTCAGAAGGCAAAATAAAATGCCCTTGCAGAAAATGTGCATTGAGAACGTTTGATACGTTTGAAAAAGTGGGAGAACATCTCTTGTGTTTCGGTTTTCAACCAGATTATGTTTTTTGGTATCAACACGGTGAACGCAGTTCCAGAGCAGGTGATACCAACTTGATTCCGGATCCATCCCGGTTTCAAGATTTAGTACATGATGTTGCAGGTTCATCTGTTCAACATATAGAAACTCCGGCTGATATAGCTTCAAATCCTGAGTTGGCACCATCTGAATTTTATGAGTTGTTGAAATCTGCTGAGGATGCATTATATCCTGGCTGCAAGATGAGCAAATTAGAAGCAGTTGCAAAATTTATGGCTATCAAATCAGATAACGGAATGTCAAACACCTATTTTGACCAGATATTTTCTTTGCTGAAAACACTGTTACCCGAAGGAAATGTTTTACCTGCAAATTACTATGAGAGTAAGAGGCTAGTTCGAAATTTGGGACTTACTTGTCAGAAGATTCATGCATGTTCAAATGACTGCATTTTATATTCTGGGGAAAATGAGTCGTTGGATAGTTGTCCTACATGTGGGCAACTGAGATATAAAGAAGGACAACACGGGAAGTCTGGTTTGATTCCTGTAAAACAGTTGAGATATTTTCTGCTTACATCCAGACTTCAGCGTTTATTCATGTCTAAGAATACAACGACAATGATGTCATGGCATAAAGAGAATATTTCAACCGATAAAAGCTTGAATCATCCAGCCGATGGTGATTCTTGGAAACATTTTGATAAAGTGCATCCATCCTTTGCTTTAGAAGCTAGAAATGTTCCACTGGGCCTTTCCACTGATGGTTTCTGTCCGTTTGGATCTTATGGTAGTCAATATTCATGTTGGCCTGTTTTTTTAACTCCGTACAATTTACCTCCATGGATGTTGATGAAGGAGCCATATATCTTTTTGACTTTACTAATTCCAGGACATCCGAAGAAAAATATTGATGTTTATTTGAAGCCATTGATTGATGAATTAAATTTATTGTGGAGTAATGGTGTCAGTACATATGATGTTGCAACGAAACAGAATTTTATACTGAGAGAAGCATTGATGTGGACAATAAGTGACTTCCCGGCTTATGGGATGTTATCTGGCTGGAGTACACATGGTCAGAAATCATGTCCTTACTGTATGGGAGAGAACAAAGCATTTATGCTCATTCATGGAAAGAAACCTTGTTATTTTGACTGTCATCGCAGATTTCTTCCAGCTGATCATCCTTTTCGCAGAAACAGATCTCATTTCAGAAAAGGAACAGTTGAAAGGGATGGACCTCCAAAAATGCTATCAGTTTTGGAGTTAAAATCAGTTGTATTTTAATTACCTCCCATCACTTTTGGTCCCACAATAAACCAACAGAAAAATTCTGGTTTTGGGAAAGAACACAATTGGATTAAACGTAGCATATTTTGGGATTTGCCATATTGGTCTGATCTGTTGGTCCGACACATGTTAGATGTCATGCATATTGAGAAGAACTATTTTGATAATTTGTTTCATACAGTTTTGGATACGCCAGGAAAGAGCAAAGACAATGTAAATGCATGTTTGGATCTTGCCCAAATTTGCAGATGTCCAGAATTGGAACTATTTCAGAATGTCAGAACAGAAAGGTTACTGAAACCAAAAGCAGCTTATACACTGTCTAAAGAAAACCGTTTATTATTTTGTCAGTGGATTGAAGATTTGAGACTTCCAGATGGTTGTGCTTCTAATTTGGGTAGATGTGTAAAGAATGGTCATATTACTGGATTAAAAAGTCATGATTGTCATGTTATAATGGAGAGACTTCTACCCATTGGATTAAGAGGTCTGTTGAATTCTGTGATTTGGGATTCCATAACAGACATGTCTCATTTTTTTCGGGAAATTTGTGCGGCTACGACAGATTATGATGCTCTAGAAAAACTTGAAAAAGATGTTGTTGTAATTATATGTAAACTGGAAAAAATATTTCCGCCGTCTTTCTTTGACTCAATGGAACATTTGATGTTACATTTGCCATATGAAGCCAAATGTGGAGGTCCGGTACAGTTTCGATGGATGTACCCATTTGAAAGATGCATGCAAAAATTGAAAAGAAAAGTACGTAACAAAGAATCTGTTGAAGGATCTATTGCAGAAGCTTATTTGCATGAGGAAATATCTTTTTTCTGCTCCCATTATTTTGAATCTGAGTATCCTTCAAAACACAACCGAATGGGACAGAACGAGAGGAATATTGATGAAATCGACAATCAATTATCTATTTTCAACCAGTCAGAGCTTGGTTTTGGTGGAGTTTATGAATGCTGGCTTTCAGATGACGAACATAAGAGAGCTCATACGTATGTTCTGCTCAACTGTGAAGAAATGACATCAATTGTACTGTAAGTATTTATATCACTTATTCTATCATTTATGTTACAGTAAATAACTTTGTTTTTTATAGGTTGTATGATAATCATATCAAGAAACAAATTCCACAAATTACAGCAGCTGCTCTCGAAGAACGTCGACTGAAAAATTTCTCTCAGTGGTTTCAAAAACTGGTAACATAAATTCTTTATCTTTTAGCAACTCATTCAATGTATAGTTTACTATATTGATAATTATTTCACAAATTTTCAGGTGTCTCGACATGCTGATAAAATTGACAAATGGCTGTGTGTATTGAGTAACCCACCTTCTAAACTTGTTAAAACTTATAATGCATATGTGGTGAATGGATTTCGATTCCACACACATGCATATGGGAATCGAAAAAAACAATGAACAGTGGAGTTAGATTGAGAGGATCTCATCATCGAGAAAATGAAGTTGACTTTTATGGCATACTTGATGAAATCATTGAACTCTGTTATCTTGGACAACATTACATAACCATGTTCAAATGTTGGTGGTTGGATACAGAGAGAGGCGTGCGTGTTCATCCGACTCATGGAATCATCGATATTAAATGTAAAAGTGTTCTCGCAGTAAATGAACCATTCTTATTGGCTCAACAGGCATATCAAGTTTATTATGCAAAGTACTGTGCAACATCAAGAGACTTGACTGATTGGTGGAGTGTAATAAAAATCAAAATTCGAGACAATCAGTTTAGTCAAATTGAATGTGCTTTCACTGATGTGCAAAGAATTGAAGTTTTTCAAGAGAGTACTCAAAACCAATCTTTTTTACAAAGAGACATGAGTATCGATGACGACACCCCACATTTAAGAGTCGGTGATGACGATGATGTTAATGATGTCACATATGAATTTGAAATGGTAAGAGATGAAGCAAATGTAACTCGAATGGATATCGATGATGTTGAGGAGGAATATGAAGATGACATTGACATATATGAAGATGATGATGAAGATGAACACTGATAGAATTCCATGGTATTTATATACAATCATAATATGTATATATGTATATATAATAGTAATTATCAATTATTTGCTAACATTAACATTTTCTGTTTCAGATGGACGATGCCACATTTCATGAGTTGGCGGATGCTGACCTGACTTTCGATGCGGATGCATTGCTGACAGATGACCCTCAGCCTGCAGGTGCTCCAGGGAGTACGCGGAGGGGGCGCGGTCTTACACGATTGATGATTCCTGACCCCGTCCCCGAGCGACGTCCACGTCTTTGGTTTTATCCACGCACACGGAGGTGTGATAACCTATGGATTTGACTAAGATTTCATTAATCCATTCACATAATAAATGTTTATTATTTTTTCAGTTTTTCGCATATAGCAGTCGGATAGGGAAGTGCTATTTTGCGCAACTATTTCTCTCAGCAGTGGACCACATGGGAGCAGATTCCCATTGATGTGCAGCAGGCCATGTTCGGCCATTGGTTAGTACGTACGTAAATAAATAATTTTTATTTTGAAAATTATCTCATTTCTAACTTGATATTTTGATTTATTTGTAGGGTTTATGGTATCCGATCGAGGATACCATGCGTGACGCCATCCACGAGGCATGGGAGGTGGCCATGCGTGATCGCCTTCGTCAGTTTCTGCACAATTTAAGAAAAGCTGCGATGAAGAAAGCAGGAGTGTCAGAGTTTGATGAGTCATGTAGAGAACACCGACCAGAGTATATTTCATCCCATGTATGGGATGGATTATGTGCGCACTGGTTGAGTGGTGCCTTTCAGAGGAGATCATCGGTGGGGAGGCAGAATCCGGGGAGGCAGGAGGTGACTCATCGAGCTGGAAGTCGTTCTTTCAGTACTCATATACAGCATCTGGTACGTACATTATTTATAAATATTTTATATAACTATAAATATTAACAATTTATTTTTTATTCTTATAGGCTGTCGAGCACCCTGATATTACAGAGTACGACGTATATCGGAGGATGTATAGTGATCCTGCTACTGGGGAGCTCAGAGGTGATCGTCAGCATCACATCGTGGTCAGTATTATTTTTTTAAAAGTTTAAAAATTAACTGCATATAATATATTCACAATTTTAATTTTAAATTGCAACTATAGGAGTCATATGAGGCTGCAGCGTCACAGGCCCGGCCTGAGAGTCAGGCCAAGTCATCAGATCAGACCACTGCCCGTCAGTTTGATGAAGCGGCATGGATGCAGGCCACCCAGTATGCCTTCGAGAAGGGCCGGGTAGTTGGTATCGGCTCTCGACTGACTCCCGGAGATTATTATGGCAGTGCTGCGATGTCGGCGTCCAGCTCGAGAGGAGCTCGTGCATCTTCTTCTACTACACAGTATGAGGATAAGTTGTGATCTCAGACTGCACTGATAGAGAGTCTCCGACAGGAGCAGGAGCAGATGCGTCAGCAGCATGAGGAGGAGCGTCGACGCCAGCAGCAGCTGTACGAGGAGCAGGCGAGTCGGTGGCAGTAGTAGCATTAGGAGCAGATGGAGTACATGCGCCGACTCACTCATGCTTTAGGGATGGAGTTTCCTCCACCACCATCTGCAGATCCCCCACCTCCCCCCCCTCCTTCAGATTAGAGATTGTACTTATGTTATAAAATTTGTGAAATCAAATTTTTATTTTTTTTCTATTTGTAGTTTCGATCTCATTATAAAATATTAATAATATTATATTTTTAAATAACAATATTATTATGAATAATAATATTATTTATATTTTATAATATTAAATTATATATATATATTAAAATTTTATAATATTATAATTTAATTATATTTTTTGTAATACTTGAATTATTTTAATATTTGAATGTAAAATAATTCTATTATTTTTATATTAATTAAAATAAATTATTAATATTTTTTTTATTTATAAATTATAATTCTAATATTATTATATTAATTAAATCATTTATTAATATTCTATTATTTTTTATTTTTGAATTATAATTCTATTATTATTATATTAATTAAAATAATTTATTAATAATTTATTATTTTTATTTGTGAATTATAATTCTATTATTATATTAATGAAAATAATTTATTAATAATTTATTTTTTTTATTTTTTTTATAGTATTTGCGATGGGATACTATGCCCGTCGCAAATACTAGTATTATTAATAGTTTTTTATTTTTTAAAAAAATAGTTTTTGCGACGGGATACTATGCCTGTCGCAAATACTAGTATTATTAATTGTTTTTTATTTTTTTTTTAAAAATAGTTTTTGCGACGATACCGTCGCAAAAGGTATTTGCGATGGGACCCGTCGCAAAAACTATTTTAAAAAGTTTTTTACAAAAATACGGAGTACTATTTGCGACGGGGAGAATGACCGTCGCAAAAAACGGCTTTAGCGACGGGCCCGTCGCAAATAAGTGTTGTTGCAACACCGTTTTCAGCAACGGGCTATTTGCGACGGGCCCCCGTCGCAAAAAGCCATTTGCGACGCAATTGTTCCATAATTTTTATTCACTTCTTATTTAATCGAATAATTTTAACTTCTCAACCCGTGCAAACGCAATTGCGGTAAAGGCCCCCGTAAGCAATTAACAACATTGCGAGTTCATCGGTGCCCTCAGATTTCAATTCCGAGCACCGGTTCAAATGATAGAAAATCCAGCTCTTTCGTTTACTGAACGTTCCCGAGCTAAACTTCAGAAATTGATTTCAGGCACACCGGGTCTCAGAATCATGTTCCGTCAGAAGCCATAGACTCGTAAAATTACAAAGTATTGAAGAAAAAAAACTTCCCCGAAATTTCCTAGTCTTTACACCTATTAAGTTAATGTAGGTGAATAGTCATTAAAATTTTATTACATGGTATTTAATGTCTGACATTCATTGTTAAATCATTATAGAATAATAAAAAATCCAAAAAAACTCAATTTTATAGAATGATTTAAACAATTATTTAATTTTCCACTTATGTTCAACTTTTAATTATTAAAATTAATTCCATGACACTTAATATTTGATAGGAATGATAAAATGGAAATGGATAAATAGGGTAAAGAAGGGAGTTAAATAAAAATTTATTGATTAAAAGAAAATTCAATCATATATAACTTTAATTTTATGATTATATTAATACCTTATCCTCCTTATATTATAATATATGTAACTTAAAATCCATTTTACATGAGTCACAAACATATTATATGTTAATATTTAATGAATTTACAAGACTACCACCCACCACAATTATAAATAGAAATATCCTCTTATATATTCATTTCATTTCATAATTCATTTATCTTGAAACATACCTTCACAATCACATTACCATATCTATGTTGATGTCTTAATGGTTTCATTTTATCTATAAGGAAATCCTAGTTGTCTTAAGGTGTATGCCAATAACGGTTTCTCAATGAAGAGCTATAACTATTAACATTGGGTTTTAATGATTATTTCTGCTAAAACTCCTTAAAATATTCTATAAACACTCTGATATAATAAATTAAATACCATTAATATAATTAAATTTTATTATGTGTATGTCAAAACCCTTTTTCTCTCATTTTGGAACCTATTGGTATTTAAAAAATCGATCTTGTATATGTGCATACTAACACATCAAAAAATAGATGTGTTTCATTTTTCATCACACCACACGTGAAATGTTATTATAATGTATTTAATTAGTATATTATATATAATATACAGTTATTAATTGTTAATGATAATATATTACTTGATTTGTTACACTTCCATCCATTAGAAATTGATAATATCATCTATATATACATGTGGACAACCACATATATGAAGAGTTGGAAATATTTTTTAATATATGTAATTAATGTATTGTTTTAAAAATGAATTTAATGAATAATAAATTATAATAATTCCATGATTAATATTATAGATAAGATGAAACCAATAAAACTTTAACAATAGCTAGTATAGTGATACTAATTTGGGATTATGAACCCTACACTCTACAAAGGTATATCATGAAATTAATTTATTTAATAATTATACAATAAATTTAAAATAATAAAAAAATGGAATAATAATAATTTGAAACACCATAAATGTTTCTTAAAAATTTATAAAATAAATATAAGATTATTATACAAGACATAGTGTACATACCTGGTGAGTCGGACATGAGGTAAGAGATTTTTCATCTCAATTTCAATTCATTGAGAGCCATTCCATGTTCACCACATGTTTTCTTTAGTGTGGAATATATACTTCAATAATTAAGTATCATATCAATAACTTAATTAAATTAATGTAGTTTAAAAATTATTTTAATTTTTTCTCCTACAATTATATTTTTGAAAAAAACATAGAAAAGTGGTAAGATATTTTACTTTAAAACGTTATTCTAAATATTTTAAATCCCATTAACCAATTCCCATGTTCTATTAATTTTTTGAATAATTTTTTTATTAATAATTCAAATATTTTTAAGATATTTTAAAAATATTTTTCAATTTGATTACAAATATTTTGGAAGATTATTTTAAATATTTTCTGCATGGGTGATAATAAAATCTTTTTAACAAAGTGTATAATGAATGTTTCATTAACATTTATGAGATGAATGGATTTTCCCACCAGGGATACATTTATTATTAAATAATATAACTATAAATTATTTCACGATTTTTCAAAATAATATCCTATGAACCATTCTTTTTGTAATTTTTGTTTAATAAGTTTTAAATGAAATTTTTTCCTTATTTCTATTTGAGGACTTAAAGTGCTTCTAAATATGTATTAAATGGAAGAATTATTGATATTTTATAATGGTAATGAAATAATTTATATATTTTTATATTTTATGAACTATGAGAAAATTTCATGATCATGGGTGAGCCCGATATATCTCTCTAATTCATTTGGAATTAGTATTTTTCTCTAGGGAATAATTTTTTTTATTAATCATGCCTATTATTCTTTTTATAATATATTTTATAAGAGTGATTTTAAGAGTGATATGGATATTATTTCCTAGGTTACCTACATGATGTTTATATATTTTTAGGTTATTTTTATATTTATTTTACAAGTTATATAGATTTTATTTTGTTTTAATATATTTTATGAAACTTTTATGGGTGAAAGGTATGATTTCATGAAAATTATTTTATTAGGTTCTCATAAATTCAAAGAGACCATTTTCATTGTTATATTTTAATTTTTATTTCTTCTTAGATTTTTTATTAAATTATTGGTAAATGAATATTATTTCATTTTTTGTGAGTTATTATTTATTATCATGGATTATTATATTTTTAGAAAACATTCGTAATGGTTCTCATGAAATATTAAATGGAAGAACAAGATTCCATTCATATTATATCCCTACAGGAGATTTCTTTTTCATCTCATGTTTTAAAGAAAATTAATAGATACTAAGGATGTGTAAGAACTATTATGAATTCTATATTTAAATAAACAAATTACCCATCAATGAATCAATTATGCCTTGAATGAATCATTTTGATCAACATAAAAATAAAATTTTTTATGGAAAAAATGGAAATTTAGTGTATGTGTCAAATTTTTATTATAAGGGTTTGATATATAAGAAATTTGTTTCCTAATTATATAAAACACTAAAACAGAAGTATTTTCAAAATGTCATAATATACAACACTTCCTATAAATCTTGTTATTATGTTTTGTTTAAGTTATATAGTTTAATATTTGGTATTAAAGGAATATTATTCATACATTTGGAGGTTATGATGATTTATATGAGGATATTTTATGATTTTAAGATAATATAATATGTTAATAAGTACAATTTTGTTTCGTATTTGATATCATTTTTCAGGATGTATGTGATGGGAGTTATTTAGAAAAAATTTATTAAGTTTAAATTAATGATTGAGGTGTATGTACCCTTTTGGATTCACAGTTTTTGTAGTGAAAAGGATTCTTGTGTAATAATCATTTTATATATTTTTCATATATGTTGAAAGGTATTAACTATATTTATAGTAAAAATGATATATAATATTTAGGCAATTCATGTATGTTTTTATTAAAGGGTTATTCAATTTGTAGAAAATATTTTTTATCACCTAGATAACCATAAGATTGAAAAGAAATTTTTTGATAATGTGATTAACATTATTTTTTAACAAGTTCAATATATTGGAATCATTATATAATTAAATTAAGAGGATCTATTACTAGATATGGTTTTATCTTATTTTATAATTAATGTTTATGTTATCATAAGTAAAGATATATAATTTTATTCTCATTTTAAAGTGATTCAGGTTATTTAAGAATTAGATACGAATATTTTGAGTAATATATTTCATTGTCTTTGGAAGAATATCTGATCAAAGCATCCAAATTAATAGGTTTAAATTTTTTCTTAGAATATTTTAAACCATTTGATAATGTATTATGTTTAATATTTTATTAAATATTTTTTTCATATGATCACTAATACATGTGGGATTCTATCTTAAGATTTCATTTTTTGGATTTTGTTGGAGAAATAACATTCCCATATTTTACGTATCAAGTGATCCAGTGAATGTAATTTTCCCATTGAAAATAAAATAACCATTCTCGATAACCATAACCAATCAAACCACTATATGATGAATGATTACAATGTAACACAACTCATTGAGAAATAGACCTTACCAAATATATCAGAGTATAAAGAGGTATCCAAAACCAATATTATAGTACTAAGAAGAAACCAAAACCCATAAAACTTAAAGACTCAATAGACACTGACTCAGAAACTCCCCACATGTTCCAAGATCCAACTCCACATGTCATACCAATAGTATTGTGATCCATCACTAATGAAATGGTATACATTTTCTTTAGTTATGTATTAATATAAAATATTGGCAACATACTAATGGTCCCAATTAGTTGTGATTATAAAACATAATAGGATTTCCCCAATGACTTCCAAAATCATGCTAATAGGATAAAACATGTTAGAAAAACTATAAAAAACAATTTATATAATACTATTGATATAAAAAAATTATATAAAAACAAAGGTAGTTACAAGTAATAAAATAAAACAATTTTTTAAATCCTTTTATAAATTTCCATTTTTAGCATAACCCATTCTATTGCACATATCCACACATGCATGACCGGGTGATAGGTCCATACCCATGAGATGTCTCTCATAGATCTACAATGTCATGACAAGGTAACCATATCTCAAGTGACCCAATAGCACACAAAAATTATATATAGTTATGTCATTGTATCCCAATATTATATGCCCCTTATCGAGGGTGATATTATTTAATATGAACGTATTCCAACCATTTACGCTAAAAATAATTACCAACCTATTTTCCCAAACAAATTCATTAAAAAATTCCTTTTATAAAAATCATTTTCACAAGCCTTTTCTATAAATAAAAACAAAACACCAATTTTAAAATCATCATTTTTATACCATGTAACCTATTTCACTTTCCATAAAACAATATATTTCAACATTTTGGAAAACCATCACATAAGAGGGTTCCAAAAATAAAATTCACATAAATTTAAAATTTCAAAAAAAAAATGAAATCAATCACTTTTAAATAATTATTTCATATTATAATAGGATGAATCTAGAGTGAATCCAGAAATATCACAAACCATGGTGAAAATTAATAACATTACTAATTCTTCAACAAACAAGACTAAAACTTCAAAAAATAGCCTTTGATCATTTTACATAGCAAAAAAACCCATTTCTCATCATGATTAGAATCATACAAAATTTAACTATCCCTAACATATTTGATCCATGAATTAAAGTGAGGTAAAAATAATAAATCTAAGGACGACAAATAATAAAGAGTATTTTTTAAGGAATTTAACCTTTAATGTACTATGATTCAGTAATGGATCACTTTTGGATTAAAGGGAAGGGTATCCTAAGCCTTTAGAGGAGTGGAAGTCGAGTTAGAGTAGGAATAATTAAAAATGAGGGTTTTAATGGGTTGTTTTGATTATATAAAAAAATATTGATATAATTTTTAATGTTTAAAAGTAAAGCCACACATTCAGGAGAACTGTAAAAAACCCATGTGGCAGCCACTACCTTCAAAACCCCCTCACACGGTTTCAATCACATAGTTATAATAACTATTCTCCAGCCCTACTCATCACATATATCCATCACCACATGATTGTTCATGGGTGTCAGTATGGTTTGTCCAAACCTTGCGCTAACTATATGCCTACCTAGTCCAAATGTTTCAGTTTCCCAGAATCTACTAATGGTGTTAAATCAGTACACCTATATAAAATTTCAATAATCTTGTAAAAATTACTAAAAACCATTCCAAACTACACCTAATAATAATATATTCATTAAATAAAAATAATAAATGGTTAATTACCTAAAACCGAGGTATTTTTATTCTCCATAGAATTTATCTTTCAGTCTCCAGAGAGTGGAAACCACCCATTTTCTTGATATATTTTAGGACATTGTTCAACAATCTCCTTATAATGCTTCTAATTTTATTCATAAATTCAACCATGTCTCCATAAAACCTACACTAGAATAATTATTTTCTCCAAGAAGAATTTCAATTGCAAATATAATAACCACACAGGTGCATTAACCAACATAGCATCCAACTGTAGGTGAACAGGACCCCATCCAATATCATTGTCAGTATCAGGTCACCAACTTTTAAAATGAAATACATAAAAAACATTATGCAATAAACTAATACTTACTGTAAAATCCAATGGATATTCCACCCAATAACCCATTCAAGTATCTTAAAAGGGAATATGTATCAAGTAGATAACACACCTTGCTTCCAAAAATGATGATTCTCAACCCTTATAGATATTCTTGAGATCACAAGATCACTCACTTAAAATAACAATAACAATTTAAAGTGATATACATATGATTCCTCATGACTCTAAATTTTCCCTATTATTTTATTTAACAACTAAATCATATATATTTTCTCTTTCACAAGGATTGGTCTAATCAGTGAAGTCTCACTTTTTTCCACCAAAAAGTATTGGATAATTAAAAGGAATAACATAAAATTATTCAAAATTATCCATATGTATTATGGACAAATAACTATTGTTATATGTAAATTACACTAATGGTACTCACTCCTCCCATGATCCACAAAAATCGACTACACAATCACTAAGAATGTCTTCCAATGTTTGTATCATCTGTTTGGATTTTCTATATGTTTAAGAACGATAACCAATACTCATTATAAATAGAATCCAAACTTATTTCAATAATGATTTCAAAAAATGAGTAATCATCCTCAAATATCTATTAGATACTATCAAAAATGGATAACCTTGAATTATTAACACTTCTTGGATATAGTTCTTATGTGTGTAGTCCACCACATGAGATTTACTAATATGGATGAAAATGGGAAAATTTTTGGATTTGATCCACTATTACCCATATGGAATGATGTTTCTAAACCATACATGATAGAACATTACTAAAATACATAGTTGCCTTATACTATTACAATAAATAATAGGTAAATAAAGCAACATACCCATTAGACACTAGTTTTATGCTTTAACAAGGTGACATTTGAGGAATCTTATCAAGAACTAACCCTATTTTCATTCCATGCAATCATATGAAAATTTATATTCAATTAAATATGAATATTTTGTATCCCAAGTTTAAAAACCCATCTATAATGGTGGTAAGAATAAATAAGTTGTTCTTTACAAGCTAAAGGTATGGCCATCTGTTATCAAAACCACAATAACGAACTCCCATCAAACTCCCATCCCTCAATGGTCTCCCCTACAATGATATTTTTTTCACATAAAAAACATTAAGAAAAATATTTATTTCCTATTTAATTTTAATAAATAAATAAGATATAAAAAATTTAATTAAAACCATAACACTACCTCAATCTTCACAACACACGTGTGTGTCGACTATCATTGATAATAAATGATACTGATCTAAATCTAAATTTCTCAACTTTCTATATGACTTCTTTCTTAATTCTTCTACCACTGAATATCATTTACCATATGTATATATAAATTAAATTTTGAAAATATAAAAATACTACATCATTCTTGTTTTACTTATATTCAAATCTCTCCTCAAAAAATTTGAATCAATGTCCTGTGATCTTTAAACATAATAAATTTCTCACCGAAGAGGTATTGAAGCCATGCATTAAATGTATATAAAAAAAATACTTCCAAAACATTTATTTATTTTTCTTATACTAAAACCATAACTTCCATCATCCATAAATAACAACATGATCTCCCAACCCGAGAACACATACCAACCATAATCCCAAAACATCACAATAAATCACATAACCTTATTTAGATTCTAGAAACATCATGATCAGTTTTTATGAATGGTGAACACATAGTTCTTGAATAGAATGTTGAAATTAATTATTCCATTTAAATGTAACAAAATTTCTCCTCAATGATGTCATTGATGAATCTAATTAAGAAATTTCATAAATAGAATTTTTCTAAGAACCTTTTAGGCAACGAAAAATGTGTATCTCAGAGAAATTATTTGGTGGAATCCAAGAGATAACAAACTCTATATTTTTTAGATTCATTGACACATATATTTCATATATAACATTGTCAAGGAAACATACATATTTTATCAAAAAAGAACATTTTGAATGTTTATAATTAAAAAAATTACCCCAATAGATACCCAACACTGTCTCCAAGTATTTCGCATGATCTTCCCTTATCATTGAATACAATAATATTTCATCCAAAAACACCAGCACAATCCAATCTAGATACCTTTGAAACATTCAACTCATAAATCCCACTATGAATACAATTTAAGAAAACCACTTGGATACCCTCAATTTATTGAATAGATCATAAATGAATGGAAATGATAGAAATTATATATATTATCTTGGGTAATCCTATGATAATACACCTAAATCCTTATATTTCCATATGCCTTTTTTCATAAAAATACACGTGCATTCCATGGTGATGTGTGAGGATAAGTAAACCCTTTTATTTATAATTATGAAAACTATAACTTAAATTCAATTAATTATATGGGTTCTATCCAATAATAAAGAAGTTAGATTGGAATTTTCCATAGTAAGAGATTAATCATGAACTCCACTTCCCTTGTGGGTGAAAACCTTGAGAAAATATCCAAAAAAGAATCAGTAAATAGATAAAAAAATTGTTGGAAAACGATATTTCATGATCTTGTTCATCTATTCCATAAACATTGATTCCAAATGGTATGAGATAGTTCCAACCACTAGTGTCAACAATCTCACCACATCCTCCTATGATTTTTAGTATCCTCTAATGATATGTTCTCCACCATCATCAATTATCAAAGTTGTCCTTCTAGTATAACAATCAATGTGATCTTTGAACATAGTAAAAAAATACATACATCGATTAATTTCATTGACATTAATTTCAACAATAGTGAAATATGATATAAATTTACCCCCATAAAAAATCACAGAACATTATTTGAATATAACGGCTTGAAATATTTTTGGCCATAATGAGTTTGAAGTTTCAAAAAAGAAGGCATTATATCAGTATAAAATCCCAGATGATCAACATCATGAGAGGAAATAACGAAATGTGAATCACCCATAGAAAAATAAATCTTGAATAAGGGTATATTTTAAAATAATCATTCCTCTCACCATCGATTGATCATATTGATCATCCAAAATCTCTTAGTCATCTCTATTAAATTCCTTACTACATAATTTTCTTTATTACCCAATTGATATTTCCCTTATTGAAGAGTCATGGTATATATAGGATCATGATGGCTAGCTCGGTTCATCTGAGTTTAATTATTGTATATCCCTCATAAAATTGAAGAACAAGACATCTGGGAAACACAAGATCTACCCCTAGAACATGAACATGTATCTTTTTGAAAACATCATTAAGAATTCCCCGTCTCATTTAAATTGTGACACGATCTTGGTGGTGCGACACAATATCGCCACATCTGATCAAAATAACCAATGTGAAATCAATTGTTTTCTAACCTTTTTTTGGAGGAATATTCACTAATCCAACCACACAATTTAGATTCATACAACTAACATTGAAATATGAGTCTCATTTATACTTATTTCTAGTATTTTGGTTTCTTCCATTTACCTAAGTTATCAATGAACTTACTACAACCTTATTTACAAATATTTCTGATTATTCCATGGTCCCTATATTGAAAATCTCTATAAAATCAATTATACGAGGCATGAAAATGTTTGAGAAAATGATTGGCCATAATATTGATTTAAAAATGTGATCCAATAAGGAAAAATATATTGGAACATTCGGATAAAACTGACTATACTCACATATGTCTACACATACTTTGTCACTATAATGTTCTTCTACTTAAAACTAAAAAAATTCCATCATTCTTGTAATAATGAGTGTGTGAGGATAGAATTATTCATTAAACAAATATTAAAAATCATAACATGAATTTCCTATTTCTAATTTAGCATGAACATATAATCCCCACAATGATGTACTACATCCCACAACACATATATTTGAAACATGACTTTAAGATCAATTGGTTTGCCTAGGAAATCAAATATTTGATTCACCTTATTCAGCCAACCACTTTTTTTCCTATTTCTTCATCACCCTGAATGATGAATGAATTATAATCTTCATCATGAATGGAATGTTACACTTTCCTTAGATCATACCTTTTATTCTTTCTATCCCCATTTTTAAAATCTTATAAAATTCTCTATACCAGTTGTTAGTTCCCCTATGGCTCAGGTTAACAAAATTCCCCATAGCTTTTTTTGTTAGTATCTATGTCACCTACAAGGTTCTATTTTCTATAACAAAAATAAAATATAATATAATCTCAATGTCTAGAAACTAAAGGCTTATTAATTTAAAATTTACCACATCGGACATATCACAACTAGTATTTCCAAAATTAATAATTTTCCAACATTGTATACATTTTCCAAAATTCCACAAAGTTCTTATAAAATTAACCCATTACCAACCATTTTCAAAAATAAAAACATTTTATCCCAATCATAAATCAATACAAAAATTTAATTATACAATCCTACAACGAAGTCATTCTTATAAATTCATTTTATTCTCCTCTCATCGAATAAACCTATGATAATGAGTATACAACTGCTTGAAGTTTCTCAAAACACTTATGTACCTAACTCCCCGGTATCATGATGTTCAATATACATTTCTTAGCTATGCCTCCATATGATATACATGTCTTATATTAATAGCCATACTCTTTACTACCAAACTGACTCAAAGACTAAACCATAATGATTTTCAACTACATGAATAAACAAACTAATATTATTTGTTATAAAATAATATATGGAATGACCAATACTGATACCATTTGTAACGTGTCGCCCCCACCTTTGTCTTGGGATGGATGTGTAATGTTACTGGCCCTTAGGTGAAATTCTGATGACTCTAAAGGAAAGAAATAAATTTTGAGGGATTCATAATAATTGGGGGAAGTTTTTTCCTTTGAAAATCAATCAACTATAATAGATAACCATAAGTAACCAATCCAATATATAATATATGTATACAATTTAATACATCTAAAAGAGTAACAAACCAAATCAACTATATCAGTGTAAAAAGTGGAATCCAAAAAAAATATTAGAGTAAAAAAGAAGAATCCAAACCCAAAAACCTCATAAGATCCAAAGAAACCAAATATTTCACTCCCAACAAGCTTTATGATCTAACTCCACATGTCAAGGAAATGGAATCATGATGTATCTGTAATGAAATTTGATACCTTTCCATTACATTTGTCTCAACATTCAGTATCTACAAATTGAGTAATGTTCCCATGAAGGTGGTGAGTATAAAACTCAGTAGGATTTCTATAATGACATCCCAAATCCTACCATTAAGGTTAAACATGTTTTCACAATTATATAAAACAATTAATATAAATAAATAAAAACTATTTATATAGTTTGTAATGAAAAAAACCAGTTCCAAGAAATGAAACCAAAAAATTATTTAAAACCCTTTAACAAATACCATTTTGGTATAACCCATTCTATTCCATATATACAAAAAACTATGCCCATGTAGTAGTTCCATACTCATGAGTTGTACCTCAAAGACATAATAAGTCATCAAAAGGTAACAATATCTTAAGTTTCCCAAAGTCACACAACCCTTATACTTGGTCATGTCATTTTACCCTAATAGTACAAACCCCTTATCCATGGTCATGTAAAAAAATTCGAACACATGCAAATAGTTTATGGAAAAACCATGTTGAACCAGTTTTTCCAACTAATTTCATTAAAAAAATAATTTTATTTAAAAAAATTCACAATCATTCTTGGCCAATTGAGAAACAAGAACTTTAGAATAATCATTTTTAGACCACGTAATTAGTTCCAATTTCCACAAAACAACCAATTTCCACATTTCCACAAACCATCACTAATGTGCACTCCCCAAAAAACATTGCACAAAAATTTCAAATTACAAAAATAAAATATCACTAAATTTTAAATGAATACATAAATTTGTAATAATAGGTTTCAATAGTGAATCCACCTACCTCGAAAAAATTGTAGAAAATTAAGAATGAAAGAAATTATTTACCAAAGAAGATTGAAACTACAAAAAGAATCCATAAATCTTGTTCCCTAAAAAAACCATATATCACCAGAATTGGAATTATACAACATGGACCAATCCCTAATAGATTATTACATTATTTTAATTAGCGGTTGAAGAAGAAACCATAAAAAAATAATGAGAACATTTAAATGAATCCTCCCAATAAACCACCATGATTCACTAACTGGTCTAACTTAGATTAATGGAAAGTATCTATCCAGCCATTGGGTAGAGTGGAATTCATATAAGTGTTTGATAATGGGTAAATGAGGGGTCAAAGAGGTGATTTTTATAAGATTTACAAAAATTAGATCTAATTTTTAATGTTTGATAGTTAAGGTAAATGGTATGGAAAACCGTGCGCAGACCGTATTCTAGCCACTACCTCTATAAACCCCTTGAATAGTTGGTCTGTAGGGTTAGTGAAACTATGAAATGACCATGATTGTCCCCTATATCCAAAATCATAGAGTTTTTCCTAGTATCTTCCCGATTTATCCAATTTATGCACCAACCATGCACCTATCGAGTGCACACTTTTTCAGTTTCACAGTTTTTATGGGAAGTGTTTCATATTTTTTAAAAAGATATCTCAAACAAATCACCTCCAAAAGACCCAAAAACATCTTAAAATACCTCCAAATAATTCCAAGAATAACCCAATAACTTTATACACATGAAATAAATAAATCAATAGTTAATTACATGAAACATTTGGTGCTATATATATGTTTTCATTTATAAAATAAGAGTAAATATAAATTCTTAGTGAAAATTGATGAAAATCAAATATATAATAATTTATTATCAGGTTAATAATCTTAATAATTTCTAAAAATAGTGAAATTATTTAAAAATATAAGGTACTATCAATACAATTCTTATGAAGTATAGAAAAAATTAAAATAAATGGTTTTTAAAAATACTAAAATATATAATATTTTGATTGTTTATGATTTTACATTAATTTTATAAATAAATATGAAGGTTAAGTAAAAGTATGTGTTTTTTAATTCAAATTAAATTTTTATCTAGATGCCATCGAATAAAAAATATGTAAATAGTCATTAAACTGACTTTAAATGGTGTTTAATAAATAAAAATGATTTTTTAATCATTTTTAGACCCTAAATAATTATATAACAACTAAATTTGATATAAAATTTTGTATGATGTTATTAATGATCCATGTATGGGCCACCTAATAATTTTAAAATTACCTACATGACAGTCATATATATATATATGAATTTGTTAAAATGGTTATGGTTTATCAAGCCCAATAAGGGGGTTAAACCAAACGATAATGATTATTATGATAAATATACCGATGTAACTTTTGTCAGTTGATTCTATTTCTACATTATAATCATTTATTATTGAATCAATAGAGCTTCATATTAATTTTACATGATTCAAACATATTTTATATATATATGTGGTATGTATTTAAAAAATTTACACTAACCTTATGTATAAAATGGAATCTAATATCATATCATCCTCAAAATGAATAACTAATTCATCTCAACCATTCCCTCCCTAAATACAATAAAAACATCAATATTTTTTTCCAGTGTTTTTTTCAGAACATATATCCATATTAGAATGATTATGGTTTAATAAAAACAACGTTTCTCAATTAATATGTATAAATCCTAACAAAGTGTTCTCATATTTATTTGTTCTTCTAAATAATTCAACACTTACATAAAAATGATTGTATAATTAAATAAAAATATTATATATAATGAAATTTTTTTATGTTAATGCTAAAAAAAAAATTTAATATCCATTTCTATCATATGAGGAATAAAATGTTTTTATGTGTATTGATGGATGAGCACCACCAAGAAGTGATGTGTTTTGTTTTTCATCAAAACCTCATGAGATGGGTTATTATGATTTATTTAATTAACATATAAGTTATTTATGGCATAATTATTATTATATAAATATAACATTTTACATACCTTTTCACCCATACATCTGTTGGAAAATGACATCATCATTGATGCATATATCTGGACTAAAACCTTCACGATGTGATGTGGTTCATTTTTCCTATAAACCTCCCTTATATAGTTATGACATTTTTTATATGAAAATTTTTATAAATTTTTCATGATTAACATTTTAGAGATGATTGAACCATGAACCCTTTTATCATGGTTAGCTTACTCGTGTTGTCTTTTGATTATGAACCCATCACCCAAAAAATGATTGATTTGAACATAACTATTTTTGTAACTATATAATTAATTTTAATAAATGAAATAAATGGGAATATAATTATTTAATAAACCATAAGTATTATATTGACTATGTAATAAATTAAAATATATTTATTGTGGATTAGTTAATTTATTTACCTCACTCGTTGAACTCGAGATAAGGGATTTATCATCTAAATTTCATTTCATTGAGACGCATGACATGTTATCCTAAAATTTTATATTTTATGGTTTATATAAATAGATATGGATTTATTTTATGATAAATTTAATGAAATTATCTATTTTTAAAATCCTTTTTGTGTTCTACCCTTCAATGATCTTTTGATTAAAAAGTTACCATTTTTGTATGTGATTTTTCATTAAAATGATGTTTTTAATGTTTGTATTTATTTTTTACACTAGGTTAGTGTTAATTTACTTTTTTATATAATATTATAAATTTTAATTTAAAGACATTTAATTGTACTTTTCAAAGAATTTTTTCTCAATATAAAATGTTTATAATATAATCCATTTAATGTTTTATCTATGGGTCAATTGTGACACTTTTTACCAAATTACAAAAATAATATTTATTAACATTTTTTACAAGATTCTTTATTTCAAAACCTAATGAAAATTATTCATTATGAATAATACTAAACATTTTTTCATGGGTTTTCAATATAATAAAAAATTTCCCATTATTTTTTCAATTTTTGTTAATGGGGTTTTTATGAAACTTTTTTATCCTTACTTTTTACTTGAATAGATAAATTGATTCACCATATTTTTTAAATAAAATAGTTTATAAGATTTTATATGCTAAATTAATGATTTTATGTATGCTATGTTTTTTTAATTTCATCATGCTGATTATTGTTCATGATATATCCCCCAAATTCATTGGGTAATGATTTTTTTCTCGGGTGAATTCATGTTTAATTCACTATGGAGTTCATTCCGTTAGTAAGAGTAAAGAAAAGGGTTATTGTAATTATAGTATGAATATGATGTCCTAATGTACCAAAAGGATATTTTAATTGTTCAAAATAAGATTTCCTAGAAGTATATTGATTTAACAAGGTAAGAAAATGTCTTTATTTTTTTGTTAATTTATGTCCCTTTTATGGTTGAAATAAATATTTTGAAGAAAAAATATTTAATGGGTTTAATGGTTTCCTTGGAATTCTATGAAAAACTCATGACTTGGAAATTTGTTTTATGATATATTTTGAGATGCTTTATGAAAATTATGGGAAATTAATTTTATTTCATGGTAATGTAAATTTTATTTAACCTGATTTTGTGTTATTAGAAAGGAAACCCTTATTATAATTTTTCAATACAAAACAAATGAACTACCTTGTCTACTTTCTATTTATATCCATTATTGATTTTCTTTCATATCACATTTTCAATTGTTTTTCATTTGTTATAAGGGTTAGTATGAATTATTATTAAGTGTGGATTCCAAAAGTGAACTATCCTTTAACAAGGAAATAATTGTTTGAATGAAACATGAATGTGAATTTAAGAATCATTTGTTTATGGATCCAAAATGGAAATTGAGTTTAAGTGTCCAATATTTATTTTATGTGTTTGATAGATAAGATATAATTATTAATTTCTCTAATAATATAAAAACAAAATTATCATCAAAATGTTTTAAATGGAAACTCTTAATATAAATCATGTAATTATGAGTTGTTTATGTTTTGGGATGTTATATATCTTGTAATTACATGTCTACTTTTAAAATAACCAGGTATATTTTAAAACTACAACATCATATGAATCCCTATTATTAGTTCAATGGTCAATGGAAAATGCCTCTGACTTATGTATAACTAGATATACATAGTCTAATATATAACTAGTTTATCCATTAATAAGAACTTGGGAAATGTACCCGTTATATGTGTGAAAATCCAACCGTGATTATGTTATTTCATTGAAAAACTATAAATATGGTTTCATTCAACCACATGGGAATTATATTCAATCTAATATATGAAAATAAATGAAGAAATCATCCCCATATAATTGATTCAGTACTATACACTTAAATTAGTTCTTTCCCAATGTCATCTTTCACTAGGATCCTATATAAACTATGTTTTGATTTATTTATTGTCATATATGATACAGAATGTTGTGAATATATTATATATTGGGATCTTTCGTGACTCCGAACATATAAATATTCTCTACTCACATTAATATGTGGAATCTTGTAGAGGGGAATCCCTATTTTACGTCCCTATACATAAAAATTCTCTATGTAGAAGGACCCTATTATGAATTCCCACTAGACCAATAAAAAATGTTATTTTTTTCATAAAAGATTTATTTATGTAGATTTTCTCAATATTGTATCATCCTTCTAATAAATTACTAAATATTTTCCCCCTATATTTAATCTATACCAACCTATAAGACATTATCATAGAATTCCTCTTCCAGGAACAAAAAATAAAATATTTCTCCCTTATTTAAGAGTTTAATCACCACTATTTTTTTCTCCATCTCTACTGAATTATATGGTTATGGAAAGGTTAAAAGACCAGGACATCATTGTTCAGTGATCCAATTTCAAAAAATTCCTATATCCTTGTGAAAGATTTAGATATTAATAAGAACCATATTCCAAGAACTACATATGAATTAATTCATGTCCTCAAAGGATATTTATTGATTCCCATGATTTTATGTCCCTAGTCAAAAACATAGTTTCACTATTTGAAAAATTAATTTGATAAAAATTCCACTAATTATGGATCTGAGTAATTTTTATGTGTATTCCCAAAATATTAAAATTACATAATCTAATATATTATGTTGATCCTAAAAGGATACTTTTTACAATATTCTATATCCTGGGACCTATACTTGGGAATATCAAATTTTCCATACATATGATGCATATCTATATTGGAGATATTACATTCATTAACTACAAATTTCTTGATTCCTACACACATCTGATACGTATTGATATCTCGTTCTCTAATCCTCGTTACAGATGAATATATAAAAAACAACCCTCTCCCACCATTGTTATTTAGGCATATTCAAAAATATATTATCATTTCGATGGAACTGGCCCAAGGTGGGTGTAATGACCCACCAATTCTCATTGGCTTGAGAGCTCAATGGGTCATTACTAAGACTTAAGTAACATCCCCAAGATTCCAAAGGCTGGAAATAAATGCCAAAGGGTTTTAAATAGAAGTTGGGGGACGATTTACCCTTAAAGAAATAACCCATAAACCAACCATGCATAACCAAACATTCACTATATGATGCATGAACAAAAGAATAACCAGTAAACAACATCATTCCTATCAAACCAGATCAAGTACATAACATCAGAAGACCAAACCAAGCATCAAAGTATATAGCAGATGAACAACTCAATAATCTCAAAAGACACCACGACTCCGTGCTCCATATGCTCTAAGCTCCACAAAATCTTCCAAGCATCACCACAAGCCACATGCAATAAGATGATTTACCTTTACATATGTCATGGAATATAACATCTGGAAAAGCAGGGGTGAGTATAAAACTCAGTAGGTTTCCCTAATGAATTCCATACTCATGCCACTAGGTTAGAAAGGTTAGAAACATTTATGTAAAAACAGTTTATATAAAACATTTCCCAAAAAATATTTTATAACTAAATACAAACAAGTTTCAAAAACCATTTATAACCAAAGACATTCCAAGAGCAATTGAAACCAATTTTCCAGCAATTAATTTTCAAAAAAAACCAAACAAGCTTTAGAACCATTTCACAATATCCCTTTTTTGCATACCCAACCGTTCTTCAACCCATGAAACCAACCATGTATTCTATGTTATGGAAGTTCCATAATCATGAGTGGTTTCTCATCGATCTACCAAGTCATCACAAGTTAATTTTTTCCCATGTTCCATTACCCCTTTGGTACCGAGCACAAAGTCATATTTCAACCGATCCTTGTACATATTGTTACCATGTTCTATTAAACGTTTGGCACTGAGCACAAGGTCCTATTTCAACTGAGCCCCATACATGCAATATGAACACACACCACATATTCCCATAAATCATTCCAAAACACCCTTTCAATAAAAAAACCTTTTTATTGAAAACCCTTTCCATTAAAACCATTTCAATGCCAAACCATTTCAATTCCAATCCATTTCAATTCCAAACCATTTCAATAAAATTCCATTTTTACTGAAAACCAATTCCATCAAAGCCATTTCAATCTCAAACGATTTCAATAAAACACCCTTTTTATTGAAAACCCAATTTCCATCAAACCATCTATAGTTTAAAAATATCCATAATTTAAAATCAACATTTTAAAATCAACAAGCCAAATTACTTTGTAAAACAAATCACCTAGAACTCACAATCTCATCAAACCCACAAATCATCACTAATGTAGATTTATTCTAGGATTTTCACAATCAAATCCATTCAAATAAACCAATTTGAATATATGATAATCAATTCTAGTAAGAGGTGTCAAGAGTGAAGCCTCTTACCTCAAATTTTTTGTTTAAAACCCTGTCAAATGGAGAACACACAAGAAAATTGAGTCGATTCTCCAAGGACCCGACTTAGATCTCTTCTCCTCAAGAATCCAGCTTTGATTTTCCAAGAGAAGCTTTCAGATCACCTACAGAACGATGAGAGAACCTTCCATGACCTTAGGATAAGAAAAATACCGAGTTAGGGATACTTAGAAGGAAAAACAGGAAAATTAGTGGCTAAAACACGTGAGATCCACCTTTATAGGATCTTGTTTAAGTGGCCGCACAGTTTTCTCACACGGCTAGACTAACTGTGCGCTAACCGTGCATTAGCTACTGCCTTGACCACCCATCTCACATGGTTTGGCCGGAAAATTAGACAAATTTTCCACTGGCCGTGTGGAAGCTACTGCCTCCAAGACCCACTACACACAGTTTGGCCACATGGTTTAGATAAATCGTGCGCCGCCCGTGCGACTACCCCTTTTGCCTCAAAACATCATTCCATGTTCTCCCAACTCCCCCATTCGTCACCCTTAACTTCAAAACCATTAAAATCATCAAGAAAGGGTTACTTAACTAAAACTGTGGGTACTATATTCTTCCCACCATTAGTATTTCCGTCCTTAGAATGTAGAAAACCTTCACCCAACTGAAAGGGTTCCGGCCACTGCTCTTTCATTTCCTTTTCATGTTCCCAAGTCTCTTCCTAAATCTGACCTTGCTGCCATAAAACCCACACTAGACCAATGATTTTTTCACACAAGATAATCTCTTGCCTATCCACAATCCATACTGTAATATGTATCAACAAAGAATCCAGCTCTAGGTCAACATGATCCCATCCGATCACATTGTCAGGATTAGGCTGATACTTTTTCAACTGAGATACATGGAACACATTATGCACTGAACTAAACCATGGTGGTAATTCCAACTGATATGCCACCTCTCCAACACATTTAATTATCTCAAAAGGGCCAATGCATCTAAGAGATAACTTTCCCTACTTTCTGAAATGACGATGTCCAAGCCTTGGAGAGATCCCCAAGAAAACATGATCACCAACAACGGATGACAATGATCTTTGACGGTGATCTGCATATGATTTTTGACTACTCTGAGCCATCTCCATCCTCTTTCTAGTCAAATGAATCTTCTCTATTGTTTCATAGACAAGGCTCGGCCCAAAAAGTGATGTTTCACCTGTTTCCATCCAGCATAGCGGAGAATGACAAGGATGCCCATGCAATGCTTTAAACAGAGCCATACGTATCGAGGCTTGATAGCTATTATTGTATGAGAACTCCACTATGGGTATATTCTCCTCCCATGAGCCTCCAAAATCCATTACACAAGCCCACAACATGTATTCCGAAGTTTGTATCATTCGCTCGGATTTCCCATCCATCTGAGGATGATACGGTTTGCTCATAGTCAACTAAGTCCCAATGGATTGCTGTAATGATTTCCAAAAACAAGATGTGTATCTCAGATCTCTATCTGAGACAACATAAAAAGGTACAACATTCTACTTTACCACTTCTCAGATATATATTTTTGAAATATATTCCACCATATGAGTTTCACGAATTGGGATGAAATGGGCTGACTTGGTTAGACGATCCACTATCACCCAAATGGCATCATGTTTCTGAACCGTTCTTGGAATACCTGTAACAAAATCCATTGCTATTTGATCCCATATCCACACTTGGATTGGTAAAGACTGTAACATAACAACTGGTCTTTGATTCTCTGATTTAACCCGCTGACAAGTCAAACACCGCGAGAAGTACTTGGCCACCTTTGTTTTCATACCTCTTTACCAAAACTGCATCTTCAAAGCCTTATACATTTTCTGTGTACCCATATGTACAACCCATTTCTAATGCTGGTAATCATGAAGGAGATATTACTGAAAATCCATATGTATAACCATCCGATCTCTAAAACACAAAATTGAACCCCTATTATGTTTCCAGCCATCAATGGTCTCCCCAATATTGCGTTTTGAACATAAAACTTGACATTCTGCATTAGTTGTTTATGCTTCTTTGATCATCTTTAACAAATTAGGAACAATAGTATTTGAAAAGAGAACTACAACATCACCTTAGTTATCATATTCCACATGCATGTTGGCTAAGACCGACATCAACTGCTATTCATCTGAAACTTCTTTCGCTAACTGAACATATGAGTTTTGAATCTATGCATATGCCACCGAATTGCCTTTTCCTGGTTTGTATATCAAGTCAAAGTCAAACATTTAGAGATACTCCATCAACCTCCATTGCCTCATATTCAAATATCACGGTGAGAAAATGTGTTTCATGATTTTTTGATTCGTAAACACAGTAAATTTCTCAACAAAGAGTTAATGTCTCCATGTTTTCAAAGCATTGACAACTGAAGCTAACTCCAAATCATGTGTTGGGTAATTATTCTCATTCACCCACAACTTCATTTGACCATAAAAAATCACATGATCTCTTTGCGTGAGAACACAACCAAACCCTGATCCTAAAGCACCATAATACACCACATATCCCAAACATGATTCAGGAAACATCAATATGGGTGCTGATGTAAGACGAACCATTAGTTCTTGGAAATAGTTCTGACATTATTCTTTCAGTTGTAATGGATCATTCCTCTTTTTCAGAGCTTTCATTGGTGATTCTAGTCATGAGAAATCACGCACAAGGAATCGGTAGTAACCAACTAGACCAAGAAAATTGCGTATCTCGAACACATTAATTAGTGGTTGCTAAGAGATAAAGGTTTCTATCTTTTCAGGATCAACAGAAACACCTTTCTCAGAAACGATGTGGTCAAGGAAATGTATATCCTGTATACAAAAATCACACATTGATAATTTGGAATACAAATAATGTTCTCTCAAGATTTGTAACACTATTTACAGGTTTACCTCATGATATGCCATTGTCTTTGAATACACTAAAATGTCATCTATATACACCACAATAAAAGAATACATATATTTTTTAACAATCCGATTCATCAAATCCCTGAATACCTCTGGTGTATTAGTTAGTCCAAAAGTCATTACTACATATTCATAGTGGCCATATCAACTTCTGAAAGTTGTCTTTGGAATATCCTCCTTCCAAACTCGCAATTGGTGATATCCTGATCGCAAGTCAATCTTGGAGAACCACTGAGCTCCCCTTAATTGATCGAACATATCAACAATGTGTGAAATTTGATATCTATTATTTATCATAACTTGTTTAAGCTTAATATAATCAAAACACAGCCGTAGTGTTCCATCCGCCTTCTTCACAAACAACATCAGTGTTGCCCATAGAGAAGTACTTGGTCGAATGAAACCCTTCCATTCCAACTCCTCTAACTGCAGTTTCAATTCCCATAACTCTATTTTTTTCATTTAATAAGATAGAAGGGAAATAGTACTATTCCCCGGAAGGAGATCAACTATAAACTCCACTTCCCTTAGAGGTGGTAACCCTGGGATGTTTTTGGGAAATACATCTGTAAATTGATCCAAAACATCTGAAAAACTGTTTTCCTCTATCTCTTTCAATGATGCCTAAGTCAAAGCTTATAATTGGTAAGATATTGTTCCCACCATTGGTGCCACAAGCTCTTTTCACCTTTCTTTTCCATCCTCTCTCCTCTGACGAGATGCTCAATGCCATCCTCAGTCGTGAAACTAACTATTCTCCTATAATAGTCGATGTGAGCCATAAACATTGTCAACCAATCCATACCCAGGATTATGTCATATACATCCATGTCCATCATCATGAAGTCCCATTTTAACATAGATCCATCAAAAATTATAGCACATTCTCTATACACAATGTCTTGACATTCTCTTTCGAGGATGCGTGCCTTCAAGGACGCACTTACCGCAACATCTGGTGCAAAACAGACTAAATCCTCCCATGTAAGTCCTTCATCGAATTTATGCGGCGCCACTAAATCCCACCACATAGATGCATGATCGTCATGAATATAAGTTTCCAATGTGACATTGAGCTCTAATTGTGTGCCAATGAAATCTAAGATAAGATTCAACCTACTTAGCTACACCTACGGCTTTTCGGGTTCAGCATCACCCTAAAAGTTCGGTGGATTCTGCTTCATGAAATAGATGGTATGATCCACATGCCTTGGATCATTACACTGATTCCCCGTATCCACAGCTTGAAAATATTAGAAATTACTATGAACTAGCTCTTTCTTCACTCATGGTTTAGGTGAAAGCACATTTTTTGCAGCTTCTTCAGGTTGGTTTCGATGACGCGTACTAGGAGCCATTTTCTAAACCAACAACAAACTCTGACAATCTCACTCTCTAGAAACTAATGGCTTATCATTCAAATTTTATCACATCATCTATCATAATATTTTTTTTCCAAAAACATAATTTTTCCATGGTCAACCAATTTTGAAAACATCTAGCATTGTTTTTTAAAATCAACCCATTTTTAAAATACACCAAATACCCTGTTTTCAAAATCTTTCACTTGAATTTTTTTTGCATTTTTTAAAAATTCACACCTTGCAAAAAATACATACTCATTTCTCACAATTAGATGTGAAATCCCAGTGGGAATTCATTCCTCTACAATGCATTTCATTGTCCTCTCATTGGCTAAACCCATGACAATGAGATTTCCAACATTCTAGAAGTGTATCCAAAACACTTATGTACCCAACCCCCTAGTAACATTAAGTTCATCATAAATTGGTTAGCTACATCCTTTTATGATATACATTTCAAGTTGTGACAGTCTTACTCTTGACTAATATTTCAACCTAAGGAATAGACAAGAATGATTTTCAACTCCATGACCAAGAACACTAATGAGTACTTGTTAGGCAAGGACCGTATAAAAGGATACCATTTGTAATGACCCGCCAATTCTCATTGGCTTGAGAGCTCAACGATTCATTACAAGGCCTTAAGTGACATCCCAAGAATGCCAAAGGATGGAAATAAATTCCTAAGGGTTTCAAATACATGTTGGGGGAAGATTTACCCTTAATGAAATAACCCATAAACCAACCAATCATAACCAAATATTCACTATATGATGCATGAACAAAAGAATCACCACTAAACAACTTTATTCATTTCAAACCACATCATGTACACAATTGAGGAAGACAAAACCATGCATCAAAGTAAAAAATGGATGAACAACTCAAGACTCTCAAAACACACCACTACTTTGTGCTCCACAAGCTCCAAGCTCCACAACATCTCCCAAGCAGGACCATGAGCCACTAGCAATAAGATGTTTTACCTTTACTAGTGTCCTGGAATACAACATCTGCAAAAGCACCAAAGTGCCAAAGTAGGGGTGAGTATAAAACTCAGTAGGTTTCCCCAATGAATTCCATACTCATGCCACTAGGATATAAAGGTCATCCACATTTATATAAATATAGTTTATATAAAAAATTTCCCAAAAATTAGTTTATAACTAAATATAAACAAGTTTCCAAAACTATTCATAACAAAAGGCATTCCAAGAGAAATTGAAACCAATTTTCCAGTAAGATATTTTTCCTGAAAAATAACCAAAAAATCTTTAGAACCATTTCACAATATCCCTTTTTGGCATACCCAACCATTCCACAACCCATGCAACCAACCATGCATGCTACATTATGAAAGTTCCATACTCCTGAGCAGTTTCCCATCGATCAACCAAGTGGTCACAAGGTAATTGTTTACTATGTGCCATTACACCTTTGTCACCGAGAAGAAGGTCATATTTCATCCAATCATTGTTTATATAGTTACCATGTTCCATTAAATGTTTGGCACTGAGCACAAGGTCCTATTTCATCAAAGCCCCATACATGCAATATGAACACACACCACATATTCCCATCAATCATGCTTAAACCCCCATTCAATAAAAAAACCTTTTTATTGAACGACCTTTCCATAAAAACAATTTTAATGCCAAACCATTTCAATTCCAAACCATTTCAATTCTAATCCATTTCAATAATCCTCCCTTTGTATTGAAACCCAATTCCATCAAAGTCATTTCAATCTCAAACCATTTCAATAAAACACCCTTTTTATTGAAAACCCATTTTTCATCAAACAATATACAGTTTCATAAAATCTTTAATCTAAAATCAGCATTTTAAATTCAACAAGACAAATCACTTTGCACAAAAAATCACTAAGATTTCATAGTGTCATCAAAACCATAAATCATCACTAAAGAAGATTTATTCTATGTGTTTCACAATAAAATACATTTAAATAAACCAATTTGAATATAAGACAATCAATTATAGCAAGACGAGTCAAGATTGAATCATCCTACTTCAATGGTTTTGACGAAAACCCTAACAAACGGAGAACACACAAGAAAACTAGGCCGATTCTCCAAGAACCCACCTTAGATCTCTTCTCCTCAAGAATTCGGCTTTTATTCGCCATGATAATCCTTTAGATTGCCTCAAGAATGATAGGAGAACCTTATATGACCTTAGGAGAAGAAAAATCCAGATTTAGGGCTGCTTAGGAGGAAAAACAAGCTACTAAGAGGCAAAAACGTGTGAGATCCACCTTTATAGGATCTCGTTTAAGTGGTTGCATGGTTTTCTCAGACATTTAGACAAACTGTGCACTAACCTTGCATTAGATACTACCTTTTCCACCCTTCTCACACGGTTTGGCCACACGGTTAGACAAAACCTGCACCGCCCATGCAGAATCTACTTCCTCTAAGACCAACTACGCATGGTTTGGCCCCACTGTTTAGACAAACCATGCGCTGCCCGTATGACTTCCCCTTTTAACTCAAGACTTCATTAAAAGTTCTCCCGACTCCCCCATTAGTCACCCTTAAATTTAAAACCATTAAAAGCATCAAGAAAAGGTTACATACAAGAAATCGGGGGTTCTAAAGTGGGACCCAATTTTCTCCCCATGTATATGATCTAGATCTATATAGGTTCATCTCCAAAACATCACATTGATTAATTAATATTTACTTAGGGTGTGTAGAGATGTACATGATCACCTATATGGTACCAAAAAACATGGTTTCCCCTATAGAATGACCTTTTTTTTATATAAGGCATGGATGACCATTTAATAAATGACCCCAAATGTAGAAAAAGTTATGCCACATATGACTTTCTACAAGGGGTTATTCTATTTTTTGTGAGGAAATTAAATTTTGTGATAATTCACCCCTTCCAGATGATGTTAAATCATGTCATTCAATCCATATCAAATGAATATAAACTTCTAGGAATTGGTATTTATCACATCATGTCAAATTGCACAATGATGTGTCCATAATGAATGAATATAAACTACACAATGTGGATTATTTTGAGTGCATGGCTTTATATACATTAATGTCACCCATGCTGAACACATCACCCCCACAGGCGGGAGCTTGATCTATATAAGACTATTAATCCATTTTTTTCTCACCCTCTAGTAGGAATCATTTATAACATTTCCCCTTTAATCTTGGTCATGTAATGGTAAACTACATTACATGATGTCCACTATCGCAATACCTTAAATATTATGGACTGAACAATTCTATATTGATCATATAACTTACATATGATCTAGTTCCATTAATGTATCATCATTGTATTACTCCCAATTCCTATAATTCATCAATAATGAAGAAGAATATTATCCCCATCCATGAATAACTATGTATGTAAATGTTCCTTAATATAGGATACATAATTACACAAGGACCATATTTCTTTGTCCTAAGCATGAATTTTCATCATTCTCAACCTCATATCCCTTACCTGAGTGTCAAATATTTTTGGAATATTTTTTTGGTCCACAGTGAGATAAACATTACCTTTATCTTTCCCATATCATGAACTCTCGTGTGATTTAGATAACATCCCAGTTATACATTATTTCTCACAATGGTCATGACTCTTGTGTGCTTAATCTTCTAGGAATGAATCATTGTGATCAACATGTTTAACATGTGACTTATCTAGATTTAGGGGAACTAATTCAGAGTCATGTGATATTAATATAAATTATATAATGTCTACTAAAAAATTCCATTCTAATAATTCAATGTGGATTTTTGGTGAAATGATTTCTCATTTTGGATATATAGATCTATTTGTGAGCCTTTTATTCTACTAATTATCATTCAAATAAAATTATCCAATCCATAGTGGCACCATTGATCACTCTCCATGTTTTTATCCTCAATAAAAATAAAAAATTCCATTTCCCTATATATGATCCAGATATATGGGGGGATATTTCATTTTTAAATTATGTTTGGATTACTTATGTCATTTAATGATAGTTAGTGAATCGAAAAATTACAAATTTTAGTCTAGGAGTAATGATAAAAAATATTTTGGAACATTATGTATCCCATTTAATGTTACAAAGGATGACCATAATCCTTATTCAAGAGGATATTTCAACATTTTCATTGTTATCAAACCACACTATTATTTAAGAACTAAATATGAATTGTTTCCTACTCCCATGGGATACCGATAACCTTTTCTTTATTGGGAAAAAGACCTTGATTTATGACATACAACTACAGATCATCTTTTCCTTATTGTGTGATGATAATTTGTTTGGAACTTCCTTAGTTTCATTAAATAATATTGTGGAAAATTATCCATCCAATTTAATTTTACAATATATGACCATAATCCTTATTCAAGAGGATATTTTAACATTTTCATTGTTATCAAACCACACCATTATTTAAGAACTATAGATGACTTGATTCCTACTCCCATGGGATACCGAGTGACACCATGATCATATCTCCTAGGGCCAACCACATGTTTTATCCCTGATTAAATCACATTTTCACTTAATTTTCATGCCTTCTCATCCACATATAATATTTACAATGACAAATTATTATCATTGAACCCAACTCTTTCATACTATACATGAGTTTTATCTATACCAGAGAGGAAATTTTCAGACTATGTATGGAATTATTCCAACACCTGTAGGATATATTGTGACACCCAAATAATTTTTCATGCGATGATCTATAATTTTCAATCTAACCTGACATTATCTCAGTTTTTTGGGGAACTACCTTCATTATGTGTTTCCATAAATGTGTTCACAACTAATAAAAATCCACATTTTATGTAAATTGTTTTGATCATGAAAATCCCCATATAATGTCCTTGGCACAAGATATTAATCTTCTTGAAACATATTTAATTATATTATAACTCTAATATACTAGAAAAATAATTCCATATCTCATGATGTTAATTTTCATTGTTCCAAAGACCCCATCACATAAAATTAATATTCAAAACACCAAAAAAATTTCTTCTTGATATTAAACTATACATCAACTAAATAATTGTAATATAATCTTAAATATCACAACACATGATTCCTTGTCTCATGACTTTAGACTACATAAAATATGGTTTTCCATGAATTTCTTTAAACTTCATAGAGTTTTATGTTTCTATGGCTTAATTTCTTTAATATAAGATCTAGATCTTGGTATGTTTCCTTGAGTTAAGGTTTTTCTTCAAACTAACATTAGGATAAAACTCCCCTTTCCTTATATTATTTTCGAATATTTAGAGATTATAATATAAAATAATAACTATACAAGGTCTGATCCCTATAATTTCAAGATATATAACACTATTTAGACAACATGTTATAAACACATGAACAGATCATCAACCATTTTTACTTTTTTTAATAGAATTCAACAACATTACCGGGGTCATATAAGGTCTAAGAATATGTCCATCAACTTTTTTTAACATCCATTTCTATAAATCATAATTAATTTCACATGTGAAAAAAAATTCTAAAAAAATCATGGATATCAGTAATGATTACAATTAACTTCAAATGAAACATTCTCCATACTATGAATTCATGAATTAATTAGGATCCTATGAACCCCTAATCTAGCTAGCTGATAAGAGTAGTTTTTTTGTCCTAGTAATAGTACCTTTAAACTATTTATTCCAAAAATAAATAAGAGTATGAAAAATAATCATAATATGATAATCATTCACTACTTTTTGTACCTATGTTATTCCAACACTCCTAATCTTAAAACATTGAGCCCTGATTTATAGTATCGTCATCCTCAATTAAAAATGAGTTTGTGTGTTGTAGTCCCTAGAAGACCAAGATGGGTTTTGTTTCACATATTCCCGCTTCATATTTTTTTTTTGTGTTTTAGAAATATAAAATAAGGTAACTCGTTGTGAGATAATCTATACTACAAATGGGCTCTCCATTCCAGTCAGATTTAACATCACTATTACTTTTAGTTTTCAAAAATACGACTTTTATGTATTCCAGGCCTCATGACTTTAAAGACCATGCTCCCATCCAATATGGTCTATACAAACATTAATTTCATCATTATTGTAATGTTACTTTTGATATGACAATGTAATATAAACTATCTCACTTTATGAGTTAGATCTTTATGGCCTTAAGAACTATCACTAGATTTTCAATATAATAATAAATTATACATCTATTTGAGAGACCTAAAACTTTTTAGACTAATAACACAAATATGGCTTCCAAAGTAGAATTAATATTTCTTCTCTCTCATATTTAAACATTCCTATACTAAGATTAAATTTGGGGACAATTTTGGAAGGAAAAATTCTAATGTGGACAACCATGTGGACCTATAAAGATCTATTCCATTCTTATGGAACCAATAGTTTAAGGAAATGTCATACCATTTATGTATCAAATAATTTCCTTGATTTTGTGTTAAATATAATGTACCAGAATCTTTAAGAAACCTATATCATTCTTGAATGAACCTATTATATAATCCAACATAATTTCATTTTTGTTTGAATCCCCACAAACCACCCATATATCGATAATGAGTGTATTAGAAACTAATGGACATATTTTTTTAGTTATGCATACATGCCCCAATTTGTCTCATGCACATTCACATACAATATACCTTTCCAACCACGTGAATTTATTCATACTAAGGATAAGGTAAAATAACTTATATATATCCTATAACTGTTATAGTGGAACATTTCATTCATACAAGGTTAGTGATCATCTATGGAATATGTGTTTCATCTCATCACCATTAATTCAATCTCTTGTAGTTATGATTTACCAAATTTAGAATAAGAAATTGAAGAGGATTCAATATACTTGATGTTATTCATTCATTCATCATACACATTAAAATAATGATTTCACATGACATTTATATATCTTTTTTAACTTAATTCGAATTACATATTGGAATGAGATTTATGAAAATAAAAATACTACCCTATTTTTCTCATACATTCTTTTCTAAACTACCATGTCTCTATTAATATCAGTTTTTATGAATTATATGTGACATCGGACAATAGTGAGATGTTTTCATAACTACATTACATTAAACAATGACAATATCATTCTAAATTGCATGGCCATAAACAAAAAAACTCTTTTATAGAAAACTCCCAAAATTGAAAATCCACAAAACCAAACATAGTGAAAAAATCAATTCCATGATTTATAAACAGTAAACTCATGTGAGTCAAATATGTTTGGGAATATAAAAATAAAAAATAAAAATTATTGAAATGTTAAAAACCCATAACATGATGATTAAGAAAAATCCAAATTCATTCCATATAAATATCATCAATTTAAGGCCTTGGAAAATGTTAGTTTGATGTAATAAATATGTTAGTTATTATATGGGCCCTAATATGGCCCCCAAAGGTTAAGATATACTAAATAGGACCCTATGCTTTGGAAATTATTAGAGAACTTTTCCACTCCTAACATTATCACATGATTTAAGGGTATTCAAACCCTATCTATTATTGGAATCATAATTATGAATATTTCATTGTAACATTCATGACATTGAGTCAACTCAATCATCTTATTAGAAAAACTATAGAGTTATAATTATGATACTCATGTCTATATCCATCATTGATAAATTCCCAATAGGTAATAATTCATCAAAATAAACATGAGTGACTCTAAGATGATAATATTTCTACCTATATACCTCCATGAACTATCCCCAAGAGGAACTCAATAATCCAAATGGTTGAATTGTAGTGTATGGTTTTGGTATAACTGATAACATTCATTTGATTGTTATATTTTGGTTGATATTACATCAAATAAAGTGTTCAGTGAACCATGATTGATCTTTTTCATTAAAGTTCAATGTTTAAGTGGATTCATGTTTAATTAATGTTACCCTATAAATAGTTTTTTATGAAAATATGGAAATAAAATTAATTTGAATCAGTATTGAAAGTATTTTGATAAGTGATTCGAGGATAAATATATTTTCATTCATTGATAAACAAATGTTTGAAATTATATAATGAGGAACCTATCCTTAATTGATTAAATAATTGAAAAATGATTTCAATAAACAATATTATATATAATCATAAATATTGATCATCAATTGAATGTGACGGTTTTCTTTATTGAAGGAATTGGTTTTCATGATCTAGGAGTTTGGTAAGCCTTATATTTTCAACCTGTCCAAAAGTAAAAAATATCTCAGACAACATAATAATAACAACTATTAATTTCACTAATTTCTCAAATGACTATTGGTTCTCATTGATTTACATCTCTATGATGGAAGTTTTTCACTAAAGATGAGACATGTCTTGGTGAAGATGATCAACTCGAGCCTATTTTCCATAATTCGGTGTTCCAGAATCACTACTATATCTATGAGAAGAAAGGATTAGGAAACTATTATAGCCCAGAGGATCAAATCAATTACTAATGACCATGTTACCTAAATCATAAATTCTAATTCCATTTTGTTCTCAAGGGTCTGAATGATTTGTTTCACAACTTTGTGAATAGATCAGTATTCAGTCTATTTAATCCCCAGAGATGTAAAAATTTGATGATGTCTATGATGATTTGTTGGATATTAACCAAAAATGTATAGTAATCATGCTTATGAATTATCTTTTTCATGTATTCTTACATGATCAAACAAGAATAAATTACCACATGCTATGATGCTGTTTCTAGATTTGATAATGGAATGTACTCTGGTACTATATTAACTAGAGAAGTTATAACCTTGATTCTCCCAAATTAAAAAGGCACTGGTTTGAAATGGGTTCCCATCACTATATATGTTGAGATACCAGGATAATGTCATCCAAAAAATAATCAACTCAAAATAATGTGGAAAAAATGTCATATGCAGGACTCCTTACCCCAAGATAGAGAAAATATATTCCAAGTGAGTTATTTCAATCCTCACAGAAGGAAATGGGGATTCTCATCTCATCCTCTATGGTTTATTCACTAATATTGATAGTTGGGGTGTTCTATAAAGATGAAATCCATTAATAATTCCTCCAATATAGTTCTCATTCATCACATCTAGGACTAAAAAATATCACCATGAATGCCCGCTAAATAAATAATGATTAGTATGTCATAAATACCAGTTGTCTATTTCAGGGAAACAAGCCTTCTAGATATACAACCCCCTAGTTTAAGTACCATTCTAAATTGTAGACCATAAGAATGTAAATCATTATAAAATTATCCACTATCAGTAGATGAACATCGAAAATGGAAAATGAGTATGGATTGGAAGCTAGATCATAAGCCTCGTGAACTTCTTTATTAGCCCCTCCCACAATTGTCATCTCCACAGGGGGGGCCCACTAAATGAGTGGAGGTGGTATGTCATTAAGGGATATGTATATTAGGGTTTTTAATTATTAGGGTGTTGAATATCATTCATGAATCTAGATTGTAGTGAAGTACAATTTCCCTTTTAATATATAATTTTTTCTGATTTTGTAATATATTATTATATAATGTGCACACACCAGAAGATAAAAAACCACATTTTAATATATTTATTTAAACATTAAATTTTTAGAGTAAATATTATTATATTATCAAATAGTATTACAATGGGAATAAATATAAAATAAGGTGATATTAATTGAAAAATTTCGATATACTTGATCCCCCATAATAACCCCACTCAAGAAAAACACTCTAGAAATGAAACTGAATATTAAAAATTCAATGCTCATCTTAGAAATTAAAATCTATGAATACATGATAAAATGTATAATTAAATTAATATATAATGATATATGATTAATTTTTAGAATGTAGGCAACCCAAGTGACAATCAAAAATCTAACTGTTGGAATCGTACAATGAACATCAGAATAGTAATTTTAACATTAGAAATAGAAAAATACCATTAGTATATTATCATCACCTATTTATGTGTATAATAAAATTTAGGTAAATTATAAAATTAAATTATGGAATATTTGTATCAAGATACAAGTAAATAATTGACTTAAAAATAGTCACAAAATAGATCATAATTTTTAAAAATATATATGTCTTATTTTGTTTTTTATAACAAATATAAAATTTTTGAAGAAACATTATTTTCATAATATGTGTGTATAAATTAATAAAATTTCATATTATAATGATAATAAATTTTATTGGTATCTAAATTGAATTACAAAAGGGTTATAAAATTGATTATAATATCGAATCTGGTTTTTGTAAAATAAATGGAAATTTTATTTAAAAAATAAAATTATCATATTTTAAAAATTAATTTAATAAAATGGATTTTTTTCTAGTCATTAAAAAACAGTTATGGTGAATTTTTTGTAATTTTTAAAATAGTTTAATTTTTTTTGATTTGTGAGATACTATAAAATATGGTATTTTCCATTATTAGTTAAATATGTGATTTTTTTATCGTGAATGATCCATGAAACCACTAGTTAGACATCACATAAAATATTTAATATATATGGTCACAAGATTTATCATGACTGTAATTATTGATACAAGATTACAATCTACTAATTATAATATAAGAAAACATCCTTATCTTCCGTTTATAAATTTCACCCCTTCTCCTCACAACTTATTAGCCTTGGTGGTTGAAAAAATTATGGTAAATTAAATTACCAATCATCTTAACCACATACTATTTCTTCTATTTTCATCCAAAGACCATTTTATGGATCCTTGATGGGTTTCTTAAGAGGAGGTGACCAAAGGAAGAGGTAAAATTATCAATTAACCTATTTCCATTTTATTACGATTCTACCACTATCTTCTGTTTTCCATCCCATATGAAATAGTAACAAATGTATCCTAAAAATAATTATATTTTATTATTATTGTGTTATATCCATCTTATGTTACACCCCTGGAAAAGTGAGACTTAAATGGCTTAATGTTACTACCCATGTTAACAAGGTTCACCTTTCTTTTCGGGAGCCTACCTGATTAGAACTCCATAGTTATGCATGATTGGCCTGGAGTAGTAATCAGTATGGGTGACCTTCTGGGAAGTTTCCCAGGGTGTGTGTTAGTGAGGAAAAAGCACACTAGAAAAGAAATGTTTTGACCTATGGGGACAATCATTAGTCTGATAAGAGACCCTAGTGAGTAATAGCCTATGGTGTGTTGTGAAGGCAACCATGGTATTATAGGAGACCCATGTGGTCAGATGAAAAGGTTCATGGCCTGGGGAGGCAGGTCCTGACAAAGTGGTATCAGAGGGTAGGGCAAGAATCTTTCCTTGATGACAGTATGCATTTGACTGTTCTTGTCCTGACTTAGGAGGATGTTGTGATTGAGTGCCTGGCCAGCTCTTACCACAATGAACCTTAAGTCACCAGGGTTGGTTAGGGAAATACGACTTGTGGAGGATGTTGTGATTGAGTGCTTGTCCAGCTCTCACCACAATGAACCTTAAGTCACCAGGGTTGGTTAGGAAAATACGACTTGTGGATTAATTCTATTATTTTCCCATTTTTGATTTAGATAGAGTGGAATCCAAATATTGTTATCCCTTTTTGTAAGAATAGTTTTCCTATTTACTTGGTTTGGGTGTTAATCTATGTCTTTATATGTTGTGTAGCATCATGCCTCTGAGAAGACATGGAAATCAAATCCAAAAAAAGGCTGCTACTGAATCCCAGCAAGAGAGTCCAATTGTGGATCCGAGTCTGGTTAAGGTGATTGTTCACCCTTTCCAAGCTCCGGAACATGCACCACCTCTAGTTCATGTTCAGGCTCTAGCTATAGATCCTCATAATGATATTATCCAAATTCATTCTCAAGAGTTCCTACACCAGAAGCTACCAGTTTTCAAAGGCTCCACTAACCCTCAACATGCTGAGGAATGGTTGAGTAATATTGAATGTCTGTTTGGGTTCTTGGAGACACCTGATGTGATCAAGGTGAAGTGTTCCACCTTTGTACTGGAGGGGCCAAGTAGGAGATGGTGGGACACAATGGTGACGGTTGGGAAACATGAGGGTTTGGAGTGGAAATACTTTAGGTTTCTTTTCACTAACCAGTTCTACCCAGAATCAATGGTGTTGTCCAAGGCTGTGGAGTTTTTCAAGCTTGAGCAGGACAAAAAAACCGTGACTGAGTACTCAAATCGCTTTTTTGAGCTAGTAAATTTTTCTCCTAATATTTTAAATAATGAGAGGATGAAGGCTCTATGATTAAAGTTGGGACTTCAATCAGATATTCGTTCTCATGTTTTCTTACTAAATCTACCCTCTTATGCTAATGTGCTGGATAAAGCGATGATGGTTGAGATGGACTTGGCAGGAAAGTCGGGGTTGAAGGAGGTTCTTTTCCCTCATAGTGGCAGTGTGGGTTCCTTTAAAGGAAAAAAGTAAGAGTAACTTTTATCATGGTAGTTCTCGATAGTAGAGTCATTCCAGACCTCCGGTAGCACCAGGAGAGGCTTCTTTGACTTTCTATAAATGTGGGAATCTAGGACATTATTTGAGGGTTTTCACTGAGGCACCCAAGAATTTTCTCTCCTACAGACATTTAGGGAACCTACAGAGATTCTTCCATCACATATCTACTACATGTAGTGGAAAAAGATCATCAACACCTCTAGAAACTGCGGGGAAATCAAATGCTTCACGTACAAAAGGGTTACAGACACAGGCATTCGGAATTAATCTTCTTCACGTGGTGGAAGAGTCACCAGAAGTAGCTGATATAGGTCATGCAACTGTGAGATGTACCATTACTATACCTTTATCTATAGTGACTGCTATTTTTGATACTGGTGCATCTCACTCATTTATTTCAACCCATATTGTTAATATGCTTAATCTACCTATAGAGATTTTATCTTGTGCGATGGGTATTACTACACCCCTTGGTACAATGAGAGAGAAGGGTCTCCGTAGTCCTTCTTGTGTTTTCTCTCTATCAGATGTTGAACATACATAGAGTTTGTTTGGTTCTCTACATGAAATATTTTGACGTCATATTTGGGTCAGATTGACTCATTGCTAATAATTCCCAAATTTATTGTTTCCTTCTACGGGTCGACCATACTACACCCGGTGTTGTGCCTCTTGTTTTTTAGGGAGAATGGGACCCAAGGTCAATCAGAGATGTACCCTGTTATCCAGAGTTGGGGAAAATTATATCAATGTTTTCTTTTGATCTAGAGTGAGATTTAATGTGTGGTGATCTTCCTCCAGTTGTCGTTGAGATTCCCTTTGTGATTCCTTATGACTTATCAGGTTTTCCACAAGTAAGGGAGGTTGACATTTCTATTAACTTAATCCCTTGTAGTCAACCAATTTCTTTTCCCTCTTTCCGAATTCTCTAGATGAACTAAAAGAACTAAAGTCTCAGTTGGACGATCTTTTTTAGAATGGTTTTATATGTCCGAGTGTGTCACCTTGGGCAATACATGTTCTCTTCACCAAGAAGGATGATTGTTCTCTTTGCTTATGTGTTGATTATCGAAAGCTCAATCGAGTTACGATAAAGAACAAATACATGTTACAATGAATTGATGATTTTTTGGATCAATTGAATGGGGCAATATGGTTTTCAAAAATTGATCTCCAATATATTTACCATCTGTTGAGGATAAAAGAATCTGACATTCATAAAACCACTTTTCAGAGTCGGTATGGCCATTATGAGTACCTAGTTATGGCCTTTGCCCTGACATATACTCCTGCAGTTTTCATGGCTTTGATGAACAAGGTTTTACGTGAGGATCTAGATACTTTCATAGTAGTATTTGTGGATGACATTCTTGTCTACTCCATGTTTGATGAGGATCATGTGCATCATCTGAGAACAATTATGAGTCTTCTAAAGAATCACCGACTTTATGTCAATATTTCAAAGTGCGATTTCTGGATTCAGGAAGAGAAATTATTGGGACATGTCATGTCAGAACAAGGAATATTAGTTGATCCTGAGAAGGTGAAGGCTGTTATGACTTGGGAACAACCACAAAATGTTTTCGAGATTCGGAGCTTCTTGGGCATAGCAGGATATTATCACCGGTTTGTTAAATACTTCTCAAAGTTAACTTCTCCAATGACTTCTTTGACTCAAAAGGGAGTGAATTTTTCATAGAATGATAAATGTAAAAGTTCTTTTATTGAGCTAAAGCATCTCTTGACTACTGCGCCGATGTTAACTCTTCTAAAGGATGGGATAGGTTATGTGGTCTTCTTTGATGCATCAGGTTCAGGTTTGGGATGTGTCCTTATTCAAGGTAATCATGTTGTTGCCTATGGATCTCATCAGCTTAAGCCTCATGAGAAGAACTATACTACCCATGACCTTGAACATGCAGTTGTAATACGTGCACTTATGTATTGGAGACATTACCTTTATGGGGAATGATTTTTTGTGTATTCAGACCACCAGATCTTGAGTTATACCTTCTCTCAAAAAGATTTGAATCTTTGCCATAGGTGTTGGGTGGGTACCAACAATCTTTCGAAATTGACATTGCCTATACCCTAGAGAAAGGGAATGTCGTTGCAGATGCGTTAAGAATGAAAATTATAACTTAGGCTGTGAAAGAATCTATGGAAGAGTGTAGTTTGTGGCACTTTTTTGCTCAGTTGGATATTGGAGTTTAGTGGAAGGGGAATGAAGTTTCTTTAACCAGTGTCTATTTGATATCTCTTTTTCTCGAGTTAATTCATAAAGAGAAACAGCTGGATGATGAATTCTATAGCATTAGGGACTCTATTTATGTTGGGGAGACCAATACCCAGTGGTCGTTCACTAAAGAGGGTGTTCTGTGTTATCGAAACTATTACATTGTTCCGTTATCAGCAAGGAAGGATGTGATGGGGGATTTCAATATCCCTTAGTGATCTGTATACCGTGGAACCACATAGATGTTCTATGATATGCGATGACAGTTATGGTGGCTAGGTATGAGATGGGATATTGCTGAATTTGTATCTCGTTGCTATACATGCCAGCAGGTGAAAGCTGAGCACCAGAAACCTTCGGGTTTTCTTCAACCACTTCTAGTCCCTATATGGAAGTGGGATGAAATCTCTATGGACATTGTGGTTGGGTTACCTCAAAACAAGAGGAAGAAGAATGTGATATGGGTTGTGATCAACAGACTGACCAATTCATCTCACTTTTTACCTATTCGAGATATAACCAATGTTGAGGAGTTGGGAAATATCTATGTGAAAGATGTTGTTCATTTCCACAGAGTCTCATCTTCTATAGTCTCTGATTGGGATCCTTATTTTACTTCTTGCTTTTGGAGATGCATTTAGGAGGTATTGGGATCATAGGTCTATTTGAGCATGACCTACCATCCACAATCAGTTGGCCAGATAGAGAGAGCTATTCAGATCCTTGAGGATATGCTTGGCACATGTGTTCTCAACTTTTGTGGGTATTGGGATGTTCATCTGATGCTAGTTGAGCTTTCTTATAACAAAAGTTATCAGTCAGCGATCAAAATGGCTCCTTTTTAGGCATTGTATGGAAGTCCTTGTAAATCTCCTTTATGTTGGTCAGAGATTGGTCAAAATTTCTTTGGTAGGACCAAGATTGGTCCAAGAGATGACATCTAAGATCCAGTTGATTCATCATAGAATGTTGACAGCACAAATTTTGTACAAGTCTTATGCTAATCATCACCATAAACCTTTAGATTTCACAATTGGTGACTAGGTGTTCTTGAATGTTTCACCCCTATTAGGTTATCGACGACTTGGGAGGCAAGGAAAGCTTGCTCCTTGTTTTATGGGAACATTTGAGGTTGTTTGTCTTGTAGGGAATGTTGCTTACCATATAGCTCTACCACCACACTTGATATCGATACATAAAGTGTTCCATGTATCGCAGCTACAAAAGTATCTCTCTGATCAATCTCCTGTTGCGAGCTGGAGTGATCTTGAGATTGAACCAGATTTAACTATGACTGAATGAACAGTCAGGGTTGTCGATTATGAGACCAAGATACATTGTGGGAAAATGATACCCCTAGTCTGTGTACTATGGCATCATGGTTGTGATTCTCATGAGACGTGGAAAATGGAGGAACTAATGAGAGAGCAGGGGCCTCATAATTTTGAAGTTGAAGTTTCTTCATAGGATTTTTGGGGATAGAAATATCTTATAGTGGGGTGGTTGTAACATCACGTTACGTTTTCATGTACTTTTGATGTTTCATAGTACCTTTGTTTTGGAGTAGTGACTTGGGAGTGTCGGTAGAACATTAAATGTTGTTTTGGGGAAAAGGGGAAGTCGCATGAGCGGCGCACGGGTTGTCTAAACCGTGCGGCCAAACTGTGCATAGTTATTCTTGGTGGCAGTAGCTTCTGCACGGGCATGGCACAGTTTGTCAAGCCATGCGGCCAAACGGTACATGAAGGGTGGATGAGGCAGTAGTTAACACATGACTAGCGTACAGTTTGTCAAACCCTGTGAACTAACCGTGCAGGAACTTAAATGAGATCCTTAAATTTTAGATCTCGCTCGGTTTTGCCTCTAAGTGCCTCATTTTTCCTCATAAGAGGCCCTAACGCGGGATTTTTCTTCTCTTATGGTCATAGAAGGTTCTAACATTGTTCCAAAGGCGATCTAACAACTCCTCTTGGTGAATCAAATCTGGATTCTTGAGGTATGTGATCGTTCTTCATCATTCTTTATCGGTTTCTTAGATATACTTAGATATACTTCTCCTCTTCTCTCGGTTTCATAGATCTATGTCCGTTATGTGTAGATCTAAGTGTGTGGTACAAAAAATGATGAGATTTTGACTTAATATTTCTAGGAGAAGAGATCTAAGGTGGGTTCTTGAAGAATAAACCCTGTTTTCTTGAGAGTCCTCGACCATTGTGGTTTTGGTCAAAACCTTCAAGGTAGGTGGTTCTGTCCCGACTTTCCAAATTGATTATAATTGTATTTTCTTGATTTATTAAATTGTTGATTTAAATTCAACTGCTCAGGTTTTCGTTAAATTAAATTGGAAAAAACATGATTCTTGTGAATCGATATATTTGAAATGGTTTTGGAATAGAAATTTTGAAAACACCCAATTCAATTGAATTGGGTGTATTTATGGAAATTGGCTGATTTGAACTGTTGAATATAAATTTTGGATTTGATGGAAATGATTTCAATTAAATTGTTGAATTTAATTGTTGGAATAAATTTTGTAATGATTGATTTGGTTTTGAATGGATTTCAAACTAGTGAAAATGGCTTAAAATGATTTGATAGAAACCCATTGGTTTTATCTTGTGAAAAATACATTTTTTGAATAAAACCCGTTTTGGTTTTAAATGGAATGAAATTGGCACTTTTGAAATGGAAGAATGGGATTGATCGTATTTTAAACATTCATAAAATAGTTATCCATTATGTAAGAGAGAATATATGCCTTAGGTAGTTAGTGAGTTATTTGGATACACTCTACGCTATGAAAATGTTCTAAAACATACTTGCGGTGGGTCACATCCTCGATGGGTTGGTGAAGAGTCTCTTTTGGATTGTGTCATAGGGACGTGTGTATACACATTTTTTCTGAGTTCATATAGAGAGTATATAATCCTATAACTGGTTAATACTATCGAACCTTTTGGCAGATGACCATATTACTCTCTTGTTTATTTATATTTGGGATATAAATGTATGCCAATGCTTTTGAACTACATTACATGCCTGCTGAATTTATATAATTAGTTTTATATAAATGTTTTTCTTAAGCCATTATTTTAGAAATATTCCACCATTGTAAAGACTTTTCTTAAAGTAATTTTTCCATCATTTGAAAATATATAGCATGTTTTGTTAAAATATTCTTCTGAATTGCTGAACCTGTTTATTTGAATATTGAAAGCTTTTCTTTGGATAATCTATATTTTGTATCTTTTATGGAATATTTGGGGGTATCATACTTGGCGTAGGCTCACACCCTACTTATTCAGTTAGGTTTTTTTAGACTTTCTTCTTCCAGGATCGAACAAACGGAAGGGACATCTTGGAGGTGGATCCAGTTATTGATCTTTGATCTTCGTGAGTTGTGTCCTTAGAGACCTTGGGGCTGTTTTCCAATTTTTAGTACTTGGGTTTTAGCACTTTGGGATTTTTATTCCATGTTGAATTCTAGTACATCACTCTCTGTGGAGTTTCTTATGTTATGCATACTTCTTTGTTTTCTTTTACTTCCATATTGTTTTGGAAAAATTGTTCCCACTTGTTTGTTGTACGATTCCAGGTGCAAGTCGCCGACCCATGGGGTTCGAGAATGCCCTTCAGGCTATGTTAGATCCGTCTTGGTTATCGGTTTACCAGGGTAGCCAGGCTGGATCGTGACATCTTATAACCTCCCTTATTTATATCCTCAAATGAAAATATTTTTTATAATATGGTTGGTTCATGACCTCTATGAAAGATGTACATTGTTTTTCTCCACCTACTTTAAGGTAGGTCATAAAAATTATATTATTTCTGAATAAGAAGATAATAGGTATATTATAACTTATTTCATGATTCGTAATTAATGTATATAAATAATTTTAAATGAAAGGAAAATAGTTCATGATGGCTATTAAAATAGAAAAAATGAACTAAATCTATAACGATAACATTTTTCCTAAATGAATCATACCTAATTTGAAATAACTAATTATATGTGGGTCTATTTAAATTTCATAGAGGGAATTAATACCATTTGATTTCACTTATAGTGTTTTATTCCCATCTCATAAGAACATCTATAATTATTTACATGCCATCAGACAATGGAACCATGAAACGAACATTGTCGGAACAATAATATTAGTTTTATATATCAATTAAATGATAATAAATGAACATAATATAATTATAATAAATTAAATATAGGTGTAAATTTTTATAAATTATGTAATTAATAAATTTAATTTTATTATTCATGTTATTAAGTTAATGTAAAGAATGATTATGGATCATAAGTTAATACCTCTCTCTAAACCACCATTTTCTTTAGTTTATGACCACTCTCACTCTAAATAACATTAAAGGTCTCTATGACATTAAAGAATGGTTATAAATTTCAATATATATTTCTATTACATATATACCTTACTATTTATACCATTATTGGATGGGGTAATATACCTTAAGTTTATTTCTCAAATTCCATTTTTGAAAATCAATCCATGATAAGGGGGAAAGTTTATTTACCTTAATCATTTTATCTAATTATCATTTGATGTATTTATTACCCTTAATGATCTAATTAAATAATGTTATATATTATGTGTATTTTTTTTACCAATGGTTTAAGATAATATATACTTAATTTTATCAAAAATTCATTAATTGATTCCTTAAACCATTTTTTGAACATTCATTCATATACGTAATTCTATACCATTTAACATGATTTTTTTACAAATGAACACCTTATTGATTTCAATTTGTGGAAAAAACATGCATGTGTGTGTTATGATGGGTTGGCCCAGATAATTCCCCATTGCATTGGTATTTTTTTTCTTAAGAGCCTATATGTATGCTATTAGGGAGTAAACATAATCAATGATGACACACAATTTAACTTGAGGATGTCACGAAAGTTATCATTGGCTTATCCCTATTGGATGTTTTGTGTTGCTTCCATTTTCATATGTTTCCATGATCCTATTACACAATGATAATTTTGTTATTTACCCACGTGATTTTTCATGAAATTTTTATTTTTTTGATATTGTGTTATATCATTTGAATCACATGTCATGCTTTGTTATCATTTTTATTCCCTTACTTTTATTTATAAATCAACACATTATTTTATATATTCCTCAAGTTATCAATTTCAGTTTTAGTAGAATAATGGGATTTAGAAGCGCCTAATGTAGATTAAAATAATAACAATTTATTTTAGTCCATGTTGATGTTCAATATACCAAGTCTTCCGAAGACACCACCCCTCTCGATCAATTGGTTGTACATATTAGATATTTACATAAAAAATCATGTAATAATGTCTGCGAATGGATTGGGACTGTATTTTTTATATCATAGTAAGTAATAATTATTTTTCATTATTATTAGTAGAATAAATTATTTATAACACTTGGGATAAGTCAATGTATAAAAAATATGCTAAAATTTTAGTGATGTATATCATGAGTGATTTCTAAGAAATTACATTTCTGATTGGATACTACAAGTGTATTTGGCTCTGATTCGATTTTACTTTGTGATAATAACCTTGAAAATGGAGCATTGGGTATTAACTGAATCATCACCCAATGCATGGAGAAGTGTACCTAGTATACAATTGTATTAACAGCCTAAGGGGACATGATTTAGAGATTCTGAAACTCTTTATGAACTATTTTAAAGGGCATGAATAGATAGTTAGGTTAGAAACCCTAATGCAAAAAATTACCATCGATAACCCAGATTTGAATCTTGAAACATTCATGTTTGGATATAATTTTTATTCATATTTTATTTCATTAGTATTCATATATTTCTATTTACATAATTTTTAGTTTAACTAATTTTCATCCCCTTTTAAATTTGTTTCTATTATTTTAGTTAATGGTAAGAAATGGGTATACTTGTTCCACTAACCAATGCGATACGCATTGAAATATATTATATAACATGATTCCTATTTTTTTGGAGTGGGAGATGAAAAAATAATTCTAGTATTGGATCACCTAAATCCTAATATGAATAATAACTTGAATTATGTTCAATTTCCTCTTTATTATAAGGAAGATAATGTTTTAGTTGAGTCATTTTTTGTGAAAAAGGACCACTTTCATTATTCGATCCTTTAATCCACTCAATTTTGAAATTTGGATTAACTCCATTGAAAATATATTTTTTCCCTCCAATACTCAGAATAATAGAAAGATGTGCATTTCATTTAACACATGAATTGTGAAGATGATCATTAGTGGACACTAATCCAGAACACAATGTATTAATAGGTAACTGATTTAATGTGATGGGAACGATTCATTATTTTTGTATATATTTATTATACCCAAACATTAAACCATAAAATTAATAGGGATTTACTTAGAGTGGGGAAAAAGGAAGAGGAGTCTACCTAGAAGAATTATGAAAAATTCATAAAGCTTTCATGATAAACCCATAACTTTTTCATCATTACCAAATGTAAGGTAGACCAAATATTTAGTCGGTTAAATCTGATTGTATGAAAATATTATGGGATTACATCCTTTGATAGCTATATAGTGCTTTTATTATGTGCCTTTATGGTTGAGATAGAGGTCCTTGAATCTCAATACTCTTGAGGGTATACAAATAGAAATGGTAAACATGATTTTAAATCAAGAGTATCTATAGAGAAATCTAATGGTGGAATGAATCCCTAATACCCAATGTGGTAAAAGTGTGGGAAGAATCATTCTATAAATTTTCTATTTAAAATTGGGATATTTTTAAAGTTCAAAGGAAGAGGGTTACTAAACTAATTAATAAAAAAGGGAGATGAAGAATCCAACTAATGAGATAGATGAAAAGAAGTTTCATATCCAAACTTACTATATAACCCAATGTTTTAGCTACATTGGATATAGAGATTATTTAAAAAAATGGTGTCACCAAGGCTTCTTGAAGACAATCAATGATAATAACCACCATGGCTTAGAGGTAAAGGAAGGGAATATGATATCACTACTTATAAGGTGGATCATGACAATGATGTGGGGATATATTGGTTGGTTATTCATTCATGTATAACAAAATTACAAATTGATTGATGTTACAAAAATTATTTCATATTTTGTTCAATTATAGAACTATTTGAACACTATATCAAAATATGGGGGTTGATAAAAATATTTGAATATAAAATAGAGAAATATTTTCATCCTAAGTGTATAACTCTTCTTTGCTCAATTTTTTTGATGGAACCTCCAAGAAATTATTTTCTTAATTAATTTAGTTGAGTCTGATACTTTATTTGGAATGTAATGGTAGTCCTTATATAATGATAACTTAAACTATCTAGATTGGGAGATATCCCATTAAATCTTGATTCATCATTAGATTTAGTTCTAATTTATAGGGGAGGATAAATCTCATTTTTAATCTTTGTATAATGTGTGGATTATTTTCTTAAGAAAAATAATATATATCTAAAAAGTGTTAAACTATGGGGATTATCATGATTAATGACATTCCCATTATGAGGGATTATACAAATGTATTCCCAAAAGAGTTTCCTAGTCTTCCTCTTAACTAAGAGGTTGATTTCTCAATTTAACTTATACCTGGATGTATGCCTATATACTTTGATCCCTAGATAATAAAAATCCTTGGATTGGAATAAATGGTGTTGAAATTTCAAAACAAAATTGGTAAATTGTTTTATATGATGGATTTCTTCACTGTGGGGTGTGTCATTCCTCATTATCAAGAAGAAGGATGGGTCGATGTTCACTGCATTTTAAATGTGATCTTAAAAAAATAATAACAAAGAAAAAGCATCCCCATCCATAAATAGATGACTTATTTTTCAACTACATCAGACCATGTACTTATCTATGATAGCCCTTCCTTTAGGATAAATCCAAATAAATTTAAATAAGGAATATATTCCCAAGGATGACTTTTTTATAGTGTATAGACAATATGAGTTCATTATAATTCCCATATAACTCACTAATTCTATAGAAATATTTTTTAATTAATTAATAGAATATGTATATATTGAGATGAGAAATATTTGTTAATAATTATAGATCATATTCTGATATTCTCGAAATTCATAGAGGATAATGTGGATAATTTGAATTCTATGGTAACAACATTTTCTTAGGATAAAATATATTCTTAGTACAATACATGTGAGTTATTCATAGAGGTAGTTTAATTCTTGGGTAATGGAGTTATATGTATAGGTATATCTATGGAACCTAATAAGGTAAATGAAATTCTGATTTATCGTATAACATCATCTATAATCATGTTCCATACTTAGAATTCATGGAAATTTCCAATGATTTGTAAGAAAAATATCATGTTTTTCAAACCCACTAACAATGACGAATCAGAACTGGTTATTCATTTTCTAAAACATGTAAGGTTAAAATATCTTGAATAAATTTAAAATTAAGATTATCATTTAACAATGTCTCACACTTCCCTTATGATAGAAAATTATAGTGGTATACAATCAGAATTTAGAGAATATATTGGTCTATTTACTAAGTAATTCAGATAATGAGATAGAATACACTATAAGGTAGTTAAATGATCTTATAAAAAATGTACCCAACACATGATCTAGAATTGATTTTTGTGGTATCATAATTTATGATTTTCTGATAATATCTAAATGGAGAGAAGTTTTAAATATACCCTAATCATAATATCCTAAAATATATATTCACATAGAATGTTATTAATTTGTTCCAGTGGATATGGATAAAGATGATCAAGGACTATGAATGCTCAATCCACAACCATCATTGGAAAAGAAAGAAACAGGTATATTGCATGTGTAAAAATGATCCTACAAGTACTGAATGATTTCAATTGAGAAGGATCCAATATTTTTAAACATAAAAAAGATAGACATATGGATTATAAAATATGGAACATCATCTATCCTTTCATAAATGACTACTCAACCATCTATTTTGTAGAAGATAAAGGATGATCCAAGAAATTATTTGGAAATATATAAGTAGGTGGAAGTTATAAGAAAAGGGAAATCCTAAGGGGTAAAAAAATTTAGAAGGAATTTTATGATTTCAGTTAGGAATACGTGTTATATCAAATTAGGGAAAAAAGAATGAGAAATTGAATAATTTACATAACTAAGCCTTTTCAATCTACCCTGAGAAAAAAAAGAAATATCAAGATTAATGATGACACTATTGGTTTGGATATATGAATAAGGATATCTTATAATAAATATCAATGATTTTGGTATGTTAGCAATTAAAGGGGGAGAGGAAAAAATCATGGGGAAAGAATCATTCATTAGCCATACCTGTATGGAAATTATAAAACATAAACGTAGAATTATTCACTAGTCCTATGAATATTTCAAGATTAAATAATGCTATTTGGTATGGGGTGGATCATCATTCCAAGACCAATCAATTCATAAAATTCAATAGGAATTCTTACTCGATGAACAATAAAGGTTAATCATTAAAGAATTCATGAAGATTAATGGAACACCAATATCAAATATATTCAATCGAGATATGATAATTCACTATATGTGATAGATGATTTCCACCATTCCCTAAACACTAAGTTGAACTTTAGTATGAATTATAACCACCAATCTAATGGAAAATCTATGTAGAGTATCTAGTTACTGGAATACATGTTGATAGTCTGCTCAACAGACATAAATGGATGATGATATCCTCATTTCCTTTTGGTGAACTTCTCATAAAATAATATACTTCAATCAAGAATCCAAATATCTTCGTATGAATCCCTTTATGGGAATATTTTCAAAATACCTACATTTATGGATGAATTTTTTGAATTAAATATATTAGGGCATGAAATATTTGATTAAATGCTATAACAAATCAACACCACTTATTATCACATTAGGGGTATATAGATTTGACTAAATAGTGATAATGATAAAGAATGATGAGACTCATAGTTTGAGTTTGGTGAAAAGGTTCCTTCATATATACACATAGAAGAGAGAAATACAATTTGGGAAGAAGGGTATGGTATGTACTCAGAACATAAGCCCCGTTCAGATTATTGGTCTCATTCAGGTTGTTTATTATCAACTAGCACTCTCAAAAACCCTTTCTAAAGTACATGATGTATTCAGTGTATCCTTCTTGCATAAGTAAATATCATATCCCCCACATGTAATGACTTAATCAGAGGTTTACATAGAAAATTATTTCTTTTATAACGAGTAGATGGTGAAGACGATGGACCATTGATACAAAGTTATACATAACATGAAAAATCACATAGTTAATGTAATATAGTGAAAACATGAACATAATGTGGAGAAATGGGAGTCATAGAAATCCATGAATAAGAAGTTACCACAACTATTTTCATCGTAGTACATAAAATGAAATTTCAAGGATGATGTTTCTTATGCTGGAAGAATTTTATAACCTATAATTTTATCAATTGAATTCCCCTCCAGTATATATAATTGTTTCATATTTGTAATATAATATTATATAGTGAACACACATCACATGATAAAAAATTAATATATTAATTAATACATTGTATTTAGATAATAAATATGGTAAAAAATGAAAGTTTTAGAGTGGGGAAAAATTGAAAATAATAATATAATAATAATAATACAAGAAATTCTCTATCCCCCATAATAATGGAACTCATGAAAAGAATAGAAATTATGTAGAATATTAGTAATTAAATTATCATATATGAAATAAAAATATATATAACCATGATATAAAATAAATTTGAATTAATATTGAATCAAATATGATGTATTTCAAGAGAATAGGGAACTTATATGACAGTTACAAATCATTTCATTAGAATAGTAATTTGAGCATTTATAATAGTAACATGATCATTAGAATTATATCCTAACCTAAGTATATGTAAAATATAATTTAGGTATTGCATAAAATGTATGTATAAGAAATTTATATTATTATAGAAGTAAATAATATTTTTTTAAATGAAAAAATAAGTTTTTGTATAATTATAAAACATGTTTTCTTTATTTTTATTATTATCATATATATAATTATCTATATTAAATTTCATTGTTATTAATTTCTTTATAAATTAATAATATACTTTACTATAATGATAATATACTTTTTTCGAGATCTTAGTTATTTCTTAAAAGGGTCATAAAATAGGTCAAAATATTAAATTTTTTAATTTTTCTAGAAGTGATGAATTTTTTTAAACAAATTACAATTTTGATATATATAAAATTATATTTATATAATGGAAATCAACTATATATTATAGAAATTGAAAAATATTAGGGTTAGTTAGCTTAATTTTAATGAAATAGTTGATTTTTTTTCAAAAAGTGAAATATTGTAAAATATGATATTTGACATTTGATGTTAATACATGATTTTTTGGCTAATAAATGATGTAAAAAGAATCTATTTAAGGCTTAAATGAACCATTTAATATATATTTTGATAATATTCAACAATATTGTTAGTCTTGGTAGAAAACCTTAGTGACCTGGGCTACCCATACATTGATATAACATCTTTCTATATAAATATTCATTACATTGCACAAACACACCCATAAGTTCTATAATAGTTCAGTGAATTTGGAATAATGGAAGATAATCTTCATAAGTAGTCAAATATCTCCAGTGCTACTAATAATGATCTACCACATTAGTAATCGTCACAATCATACCTTACTTAAAACATTTTTTCACAATAGAAAGAATGAAAAAATAAAATCAGGTGAGATCTGATGGTCAGTAAGGGAAAACAAGAGAGATATGTAAGAATAACATAAACATAATGGTATAAGAAGATTAAAATAACATTTGATACCCATACACTTCATATCAAATATCATAATCATGAGTCATAACATTAATATTTGTAGTTCATATGACATAAATCATAATGAATTAAAGGAACACGTTTCATGAGAGCATACCATTGCCAAGAGACAAGGAATTTTTTAATTCAAATATGAATATAAATTTCCTTTTTAAGGATATCTACCAGCACATTAATACCATGTTAGGATTGGTAAAATCACCCATTTTCCGATGTTAGGCTTGCAATTACCTCCCGTGTATCATCTTATTTTGAGCTTGGGATGACCTCCCATGTACCCACTTATTTTGGGAATGGGTAACCTCCCATGTACCTACATGTTTCAGTCATGTATTACTATTGTTGTACCCTATTATCTTGATCTTAGGATACCCTCATGTGTAAGCAATTATTTAGGTATTTGGATAAACTTCTATATACCCTCTTTTTTTGGATAAGGATGAACACTCATGTAACCTCTTGTTTAAGGATTGGCATGAACTTATGTGTTTCTTCTTCTCTCATGCCTTGTATAAGATCCGTGCATCCTCTTTTTTTTGGTCTTGGTATGAAATATCATATACCATCTTATTTTGGTCATGGGATAACCTCCCATGTACCAATTGAGCTCATATATCATTAATCACTACCCAACACATCATAGAACGATTTAGGTATCACCTGTCACATAATGAAAATTATACATATATATTCTAAAAGATCATAAAAAATTCATCATTTTAGAATCAATGTAATGAAATGGGTTTGAAATATTTTTTCATCATATCATAAGCCTTGGAAAAAATAATCATTTCATCAACATTTAATCATCTCATCAAATCATATCATAAGAAAAAAGAAATGGGTTTTATAAGAATTTTCTATGGTATAACATGTGGTACACAAACTATTTTCCTAAACATATTTTCATCGTAAAAAATTAAAATAAATAATAAGAACAATTCTAATGGTTCATATCCCTAGTAAAGCATAAGTTAATGCGAAGGATGTCATCTTAGATGGAAAATTTATTTGATAGATAAATCACATAAAATGTTTATTGAGAAAGTAAAATTTACATTGAAAATATATTTTTAAAACATAAAACATGGTGGAATTTAGTTTCACTGAAAATAAACCTGAAAAAATAATAATTGATGCTTCAAAAATCATTTAAAAAATTTCATTAAGAAAATATCCTTTCCACATTGAGAAATCTTTTTATTTTTTTAAAAATAATAATTAATTTCGAATGAAAAGAAAATTGAAAAATTATAATGGAATATTTAATTAAAATAATGGTCATGATGGTGAGAAATTTCATCTATACTGTACACAATGATTTCTTTCACATTTTTTTATAAAATCCAAAAGGAAATTATTTTGATAATGACATGAAGATTATTTTGAATTTTAGAAAAATTTAAAACATTAATCACAATAACTTTAATAAAACATTTATATCATGTTAAATATGTTTATATAATACTTTTATAAAATACTTTTAGGTAAAATTTTATTTTATGTAAAATGGGTTTTTGACCGAAAAGTCACTTCTTATTAAAAAATTCTATTTGAAAGCCTGAATACATAATGATTAAAAAATTTATGGAAACCATGTATCCTCCTTTCATAAGTATATGATAATACAATTAATTTGTCTATTGAGATATAGTTCATAGTGTTTCATCATGGATAGTATAATCATAAACAATCCTATAAAATGATGATATTGTAACATTAAACTTTTATAACATTGGTAACTTAGAAACATAAGCCCCATGAAAGAAGAACATTAAATGAAACCGAATATATTATGAGGATAAATAAATTCATGACATTAAATGTAATACATTATCTATTTACACATTTTAAAATGATATATTAGTTTTATGTAACATATTTATTAAAGAATGAGAATTGAGACAAAAATATCTTACATATTTAGTAAATTTTGAACTTTAAACCCCATGAAAAGCACATCTTAAAATAGATATATAAATCCCAAAAACAATTTAGGATAAGAATCACCAAATAAATTCATGGTAAATATATACACCAAATAAAAAAATTGTTAATGAATATAATTTGTGTCTCATAGAAGTAAAAATTGAGGCGGAAATCCATCACTTCTTTATCAATCATTTGAATCATAATCCCCAATAAAGAGTAAAATAAAATGAAACCTCTAATGTAATTAAAATAATGATACTAAATACATATCTTTTCATATGTGATGTATATACACACAAAAAATTAAATGAGTGGTGAATTTTCATATGTCTCCGATAAACAAAAGAGAGACTAGAAATCCCTTACCTTAAGTCTCGAATTCCTTTTTACACATTCAAACCTCATTTATAACAAATATAAGTAAATATTACTTATATTATAGAACCATAATTATATATATATATATTTGTTTGTTACCATATATTATTTACATATGTCGTTTTTTACATCTTTATTAATAATTCTATGTAAAAGTCACATTTTATGTTATAACCACATTGTTTTTCATATATGGTTTGATTTGATGTTTTCATTCCACTTTAATTGATCCTTTATCAATAATGAAAATAATAATAAAAATTATGTAATTATAATTTTTATACTTCAATTGTACCTTTAATACCAATCATGAATGATGGTTTTGAGAAATAAAGTATGTTAAAATCCCGGTGACGGTAAGTTGTACACATGCATGAGTAACATTTCCATTTTTTAAAAGATAATTATGGAATACAGGTAAGTAATATAATATAATTAAAAAATGATAATAACATCATAAATAAAATAATATTTCATAAAATATACTTATACATTCCATCCATGTGTTGTGTGATGAAAAGAGTGTAACATCGGTTCATGACAATGATAATCCAAAAGTACAAGAACGATGTTATCATCATTAAGTGTGTGAAATGGTATTAAATAAAATTATAAAAAATGTTTTAAGAATGATAAATATTTTATTAATATAATAAAAATTTCATTTATATAACATTTATTCATTAAATTTATTTGTATTATCTTACATGTAATGTTTTAATTAAAATGAATCACATCATTTTGTGAGGAGGTCATCCGTCATAGACACGAATAACGTTATTTTATACCCTAGGTAATGTAATTTAAAAATATCATGTATGATATAATGACTCCATAGGTATTATTATGTTATAAATAACATATATATTCTTTATATCCACTATCATACCCAACTGTGAGTGGTAGAAATGGAAAATGAATGACATCAGTTCGTGAGGCGGTAGTCCACCGTATGCACACAAAATAACTTAGTAACCAATTTGATGGATTTATAGATGGTTATAGTTCATTAAAATAACATAAAAACATCTCATTATAATGAAGTTACTATGGTTATTATATCATCATGTTTTAAAAAGAAATCATAATGGTAGAGAAATAAAATTATGACGGACATTGAACAATGTTACCTCTCCTTCATGTTACCTCATTAGGTTTTCAAAAAAAGCCTTTTTAATTTGTATTTAATACTAAACTATGGATTATATATTGAGAGGATTGATTTTTTGAAGTCTTTTTTGTAGGTATTGGATGATAAAAATGGGTTTTATGGAGTAATTAATATAGTGTAGTGGGTGGTCTTTAATAAGTGAGGTGAGTGCAACACTTGTAATTTTTTAATTGAAAATGGTGTACCTGCATGTTAGAAATTCCAAAAAAGTAAAAAAATGAATAATTATAGAGACATAGTTATTATAATGTCAAAATATTTCCATAAAATAGGTTTTTATAAAAATGGGTATGTCATTTTAACCCTTATCTTTTAGTTTAACAACTCTACAAAACCATTGTTTTCCATAACCATGGTAATTAATTTTTACTATTTTCATCATTCATTTTTTTCAAAAATTAAGTTGAAATTATTAAAAAATATAAGGTGTTTTTGTCCAAAATATAGATTCCATTTTTTCAAATAAAATCCACATAATTGGAAAATGTTATTTTATAATTAATATCATAGATGCGATGGGAATGTGGGTTTTCAAAGAGAAAAAGTTCAAAATTTTACTAGGTGTTTATATAATAATTCAATACCAAGATGATTAAAATAGACTAAATAAGATTCAAAAATATAATTAAATAGATTTTAATTTTAAAAAATTAAAATGTAATTTAATATTATAAATCATTTGAACAAAAATGAGGCATTCTATTAGAATTCAAGATTTTTCCCTATTCATAAAAAAGATTATTTTTGTCAACAAATTCTGAAAAATGTAACCAAATATAATTTTAACATTATTTTTTCACAAATTTAGTTATTTAAATTAATTTTCTCTAATTTTAAAATATTAAATTTAAAATATGTGTGCAAAATAAAAAATACTGTTTTTTAGAAACATACAATTTTAGGCATAAGATATGTTTTATTCTTATCTCAAGTCTTGAAAACACATAAACAGAGTTCTAAATAGTATATTGAATATATAATATAATAAATTAACTAAAATAATTTACCAATATTTATTTTCATAATTTATTTTGGAATAAAACTATTTGTATATACAATTTTTTTTATAAAATTATTTCCTTTATTTTTAGATAGGTTTATTTCATTTTAAATTAATTTTTCACCCAATAATTTATTTAATAAAAATTTGTGAACAATATATTTTTATAATTTAGTTAATCTTATTCATACCATCTAGTCAAACATCTAGTAGATAGCTTTCTTAATAATATTGTTTAGTATGTGATGTTTCATTTAAAATCAGTTTTGTATCTAATACTTGATAAGCATGGTGTTATGTGTACTACAAAGCTAAACGTAATGTTTATTGTAATTAAAGATAAAATCCATAGTTCATGTAATGAAAAATATTGAAAAGGTTAAATTCAATCAAAAAATATATTAAAATATCTCTGGGTGTTACATTTTACACCATTAAAATGAATTTATACATCATAATTCATCTCGATCAACCAAGATTTAACCTTTTCAAATTAAATAATAGAAAATGGCATAAAAAGTAATAATGAACCATAGTATTTGAAATGTGAAAGGTATGACAGAGATACATCTAGAATTACAAATTCATGGTTTTCAAATAATATAACATAGGTGGGAAGTGAAAACATGGACATATAAGAGAAAATTAACAAAAAAATAAAGATAGATAGTGATATAGACCATCGATCATAAAAAAGTGGGAAATCCAGATAAGGCTAATGAACATAAAAAAATTAACCAAAGAGGAGTAAAAATGTTCATTAATATCATAAAAAATGGAGATAATGGGACAATTTTTTATTTGAAGTTATTTTTACTAATTTTAAATAATTTTCATAAGAATATATAATTAATTTTATTCCATTTCATAAAACAAATATCACCCATTGGTTGATATTTGATCAATTTGTACTTCATATCTTACACTAATAAATGATGGGTATTTTTTATACCCAAAGAACTAATAGAAAAATGGTTCATGAATATAATGATAAGTCATTCAGGATATCTTTAGTTATTGTCACATTAAAAAGTTTATCACAGGCTATCCAATATCTATATATTATCATATGGTGAAGTAATACATTAATCTATAATTCCCATTAAAATGTTCATCATAAAATTCTCTATAAATGGATAACCTCAGGAGCCTTCTAAAAGATAAAAATCCAAAACATTAGAATGAAGGTAACTAAAATCCCAAAATCAACTTATCATTAATCCTTTGAACAAAATTATGTAGATATTAATTTCCACATACCAAACAAGTGAATTTATTCATCATGTATTATCTAGAAACATGGTCAAAACTTTAATTACCATAAAAGTGTATTACAAAAATACATATTTTTTATTCATTTAATAAAAGAAATATTATTTTATATATTCCTTAAATCCAAAAAATGTTCTAATTTTTATCAATTATATAATAATCCACTTCGTCAAAAAGTAAATAATCAGTTAAAAGGTAATAAGTACTATCTCATTTATATAATTTATATCAATCATCTCTTAATCCCAACATCATTATCTCATCACCAGGAATATAATAGGGGTTATCCTTTCCATAACCATGTGTTTTTTCATGAAATATAATTGTATCATTAAATCAAATATTTAAGTCATCTGCATCATTATTCATATTCTTTCAAATCCATAACAAAAATATTATATAAAAAAGTAATTATATATTTCATAAATCATGAATTCCAATACATAAATGCTTCTTTCAAACCACTTCTTTTGAAAAAATAAACTTGGATTTTTCATCTTATTCCACAAAATCACCCACCATTCATATGTCCTTCATAGTCTCTTCATCATCAACATAAAATTCCATTTCTTATAAAACCATTTTAATTATCTTTATGAGTATTCCATTTAAAAAAAATTATTTTATAACATCCCATAACTTCCACATTTCAGACATTCAATAATCTATGATATATTTGGGAGACAAATATTCCCATCCATTATGCTAACTGAACTTTTACTTCTTTCCTCACATTTACTTTCTTTGTATCATTTTCGAACATGAATTATATATTTTTTCCTATGATGCATTCACACGAGGGATTCATCCCAAAATTTAGACATATAAGAGAATAGATTTTCATTCCTCCATGGTTTCTATTTCTTGAGATCATAGTAAACAATATCCTTATCTTATTTGGTGAGTCTAAGAGTTAGTTGGGGTGAATTTTATTAATCATGTTCTCTGATAACTAATTAGGAATAATTAAAAAATAATTCACTTCAGTAATTGTCCAATTTTTATTCTCATTATAAAATTATTTGTTATATTCATCTTATTAACAGTTCCTTCTGATTCCTTCTATTTACTAAAATTAAACCCATAGTGCTACAAACATTAATCATAATTGGAGACTAAAAAATAATGAAAATAATTTTTCTTATATCAAAATAATAACACCATTTTTTTAATCAATAACACCTTAGGTTTATCCTAGTTCCTTCATAGTAATATTCTATTTAAATCCTTGATTATTTTTCAAAATATTTATGTTAGCTTCTAATGAATATACCTCATGAGTTTCAAAAAATGTGTTTCTAAAGGCCTTTTATCATGCACCAGAAAATAATTGAGTCCATCGTAGTGTGTTAATTTCATATTTATCACCCATAGGTAACTCTGTGATAGAGACACATCTTATTATAGTATCCATAAAGCAATGTAATTTCATATAAATCCCTTTTTCTATCCTTCAAAAAAATTCTATGAAACTCACCAATAATTTTGTTAATCCTTAGAACAATCCTTAAAGACATACCTAGACATGTCCTTTGAAATATCCCAAGGTATATCACTAATTATTCCTCAAACTAGTTCCAAAATTATGTATAAATATGGCCTATGGTACCAACTAGATCACCCCTAGGTTATCATACACTGATATTATATCTTCTTAAATTAATATTCACAACATTGAACAAACACATGCTCGAGGACTGTAATAGTTTAGTGAATTTAGAAACATGGAACATAATCCTTTTAAATCATTGAAGGTCTTCAATGTCACCTATAAAGATATTTATATTTAGTACACTTCAATCATACCATACTTAAATCATTTATTCAAAACATAGTTAAATGAAACATATAGAATGGTGAGATGAGATGCTTAGTAAGGGTAAAAAAAGGATATACATATCAATTACATGAATATAATGGTATGAAATGTTAAAATTAATATTTAAAATGATATCATACATATCAGAGATCATAATATAATGTCATGGAATAAGGATTGGTTTTTCATTAGACATTGATCATAAGGAAATCAAGGAACATTTCCCATAAGAGAAAAAATTATAATAGGACATGGAATTGAGAGAAACACATATTAATTTAAAACTTTATTTAAGGTTATATAACAAAACAACCATAATAGGTTAGTATTGTTCTTATCAATGGTGTACATACTTATAGATTAGGATGACCGCATGTGTACCCAAGTCTTTTGGTTTTGGGATAACTTCATGTGTACCCTCTTGTTTTGGAAATGGGATAACCTCCTCTGTACCCTTTAGTTTGGGGCATGGGATGACCTCCCATGTACTCTCTTGTTTTAGGATTGTGATGAGATCCAGCGTACCATCTTGTTTTGGGATTTAGATAACCTCCCATGAACCCTCTTGTTTCAAGATTGGGATTTTCACCCATATACCCTCTTTTTTCCGCCTTCGGATAACCACATTTGTACCTTCTCATTTTGGTATTGGGATAAACACTTATGTACCTTATTGTTTCGTTATAGGGATGAACTCTTTTTTGTACCCTTTTATCTTTGTCTTGGGATAACATCCCATATAACTTTTGATATAATATAATATTAACTACTACCCAATTCATTATAGGGATATGTAGGTCCCAACTATCACATAATGAAAACCATGTGTATTTATTCTATAATATCATAGAATATTATTCATTTCAAAACCCATGAAAAGAAATTGGTTCCATAAGAAACATCATCATTGAGAACCCCATGTAAAATAATTAGGTTTCACAATCATTTTATCATTTAATCACAACATAACCCACAGAAAAAAGAAATATGGTTTATAAGAATTTTCCATGGTATAACCCACCATATAGAAATAGTTTTAATAAAACTCCTATCATTATAAGAAATTATAATTGAGAATAATAATTGTATCGTAGGTTCATATCCCCATTAAATTATACGATACATCAATAGATGTCATCATATATGATTTTTTTAAAGATAAATCACCTAGAATGTTTCTTAGGGAGGGAAAATTTTAATAAAAATTAATTTTTAAAATATAAAACAATTTGTAAATATTTTCCTTTGGAGAAAACAAGAAAATATACAATGGAAGCTTTAAAAATAAATTGAAAAAGTTTTTTTTTGTGAAAATATCCTTTCAAATTATAGAAAACATTGTGAAATATTTTTTAAAAAATATATTCCTTTGAAGATATTGTTGATAAATTTTAGTGGATTCTTCAGATAAAATAATGTTCATGATGGTATGAAATTCCATTCATTGTGAATAAAAATATTCCATTCATATTTTTAGTAAAAGTCAAAATGAAATTGTTGTGAAAACATCATAATGATTATTTTCATATCATTTTTTAAAAATTAAATTAAGGATAAAATTTCTTTCTTAAAATAATTTGAATGTTAGGAAAAATATTTTTTTGAAAAATACTTTTATAGAACATGGTTTTGGAATAAAAAAATGTTTTCAATCGAAAATTTGATTCATCATAAAACCTTTAGGTTAGATCTAATGAGTATATAAGGGAAAATAATTTAAAAATATGTCTTACAATTAAATAAATATAGGGTAATAAAATAACTGGGTTTGGAAGATATATATCATAATATTTCATTATTGGTAGATTTATCATAATCAATATCGATAAATGGTTACACTATAACATAAAACTTTTTCGACCTGTGTATCATTGAAAAGTAAGACCAGTGACGGAAGAAAAATAAATAAAACATATAATATCAACATTAAAAATAAATTCATGATACTTATTTTAAAAGTTGTTTTATATATATCTTGTAAATTTAGATAGGTGCATAACATATCTTATATATCAATGAATGAAATTTGAGACAAAAATCCCTTAAAACATTACTAAATTTTGAACCGTAATCCCCCTGAAAAAGTTATCATAAAATATATATGTAAATAAGAAATTATAAGGCCCCAGCCTTAAACCTTACTTAATCTTGAGTTATTACAAGATTACACATTGAGGATCTTTTCGGGTTTAGAGTTTTAGAGAATTAGATCATAAAACTTGCATTACATTCCACATATAAACAAAGTGGTTACATAAAGATAGTATTCTTCATTCCCATCAATGGAAACACATTTAAAATAAAACATGGATTATTTCTTGACACATCCTTGACTCTATCATCTTATCATGTACCTTTCCCTTGACCTGTGAAAAAAATTTCAAAAACTTGGGATCAGCATAAAAACTCAGTATGGGTTATAAAAAAAACATGGAAAGGAAACATGAGTTCATATATACATAAGTATGAAATCATACTTTACCCATAAAACATAGGCACTTTAACATACCTCATAAAATCATGAATAAATCATAGAAATCATAAGACATAAAGGTAACTTGAGGCATTCATAACATTCTTACGTAGGGAGTAACCCTCTTGGTTACGTTTGGAATACCCATCACAGTATATTCCCTAAAATCTCTTCGGAGAAACCTTAACGTTTCACTCCTTCGCGTTACCCAATGCATTGGAGAGCTATAACGGGCTCACCCGCCCTTAGTTTATCACGGAACCACCTGTCTTCATAATAATGCCCAAGAACCATAACACAATCGTATCACATAAAACATGCATAAAGGAAACATAACATTTCCACATTTCAATCACAAGATATCAATACAACACAAAAACATTGTGAAAACCATTTTCAATACCAAAATAAAAGAAAAGTAAAACATGGTATTTATTTTTCTTTTAAAAAGAAGGTATGGCTTGTAGAGGAAGCCGAAACTCAAATAACGGTTACGACGGCGGAGAAGTCGTTGTCGCCGCATACGTACGACAAAAACATTCCCTTTTGTCGTTTAGTAAACGCTTCGTATAAAAAAGATTCCTTTTGAATAAACGTAAAATTCAAAGGGGTTTATAGACCGTATAAAAGAAAGTTGTGTATAAAATAAAATATGCCTCAACGAAAGGAGATTGAGACGAAGTCCCATACCTCGTATCCGACTTGACCAGACCGTTCTTTAATCTCCTGAATAATAAACTTGAGTTAATCTCTACTTTCTTATGAATCTTTTTCAAGTTCATTATTCATTTTATACCATGTTATGAACATCATGTAATCGGTTAAGTTAATAATGTTCATTTTGTCGGTATTTGGTTCTTAAGTCAAAAATAGACTTCTTACACTTACAAGTTGTTAATTTGGTCAAAGGTTCATTATATCCAGAATGGTATTCATGATGTAGATATCATATATGTCATATATATCCAGTACATACATGCATTTATAATATTACATCACATTTAGAGGTAAGAAATGAAATGCACCGTTCATGGAGACGGTAAGCCGTACGTACGCATGAACGCTACTTCCATTTCTGTTTCATATTTTCTGGAATGGAATCATAATGATATAAGAGTATATTATAATTCCAGTATAATAACATATATAATATCATTAACTTTATCCTTTACACATCCCACATATGGTATTAACGAATCAAATCACTTTTAGGGGGCGGTAGTCCGCACTTCCTAAAATGAAGATATCGTGTTTTACCCATAATGGAAACCATAAAGGTATGCCCAAAATGAAAAAACAGAAGCTTAAGGAAAACATAAACATATTATATATCATATATAAAAATAGTTACATCATAATGGCCACCTTTGAAGGTGTTAAATGAGTATTGAACAATCATCGTTTTGGGAGGCAGAATTTCGCCATCCACAGAAACCGTATGTTCTTTAACCATTTGATGTAGTTGTGTGAGAGTGTAGCTCAAATAAATCTTATAAAAACATCCTAGTATATTGAATATACTGGTGTTGTTACAAAGGAAGTAAATAAAAACAGTTTAGGTGGTTGGAGAAGCAAAATAAAACAAATGAACATGAGAGAATGAATTACCTTTAAAAGTGTATCTCCTTTTGATTTGAGCCTAAAGGCTTCCTTTGAAAGGATTCTTCCCAAAGGGAATCCTCTAGGATGAGGAGAGGGATGTGGAGAGAGCAAATGGGCAGGGTTCGGCCGAGCCAAAGGCTTGAGAAGTGTGTGAAATGAGGTAGAGGTGGGGGCCTTTTATAAGAGGAGAGGAGGGGCACTTTTGGAAAGTAAAGAAATATTACATTATTTGAAAATGTGTTTCGGTTTTAAAAGGTCCCAAATTGATATAATTCGTGGATAAGGTGATAAGGGTTCGAAATCCACTCATCCAATTGGTTTTGGACATGTGTAGTTCATAGATTTTATATTATCTTTCCATTTTATTTAAATCGTCAAATAATGATGTCATCGCTGCATCATTATTATGTCATAAATAATTTAATTTATTTAATGTCTAAAAATCATAAAAAAAATACTATGATGTAGGAAATCTTTTTATCTTTCCAATGACTATTTATAATCAAAATTTTGACTTGTATAACCCCACTTAAAAATTGTTTTCATAAAACATATTATGTTTGTGTCATTTTCACTTTAACATTAAATAAAAAGTAATTTATGTCATTTCCCAACAAAAGTGGATCCATGGGGTCCCCAAGTTGACCCATGGCATTTCATGGTCGGCCATGACACAACCAATGAGGTTGGGACATGTGTCTAGGTCATTTAATTTTATTAAAGTATTATTTATACCTTAAACTACCCTAATTACCACTAAACGCGATTAAGAACTTAATAAGTTACTATTCACCAAAAAATTATTATAATCTCATTGAACCACATTTTACTTCTTAATGACAACCATGTATGTCGGATTTTCAAAATTTAGTACACATTAGTGGTAAACTTTCATTTAACTGAAAAATCAGTTTGCTTGATTACCACTTAGTGGTTTCACTATTCATCAAAAATTGAAGTTTTTCAGAAAATTACCAAAAATTCACCCTAAGATATATTTGATATTCCGAATTCAAAAATGAAGTCTATTTTACAAAATTCAAATCATATAAGTCACATTAATTAGTTTAATAATTAATTCCCGCTGCCAGAGCAAATAGCGTGTTTTTACAAAACAATAAGTATCAAAAGATTGACACCGGTTTAAGTCTAATTTCAAAGTGAAATTGATTCCAATGACCACCATTGAATTAAATGGTAAAAATATATTCTAGTTTCACTTCAAAACCAATTCAAAACATAATCTAATCATATAAATAAATTATATTAAAAAGCAGTTTTGATGTAAAATGCAGTATTTTTCACTATTCATTAAAAAATGAACGTTGTCAGAAAAATACCAAAAATTCACACAAGGTAAATTTTGATGTCCCAATCATAAAGGATAAGTTTATTTTGACAAACATATTTTATAAAATTGTCAAAATATAGATTCAAAAATGGTTTGCCATCAAAAGGCACTAAAACAATCTTTTAAGAATATTAGTGTATTCCATGCATAAGATTGTATTTATTTTCATTTTAAGCCTCTATAACACTATATTAATCATTAATAGACATAGATACAAATATCTATTATTCATTACTTACTTGGGATTTTACATCCTTCCCCCCTTTAGAAAATTGCGTCCCCGCAATTTATTTACTTATTGAATAAATGGGGGTACTTATCCCTCATTGCATTTTCAGATTCCCATGTTGCCTCTTCAATCATGTGGTTTTTTCACAAAACCTTTACCTGCTTAATCACCTTATTCCGTAACACTTGCTCCATGTGGTCAAGAATCTGGACCGGTTGTTCCTCATAAGATAGGTTCTCTTCCAGCTGAACTACCTCTGGACTCAAAACATGAGATGGATCTGGCATATACTTTCTCAACATCGAAACGTGAAAAACATTGTGTACCTGAGATAAACTCGGAGGTAAAGCCACTCGGTATGCAACTGATCCAACTCTTTCCAGAATTTCGTATGGTCCAATGAACCTCGGACTCAACTTTCCTTTCTTACCAAATCTCATCACACTTTTCCAAGGAGAAACCTTGAGAAAAACATGATCACCTACCTCGAAAGATAGATCCTTCCTCCGGTTATCCGCATAACTCTTCTGCCTGCTCTGAGCTGTTCTCATGTGTTTCTGAATCAGCTGAACGTTTTCTGCCATCTCTTCTACCAATTCTGGTCCCATCAACTTCCTTTCACCCACTTCATCCCAGAAAGCTGGAGTTCGACACCGCTTCCCATATAATGCCTGAAATGGTGCCATCTGTATACTGGAATGAAAACTGTTATTATATGAAAACTCAACCAAAGAAATATGTTGGTCCCAACTTCCCTGATAATCCATAGAACAAGCTCGTAGCATATCCTCCAATGTCTGAATTGTTCGTTCTGACTGCCCATCTGATTGAGGATGAAAAGCTGTACTAAAATTTAATTCAGTACCCAACGACTTCTGAAGGCCTTTCCAAAAGTTAGAAGTAAACCTGGGATCAAGATCCGATACAATGGAGAGAGGAACTCCATGTAACCTGACTATCTCTTTAAGATACAAACGAGAAAGTTGATCAAGAGAGAAAGTATCTCATATAGCAAGGAAATGAGCAGATTTGGTCAAGCGATCAACAATAACCCAGATTGCATTATTACCTCGAGATGTCTTCGGTAATCCAACAACAAAGTCCATGGATATATTCTCCCATTTCCACTCTGGCACTGGTAAAGGCTGAAGCATCCCTTTCGGTAACTGCCGCTCTGCTTTAACCTGCTGACAAATCAAACACTTCACAGTAAAATCAGCAATGTCTCTTTTCATTCCATCCCACCAGTAATACTCCCGCAGATCTCTATACATCTTAGTACTGCCCAGATGAACTGAAAACGGAGAACTATGAGCTTCACATAACAACTCTCTCTTCAACTGTGAATCACAAGGCACACACAATCTCTTCCCAAATCTCAAAACACAATCACTATCAATGTTGAATTCAGGCAACTTACCTTTCTGAACCAGCTCTACCCTTTTCTGCAACTCACTGTCTTGCTTCTGTGCTTGCTTGATTCTATCTCATAGAGATGATCTCACTGATACCTGAAAAAAAACAGAAGGACTTCCTGCACCAACAAATTCTATGCCAAATTTCATCAAATCCTTAACCAAAGGATCACGTTCCGAACGCAACATTGTTAATGAAGCATTACTTTTTCGACTCAAATCATCAGCCACTTTATTTGCTTTTCCCGGATGGTAATGAATTGTACAATCATAATCTTTGATTAATTCCAGCCATCTCCTTTGTCTCATGTTTAACTCTTTCTGAGTGAATATATACTTTAAACTTTTGTGATCGGTATATATTTCACACTTTACTCCATACAAATGATGCCTCCAAATTTTTAAAGCAAAAACAACAGCAGCTAATTCCAAATCATGTGTAGGGTAATTTACCTCATGAGTTTTCAACTGTCGTGAAGCATAAGCAATTACCTGATCATTCTGCATTAGGACGCAACCAAGTCCTTTCAATGAAGCATCACTGTATATAACAAACTCACCATTCCTGGAAGGTAGTGCCAAAACTGGAGCATTCACCAATCTTCTTTTAAATTCCTGAAAACAATCATCACAATCTTTTGTCCAGATAAACTTAACACCCTTCCGAGTTAGCTTAGTCATTGGACTAGATAACCGTGAAAAATTTCTAATAAACCTTCGGTAATAGCCCGCCAAACCAAGGAAGCTACGAATCTCGGTTACATTTGTGGGTCGTGGCCATTCTTCCACAACTTTTGTTTTTGCAGGATCAACAGTTATTCCATCTTTAGAAACAATGTGACCAAGGAAAGAAATTGTTGCAACCAAAACTCACACTTGCTGAATTTCCCATACAGTTTCTTTTCTTTTAAGGTTTGCAAGATAACCCTTAAATGTTTTTCATGCTCCTCTTTACTTTTAGAAAACACCAAAATATCATCAATGAAAACCACCACAAACTTATCCCATAACTCATGGAAAATTCTATTCATTAAGTCCATGAATACAGCAGGTGCATTGGTTAGCCCAAAAGGCATTACTACAAATTCATAATGGCCATATCTCGTACGGAACGCGGTCTTCGGAATATCTTCCTCCTTTACCTTCAGCTGATGGTACCCCGATCTCAAGTCAATCTTTGAAAAAAACTGAGCCCCCTGGAGCTGATCAAACAAATCATCGATATGAGGCAAAGGATATTTGTTCTTAACAGTGATATTATTCAAGGCTCTATAATCAATGCAAAGTCTCATAGAACCATCTTTCTTTTTAACAAATAAAACAGGAGCACCCCATGGTGATGTGCTAGGTCTAATGAAACCTTTCTCTAATAAATCTTGCAATTGCTCCTTCAACTCTAAAAGTTCAATTTGTGCCATTCGATAAGGGGGTTTTGAAATTGGCTTAGCATCAGTAACTAAGTCAACAGTAAACTCAACTTCCCGATCTGGTATTATTCCAGGCAACTCATCAGGAAAAAGATCAGGATACTCATTTACCACTGGCACATCATTAATCTGAACAGTTCCTTTATTTTCAACGACGTGTGCAAGGTAACATTCATTTCCATCTTTTACAAGTTTCTTGGCCTCTTGATATGTTATCAAAAGTAAGGGTTCATTCTTGTAAACAAACTGAAATTCTTTCTGAAAAGAAACTTCTTTAGCTCTACAGTCAATCTTAGCATGGTAAATAGAGAGCCAATCCATACCCAGGATAACATCAAACTCTACTAGAGGTAGAACAATAAGGTTTCCAAGTAGGTTCTTTCCACAGATAAGGATAGGAAGATTATTATAAATTCTTTTTGCCTCAACACTTCCCCCAGGTGTTTTTACCAAAAGTTCAGGAGTCATTTCTTGAGATGGTATTCCCATTTTACTAGAAAAGGTTTCAGAGATGAAAGAATGTGTAGACCCCGAATCAAACAACACACTGGCATAATCTGAAAAAACAAACAAAGTACCTGATACAACTTCATTTGATGGCCCGACATCTGCTGAAGTAGTTGCAAAGGATTTCACCACCCCTTTCTGCTTGTAGTCTAGCTGCTTCCCATCACTCAATCTCCTTGTCGGACACTCATTTGCATAGTGACCCATCTTATTGCACTTATAACATTTCACTAACTGTAAATCAAATTTGTTCTTACCTTCACCTTGATCCTTTTCAGTGCAATCACGAGCCTTATGTCCCATCTTACCACATCGGTAGCACTTCCCAGAATTCAGAAGACATTCCCCAGCATGCCTTTTTCCACATTTATCACAAACTGGAAACTTAGTTTTCTTACCATCAGACTTTTTTGAAGAATTCTTACCTTTCTCCTGCCACCACGGTCTCTTCTTCTGCTGGTTGTTATAGAAAACATGGTCATCGGCAAACTCCATTTCCACCTTCTCAGCACATCGAACAAGCTTTTCATAACATTTAAACTCACGAGAAGCTAATTCCCTTCGATACTTTGGCTTTAAACCTGAGTAAAAACGATTAATTTTACTATCAAGGTCCCGGATAAAATTTGGAGCATACCTTGCCAATCGAGTGAACCTTTCTTCATAGGCAGCCACTGAGTCTTCCTATTGCCTCAATTCCAAGAATTGCTTTTACATCCTAAGTCGAACAGCCTTCGGAAAATACTTCTCAAGAAACATACCTTTGAATTCATCCCAGTCAAGAGAATCAATCTCATCGACGTCCCTGATATTTTTAACCATAGACCACCACTGATCTGCTTCACCCTCCAAACGGTAAATAGCAAGACTAACCTTTTGATTGTCTGAACACCCCATGACATCAAAAATCTTCTCCAGTGCTTTAATCCACCCTTCAGCTAGCACAGGGTCAGATGATCCTCTGAAGGATGGTGGATTTTGCCTCATGAAATGTTCCACCACTGACATGTTCCTCTGCGGTTGTTCTGGCTGATCTCGTGCATGGATACCACCGTCATTTATCGCTTGAGTCAACTACGCCATTACTGCAACAAACTGTTCAGTTCCAATTCCGACCATTTCTGGATGCTGATTCGGAAGGTTATTTCCTTCTGTATGCCTTCCTAGCACTGCTTCCCTGTTTCCTTTGCGGAAAACCATTCTGAACAAACATGTCTTAGATGAAGCAACATGGTAATCTTTAAATGCTATATCATTTCGAAAAAAAAATTGGATAATCATTTAATAGAATTCTAACTCCTAAAGTTATCTAAACCGACCTCTGATACCAACTATAAGGCCCCAGCCTTAAACCTTACTTAATCTTGAGTTATTACAAGATTACACATTGAGGATATTTTCGGGTTTAGAGTTTTAGAGAATTAGATCATAAAACTTGCATTACATTCCACATATAAACAAAGTGGTTACATAAAGATAGTATTCTTCATTCCCATCAATGGAAACACATTTAAAATAAAACATGGATTATTTCTTGACACATCCTTGACTCTATCATCTTATCATGCACCTTTCCCTTGACCTGTGAAAAAAATTTCAAAAACTTGGGATGAGCATAAAAACTCAGTATGGGTTATAAAAAAAACATGGAAAGGAAACATGAGTTCATATATACATAAGTATGAAATCATACTTTACCCATAAAACATAGGCACTTTAACATACCTCATAAAATCATGAATAAATCATAGAAATCATAAGACATAAAGGTAACTTGAGGCATTCATAACATTCTTAGGTAGGGAGTAACCCTCTTGGTTACGTTTGGAATACCCATCACAGTATATTCCCTAAAATCTCTTCGGAGAAACCTTAACGTTTCACTCCTTCGCGTTACCCAATGCATTGGAGAGCTATAACGGGCTCACCCGCCCTTAGTTTATCACGGAACCACCCGTCTTCATAATAATTCCCAAGAACCATAACACAATCGTATCACATAAAACATGCATAAAGGAAACATAACATTTCCACATTTCAATCACAAGATATCAATACAACACAAAAACATTGTGAAAACCATTTTCAATACCAAAATAAAAGAAAAGTAAAACATGGTATTTATTTTTCTTTTAAAAAGAAGGTATGGCTTGTAGAGGAAGCCGAAACTCAAATAACGGTTACGACGGCGGAGAAGTCGTTGTCGCCGCATACGTACGACAAAAACATTCCCTTTTGTCGTTTAGTAAACGCTTCGTATAAAAAAGATTCCTTTTGAATAAACGTAAAATTCAAAGGGGTTTATACACCGTATAAAAGAAAGTTGTGTATAAAATAAAATATGCCTCAACGAAAGGAGATTGAGACGAAGTCCCATACCTCGTATCCGACTTGACCAGACCGTTATTTAATCTCCTGAATAATAAACTTGAGTTAATCTCTACTTTCTTATGAATCTTTTTCAATTTCATTATTCCTTTTATACCATGTTATGAACATCATGTAATCGGTTAAGTTAATAATGTTCATTTTGTCGGTATTTGGTTCTTAAGTCAAAAATAGACTTCTTACACTTACAAGTTGTTAATTTGGTCAAAGGTTCATTATATCCAGAATGGTATTCATGATGTAGATATCATATATGAAATATATATCCAGTACATACATGCATTTATAATATTACATCACATTTAGAGGTAAGAAATGAAATGCACCGTTCATGGAGACGGTAAGCTGTACGTACGCATGAACGCTACTTCCATTTCTATTTCATATTTTCTGGAATGGAATCATAATGATATAAGAGTATATTATAATTCCAGTATAATAACATATATAATATCATTAACTTTATCCTTTACACATCCCACATATGGTATTAACGAATCAAATCACTTTTAGGGGGCGGTAGTCCGCACTTCCTAAAATGAAGATATCGTGTTTTACCCATAATGGAAACCATAAATGTATGCCCAAAATGAAAAAACAGAAGCTTAAGGAAAACATAAACATATTATATATCATATATAAAAATAGTGACATCATAATGGCCACCTTTGAAGGTGTTAAATGAGTATTGAACAATCATCGTTTCGGGAGGCAGAATTTCGCCATCCACAAAAACCGTATTTTCTTTAACCATTTGATGTAGTTGCGTGAGAGTGTAGCTCAAATAAATCTTATAACAACATCCTAGTATATTGAAGATACTGGTGTTGTTACAAAGGAAGTAAATAAAAAGAGTTTAGGGGGTTGGAGAAGCAAAATAAAACAAATGAACATGAGAGAATGAATTACCTTTAAAAGTGTATCTCCTTTTGATTTGAGCCTAAAGGCTTCATTTGAAAGGATTCTGCCAAAAGGGAATCCTCTAGGATGAGGAGAGGGATGTGGAGAGAGCAAATGGGCAGGGTTTGGCCGAGCCAAAGGCTTGAGAAGTGTGTGAAATGAGGTAGAGGTGGGGCCTTTTATAAGAGGAGAGGAGGGGCACTTTTGGAAAGTAAAGAAATATTACATTATTTGAAAATGTTTTTCGGTTTTAAAAGGTCCCACATTGATATAATTCGTGGATAAGGTGATAAGGGTTCGAAATCCACTCATCCAATTGGTTTTGGACATGTGTAGTTCATAGATTTTATATTATCTTTCCATTTTATTTAAATCGTCAAATAATGATGTCATCGCTGCATCATTATTATGTCATAAATAATTTAATTTATTTAATGTCTAAAAATCATAAAAAAAATAGTATGATGTAGGAAATATTTTTATATTTCCAATTACTATTTATAATCAAAATTTGGACTTGTATAACCCCACTTAAAAATTGTTTTCGTAAAACATATTATGTTTGTGTCATTTTCACTTTAACATTAAATAAAAAGTAATTTATGTCATTTCCCAACTAAAATGGAACCATGGGGTCCCCAAGTTGACCCATGGCATGTCATGGTCAGCCATGACAAAACCAATGAGATTGGGACATGTGTCTAGGTCATTTAATTTTATTAAAGTATTATTTATACCTTAAACTACCCTAATTACCACTAAACGCGATTAAGAACTTAATAAGTTACTATTCACCAAAAAATTATTATAATCTCATTGAACAACATTTTACTTCTTAATGACAACCATGTATGTCGGATTTTCAAAATTCAGTACACATTAGTGGTAAACTTTCATTTAACTGAAAAATCAGTTTGCTTGATTACCACTGAGTGGTTTCACTATTCATCAAAAATTGAAGTTTTTCAGAAAATTACCAAAAATTCACCCTAAGCTATATTTGATATTCCGTATTCAAAAATGAAGTCTATTTTACAAAATTCAAATCATATAAGTCACATTAATTAATTTAATAATTAATTCCCGCTGCCAGAGCAAATAGCGTGTTTTTACAAAACAATAAGTATCAAAAGATTGACACCGGTTTAAGTCTAATTTCAAGTCTAATTTCAAAGTGAAATTGATTCCAATGACCACCATTGAATTAAATGGTAAAAATATATTCTAGTTTCACTTCAAAAACAATTCAAAACATAATCTAATCATATAAATAAATTAGATTAAAAAGCAGTTTTGATGTAAAATGCAGTATTTTTCACTATTCATTAAAAAATGAACGTTGTCAGAAAAATACCAAAAATTCACACAAGGTAAATTTTGATGTCCCAATCATAAAGGATAAGTTTATTTTGACAAACATAGTTTATAAAATTGTCAAAATATAGATTCAAAAATGGTTTGCCATCAAAAGGCACTAAAACAATCTTTTAATAATATTAGTGTATTCCATGCATAAGATTGTATTTATTTTCATTTTAAGCCTCTATAACACTATATTAATCATTAATAGACATAGATAAAAATATCTATTATTCATTACTTACTTGGGATGTTACAGAAATAAAATAAAATTTAATAATCATAAAATACCTTCATTGGAATTATACACACCATATAAAATTTTTCCCAAATATTGCATGTGTCTGACAGATGTAAAAAGTGAGTCAAAAATCCCATACAAATTTAACATTCATTTCTACCATAATCCCATATATAGAATAAAATCAAATGAGACAATAAATATCATGAAAGTAATTATTTTAAGGATATAATATGTCAGGGGGTAGTATATACACCAATAGAAAAAATTAGTGGTAAATCTTCATTTGTCTCCCAGAAATAAAAGAAAGACTACAAATCCCTTACAATAGGTAGCTACTTCCTTCATACATGTTCAAACATCCTATATAATAAATATAATTTCTTTATAAATATATTATAGAACCACACATTTATATATATCATATCATATATTATTTACTTATTTCATTATATAATCGGTTTATTAACAATTCCTTGTTAAAGACATGCTTCAGGTAATATCTGTTTTTTTATCATTTATATTTTCATAGTTTTTTAATACTATTAAATTGATAAAGTTTATATCATCTCAATAATAATAATAATAAGGAAATAATTATCATACATTTAAATCAATTATATTTTAATAATAATATTTAATTATAGTTTATAGAAATAAATTACATTATAATCAAGGAGATGTTAGGTCGTAAATACTCGTGACTAACATTTACATTTTTAAATTATAAATATAGAAAGGGGTAACATATATATTAACATTTCATAATGATATTAATATAATAAATACTATGTTATTTCTTGAAATATACTTTCATGTATCACCAATGTTGGGTGGTTTTGAAAAGAGAGGAACATCACTTTGTGTAGGCAATAGTCCACGTGTACAGGAATGACATTATCATTTTTTAGTGAGTGAAAAGGTAAGAAATTAATTGATATGTTATATTATATGAATGATAAAAATTTCAATAAAATTATATTTATTTCAAATTCATAACAAATTCTCATTAATTTTATCCTTATTATATTTTTTATAAATGGCTAGTCAAAATAAATCACATCACTTCCGAAGGTGATAGTCCACCTTACACACAAACGATGATATCATAACCACTATATAATAGAATTTAAATAAGTTATATATATTAAAATAAATATCTAGGTATAAATATGTTTTAAATATAATATATATTCTTTATATCAATCATAATAACCATCCATGAGAGGTGGTAATGGAAAAATGATTGACATCGATTCGTGATATGATAGTCCACAGTACACACCAACAACGATTTTCAAAACCATTTTATGAATGTATATATTGTTATAGGTCATTATTTTAACATAAAAACATATCATTTCATGTATAATTATTATTTTATTTTATATTCATGGTTTTATTATAATTTAAGACGGTGGAGAAATGAAATTAAATAAACACATTGAAAAATGTTACATCTCTTTTGTCTAACCTCTATGCATTTCCACTAAAAGACATCCTATGTTATAATTATGCCAAAAATAATGCTTATAGTAATATATTATAGGTTTTTTTGTGATTTAGTGATCTCTTGTATGGAAAAAATGTTTTTATGGTCTGAAGAAGGGAGGACAATGGGTGGCATTTTAAAAGTGAGTTGTGTGGAACACTTATATTTTTTTAAAAGAAAATGGTGTACCCAAGATTTTTAGAGGAAACATTTTCAAAAATTAAGTATTAATGATAATTAGACATCATAACGTCTAAATATGTGCATGAAATTTGTTTTAAATAAGACTTTATGTTAGTTTAACCCATAATGTTTTACTTTAAACCACAATTGACCCATTTTTATTTTAACCACGGTAGTTGATATTTAATGTTTTCATTCTTCATTATGGTATAAGATTAACCTGGTCATATTATATAATTAAAACTATTATGACTAAAAATATTTAATCCAATTTTTTAAATTCAATTCATATAAGTGTATGTATATAATTTAAAATTATTTCTCTAGAAGTGACGAGAAAGTTTGTTTTCTAAGACAACATTTTCAAAAGAATACAATGGTTTTATATCAAAATTCAATATAAATTTTTTTCAATGACCAAAATTGGGTAAATAAATAAATAAATATATATATATAATGTAATTTTAATTTAAACCCAATTTAAAATATAATTTATCTTTATAAATTATTCAAAAAAATGTTTTTTTTCAATTAAAATATTGTATTTTTATCCAATTATCAAAAAATTATTATTTTCAAAAAATTATCCAAAATTCACCCTATTATAATTTTTAAATTATGATTAAAAAAATAAATTTATTTTTTAAAATTTATTTTTTAAAATTGTTAAAAATTAATTTTAAAATAAGTGTAAAAAGGCTATTATTCTGCTTTTTAGAAAAATAAGGGTTTTGGGTAAATTTGGAATTATTATTATATCCATTTTAGAAAAACCATAAGGAAAATGTTAAAAATTTTATTGAATATATAACATATGAATTTAACTAAAAATAAATCACCAAAATTTATTGTCTTATTTTATTGAGGTAAAACATGTTTGTTTTCATAAAAGTGGTTTTTTTGATTTTTTTTAAAAGCATGGGGGCGAAGCATCATTTATTATTAATGAAAAGAAGATACCACTTTAAACAAGGTAGAGGGATACCCATTACATTTCCCAAAGGCCCAGTGTTAATTTTATCCCATTACATGGCTCGTAGGCCCAAATTTTTGTCCCAAGGCCCATTCCGTGAATAGTACTACTACAGTACCGCCTGCTACAGTACCACACATTACGCGCCATTGCTATAGTAACCTGCCGCCATTATAGTGCCCGTTGTTGCTATAGTTCCGCCACTGCAACAGTATGCTATAGTCTATTACATTACTTTCTCCCCCATAGGGTTTGAACCCCCATTTTTCATGTAGGATTACGAGGTGCTTACACTAAGCCAAACCCCGCCTACAATAGTTTGTTTCAAAATGATTTCTCTCATTTTCAAATAGTTTTCTTTAATTTTTAATTAATTTTATACCATGTAATTTGTTTTATAAAGGTTAAAAATATATTTTTATAATTTAGTTTGTCATGTTCATAACATCCATTCAAATGGTTAATTGAGAATTATCAGAATAAAAGTTTAATAGTATGTCACATTTCATTTAATCTCAATGCTGCTAAACTCAGTGTCAAATTTAACAAAATCTAATAAGGGTGTTGAATGTAACAAAATATATACTCGTTTTAGAGTGTACTAAAAACCTAAAAAATATATATTAATTTAAAAAAACATTTCACAAAATATTATGGTGTTAAAAAATAATAAACTAATGTTTATTATATTAAAAAATAGTCCACTACTCGCCTTATAAATACCAACAGTCACATCACATTTACCTCACAACATCTAATCCTTTTATCATGAAAACATTATATTGATTTCACTTCATAATCCACTCTCCACTTTATAGTGCTACTGGTTTCATCAAATTACCATTTCATGGAGACTTAAGAGGTAGCATGAGAGGATGAAATAAAAGGAATATGTATAATTATCGACTAAACTCTTACAATTTTATTCCTCTTCTAGAGCTCCATTATATTTTACATACACCTATACATAGTAACATAAATATCCTAAATATATTTATATGTTATTGTGATGATGGAATATCACTCTTCTTCCCCTTCATTAGATTCTAAAACAAAAGTGTTATTTAATATATGGTTGGTTCACCGTCTCCAAGAATAATTTACATTATTTTTCTCCACCACCTTCAGGGATGGTTATAAAAATATTATTATTACTAAATAATATCATAAAAAGTAAATTATAAAAGTTTCTTGTCCTAGAATTAATATATATACAAAATATTTAATAAAATAAATCTAGAATGTGATGCTCCGTAAAAACAACCCAAACAAACAAACCATAAAATGTTAATATTTTTAATAAATAAATCAAACCACTATTGAATGAACAAAGTATATTTGGGACCATTTTTTTATGGATATGTATAAATTTTCTTTTCTCTTATATATTTTTATTACTATTTTACCGAAACATCAATAAGTATCTACGTGTGATCCAAAAATAGAATCTGGGAGAACAAAAATACCATTTATTTCTCAATTAATTTTTTATAAACAAGAATAATATTATTTTTAATGTCTCATATTTCTCCGTATTTTATTTTAATATTATATGGGAATTCTTTTGAGACCAGGCTTTGAGACGACATGCAGTTCTGAGGACTGATGAGCCCGTAAAAAATGTTTGAATTTAATTAAATAATCAAATTATGCGTATATGTGGTTTTTCTGAAAAAGTGGAATAACTCCTGAATGGGTGCTCAGATCAGAAATCTGATGTCACCGTCGCTTCCAGAGCAGCTGGTTTACCTTATAAGATACCAAACATTGGCTGGCGCAGGTTAGTGGTGAAATCTAGTTTTTGGATGTAACCATAATAAAATATTTAATAAAAATATTTTATTAAATTTTGATATAATGAGATCTTTTTATCCATTTAATTAAAGGGTTACACAGGGGTCCAGGGTTACAAACCTCATAACCATGAAACCCTTGGAGGCTCTGGAGGCTCTGGAGGAAACCCCAATGTGGAGGCGGTGTTCTGGATGGGTTTCACCGGCGACAACGATGCGAAGACCGGATATTCGCTAACGAACACCACAGATCCAGGTAGGGATTTGATATCTTTGTGATTTCTTTTCCGTTCTTGATTCCTACAATGAACGCGGACTAATCCACGAACATATTAGCCCACGAATTGATCGTAATTGCGGGATTGGATTTTGTGGGGATTTTGGGGAAGATCATCATCCTTGCGATTTAATTTGTTGATTATTTTGGCTTTGATCTAACGGCGATGAACCCGAATCATCACGAACAATGATCAAGGTTCATCCCTCTTATTCATTTTTTGATTAAATTCCCCATTCTTCGTGGATACTCATCGTTCTTCTTAGCTCTTGAAGTTCTAGGAGGAAATCAACTGTTGCACATTTGTTTGTTGGTGCAATGATTTAATATTGTTGATCCAACCTATGGATGATATTACAGAGGAGTGACTGTAGTGGAGATGGACGATTTGGAGCAGATCGAGAGATATGGGGTTTTGGGTGTTTTCTTTCGAATGAATCAACTCTTGTTTTTCGAGACGATTGAAGGTCTGAAACACCCGTATTCGGTACTAGGATGATGAAACAAACAAGTTTCTTGAGTTTCGCGGCAAACAGAAGACATAATAAAGATCCTGAAGATCGGTCGTGGCGAACAGAGGAAGAATGGCATTTCAAGATAAATCCCGACTATATGGCATATAGTATTGGCTTAACGGTGTGTTTTCGTCGGAAGACTATATGACATGTACTCCGAGCATACATGGACACGGGTTGGGTACACGGCCAAAGACACAGCTTGCATACCCTCCCCCGACCAGACCCGACCAGATACACGGGGCACCCCGTGTAGTGGTACATGGGTAGGGCGACACGGGTTGAGGCTGTGTACGAGCACATGGCCAGCGTTCACAGAGTGAACCCTGAACACTTGGACATGGTGTGTACTCCTACTACATGCCATGTATATTATTTTTACATGACAAGCCCTAAGAAACGATACATTTTACACAGGCAGTACCCGACTTCATGGAACACGACGTGTAACCATACTACACACCGTGTAAACTGTTTTACATGGCTCGATCCTTTTTTCTTCTATGACTTGGACTAGATTTCTTTGGGTTAGTACCCTTGGTCATTCCAATGAAGGTTTCTGGTATCATTTCTTATGTACAAGAGTATGATCCCTTCAGCAGGACTTCTTGAATATAGTTGTTGGAATCCCCTCTGTGAGACTTAGAGATGGATCCTCTAATCATTCCTAGAACCCTAAGTAGAGTTCTTGGTATCGACATGACCTACTATACCCAGGCACCGATCTTCTTCTTAGAGGATTAGTTCAGACTGAGTTGTTGGAATCACCCAATGGATATTTGTTGTAATCATCATCTGATCATCATATCTTCATGTACTTGTGGAGTATGTTCTTCTGGAACGAGTACTTCGTGTATCTCTCTTCAGAACTAGGAGTGTTTTGTCCTTGTTACGTGCTTAGTGGAATCTTCGAGCTGGAACATAGTGGTGTTTTGGCGATAGTTGACTGTGTATAAGTATATCTGGATATTTTTGTTATATGTTCTATATACATATACTGTGTAGAGTTGACTGTATCATTCCATTGTGGTATCTCCCTAGTTGTGTTCCTTTGTGATTTTCGGGGTGTCCTACTAGGTGTTGTTATACTCACCCCAGTATGGGCTTTGCCCGTACGTGTCGTGTCTGGTGAAGATGAGTGAGCCTATGACATAATTCTAGGCGGATCAGGACAGGACGGTGCTCAGTGAGATCAGACAGTCCGAGGTGTGTTCCTTCAGCTAAGGATTGCAGTCCCAGTACCTTTCGTCAAAGGTTAGACTTTGTTGCAGACTTTCTTTTGGTGGGTTTGTACTTTCGGCCCATGGTTTTACTTTACTGAACTTTATATTCCTATCAAACTCTACTAGATGGGATTTTAGTGTATGCATGAAATTCCATATTTAGTAGTTTTTACTCTTCAGTAATGTGGGCTTGGAGATGGGTTTGTGTGTGCAGGAGATTAGTAAATGCCTCCCATAATAGTAATATGCCTACTCAGTGCTAGTCACCAGCCCCTGGACTATTGGAGATAGGCTTGGGGAGCCGCGGTACGGGCCCCACTGGGAAGGGTCATGACAGAGTGGTATCAGAGGTGGTCGGTTATACCTTAAATCTGAGAGTCTGTGAGTTTGTTTGGGGCAACATTGTTAAGTGTTTTGAGTTCGGATTTCAGAGAAGGGACCCCAGTTTTGGTGCGGGAGGCCAACGTATCCATACTACAGGACTCTGATATATTGATTTTCGACTCAGAACATGAGAACTCTAGTTGCAGGGGAAAATAATGGTATATTCATCATATAGGAATGGGTTGTTTTTTCCATGTCCTTCTTGTGTCAGCTCTCCAGATACACTCACTAACTGCGATACATCTTGTTTCTTTACAGGATGCCTCCGCGACGTGCACCTGCTACGATCCAGTAGCTCAATCACGAGGATGACCCCCTCGGCGATGAAGCTTCGGTATAGGGACCAGATTCCCCAGTTTTACCTTGGGGTGGTGTGCCAGCAATTCGACCACCTGTGGAGTAGTGTCTAGTGCTTGTTGTACCAGTAGAGGAGGAGCGCAGGCTGAGCGCACTCCATGTGTTTCAGAAACACAGACCCCCCAGGTTTTGAGGCAAGCCTGACCCTCAAGCAGCAGAGGACTAGCTTGAGGTAGTGGCAAGAGTCTTCCATTTGATTAGGACACCAGTAGACCAGATGGTGATCCTAGCAGCGAGCCTTCTATAGGGCTTGGTAGAATGATGGTGGAGTTTGGTTATCCTGACACACGATGAGGTGAATCTTGTGGGGTAAGAGTTTGGTCATCTCCTCTGAGAGGAGTTTACACCGGTTACCCTGAGAGCAGTATATATATATGAGATTCTTCAGTTCCAGTAGGGACCCATGTTGGTGGATGACTAATCATCGAGGTTTACCGACATGTCACTATAGTTGATGGATATGGTTAGGGATAAGTACTCCAGAGCTTGGAATTTTGAGTGGGGATTCCACAGAGACATCTGAGCTATCATCATCTGTATGATCATTCCTACTTATGATGGGGTGATCGAGCGGGATTTGGTGGTCGAGAGCTTATTGGAAGAGCAGAGACAACCGACAGTTGTCAATAGTGAGGGATCTGGAGTAGAGACCTCGACAGCAGGGAGCCGAGGTCAGGGACCCAGGCGTGGGAGACATTTTTAGACGAGATCCCAGGATAGGGGATCTGCCGTACAGGGTTATCAGGGCACATCCATCCAGTATCGAGAGAGGTGATGCTACTCTTGTGATAGTAGGGGACATCTCGCTCGATATTGTCCGACCCTCTGTACTATTGACATGGTAGAGGTGGATGGACCACCAAAGCAGAGGCAACATGTGGAGCAGAAAGATCTGCGGGGCGGAAGACATGGTAGAGGATCTAGGAGAGAAGCTTTATGTGGTTGGTGTTTTGACCTTTTACCACCACCACCCCTAGGAGTACCACCCCTGGCTCAGGGATATGGTGGACAAAGGTATGGACAGCTGCAGGCATTAGAGGCTTATGACCCTGGTACTTCAGGAATGATTAGAGGTACAATATGTGTCTTTTCTATCTTGGCTACCATACTGATAGACACAGGTGCTAGTCATTATTTTCTGAATTCTTATCTTGTTAGAGACCTTGAGATTCTAGTTGAGCTATTGACTCGACCCTTATGCTTAGAAACACCAACTGGAGAAGATTCAGAGATCACCCACCTTTGCAGATAGTGTGACCTGAACCTTGGAGGTGAGAGTTTCGGTTGGAACCTCGTGGTGGTAGCGTTGAGGGCTTAAAATATCAATCTTGGTATAGATTGGCAATCCACAGTTCATGCCCATATTGACTTTTTTAGGTGAAGGGTGTGGAGTGTCCACAGCTATGGAATGAGGTTCTCCTTCGTCGGGGAAAAGAAGACCCAGGAAACGCATGATGGACTCGTGCATAGGAAGGTACAACCGATTTTACATTAGTTGGCTAGCCTATCCTTTGGTGCAGTAGATGTTAAGAATTTCCATTTTATAGCACTTGTGGCTGATTATGAGGTCGTCTTTCCAGAGGATGTCCCCAGAAAACCTCCCCGTTGGGAGATAGATTTCAGCATTGAGGTGAAACCCGGGATGACACCAATATCAGCATCAGCATATCGGATGGCTCCTGCAGGGCTTCGCGAACTAAGAGTGTAGCTGGAAGAATTTCCCAGGAAGGGCTTCGTGAGACCTAGTTTTTTACCCTGGGCGGCCCCAGTATTGTTTTCCCAGATGGCAGACAGGAGCTTGAGGCTGTGGGTCGATTACTGGCGCTTGAATCAGGCGATCGTGAAGAACTGGTATCCATTACCGAGGATGAATGACCTATTCAACCAGTTAAGAGGGGAATGATGTTTTTTGAAGGTTTATCTACGATCAAGCTATCAATATTTGTGAGTACGAGATGAGGATATACTGAAGATGACTTTCAGATGTCGCTACGGTCACTATGAGTACTTGGTGATGCCCTTCGGCGTGACGAACACCCCGGTAGTGTTTATGGGACTCATGAACCAGATATTTCTGACCTATAATGATCGGTTCGTAGTGTTCTTCATCGATGATATCCTTGTGTACTCTGCGTCTGAGGAGGAGAACGTGAGGCACCTAAGGATGGTTCTGGACACACTTCGAGAGCACCAGTTGTACAAGAAACTCTCAAAAGTTCAATTCTGGATATAGGAGGTCCAGTTTCTGGGGCACATTATCTCAGTAGATGGTGTAGAAGTGGACACAACCATGGTAGAGGTAGTGTTAGCATTGGAGCCACCCCAGAACGTAACAGAGGTTTGTATTTTCCTTGTGTTTTCAGGCTACTATCGGAGATTCATTCTTGATTTCTCCAGGGTTTCAACACCCATGACACCTTTGACCTAAAAGGGTCAGCCTTTTGTGTGGACTGAGAGATTCCAGTATGCTTTTCAACAATTGATACAGAGTCTGATGAGCACCCAGATCTTGAGAATTCTAGAAGAGGGTGTTGATTACGTAGTATTCTGCGATGCATCAGGAATCGGTCTTAGTTGTGTCATGATACAGAGGCAAGCAGTGATTGCCTATGGATCACGCCATTTGAGGCCACACAAGCAGAACTACGCGACCCCTGATCTTGAGTTGGCAGCAATAATCTTCGCATTGATGATGTGTAGGCACTACCTAATGGGCAAGCATTTTACCATCTACTATAATCACAAGAGTCTCGGATATATCTTTTCTCAGAAGGATCCGAATTTGAGACAGAGGTGGTGGTTTGAGTTCTTCCAGGATTACGACATTGAGATCTTTTATACTCCTAGGAAGGGGAATGTTGTGGTAGATGATCCCAGCAGGAAATCCACTTCGTAGTTGTCAGATAAGGCGATGAGAAAGTTGGCCTCTTTACAATTATCCTTCATGGATAGAGATGTGGGATATTACATTCAGTCGATGGTTGTTTCCCCTCCACTCTTACTGTGAGTTAGGGAAGGAAAGCTCGAGGATGCTAGCTGTGAGACTTTACGTGCTCAGATATCCACATGCAATGCTGCTGATGGATATGAAAAAGGTGGGTAGCGCATTGTTCTTTTTAGAGGCAACACAGTATTACTTGTGATGTTGTGGGAGGAGGTTCTGAGGGAGTTCCATACGTATCCTTTAGCTGTGCATCTAGTCATGGAAAAGATGTACTTGGACCTATGACATCATTTCTGGTGGCTAGGAATGAAGAAGTGTGTGGCATAGTTTGTTTCTCGGTGCCTTACATGTATGTAAGTAAAGGATAAGCACCAGGTTCCAGCAGGTTTGACTCCGCCCCTTGAGGTGCCAGAGTGGATGTGGGATGGGATATCCTTGGACCTCGTGACGGGTTTACCACATACGTCCAGGGGACACAATGACATCTGGGTGATTGTTGACTGACTCACCATGTCGGCCCCCTTCCTAGCCATACAGGTCCAGAGTTCAGTAGAGAGCTTAGGATTCCTCTACATGCATGAAATAGTTCGACTTAATGGAGTTCCATCCATGATCATCTTAGATCGTGATTCTTGTTTCACATCCCAGTGGTGGAAGGGATTACAGGAAGCTTTTGGGACTCAGTTACTCTTGATCACATCATTTCATCCTCAGACTGATGGTCAGATGGAGCGGACCATCCATGTTATGGAGGATATGCTATGAGCTTGCATACTTGAATTTGTTCATAGTAGGGAGGATCACCTACCATAGGTGTAATTTGCATATATAAATAGTTCTAGTTCCACTATTGGTATGGCACCAGTCAAGGCTTTGTACGGGAGACCTTGAAGGTCACCACTTTGTTGGATTGACCCAAAAGAGTCAGCACTCAAGTGCCCAGAGATGGTGCGAGCTACTACAGAGAAGGTGCATGCCATCTAGGAGCAGATGAAGATTGCATAGAGTCTTCAAAAGTCTTATGCCAACAAGAGATGGAGGCCCTTGGAGTTCGAGGAGGGAGACCATGTGTTCCTTCAGGTCTCACCATGATGGGGATTGTGGAGATTTGGCCGAGGCGGGAAGCTATATCCAAGGTTCATCGGCCCTTTTTTGATTCTGAGTAGAGTTGGTGAGGTGGCGTACTGCTTGGCTCTACCTCCTCAGATGGACAGGGTACACAATGTCTTCCATGTGTTGCAGTTGTGGAGGTACGTGCATGATCCATCACATGTTATCGACTGGGGAGAGCTGGACATCGATGATTGAGCAACCTTTGCTGAGTACCCAGTGGAGGTAGAGGATTGGCAGGAGATGATCCTTCGTGGGTGAGATATTACCTTAGTTCGTGTTCAGTGGCAACATGAGAATCTACAGGAGATCACGTGGGAGCGGGAGGCTCAGATTTCTTTACAGTACCCATATTTTTTGAGTAGCCTTTGTTTTGGATTTTCGGGGATGTAAATTCCTAAGGTGGGTATTATGTAATGTCTCATATTTCTCCTTATTTTATTTTAATAGTATATGGAAATTCTTTTGAGATCAGGATTTGAGACGTCGTGTAGTTCCGAGGCCCGGTGAGCCTAGAACAAATGCTTGAATTTAATTAAATAATTAAATAACGTGTGCGTGTGGTTTTCATGAAATAGTGGAATAACTACAGAATAGTTGCTCGGATCGGAAATCCAAGGGCACCATCACATCCAGATTAGAGTTTTTACCCTAGGAGAGACCTAACATCAGCTGGCACAGGTCGGTGGTGAAATCTAGTTTTTGGACGTAACCGTAATAAAATATTTAATAAGAATATTTTTTTAAATTTTGTTACAATGAGATCTCTTTGTCCTTTTAAATAATGGTTTGAGTAGGGTTTTAGGGTTACAAACCTCATAAAACTAAAGCCATTGCAGGCTCTGAAGACTCTAGAGGAAACCCCAATGAGGAGGTGGCGTTCTTGACGCGTTTTGCCGGCAACGATGACGCGACGACCAGATCTTCGCCAATGAACACCACAGATCCAGGTAGGGCTTTGATATCTTTGTGATTCATTTTCTGTTAATGATTCCTTTGATGAAGGTGGACTAATCCCCAAACAGATTAGCCCACAGATCGATCGTAATTGCGGGATGGGAATTTTCTGGGATTTTGGGGATGATCTACACCGTTGAGATTTAATCTGTTGATTATTTTAGTTTTGATCTAACGGTGCCAAACCTGGATTGTCACGAACAATGATCGAGGTTCTTACCTCTTGTTCGTTTTGTGATTAAATTCCCCGTTCTTCGTAGAGACTCCTTGTTATTCCTTGTGCTTGATGTTCTTGGGGGAAATCGACCATTGCACATTAGTTTGTTGGCGTGATGATCTAAGATTTTGGACCCAACCTCGAGACGATGCTTCAAAGGTGCGACTACGGTGGAGATGGATGATTCAGAGTGGATTGAGAGATATGGGTTTTTGGGTGTTTTCTTTTCTAATGAATCAGCGCTTGTTTTCCGAGCCGATTGAAGGTCTGAAACACCCAGATTCGGTGTTATAATGATGAAACGAACAAGCGTCTTCAGTTTCATAGTAAAGGGATGACAAAAACAATATCTGAAAGATTAGCCAAGGTGAAAGGAGGAAGAACGACGTTTCTGGAGAAATCCCGACTACACGGCGTGTAGTTTGGGATACAAAGCATGTGTTCATCTACAGAAAACATGGCATGTACTTCGGGAGTACACGGACACTGGTTGGGTACACAGCCAAAGACACGGTGTGTATACCCTCCCTCGTCCTGACCCGGTGAGATACACGGGGAACCCCGTGTATTAGTACACGGGCAGGGAGACACAGGTTGGGGTCGTGTACGGCCACATGGCCAGTGTACATGGAGTGAACCCTGAAACCTCAGACATGGCGTGTAATCCTACTACACACTGTGTATTTTCTTTTTACATGACAAGCCTTAAGACACGTGCCATTTTACAGAGGCAGTACCCGGAGTCAAGGAACACGACGTGTAACCATACTACATGCCATACAACCTGTTTTACATGGCTTGATCCTTTTGTCTTCTGTGACTTGGACTGGCTTTCTTTGGGTTCATACCCTTGGTCTTTCCACTGAAGGTTTCTGGTATCATTTCCTATGTACAAGAGTATGATCCCTTCAGCCGGACTTCCTAAATAGAGTTGTTGGAATCCCCTCTGTGAGATTTAGAGCTGGATACTCTATTCATTCCTGGAACCCTAAGTAGAGTTAATGTATTGACATGACATACTTTACCCGGGCGTCGATCCTCTACTTAAAAAATTAGTTCAGACCAAGTTGTTAGAATCAATCCAAGGCAATTGGTTGTGATCCTCATCTGAGCATCATATTTTCAAGTACATGTGGATTGTGTTCTCACAGAACGAGTACATCGTATATCTCTCTTCAGACCTAGGAGTGTGTTCTCCTAGTTACGTGCTTAGTGGAATCTTCAAGCTGGATCTTAGTGGTGGTTTCAGGATAGACAACCGTGTATGAGTATTTCTTGATATTCTTGTTATATGTTCTGTAGACATATACTATGTAGAGATGACAGTCTCATTCCTTTGTGGTATTTCCCTGGTTGTGTTCCTTTGTGATTTTTGGGGTGTCCTAGTGTGTATTGTTATACTCACCCTTGCACGGGCTTTTCCCACACATGTTGTGTCTTGTGCATATGAGCGATCCTTTGACAGGATTCTAGGTGGACCAGGACTGGATGGGGCTCAGTGAGATCAGATAGGACGAGGTGTGTTCTTACGGCTACAGATTGCAGTCCTAGTACCTTTCTTCACATGTTGGACTTTGTTGCAGACTTTATTTTGGTGGGCTTGTACTTTTGGCCAGGGGTTTTACTTTACTGTACTTTACATTCCTGTCATACTCTGCTGGTTGGGATTTTAGTGTATGCATGCATTTCCATCTTCAGTAGTTTTTACTCTTCATCTTTATGGTCATATAGATGTGTGCGTGTGTACAATTTCTTAGGCAATTCCTCCCTTATTAGTAATATTCATACTCGGTGATAGTCACCAACCCCTGACCTATTTGAGGCGGGCTTGTAGAGTCACGACGTGGGGCCCACTGGGACGGGTTGTGACATAATTTTAATAAATAAAATATAGATTTAAATTATTCAAAATTAATTAATTAATTATTTTATTTATTATATTTATTATATTAAGTGTAATTACAAAATGATAATGAAATATTAGTTAAGAGGTCACTTTGAACAACCATTTTTCATTGGGTTATGATGTTTATCTCTCTAAATCACATTCTATCTATCTATGATGTTTTTTAATAATTCTAAATTAATAATAGGTGTCTCTTATATGTATACCCAGTGTAGAAAACCTAATCCTATACTCCTGGACTCAAATCAAAAAATAGAATCATTACATTTTTGGCATTGATACTAATAAAAGTGACACATTTTTACCATCCACACCTAACAACATCCAAAGGAGATAATAGAATAGAGAAATACCAAAAGACCTTTCAAGATTATTTTTATGTATAATTAGGAAATACTATTAATAATATCTATTCATAAACCACTTCATCAAAAATACCAATAAAAATTCACAACGTACCAAGCTTATTATATTCTGTATTAAGTGTCCAACATCTACTATAAATTTCATAGCATATGAAAACATTCTAGACATAAATAATTTGGCATAATTATTCATAATCCAAGGAATGAAATAAATAGTAAGGGTGATACAAAATTCTCAGTTAGAGTAAAAATAATCAACAAAAATTGCATTAAAATATTTTTTTATAAGAGAAATGATAAACCTTCATGAGATTTGTCATAATAAAACTCATAGTCATCAATTCATAGATTTCCAATCATGAAACACTTTAACATAAGAAAAAAGTCATAATAATTAGTAATCATGAAAAATTTGATATCATCCTTGATCAATGTAAACATTTATAACCCATATAAATCAAAATGAAAACGTTTTGGTGCCTTGAGACATCATCATCTTAAAACCATTTAAAATAATTTTTATCTCATGTGCAATACAATTATAAATATTGAAAGTCAATTTTAATTTAAAACAACATTTTTGAAACCTATATAAGCCAGATCATGTTTAAGAGGGTTTTATATTAAATAAAATATGAAAAAATATATTGAAAGATAAACATGTAAAAATAGACATGACTTCTGAAAAACGCATTGTTACCATATAAGTTAAAATTGAGAATTTCAATCACAACATGATTACTCTATGGAAAATAAATGGGTTCCACAGAAATTATTTTTATAAATAACACATCTAGATAAGTAATGGGTATGGTCTCACTATAAAATATCTATTATGTTGAATTTGTTACATCTAGGATTTTTTTGGATGAATGGAAATACCAACAAAATATTATTAGCATCACTATTAAAGAAAAATAACATTTTTACATAAAAATATTCATATTAAAAACCCTAAAATTATAGAGGAATAAATGTTTATTGAAAAGAACCATAAAATCATATAATGTATTCTTAAATGAAAATATTTTTTATGATGAAAAGAAAACCTGTTAATGTTGTATAATTTTTTTAAAAATACCTTCTATAAGTTTTTCAAAAAATTCCAAATGTACCTCATTCAAAATAGAAAAAAATATTATTTTCAAAATATTTTATAAAATTTTAAAAAAATTATTCAAATTCATTTATATAATATTTGGAAAATACAAAAAAATATCATCAAAATAAAATTTTTTCGAAAACATGGAAACAGAAGAAAATTGGTTTTCGACTGAAGAGAGAAAAGACGATGATTTTCCATTAAAACATATTTTTGGTCACTTTGATATATAAATGGAGGTGAATTAAATGACTGTTACTACTTTTAAGAAATAACTAGAGGATAATATATTTCATACATATCATTGAGTGTTATATCAAAATATTTCTTCATCAAAGACTTAGTCGTAATCAATATCGATAAAGAATGATATTTTAACATAAAACTCTTACCACTTACCTATCATTTGAATTATAAGATCCATGAAATATATATATATATATATACATGGAACATTAAATCTATATAATTTTAATAATAATCATAAAAAATTAAAATAATCGGTAGTTTATACACATCATTCAAAAAGATTGGTATACTTTAAAAACATGCATTCCAAGGAATTTGATGTTTTAAGGAATAACATCACCAAGATCATTTTATTTAATGGAGAAATAATAAATGGATAGATTATGTGTTACAAATTCAAATCCATAAAAAATGTGGATATTATGATTAACATATTTGAGATATTTATTTACACATAATCATGTCATAAAAAATTCAATGAAGAAGATTTATTACCCAACATAAGGAAATTGAGTTAAGAAACCTGTTACCAATTAGAAACCTTCAATTAACATCGCATGGATAAAATAATTCAAAATAAAACATAAAATATATTTTCATATGGAAAAAATATATAAAAATAAAAGGGTAGTATATTGACCAAATAAAATTTATTAGGTGAAAATAATAAAATATGTATCAATGAATTTAAATAGAGACAAATTCCCTTTCCACGACTCCATACATTCAATGTATATCCATTAACTCCTTTCTAATATAATCATATAAATCGTTTTATTTTTTAAGATAATTATCTATTAAATTTAAATTTTCATTAAACCATTTATTTCATTTATTTTAACAATATAGTAAATTACTTTAAATGTTAAATCTATGTTAGATGTTTTGAGGATAATCATATTGTATGTTAAAAATTTATTTGATATGTTGAATGATGTAAAAGGGTTTATTATTCAATCATATATAGAACATTGATGATCAAATGTCTATAATTTTTATACATGAAATTAATTTTTTAATCAAAAAATTTAATATGGTTTTGAAAAATGACTTATGTTATAATCAAAGGGAAGGTAGGTTGTAAGTACCGATGAGTAACATTTCCATTTTTTAATGATAACTATTGCTATAAAGGAAGTATTATATTATATTTTAATAATTACAATATTATTGTAAATTTGATATTTATTTTTTAAATAACCATATATATTTTATCCTAGTGATTTGGTGATGAAAAAGTATCACAACACTTCATAGAGGTGGAAGTCCACTCGTACGCATGAAAAACACTATCATTTTTTAGTGAATGGAAGTTTAAAATGGTAAATTATTTATTATATTTTAATAATAATGAATATTTAACTAATATCATATATAATCTTTTATTCTATAATTATAATCAATCAATGAGAGATGTTGATGAAAAATAAAGTACATCGGTTTGCATGGTGGCAATCCACTATACACATGAATAATGGTTTCATTTCCAATTTTATGGGAGAGGGAAATGATATAGGTTGGTAAATTAACATTAAAATAACAATATATATGTAATATAATTATGTTATTATATAAAAGTGGAACTGAATCATTTGAAAGAGGTGGCAGTAGAAATAAAAAAATACGCTTTGTTAAAAACTATGCCTCTTATTCGGATAACCTTCTTTGATAAAAAAACATTAGTCCATTGAAGATGAAATTCTTCCCCAAATAAGTCCACTATAATTGGGAATTTATTTTGGTACATATTATCCTAACACTTTTTTTCTGTGATATGTATAGAGAATAAGAGATTCCCTTCTATAAGAGAGGAGAGGGGAACTCTTAGAATTTCTCAAAATATTAAATTAATATAAATTACTTTTCAATTAAAAATGTATAAAAATAATTTATTTATAATATATAATGTGTATGTTTTGAAATAATATCACAAAATAAAAATTTTATATGTTTCGAAAATGTTTTTATACTTGTCTTTAGGATTTATCCCCTTAATACACCCTTTAACACATATCATGAAAATAAGGAATTTTATTGTTTGAATGTTTAGATAGTTACTATAAATGTAAAAATTGAAAAAAAGGTTTCATGGTTGATATTATCCACAATATCATAATTCCATGGAATAATATATTTTTTTGGGGAATTTTATATCATTTAATGAGATATTATTTACTATAATATATCATTAATGTCAATTTTTAAAACTATTCATTACATTGATTTTAATAACATCAATACAAAAAAGAAAATTAGAGCCCAATATTTAAATAGATCAATAAAATTTCATGTCCATAAATAAAATTCATGCATCACATTAATTATATCATTTTAAATTACTTTTTAAAATTTAAATATCATTTATTTGATATTTTTCCATAATTGAATAATTACTCTGTCAGTGTTATGTAAATATTTAAGGTAATTATTTCTTAACTAAAAATTAATAATAAACTTACACGATGAAGATAAATAATTATAATTTAAAAATAATATTTAAAACAAAATATACACATTTATCAATCATATTTTAAAAATAATATTGTTATTAATAATAAGAATGTGACATTTTTTACTTTTAATTAAATAAAACAATATAAACTTTAAAACCACAAAAGAATAAAAAAAAGACTATATAACCAAATCATGGATGTGTATGGATAAAATCGACTCATCTAATAAAAATTAGGTAAGTGTTATGGTGATTCTTTAATCCTTGCCATTTTATTATTAATTATCATTACCTGATTTACCTTTTATTGTGGAAACAACAATTACTTAGATTAATTTTCATGTTGAAAAAAAAATTAACCATAGCTATTTAAAAATTTTGGATCCCCTGATTAGAAATATAGAATCCATTTATCAAAATTTAAAATATATAAAATTTAGAATTCAGATTAAAATCAAATTGGTAAAACATGATGAAAAATGATTTTTTAGAAAATTTTCCTATTAATTTATTAAATATTTTTATACTAAATTCACGTATAAAATCAACTTAAAAATCCATAATTTTATAATTTATAATAAAAAATAGTGAATTAAATTTTAAAAATAAGTTAAACACAAATTTTTCATTAAAACTATTTTTATTTAAAATACAGTTTCCAATAAAAATATGTAGTTTTTACAATTCAATTAAAGTCAATACTTTTAGAAAATTATCAAAAATTAATCCTATGATAATTTAAAACTATGAATTAAAAAATGAAATTAATAGTTTAAATAGATTTTCTAAAAAATCAAAAAATAATTATCGTATTCACTCATAAAAAAAAGAAATCAAATTTTGATAAAAAAATATTTTCGAATGATAAAATTACATTACTATATATTGACTACATAATTATAAAGAATTAATAAATAAGTTAGAAATTATAAAAAATAAATTATATATTTAATAATGAGGTTAAAATTATTTATTCCCTATAATTTAATAGTTATGATATAATAGAGACATTTAAATAATAATAATTCATTGTTCATCTTAGCTTAGTGTTGTTTATCATGAACACCATAGAACATAATATTTTTTTTAAACATGGTTTAACACTTTTTCACCACCATTATAAAATTTCATCCACTAAATTTGAACACAGGTTCAAAAACCAATGGTTTTACATGTCAAAATACCATTTTTGAAATCACACATCGTAAAAAGGGTTAATAAAACATCTACATTAGAAGAGGGAAAAGGGAATTACAAAGGTCAAATGTAATAACAAATAGGTTTCTATATAGTAAAACATTTTTGGGACATGAAATCATTGATAAAAAAGAAAACCCAAACATTCATGGACTAATAGAGAGTGACAGAGAACATGGTTATAATAAAGGTAATAATAAAAAAGAATCATAAATTGATGATGTGTTAAATTTCCATTAATTTATTTGTAGGAAATGTAAATAGATAATGTTTTTATTTCAAAATATCATTCTTAAAGTTGAGGAATTCCTCTATCATTCATGCTAAAAGATTAAGGAAATATTCTTACATATTAAGAAGGTTTTCAAATTTTAATCAATTTTCACTATAAAATAATATTTTATATCTAACCAATGTGTATTCAAGAAGATTTTTTATCTATGTAGAATTAGAATCAAATTATAATATATCACATAATCAATAAAAGGTTAACATGATATTCCTCTTATTTTTAAACATTAACTAAACCAATATGGTTGGGAAAACATAAGACATTTCTTAAAATGAACAGGCCTTCAAAATAATAAAAAACTATATTAATCACTAAAACACCTTAGTAATGACAAAATTTCAACACAGATCATTCAAAAATTAAACCATATGTAAAGGAAAAAATATATTTATATAGTCAGGTGCCATGACGTAGGTGGCATGTGCGATGGTCATCGTCTCTGCTCCTTCCCTACTAGGGAGGAGTGGCCTCCGTTTTTCTTCAGAGAAGCTTCCCATTTTTTTATGTTCTCGAAAACTGATTTCTTACCTATTTTCCCCAAAATTTCTATTCTCCCTATGGTCTTGAACCTTCGTGAAGGCAACCATCAACTTGTGATTTCTATCATGGAATTCATTGATGATTTGGCTCTCCTTGATCTCACTCAGGTTTCTCGATTTCTTTTGCGGCATCCTTTGGTTTACTCCTTTGACATGTTTGTTTTCGAATCCTGGGTTCTTTAAGACTGGGAAACTATTGCAGTCCTGAACAAATGGCATGTCATGATTTGATTCAAATCCATGGAGGATCTGATCACAGCGTGGTCTGCAGCTCCTCGATCCTTCAATGGCCTATACTTCCATCTCTTAAAATGGTCTTATGATCATTATATTAACCATGATTCCTCAGCCGTGGCACTGTGGGTATGTTTTCCCGAACTCCCTCTTCCTTTCCAGAATCCCTCAATAATTTGTATGGTTGTGAACATGGTTAGACGTTTCATGTTCTCCAACTCAAGAACCCAATTTTTTCATCCTATTTCTCCATGTATTTTTGTCAAAGTTGACATTTCTATACCTCTAGTATAATGGTTTTGAAATATGGTAGTAGAAGAATTTCGGTGGAAGCAGAAGGTGGTGTTCAAATCCTAGGTGAAAATCTCTTCAATGTATTATCACCTAGGGTGCTTTCCCCACTCATTCCAAAGAGGAAGAAAGGGTCAAAAAGGGGTGGTGAAGTGCTCAATGATACCCCCCATTGATTCTCCTCAAGATATGTTTTATGTGGATGCTACAATCATGAAGTCAGATTTATTAGGCCTATAGAAATAAGTGGTGGTGGATAGATTTGCCTCTCGAAGTGATAACAAGGTGGTTGGTTGTGTGAGCTTGGTCGAAATGTCTCAGAAGAAGGACATGATGCTACATCCAGAGTTGAGTGTAATAGAAATCTTCAATAGTTTGATATAGGATGTAGAAGGACCCCTATATTGAAAGCATGCAATACATAGAATAGAGAAATGGTGGATGGGCACACTGCTAGTGACCCAACTCACACGACCTTAGATGGGGAATACACTTCCAACACTATGGGGGCCCCAAAATCTTTCACATATTCCATAGATGTGCATATAGGAAATAGAATCAACCTTGGAATGGGGGATTCCACTGATAGGTGTGGGATGTTCCATGGCTGGTTTGGAGTGGGTGGTGCTAAGGCATTGCACATATCAACCGAATAACAAATAGAGACCTGGGAGAACTTTGGCCCATCTCAATTTGAATAACTATTTTGATACATCGAATGTTGATAAAGGGGATAAATATAAAAACACATTTCCCTCATAAGCTGAGTTCGATGGAGAAAAATCCTTAGCTGAAATAGGAGAGTATGGTATTGGTCTGCACAGCCTGAGGAGGAAAAAGGGAAATAAAGAGAACTGGGACCTCAGAAGTTGCATTTTCATCAAGAAGAAGAAGTAAAAGGGACGGAGAGAATATTCATATCTTTATAGGGAAATGGAGACATGGTCATCCAAAAAACGTAGTAAGCCCATAGAACATAAACTGCATCCAATTGAAGAAGATGAGTTATCATAGGCCGAGGGCACCATGACAGGTGAAAAGGAGGATCAATATGTATGCGACCAAAGTTCCCTAAAGAAACAGACAGAGGGGTACATGGATGTTTTGGAGTCTCCTCAAGCTGATGCAATTGAGAAGACTGGGGGTTTGTTTGGGGTGATTCCATTTCATATAAAAGAAACATAGCTAGTAGAGATGGTTGTGCACCCTTCTGCAAAACAGTAAGAGGTAGGGACTCTTGATGGTACTCAATGACAGGAAGATGCTTCTATAGACCACAATATAGGAAAGATCATACATTCAGAAGAGGATATAGTGGAGGACATCCTAAAACCAAAGGAAAAAAGGAAGAGGTTGAAAAAAATGATGGAAATAATGATACAAGTGGTTGTTATCGTGGGGCAAGGCAATTGGATTGAGAAGAAAAACTGCATAATTACAGTTTAACAAGGAGAAGATTAAAAAATATGAGTACATGAACTCTTGGGATTATCTAGTGCATCACTATGAAGACATCTCGAATGAGGTCCCATATATATAGGTAAATGATTCACCCTATAAATTATGTATTGAAATTGATTCCAGAAAACTTAAACTTTTCTTTGATAAGTCTGTAGTTTCTTTTTCTACCTGACCATGTTTTTTTAGGGTTCTAACTTTCCCCTTAAAAGTGTTTTAATAATAAAAAAGTTACTTTGGAGGTTAAATGTCTAATAAAATTCTATAATAATTTTCATACCCAAAAATTGAAGGATTTTTTCTCATTGTATTATAAGAATAATTTAAAATTTATCTCTGAAAAACATTAATCACTATTAATATCTCATTCGATTTTCTCCCTAATAATATAATCTCAAAGATATATTAATAATTTCCATTAATAACCTTAATAAATATAATGAAACAATTAAATAATATATGCTTCCAAAATATATTTAAATATTTATACAAATAATATCCCATAAAATAATATTAAACATAATCATAATGGGTTCTAAAAATAGTGAACTTATTATAAAAAAATGTTATCACATAATCACTATATCATTGTTCTATCTCATGGAAATATATATGATAAAACATATAATCCAAAAATAAAAATGGACTTTATATATTAGAGAGATTAAATAAAGAAATATAATGGAATACTAACAAGGAAATAACATAGTCCAACGGTAGGAAATCCACCATTGTCTCCCTTAGGTTGTGGGTTCAAGCCCCATGGTCTTTCTCGACGTGATGGGTTTTCACCCAACATGTAGGATCTCATATATTAGATACTATATAATGCTTATAATGTTAATAGAAGTATGAGGAATATGAACTAAAGTAAATCTATTCATAAATGATTATATAAACTTGAATGGGAATAAATACCATTAAACATTTCTTTAAAAAATGTAATGGTATAATTCATCACATAAAAAATTTCATTAAGGCAACGGGTTACATAAAACTCTATTGGATAAAATGTCTCTAAAAAACAAATAGTGAACTTAAAAATTCAAAACATAATACCTATGAATGGATGTCAAAAACATTACATTTATGAATAACCTCAAACTTATGAACCCTTGATCGTATCATCACATGAAGACATCATAATCTCAATAGAGATATAAACCATCCTCTGATAATAGCTAAAATAGCCTCAACTCTTCACTCTTGGATCCATTGCTAAAATACTTTATATTTATTTTTGGCATCGATATTGATAAATGTGGCCCCATTCTTTTTATCCAACCCTTAAAATGTTAAATGGAAATATTGGATTACATACATACCTAAGGACATTTTAGTTTTATAGATTTTTAGAATTAGGAAAAAAATTATCCAATATAGACTAATAAAAAAATGGAATATAAAGATAGAAATCATTTGAAAATATTCCAAGATATACATATTCCATAATCTTTCTTCAACATATCCCAATATATTCATCATATATGAAAACTCTCTATACTAAAATAATTTAACAACATTCTTTTCGTCCTTAGGTAGAAAAAATAATAATGGTGAGGTACAATGATAAATAATGGTAAATATAAGCATTAAAAATTGAATATCAACAATGGGAATAAGATAAATATAATATAAATGACCCAAGTTTATGAACATTATCATATGTTATGTGATACCCATCTATAATTTGAAAATTGATCATGAGAAATGACATAAATATTTACCATATGAAAATATTAATAAGAATAAATAATCATAAGTAATGTGATGTCAACCATGAACAATTGAAAAATTTGTAACTGATAGAAATCATAGAGAAAATATATTAGTACCTTGGTACATCATGATTATATAACCCTTGAAAAACAATTTAAACCCTTATAAAAGATACTTATAGATATCAAAATATAGTTTTATTTTTAAAAAACACACTTTTAAAACATTGATCAACCTGAATAAAAAAATAGGGGTATTTAAATAAAGAAATGATAAAAATTTATAAGGAAATACATAAATCCAATAAATCTTATGATGTTGAGAATATTCATTATCACTCTATTTGGTAATAGAGAGCATTAATTTCCTAAATTTTTTAACCCATGGAATTGAAATGGGTTCTATGGTAATTTTATTTAAAAAATAATAATCCATCAATAGATATATTGAGGATGGTATCATTAAAAAATCATGCATATGACCACATGTAACATCAAGAATTGTTGGTGTTGATGAATGGAAATACCATTAAATGTTAATTAAAATCAATATTGAGGGAAATAATCATTCTTAATTTAATAATAACATATTAAAAAATATCCCAATTATAACAGAAAATAGTTTCATTGAAACGAACCCTCTAAGCATGTAATGTAATCTTCTCATAAATTATTAGTTATAATAGTGGTAATGTTTTTATTTTTTTATAATAAAAAAACCATACATACTTTGTTCTGAGAAGTCATAATGTACCTAATTTTGAAAATTTAAAAATTATTCCATTAAAATGGTTATGTAAAATGTCTGACATGGGTAAAATGACCTTAAACAATAATAAGAGAATAGAATCACAATTCATTATTTTATATTTTGAAAAAATGGATAAAGAATAATTTTTTTTGACCAAATATGAAAATGAATTTGACTTTACATTAAAATATATTTATAGTCTCTTGAATACATAAGATGGTGATAATTAAAGGAAAACATGATTAACATCCTGGACCTCCTGATAAGATCAAGATGTGATGAGACTACTACATGGTGTTAGGTTACTTCTACAAGACACCAATGTCTTGAAATAAATGTGAAGGGATTCATAAAATATTTTGGGATAATATTCCCTTTGAATATAACAATCAAACCACAATAAAAAACCAAAAATAGTGAAATATGAGTATAGAAGAAAAACAATTCAAAGTACAATGAAAGAACTATTTTAGAGTAAAAAATAAGGATTATGACCAAAAAATGTATTGACACCAAAGACACAAATCTAGTGACTCTAAATATATCCAATAACTAACTCAAAAATACATGCCTAAGGAATCAAGATGTATCACTAAATAATTGTTAAACTTTTCCTTTACATGTGTCATTATTTATGACATCTACAAATGAACCATATTTCCCATGAAGTGGATGGGTAAAAAAATCACTTTAATTTCACCTTTACTTTATATCTCATGCCACAAGGATAGATTTCATTATCACATTTAAAATAATTTATATAAAACAATTTGAAAGAAAATCAATAGTTTATTTGAAAACCAATGGAGTTACAAGAATTAAGTTTTTTCTATTGAAGGCATCGACATGTTCTCACAATAATTATTAAAATATCACATTAACAATGTATTTGAATCATTTGAAATTTTTTTATTTGGAATTTAATAAGTAATTTCTACACACACATCGAAAAAAAATTCCAACATAAAATCTTATTGTTACTAATAATGTAGGAACTTTATGTCCATACTTTGTCCCTTTGATAGTGGTACATCACAAAAAATATCCAACCAATTCCATTCATGTCCAACCATTATTCCAAAATCATGTCAACCCATTTAAATTAAACCATTAATTTAATTTAAATCATTTTAATTAATAATTTACATGTACCAAGACTAAAATAATTTTAAAATCAACATTTGAGAATAATAAGCAACCATTCTTTCCAAAAACACATCCAATACCCATGATCTCCAAAATCATAATTAAAATGGGAATTTTCATAAAATAAAACTATTATTTTACATAAAAATCATGAAATTAAATTAATTTGAAGTCAATACTTCATGTTATAATCAAAATGAGTAAAGAGATAAGCTACTAACCACTATAACTATGGAAAAAATGAAGAATGAAAAAAAAACATTAGAAACAAAGATTATAAATTATAAATCTATCATTAGTTATCCTTACATACAATCAAAAAAATTAAATCTAGTCATGATTGACATAAAAAACATTGATATATCCCGAAGAGACTATATACATGATTCTAAGAGATGGAATAAGAAGAAATATAAATAAGAAGATAAATATCATGCATTTACTAGTCAAAATAGATCTAAAACGGAATTGAATTTACTCAAATATCTCCCAAATGAAAAGAAAATGTCTCTAACATGTTAATTGGAAGATGAAATAGAATTAGTTTTGGTTTAGGAAAAATTTAGTGGTTTAGTGGTTACAAAAATTAGGTAAATGATTTTTGGATATAATTTTTCATTGTTCATGGTTAGGACGCGTGATTAGGAAAACTGTGTGGTGGCCATCCACATGATACTACCTCAACATCCACTCTCATGGTTATCTCATATAGTTATAAAAATTATGTTCCATATTATATTTTCTTGTTTTCCAATGAAATAAGGGTCTTCCTATGAATCTTCATAGATTGGAAGAACCATTCACCAACCATGCACCTTCCCAGTGACATCTGTTTCCCATTTCATAGTTTCCTGGAGGTGTTGCATGATTTAAACTAAGAGTTATAAAACTGTGAACCTATAGAAAATCCTAAAAAATGATATAACTTCCCTGAACCTATTAAAAAATTACCAAATAATTATATAGCATTAAAATACATGAATCAGATATTAGGTACCTAAAACCAATTTTTCTATATTATCCTCAACATTGGTTATTATATCTATATAAGGATGATAAACAGAGTATTCATAGAAGATTTATTAGAAAAGCTATAAAATTTTCTTTTCTTAATACCATTTTTCCTCTTTAATGTGACCGTGTTAGCATAACACCTACACTAGACTGATTCTTTTATAATGAAATACCATCTATTTCATATCCAAAATATTTATCATTACATGAACCAATGTTGAATCCAAATTGAGCTAATCATAATCTCATAAAATAATGTGGTTAAGATAAGGTTGATACTTCTTCATGTTTGATACATGAAACACATTATGCATTGAACTATTACTTGGTGGAATATCCACCTAATATTCCATGTCACCAACCCATTCAAGTATCTCAAAAGAGATAATATATCTTAGAGATAACATTCTATGCTTCCCAAAAAGATGACACCAAATTGCTGAAGATATTGTCTAGAAAACATGATCACTCACCGCGATTGAAAATTATCACCAAAAATGATCTGAATATGATATCAAACTAATTTAATATGTCTCCATACTTTTTATGATCAACTATATCTTCATCATTGTCTTGTGCGCAAGGCTCTGTCCAACCGGTGATGTATTTCCTGTTTCCTACCAAAAAAATGTAGAACAAAAAGCACACCCATACAATTCTTAAAAAGTATCCATATGTATCTAAGCCTGATAAATATTATCATACAAGAACTAAACCAATGGTATATACTCCCCCCATAAACATCCAAAATCCATTACTCAAGCCCTATGAAATTTTTGTAATGTTTGGATCATCAATTTAGATTTCCCATTCATTTGATGACTATACTCAATGATAATAATCAAATGAGTCCCAGGGGAACACTATAATGATTTCATTAAATGAGATGAAAAACTTGGATATATATATGATGAAGTAAAGAGTGGGTATCCATTATACTTTACAACATCTTATATATATATTTTTAACATGTATTCTACAATATTAGATTCATGAATTTGCATAAAATGGGATGACTTTTTGGGTCGACCCATTATCACTCACATGGAATAAAATTTCATAAATATCCTTGGTAAACAAGTCACAAAATCCGTAGATATCTTAACTCATGTATCTATAGACTAAAACATTCCTATAATCCACTAGTGATCTTCCTTAACCTATTAATAGGCAAGGCATCTCAAAATAAACACCTCGACTTTTATTTTCATTCTAGCCCACGAAAGTTCATATTCATATAATTTATACATCCTTTCAAATCGTGGATGAAAATAACATTTTAATGGGGATAAAAATTAAAAATATATCCTTGAAAAACAATGGGTACCCTAATCCAGTCACTATATAATACAACTGAAATACCTTTCAGCTTCTATCCCTCAATGTTCTACCCAACATTGAGTGTTTTACTCATAGATATACATTTTTAATCAGATATCTCATATTCTATTATAGGTACCCCAAACTATAAGAAACATAATTGGGTGGAAAAAAATAACATAACCTAGCTTGATACAATCCAAATTTATGTATTGTATAACTGACATTAGCTACCACTAATGAAAAGCTTATTATCCAACTAATTATAAGACCTTATTATTAATTAATACACAACCAAAATACATTTTCACACTATATACATCAATTAAAAGTAAAAAAATTGATATTATTCAATCCATTTTCTTTGTCTCAGCTTTAGATAACTTTGAGTGAAAAATGGTTTCATACACTTATGATCCTTAACCACCCAGAATCTTTATCCAACAAGATAATTAATGAATTTATTTTAATATTGGACTATAACTACCAATTAAAAATCATGTTTTTTGAACTACATCTCATGAAACATTAAATTCCATAATCCATAGGCAACAACATTATCACAGCACATGAGAACACACCCCAACGCAAATCTAAAAGAACCAAAATACAACACATATACTTGTCCTGTGTCTGGAAATATCATGATTGGTGTTGGGGTGAGGAGAATTTTATGCTCTTTAATTTAAATCTGATATTTATCATTCCATAAGAATGAAAAATTATCATTTTCAAAGCCATTTTCAGTGAAGCTAGTCAGGAAAAGTAACAAAAAAATGATGAGAATAATCATCCAGACCAAGGAAACTACAAATCTTAAAGGCATTCTATGATTTTTTTCCAAGAGATCGTAGCCTATATCTTTTCTCCATCCAATGACCATTTTCTAGAGATAGCATAGCCAATGAAACACAACTCCAATATCCAAAAATCACACATTGAATGTTTGGAAGACAAGTGATGATATGGAAATATATCCAACACTATTGATCATTGTTGGTAAATTTCAAAAAAAATCCATGAATACCCCCATTATGTCATAAAAAAAATTCTACAATTGAAGAGTATAGATATCTTTAAAAATATTTTATTGTTAAATTCCATAAATGAATATAGATAGTTGTTATAACCAAAATGCATAACAAAATAATAATAATGGTCATATACACTTTTTAAAGCTGTCATTGGAATATCGTAATTCTGAACCCAAAATTGCTTATATAACAAATGTAAGATAATTTTAGAGAACCATTGGGATCCATTAATCGATATAATTGATCATAAATGTTTGGAATATGATAATTATTCATGAATATAAATTGTTTAAGAATTTTATAATATATACACTTCCAAACAGTTCTAATAGACTTCTTCATAAAAAAGAATCAGTGCTTCCCATGAAGAAAAACTCAGTCAGATTAACCCTTTAATTTACAACCCTTTCAATATAACTGTCAATTACCTAAATTATATTAGTTCCAGCCGACAATACAGAAGTGATATGTGACTGTTCTCTAGTAATAGATCAATATTAAGATCCAATTCTCTTGTGGATGGTAAATTTGATAATTTATTGGGAAAACCACAACAATGTGATTTAAATTTTTTGAAAATAGTTATTTTCGATATCATCTATAGATTACAAGATCAACACTACCAACTTGTACTAGATAGTTCCAATTTCTTATGAAAAAAATCATGCTCCATATACCATTACATACTGGTGTTATCTGAAGATATTCTTGATGCCATCATCGGTTATAAAACAATACCTTCGGGTATAACAGTTGATTTGATATTTGAACATTATGTACCAATCCATACCCATGATTCAGTAAAAGACAACCATATCTTAGTCATAGAAATAAAAAATCCATTCATCCAATTCAATAGTAATCAAAAATTATCAGAACATATAGGCTGAACATTCTCTTTGACCAAGAGGAGTTTGATGTTTCCTAACCAAATGCATCATCTTGATGTGAATACTTAAAAGATCAATAGTTTGAGGGAACTAAATGAATTTAATTTACCTCTTTCAAACCACGATTTGATAATGTTAGGATTCAAAAGGATCATACTTATCCCCATCTAAGATCACAAATGATCATCCATATTCACTATCTTAGGACCATACCATTTCAAACTAAATGAAAATTTTTCTTTAATACCCTATTGAGATAGCGCTGGTTGAAGAGTCATGGTATTCCATGAATCACCATTTCCAGATCAATCCTACTGATGAGAGCTATTATACTACACTCATCCTCTCAAATCATATAAATCCTTAGAAGAATAAGATGTGTCACTAGAACCCAAACATAGAGAACTATGATAACAGTGTAGAATATTTAACATTTGGTTGAAATTATAACATACTCTAGGTGGATCTATATAATCTCGCTTCATGTGATCAAGACCACAACATTGACAAAAAGTAGGTTTACTATTTTATATAGGAGGAATATTCACTGATCCTTAAATAAGGTTTTCAGTCATAACACCCCCTTGGAAATAGGTTTCCCTCATTCATGTATTCCCAATTTTTGTGATCCCACTAATTCCCATATGTATCAACATACTTCCTCCAACCATATTTCCTATAATATCCCATTATACAATCATTTAACTATTTGAAATATCAATATAATTAGATATTCCAAGCATGGTGATATTTTATAATATATATGGCTTCATCCCCGATTCAAAAATGTGTCCCATAAAAGAGACACTTATAGAAACTTCAGGTGAAAAGAGGAATAACTCATAACATTATCTACAAACGATGTCACCATGAGGTTATCTTTCTTAAAAATAAATAAGTACATTGTTCTTGAAATACAAAAAGAATGAGTGAATATTTTTTTATTAAACAAGTCTTAAATATCCTCCCATTTCACGCCTTAGTCTAATGTATAATGAAAATAAAAATCACACAACTGGAATGGAATATATTTCGGCATATACATTTCAACTATTACTTTTAGTTATACTAGTATCCCCAAAAAATAAAATATTTTATTTAGCATATTCAACAAGACTACTTCTTTTTCTAGCATCAAATAAGTATACTTTTTGGGGGGAGTCTTCTTCTAGAACTGAATATAATGATCCATTTTCAATGGTTCATCCATTTTCCCCCCAATCCATTGTTCAAAAACCCTATAAAATTATTTTCACCCACTACTGGTTCACCCATAGCTTAGGTGAAGCCACATTCTCTTCATACTATACCTTAAGGTTTCTATGGTGCCTACCTGGTTCTATTATTTGTATAAAAAATCAATTTATTAATACTCTTTTGAAACAAAATTATTAGAAACATCATATTTATCATATTACACATATCATGAAAATGATTTCAATAATTCAACCATTTTTTATATCAAATCATTTTTTTGAAAAGTACCCCATTATTATATTAAATCCCACCATTTTCAACTATTAAAAAAATCTCAAATCATAAATCATTACTAAAAATGAATTTTGAACTCTTAGTGTAAATTCCAAACTATAAATTTATTTCATGATCTTCCCATTAGATAAACCGATGACAATGAGGTCACAATTCTATGAAGTTTCCACAAAAACTCATGTTACCCAAAATCCTTAGTAACATACAGTTGATAAAGAATAAGATAACTATACCTTTTATGCTATATAGTTCAATTTTTTATAATCCTACTCTTTGGTACTATCCCAATATATATAACATAATGATTTCAAATTCATGGAACAAAAACATTGGTACCATTTGTCTAAAATGATATATGGACCAAAAAATAACAATACCATATATAACATCTCCCCATCCTCATTGTCTTGAGATGTTGATGGAGTGATACTCATCCTTAGAAGATGTCCCCAAGACTCCAAATGCTATAAATGAATTCCATGGGACTAAATAAAATGTTGATGATTATTTATTTGAAGATAAACAACTATCCTAATGAAAAAACTACCAAAAAATATATTTTATGCATGAGTACCCAAACATAATAATAAAAATTAATAAAATATGAATAGACATTAGAGTAGAAATAATAAAAAAGACATACAAATTTCAATGAAAACAATGAAAAAATACAAAAACTCTCTATATATCCAAGATCTATATAAAAAATCCATGCCCAAGGAATCAAGATAATCACTAAAGAAATCTGATACTTTTCTTTTACCTATAGACCAATATACAACTTTTTTAAATGCACCATATTTCTCAAGAAGGAAGTGAGTATAAAACTCAATAGGATTTATACTTTGACATTCTAACTGAAACCACTATAATAATATTTTTATCATATTTATATAAAAAATTCATATAAATACATATATATGAAACAATTTGAAAACAATTCAATGGATTATATAAAAAACATGATAGTTCCAAACAAAAATATTTCTCTATGAAATGAATCATCATGTTTTCACAATCATCTATAAAGGAATATATCCACAAAAGATTTGAAAAATTTATAATTTTATGATTTGGAATATACAATTCCATGACCATGAAAAAATTCACAAAACACACCCACACACATGAATTGATTTATCATTAATAGTGTAACTTCACATCTATACTCCATCCCTTTTATATTGGTACTTCAAGACCATTATCTATCCCATTACATTCATTCCCAACAATTTTTACCGATCATCTTACCCCATTTCAATGAAACTATTTATTCTTTTTAAAATAATTTCAACAATGAATTTTCTTTCATCAAACATACCATAATTTAATATCTCCATTTAAAACTAATAAAAAATGGATCTTTCCAAAAAGTTATCCAATTACCATTATTTCCATCACAATGTTTAAAAAGAAAATTACAATCTAATCACATGATGATTTTCACAGAAAATTTTAGAAGGTAAAGAAGTTTCAAATCAATCTTTCTACATCGAATAAAAATTAGTTAATTGAGAAAGAACATACCTTTCATCCATTGGAAAAAATGATGAATGAGATTACATCTTCATAAACCCAATAATATAAATCCTAAAAATATCTTTAGATATCATTCCCATCAATCAGAAAAATAAAATATGATCATAATTAATATCGAAGAACATCGATCTATCTAAAATGGATTAGATCCATGATTCTATATGAGATAAGGAGAAAAAATATAATGACGTTCATATATAATGGGAACTTACCCATGTATCTAGATCTCCAACAAGAGTGATTTCCCTTTGTATTGCTGATAAGTGAATTTAATTCATAAATTTTTGAGAGTTTTAATGTTTTTGTTTTTTTATTTAAATGAATAACAATTCCATTTTTATATGATTTTTATTTGTTTTATGATTTTTGGTTGGAAATATATGATATTTGAAAAAGGAAGGAAAAGGGATGAATTTACGAGGTAATAGAAAATTTTCATCGTGATCCCCCCTCATGTAGTGACAGTAGATTTGTGAAAAATAAGTAGGTCTTGAAAACTGGAAAAATATAGATTTCACGGCGTGTAATAAAATTACAGATCGTGGCTTTTACAAAAGAAATTATCCATGACAGAAAAGTCACGACTTAATTACACACTATAAAAGACAATTATACATCATATAACTACATTAAACAATATGAATGTTTTTGACACATGTATTTGGAGATTATTACACTAAGATTCATGGGGCCTAAAAATTGAGATATTACATTTCGTGTAACACAATTACAGTTCATGAAATTTTTGATGAGCAGAAAAATAAAGGCATTGTGGCCAATGATTTTATGGGATTTGTTATAAATAGAGCCCCAAATACACACCTTAAATGGGTTTCTATGACCATTGGATCTGGAGCGATGCCAAAAGATGACTACTATGTGCAGAGTGACGATATGAAGCCCTAATTAATTATCGTTCATCACCGTCATTATTTCTTGATTACCCATGCTACTTGTTCCCATCATGCCTAGGATGTGTGAGTAATTTTCTTTGTATCAGGTGATGTAATTATAGGGGGATGCGATTCAATGGATTTTTTAATTCATTATTCATGTTTTAGATTACTACAACATTGTTTATCAATTACAAATATATTTCTTTTCATATTTTATGACCATTACTGTGTTCTGAATGTTATCTTTTAATTGAATCAAGTAATTTCCCCAGTTTTTTTATGACCAATACGCAATCTAGGTAGGTTTTTTAGAATACAGATTTTGGAAACTATGTTTCATGTATAATTCCAGAAGACGACCATTACAAAGGTGAAATCAAATTATTAGGGTAGAATACCTAAAAAAAGGGTTCCTTCGGACCCAATTCTAACACCAAATATAAATAAATCTCTTATTAATTAAAACCCTATAACACTAACCGGAAAATCATTGAACCTAGAATGAGTTTCTCCTGATTTTAAAACCCAATATTTTCTGCACTTTTATCATGTATTCAAACAAAATAATCAAAAAATCACATTTGATTTGTTTAGTTAGTTTAGAACATTTAAATCATCCTTGTTGGTTCGACACTTGGAGATACCCACTACTAAACATTTAATTACTCATCATTTTATTAATTACAAAATTTATTTATCTCTGTAGATATTAATGGATCCATTCTCATTATTAATTAATAACAAGAACAAGAGAAATATCCCTAACACATTTAGAGTAAGATAAAATTAAGTTAGGGAGTGTTAAAGGAAAAAATGACTTGTTTAGGGGTTAAATCGAATGTGATCTACAATTTTATCAAATAAATTTTCATAGTTCAAGGTTAGGGAGAACAATTAGGAAAGCCAAACACTAATTATGCATGGGATACTGCCTCAAATAAAATCTCTCACTTTTGGGTCACATGGTTATAAAAACCATGTACCAACCATTATTTTCATCTCTATCAAGGAATCACATTTTCCCTTGGGAATCTACACACGATTTCCAAAACAACTTCCAATAGTGTTTAGGGCCAGTGACCTCTATTTCACATTGCACAGTTTCCGGGAGGAACCACATAGTTTTTAATAAACATTATCTAATAGTGGACCTCATGAAAAGCCACAAAACAGGTCAAAAATATTTAGAACCTCCTCGAAACACAATCCAAACATTATATATAATTAATATACAATAATAAAGGGTCTAGTACCTAAAACCAAGGATGTCACTTCATGTATTTTAAATATATAACTATAGTTTATAATAAAATTCATATGTTTTCTTGAGTATTATATCATAATATTTTATCATCGGAGGCCTATTCATTATCAATCTTGATAGATAGTGAGATTTTAACATAAAACCCTTAATACATGTGTAACTTTTGAATCATAATCCCCAAGAAAGAAATAGATTTATATGGATTTTTAAACCTGTATAATTTTAATAATAATCACCATAAAATAAAATAATGGGTGGTATATACACCTAAATAAATAGGATAAGTTCACATCATAAACACATGTCCTAATGGATGGAATTTTTTAATGAATACCCATTATAATAATTATACAATTTAACTAAGAAATAATAAATGGAAGGATTATGTTTTACAAAGGAAATTCCACAAGAAAATGAAAATATAAAATAAAACAATTGTTCTATTTATTCATACCTTATAATGCCATAATAATGTAAATGAAGATGAGTTATGACCCAACATAAGGAAATTGCGTTATGATACCCTTTACCACTTGGTAACTATCTGGTCAAATCCCCTTCAATAAAATAATTCAAATTAAAAAATAAAATTTCACTTAGTATGAATGAATCACGGTATAATAATTAAAATTTGATTATATACACCATATATGAGAAATTATGTCCATACTAATAAAATAATCCCAAATGAATGTAAATTGAGACAAAAACCCATACCTAGTGCCCAAAATTTCAACGTACGTCATTTAACCCCTTTACAATACACTCATATCAATTATATGATTTGTAAAGAATAATTTCTACATTAAATCCCTTTTCCTTACACACTTTATTTCATTTATACAAATGATATATTAATTTATTTAATTACTTATGGCCACATGAGGTGGTTTGAGGAAGTTCAGTTTATAGTTTCAAAATTATGTTTGTAGGATGACTAAGGTAAAAGAGTTAATTATTAAATAATCACAATAAAATTAATCATTAAATAATTATATTATATTATAAATAAATTATAATTTTATATAGAAAATAATATATAATGTTATGAAAAATGCACTATGTTAAAATCATGGAGATGGTAGGTTGTATGTACATATTGAGTAACCATTTCATTTTAAACGATTATTAAAGATGGAAGATAAGTGTTATTTTATATTTTCGTAATTATCATAATATCAAAAATTTCATGTTACTTCTTTAAATATACTTATATATATTATACATGTGATGTGGTGATGAAATATGAATCACTCCCCTTCATGGAGGTGGTATTCCACACGTACAAAAGAACAACGTAATATTTTTGAAGTGAATTGAAATGTGTAAAGATAAATGGTATATTAACATTTAGTAATGGTAAATATGTCAGTAATATCATATTTAAACATGATTTATATAATTATGATCAGTTTATGAGAGATGGTTATATAAAACTAACTACATCAGTTCTTATGGACTTAGTTCATCATTCACTCGAACGATGGTTTTAATTTCCATTTGAAGGAAGAGAAGATAAATATATGTTTTTAAATAAATTTAAAAAACAATAAATATTTATATAAGATATTCATATTATTATATATTCATTGTTAAGGCTGATTTGAAGAAGGTTGAAGAATAAATAAAAGGGAAATTCTTGATTAAAAATTATATGTCTTCTTCAGATAACCACATTTTCGTAACACAATATGACCTAAAAATTTGGTAATATTCAAAAAATAAGGACACTATAACCTGTATTGGGATGTTATAACTGAATTCTGTTGATATTGGCTGAAATAAATGGATTTTGAATTGTGATGTAAATATAAGAAGATATTCTTTTTTATTGGAGAGGGAAGGGTCATTGTTGGAATTTCTTAAAATACTAAATTAATATAAATTAATTTTAAATTAAAAATGGATAAAAATAGATTTTTTTATTATATGATCAGGATGGGTTGAAATACACTCATTAAGTCAATATAAGACTTGTTTTGACTAAATTCATATCATTTCCTTTTGGTTTTAATACATTCTTATCCTCCTTCACATTAACTATGGAAATTAATATTTTTACTGATTGAAGGAAAATATATTTAAAATAAATGAAAAAATGGAACAAAAATGGACCATGGTTGATATTATAAAAATAATAATAACCCATTGGATTAATACCTGATTTTTAGGAATTTTTTATCATTTAATAAAATATTATTTAGTAGAAAATATCTTCAATGGTAATATTAAGAACTATTAATAAATTTTATTCTCATTAAATTATAAAAAGTAGTACAATTAGAAAAATATATTTTAATACATCACAAAAATTTAATTCTCATATATAAAAATCATGGATTCTGATTGTACAACAATCCAATATTTAATTTCACCTAATACCAATGTATTAAACTGGTTTTGTATTGAAAATTTTAATTATAATAATAAATTGAACATCATGACTGTTTAAATAATTTTTTACCAATTAAAAAGGATAATTTCATTTGTTTTGGTGGAGGTTATTTGGAGATCCCATGATGATGCAGAAGGAAAATGGGCCATATTACATGGTATCCCATGAACACATGTTCACAGATTTGCGTTGTTTGATAAATATATGCATCCAAATGGGCTGAACATTTGTTATCAGATCCATAAATCCATGTTGTAGAACTTTCATGAATAAAAAGAAGACTAGTTTTTATATTAAAAGGCCTAGATGAAATGATATGTCAAATAAAATAAATAAGCATGGAGTCAAAATCATTCCTCTGTATTTTGGAAATATCTCTTGTCTTAAATCATATTAGGCTTCCAAATTTGACATAGAGATAGAAACAATATCTTACAACACCATTATTTCTTTATAAAAATTGAATTATGTCTTTCTGACTGACTAAAACTATGGACCAAGAGTATTCTCGAAATTGGGCTCCCCAAAACCAGAACCCACATTGCCTATAAATTGGCTCCTTCAAATCCCCATTTGGGAATTAGACCAGGAGGAAATGTTATATGATTTAGGGGTCCCAAAGGATTCCTATACTCAATATGAAATGTTTTTAGGCCATTGGAAGTGATACTTCAAAATCTATTTCTTCCTCCGCCCCCATAGAGTTATAAACTCCTTGTGATCACAATGGAGAATATGATGTAATCCAAATATTAATGTTTATATTATTTTGAATGATCATTTTAATTCCAGCATGTATGTTTTTTCTTAATCCTATATTATTATTTAACTGAGTTATATACTAGTATGTCATACAATAACTCATATGATCAAGTTTTTGGGTACCCTTTCATGTGATGTTTCCCAAACTATTTATCCATTTTTCTCCCCTCATTGAATTACAGTGTTTGTGTGGTTCATATTGGTTAATTGAACTCACATATGCACTATCAAGGCCACATAAATTTATTTCATGGTATCTCAATAAAATAATATAAAAATATGGATAGCACTTCTAATTAATCATGTGTTTCATTGGTGAGTATTGGTTATAAAGTCGAACACAAATCACCCAATCATCAGTGGTATTTAGTGAATCATTGTGTGTTTTTGACTGAACACTAGGAGTTATCATAGAAGAAAAACTATAAAAATATGGTACTAGGTGTTACAATATAGGTATTAATAGATCTACACCATTCCTCTAGAAGTGATGAAGAATGGGAATAATGAGAATTAGAGGGTTTATCACGCTTAATTAATTTTGTTAATTTCCACTTTGTTTTATCTCTTTCTTTTTTCATTTTGGATATTAAATTATCATACCCCAACTTTACCAAAATCTCATTCCTCCCCTCTTTTTATAATAAAAATCATATTTTCTAATTAATGGTCTATGGAACCGTCGAGAGATGTCCTAGGATTAGTGCTATACTGAAGATATTTAGTAAACTAGACATCTAATTTGACACATTTTAAAACAAAATAAAATTTGGAAACAATTTCTAGGGATCAAGGATCATTTTATCTATTTATTTTATTTTATTTATTTATTTTTATTCATATTTATAAATCCTTTAAATATCCCCTTATCCAATTTTTTATTTTTTTATTTTTTTATTATTGTGTTTATATTTTCTTCTCCCTCTCTCTCTCATTATATAGTCTAAAATTCTATTTTATTTTCTCCATTCACCCTTATTAAGTTATTTTATTCTATACATATTTAATCATTAAAAAATAAATAAATAAACAAATATCAAAACATATTTTACTGACTCGATCAGAAAAAGGAAAAATACTTGAATTTGGACCAGAAAAAGGAAAGACACTTCACTCACAAATTAGGTCATTTGGACTAGGATAAACAAGTAAAAATAAGGAAATAATTTTGTAACCTCAAGTGATCCCAATAAAATCAAAATGTGACCAAATAAAACCCAATAAAACATAGCTTTAAATAACCAATCCTTAAAAGAACTAACCACCCCAAACATAGATTACCAAACTGTGTACATCCAATATCCTAAAGAAATAGCCAACTATGAGATTAGATTTGGCCTCATCCACGTACTTCCCAAATTCCATGGTCTTACTGGTGAGGGCCATCACAAACATATTAAAGAGAATCACATAGTGTACCTAACAATGAATCCCAAAAATGTATATGAGGATCTCATTATGTTTAAGCCATTTCCTTTATCTCTTGATGACGTAGCCAAAGAATGGAAATACTATCTACATACAATAATTGGGTGCAAGAAAGACCTTAAATGACTCTTCCTATAGAATTTCATCACTACCTCCAAAACATCATCAATTAGGACCGAAATTTGTGGCATTAGGAAATCATAAGGATATATCATTCATGAAAAACTGGACAGATTCAAAAGACATTTCTCAAGTTTCTCCCCCCCCCCCCAAATTAGGGAAAAATTTCTAATTCAATAATTCTATGAGGAACATGTCCCCACATATCATGGAATGATATATGCTATAGATGGTGGTTCCCTAGTTGATAAAACACATTCTTCCATTCATGAAATAACAGACATCATGACTCAAAATGCATAACAATTTAGTACATGATCAATTGCACCAACCTGAGGTTTTTATGAGGTAAGTCATTCAACCCTAGAAAAAATGTAGATAATAAATGTGATGAGATGCATACCCTTATTGGGGAATTAGATCATGAATAATGTAAATCACACTCATAGTATATTCCATTACATTCTGGTATGGGTTTTGATAACACTCATTTTTATGACTAGTTCGCACAACATTAGGATTCATCAATGTCTTATGCACCAGTGTTCCAAGGGCATCCTTTTTAGCAAGCACCACCCATCAAGAAAGAACAATTTAAGAGAAATCTAAAACCATTAGTGGAAAGAACAAATATATTACCACTAGGGAGGAAAACTGAGATATTTTAAGTGTAATTGGTATCAACATGGCCAAGGTATTCAATCCTCTTATCCCCCAACATCTTGAAACAATCCTCCACCTCCTCCAAAATTTGAACCAAGCCTCAGTAATATAGTGATGAAAATGGAAACCAAGACCCTCTAGTTCCAACAGACCACACAATCTTCTATTACAGACCTACAAACTCAAGTGGGACAATTAGCAAACACCATTAGTGAGATAAATATGCATGGTTATGGAATATTACTTCCCAACCTTTTACCTATCCAATATACAATGTTAATATTTGTTTGACCACAAATTGTAGTGGAAATGAAGTTTATTCTTCTAATGATTCTATAAAAATGGTATGTACCCTTTTGAACACTCTATTTACCAACCCATAAAAGATTATAATGTTGGAAAAATAAAAAAATAGAAAACATTGTCATTGAGGATTCCACCGAACAGACCATTCCTCTTCCTTTCCCCAAAAAACTCTCTAAATATAAAAAACTATTTACTGATTGTATTGATAAAGTGTTAACGGATACATTTATAAAGTTTCATGTTAACATTCATTTTTGGGGTAAAGATAAAAAATCATGTGATGAGACACATTTCTTAATGATCTTTGCACCCATTTATGATGGTTGAAGGGGAATCAGAGAGTCAACCAAGGAAGAAATGTATCAACCCAAATTCAACTAAAAATTCAAACCAAATGCAAGGATCCTAAAACTTTAACGATACCATGCACCATAGGGTAGACATTCAATTCATATTCTAGGCTAGATTTAGGTGCGTTAATTAATTTCATTCCTTACTCTAAGAACACTTCACTCCATATTGGAGAGCTTAAATATGCATGAATCATAGAGAAAATTGATAACTATAGAACAACACACCCATTAAGAGTGGTTAATGATATCCTTGTAAAATTTAAGAATCTCAAATTCCCCAAAAACATCTAAATTCTTCAAATGGATGATACCTGAACCCAAGTACATGCTCCTCCCAGACATGAGAGTCTTTTCCTTAAAATAGAAAATATGATAATCAATTTTCACAATGGTATGATGTCTATGGGGATTGGTGGAGAAAATTAATGTCTAAACATAAGTTATTCCATGAAACACCCCATTTTAGAGCACTATAATCTTCCTATAAATTTGATGAAAGATGTCTCTAACAAAGAACAGATACAAAATTCTGTTTTGGAACCATACTATAATTTATTTTTATCGTCTTCATCCTTGTATGATTTTAGTTATGATTTTAGTTTTGAGTGTTTTTTGGGATTTGAAAAGTGTAAATTTTGTGCATTAATTGATGAGTGTGTTCATTCTAGGGTACCCATAACCATTGATTTTTATTCAAGTCTCATTTCAATAGATTCTCTATCCTTAGAGAATAATCCTTAGAAGATAGATAGTTTCAAAGACCTCACTCCCCCAAATTCCATCCCTCTATTCAAAAACCACGGATGTTGAAAATAAAACCACTCCCATTTGATTTAAAATACTCCTATAAAGAGTGTACTACCAATTATCTATAATTATTGTGCATAAGCCCTCTATTATGATGGAATAAAAAATAATTTACCTTTTGAGAGAGTGTACAAATGAGAAAGGATAGAAATTGGAATATATTCCCATGATTATCCCATCAATTAGTATGCACTATATACATTTTGATGATGATGCTAATCCCATTATGCAGGTTCAATGACGGTTGAATCCCACTCTCAATGAAGTGGTAAAATTGGAATTTAATAAATTACTTTATTATGGTATGATTTATAGTATATCTGATAGTAAATGGGTTAGCCCATTTTAAATTTTACCAAAATACTAGATTAAAAATAGAGTCTAATGAAAGAAATGAGATGGTTTCAAAATGTTCACAAAATTGTTGGAGAGTTTTTATTATCATCAGTCTACTGAATCAAGTCACGAGAAAGGATCAATTTACTGTACATTTAATTAAATATATGTTATAAATATTGGCTTTTATGTCCCATTATTTTTTCCTTGATGGATATTTGGGTTATTTTCAAATCCATATAGACCTTGAGAATCAAGAAAAGACAACATTTTCCTATCCATTTGGCACATTTTCATGCATAAGGATTCCCTTAGGTCTAAGTAATGCTCCCAATAATTTTTAGAGATGTATGTTGAATATTTTTTCATAGTATCTGGAGAATTTCATGGACGGATTATGGATTATTTCACGGTTTATGGATAATTATTTTATGACTATAGGGAACATCTAGGTCATTTCCTCCATCATTGCATGGAAAAAGATATCGTATTAAATTATGAAAAATTCAATTTTATGGTTCAGTGTGGGATAGTTCATGGGAATTCTATTTCAAAATAGGTAATTTAATTGGTTAAATTAATAAATGAATTAGTTTCAACCCTTACATATCCAAAATGTGTTCCTAAGGTTCAATCATTATTAGGTTATACTAGTTTTTACAACAGATTCATTAAAGACATTATTAATATTGAACATCCCTTATCTCTATTGTTTCTAATGGATTATGGTTTTATTTTGATAAAAAATGTGATGATTCATTATATTTACTTGAAATAAGTCTCACATCACCTCCCCTCATCCAGTCACCAAGGTGGGATCTTCCCTTCGAACTTATGTGTGGTGCCTTAATCATTACAGTCGGGGATGTTTTATCACAAAGGGTTGAGAAGTCTTATCATGTCATTGCATGTGCCTAATGTACCCTTGACCCTACCTAGAAAAACTACACAAACACTAAAAAATAACATCTTTTTATTGTGTTTTCCTTGAAAGAATTATATTTAGATCTGATTGGGTATAAAATCATTGTCTTTTCTGATCATGATGCCCTTTGTTTTCTCCTAATGAAACCTGGAGCTAATCCCTGCCCCATTCGGTGGATTATCCCCCTCCAAGAGTTTGACCTTGAGATTAGAGATAAGGTAGGAGTGTAAAATGTGGTAGCTAAACACATTATTAGTATTTTCCCACCACTTGACAATCATATTAACTCACCTGTCCCTATTTGAGATTTCATCCCTCTTTACAACCTTTGGGATGCCATGGACCATACCCCCTTGTATGTAAAAATTGTGAATTTTATTGCAATGTACAGGGTCCCCACTGATTTCATCACTTCAAAATCCTAGAAACATAAGAATGATTCTCGATTGTACATTTGGTTTGACCCATATTTTTTGAGAATTTTTAGTGACCATGTTGTTCATTGGTGTGTCCCAAACCATGATTTCACCTCCATTTTTTCATTCTTCCACACATTTTCTTGTGGGGGTCACGTTTGTAGTCAATGTAAAGCTCGAAAATTTATTTACTCTATAAATAATAATACAATATTATATAGATATTCATATCAGTTTTGTAAGTCATGAAATCTATGTCAACTCACAGGGAATATCTCTAAGAGGAGTGTAATTCTCCAATAGCCCATGTTATTTTGTGAGATCCTAGAGGCATATGGAAATTACCCCCCAAAATGACCCTTAGGCCTTCTTTTTTTATATATTTTTAATAATCCTTTTTCAAGGGATGAGGGGGAACCCTTAAAAGGCCTATATAATTTGAGATTACACAACCCATAGACCATAGAAGAAATTTCTAGATTATAACTACGTGAAACATATCCTAACCAACTTAGACAGTGTCATGTCAGCTATCCACCTTCACATGGCTGTTCAAAAAGGATCCTCATGCATGCACTGGCAAGTCCCAATGGAAAATTACATACCCTTTCTTTCTTCTACATCTGTTAGCTTCTACTCTAGTTAATGAGCCTACTATGAATCCTCATCTGGAGTTTCCTCTTTATAGAGTCTTACTGTTTCATTAAGCATAGATTAAAGTGGCATGAAATCCATGAGGATGAAATAATGCTTTCAAGTGTCCCAAAGGCCTTGAGGTGTTATGAAAGCCTAACTGGCCCTAAGGCCTTGGGTGGCCCTAAGCCCTTGAAGGCCTCAAGGAAGAACCGATATCCTGAAATCAAAAATGGATGAATAGATCCAGATAATATAGTACCGAATAGTTTCTATTATAGTACTACTACAATATTGCAATATTACCCCAAAAATTATGTCTCCACCCAGATTTGAACTCGGGTCTCTTGAATACAATTGTTGAGTACTCACCAACCTGGCTGAGGCTCCTATGCACATGATGCATTGAATTTAAGGGGCCTTTTCTGAATTCATTTGGATTTGTGTATATCTTATTTATTGTGGACTTTGGATCCCAATGGGTGGAAGAAAAGGCAACTACGACTAATGAATCTCGAGTGGTTTGTTGATTTTGTGAGGTCCTAGATTTATAGTTGGTTAGGTTTGTTGAGATTTATCATTACTAATCATGGTTCACATTTTCAAAATCCCAACATGAATTTTTTTTGTAAGTATGGGGATTTTCATAAAGTCTCCACAATATATCACTCTCAAACTAATAGGCAAGTAGAATTCATAAATCAGTATGTTAAGAGAATCTTGGGAAAATAGTATAACCTAATAGGAATGATTTGAGTTTGTGCTAGAATGATGGACTTTGGGCTTACCAAACAACATTTAGAACCACAATAAGAATATTTCCATATATGATTGTGTTTTGAAATGATTTTCACATCTCGGTATAGGTATAGAACCATCAATATTGGGATGTTAAATAATGTAATATAAATATCTCATAAGGAGGTGATCATAGGAAGTTGAAAATTTACAAATTGGAAGAAATTTGATGTGATGTTTATGAGAAAATCCAAATATTTAAAGAAAAAAGAAACTCTATCTATGATGGTATGATACATAACCAAATATTTCATATCATTGCAAAGGATCTCATGTATAATTATTGGATAAATATCTACCCTTGTTAGCTTCATACCCAATGGCATGGTCCTTATACTGTTACTGATGTTTCCCATTTTTTTTCCCAACTAGTTTTTCATGAGAAGAGTGGAAAGAGAATTTCTATCAGTGGGAAGAGGCTCAAACACTTCAATGAGAATTTTCCCAAGCATCACATGGAAAAAATACATTTGATAGATGCCACATATAACGCCACATAGTAGTATTTCCTTTCTCTCTACCTTTATTTACTTTTATATTATTATAAAATACTTTACTCAAGGATAATTTAATTTTTAGGTGTGGGGGAGGGTGACATGTCATAGTTAGGATTAAAAAAATAGAAATAATGAAAAATTGTTTTTTCATTTTTTGATTTTATTTTCATTAATTTGTGTTTTTAGATAAAAATTGTTCTTAAATAGACTATACAATATCATTTTTCATGCTTGAGTCAATTGTGAGGAAAAATTCAATAGTTTTGGAAAAATGATTTTCAAATGATTATTGATATGGAATCATTTTCTAGAATTTTTATTTCTAAATCATTCAGAGTATTTTACTAGATTTTTGAATCACATGTTATATTAACATTAAAAAATATTTATTCCATTACCCAGGAGAGAGTATAATCCCTTTATTTCATATTAATTCTTTTATTCACATTCTTGCGAGTCTCAAGTCATGATAATATATTAGAACTTTTTTTGAGTCTGTTAGAAGCCTTTAGATTTGAGTATGCTACATTCATGATGGATTCCATCATTTATTGGATATCCCTTTGTAAGATTATCCTCTATTTTTTTCCACCTCAAAATTTTATCCTTAACAATTATTAGAGACAATGAAATACTTATTAAGTAGCCACATTACTAGCTAATTTAAACTCTAACTACCCATATCTTGTGTATATTCTTGTTTTATTTTCACCACGTGTGGTCGATAGGGTATTTCCATGGTAATTCTGGGGATAGAATCATTTTTATGGGTTGATATAAAGGGTGCCTACATTTTCCTTAGGTGGTGGTTTCTTAAGCACTGTACCATTTTTTTACACATGTTTCACTCTTTATCTCAAAAAAAACTATATATAAAAAAATATAGTTTTGTACATCCAAAAATAGAACAAAAAATAAAATAGAGAATAGTGGTTGTTTGATCATTATCATTCACTATTTTTTTGGGACCCACATAAATGGAATATGGGGACAGTGAATAATAGGTTATACAGTTTGTGAGGGGTCGAGTGTGTATATTCATTGTGAACACTTTATGAATTTTGAAATGTTTTTACGTAAGAGATTAAACACTCCTCATCTACATCATTTTTTTGTACATTAAATACTACTAACCCATAAGCCTCATAACAACCTGTAGGACGTCCTCTTGAGTAGTGCACTAGTTTCTATAAGTATAGAACTGAGAATATTTGAAAGAATATGGTAAGATAACATGAACATTTTGAAAAGAGAACAAATCCACATTCATATGTTCCCTGAGTGGAGAGAGAAAAATTTTAGGAGAGTTAGGTTGCGACATGTTGCATTGTAACTCCCTGACCCAAGTTACCCAGAGTCGGTGCATTAATACTTATCACTGCCATGATCACAAAAAATCAAGTCTCGAAAGACCGATTAGTTTAGTTGCCTTGTAAGTACTAGATACATTCATAAGGATTAACTTACATCATAAAATAAAATAATATAACAACATTGATTCCATATACAACACTGAGATCCCGTAGAATATCCCTGGAGGTTAGTCCTAATATACTTCTTTGCATCCTGGGAAAAATAAACCATAGAAAGGGGTGAGCTCAGATGCTCAGTAAGGATACCAATTTAGAGTAAACTTTCAAAAATAAGAATAAACATTTACGGCAATGTATAAATTTAAACCAAAATCTTTTTCAACATAAACTTCATCATAATATTGAAAATATAAATAAAAATAATTCCATTTAATTACTCACATGGATATTCTAGTCGTCAAATAATCAAATGAAATATCGATAGCCACTTTCATAATGATGGAATTCATAATGACAGACTTCATAACCACATAGTCAGGGCCTTGTGCCAAGACTACAAATAAGAATTTTTAAGTCCTTTTTCTAAGACACTATTTTGTCTCATGAGACCTATCGAAGCTTCGAGGAGCTATATTAGGCTCCACCCGTCACTTACTAAGTCCAATGCATTCCTCATATGAAAATGTTTAAACATAACATAAACAGTCATATTAAAACGAGAATACAAAATTTAAATACTTTATCCATAAACCATGAATGCTGTAAAAATAACACATCCATAGTCAAACTTATCACAAAACCTTCAATAAAATATGGATTTTTAGTAACATAATAAATCAACTTCAAATAATCTTAAAATCCATCAAAGGATATTGACATAGATGAAATCAAAACCCTTGTTAGAGAAATCTCTCTTTCAATTTTGAATTCATTTATGAAACATTTATTTTGAAAATATTCTTATAAGATTGTGAGGGAAGCATTGATGATGTTATAATGGTAGAAAATAGCTACACCCATCGTATAAGTTAAAAAACATTCTTACCTTAATTTTGTCAAAATGGTCATAAGGTACCTTGTTTGGAAATGACAAAAAGATTCCTTTCAAATAATTTAATAAAATGTCAAAAAAGGGTATAAATGGATTTATCCCATAGTATAGTAAATAGTAAAAAAAATTTGGAATACATTTTTAAGAAACATGTATGTGGATGATAAAGAGGTCCCAGTAGATAATTACATATAAACAAACTCAGATAATAAAGAGATAGTGAAATTAAACCTTAAATTGTACTTTTCCTTGGTCGAGGGTAGTTTAACCTCATGCATAATGGTAAATATTTTTTATTAAATTATTGAAGAATCATATACATTAATATGATATCATATATGATATTTTAACATTGCATTGTTAATAATATCTTAGTATTATCGTCGTCTCGGGTGCTAACTGATTCATTTTTATTTATGTGCTTTGTTACATAATTAATGTTTCTTATTGATATGATGTATCTTATCCATATTAAGAATGATATTAAGTCTTTAAACACATTTTTTAATCATCTAATTAAAATTAGTCGTGAATGGATACGATGGGAAATGAATCTAATCATGTTCGTGAAGACGGTAATCTGTACATACGCACGAGAGACAATATCATTCTTTTTCTATTAAAATAACATTTAATTGGATGGTATATAATATATAAAGAATCATTATCATGTTATATTTATTATTTACATCAATTACAAATAATTATTATATTCATCTAAATAATAATGTATTGAATAACAATTACACCACGGCGTGGAGATGGTAAGCCATACGTACGCACATACGGTGACATGTCATTCAAAGGATGGTTTAAATAATTAATATGGTTGTACCATATTTCTAATAAAATCATAGTATATATAATATACTAGAGTTATTATTTTATAAAGTAAACAACAAAGAAAGAGGATGTGGAATAAGAAAAGAACCTGAAAGAGGTGATGAAATATTTACCTCTTTTTCAGGTTCTTCCTTTTAATTTGATCAAAAGAACTCCTCAAGATGGCTTTCTGACTAAGTAAAGGCCTCTAGGATGAATGGAGGATAGTTGAGAGGTTATCTGGGCAGGGTTTGGGCGAACCAAAAGGCTTTGAAGGTGTGAATTTGTGGGAAGGGGGAGTGCCCTTTTATAAGAGGGGTGAGGGGCACCACAGGAAAACCTAGAAATATAATTTTATAATAAAATTATTTTCTATTTATAATGGATCCAAAATGAATGATTTAAAGGATAAGGTGGGAATGGGTCAAAAAATACTCCACCAATATATTTTAGATAGGGTTGGGTCACTATATTAACTTTATCTTTTAGATTTGACTCTTAGTTAAATAGTTTGACATTTACCATGTCTCTTTGTATTTTTATATTATATGGTTAATAAACATACTATAAAATTACAAGAGAACCTCAAGTGGTTCATTAATGACATATATAATATTATTTTAGACCTTTGTCCGAACCTTAGATTTTTAGAAATAGAATATCAATTAATAATATAATATTTGTTTTAAAAACACTTTTTTATGTCACTTTTGACACTATTTGGTATTTTGTTTTTCCTAAATTTATAACAGAACTTTTTATTCAAACAAAAATTCATATAACCAACCCAAACAAGTCATATTAACCTATAAAATCAGTGGAATTCACAAAAATCCTCAAATTACATTTATTTGTATATTTAAATTATCAATTATTTTAATATTTTATTAATACGTTAATTACTGCATCGTCGTTATGTTAGAAATAAATTTAATTATTTAAAGTATAAAAATTTTAAATAAAATGCCATTATGTGGGAAATATTATTATATTTCTAATGAATATTTATTTTTGAATTTATCTTATGTATAACCCTATATTTAATTTTCATTAGTTATTAAACTTTCATTTTAACTCTTTTAACTCTTCTTAAAATAAAATAATAATAAATGTCCTAATCTAGTCCAAGTGGGCCAAAGAGGTTCATATTTTATTCGTAAAGTTTCCTTTTGTCTATTTATACTTATCCAATAGAATTATAACATGTTTTAGGGTAATAACAATATCATTTTTACACTTAATTACCCTATTTACATTTAAACATGGTAAATAAAAGTAAAAAGTTATTATTCACCAAAAATTATTTTCATCTTGTTGAACCACATTTTACTAACTGATATCAACCATGTCTCTTATATTTTTGAAATTTAACACGCATAAGCATTAAAATTATGTTTTATATAAATTTTCAAATGCTCCTAGGAGGTGGGTATAAGATGGTAAAGAGTTCAATTAAATTTTTATGTATCTAAGATTATTATAAAATGACTCAGATGAATTAAATTGAACTTATATAGGTATTATGTATATATTTTTACCTAAAATTAATTTAAATAAAAATTCGGTTTTAAACTATAACTCAGTGTTTTTCACTATTCATTAAAATTGAAGGTTTCCAGAAAAATTCCAAAAATTCACCCTAAGCTAAATTCAATATTTTGAATCAAAAAATGAAGTCCATTTTGAAAAATAAAATTTATAAAATTTTAAAAAGTGGTAATAATATTTATAACAACTAGTTTGATTAGTTGTGGTGTGTTAGAATCTCAAAGTTGTGTACAATGCATGTTATTACATTATTCAAAGGGAAGAATACCGTGGAATCATGGGGTGGAACATTCTCCCCAAATTAAAATAATATCGTCCTCGAAATTTCTAGAAAATTAATGCATAAAAGGAATTGGGTGGTTCTTCATCATAAGTTTCTCAAGTTCCCATGTTGTTTATTCCATCTTATGGTTTCTCCATAGAACTTTTACCAGACGAGTCATACGGTTTCTCAGAACTTGTTCTCTTATATAAAAAACCATGACATGATCATTGAAATAAGACAGATCGGGTTCTAGTTCTAATTCCTAAATGGTGAGTACATGCGTTGGTCCAGGCATGTCTTTTCTCAACAGTGACACATGGAATACATCGTCAACTTTGAAGAGACTTGGTGGAATTGCCAAATGGTAAGATACATCCCTAATTCGTTCTAGAAATTTGACAGGTTCTATGTACCAGGGACTCAATTTACCATTCTTACCGAAACGTATAACACACTTCCTTGGAGATACTTTTAAGAAAACATGATCTCCTACCTGAAATTACAAATCCTTCCTTTAGTTATCAATGTAGCTCTTCTACCTATTTTGAGCTACTTTGATGTGGGTTTGGATTACCTTCACCTTTTTCATCATTTCATCAACATGTTTTGGGCCTACGAGTTTTCTTTCACCAATATCATCCCAACAAGTTAGTGTTCGACATCTCTTTCTATATAACGCTTCATATGGTGCCATCTAAGTACTTGAATGGAATCTATTGTTATAGGAAAATTATACCAGAGGTAAATATTGATCCCACATACTTTCAAAGTCATGTGAGAAAGATCTCAACATGTCTTCTAAGTTTTTAATAGTCCATTCTGATTATCCATCAGTTTGAGGGTGGTAGATAGTGCTCAAATGATGTTCAGTATCTAGGTATTTCTGAAGACTTTTGTAGAATCTTGATGTAAAATGGGGATCAAGATCAGAAACAATCTATAGTGGTATTCCATGAAGTCTTAACACTTCATTAATATATAGTTTTGCTAAACGTTCAATTGTTAAATCTTCTATTATAGAAATAAAATGTGCTTACTTGGTAAGATTATCAACAATGACCCATATTGTGTCATTCCTTCTATGATTATTTGGTAGTCCCATAGAAAACTCCATCATAATATTATCCCATTTCCACTCAGGTATATAAAGTGGTTGCATGAATCCTCCATGTTGTTGCCTTCCCACTTTCACTCATTGACAAACCATGAAAATTGACACAAAATCTGCAATCTCATCATCATGTTTCCCCATAAAAAAATTTCCTTAAAATATCTATACATCTTAGTTCTACCATGGTGTATAGAGAAAACAGAACTATGAGCATCATTCAACAATTCCCTTTTTAGATCAGGTATATCAGGAACATAAAGTCTCTTCCCAAATTTCAAAATTTCATCTTTATACACAAAATCACTAAATCTCCCATAATTCACACATGTAATATTATTTTGAAACTCTTCATCATTGGTCTGAGAACTCTTTATCCTTTCTAGTAATGATGGTTTAGAAACCATTTGAAAAATTATTGATGTTTCACCTTCCATAGTGATTCCCATATCTATCTTTACTAGATCCATGTATATAGGAAACTTTTTAACTCTAATCTTTTTCAAAACTCCACGATCCTTTCTAATCAAAGAATCTTCCACCATATTTTCCTTCCCTCGGTGGAAGTGTATAGTGAATAGATAATCCTTGAGTAGTTCAAGCCATCTCCTTTACCTCATGTTGAGTTCTTTCTGTGAGAAAATATACTTCAAACTATTGTGATCAGTATATATCTCACATTTTTCCCCATAGAGATAATGTCTACATATCTTCAATGAAAATATTACAGCTTCTAACATGAGATCAGGTGTAGGATAGTTTTTCTCATGAATTTTTAGTTGTCGTGATGCATAGGCAATAACTCTATCATTCTGCATAAGGACACAACCAAGACCTTTTTATGAAGCATCACAATAAATAACAAGATCATCATTCCCCAATGGTAGAGTCAATATATGATCAATTACTAATATTCTCTTATGTTCATCAAAACATTATTCACACTATTTTGTCCAAATAAATTTAACACATTTTCGTGTGAGATTTGATAATTGTATAGCCAACCAGGAAAAATTCTAGATGAAACATCGATAATAACCTACTAAACCAATAAAACTGTGTACCTCAGTTATACTCATCATTGCTGGACATTCATGGATTTCCTTAGTCTTATAAGGATCAACAGAGATTCCATCCTAATAGATAATATGGCCATGAAAATATATCTCATAAATCCATAATTCACACTTGCTAATCTTCCCATATAATTCATTTCTTCTAAGAGTCTTCAGGATAATGAGCAAGTGATTTTCATGATCTTCGTAGAGTTTTGATCATACCATGATATAATCAATAAATAAAAATACAAATTCATAAATACATTCTTGAAAATATATTCATTAGATCCATGAAGACAGATGGAGAATCATTCAATCCAAAAGTCATTACTATAAACTCGTAATGCCCGTACCTGGTTCAAAATGCTGTTTTTGGAATGTCTTCCTTCTTCACACACAATTGATGATATCCAGATCGAAGGTCAATATTTGAAAAGTATTGAGCTCCATGAAGTTAGTCAAATAAATCATCAATGCGAGGTAGGGGTTACTTTTTCTTTATTGTTATAGCATTTATTTCCCTGTAGTCAATCCACAACTTCATAGATCTATCATTCTTCTTAACAAAAAACATAGGGGCTCCCCATGGAGAAACACTAGGGCAAATAAATCCCTTTTTACTCAATTCCTCTAGTTTTTTATTTAGTTCCAATAATTCCACAGTGTCTATTATATAAGGGCTCTTTCATATGGGGCTTGAACAAGAAATTAAATAAATGGAAAACTCAATTTCTCGTTCCGAAAGATGTCCAAGTAAATTTTTTGAAAACACATCAATATATTCTTTCACAAAAGGTTCATACTCTATTTAAATATTTTTTTCCTCACCCAAAGTTAGTTCATTCTCTTCCTCCCCAATAATTTAATTTAGTTGAGCTATTGGGGGTGGATCTAGAGAAGAATTATATGGTGATGATTCTGCTCTATATATAGGGTGCTCTTTATCATTGTCATAAAAAATCATAACCTCCATCTTATTACAATAAATATTTTCATCATGGTCAGAAATAAAATCCATACGGAGGATTATATCAAATTAAATCATGGGTATGAAGATGATAATAATCAGATAAAATGATTTATATGCTCTAATGGGGAATAATACAGAAAACTTTTTTTCCATGATACTTCCCTTAATATTTTTGACTGACAACTACCTTGTTAAATCAAATTCAAAATATCCAATTTTCTTAGAAAACTGGGAAAATATGAAACAATGTGGTGATCCATAATCAAATAAATCATTTTCTAAACTTGAGGATACCATAAAATTACCTGTCACTACTTCTTTCGGAGATTCAACCTCCATAGTAGTGATAGCATAAGCTTGGCCTTGATCCCTGGGCCTTTTCTAAGGTAATTTCCCCTAACGCTGAGGACATTCATTTGCATAATGCACCCTTTCTCTAAAATTTTACCATTCAACGTCGACAACCTCTTTCCTCCCCTTTCAATTACAAGTTTGGTGGCCTTCTTCACCACACTTGTAACAGACTCCCATTCCCTTCAGGAAAGTACGAGAGTGTTTCTTCCCACATTTACTATAGGATGGATATTCAACTATTCTATTCTTCCCCTAATTTCGATTTTCAGATTGTTCAGTAGATCCCTTCTTATTTTTCTTTTCTTTAAAGTCATAAGATGTAGAGAATTATTTTTTATGTCTTGATAGCACATGAGACAATATATTCGTTTGAAGAGAAGGATTGTGAGACTAACACTCGACCGAGAAATGGTTTTAACCGATCAAAGAAACAATCAATCTAACTTTTTGGGTTATGTATATAATCTGTAGTATTCCTCTCTAACCTTGTAAAGTTAGAATCATACATTGTGACATTATCATCCTCCTTTTGCCTCAGACTCAAAAATTATCTTTCCATATCCACTCGATGGTCATGAGGAATGTATTTTTCTATGAGAATTTCTTTAAAATCCCTTTATTCCATATTTGATACTTCATTATCTTCTTTTTTGTTTTGAATCAATGACCACCTTTGATCAGCATATCGAGTGAGGTGGTAAACTGCAATGAAAAATTTTTCCCTTTCACTACTCCCCAAGGTGTCGAATATTTTCTCTAAAGAATTTATCCATTGCTCAGCTACTATTGGAGTCTTACACCCATTGAATGTTTGTGGTTGTTGCCTCATGAAGGATTTAACATTGATCTTCCACTTTTTGGATCAGGGTGCTCTATATAGGTATGTTTATTATTCATAAACTGAGTGAGTAGTCCCAATATAGTGATAAGCTGATCAGCACTAGTTTAATCAACAGCTCTACTATAATTCTATTTAGTAAGAGGAAATCCCTACATGGAGTGCATGCATTGATACAGTTTCCATTCCTTCCACAAGGAACCATTTCTGAACAATGGCATAAAATATATTAGTTTATGAATCTCAATACATAAGTCCAAACTTGTAAAAAACATAACATAATTTGAACAATTTATGGATATAATCCATAATCATAAAAATGTTTTCTTTTAGGAAGTATATACTCATAAACCCTTCATAATGGTTTTTAATGAAAATGAGAATTATCAAAAGCATATCCCCCGGGAGTGTCCTAACCAAGAGTGCAACATGACCCATTGTCATGCACCAGTTCTCATTCGAGTCTAGCACAAAACAATGTTTTTGGGTTTTACCCCAAGGTACATTTTTCCCAAATCCACCTCTACCTACTTGTATCCAGACATGGATGCATATCTTGGAAAAATCACAAAATCTCTACAATACCAAAATTCTAGGATTTTCATCTATAATAATCCTCAAAGTCTATCTTAGGGATATGTTCTCTAATCAGAGTTTATCTAAATATAGTTTCCAAGGTTTGTACTAAACATCCTTAGATACCAACTGTAACACCGCGACCCTAGTTTCCCATATTCTGTGCATTATTACGTATCATTGGAATGATCTAAAAGATCAAGTCTCGAAAGGCCGATTATTTTAGTATCCTTGGAAGTACTAGATACATTCATAAGGTTTAAATTACATAATAAAAAGGAAAAATACAACAACATTGTTTCAAAAGACAACACTAAGATCTCGTAGACTATCCATGTAGGTCATTCATGACATACTTATTCACATCCTGAGAAAAATGAAACATAGAAAGGGGTGATCTCAGATGCCCAGTAAGGATAACAATATAACGAAAACTTTCATAAATATGCATAAACATTTAAGGAAATTTATAAAACTAATACAAAATCCCTTTCAACATAACCTTCATCATAATATGGAAAATATAAATCAAAAGAATTCCATTTACTTACTCAGATGTATATTCTAGTAGTCGAATAATCACATGCAATGTCAATTGCCACATTCATAATGATAGAATGCATAATTCTAGACTTCATAACCACATATTCAAGGCATTGTGCCAAGAATATAAATAAGAATATGTCAAGGGATTTTTCTAATACACTAGTTTGTGTCATGAGACCTATCGATGCATCAAGGATCTATAGTATTCTCCCACCATCAATTACTAAATCCAATGAATTCCTTATATGAAAAGGTTTAAACATAACATAAAAATTAGTATTAAAACTAGCATACAAAATGTCAATACTTTATCCATAAACCATGAATGGTGTAAAAATAACACATCCATAATCAAACATATCATAAAAACCTCAATACAATATGGAAGTTTTGTATCATAATAAATCAATGACAAATAACCTTAAAATCCATCAAAGGATGTTAACATAGATGAAATCAACCCCTCTTTTTAGAGAAATATCTCTTTCTATTTTGAAATCATTTATGAAAACATTAATTTTAAAAATATTATTATAATCTTGTAAGGGAAGCTTCGATGATGTTATAACGGTGGATAATATTTTCACCCACCATATATGTTAAAAAAACATTCTTAACTAAATTTTGTCAAAAAGGTCATTAGGTACCTTGTTTGGAAAACGATAGAAATATTCCTTTCAAATAATTTTATTAAAAGTAAAAAAAGGGTAAAAATGTCTTTAACCCATAGTCTAGTAAATAGTAAAAATGTTTTGCAATAAATTTTTATGAAACATGGATGTGGATGGTAAAGAGGTTCCAGTGGATAATTACATATAAACAACCTCAGATAATAAAGAGATTATGAAATTAACCATTACCTTGTACTTTTCCTTAGTTAATGGAATTTTAAACTTCTGTATAATGGTGAAATAATTGTTATAAAATTATACAAGAATCAAATACATTAATATTATATCATATATGATCTTTTAAAATTTATTTTTTAATAATATATTAGTATTTTCGTCGTCTTGGGTGTTAACTGATTCATTATAATTAATAGGATTTGTTATGTAAGAAAGGCTTGTTATGGATTGGATGTCTCTTATTCAGATTCAGAATGAAATTAAGTCTTTAAAAATTATTTTTAATCATCAAATGAAAGTTATTCTTGAATGGATACGATGGGGAATGAATCTCATTACGTTCGTGGAGACGGTAATCCGTACGTACGCATGAGCGGCAATATCATTTTTTGATATTAAAATAATATATAATTGGATGTTATATCATATATACAGAATAATTATCATGTTATATTTAATATTTACATCAATTAGGAATCAATATTATACCCATCCAAATAATTATGTATTGAATAACAATTAAACCACGGCGTGGAGACGGTAAGTCGTACATACACACGTATGGTGACATGTCATTCAATGGATGTATAGAATAATGAATATAGTTGGTCCATATTTATAATAACATCACATTATATGGAATATACTGTATTTATTTTTTTATAATGGAAACAACAAATAAATTGGAAGTGGAAGAAGAAGGAGCTTGAGAGAGGTGATACAATATTTACCTTTTCTCCGGGTTCTTTATTTTGATTTGATAAAAAGGGCTCCATACGTTGGATTTCTGAATAAATGAAGGCCTATAGGATAAAGGGAGGAATATTTTAGAGGGTATTGGGGTCGTTTTAGGCTTCTCAAAAAGGCTTTGAAGGTGAGAATTTGAGGGGAGGGGGATTGCCCTTTGATAAGAGGGGTGAGGGGCACCTTAGGAAAAGCTAGAAATATTATTTTATAATAAAATTATTTTTGGTTTCTAATTTCTCAGAAATGAATTATTTAAATTAAAATGTATGGATGGGTCAAAAAAACTCAACCAATAAGCTTTAGATAGGATTGGGCCACTATATTGACTTTATCTTTTGGATTTTACTCTTAGTTAAATTGTTTGACATTTACGATGTCTCTTTGTATTTTTATATTATATGGTTAATAAACTTACTAAAAACATCCATGAGAACATATAGTGGTTAATTAATGACATATATAATATTATTTAAGACCTTTTTTTGAATCATAAATTTTTAGGAATATAATATCTATTAATAATATAATATTTGTTTTAAAAACTCTTTTATGTCAATTTTGACAGTATTTGGTACATTGTTTTTTCTAAATTTATAAAAGAAATTTCACTTGGATGAAAATTCATCTGACCAACCATAACATGTCATATTGACCTATTACATTAGTGTAATTCATAAAAAGTCTCAAATTACATTTTTTGGATATTTATAATATCAATTGTTTTAATATTTTGTTAATACAGTAATTACTACATCATCATCATGTCTTAAATAAATGTAATTAGTTAATGTCTAAAAATTATGAATAAAATACCATTATGTAGGAAATAGTTTTATCTTTCTAATTAATATTTATAGTCGAATTTATCTTATGTATAACCCTATATTAAAAAAAAATTAGTTATTAAACTTTGATTTTAACTCTATTAACACTTTTTTAAATAAAATAATAATAAATGTCCTAATCTAATCCATGCTGAACAAAGAGGTTCACATTTTATTCCAAAGGTTATTTTTGGTCAAATAATACTTATCCAATAGAATTAGTACATATTTTAGGGTAATAATAATATCATTTTTACCCTTAATTACCCGATTTACTTTTACCCATGGAAAATAAAAGTAAAAAGTTAATATTCACCAAAATCTATTTTAATCATATTGAACCACATATTACTTACTGATATCAACTTTTTATCTCATATTTTTTATATTCAACTCAAAGAAGTGTTAAAATTATATTTTATGTAAATTTTAAAATGCTCCTAGGAGGTGGGTAAAATATGGTAAAAAGTTAAATAAAATTTTTATATATCTAAAATTATTATAAACTGACTCCAATGAGTTAAATTGAATATATATAGGTATTACGTATCTATTTTGAACTATAATAAATATAAATAAAATAAAAATTTTTTTTAATAAATATTTGGTTTTATACTATAACTTAGTGTTTTAAACTAATCATCAATAATTTAATGTTTTTAGAAAAATAGAAAAAATTCACCCTAAACTAAATTCGATATTCCAAATCCCAAAATGAAGTTCATTTTGAAAAATAAAATTTATAAAATTTTAAAAAGTGGGTATTACTATTCATAATGGCTAGTTTGATTGGTTGCAGTGTGTTTGAATCTCAATGTTTCATACAATGCTAGCTATTTCATTACTCAAAGGGAAGTGTACCGTAGAAGCATGGGGTCTTAAATTCATGGATTAACAAATTAATTTGTAAAGATTTGAATGTGGGAGAATAAAATTGATTGTAAAATTGATTCCATAAATTAAACATGGTGAATTTCATTTCAAGAGAATATTGGATGTTTTCACACCATTTATTTAGGAATGGGACATTATTTTGGTTTTATACTCTACCTAGGTGTGAAAATGTTTAGGTGTGGGGGTGTGATCATACCATAATTAACTGCTTTATTTCACCCTTATAACTATGTATTAAACTAATTTTTTTATTTAGAATTATAATTATAATAAAAAATTTCACATCATGATTGATTAAATAATTTTGTTCTTTTCACTATTAAAAAGGAAAATTCTACTTGTATTGATGATTTCAAAAAAGGTGGAGGTGATTCGGAGAGTAGACGATGATGTAGAAGGAAAATGAGTCAAACTGTATGCAAGCCCATGAACAGATGTCCATTGTTTTGTCATGATCTAAGAAATCCGTATATCAAAATGGCATGAAATTTTGTGAGACAATCCATATCTCAGTGTGATAAAACTTTAATGAATGAACACAAGACGAATTCATCCACTATGAGTCCCATACAAACTAATGTGCCTGATAAAAAAATCTGCACTGATTCAAAAGTATCCATCTATATTTTGGAAATATCTCTTATTATAAAGAATATGTAGAAAATAAATTTGACATGGAGATAGAATAGTGTTTTCCAATAACATACTAATTCGTCTAAAGAGATTTAAGAAATTTGGTCTGACCAAAAACCATGGACCAATATGATTCTCAAAAACAAGATTCCAAAAACCACCACCCACTTTTCCCATTAATTGGCACATTGTGCATCCCATTTTGGAGTTTGAATAGTAGGAAATGTGCTACTATTTTGGAGTCCCATTAGAGACCTATAGTTAACACTATATGTTCTTGAGGCTATGGGACAATATACTTCAACAACTCTATCTTCCTCCCCTCCAATGAAGTTCTAAGCTCCTTATGATCTCCCAGGGGGAACATGATGTATTCTCAAGCTTCATGTTCATATTATTTTGGATGATTTTTTTACATCTAGGGTTTATGTTGTTTCTCCACATCCTATATTCTTATTTAATTAAGTTATGTACATGTATTTCCTTAAAAAACTCAGATGATTAGGATTTGGGGTTCACTTTCATGTGATGTTTCACACACCGTTCATCCCTTTTTGTTCCCCTGGTCATATATAATGTTTGTGTGTTTTGTATTGGTAAATTGAACTCAGATTAGAGTTAAAGAAAATATACATTAATGTCATGGTATCAAAAAGAAGTAAAATAAAAACCTCAACAGCACATTAGGTTTTTAGTTTTTTTCCTTGGGTAGTTTCAGTTATGTAGTCGAACACAAATCACCCAATCATCGGTCATATCCAGTGATTCATTATGTGTTTTGGACTGAACACTAGAAGTCATCACCGAATAAAATCATTAATATTATGGTACAAGGTGTTACAAACAAGTTAATAAAAGATCTATAACATTTGTCTTGAATCGATGAAGGATGAGAAACATAATAATTCCCCAGGTTGATCAAAAAAAATTAATTTTGTTAATTTCTACTTTATTTTATCGATTTCTTTTTTCCATTGGAATATTAAATTATAAAACCCCTAGTTTTTAGAAAACCTATTCCCATTATCTTTTTATAATTGAAAACCTATTTTTTAAATAATGATCTAAGGCTCTGTTGAGAGATGAACTAGGGTTACTACTATACAGCCAAAATTCTAGTAAACTAGACATCTAATTTTACACGCTCGACAATGCTGTCAAATTTTGGCATTGTTTTTAGGGATCCCAGATAATATTTTTGTTTTATTTTACTATATTGATTCTTAATTATTACTCTGTTCAATATCCAATCATCCCCCCTTATTTATTTTTGTATTTTTTCCCTTTTGATTATTTTGGTGTTTGGTTTTTTCCTCTCTCTCTCTTTATCTTATTCTATAGTATAACATTATCTTTTCTGATCTGAATTCATCCTTTCACCTTCTTTTATTTATTCCATATTCAATCATCAGAAAATAGAAAAATAAAAAACCATCATAACTTATTTTCATGACACGATCAGAAAAAGAAAAACTTCTTGAATTTGACCAATAATTTGGAATGACACTTTACTAAAAAATTATGTTATGTAGAGTAGGAAAATAAAGTTACACTGAGGATCCCCTTCTAGAACATCATGTGATACCAATCCAATCAAAAATTGAACCAAATCAAACCCAAGATAAAAATGCTACAAATAACCAGACCTTAAAAGATCTGACCCACCTCGAATATAAAGTACCAACCTGTGTACATCCAATATCCAAATGATGTATCCAACTTTGAGATGAGATCGAGTCTCATCCACCTACTTCCTAAATTCAATTGTCTTCGCAATGAGTATCATCAAAAATATCTCATGGAATTTCACACAGTTTTCCCCACAATAAAACCCCAAAATTTATTCTAGGATCTTATTATGTTTAGGGCCTTCCCTTTCTCCCTTGATGATGTAGCCAAATACTAGCTATATTATCTACCTACATAAAATGGTGGATGGATTGGCCAGAAATGACTCATTATAGAGATTTTCTTCCCTACCTCCTAATGTACATCAATTATAAAATAAAGCCATGTAATTCATAAAACCCATGGAGAGACCCTTCATGAATATTTTGAGTGGTTCAAAAAACATTGTTCAAGATTCCCGCACCCCCAAATTAGTTAAAAATTAATAACTCAATTATTCTATGAGGGAATTTCCACCATGGATCATCGAATGATCGATGTTGTAGTTGGTGATTCCCTATTTGATAATGCTACTTCCTCTGTCGGTGACTTAATAGCCTACATGGCTCAAAATTCACAATAATTTGGTATATGAGCAATTCCACCATGAGTTCATGAGGTAAATCAATCATCCATAGAACAAAAGGTAGATAATAAACATCACGAGTTTCATACCCTTCAATGAAAATTAGCTCATGATTAAGGCAACTCACATCATTCTTATATTAAATTACATTGTTGTTTTTGTTCGGATAAAACACATTTTTCTAACTAGTGCCTACAACATCAAGATTAATCTGAGTCTTGTGCAAAATTATTCCCAAGGAATCCTTTTCAGCAAGCATCATCCTTTATATAAGAACCATTTAAGAAAAATCCTATCCCAAGGTGGAAAACACAACCATAGTACCAACAAGGAGGAAACCTGAGATTCCCCAACAAAATTGGTATCTAGAAGGGAATGGTATGAAATCATCCTATCCATCATCTTCTTGAAACAATCCTCATCATCCTACAAAAACTGAACCAAGACTCGAGGACTGGTGAAGGAAATGGAAACCCAGAACCTCCAGTTTCAATAGAACACACAATCGGTTATTCAATAATTACAAACTGAAGTGGGAAAGTTGGAAAATAACATTTGGGAGTTAATGATGCAAGGTTTTGAATAATTACCTTCCCAACCTATTGCCAATAAAAAATAAAATTGTAATGTATGGTCAATAAGATTTTTAGTGGAAATGATGTTTCTTATTTTTATGGTTCTACCCAAAAGGTATGTCACCTTATTGAAAACTCTATTTCCATTCCATTAAAAGAATCTTATAATGAGGAACCAAAGAAAAATTATAAAAAAATTATCATTGAGGATTCCACTGAACAAACCATTCCTCTTCCCCTCCCCTAAAGACTGTCTAAATATAATAAATTTTTTGATAATGATATTGAGAAGGAGATATTTTTGTTCTCTAAAATCAACCAAAATCCCCTCCCTCAAGAAAAAAACCACAGGTGTTGGAATTATAACCACATCAATCTAATGTAAAATATGCCTATCTTGAGCGTATATACAAATTTTCGGTCATTATAGGCACTAAACACTCACTACAGTAGGAATCCAAACTACTTGACCTTTGAGAGAGTATAAAATGTTTATAGGATAGACTTTGGATGATATTCTTGAGTCTAACAATCTATTTTAATGCAAAATATACTTTTTGATGATGTGTCTAAGCCTGAAAGGAAGGATCAACACAAGTTGAATCCCACTCTGCTTGATGTGGTAAAATTAGAGGTCAGTAAATTATTTACTATTGGGATCATTTATCTAATATATGTTATTAAAGGGGTTATCCTAGTTCAAATTGTGTCCAATATACTAGAATAACTGTATTGTCTCTTTAAAGGAATGAATTGGTTCCAACAAGATTGCAAAATAGTTGCGGAGTTTGTATTCTCTACCGTCGAATGAATCAAGACATGTGAGAGGATAACATTCTTCTACCTGTCATTGAACAGATTTTTTGATGATTAGATATAATGTCCAATTATTGTTTTTTATGGCTATTTGGATAATTTTGAAATCCATATAGCCCCTAAGGATCAGAAAAAATACAACATTTACCTATCTGTTTGGGGCAATTTTGTACATAAGGATGCCTTTTTTCTCTATAATACTCACGGTAATTATTAGGGATATATGTTTAGTATTTTGTCTGAGTACCTAGAGAATTGTATGTACATCATGGGGGATAATTTCATGGTTCATTGAACTTCTTTTGAATACTGTTTGGAACACTTAGGTTTGGTCCTCTTTCATATAATTGAAAAAGATATCATATTAATTATGTGAAATTCAATTTCATGGTTAAGTGGGGGATAGTTCTAGGGAGTTTTAATTCAAAAAAGGTAATTAAGTAGATAAATAAAAAAATTGAATTAATTTCATCCCTTCAATATCTAAAATGTGTTCATGAGGTGAGACCATTCTTGGGTCATTTTGGTTATCACTATTGATTCATTAATGAATTAAGTAAGATCACAATCCCTTTATCTGCATTATTAGAAAATGAATACAATTTATTTTGTGAAAAAAATGTGAGGATTCATTAAATTATAAAAAATTATTCTCAAATCACCTCCCATTATCCAACCACCTAGTTGGGATCTTCACTTAAATCTTATATGTAATACCTCTAACATTGTAGTTAGAAAAGTTTTATCAAAAAGGGTTGAGAAGTATCCTAATGTCATTGCATAAGCCTCACATACCCTTTACCTACCCAATAAAACTACAAAAAACTGAAAAGGAACATCATTCTATTGTGTATTCCTTTGAAAAATTCCATTCATATCTTATTGGGTCAAAAATCATTGACTTTTCAGACCATGATTCCCTTCATTTTCTCCTAAATACACCTATAGCTAAACCACGCCTCATTCAGTGGATTGTCCTCTACAAGAAGATTGACCATGAGATTAGAGATAATATAGGAGTTCAAATGATGTAGCTAACCACATTATTTTTATTTCTCCACCACTGGACCATCATGTTGACTCACCCATCCCCATTGGAGAATTATTCCCTCACGAGAACCATTGTGATGTCATGGACCTTACCCCCTAGTATGTAGACATTGTGAATTTTCTAGAAACATCTTGGGTGCCCTATAATTTATTCACTTCACAATATAAGAGAATTAATCATGATTCTTATTGGTAAATTTGGGATGACCCGTATTTAAAGAGAATTTATAGTGACCATGTTGTTCATCGGTGTGTCCCCAACCATGAATTCACCTCTCTTTTTATCTTTTAACACACGTTTCCTTGTGGGGTCACATTAAATATCACTATAGATCTTAAATGGTCCTTTACTTAGTACATTGTTGGAAAAAAAAATTATATATATTCCCATGGGTTTTGTAATTCATGCACTCGATGTCAATTCACAACAATCATCTCTAAGTGGAATGAAATACCCCAACAAACCATTTTATTTTGTTATATCTTTGATGCATGAGGCATTGAATTTATTTTCCCTTTTACTAATTCATTTTGAATTATGTATATATTATTTAATTTGGACTATGTCTCATAATGGGTGGAAGAAAAGGATACTAGGATGCATGACTCTTCAGTTGTTATCGATTTTGTGAGGTCCTAGATTTTAAGTAGGTTTGGTTTATATAGATTTATCATTAGAGATCAGGGTCCGCATTTTTTCAATCCCAACATGAATAATTTTATTCTTAATTAAGGGGTTTTTCATAATGTCTTAATATAATATCTCCCCAAAACTAAAAGACAAGAAGAAATATATAATTGGTAAGTTACGAATATCATGAAAAATGGTACACCCCAATAGGAACGATTGTAGTTAACGCTTGTATGATGCACTTTGGGTCTGTTGTACAGCTTTTAAGACCCCAATAACAATGTTAGCATATAGTATTGTGTTTTTAATTACTTTTAACCTCCTTGTAGAGGCTGAGTGACATGAATATTTGGCTGTTAAAAAATGTAATATGAATCTATAAGATGAATGTCAACACAAGAATTATTAGATTTATGAGTTGGAAGAAATTTTACATGATTAATATGAGGACTCCCATGTATATAAATTGAAGAAAATGAAATAAATTATGCGATGATTTATTAGTGGATGTTCTATATCAGTGAGAATATTCCCATGTATAATTCTCAGATGAAGCTCCACCTAGCTAAGATTTGATCATAATGGCTTGGTCCTTATACCGTTACTGATGTTTATCATTTTGGTGATATATAGGTTTTTCATGAGAAGAGTAGATAGAGGTTTATTGCCAACAATAATATGATCAAACACTTCTATGTGGATTTTACAACATATCATGTGGAGGAAATCCACCTAATAGATTCCACATATGAAACCACTTTGCAGGATATCCCTTCTGCATACATTTATTTACTTTTATATTTATTTAAAATACATTTATTGAGGAAAATGTAATTTTAAGTTGTGGGGTAGGATGACATGTCATAGTTTGTATTAAAAAAACTAACAAAAAAAGAAATAATTTAATTTAATTTATTATTTATTTTCCTTTGTTTTGTGTTTTGAGATATAAAATTATCTTAAAAAGAATATTCAAAATATTTTTTCATTATTGAGTCAATTTTGAGGAAAATATAGTTGTTTTTAGAAAAATGTATTTCAAATTAATGTTGATATGATTTTTTTTTCAAGAATTTGGATTTTGAAATATTTCTTTGGTGTTTAATGGATTTATGAATCCCTAGCCTCATTAGCAATTACCAATATTTTAATCACTTACCTGAGAGACATTCTAATCAATTTATTGCATATTATTCCTTGTAATCACTTTCTTGAGCGTATCAGGTAATATATAGAAACCCAAACTTTCCCTGAGTCTATTTGAAGCCATAAGATTGAAGCATATTATATTCATCATAGAGGAAATCACTCATTGAAGAAACCTTTGTACAATTTACATATAATTTCAACCACCTCGACATTTTATCCTTCTTAATCCATGGAGACCGTGAAATAACTATTAGGTAGCCAAGTTAAAAGCTAATTTATACTTACATACCCATATATTTTCTATATTCTTGTTTTATATTCATCAATTGTGGTTGAGAGGGTGTTTTCATGGGAATTTTGGGGAGAGAATCAATGTTATGGTTTGATATAAAGGATGGCTACATTTTCCTTGGGTAGTGGATTTACAAGCCAAATTTCATTATTGTTTTACACATGTTTTCCTCATTATTACAAAAAAAAATATTTAAAAAAATACTTATGTACATCGATGAAAATAGAACAAATAAATAAAATTAGGAAAATAGTATGTTTACTCAATATTATTCCCTTCTTGGTTGTGACCCACATAAATGTATAATGGGGATAGTGAGTTAGAGGTGATAAAATTTGTGAGTGGTTGAGTGTGTAAATTCATTGTGAACACATGATTTTTTTTTTGAAATGTTTGTAATGTAAGAGGTTATACAATTCTCTTCAGAACCGTATTTTTAAACATTAAATCCTTCCCTCCTTTGAACCTCAGAACAACCAGTTGGAAGTCCTATTGAGTAGCACAAAAGTTTATGCCTATTAAGAACTGAGAATCTTGGAAATCATATGGAAAGATAACATGAAACATAGGAAAAGAGAAAAACTCAACATTCATATATTCCTTGGGTAAAGAGGGAAAATTTATATGTGAGGTAGGTTAGGACATGTTTCATGTGTCAACAAATGAAGTTGATCAAATTTGAATGTGACAGAAGATAAGTGATAAGAAAATTGATTCCATAAACGAGACATGATGAATTTCATTTCAAAAGAATATTTATTGTTTCCACACATTTTATATAGGAATGGGACATTATTAGCTTATTATACTTTTCCCATGAGGGATAATGTTTAGGCCTAGGGGTGTGATCATACAACCATTCACTATTTTATTTCACACTTACACCAATGTATTAAGATAGTTTTCTATTGAAAATTATAATCATAATAAGAAATTTCACTTCATGAATGATTAAATAATTTTTGTCTTTTCACTGTAAAAAATGGAAATTTCACTTATTTTGATGATTTAATTAAAGGTGGAGGAAATTCCGAGATCCCACAATGATGTATTAGGAAAATGGGACAAAATGCATGGGATCCCATGAACACATGTCAATATTTTTCATGATATGAGAATCCTGTAAATCACAATTGGTTGAACATTGGTGATCTGATACATATCTCAGTTTTATATAACTTTCATGATGGAACCCAAGATAAATTCATTAATTAAGAGGATTGTTCAAACTGATATGTCCAATATAATAAATATTCACATAGTCAAAAGTTTTCCTTTATATTTTGGAAATATATAAAATTATAAACCTTATCTTACTGTAATATTTGACATGAATATAGAAACATTATTTTACAATAATTTCCTTGTTATTTTCAAAGTGATTTAAGAATTTATGACCAACCAAAACCTTTTCCCAAGAAGATTATGTAAATCAGGATCCCCAAAACCATCTCCCACATTGTCTATAAATTGGAACCTCTGGCACCCCATTTGGGATTTCGACTAGGAGGCAAGTTTCTGCCATTTTGGAGTCCCAAAGTAGGCATATACCCAATCTTAATCATTATAGAGGCCAATGTAGTGCTATTTCAACATCCCTTTTTTATTCACATTCCATGGAGTTCTAAACTCCTCATGATCAACCAGCGGGAATGTGATATAATCCCAAGCTTTATGTTTGTATTATTTTAAATGATGATTTAAACTCCATGTTGTATTTTGTTTTTATTAATAGTCTCTTATTATTTCATTGAATGATGTACTGGTTTTCATGCTCAACATCATATGATCATGTTTGGGCCTACCTATTCATGTGATGTTTTACACATCGTTCATCCGTTTTTCTACCCACTATCAATTTTCATGTTTGTGTGGTTCATATTGGTCAATTGAACTCACATAATCACTATCAAGGACATCTGAAATTATTTCCTATTATAATAAAAAAAGTATAATCCTCAATGAAACATAGAGTTCTTCATGTGTTGCATTGGTGAGTTTCAGTTATGACATCAAAAACAACTCAACCAATAATTGGTGGTATCCATTGAGTAATTGTGTGTTTTCAATAGAACACTAGGAGGTATAATTGAATAATATCTATTACATTATGGTACTAGATATTTTAAACCATTCATTAAATTATAAGTACCATTTCTCTTAAAGAGATAAAGGATTAACAACATGTGAATTGATTGGGTTGATCACAATTAATTAATTTTGTTAATTTTCACTTTGCTTTATGGATTTATTTCTTCATTTGTAATATCCAATTATCAAACCACAAGTTTTCCAAAATCCCATTCCCCTTTAATTTTTATAATCACAACAATATTTTTGAATTAATGAACTAAGGATCCATCGAGAGACGTCATAAAGTTACTGCTATACTGTAGATATTCAAGTAAATTAAACATCTAATTTGACATTCTCTAAAACAAAATCATATCACATTAATTATTTCAATTATTATTACACTTAATATTTTCAATATGATTTATTTTATGTTTCCATTAATTGAGTAATTACAATGTCAACGTTGTGAAATTTTTAAGTTAATTATTTCTTTACGAAAAATAAAACAATAACAAGATGATGATAAACCATTAGATATAAAAATAATATTCATAACTATACATATCCTCTTAATATCCCTATTATAAAAATACTATAGTTATAAAAATTCAGAGTGTGAATTTTTTGAATTTTATTTAAAAAAATATTATAAATGTTAAAATAACATTAAAATAGAAAAAGGATATATAACAGTATATTGGATGAATTTATTTGAAATAGAATGTTCCAAGAGAATTACATCAAGTGTTAGGGCCATTATATAATCCTTATACATTTATTTTATGTTTATTTACCAAATTTAATATTTACCCTTGAAAAAAATCATTAATGTTATTATTAATACAGATAAAAAATAATAGATAATTTTTTACCAAATTTTTACCCACTAAATCAAAATATTAAATCCATTTTTAAAAAAAAATATAGAAAATTAATAAATAAATTTAAAATCATTCCAAAAAAACCTAATGAAGATTAAATTTTCCAAAAAAATAACCATTTAATAAATAAAATGTTTTTATATAAAATTAAACAATAAAATCCATTTAAAAACTCAAATTTGATTATTCAAAATAAAGCTGAATGAACATAATATAAAAATTAATCCAAAATATAATTTTAATATACATATACTATAAAAAATATTATTTATTGATAACTTTTAGTATTTGTCAAAAAAATTTGAAAAATAAATATTTTCATAAAATTATTAAAAAATTATCCTAAAATAATTTTAACATTTAGAATTAAAATATTATTTTTTTCAAATATTATTTTATGTTTTCCAAAAATAAATTATATTATTTACTCATAAAAAGAAAAAAACCAATTTTTTAGGAAAATATATTATTGATGAATAAAACCACTTTTCTAAAAATTGAGTACATATTTACTTAGAATTAATAGTTACAATGTAAATGAGTAAGGATATTATATATTTAATAATTCCATTAATTTTATTATTTCCCACTAATATAAAAACTTTGTAATAATGATCACATTTATATAATAATAATTCAGTATTCATTTAAGATTTGTGTTTTGAATGTGTTACAATATACAGTATAGTATCTATTTTTAAGAGAATATTGTGATATTAAACCTATATTATTCACTACTCCTTTTATGGGGTTTTAAATTCAATAATTTTAATTCTCATGTTCCATATTTAAAATCAATCTCAGTTAAGGGGGTCTTTCTATCCCTTTATCCTTTTATATAGTTCTCATTTAAAGTGTTTATTCCCATTCATTATTTCATGTAACAATGGAATATTTTTCGTATCACCATTTTTTTACATATGTTTTCCTAAGAAAATTATTTTATCATTCTTTCAATAAAATTATTTAACAAACTACAAAAAACACCATTTTTAGTGATCATTTATATATGAAATTATCAATAATTAATCATGACATTCTCCTGAAACAAACACCATATTTTGGGACCAATGATTATATTCTCATATATGAGAATCCAAGATATTTCATTCCATATTCTCATTGAAATCATTATGAAATGTCCATTGATTATTATATGAGGAATTTTTATGAAAACCATTTACTAATAAGTGAAATTATTATGTTTTTTCTTCATGAATGATTTCTTTTTGTGGAACACATATGAATGTACATGTTATGATGGGTTCATGCAGGCAGAACTCCAATACATTGGGAAAAAAATTTAACATATGATATGGTATGTTGAGGATTACGTAGTAAACATAATCCATCATGAGACACTATCCACCATTATGTTTTAATAGTTGTTAGCCTTGACTTATGCCAATGTAATGTTTTGTGTTTCTAAAAATTCCATAAGGTTCCATGATATTGTAATACTTTTTTATTTATTTTATGATTACATTTGGTTATTTATGAGTATTCAATTTTATGACATCATGTTATGTTGTTTGAATCACATGTTATTCTTCATAATGATGGATTTTCCTTTACATGAATTAACAGCTCACCCCTTTATTTTATGTATTCACTTGATTATACTATAATATTTTATAAAATTAAAGTTATTTAATAGCTCATTATGAAAATATAAATAAAATAATTTTATTTTAGCTTCATCTAGATGTTTTATGAACATATTCATCCAAATCCAGTAGGCCTATCGATCATTTGGTTGTACTTATTATATATAGATTTTAAAAATCATGTGAAATTATATTTAAAAGGTTTCTGTCCCATTACATAATACAGATGAAAAAATGATTCGTCAAGGGTCCTTATTAGGATAGAGTCCATAATAGAAAATATTGATGAATCTAGAAGAGAGATTTTAATTAAATTTCTTTGGGCCCTGACAATAGTCATAAATGGAAAAGTCATTATACAAATAATAATTTGGGCATGAAATGTTCTTGTGTTCATAAAACCGTGGCCAATATATAGAGAAATCACTATATAATCATTGAGATACAAACATAATTTATTAAAGGGAGAGCAGATAAAGGCTTCATCGACCTGAAATAATATAATACACTAGTTCTTGTGCTCGATCCTATTTTTTGATACAATGTAGCGATATCTACATGTTATGGGTAACTATAGTTGTTAATGAAAACTGTGGATAATTATAAGTTAATTCCTAAATCTAATAGGATATATTGGGGTATCCCTCTTCCCAAAAAATATAATTTAGATCACCCTTGACACTTATCCACATTCCTCAAATATAATACTATAAGGAATATAAAGATAATCAATCCTAATATATATACTGAAAAAATTACAATGTTAATCAATATATATATAATATTGGAATGGATGGAATGTAATTTTCATGATTTTCTTTACCTCATATTGATTAATCTTAACTTTTACCTCCTCTTTAGTATGACCCACTTGGGGTTTGGCATCACGGAATTTCACAATGAATAGCACACTCTTCCTTTAGTTTAGATGACTGTGGCTTTGATATCCTAAATAATGATGTTTAGTTTAATAAAAAATACCACATAGGTGAAATTATTTGGATCAAATATAAAAAATATTCATTGGAGGCTCTTCTCTCTTTAAAAAGGACACCCATACCACCTTAGTAGACCTAATTCGTTTTATAGAATCCAATTTCCCCATGATGTTGGATTAGTGGAATCAAAAAAAAAATTTGGGGAGTCAATTGAGTCTTACGGACATCCTTAAATATCTAGGGTAAATTGTTATATTCCACGTTGGCTTCCTATGAATATGTTAGGCCTGCTTCATGGGAATAAATCTGGAATGGGGATTTCCTAGAACAATTCACCATATGTGTATATTCGTTATCTTGTCCATCTCAAATGTTATTATACTCTCTAATAATAACATATTATATAGTATTGTACTTTCAAAATCTATGAGGCACTCTGTTTTTAGCCTCTATACTACCACTATCAATTCTTTATATTTATCAACATCAGCCGATAGAAATACTTTTGATTAAGAAACAAACTTAATGGATTCACCATCATGATATGATCATATCCATGCTTGTAGGGTAATATGCAACATGAGAACAATAAGTATTTTCTTGTGGCAATACAACCTATATAATTGTCTCCTCCCATGTTCATATTAGAAAGAATCATCTTAACCAGGAGATATTTTTCTTCTCAAACAATTCATGGCGGGGAATGGTATTTCGTCAAAACATAATGGTATTTTTGACTAAATATTTTAGGAACATATTTTTCTGAGCCCGTATCAATATAAATATTAATTACTAGAACACCATCCCTTATTGATATTAGTTTTTCTTTTCCTTAATGGGTATTGGTGACATAGTCAATAACATCACAGAAAAATGTGTGGTATGGTGTGAAAAAAGGTCATGACAGTTCTATAAGGATTTAATATCTTTTTAATTCATCTAAGATGGTATAAATCCACCAAGAAAAAAACATATAGTGTGGAATCGACTCATTTTTATCACATAGATGGTGAAAAATTGATACAAACTCTATGTACTATAGTACAACATCAAACAATCTAGGATTAGACTATGATCCACAAGGGACCTTCCCCAATGAAAATTTCAAACAACTTGTCTTTTATTAAAAAATATGTAGATCTCAGGGTTAACTATTCTTCCAACAAACAACTGGAATTCCATCATAGAGGTCCAAAATCAAACCCTATCCATCATCCCCTTCACTAGGAGAAGGTATACACTGATGAATATTGAATGTAATGATGTAAGATGTGTTATGAACCATCCCAGAGGGGCATGTGACGTGATTATCCCAAGGCCACCTCTAATAGGCCAGGGGATGGTGACTAGTACTAAGTAGAAATTTCCCACAAATGGGAGGAATTATCAGAAGTATCTATACACACACACACACACACATCTATAATCCACAAATTATGAAATGTAAAATAACTAAATAAAAATGCATGAAAAACACTATATCACACAATCTATCTACACGAGTGAAAGTACTGGAAAGTAAACAGGGCCAAAACAATCCCACCAAAAGAAAAGAGTATGAAACCACAAGTCCATCCATTAACGTAAGAGGTACTGGGACTATTGTCGGAAAAACTAATGGAAAACACCTCGGTATGTCTAGTCTCACAGGACACCTCCTAGTCTTGTTATACCTATGAATACATAAACGATTAAATCATCTACACAAGACCTAACACTTGAAATAATATCACACATAGGGGTGACTAAAACAATACTCTTTTAGACAACCTAAAATCGAAATAGAATAATATAAATGAAATTCCACCAAAGAAATTCCACAAAGGAAATACCATGAAGGAATACCACAATGTAATATCAAAAAGGAAATACTATGATGGAATACCTTAAAGGAAATACCACCAAGTAATTCCACCATGGAATACCACAAAGGAATACAATAAAGGAAATATCAGGAAGTAATACCACCAAAGAATACCAAAATGAAATACCACAAAGGAATGCATTGTTAGCTTCCCAAAGATATATGTCTATAGTTTCTAATTCAAGTACATTTAAATATACTCAATCCATTAATACACAAAGCCTCAATAAGAAAAATATTCTCTATAAGAAACTCAATCTCAATAAGACACATAGTCTTCATAAGACACACTATCTCTATAAGACACTCATTCTCCATAAGACACACAGTCCCAACAAGACACACAACACTAGGTCACAACCAACCATAGAAATATTTGCTCAATGTTTTCTCATTTTTGGATAACTCACACCACAATCAATTAGGTCATATTAACACTCCTAAAAAATCCACTTATGTTATTTCAAAATGACTATCTCGCCATAAGGGTCCCAATTCCACAATCAAATAGCAAATAAATGTCCTCTTTGAATGTTATGACCATTTCAAAATTTTAAAAAGGGGTTCACTAGGATTTAGAATTACTATGATGGTTGACCATGCCTCGGTCTAGCCGATCGAGTCTGACATGTGTTCTACTTGGGTCCACCCAGACTCGTGGGGCCCAACCTAACCTACTGGGTCAACGCTACCCGCTCCGACTAGGCCCTACCCCCTCAACATCCCAACCCACCACACTAGCCCATCCTTCTCACCCAACATGGTATGTTACCATGTTGGTAATCTCAAATGGTCACTAGAAGTGACCGTTGTCACATCCCATGCAGTGCTACTCTTTGTCATGTAGCCTTCGATCCCACCGTCTCAGACATGACTTCCGTATGTGATAATATCCACCCACGCTACTTCTGGGAGCCACCATTATTCCTTCATTTCACTAAACTATAAAATTAATGCACCTATATGATCCTAGGGTCCTTATCTACACGTTTACTATATCTTTTTAGTCATATCTTTAATCCAGGGGTCCAATATCATTTTGAGGCTCCCAAAAAGTCAAGCCACATCAACGAGGATCTAATGAAAATGAAATCTTAGAATGGGGGGTGAACATCACCGTGAATTCCAAAAGAAAAAACCATGTCCTTTTTTCACTTCATCAACTATTGGTTCTCATTATATAGAAAAATGAAGAGGATAAACTAATATCTTGATAATCCTACAACAATAACCCATCCTGCAACAGTGGTCGAACCATGAATCAATCTGTTTATGGATTGAACCATGTTTTTCATGGTAATTAAGAATTTGGAAAAGAAACAATGAAACATCTAACCTTCCTGGAATATGGATAATTCCTTTTCAAGGATTTATTAACTTTGGCGATCCATCAAGAATGATCTTTGATCACTTTCTTTGTCATTGCTACCAAGAAAATTCTATAAGGACTCTCTCTATATCCTATAAGATCTTTTCAGGGTTATGAGTCTAACCATAGGTCCCTACCTAAATCTTAATTTAAAAGAAATAGTGTATCTACATTGAAGTAACATTAAAATAAAATAAACTCACAGTTTATTTTATTTAATAAAATATCTAAAAACAATTTTTCACAGTAGACCTGTGTCGGCTGATGTTAGGTCTCGCCTAGGAAAAACACCACATTAAAAACTCAAATGTGTTCTCAAATTTCAAATATGATTCACCGTTCATGAGTTATTAGAATTTTAAAATAAAATAATTTTATTTAAATATATTATTTAATGGAATTTTATTGGTGAATTTTCCTTTAGATGACCTGCACTAATAAAAATTTAGGTCACACCTTGGGTAATTATTCCATTTTAAGATCCACAGCACCCTCAGATTTCTAATTCCAGCACTCATTTAAAAGTTACTACACTTTTTCTGGAATCTCACATGCTTTTTCTATAAAAAATATTACATTTTAAAAAAAATTCCACTACATCGGGCCCCAGAATCACACACCATATGAGCACAAGGTCATGAAATTTTCTCAAATAATTTCTATAAAAAATCTGAAAAGTATAAGTCATTAAATTCTCCCCTCCTTAATGAATTTCATCCCTAAAAATCCAAAACAAAGACTAATCAAACAAATGAGGTCATTGGGAAAGAATCTAAAACTCCTGCTCCCATGTGCTATCCTAGATATTCCTATACATCCAACATACAAGCATAAAAGGAATCGACCACCGATGAATGATCTTGTCCTACTAATCCTTAATCTCTATTTATACAGAGTAAAACTCACCCCTTCCTTGATGTACATATCACCCCTCTCAAAGATAAGTGATGGGTTATGAATATACATCCTTGGTTGCGACATATGGAAGATGTCAAGTACTCGATCTAGCTATGGTGGTAGAGCCAAGAAGTACACCACCTCACCTACTATATACTATATTTGAAAAGGTATCATTAACCATGGAGATATCTTTTTTACACCTCCAAATCATCATAATTCATATTGAGGTGAGGCCCAAAGGAACATAGGGTCTTCTTAATCTTACTCCAATGGCCTCTTCCACCTATTAGTATAGGATTTATATCGGCTATGTATAGTCTTCATCAACTCCTAGATGATCTGAAACATCTCTGTAGTCTCTTTCTCAACTCTGGGACCATGAGTGGTGAATCTCTTGGGTCCATCTACTAATGTATCATCCTGTAGGGTCTGTCGTACAAGGCCTCAAATGGTGTCACACTGATGGGGGAATGGTATCTATTGTTGTACATAAACACCACCAGAGGTATGTGATCCTCCAAAATATATCCAAAATATAACATGAAATCCAATCGCTTGTCCTCCAGAACCTGTATAGTCTACATTTTCGGGTTGTCCTTTTATGGTTGAAACATTGGGCTCAAGAATTACTAAGTCCAAAATGCCTCCAACAATACCTTCCACAATGGATATTTAAAGAGGAAATCACAATCAGATACTATTGTTGATGTAACTCCATGGATTTGAATTATCTCATGCACGTAGAGGAGTCCAATACACTCTATGAAACACTGCTCGCAAATACCTAGGAAAATGGGTGACTTGGTGAGTTTGTCAAAAATCACCATTATGGTATAGTTTCCCCTATACATAAGGAGTATAACTATCATTAATTTTATCGATATCCTATCCCACTTCCATTCCATCACCTCAAGAGGTTGACTCAAACATGCTGGAACCTAGTGCTTGACCATCACCTATTGAAATTTGAGGCATCATGAAACAAACCCTATAATTCTATTCTTCATCCCTGGACACCAAAACTGACATCGTATGTCCTGGAAAATCTTCCCCAATCTTTGATGTACCACCAAAGGGGTTGTATCGAACTCCCTTAAAACATCCTCCCGCAATTCCACTGGTACGACTGTGTGCTTTCAGAAATGAATGATGTTCTCCCCACTATTCGACTATCCATTAAGTGAATTTCCCATGGACATCTATGAATGTAAAGTATCATTGTTGATATCCCCATGTTTTGCCTCCCTATCTTTCAGAAATAGTGGAGGGGTAACAAATATATAGTATTGGTAACCTGCTTGATCCCTATCCACAAAGGATATAATCAACAAGGACAACATCTCTGATTCCTCAGTCAGAAACATTGAACTATATCTCATTATTATAGTATCTTCCACCAATTCCCCTTCACATGAGTATAGAAAATCTCAAAGTAATAGTCCTAGAAGAACTATAGCCATCAATTATTTATCATTTTTAGAACCTTTTGAGAGAAGATATACATGAGACTCTTGTAGTCAGAGTAAATGATAAACTCTTTGCCAAGATGGTCATGTTGCCACATCCTCAAAGAAATGTCTATTGCTAATAACTCAATATCATGGGTCATATAGTTCTCCTCATGTGGTGTCTACTATAATAAACTATAGGTAATCACTTCTTTCTCCTAGATCAAGGCACATCCAAGCCCAGATCTTGTTGCATAATAGTACACAACATACTGGGTACCCTCCAATGGAAATCTCAAGATGGGAGTGCTCATAAATCTATACCTCAGTAGCTAAAAACACTCATGGAGCTTTTCTGTCCACATGAAAGGTTATCCATTTCATGTTAATACTGCCAAAGATGCTACCACTCTGGAAAATTCTGGTACAGATATCTGATAGTACCCAGCAAAAAAGCAAACTCCTCACCTAATAAACACTCTTTAGTGGCTCATAATCCTGCACCATCTCAATATTCACTAGATCCATAGAAAATCCAGCCTCTTAAAAGATGTCTCCCAAAAAATAGACCTCGTGAGACCATAACTAAAACTTCAAGAGCTTCATATATAGCTATTTCTCTCGAAGTGTGTCCAAAACCAACTAAAAGTGTCTCGCGAACTCATCCTCAATAATTGAGTTCACTAGAATGTTATCAATGAAGATCACCATGTATCGGTCTACATAAGGATGATATATCTAGTTCATGAGTCCCATGATCCCTGATGGGGAATTAATCATTAAAAATGGCATCACTAAGTACTCATTGTGTCCATAATAAAATATAAATGTTGTCTTAAGTATATCCTTATGATGTACTCAAAGATGGTGTTATCCATATCTGAGTTCAATCTTCAAGAAGCATTGCGCCCCTTTTAACCAATCAAAGTGGTCATAGATCCATGGTAGTGGATACTTATTCTTTAATGTCACCTGGTTCAAGCACTGGAAGTTCAAACATAACCTCAATCTCCCATCTTCCTTCTTGGAAAACAAAACCAAGGCTTCCCATGGTGAAGCACTGGGTCCCAAAATCTCTTCCTCTACAAGTACTCCAACTGCACCCTCAAATGACAAATCATTGTGGGAGCCATATGATATGAATATTTAGATATTAGAAGCTTCCCGAGTTATAGATAAATGATGAATTCTACTGAACAGTGGGGAAGTAATCATGTAACATCCTTAGCAAAGATGTTTTCATACTATGTCACTATTATAGGAAACTATGGACTCAAATCATCAATTACATCAAGGGTATTGCTATCCAATTAATGAGTGATCAGATACACCCTCCTTTGTGTGAGTGAATCATGAACATCCAACCTTTTATTTTCACCAATAAATTAAAACTCGGTCTCATCACTTCGGACACACCACACTCTACGCCAAAATAGTAAATTTGATCATGGACTGTGGATAACCAGTCCATACCAATAATGATGTTGTAAGGCCAGAATGCCGCAACCAAGACATCCCAACTAAAAATCTCACCTCTAAGAGTTAGGTCACACTATTGGTACCAGTTTTTCATAATCTAATTTCCTCCCATAGGATTCTATGAGAATAAGGTTCATGTTAATGGTTCAACGAGAATCTATATTTCTTAAACTGGTTTCATGGATTAAAATGAATGACTGAAACCTATGTCTATCAAAACTACAGCTAGAGTGGAAAAGATATAGATCATAACTCTCATCAACTATAGAGCCTTAGTTTAGGAAGTCTCCATTACATGTTACCGGCCTCCTCCTTGTCCACCATCACCCTAATCCTTTCATGGAACACCTGGGGGTAGTGGTGGTAATAGCTCGAACTCTTGACAACCTTTTCCCACTCCACCTAATAACTTGCCACATCTGCTACCCATCAGAATAACCTACTCTTACTCCTCCTCTTCCCCGGTATCCCTTAGACCATCTCTTAATCATTCATACGATGGGTTAGTAAATATTACCCCAGATGTTCATGACCTCTTCCTGAGTAACATAGCTTGTCCCTCAGATGACTCGAGCTATCATAGGAGCCTCACACTAGTGATCCTATTTATTAGGATCGTCTCTCGAAGAATCTGAGCCAATTGGGTCCCTATAACATCATTTGGATATATAATTCTAAGGTCGTAGATACAGGTGATTACTGGTAGTAACCACTACTGGTTCTTTCTTTTCTAGTTATCTCTCCACTTGCAGGGAACTCTCATATACCCCATCATAAGTAGGAATGTTAAGGGATATCTAGAATGACCTGATATCCCATCATAATCCTGAATTAAAAAATATGACCCTTGATTAGCCCCTAAAAGAGGATAATATTCATTTATTATAATATAATATTCATTTTCATTATTAATAATAGACACCATTATTAGTTCATTTTACACTTTGAACATTATTTCACCTTATGATTGTAATTCCTTCTTAAAATTCACTATTACATGGTACCTTCTTGAACATCACATACCAAAAATAATGAACTTGATTTTATGTTTATATTTTATTTTAAGGTCTCCTATTATATAAGGAACAATTCATTCTTCTGGATCACTTGGAGATTCAATTTGGAAAGCCACCAAAGTGGGCGTTGAACTAACCACATTCTGGGTGAAGTGATTTGGACAACAACCCACTAATAGTACTGTAGAGTACAGAATTGAAGCCCAAGGATTCTGACCATTTAACTAAAGATAGAGGATATTTTTTAAAATATTTCATTTAACATTGGACCAACCTAATTCAGATGTTTGAATGATGTTCCAGGAAGCCCAAGTTGATGATGAAATTCTATGCTAGATTCAGAGGCCCAGTAAAACTTCCCACCATTTAATTCATATCTCACGAACCGCAAATTATTTTGGGCTGAAAGTTTACAGGATTTTAGAGTACATACAAGGATACATTTTATCCTACTATGTACAACTCTAATTCTTTCATCTAGAAGGGCCTTTTGGTGCACATTTCTGGTGGATGCAACCTGGATTCCATTTCGGGGGAAGAGTGGAAAAGTCTCATCTCCATTAATTTTCCACCCACCTTTCCCCACCACAATTAATTTAAGGCACATGGGATGATGGGGGCTCGGCCAAAGGAGTCCAAAAATCCTATTTTAGGGCAGTAGTGGTGGATGATTTGAAGGATATTAGAGCTTTATTTTCATTGCAATGTTATTATGCCAAATTGTCTTTGTAGCATTTTTCCTTCTCAAGTAAGTTGTTCGAATCACCTTAGTTCTCAATAAAATTTCTTCTTCTTATCTTGTTATGTTATTCTTCATAACACCTTGAAACCTTTTCCTCAAGGTGTGAACTTTTTCACACAAAACCTTGTGATTTTTTTTCACACAACAGTGGAGTGATCGTTATTTTGTTGTTTTTATTTCTTCAGTTCCACCCCCGTAAGTCTACTTCCCGCTTCCATTAACAAAATTCCATCAATAGAGGGATAAATATTTTATGGGTTGATCCAAGGGAGTAGTAAGGGACTATATTGGATGTTATTTATCACTCTCTAAATGTTATTAATTTCATTTATTTGAGTTTCTTTCATTCAATGATTTTCTCTCTTTCTCTTCCTTATTGAAGTCATTCAGCCCAATTTTATGAGATAATTAGATCATTTTCCTTGGAGTGCCATGAAAATGATCCTACAAGTGTATAGGTTATTATAATGTGTTTTAGAATGTGTTTAATCAGTATGTGATGAGGTTAGATGGAATTCATTTCATGAACCCTTCTCAATTTAATGAAATTTAAATTATAAAAAATAATTCATCAAATCCACCCCAAGAAATAACCTAGGATCAACTCATTTTATCATAATTTTAATTCACATATATATTTTAGGGATATTTTAAAACCATCTAAAATCAACCGATGTTGGCCACTTCATAGGAAAAAACCCCCATCTCTTTTTATTGTGCGTCTAAGGATCTTCTTAGGTCCCTGGGGATTTGAAAACCCAAGCTACACTACAAGCGACCGCTTAACCCTTATAACATGGGTAAATTTGGGTGATACCAAATTTTTGTGTCGTTTATGGGGACCCATGTATGTTACCTTAGAAACTATCGTCCTTTTCTCACCCCAAGTTCTTTATTCTCACCCCCTCTCTTATCTTTACCCCTTTCTATTTGTGTGTGTCCTGAGAATCTAGAATCCAACTTTTTGTCTTCTCCAATAGAGTATCTTCTAAATCACCATGTCATAAAATCATTCTGGAATTAAATGGAAAATAATTATTGGGAAGCCCCTAAATTAAGAATATTTCTTTGATCAACCCTTGAGTAATTACAACACACCTTGTGACATGTACAATCATTGGGATGATGAATATTTAAAGGATAAATTTCCAGCCCACTCAAGGATGGTTGAAGAGATGAATCTTGGGGAAGTCCATGATGATCAACCACATAAAAATTATATTCCTCAAACATTAATTGAAAAATTGTGTAATAAAATGGAGATAATGAGTTCTGAGGAATCATCTTTGAGATTAGAAATAAAATGCATTAATACTTGTGAGTAACTCATCCCTACACCAATTGTACCTTCCAAAACCTTATGTGGAGTTTCTATTTTCCCAAAAACCAATCATTAACTTATTGAAGAACTGACCTTTATATTTGGGGTAGGGGAAGTGAATCAAAAAATTTGTTTAAGGGTCTTTAAACTAGGAAGAAATTGATTTCTTGTATTCTCAAGAGGGAAATTTAACATCGTGGATTGAGTCTCCTATGTATAACTCTATTGACGATTTTTCAAAAACAAAAACCACTGAACCATTGAGGGAAATTAAAAACATTGTGTCTATACCCATTCTTTAAACTAATCTCTACAATTTGGTTGTTGAATCTTTTATTCTAAAGGAACCAATTTTGTTGAGAAATTTGTAAAATGAAACTGAGTTGGATTAAAAATCTCATCCTATGTTTGAATGTCATATGCAACCCAATATGAAAATTATTATCCTTCCTTCCCCACCCATGTATACATTCATAGGGTATAATCATGATATTTCAATTGGAATTCATTTTTCTCTTGAAACAAAAAAAAGTTGGAATGATCAATGATTTTTTAGGAAAGACTACCGAGGAATCTAGATCAACCATTTCTGATATTCCTTGTATCTTCCAACACATTGTAGAACATAGGTTTATACAAGTAACAAATTCTAAACAAATAATAAATCTAAATAATGTAGAAGTGGAGAAATATGGGGTCTTTAAAATGTTGAAAGTTGGTATTGGGTAAGCTAGGGGGTTCATGTTGAGCTAATGACGTTAAACAAAAGCACTGCACGGGAGGCAACCCATGATTTTCATTTTTTATTTTATTTAATTAGTACTTCATACTATTGGCATGTTCTTCTTTAATGAGTATGTATGGGTATGAAATGGGAGAACCATATTAATTCGTGTCACATGGTCTGATCCCTGAGTAATACTTTACCCAAAAAGTTAAGAGAATACAATGTATCATCAGTTTGTTTTATTTTTATGTTTTTGTAGGTTAAAAGAAAAATATAATTAATCATAATTTAGATTGTTGACCTGTTATTCTTTTATTAGTAAGGATGGGTATGAAAGGAGAGAACCATATTCTTCCGTGTCAGGTGGTGTGATCCCTACGTAATACCTTACCCCGAAATTTAAGAGAATACAATGTCTCATCAATTTATTTTATTTTATTTTTATGTTTTTTTAGTTTAAAAAAATTCAAAAAAATATATTAAAAAAATTAAAGACATGTTGTGGGTCATTGGGAAAAGATGGTCACAACCGTTCAAGCCATTGGGACTCGAACAAGGACTGAAGGGAGACTGGGGAATGCATTTTCAACATCAACCACCAGGTGACTTCATTCTATGATTTTAATTTTCAATGTCTTGTTTGAACTTATACCCTACCCCCTTCTAATTTTTCATTTCATTAAACACTGGGTACAATGTTATTATTTTTGGGGGAAATAAAATAAAATCATTGATTTTTTTCCATCATAATATCTGTGGAAGTAAAATTTTCATAAACCATGAACATGATAACAAAAATTGCAAACCCTAAAATTGGATATCAAATCATTTTTAATTCCTTGATTCTAATTTTAATTCAATTTTATTTTCATGTGCATATATTTTGTAACGTGTGGTTATCCAATGTGATTTTTCACATTTATATTTTCATCCATTTATTTAAATAACCCAATGCACGTCCTCTAGATTATGGGGTATTAGTTTGAGTTCTTGGGGTCCATAATAAAGTTCATAGGGCTGGTGATCATTTTAATTTTAACATGAGTATTCAATAAAAAATCAATTGCGCATAGAGAAATGGATTGACCTATTTTGTGGCTTTCGGCACTCTGGGATCGTGACTCCATAGTCGTCGGGCCCAAATTTGGGAATTTTATATCTATTTGTGGTAATTAAAATTTGTTTTTGATTGAGTTAACTCGAGATGATGACTGAGTATGTGGGCTTCACTTGGTTCCCTAAGTTCTTTGAACATGTCAGTCATCAGAAAAGTCTTGCTACATGGGATGACTTGATCGAGTTCAATTTCAATTGCCATGGAAAAATTTCAAAAAAAAAACCCAAAAAAAACCAAAAAAACAAAAAAAAATTGAAAAAATTGAATACTCATCATAATATTTATTTTTGATTCCTCCTATAGCTTACATCTTTTCCCATTTAATGAAAGTGAACCCCCATGTCTATTGTGACACACAACTCTTCACCATGCTTAATTAAAATTGGATGAAATGTGGTGATGAATTTAAACAAAGGAATGGGATTGGGATAAGGATTTTCCTATTGACCTAGATTTTTTTAAATGATTTTGAGGGTTTTTAGAATTATTTTTGGTATGAGATCTTTGGGTGAGAAATGTGTATTAAATTTTTTTTTGGAAAAGTGAATTGAAATTTCATATTTTTAAGAAATATTTTTCTCAGGACTAGAAAAACTCAATTTGGGGGGTGTGACTATCCACTAAAAGAGGCCAATATTCATTTCTTATAACATAACATCCATTTTCATTATTAAACATAGACACCATTGTTAGTGCATTTTACACTTTGAACATTATTTCACATTATTATTATAATTCCTTCTTAAAATGCACTATTATGTGGTACTTTTTTGAACATCTCATAAAAGAGATAATGATATTTATTTTATGTTTATATTTTATTTTCAGGTCTCCCATGATATAAGGAACAATTGATTAATTTGGAGCACTTGGAGATTCAATTGGGAAGACCACCAAAGTGGGCTTTGAACCAACCACATTCTGGGCAAAGTGATTTGGACATCAACCCAATAAAAGTTCTGTAGAGTACATAATTAAAGCCCCATGAATCTGAAAATTTATATGAAGATAGAGGATATCATTGGGAACAATTTATATAATAGTGGAACAATATAATTCGGATGTTTGAATGGTGTTCCAGGCATCCCAAGTTGGTGATGATGTTCTAGGCCAGATTCTGAGGCCCAACATAACAACCCACCATTTAATTCCTATCTCGTGAACCGCATATTATTTTGGGAAGAACGTTTACAGGAATTTAGAGGAAATACAAGGATACATTGTATACTAGTATGGCCCACTATAATTTGTTCTTCTAAAATTTCATTTCGTCACGTCTTTATGGTGAATGCAAGATGGATGCCATTTCGGGGGAAGAGTGGAAAAGTCTCATCTCCATTAATTGTCCACCCACATTACCCCACCACAATTAATTAAAGGCACATGGGATGATGGGGGATCAGAAAAAGGCTTCCAAAATTCCTATTTAAGGAATTAGTGGTAGATTATTTGAAGGATATTAGATATTTTTATTCATTGTAATGTTATTATATCAAATTGTTTTTGTAGAATTTTTCCTTCTCATGTAAGTTTTTTGAATCACTTTAGTTTTCTATAAAAGTTATTCTTTTTTCTTGTTCTATTATTCTACATATCACCCTAATACCATTGCCTCATGGTGAGAACTTTTTCACACCAAACCTTGTGATTTTGTTCGCACAACAATGGAGTGACCGTTATTTTTTTGTTTTTCCTTCTTCAATTCCACCCTTGAATGTCTACTTCCCTCTTCCGTTGAAAAAATGTCATCAATGGAGGGATAAATCTTTTATGGGTTTATCCAAGAGATTTGAAAGGGGCTAGATTAGATTGTATTTATCACTCTCTAAATGTTCTTAAATTATTTTAATTGAGTTTCTTTCATTCAATGATTTTCTCTCTACCTCTTCCTTATTGAAGTTATTCACCCCACTTTTAAGAGCTAATTAGATCCTTTAACTTAGAGTGCTCATGAAAATGATCCTACAACATGAGTAATAACCTAGGATCAACTCATTTTCTCATAATTTTAATTCACATAGATTTTTAATGCCCTTTTAAAACCATCTAAAAACAACCAGTGTTGGCCACTTCATAAGAAAAATACCCATCTCTTTTTATTATGTGTCTAAGGATCTTCATAGGTCTCTGAGGATTTGAAAACCCATGCTACACTGCAAGAAACCACATAACCCTTAGAACATGGTTAAATTTGGGAAAAACCAATCCTTTAATAACATGTCTCGAACCATATCCATGATTTATCATGAAATATTCATAAATATCGAATAATATTCATCCATAGTCTTATTGTCCTAATATAGATACATAAACTCTTGTATACACACCAACTATAACATGGTGGAAAATAAATCCTCTCTGAATATATTCACCAAGTCTTCTTAATAGGGAGGCATCTTATCATGTGTCCTGGCCACTATTCTTGTACATCGACCTGTAGATCCATGAAAAAGACTTGTATCAAGGACTCCCATATGGCCGGAAGGCATCCTCACAAGGTAGAAGAAAAAGGTAACTACCTCCATCCAATCCTCAGCAGCATGGGGGTGTGGCTAACCCATAAACCTGGGAGGTCACTAGTATTAAATCTCATGTATCATTCTCATTATTTGTGCATCATCAACTAATAGTGATGGTAGGAGATAATTCTTGATGGGTGGCGGTAAAGTTGGTAAACTACCCCAAGGTGATAGCTCCAGTATATGCCGTTGTAGTGATGCCCTGTAGCTAGGTGGATAATCGGCATGATCAAACAATAAAATCCTTGATGGTTATCCTAGTGGAGAAATTTTGTATTAAAACAACATATACCATGGTTAATAGATTATATATGGAGATATGACTCAAGAAGGACATGGAATACACAAACCATTCCTATATGATTCATGTACCATTATTTTCCCTACAACTAGTGTATTCATGTATTGAGTTGAAATTTTTTTTCCCAGAGTCCTCGTGTATGGATATGTCAGCCCCTGAACCAACACTACATTCCCTATCTTGAAATTCAAAATTGAAACACATAACATTGTTCTCCAAAAAAAATCTCACAAACTCTTAGTCCAATATAAGATCCAAACTCTTCTGATAGCACACTTCCATGACCCATCCCAAAGGGTCCCATGTCGTGACTACCCCAGGCCCACCTCGAATAGGATGGGGGCTACTGACTATCATCAAGTAGGCATATCCCAAAAAATTGGATTCATTTTCCTATGTACATGAACACACACACTCATATTCAAAATACAAATGATAAAAATTTAAAATCACTAAGTAAAAAATGCATGAAAACCATAATATCCTAATCCTTGAGTATAATAGTGAAACTAATGGATGGTAAGTATAACCAAAAAAATCTTCTAAAACCATAATGTATTTCGAAAAAATAAAATACTACAAAGGAAATACCATGAAGTAATACCACCAAGAAATACCATAAAATAATACCACAAAGGAAATACCATGAAGGAATTCAGCGAAGGAATACCACAAAGGAATATCAAAAAAGAATGCATAGTCAGCTCCACATAGATATATTTCATCATAAAATATATATAAAACATCAAAATATTCTCACTCAAATATGACACATAGTCTCAACAAGACACATAGTCTCTATATGACACAAAGTCTCAATAACACATAGAGTCACCATAAAACACACAATCTCTATAAGACGCACAACCTCCATTTGACACACAATCTATAAATGTCACAGAGTCTCTGGGTCACAACCAGCCATAAAAATGTTTTCTCAAAGCGTTCTCATTCTAGAAGAACTCACTCCACAATCCATTAGGTCATATGAAAAGTCAAACATAACCCCACTTAGAATATCTTAAAATGAACATCTTTTCATAAGGATCCCAAAGTCATTGACAAATAATTAAAAAGATATCAAATTTTAATGTGATGGTCAGTTTAAAGTTTTAAAAGGGGGTTCACTAGGTCATGGACTAACCAGGAAGTTATTACAATGAACGTCGTGATTGACCACATGGTCCAATGGCCCTATGGCAGCTTGGTCGACCATGGCTCGATACAACCACCATGTTCCAACCTGGGTCTGCCCCGACCTGCCGGGTCTGACCTGACCCACTGTGCCTGACCTACTCTAGTTGGGCCCGACCCACCTCTCTGTCTCTCCCTGCAATTCCATCCTGAGCATCTCTCTTGAATTGTCCTATTTCCTAGTTGTTCTTCCCATGTGATCTCTCACGGAAACCAAAACTGCATCACATGCTGTGTCACACCGCATCCCATGACCTCTGATCTCATCGGCTCTTCCAGCCTCCACACAGTTGCTGCCATGAATTTACTGTGCACAAACACCTATTCCACTTGATGTCTTTGCTACTTCCGCAAGTCGCCGTTATTAGTATTGCACTCAAAACTATGAAATGAAATAACCTTTAGGATCCTTGGGTCCCAAACTATAATGATCTAGCCTCCATTTGGTTTTGCCTTCAATCTGGGGGTCTGATCGTGTTTGGAGCCTCCTCACAAGTCAATCCACATTCATGAGGAACCAACAGTAAAGAATGATACTAATGAGGGAGAGAAAAGAACAATGAATGACCAAAGATCATTCCTTGGTCTTTGTTCATGTCAGCCTCTATTCTTTCTCATTAATAGGATAAATGAAGATGATAAACAAATTTTTACACAACAATTAAAAAATAGATCTATCTATTTTTATATTGACTGATGTTTGGCATGGAAATTAAGAATGGGGGAACTAAGCAATGAAACAACCATCATACCTGGGTTATGGATCATTTACTGTCGAGGATTGATTGTTTTTGTAAATCCTTCAAGAACTATCTCCAATCATGGTCTTTATTGTCTGTGTTTATTGAACTATCTACAGATTATTCAAGGAAAAAATACCTCAATGTGTCCTCTTGGTATGTTTTGGGTGTGTTTGTGTTTTTTGAAAAATCCAGATGACCTCAAGTGAGTATATTTGGTGTTTGTTGAAGAAAGGTTTTTAAGGTCTCCTTGATTCCTAGTGTTTGCCACATTTTTTGGCCTCAAAATTGGGAGTTTGATGTTATAAAAGGAAGGATTTATTCATAGGAATGAATTGTATGAAGAATGTTGAAGAAAATAAAAAGAAATATGAGAACTGGGTACCATAATTCATGGACCACGTATCATGTTCTGATAATTGTATGAGGAGCGGTAGGAATGATATACTAGAGCGGTTCAGAAAACTAAAAATGGTTCGTGGTGGAAGGATGTGCAATACGTGGATGGGTTAACGTTGGTAGAGTAGATTGACTACATAAGAACAAATACCGTACATAGAATGGATGGGAAAATGGTTCACTGGTGGATTGTAGTTCGTATCAGTAGAAGGATCAGTATGAGGTGAAGGCTAGATCAAAGATTTGGTAAATATAGAATTAGAGGTTTTTGAGTATATATTTGACTATAAAATAATTTATAATCCAACCAATTACTATTGAGATTTAATATCATTAGAACACCTTTTTTATCTGGTATTTTTTCATTGTTTGAGGAGGTTCATGAGGAAGAATTCAACAAAAGATAAATAGTTGGGGTGGAAGAAATTCTATAGAAGGTTTTGGGAAAGAGCTATAACCCACATAAGACACGGTGCACGGAGGAAGAACGCACAATATGTGGGTAGTTAGCAAAGATAATCTACAAAAAAACACTAGTTTGTAGACATCAGGTGTTTTGTAGAGGTAGTCTGGGAACAAAGAATAGTTCGCAGACATGAGGGGTTTCATAAAGGAGGTCTGAGAAATCAGTATGCAGTAGCGGTACATGATAGCGAATGCATAGGAAATCTGTGGACAAAGGAAGGTTCGTAGTAGCAGCATTAGTACATGGAAGAGGTGATATACATACCAAACCTGGTACACAGTACACAAGAGGAGCATGTCGATCACGGTTTTCACATGGAAGCTTGAGAAAGTCTCAAATCATTTTTCAAAAGTATATTCTGGTACCTGACAGCACTCGAGAAGGTGGAATTCAACTCAAGTGAAAAAGGGACTTCAATAGAGAATCTTCCCACATTTGAGGATACAGTATTCATGAAAATAAAGGGACCTACATTTACACAAACTTTTTTTTACCTAAAAGTTGATAAACTATGTTTGGATTCTTTTTCAAGAGCAGTGACCGAAGGAAGAGGTAGACGGTGACCATACCCACCAGTAGTGATCGAGAGAAAGAGGAATAAGTAGTGACCCTTGGGAATGGATTGAGCTAACCTTAAACAGTTTAAAGGTGGTGAACTTGGGAATTGATTATCTAGCCTGAACAGTGTACTCATTAATGGTAGTGAGAAATAGTGAATGCAACACTACATCCGATCAGTAGGGATGATTGTCTTCACGGAAGCTATGCATGAAATATCAACTGACATTAATAGTGGTTCTTTATCAGAATATGAAAGATGAGAATTGGATTCTGATTCTAAAGTGATCAATTCATTAGGGGGATCCTTTTCAAATGCAATTTATACAATGGTGATGTCTGGTAAATAATCACAGGCAATGTGTGAAATTTTTTTGAACATTTATGAGGGTGACACAAAGGACTGATAATAAGTGATGCAGGTTATATGAAACATTTTTGAAGATCACAAAATTAATCCCAATGAGACTATTAATGAATTATTTGACATGATATATATTATTGTGGAAGACATTCAGGGTCTTGTAGATGTCTTTAAAGATATAAATATTGTGAAATGAATGTTGAAGATCCCTTCACCATGGTTCAATCCCAATGTTTCATTATTAGAGGAAAAAGACTTGAAAGGGATGACACTAGATAACCAACAAAGTACCATTGTAGAATATGAAATGAGAAACAATGATAATGATGTAGTCGAAAAGGGGAATTCTAAGGAAGTGACATTAAAGGCTTAGAAGAATCACTCTGTTGAAAATAGTTCTGAGGAGGAAAATACAGATGATGTCATGTCATTTATCTCCTCCAATATTTGAAGGGGGAAATAGATGTTCAAAGCTAAACATCCATTTTAATGCTTCTGATGTGGAAATATAGGGAATTTTTCAGCAAAGTTTCCTAAAATGTTTGATGATGAAAATGTAAAAAATGATGAAATTTTCCCGAAGAAGTATTCATAAAATGAGACAGAGAGGGGGAATTACCTTGGTAATGTTCTTCATAAATAAAAATCTACTTTCAAAAGAAGATGGATGATCAATAGAATATGATGTTGAAGAGTTGGAGGAAATCAAGGATTATAAAATTGAATATTTGGTGGAAGTTGTCAAAATTTCATTAACAAGAAAGTAAAGTGACAATAAAGAATGAGAAATTGAAGGAGTAGTTGATCATCAGGATGAATTAAGAGCTTCCCTTGAAAGGGTGGATATTTTGATAGGTCAACCAATGAAATATTACAAATATGATTGTGAAGCCAAACTCTTTATGCAGCAACATGTAGAAGAGAATTCTGATCTGAATGAAAAAACAAGAAAAGGTGAGCTCTTCAATACAAGAAAACTCAGTGAAGGTGGTTGAGTAAAAACTCAAAATTGAAGAAAAAAAATAGAAATTTATATTTTGACTGAAACTAGAAAAGATCCATTCAAACGTATTGAATAACTAGAAGAGGAAGTTGGCAGTCTGTGATGAACAACTGATAATCAGGAGAAACTCCTAACTCTCAGTTCGACATCAGGAAAGAATATCATTCCAGAAATAGATAGGATGAGATTTGAGCATAGTGGTCCATCAGAATAGAAGAAACCATCAATTTTAAATGATAAGGTTGGTATGGGGCTGATCTAATACAAAAAGAAGTTATTCTTCAAATTAGATGAAAATCACCCACTCCAAGATTAAATATTGACTTCGGTGTGAAGCAAAATCAAAAGATTCAAAGAACCCAACACCCAACTAGAGGTGAATTTCCACATAATATTTTACCTCACATAAGATGCTATTGTTTTGGTAAGATGGTACATTCTAAAAATGTATGTTCTATATAAAAGATGTACCAAGGGGAACAAGGCCAAAAAAAAGTGGTCGTATAGAGCTCAATATTCCAGGTCATCATTTGATTTTCATTGTTTTAAGTGTAAAAGACTTTTTCATTTGGAAATATATATCAAATCAATAGTGTTGAGGAATGTGATGAAACAAACATGATTTGTTCATAAAAAGCAGCCAAATGTATCTTCAAGAGAGATGAAAATTAAAAATTTATTTTTAGCTCTGTAGCTTAAATCTGGATCATCATATACTGAGAAAGATCATGACTATAATTCCATGTAATAGATATGTGTCCAAAAGAAAAGTTCGGAGTAGGCAGTGGCTTTGGAAATTGCATTCAAGGCATCAGATCTCATAGGGATATGGATCATTGATAGAGGATGCACTTACAAGGTGATAAGAAATAATGATCTGGTAACTAGAAAAAGGTTTGATAAAGAAGGAATTATTTGATTTGTAATAATGAGGGATTGAAAGTTATTGGTTAAGAAAAATCCTTGTTTGGTGGAAAAAAAATCAGACGAGCAGATGTCTTGGTTGTTAAGGGGCTTAATCACAAATTTCTTAGTGTTAGTCAGTTGTGTTACTAAGGAAATGCCATATGATTTTCCATGAAATTATGTATCATGAAAACAATGTATTATGTTGTTCTATTGTAAGTAAATAATCTGAAAGGGAATTTCTACCTCATGAGTGGTGAATAAGATATGTGATTTCTGTCCAAGGATGAAGAAAACTCGTTATGGCTTAAGCATCATGTCCACATAATCAAAGGATACTTGCACGATCTGGTGAAATATGATGAATGTCAAAATCTCTATAGATTATCATGTTACTGTATTCATATGTGATATTCCTTTCAATAGTTAAAGATCATTCAAAATACATATAAGCCAAATCAGAAAAAATCAACATGTTTTCTTGAGTTAGTGCATATTGATGTATATTGGAAATTTTTTCCAAGGGCTATTGATGTGAAAAGATATTATATTCTCTTCACTAGTTACTATAGAAGAATAGAATGGGTTTCAATAATCACCCATAAATATTAATTATTAAGTTGCATTAAAAGATATCAACGTGAATGTGAAATTATGATTGGTCAGAAAATCCAGATGATTCGAATAGGTAATGGAATAATGTTCATAAGTAGCCAAGTGGAGGATTATCTTAAAAAATAATGTATAAGGCATCAAGTTTCAATTGTGAGAACTCCACAAAAAAATGTAGTTGTTGAGGGAAGAAATCGGATTTCCAACAACATTGCTAGAACAATGATCATTGAGAAAGTCCTTCTGGAGAAATTTAGGAAAGTAGTAGTGATGACAATAGTATACACTTAAAATAGAGCTTTAATTTGTCCAAAAGATGAGAAGACTCCAAATGAGTTATGGTATGGGAAAAATCCACCATTTAAGTACATTCTAATATTTATAAGTGAATGTTTCATTATCAATAAAGAGAAAAAAAATTAAATTTGAATCTCGTGGGGATGGAGGAATATTTCTTGTATACTCAAAGAAGAGAAAACAATATAAATGCTTCAATAAGAGGATAGAAAAAATAGTTGAAAGTCATATTCTAACTATAGTAGAGAATGAATAGAATCATAAGAAAATAGATGATCAAAATCAGGGAGAAAGTGATTAAGAGATGAGAATGATAGGTGATGGTCCAGTCCCAAATATTGATTCAGAAGAAGGATTAGATGATGAGAACAAATCAGAGTCTTCTCGGAGACTTGTGAGAAGAGATGAAATGGACATGAAAAACATAATTGTTTATTAGACAACACTAGTTCATACAAAGAGGATGAAGTCTCAATAGAAATAATCATAATTTTCACAAATTTGAACCAAAATTCTTGGATGAAGCAGTTGGATATGAGAATTGGTTTCGTGTAATGAATGAAGAGCTTGACTGAATTGAGAAAAATCCGACATGGGAAATTGTTTTGAGTCCAGATGACAATAATGTAATAGGGATAAAATAATTCAATAACAAGAAAATGAATTAATATGGTAGTGTTATTCAAAATAATGCACACATTGTGTGAACAGGGTACACTTAGATAGAGGGTATTGATGTCTTTGAGATGTTTTCACCTGCTGCAATGCTGGAGTCAATCTGATTAATCTTAAAAAAAGCGGTATAATGAATGTTAAAAGTATTAGAGATGGATTTCGAGTCAAAATTTCTAAATAGAGTCCTAGAAGAAGAATATTATATTGAGGATCATGATGGTTTTCACATTCATGAAGATGAGAACAAATTTTGTCTGTAGAAGAAAACATTATATGGTTTAAAGCAAGCACCAATAGCATGGTATTCAAGGCTTGATTAGTTTTTAAAGAACTTTGGTTTCCAGCATGGTGGAGTTAATTAAAATCTTTATTACAACAATGTAAACAGTCAATGGATGATTGTTACAGCTTATGTCTATTATATAATCTTCATTTGATTAGATGAAGTAAAATGCAAAAAGTTTCCAAAATTCATGAAATGAGAGTTAGAAATGTCGATGATTGGTGAGAATACATTTTCCCTTGGCTTACAGGTGATGGAAGGAAAAATGGAACATTTATTTCTCAATTTATATATTCAAAGGTGGTTCTGAGAAAACATGGAATGGAAAATTCTAGAGAGATGAATACTCTAGTTTCCACTTGAATGAAAGTATCATGTGATGATGATGGTAAGGTAGTTAATATAATTTAATATAGGGAAATCATTGGAAGTCTATTATACCTGATAATAACAATGTATGATATTTTATTTTCCACATGCCAAGCGGGAAGGTATCAAATAAATTACATAGACAACCACATGATTGTAATAAAAAAAATTCTTCGGTATATCAAGGGAACAGTGGAAATTTTCCTAATGTATAATGAAAAATATCAACTAATGTTATGGGGATATACATATGTGGATTGGTATGGTTTAAAAGATGACAGGAAATCAATATCAGGAGGTGAATTTTATTTTTAAGGATTGGTTATTTCATGGTTAAGAAAGAAACGAGATTGAAATTTATTAAGCACTTCAAAAACTGAATACATTGTGGCTACTCAAACATGCAAGCAGCTATTGTGGATGAACCAAAAAATTGAAGATATGGGAATTGAAGTGAAATTTTCAATCAGAATCCATTGTGATAATTAAAGTGATATACATCTGAGAAAAAATTCCAATTCATTAGTCTTTGAAAATGCACATTGAAATTAAAAATCATTTTATCATAGAGAAATTGGAACAAGGGTTTATGAAGTTGGAGTAAGTTCCTACAGAACAACCAGTTTCATATATTCTTACAAAGGCCTTACCCAGAGAAGAATCTGAAAGGCATCGATTGTCTCTGGGAGTCTAGTCAACTTCCAGCACAATGAAAAAGTTTGGATGTGGCCCCCCTATCCCCGAGACATGAGGTGTCTTTCTCTAATGTGTTGATATGTGTTCTTTACCCTGTTTTAGAAAAACTTTAAGTGCCCTTCAAGTTTGTTGACAACGGGGGATAAAGGGTGACTATTCTAAGGGGATAAAAACATGGGGAGAAGCTACTAAGTAGAGCAGCGAGAAATGGGGAGTTGAAGATTAGCTGAAGCTATTGGAGGGGCATTATCTTAATGGGAGCATTAAATCTGATGCTGCTTGAAGTGATCGATCAATGATTAGATATCATGACAAATGAGGTTCATGATGAAAGCAGTTTATTGGTATCAATATGCTATCAAGAATTGGTGATTAGAAATGATGTGATTAATTGATAAAATATTCATTGTTATCTTGTTTCTCATACTGATCATGGCTCATGTGGGCTTAGATTATGTGTTGAGTAATTCCTTGATTGCTATCTTTATTATGTGAGGCGAATGGTGGTTGAAGTTGGAAGGAGTACTAATGAGGTATCAAAATATGAAACTCTGTTATGAGAAGAGTTTTCAATAAACCCAAAGGGGGGATTGTTCGGAAAAAATACCTCAAGGTATCCTCTCAGTATGTTTTCGGTGTGGTTGGGTTTTTTGACAAATCCAAATGATTTCAAATGAGTATGGTAGGTGTTTTCTAAATATATGTTTTTAAGGTGTTGTTATTTTCCAGGGTTTGCCACATTTTTGGGCCTCAAAAGCAGGAGTTTGATGTTTGAAAAGGAAATATATCTTCATATGAGTGAACTATATGAGTAACATTGAAGCAAAATCGACAAAGGATGATAACGACACACTATAATTCATGGACCACATACCACGTTCTAGGAACGGTACGTGGAGTGACAAGAATGCTATGATGAAGCAGTTCACGAAACAAAAAACTATTCACGATGGAAGGAAGTGTGGTACACAGATGGGTTAACGTCATTGGAGGAGATAAACCATGCAGTAACATAGAATGTACATGGACAAGTTGGAAAAAATGGATTACAGGTGGCTTGTTGTTCGCATCGGTATAATGATCGATATGCAGTGAAGGATGGATCGAAGATTTAGTAAATTTTGAATTAGAGTTTTTTGCGGATATCTTTTCCTATATATGAATTGATAATACCACTAATAACTTTTTACATCCAATATCATTAGAACATATTTTTTATTCAGGATTTCAGCAAAGTTCGAAGGAGGTTCGTGAGGAATAATTCCACATAAGCTAAAGTAATTCAGGTGGAAGAAATTATGTCGAATGTTTTTGATAAGAGATTTACCCACATACGACACGGTACACAGACTAAGAAGGTGCAATACATGGGTTGTTAGCAATGGAAGTCTATGAAAAATGACCATTTTGGAGATATAGGGTGTTTCGCTGAGGCAGTGCACGGACAATGAAAAGTTTGTAGACCGGAGGGGTTTCATGAAGGAGGTATGCGGAGTTGGTACTTGGTAGCAGTATACGATAGTGATGGAAAAGTTAGTGTATGCAAGAAGGGTGGTTTTCAGTAGCGGCAGGAGTACGCAGAAGAGGTGATCCATGTCCCAAACCTAGTACACAGTACGCAGGAGGACTAGGTTGTTTGCATTTTGTTCTAGGTAGATTGTGAATGCTTCAAATTTGTTTTCAAAAGTATTTTCCGGTAACTTATAGTACTTGAGAAAGTGGAATTCATATATAGGTGAAAAAGGGACCTCAACAGAGAATCTAATGACAGTTGAGGATTCAGTATTCATGCGAATGAAGGGACATACATGTCCATAAACTATGTTTTACTTATAATTCGATAAACTGTTTGTGGATTCTTTTCCAAGAGTAGTGAGTGAAGGAAGTAGAAGACAGTGACCATTTCCACTAGATGTGACCCAGAGAAAAAGGCATAGAGAGTAACCATTGGGAATGTAGTGAGAAGACCCTAAACATTGTAAAGGCAATGAGTCTTGGTATAGAATATCTATCCCGAACATTATACTCATTATTGGTAGTGCGCCTTAGTGAATTTGGTACAGTGGCACATTGTCAGTGTATGCTTCTTAGACGTAGCCTAGTGAGGGAGAACCAAGTAAAAATCACTTTTTCATGTGCATGAATTTATACATATTTATATATTGCTACAAGATGATGAGAAAAAAGTGTTTTTTCTAACAAAAAACATGATCTGAATGAGAGAAAGTTTTAATCTGCCATACCCTGATTCACCCCCCTCTCATGGTATTAGACCTAGTAGACCTAAAGGATTCTCTGTAGAGCCTCCAGGGAATTTATAGGGTTATGATCCTATCCATGGGATGATAATTATATCCTCATTTAAAAGAAATAATGTCCTCGTATTGACATAATGTCAAAATAAAATAAACTCACAGTTTATTTTATTCATTAAAACGTCTAGAAACTAGTTTTCACCATAGAATAATGTTGGTTGATATTAGGCATCGCCTAGAGAAAACACCCAATTACAAACTCAATGGGTGTCTTTTATTAACAACATGAGTCAATGTTCACGAGTTATTATGATTTTAAAATAAAATAATGCTATTTAATTTTTTTATTTACAGTTACGTCCTTGATGACTTTTTCTCCACATGACCTATACCTGCCAAAGTTAGGTCGCACCCAGGGTAAATATGCCATTCTTAGGTCAATGATGACATCATATTTTTGATCGTAACACTCTTTTAAAATATATACAACTTATTTAAGGAAAACATGTGCGTGTACTATTAAACACAGATCATTGTTCAATGAATTTTTTTTTTGGAAAAATGAGCCTTAGAATCGCACAACATCTCAGTAGCTGGTCTTGAAATTTTCCCAAATAATTTATAAAAATAAAATTGTAAAAACATGATTCATTACATGAACAAATGGTTTTTTAAAACTCAAGATATCTTCTCAACCCTAGGTAGTGTAATTCTATTCCTCTAGTACTATCCATTAAGGGATAAGATCGGTATGGGAGTTAGTAGATGGGAATGTCCCCAGTAAAATTTCAATGCGAAATTTTGTAGTAATATTTTTTATTTTTTTGGCTCAAGAGATGAAATTGATGTCGACAATTATCCATGGTTTTCCTTTTATGACTACCTATTCTATCATCTGTAGAAATCCTTTCAATGGAAGATTCCATTTATTATTATACCATGAAAATATATAATAGGTAAGATATTCATAGATGTATTAAAAGAAGGTATTTCCACTATTCATTCATATTTCCCAATGTATAATCTTAGGTTCTAAAAGAATTATATAGAATAAATTAAGGTGCCGAATCCAATGAATGAATCCATCTAGAACAAGGAAAACATTAAATAGTAGAAATATTGAGTGAATGAAAATACATCATTCATTTTAATTTCTCATTTCTCCACCTCGAATTCCTCTAATATTTGTGGAACCATAAAGGACCATCCGTGGTCCTTATTTAATGAGCCACAAGATTGGATGTCACAGTTGAATGTTAAACCCAACATTGTATTAAACATCATACTCTTTTGGATATACATAGGGTTATGTGTTTATACATCTAGCGTTAGAATTTTTTTATCTTGAACCAATTTGTATTGTCCTATAGTATAAAAATTAGGATTTTCTTCCCAAATGAAATGAACTTTTACATATATGATTCATAAGGAACCATCTTGTGGTTGAATATATAGATGATTAGAATTTCCATGGGTCATAGTTATATAATGGATAAATCATCATATAATCCCAACCCATGAATCAATATCCTTTTTGAAATATGACAAGATCATAAAGAACCCCCCCCCCCCATAATTTATAAATAACGGAAATCATGTGGGAAAATACATTGATACTTATTAGAATCAATGCAATACTCTCTCTGAATTTGGATGATGTTTGAAATAGGGGAGACTTGTTTTACGGAGTTTTTTCAAAAAATAGATGAATGAAATGTTATTTCCTTGAAATGAATAAAATTTATTATTTTATAACTAAAATTTCACAAATAAAAATCTTGTGAGGTCACCATGAGAATAGAATGGTTTATCGCACAGACCATGATGTTGACCATGTCGATCACATGGTTATCTAAAGAAGTTTCATTAAATCACATAATTTACATGGAAGATTATGTGGACTGTGAGGATTCTAGTTTTGATGAAAATATACATATATAGATGAGACATTCTGTGTTTGTCACTGAGCTCTCTAAGATGAGATTGTATCTATAACATGTTCATATTTTACTGAAGAATTTTGGATGCTTCCTTTAATGAAAAAATTAAAATCATAGGGGCCATAAAAAAATATTTAATGTGGTTCCGCAAATAGTTGATGACAAAGAATGTGGGTGGGATTTTATACATACTTTGAATCAATGAGTTATATCTTCAAAAAAATTCAATTTATAGGAGAGAATTTTATAACGCCCCAAGTATAATATGTACAAATATATGAATTAAATATTTTATAAATCAATGTTGAAAATACATTTAATTTGTTTTAGTGAATTTCAATACATCATAATGGAGAACTATGTTCACACTGAGGTTGGGAGATACTATGTGAGGTTTCTTAATGCATTAGGTGTCCCGACATCATCATGAAAAGTGTCTATTAATGATGCTTCATGAGGTTATATAGTCCTCTGTGTGGTCTAACCATGCAGTGTAAGAGGATATGTTAAAGACACTCTGTGATATCTCTTCATCAATGACATGGAACAAAAAAATATTTGGGGGTAATTTTATGAAATATTTATAGAAGACTAAAAAATAACAAATTATTATAAATATCACTATCCCTATATATAAAAATAAATATTAGATGACACATGATTAGATGTATACAATGAGATAAAAACAAATGTTTCAACAAATTCCTCTCACATCGTTAGTTAGTAGGTAATCAAAAGGAAAAACCACCCATGAAAAACTAGAGTACATGAATAGACTAGGGAACTAGCAACAAGGTTGGTTACTATGCAAGGGCTGAATGTACAAATTCTAGAAACACAGTTTTAAAACCCAGGTATCCAATAATGCACTGGCATATCCCATAGATGAAACCCTAGGTGGTGACCCCCAATGGCAAAGATGACCTTATATATTTTATTTTATAATAATGAATTTAAATTCAACCACATGTAGGAATGATCAAGTGGTCAACCTCATGAGACCAACTTCATTTTATACTTTATATTTTGAAATGGAAACTCTCATTCAAGGTACATGATTTTTCTTTCATTCTATTATAAGACTAATCCAAATAAAATGAGCTTCAAGGATTTATCCCACCATCTTCAATACCTCATAAGCCCATTTAGATCCTCCTCCAATTCCACATAATGTATATGATCAGGGCATGTACACCAGTGTGCATCCGTTTGATTATGGACTTACACAATCAAAGGATTCTTGATAACTATCATCTCAGATAGGTAGAAACCTATGGGGGATCAAAATTATCGATTTACATGGTAATGGTAGTCACTATAGATAAACCATTAGAGAGGTCTGTCCTAGTTTAATGATGTATTTCATCTCCATTCAACAAGTGATCCAAAATAATGAATCCCTCTAGTTTAATCTTGTATTTATTCATTCAAGATACCATATTTCTACATCGATATCATTCACTCACCTACATGATGAATAGAATATGAGAGTATAGGATTCTATTTTACATGTAATACTGAATAGTTTTGTACTGGTAACATAAAAAATTCACAAGGGATAATTAAGGTGATCATACTCCATAAATACGATCCATTGAAATCCAATTGTACACTATCATGTAGGGTGCTCGATCATCTAGTATCTGTGGTTTTTAATATCAATGATAATGTACATGGGAATATAAATTTGAGATAAAAATTACATTGATATAATTTAAATTCCACTAATATTTTCCCCATACTATATTTATATCACAATCTATAATTATAGGGAACCCTCTTATGTGTAATCCCCATTAAATCATTTGTTGTTGCACCCTTCCAGAAAAATAAATTCCAACAATATAATGTTGATGTGGGTGGAAACATTCTAGGTAAAATGACATAAAACTATGTCAAAACATCATTAACACATGAAATTAAAATACATGGTATGGTATTGTCAAATTTTCTTGATCTACAACACTCAAACTAAGAGGTAATTGATTTTGGTTTCAATTTGATATGTTGGATGCATCTCTCTAGTATAAACCTGAAATCTTCAATAACTCATTTCCATTGTAACGCCCTGACCCCAGTTACCCAGAGTCAGTGCATTATTGCGTAGCATTGGCATGATCACAAAAGATCAAGTCTAGAAACACCGATTAGTTTAGTAGCCTTGGAAACACTAAATACATTCATAAACGTTACATTACATCATAAAGTGAAAAACAACAATAACAGAGTCTCCATTTTCCACACTCATATCCCCTTCAGACTATCCCTGCAGGTCCTTCCTATAATACTTCATCACATCCTGGAAAAATTAAAACATTGAAAGGGGTGAGCTCAGAAGCTCAGTAAGGATAAAAATATAGAGGAAGCTTTCATCAATAAACATAAACATTTAAAGCAATGTATAACTAAAACAAAATCCTTTTAAACTTGAACTTCAAAATAATATGGCAAATGTAAAATGAGATATTTCCATTTAATTCTTCACATGGAAATTCTACTGGTCGAATAATCACATGTAATATCAATAACCACTTTCATAATGATGGAATGCATAATGCCAGACTATCATAACCATGTAGACAAGGCCTTTTGCGAAGACCACAAATAAGATTTTGTCAAGGCCTCGTGCCAAGACACTAGTTTGTCTCATTAGACCTGCCGATGCATCGAGGAGCTATAGCGGGCTCCACCTGTCACTTATTATGTCCAATGCATTCCTCATATGAACAAGTTTAAACATGTCATAAACCATAACATAATTGTATCACATAAAACATGCATAAAGGAAACATAATATTTCCACACTTCAATCATAAGATATCAATACAACACATTGATATAATAAAAAATTTATCAAAACCATTTTCAATACCAAAATAAAAGAAAAGTAAAACATGGTATTTATTTTTCTTTTAAAAAAGGTTATGGATTATAGAGGAAGCTGAAATAATAGTCACGACGGAGGAGAAGTCGTTGTCACTGAATACGTAAGAAAAAACATTCCTTTTGTCGTTTAGTAAAAACGCTTCGTATAAAAAGATTCGTTTTGAATAAAAGTCAAAGGGGTTTATACACCGTATAAAAGAAATTTGTGTATAAGACAAAATATGCCTCAATGAATAAAGATTGAGAAGAAGTCCCTTAAAAATATCATTTTTAAATAAAATATATCTATTATGTGTATTCACTATATGTACACATAAAGAAAGTACAAATACAATATAGGAAATAATAATATCATGACCTAATTTGAAAGTAGGAGATTAACCCAATGAATTGAAATTGGGTTAAGAAATTCCCTTACCTTGCGTCCTGTCTTGACTCGACCGTTCTTTAACCTCCTGAATAATAAACTAGAGTTAATTTATAATTTCTTAAGAACCTTTTTCAAGTTTTTTATTCCTTTTATATCACTTATTACCATTTCATGAACATTATGTAATTATTTAAGTTAATAACGATCATTTTGTCGATCTTTGGTACTTGAGTCAAAAATAGACTTCTTATAATTAAAAGTTGTTCATGTGGTGAAATATCCATTACATACAGAATTATATTCATGATATAGATATCATATATCTCATATATATCCATTATATACATTCATTCATAATATTACATAACATTTAGAGATAAGAAATGAAATGCACCGTTCATGGAGACGGTAAGCCGTACGTTCACATGAACGCTACTTTCATTTCTATTTATTATTTAATGGAATGAAATCATAATGATATAAAGGTATAATATAATTCCAGTATAATATAGTGTATAATACCATTTACTTCATCCTTTATACATCCCACATATGGAATTAATGATTCAAATCACTTTGAGGGGGCGGTAGTCCGCACTTCCTAAAATGAAAATATCGCGTTTAACCATAATGGAAATCATAAAGGTATGACATAAATGAAAAATACAGAAGCTTATGTAAAACATAAACATATTATATATCATATATAAATATATTGACATCTTAATGGCCACCATTGAAGGTTTTATGTGAGTGTTGAATAATCATCGTTTCGTGAGGCAGAAATTCGTCATCCACAGAAATAGTATGTTTTTTAACCATTAGATGTAGGTGTGTGTAAGTGTAGCTCGAATCCTTATTATAAAAAAATCCTAGTATATTTAGGATACTTTTTTTGTTACAAAATAAATGAATAAAAAGAGTTTAGGGGGTTTGAGAAGAAAAATAAAATAAAAGAACACAAGAGAAGACATTACCTTAAAAACGGGTAACTCTTTTTGATTTGAGCCAAAGGCTTCTTTGGGAAGCATTCTGCCCAAAGTGAGGCTTCTAGGAGTAAGGGATGGAAGTTGGGAGAGTATTTGGGTAGAGTTTGGCCGAGCCAAATGGCTTGAAAGTGTGAGTAAGGTGGTAGTGGTGGGGGCCTTTTATAAGTGGAGAGGAAGGGAACTCTTGGAAAGTAATGAAATATTACTTTATTATACAATGTGTTTCGAATTATAAAGGTCCCACACTTCTATAATTAGAGGATAAGGTGATAAGGGTTCTAAATATACCCATTAAATAGGATTTGGGCAAGTGTAAGCCTTGGATTTTACATTATCTATTCATTTTATTTAAATCATTAATTAATGAGGTAATCGCTGCATCATCATGGTGTCATAAATAATTTAATTTATTTAATATCTAAAAATTTTATAAAAACTATCATGATGTAGGAAATATTTTTATCGTTCTAATGAATATTTATAGTAAAGAATATGGCTTTTATAACCCCATTTAAAAATTGTTTTAGTAAAACAACTCTAATTTGTGACCTTTTTATTTTAACATTAAATAAAATGTTATTTATGTCATTTTCATACCAAAGTGGCTCCATGGGGTCCCCAAGTTGACCCATGGATTGTCTTGGTCGTCCATGACACATACAATAGTGGTTGGGCAAGTGTAAAGGTCATTCCATATTTTTATAATACTATTATTACATTAAATTTCACTAATTACCTTTAATCGCGATTAAGTATGCTTAAAAGTTACTATTCACCAAAAAATTATTTTAATCCCATTGAACCACATTTTACTTCCTAATTGAAACCATGTATGTCAGATTTTTGAAAATCAAATCACAGAAGTGGTAATATTTCATTTAAATGAAAAATCGGTTATTTTACTACAACTTAGTGGTTTCACTATTCATCAAAAATTGAAGTTTTTCAGAACAATGCCAAAATTTCACCCTAAGATATAATTGATATTCCGAATTCAAAAATTATGTCTATTTTATGAAGTTCCAAACATATAAATTGCATTAATTAATTTTATAATTAATTCCCGCAGTCACAACAAATAGCGTGTTTTTAAGAAACAATATATATCAAAAGATTTACAATTGTTTATGTCCAATTTCAAAGTGAAATTAATTCTAATGAACACCATTGGATAAAATGGTAAAAATATATTCTAATTATAGTTTAAAACCACTCAATAGTATAATTTATCACTATAAATTATTTTCATTAAAAAAGTTGTTTTTAAGTATTTTTCACTATTCATAGAAAATTGGATGTTCTCAGAAAATTACAAAAAATTAAACTTTGGATAATTTCGATATTCCGAATACAAAAATTAAGTCCATTTTGAAATATAAAATTTCTATAATTTTAAAAAGTGGGTATTACTATTCATAACAGCTACTTTGATTAGTTGTGGTGTGTGTTAGAACTCGAAGTTGCGTACAACACACGCTACTGTATTATTCAAGGAGAAGTGTACCATGGAAGCTTGGGGTGTTACATTCTACCCTCCTTAAATAAATTGCATCCTCGCAATTTGAAATTTTTCTTAGAAAATAAAAGGTTGAAAATAGAAAATTCCTTTGTGGAAAACCACATCGAAAATAAGGTTAATAAAAATATAACTTTAAAAGAATGAAAGATAAGTACAAAGGTCACCCGAGATAGCCTATAATAGGATACTATGAAAATATGGATATGGAAGAAAAAAAACCATCAAGGTCTGATGGAGAGTTGTAGAGAACTGGATTAGGAGAATGTTAACCATAAGAAAATCACAAACTTGTGATTGGTTAAATGGTCATTGAATCCCTAGTTGGAAAAGTTAACCGACAACGTTTTTGTTTTAAGTTACCTTTTATAAAGTTGAGGAATTTATTTAAGAGATTTTCCAAGAACGTAAGGAAATATACCTACTTGTCGTGTAGACTTTCATTCCTTAATAAATTTTTACCACAAACCCATCTTTCACTCCAAATGGTAACAGAACTCAAAAATATTCTATTTATCCTAATTGTATAAGGTTCTAAATATTACCACATACCATTTAGATTAGTAAAACTATTTTGTAATAACCAGGGACTTCCTGTAGGCTAGTGGTAGGTAATAAAGTCATGTCGCACTATGGTTGTTGGTTGGATTCCTGCAGCTTTGTCCGACGCGAAGGGTTATGCCCCACCCTGTAGGTTATCCTTTTCCTAAAAATATAGTATTATAGTATTCCAAAAATAATCTTCAAAAATGTTTTCACCTTATACAATACTATTCAAAGTTCAACTTAATCCATCCCAACATTTATAGTTATCCAAAATACCTTTGTCCAAACTTTCTCTAAAAGGTCTCTTAAATCCAAAATCAATTTATCAGATTCCCCAAACAAAGTAAAGTTTCTCTTATTGTCACATACTAAAAAATATGATTACCTTCATCATATTAAAACCTTACTGAAACAACAAGTACTGCAGTACAATCCTTATATATATATATCACATTATTCTAATAACCAGAATAAAATCCATGAGTCCAAAATCACCAATACATTAATTATTTCGCTTCAACTGTAGTAACAGCATATGATTGTCCTTGATCCCTTGGCCTTTTCTGAGGTAAGTTTCCCTGACGCTTAGGACATTCATTTGCATAATGCCCCATTTCTCTACAATTATAGCATTCAACATTGATAGCCTCTTTCTTTCCCTTGCAATCACTTGCCTGGTGACCTTTTTCTCCACATTTATAACAAACTCACATTCCTTTTAGGCAAGTACAAGGGTGATTCTTCCCACAATTATCACATATTGGAAAATTCTTCTTTTCCCATGTCCCTTTTTCCTTCATTCTCTCTTCCATCCTTTTCTTCTCTTTATTCCCTTCAAATCCATGAGGATTAGATAATTCTTTACTTATCTTATTAACACATGATACTATTTCTTCATATGTTGAGAACACATGGGAGATTATTTCCCTTCTAAATGTTGGCTTAATACCGTGAAATATATGATCCTTATTTCACTTTGGATCATACATATTGCTGGAGTTCACATTACTTCCACTGGGCACCATTTCTATACCATGACATAAACTAGGTTAGTTTATAAATTGCAATGAATAATTCCAAACTTGTAAAATACTTAATGTAAATTTAACTGTTTATGGATATAATCCATAATCATAAAAATGTTTTCTTTGAGGAAGTATATACTTATAACCCTTCATAGTGGTTTGTAAAGAAAACAAGAATTATCCTAAGCATATCCCTCGGGAGTGTCGTAACCAAGAGTGTAGCAAGGCCTGTTGTCGTGCACCAGTTCCCATTCGAGTCTAGCTCAAAGCGGTGTTTTCAGGTTTTACCCATAGGTACATCTGTGCCAAAGACGCCTCTACCTTCTCGTATCCAGACAGGGATGTATTGCTCAGAAAACTCACAACATCTCTATAATACCAAAATTCTAGGAAGTTCTTCTATACTAATCCTCAAAGTCTATCTTTGGGATATGTGCTCTAATAAGAGTTTATCTAAATCTATCTTCTAAGGTTAGTACTAAACTACCTATGATACTAACTGTAACGCCCTGACCCCTGTTACCCAGAGTCAGTGCATTATTGCGTAGAATTGGAATGATCACAAAAGATCAAGTCTCAAAAGACCGATTAGTTTAGTAGCCTTGGAAACACTAGATACATTCATAAACGTTACATTACATCATAAATTGAAAAACTACAATAAAAAAGTCTCCATTTTCCACACTCATATCCCCTTCAGACTATCCCTGCAGTTCATTCCTATAATACTTCATCACATCCTGGAAAAATTAAAACATTGAAAGGGGTGATCTCATATTCTCAGTAAGGATAACAATATAGCGGATGATTTCATCAATAAACATAAACATTTAAGGCAATGTATAACTAAAACAAAAGCCCTTTAAAATTGAACTTAAACATAATATGGCAAAAGTAAAATGAGATATTGCCATTTACTTCTTCACATGGATATTCTACTGGTCGAATAATCACATGCAATATCAATAACCACTTTCATAATGATGGAATGCATAATGCCAGACTATCATAACCACGTAGCCAAGGCCTCGTGCCAAGACTACAAATAATATTTTGTCAAGGCCTTATGCCAAGACCCTATTTTGTCTCATGAGACCTGCCGATGCATCGAGGAGCTATAGCGGGCTCCACTCGACACTTATTAAGTTCAATGCATTCCTCATATGAACAGGTTTAAACATATCATAAACCATAACATAATTGTATCACATTAAACATGCATATAGGAAACATAATATTTCCACACTTCAATCACAAGATATCAATAAAACACATTGATATAATAAAAACTATATCAAAACCATATTCAATACCAAAATAAAATAAAAGTAAAAATGGTATTTATTTTTCTTTTAAAAAAAGTTATGGCTTATAGAGGAAGCTGAAATAATAGTCACGGTGGTGGAGAAGTCGTTGTCGCCGCATATGTAAGAAAAAGAATTCCTTTTTTCATTTAGTAAAAATTCTTCATATAAAAAGATTCCTTTTGAATAAAATTCAAAGTGGTTTATACACCGTATAAAATAAATTTGTGTATAAGACAAAATATGCCTCAATGAATAGAGATTGAGACGAAGTCACTTAAAAAGATCATTTTTAAATAAAATATATCTATTATGTGTATTCACTATATGTACACATAAATAAAGTAAAAAATACAAGATAGGACATAATAATATCATGACATAATTTGAAAGTAGGAGATTAACCCAAAGAATGGAAATTGTGTTAAGAAATTCCCTTACCTTGTGTCATGTCTTGACTCGACCATTCTTTAACCTCCTGAATAATAAACTAGAGTAAATTTATAATTTCTTAAGAAACTTTTTCAAGTTTTTTATTCCTTTTATATCACTTATTACCATGTCATGAACATTATGTAATTATTTAAGTAAATAACGATCGTTTTGTCGATCTTTGGTACTTGAGTCAAAAATAGACTTCTTATAATTAAAAGTAGTTCATGTGGTGAAATATCCATTATATACAGAATTATATTCATTATATAGATATCATATATCTTTTATATATCCACTATATACATTCATTCATAATATTACAAAACATTTATAGGCAAGAAATGAAATTCACCGTTCATGGAGACGGTAAGCCGTACGTACGCATGAACGCTACTTTCATTTCTATTTCGTATTTAATGGAATGAAATCATAATGATATAAAGGTATAATATAATTCCAGTATAATATAGTGTATAATACCATTTACTCCATCCTTTATACATCCCACATATGGTATTAACGATTCAAATCACTTTGAGGGGGCGGTAGTCCGCACTTCCTAAAATGAAAATATCGCATTTACCCATAATGGAAATCATAAAGGTATGCCATAAATGAAAAATACATAATCTTAAGTAAAACCTAAACATATTATATATCATATATAAATATAGTTACATCTTAATGTCCACCATTGAAGGTGTTATATGAGTGTTGAACAATCATCGTTTCGTGAGGCAGAAATTCGTCATCCACAGAAACAATATGTTCTTTAACCATTAGATGTAGGTGTGTGTATGTGTAGCTTGAATCCTTCTTATAACAACATCCTAGTATATTTAGGATACTGGTGTTGTTACAAAAGAAATGAATAAAAAGAGTCTAGAGGGTTGGAGAAGAAAAATAATATAAAATAACACAAGAGAAGACATTACCTTGAAATCGGGTAACTCTTTTTGATTTGAGCCAAAGGATTCCTTGGGAAGAATTCTGACCAAATTGAGGCTTTTAGGAGTAAGGGTGGGAAGTTGGTAGAGTATTTTGGTAGAGTTTGGCCGAGCCAAATGGCTTTAATGTGTGAGTAAGGTGGTAGTGGTGGGGGCCTTTTATAAGTGGAGAGGAGGGGCACTCTTGGAAAGTAATAAAATATTACTTTATTATACAATGCTTTTTGGATTTTAAAGGTCCCACACTTATATAAATCGAGGATAAGGTTATAAGGGTTCTAAATCTACCCATCCAATAGGCTTTGGAAAAGTGTAAGCCTTGGATGTTACATTATCTTTTCATTTTATTTAAATCATTAATTAATGAGGTAATCGCTGCATCATCATGGTGTCATAAATAATTTAATTTATATAATGTCTAAAAATTATAAAAAAAATATCATGATATAGTAAATCTTTATATATTTCTAATTAATATTTATAGTAAAAAATATGACTTGTATAACCCCATTTAAAAATCGTTTTAGTAAAACAACTTTTGTTTGTGACCTTTTTTTTAACATTAAATAAAAAGTTATTTATGTATTTTTCCTACCAATGTGGCTCCATGGGATCCCCAAGTTGACCCATGGATTGTCTTGTTCGGCCATGACACATCCAATAGTGGTTGGACAAGTGTAAAGTTCATTCAATATTTTTATAATACTATTTTTACCTTAAATTTCACTAATTACCTTTAATCGCGATTAATTAAACTTAAAAGTTACTATTCACCAAAAAATTGTTTTAATCCCATTGAACCACATTTTACTTCCTAATGAAAACCATGTATGTCAGATTTTTGAAAATAAAATCACAGAAATGGTAATATTTCATTTAAACGAAAAATCAGTTATTTAACTACCACTTAGTGGTTTCACTATTCATCAAAAATTGAAGTTTTTCAGAACAATGCCAAAATTTCACCCTAAGCTATAATTGATATTCCGAATTCAAAAATGATGTCTATTTTATGAAGTTCCAAACATATAAATTTCATTAATTATTTTTATAATTAATTCATGCTGTCACAACAAATAGTGTGTTTTTAAGAAACAATATATATCAAAAGATTGACAATTGTTTATGTCCAATTTGAAATTGAAATTAATTATAATGAACAACATTGGATAAAATGGTAAAAAAATATTCTAATTATATTTTAAAACCCCTCAATAGTATAATTTATCACTATAAATTATTTTGAGTAAAAAAGTTTTTTTTAAGTATTTTTCACTATTCATAGAAAATTGGATGTTCTAAGAAAATTACAAAAAAATCAACTTAGGATAATTTTGATATTCTGAATACAAAAATAAAGTCCATTTTGAAATATAAAATTTCTATAATTTTAAAAAGTGGGTATTACTATTCATAACGGCTACTTTGATTAGTTGTGATGTATGTTAGAACTCGAAGTTGCGTACAACACACGCTACTGTATTATTCAAAGAGAAGTGTACTGTGGAAAAATGGGGTGTTACATCGATACCTATGGGGTATTATTACTCCTGATATCAAATAAATCATTACATCACCTAGATATATTATCCTTATCCTAACTATCTCTTACTCTCTGGACACATCCCTTAGGTACTCTCTCACTGCACACTATTCCCGATGAAATCATTCCCCCTTACCTTGAGATTCATTTTCTATCCAAGTATCTACCACATAGTCATCTTGGAGATCCATATTATCTATGAATAATCATAAAATCCTTCATCACTGGGTCATATTACTTTGGAGGACAACCAAACTATCCGTCTCTTATGAAATTCCCACCACAATCATTACTAGAATTTACTCACCAATTCACCCTTACCGCGTGATGTTAAACATCAGAAATAAGTACTTTTCACAATCCTTAAAACCATAAGATGTATCCCATTAATATACGATGAACTATGTGGGTTATAATAACATTAAAGTAGATACAAATTAAGGTATTTTCATGGGATAGATATCATAGTCATAATACATATCCCTTACATAGAGGATAATAAACCTCAAAGAGTCAAACATTATTGTATAAAAAAATATCATAAAAATATTAAATATTAAAAATATATAATGAACAATGATTAATACATACAAATGATAACAATAAAACAAGACTAAAATAAATTATTGGAATATGGGAAAACCAGATATGGTTGTTTAATTTTGGAATGATTAATGAATATGCTCCAAATCTATACATAGTATGAAATAATTCCCAACTAATGTGTGCGATGAGAATGACCTCCCATTATATAGAACAATCACTATTTTGAATAATCACCAGCTAGAAACCCTAGTAACTACATTCATTTGGAATGAAATTCCACTATGATATCTCTTGTCATAAAAGTGATAGCTAATGGGTGTTTGTAGTTCTATTAATAAATCCTATAAAAAACCCATCAAAACAAGCATCGTCGTGCAATAATATATATAATGAACCATTATGTTTCATACATCTATGTGTCTTAATTTTTTTTAATATAATGAAAGGAATAGTAATTCTACTTTATATTTACATTATTGTGATTTTAATTATAATTTAAAATTTAAAATATTTAAATTATTTATCCATGATGGTGTATATAGATTGGGTTATTAATAATGATGGAATTAACTACACTTCTCATGGAACTTTTTCAATGGGATGAATATGAATAATATAACACTAAAATTAAATTTTGTGGTTATAGAAATTAGTAACGATTTAGAATATGTGGCTACAATATATGGAGGCAAAAGTACGTAGTTAAGGATGGATTTCATTTAATATTTTTAGTTTAATGTTTAAATAATTCCTAAAATTTTATGTCGTATTAAAAATGATTCTATTAAAGATTCATTATCCTTAGTCTTTATTAACCTAAATTGATATTAATATTTTTATAAAATAGAAATTCTTTTTATAACTATAATAATATGGTTTCCTTGAAAAAAATAAATCTTACATATTTATTAATAATGTTATTGTCAAAATTATTAATTAATTATTAAGGTTTAGAATACATGTTTTTCCTTTCCATCCATCCAAAGTAAATTTTTTATTAAGAGAAGAAGAAAATTCACAAAGAGGACTACGGAGGTCTAAAGAAATGCAAACCAAGGGAATCCCCTCTTATCAAATCAACACATTCCGCCTTCAAACTGTTAATCTGTAAAATTTGAGCGTCTGTGGAACTGTGGTCAGCCATGGAGGCCAAAAAGTCTGCAACCTTGTTCCCCTCTCGATAAATGTGAGAAAGAGTAATGTTATGACCAAGCATATGAAGACAGTTCCTGATCACGTACTCTATGGACCACGGTGTAGAGCGTTTATTTTTTAGGCAATTTAGGAGGACAAGTGAGTCCACCTCCACTTCCGAGATGGCAACCTCCTCCTGAATGCACAAGGAAAGTCCTGTGAGAAGAGCCCGGGCCTCTGCTAGAATGGCATTTCCCCTGCCCAGAAAACAAGAGAAAGCCAGGATCGCATCACCCTTATTATCTCTAACAACCCCCCTCCAGAAATCACCCCCGCTGCGCAAGCTCTGTCAGTATTGAGCTTGTAACCTACAGCAGGGGGGTTCCATCGAACCCACTTCCCAGATCCTACTTCCTCAGGAAGGGAAGGATAAATGTTGTTCTTCTGCATGCATGGGAAAGGGAGGGACCACTGCTGCTTTTTAAAGAGCCATGACATGTCTATAAGCTAAAAACGTATGCGCACAAGGATAGCTCTAGTTGAAGGTCTAACTCCTTCGTATCAGGATTGGTTTCTGGCTTGCCAGATGCACCAGCACCCCACATTAAAGGAGACAGCACGGGAAAGGCGAGTCTTCTCCGAACCAAGCGCACCTTCAAACCATCTTTCCATAAACTCATACTCTGTCTCCTCAGAGCTTGGAGACCTGACTCCCCCAAGAAAGGACCAAACCTCCAACGCCCATTCAATTTTGAAGAAAAGGTGATCCAAGCTTTCCTCTATTTGCTTCTTGCAACAGTGGCATCCTGAGGCCAAATTGATCCCAAGTTTCTTGATATTGTCATCCGAAGCCAGGGCCAGATTTCGGATTCACCAGGTCAAGAAGTTCATTTTGGTCGGGATCTGGCGACACCAGACCACGCCGTTCCACCGATCCAGGGGCCTCGAGTGGACCCTCCACCTTTGGAAGTCTCTGTTATTGAAGACCCCCAAGGATGATGGAGTGAAGACACACCTGTCTTTCTTGGAATTCAACACGATCGAATCAAAGACAACCTGTTGGTCCGCATTCAACACTGCCTTGATGAAGCGGGGATGGCATTGGGCTTCCTTGAACGAGATCAAAGGCGCCTGACATCCTGGGAAAGACAGAACAGAGCCTGCCAAGTTCTTATTCCAGAAGGAGATGTCCCTTGTACCAGCAATCCAACGAGGGCAAGAAGACAAGGAGAGAACCAGAGGTTGGACTTTGGCCCACAGCGGGGAAGCTGGTCCACAACTTACCTCCTCATTACCCCTGAACAAAGGTGACATGCATTGACCCTAAAGAGTATGCTCTTCCAAAATATCCCATGTGAGCTTTGCATGGGCCCCTTCGATAGTATAATGGAGGCTGCGACAGTTGATCCCCCCTTCGGAGATGGGTCTTGCCAACCTCTCCCACTTTGTCTAGTGTCGTTTACCTTCAGACTTAACATCCCAGATGAAGTTGCAAAGAACAGCGTCCACTGCTTTGATGACTCCTTTTGGCACGTTGGAGGAAGCCAAGGAATGAATGGGAATGGCTGAAAGAACACTATTAACCAGAGAAATGCGTCCTCCGAAAGAAAGAAACTGATTCTTCCAGTTAAGAACACGTCTTGAAATACTGCTTAAGATTCCATCGAAGTCACGGATCCTCAATCTTCCAGAAGAGATGGGAGTGCCCAGATATTCCATTGGGAACTGCCTGAGTTTCATGTTGAGCCTGTTTTTGAGGGAGTCCAGACGCTGAGATGAGTTACAGTTGGAGATGAAGAACTCACTCTTATCCTTACTCAGAACCTGACCACTCCAGAAGCAATAGTCCTTTAGAATCTCCATCATACATTGGATGGATCTCCTTCCCCCATTGAGGAATATCATAGTATCGTCGGCAAACATAAGGTGGGAGATATTAGGGAGGCTATATTTCCTCCGGAAAGGAAGTAGGTTCCCTTATAGTATGCTCCTGTTGATTGAGGCACTCAAAGCGTCTTGGGAAAGAATGAACAGGCTGGGGGAAAGAGGGTCTCCCTACCTTAGACCTCTAGTAGCCTTGAAGAAACAGTGAGTTTTTCCCATAAAGGAAATTCCCAGCCAAGAAGATCTCACGCATCTGAAGACATTGTCCACCACCTTTGCCGAGAACCCCATTGTCGCCAAGGCTCTGTTGAGATAGCTCCATTCAATCCGATCATAGGATTTGTTCATGTCAACTTTGATGGTGAGGTTGGATCCATGAGTTTTGTGGTTAGTATCCCTCACCATCTCATGTGCAAGGGCGATGGCCCCCTGAATTGATCTTCCTCGCACAAAGCCGTGTTGTTCAGGAGAAATCCATGAAGGCAACCACGTAGCCAGTCTTAGGTTGATGAGACAAGAAAGGATTTTGTATGGGAAATTACAGAGACTGATCGGCCAATAATGGGACAGAGAGTTGGGATGTTTAACCTTGGGAAGAAGGAAAAGTGTCGTGGCAGAGGCCACCCTAGGTAGAGACCCCCCTTGAAGAAATCCTGAATAGCTTCAATAACTTCACCTTTGACCACCTCCCATGATACCCTATAGAAAGATCCAGTGAACCCATCTGGACCAGGGCCACTCTCCGGATCCAGCTTCTGCATGGCTTGAAAGATCTCATCCTCAGAAGGAATGGATTCCAAAGAACGATTCTCCTCCTCTGAAACTCTGTTCTGGATCGCCTCCCACAGCCCCGAAGTGCCTGTCGGATACCCACTAGGCATTCTGGGATTCCGACCAGCAAGAAGATCCTGGAAGTAATGAAGAGACAACTTCCCCACCTCTTCCCTGTCATTCACATACGAGCTATCCTCCTGTAGGATATTTGGCTTTTCCCACCGCTTCTGTTCTGAAATTCATGCATGGAAGAACGCGGTATTTTTGTCGCCCTCTCGGAGCCACTTCACTCTGGACCGATCCCGAGCCTGTCTCTCTTGCTTCAACATCTCCTCCGCCCAAATTGCTTTCTTAGTTTCCAATTCTACGGCGGATTCCTCACTCCAAGTTTCCTCCAGACTCCGTTCCAAATGCTCCACCTCCTAAGAAAGGGACTCAAGCTTTCTATCATTAAGGGAAATGCTTCTGCACCAGATCTTCAACCCGTTTTTAACACTTCTAAGCTTGTTATGAATGGCTACCCATGAGTAACCTTGGGTGGGAGCATTCCATTGATCACGAACTACATAGTGGTAACCCTTGTATCCGGCCCAATATGGGTAGAACCTGAAGGAATATTGAGAAGGCTTACTGGGAATGATCGATATCTTCAGCGGAGAATGGTCCAAAATACCACGGGCAAGATGAGTGACATCGTCCTGGGGAAAAGAAGCCAGGGAGTTGGAGTTAGCTAGACAGCGATCAAGCCTACTCCAACACCTATTTTTTCCACCCTGGTTATTGCACCATGTAAAACAGTCCCCTCGAAAGCCCAGGTCGAGTAGTCCACTTTTTGTAATACAGGAAGAAAACTCCAGACTGGCCTGCCTCAGGAAGGCTCCTCTCCCCTTCTTCTCCTCCGGGTCACTGATGATGTTGAAGTCGCTCATCACGAACCAGGGAATGTTCATCGGCATGAATGCTTCGAGATCATGCCACAGTCTCAGTCTTGCCTGAGGATCACAGCTTCCATACACAAAGGTTGCAAAGAACAAGTCTTCTCCCTTCTTGACTTTCACCGTGAGGAATTGGTCTCCTGCATCAATGAAATCCATTGAGACATCCTTCTTCCAGAACACCCAGATGTGGTTGTTGATAGAGCCTGCATGCAAGTGGCCATGCATTCTGGCATGACAATAGAAAGAGTTAATTTTCCTCGGGTGTTGTTTCGGTTCCAAGATAGCCACGAGACATGCTTTTTCCCCCTTGATTCTGAAGCTATGAAGTCCGTCTTTAACCAAGCTCCAAGACCCCGAGCATTCCAGACTATCATGTTCATCATCTATCACGGGAGGATCCGTCTTTGGCCCCGGTCTTCTTGGTCTTTGAGATCATGAGAGTAGCACCCTCCCGTTGAAGCCTTACTTGAAACCGAGTGTGGGCACTAGGGCTCTGTACAGAGGGTGAGGAGGCCTGTGCCAAAGAGGAAGAGATGGAAATCACAGACTGCCCTTCATCCCTTCGCTGATCAGGCACACTATTGCTATCCAAACGAGGGACCTCAGGTTGCTTCAGACATTCCCCATGACCATAAACCGTGGTATGAAGACATAGTGACAAGGAGGTAGTGTTGCTGGTAGAGGCTCTCTTATCCCTAACTGGATGGCCTGCCTCCTAGAACCCATGAGGATTAGGACAAAGACTCCAAGAAGGATAGACCAAATCCACCAACTGATCCCACAAACGTTCTAAGCAGGGGGAAGGTCCCTTCAGTGCGACCCTCGGCCCCTGATCCTAAGAGAGCGAAGGAAGAGGAATCAAGTCCCTGATCTTTAAGGGAGGGACTATTGCTGTAGAAGCCTCAGGGGACTCCAGGACTGGGACTGATGGACCAGGGTCTCCGGTAATTGGACCCTTGGTTGAACAGGAGTTGCTCCTCGAATGGTTCCTACATTGAGGCCTAGAATGACCCTGTAGATAGCAAGCCGTACAGAAACGGGGGAAGACTGGGTAAACGATGTCCTGGTTCCAAGACGCCTCTGGCACCGTAATGACCAGGGTCTCGGGAATTACAGACGAAAGAAACATGTAGTTAGAATAGTTTATGTTCTATTAGACGGTGATGACCATTTATTTAGATAAAAAATAAGGGAGATTAAAAATTCATCTAATTATTTTAATTACCCCAACCCTAGTAGCCTAGAGTTGTTGGCTATTTTGTTTCATTTGTGCTAGATACCAGTGATCACATTCCAATGGACAAAGTCATTTGTAGTCTTGTTAAACTAGGTATAAACATTATTATCCCATTAAATTTAAAATATAACTTAAAACATAGTAAAATTAAGAATTAAAAATCATTGAAATCATTCAATGATTCCTTTATCATATACTTGTGAAGTGAAACCAATTAAGGTAGTTTAAAATTATCATTATGGGTTACATACAACAGAATATTTCATAAATCAATAATTCATAACAAATTTAAAAATATAAATGAATGAACACACATTCAATTAAATCAATACATGACTATCATGATTAGATATGTCATAATAAATATTAAAAGGTAAATAACTAAAAACACATTCCATTTAATCAATGACATGAGTAAAAATTGCATCCATTGATAATAAAAATTCCGTAATCTCATGGATAATAATAATTGAATTCTAAATGTTAGAAATTTAAAAAAAGTACATCATCATATCTATACACTCAAGACATTTCACCAATACAATTTAATCAATGATTAGGTATAAACTAGAAGCACATTAAATGTTATCTTACTTGTTATCCCCATGATACTATAGATACATCGAGATTTTATGTATAACTAATCCCCACACATCACTATAAGTCCAATTCATTCCTCATATATCAAATAACTATTTTAAATCATGGGAAATATTCCTTATCAATAAATGACGGTATTAAATACAGAATAATGAATATTAATATTTCTTGAATCAATCAAATAACATACAAATTTAAACAGCATATTTACAAATTATATATGGTTTAGGTAATAACCATATCCATGATAAAATGATTATTGACATTTAAAATAAATTTTATTTTTAATAAGAACAGTAATGTGTATGTATCAAGGAAATGATAATGGCTATAAAATGAATCTTAAAAGTGAATATAAATAAATTTTGCAATAAAACATATCATAAAACATATGTAAAAGGATTAGGATGGTATCATTGTATCATATCCCTTTTCTATTATAATTACAAAAGGGTAGTAGTTGTTAATTAATAAAAATACAATAAAATGTCTATTAAATATTGTTTTTGACTAAAAAACCCTTTTCAAATTTAATATCTATTAAAATAATTCAGGAATATTAATGGAGAAAATAATATGAAAAAAACCATAAAATTATTTAAAATAATATTCATTTAAATTAGTTTCATGATGGTGGAAAAAATTAATACATGTTGAGTATGATAAAAAAATATTGATTTCACATTTCTATATGAAAATTCATGAGGTACCCCATTCATATAATTAAGAGGAGATTAGTTTTAATTTTTTTCAAAAGTCATTGATAACATACAATTTCTATATTTATTATTTTAAATAATTGGACGTTTTAGAATATGTGGATATGGAATAAAATTATTTCTAATAGAAGAGAGTAATAAAGATTAATTTTATTAAAAACATTTTACTTTAATTTTATGTAAAAAATAGAGAAAATAGTAATATTATATGATAATTTCATTAATTACAAGATAATAATATAATTAAAAGTTCTTATTAGGAAATTATTGAATAATTTAATTCAATTTAAATTCAATCATAAAAATTATCAATTAAAATAATATTGTGAAATAAACAATTAAAAACATCCTAATGTTGATGTTATAATTAATAAAAGATGTCATTATTGGTGTAAAATTAAAACCCGTTTAAAACACTGCTTAAATTAAAAAAATAAATTATCAAAATTTCTTAAAAACATAATATTATAGTATCCAAGATAGGAATGAAGTAATAAAATGTAATAAAAAAATTAAGTCCTGAAATTTCTTTACAACTTGGTAACATTCTCATAAAATCATATTGGGTGAAATAATTAAAAATATAACTTATACTACAATTAATAATTATTTAATTATGATATTTCATTAAAATAGGATGCATTTAAAACATTTAAAATAAATTAGTTTCATAACATTAAAATATGACTCAATGAAATGAAATTTATATAATATTCAATGACATAAATTTCCCTTAAATTATATATTCATTAAAATCATGTATAAAACTTTTAAAAAAATTATTAATTTATTAAAAAAACATATTCACACTTTTCTTATCAAATATGATCATATTATAACATCTTATCACTATTTTGTTAGTAATATTTCATTATTACCATTTGTTGGTAAGAGTAGTTAACTCAAGAGGGGGGGTGAATTGAGTTACAATAAAAATTTCTGTTTAAAAGATATTAGTTTTCCATAAAATGATTTCCCAAAAAGAGATGCAGCCCAGTTAATCAAGGTTATACTGTTATAATAGTTTGAATTTTTAAACAACTTTTTAGAAGAATGATTAATTCTCAGTAATCTTAATTGGTATTATTAAAATTACTTTTGAAGTTATCCTACTATGCCAAATCAGATATAACTTCTTTCCAAGACTAACTATCAAAGTGAATTTAGTGTTTTTCTGGATTATGTAGTAAAGAATAAAAATAGAGTAGACTAAATTTAAATGGCACATCAGATACAAAACAAGTAGTTCAGTCTCTAGTCGAGACCTAATCCACTCCACTTGGTGATCACATACCACCAAGCAGTTTATAAAGATAAACTCTGATCCACACCCTGGATCGGGGTTAACAACAATACATGGGCTGTCGAGGCCACGCTGGGACCTCTTCCACAGTTTTTGTGGGTAAACAAAGTAACGACCAGGCCACACAGGGACCTCTTCCACATTTTTCATGGCTAAGAAAGGGTAAATAATTTTGTGTGAGGATTTTGAAATCCTCCAGTTCAACGCAAGAGTCAGTGTGTCTGTAAAATATACAGAGTACACACACTGATCGAAATTAAATAAAAGAATCACTGAGAGAGAGAGTAAATATTAGTTCAGAATGCTCTAGTGATTAGCAGTGCAGCTCTGGACTCCTTGGATAAGACAGAAATGCTTCTGAGTCCTTCTCTGGTTTTTCTGTTGAAAAACAGATTGTCGTGGTTCATCTTGTGTTCTTCACGAGTGAAGATGTTCTCTTGATCCCATTGTACTTCGTGTGTTCTTCAGTATAGTTAGGTTGCATGCATGAGACAATTGTTTCTTTGAAGATCTTGCAATGTGTTCTTCGCTGTTATGCTCAGGCTTGATTTATTGTTGAGTACAGTGTACTCGCATTTTTTAGTTGTCGCGTGTGTCGCGTTGTGTGACAATTCATCTTGGGAACACTTCTATTTATCTTTTAATGCATGGGTTTTGGGTGATAGGTTCCTTGTGTGTCATACCTCGTACCTCAAACTATGTCTACAAAGAAACATTAATTATGTTAGTACATTAATGTCATCAAATATGACTGTTAAAAAGTTAAATAGAAGAACTAAAAAATATTTAGGAAACAGTTTCACAGTAGTTATGCAAACGGTGTCTCCTTCATGGTGCCTCTTTCACGGTATCTCATTCACGGTGTCTCCATCACAGTATCTCCTTCATGGTGTCTCCTTCACGGTATCTCCATCATAGTGTCTCCTTCACGGTGTCTTGCTTACGGTTTCTGGATTCTGGTGCCTTGCTCATAGTTTCTGGATTCACGGTGCCTTGATTACTATGTCTTGCTAACTGTGTCTGGCTTACTATGTCACGATGTCTCGTGGTCTTGGTGTCTCGTGGTCACGGTGTCGCATTTGGTCATGTTGTCTGACTTACTGTGTCAAGCTTCACAGTTCCTTGTACTTAGGCAAATAACTGTATTCAGACTTAAATAGTAATATGCATAAAATGAATTAAGCATGACCCTTATAAGGTATGAGATAAATTGAAACATAAATACACTTTATTAATAAGATTTGTGAGATTTGTGATCATTAATAAGATTTTTAATTATTATTGAGATTTTTGATCATTAAAACATTATTAATACATGACATGTCCAATAACCACCCCCTTTTTGAAGATCACAAATCAAGTATAATTAAAGGGTAAATTGAATGCAGCTATAGAGAAAATAACATATAGAATAATAGATAACTATTCTCCCCCTTTTGGGATTATGAAAAAGTTAAAAAAAGAAAGGATAAGCAGTTCACATTTCATTAAAAGTGTTCAGAAGACAACATATTGTAGAAATAAAAAAATCAATTACATACCCATCAACAATATAGCAGTCACTGGTCTTCATTAGGGATTAGCCTTCTCTTTGCCTTTATCAGCAGTAGAAGAGGAAGCCATAGGGGCAGTTGCTGATGTAGAAGAAGTCATAGAAGTGGTAGATAGAGAAGGTAAAGGGAGACCTTCGAAGACTAATGGAGCCAAAGTTGGACCAGTAGAAGATATTGGTCGTTGCTGGTCAAGGATGATAGGCCTGATCTGACTAACATCCTGGCCAATAAAAATGGTTGTGGAAGCTAAGGTAGAAGCAAAAGTATGTAATCCAGGTCTGAGATGAGCATCCACTGGAGCAACAGTTGTTGTACTTTTTACATGAAGATAGGACTTCAGAAGTTTAATGAAGTATGCATTAATCTCTCCTTCATAATGCATGGCCTTTTTAAAATCATCTTTATTTTCCTTGAACATTTCCAACAATCTGGTAAACTCAGTGAGCTTCTAGACGTGGTTTTTTAAGGCTTGAGTTATAGGAGGAATTCTTAGATTCTCTACAAGATATTTAAAGTGGTTTTTCACGTCAGTTCTGGAGAAACTCTGGATGAAATAGAAGTCCACTTTCTTGGAGATCTCTTACTGAGCATCATTGGTAATCTTTGAGTGAATTTGAACCAAGTCAAGCACACTATCACTATTCTTAGCAACTTCAGATAATGGAGCCATATCAAATTCACTTAAGGCATTTTGAATCACTTCCTTGACAATAGATCTGAGTAGAGAACTATCCAAAGAAGGAGTAGAGGTTTTACCAGAGGGAGTAGAAGCTTTTACAACTGTGGTTAGAGACTTGAGCTGTATCAGGACCTTTTGAAGACAACCAGTATATCCATCTATGAATTTGTTCAGGTTCTCCACAAGCACTCCCATGTGGTGCAACATTGGTGTGTGCATTTCTCCAATCTTTTCATCAATGGAAAAGTGGTATGGATGAATCTTGGACACAATATCTTGAGAGATGTTTGAAACAGAAGGTTCAGGAGAAGCAAGAGTAGGTGAAGGAGAAGGCTCTGATCTTGAATGTAGTTCTCTTTGTAGGCCTTCAACCATGATTTTTAGAGTTACAAATTCAGTACTAAGAAATTTTTATTCATCCCTTACTTCTTGAATTTCATGAATCATATTGGGTTTAATGTGCCAGATAATCTTTTCTAAAAGCAGTGGGGCATCTTCCTGACTCAGTTGGGGCATAAGACGAGGTTGAGAGGACAAGAGTTTCTCAACTCCAGCTAAGACAGTGTCTCCAAAGACTTTCAAATCATCTTTACTGAAAAAATATTGTTTTTCAGGTAAACGTGCAATGAGTGTGACATATTTCAGTTGAAACAAAGAAGAAAGATCAATCCCAGTGGTAGTAACCTATTGAGATTCACTCAGATCATAAATGAGAGGGAATTTATACTGAGTGTGCACCGAATATGACTCAGTAGGTTGAGATACTTCATTAGACTAATCCTCATCACCCTCATCTTCATTAGTGTTAAGATTTTGAAGTTCATCCCCCTCAATAAGTGCTTCCATTTCAGGACCCTGAGTCTCAGGTACTTGATTTAAATCCACTGATTCATCTCAAATTTCCTCAGCCATCTCTTTCCTAGCCAACCTAAAGGCTATCTCCATCCTCTCTTCAGTAGAGAGAATTATCTCAGGAATATATTTTTCCAGAGGAAGGTCTTTCAGATTAGCTTCATGGATCATAGGGATTTCTTTTTGAGTTTCTTCTAGCACAATAAGGAGTTCTCCTTCTACAGCCTCTTCCATGACAGGGAGTTATTCTAGATTTGTTTCTTTCATGACATGCTACAAAGGTTCTGGGATAACTAATTCTATTATAGCCTCATATTGGATTACCAGATTCACATCACCTCTAGGGACATGAGGTTCTTCTTCAAGAACAACAGGAGGAATAATAGGCCTTTATTCCTCAACAACAACTTCTTCCCTTTGAGGTACATTAGCTTCTTCTCTATATGGTACTTCAGCTGCCTCTTCCTCTTCTTCTTCATCTTCTGGATACTCAGCAACTTCAACTGGTTCAAAACCAAGATCAGTAATGTCCTTTGGCCTTGTTGGACAATATACAGGATTTATCTTCTCATAGAGATTATCATTATCTTTATCCCACTCCTTCTTCGAGGGGTTCCAATTTATTTTCATCCTCCTGATGGTAGGTTTATATAAATAGTATTCATAGTCCATAAATACTTATTCATTGGTTACAACAACTCATTTGGCAACAAGCATAGTTGAAATCAGCCTAGAGTAGAACAGAGATGTGGATTTGGATGTGACATTGATCAATTCACACAGATGGTGAATGATATATTTGCACATATTTCTCTTTTGGCCATTCTTCATAAGATGAATCATAAATACATCCTGATACTTTAAGACAACAAAGTAACCTTTCCTCAGGGTAATCAGATTTTCAGGAAATTTGAACAACATCCTTGTCTCACCATCATGTTCAGATGTTATGGCCCTTCTCTTGGTGCCATTTCCAGTTAGGGTTTCCATTGCATTTTCTAGGTCGAAGAAATTGGTTGTAGGTGGGGGCTATCACTGATAATCATCACAAATCCCTTCGCGAGGTATACTATGGCATGCAGCCCATTACCTCGATGAGAAGGAGCATCTTTATCCATTGACCCAACTCCCCACAATATAGCTTTCACCAGCATCAAAATAAAACTTTACATACTGATAGAATTGAGCTACCAAACTCACATAAATGGGTCTATCCATGAGAACCATTCGAGCCAACCTTGTTCTCTTAAAACCTTTATAACCAGAGATTTGATAGACAATATCCACTCAGGACAAATTTCCTTTTCAGGTACAACACTATGGTTTACCAGGTTTGGATTTAGGGGTCCTTCGGGCGCTATCTTCGGTTCTATCTTATTTTTCTTCGAGATGTACTTCTCAGGTGTAGATGAAGATGGTCGCTTCATCCTTGGAATCCACTGAAGGTTTGAGAAAGAGAGAAAGAGAAAGGTTGCAAGTTTGAGAGGGTTCGAGAGGAGTTATTAAGAGAGTGTTCAGGTGAAGAATCGAGTGAAACCCTTTTGTTTTATAATTTGGGAATGTCAAATGTCACAAAAGTAAAAACACAGGAAATTAAAAAGCGGTGAAAAAGAATTACCATGGTACATGTTAAAATAAAATCATAAATAATTATCATGGTGAGACCGTGAATAATCATTACGGTGCGATGATAAATGGTTATCACGGTGAGACAGTCAGTGGTCATCACGTTGAGAAAATGAATGGTCAATCCATTCACGGTGAGACAATAAGTAAACAGTTCAGTCATGGTGAGACAGTGAATGATAAACAGTGAATTGAAAGTGCTAATGGTGAGACCATGAATATGAGATACAGTAACTAAGAAACAATGAACATGAAACAGTAAATTAAAATATTGTAAAATATTAAACAGTAGGACCAATCAGATATCTATTTGTGATTGATCATGCCAATATCATGTATGATGTAATTTATTCTCTTATAATTTAATTGTTTATTTAATATATCAGAAAGTTGATATTCATTTCTAGTGAATTCCAAGGTGATATCACCTTTTTGATAATGATCTCTCAAAAAGTTATGTCTTACATCAATATGTTTTGTCCTAGAATGTGAAACATGATTTTTTGAAATCTTAATAGAACTTTTGTTGTCACAATTTATTGGTACATGTCTAAATTGATATCCATAATCTTGTAAAGTGTGTTTCATATACAAAATTTGTGCACAACAACTGCCAGTAGTTATGTATTCAGCATCTGCAGTAGATAATGCAACAGAGTGTCATTTCTTACTACACCATGATACTAGTGACTTACCTAAAAGGTGACATGTTCCAAAGGTTACCTTTTTATCTAACTTACATCCACTGAAGTCAGCATCAGAATAACTAACTAGTTAAAATGATTGTCCTTTAGTATAGAACAGTCCTATATTCGGTGTATTCTTAAGGTATTTGGATATTCTCTTTACAACATTTAAATGAGATTATTTAGGATTCTCTTGAATGCGAGCACACATACACACACTAAACATAATTTCAGTACGACTAGTAGTTAAGTAGAGTAAACTTACAGTCATTCCTCTATAAGGGGTTTTATCAACATATTTTCCATCTTCATCAAGATCCAACTTATAGGTGGTACTCATGGGAGTGTCACTAATTTTTGTGCTTTCCAATCCAAAACGTTTTAGAAGATCTCTAGTATACTTACATTGAGTCAAAAAAATTCCATCATTATTTTGAAAGATCTGAAATCCAAGATATAATTTTAGTTCACCCATTAATCTCATTTCAATTCATTTGGCATCATTTTAGAAAAATCAATACATAATGAAATTTTTTAATACCAAAAAATAATATCATCTACCTATATTTGAACAACTAAAACATCATTATATATTCTTTTTATAAAGAGACTAGGATCAACTATTCCTTTTGTAAAACCTTTGGAAATTAGAAAAGTACTTAATCTGTCATACCAAGCTCTTGGAGCTTGCTTTAAACCATATAAATCTTTTTATTTTTTGAAAATATGATTTGGAAAAGGATTGTTTTTAAATCTAGGGGTTGTTCAACAAAAACCTCCTCAGCTATGTACCCATTTAAGAATGCACTCTTAATATTCATTTTATATAGTTTGATATTCAGATGTGCAGCATAAGTAAGAAAAATTCTAATGGCCTCAATTCTGGATACTGGAGAAAATGTCTCCTCATAGAAAATTCCTTCTTCTTGACTATAGACTTGTGAAACTAATCTAGACTTATTCTTAACTATGTTTCCAGCTTTATCTACCTTATTTCTAAACACCCATTTAGTGCCTATGACAAAAGTTTCCTTTGGTCATTCAACAAGTTTCCAATAATTCAATATTTCAAACTGATTGAGTTCTTCTTACATATAAATTACCCAAAATTAATCTTTGATAGCCTCATCAATGTTTTTAGTTTCAAGATGTGACATGAAGGCTTGATGTTCAACCTGATTTCTAAGAGAATCTCTAGTTTGTGTTCCTTTCTCTAAGTCTCCTACAACAGCATCTAAGGGATTGTTTTTAAGAGTTATAACCTTTATAGAAAATGAGGGACTAGTGAATTCAGGTTCATCAACAGATTCAGGTTCATTATGACTTGATTGCACAGAATTTCCAGAATTGGATGTTTTCACAGATTCTTTCACTAAGGTATTTGAGGATTTTGAGTTGATGTTCAGATTTGATACATCATCCTACAGATTTTCTAGGATGGTTATATGATCATGTGGATATGTTTCATTAAAGTTGATATGGACAGATTCTTCCACACATTTAGTTCTCTTATTGAATACTCTATAAGCTTTTATTGAAATTGAATAACCTTGAAAAATTCCTTCATCACTTTTGGATGAAAATTTCTCAAGATTATACTTAGTGTTGAGAATAAAGACATTGCAACCCAAAACTATAATGTAATTTACCTTAGGCTTTCTCTTATTCCAGAGTTCATATGATCTCTTTCTGAGAATTGGTCTAATCAAGACTCTATTGATTATATAGCATGTTGTATTAACAGATTCAACCAAAAAGTAAACAGGTAGGTCATATTCACTAATAATTGTTCTAGAAATTTCTTGCAGGGTTCTATTTCTTCTTTCTAAAACACTATTCTACTGAGGTGTTCTAGGGGAAGATAAATTGTGATTATAACCATTTTGTGAGAAAAAGGATTCAAACTCTTTATTTAAAAACTCACAGCCATGATCAATTCTTAAATATAAAATTTTAATTCCTCTACGATTTTTTACAGACTTGGAATACTTAGTAAAATAAGATCAATCCTCACTTTTGTGAGCCATGAAAAAGGTCAAGGTATATCTAGAAAAAACATCTACTAGAACATTAACATAGTACTTCCCATTTAAACTAGAAACTCTAGATGGTCCAAAAAATCCATGTGAACTAATTCGAGAGGTTGATTAGTAGAGACTTCATTCTATGGTTTGAAAGTGATTTTGTGTTATTTTCCCTTTTGATAGGGATTACACACTTTTTCGTTTAGAAACTCAAGTTTGGGTAAGTCTTTAACTAGGCATTTTCTAGTCAACTTTCTAAGGGAGTAAATATTACAGTGTCCTAGTATCCTATGCCAAAGCCAATATTCTTTATGAAATACACATAAGCATGAAACATTTTGAGAAGTTTAGGAATCTAAATTAACAGAATAAACATTCTCATTTCTTGAGGCAGAAAATACTAATTCATCTTTAGAATTAAAGACATTACATGCCTCATTTTCAAATTTATCATGATATACATCATCACACAATTGTTAGATACTTATAAAATTATATTTTAATCCATTAACACATAGTACTTTAGAAATTATAATTGAATCAGAGTTACCAATCTGGCCTCAGACAATGATCTTCCCCTTTGCATTGTCACCAAATGTGACATGTCCTCCATCTTCTTTTATTAGATTCTTGAAGAGTGAGTAGTCTCCTATAATGTGCCTTGAACACCCACTGTCCAGGTACCATTGATTCTTGCATGATCCCTTCAAAAATATTTCCTATAACATGATCAAGAAAAGACAGATTTTGGTACCCATACTTGTTTGGGTCCAGTAACATTAGTAATAAGATCTTTAGGAACCCATATTTCTCACATAGGTTTCTTCTAAGAATTGTGTAAAGTATTTGAAAAATAATCTCTATTTGGTCCACAAAAAGGTGAAACATTAGAATATGTATCATGACTCATGCTAGTTGAGTTATGCCTATAACTGGGAACAAAATTATATGTCCTATACTTTGAAACAAAATTTTTTCTACCAATGATTCTTTTACCAGGTTGATAACTAATTCCAGTATTATATTTAGGAGAAATTTGTTTTTCTAGGATTTGGGTAAGGGTATATTTACCATTAGTAAACATTTCTATGTCACTTTTTAATTACTCATTAGACATTTTTAGTTCATTTTTTTCTTGGAGCAGTTGATAATTTTTCTCATTTTCAGTAGTATGTTCATATTTAACAGTTACATTGAGAGCATGTTGTTTCTTCAATGATTTATATTTATCTTTCAATTCATTGCATGTCTCTTCAAGAATGTTTCAATATTCAAACATTTCTTTATTGGTCATATTTTCAGAGTCACTTTCCTTTTCAGAATAGTATGAATTATGCATAAAAGAGTTCAGTGTTATCTCAGATGTTTTTGTCATAAAACACATATTGGCTTTGTTAGCCTATTCATCATGTAATGTGTCTGAGTCACTTGATCTATCTTCAGAGGCACTCCAGGTTTCCATCATTTATTCATTGTACTTCTTGTCTTTGTCCTCATATTTCTATTTATATTTGAGCTTTGGACAGTCAGCCTTTATATGTCCATTGCTCTTACATTCATATCATTCAATCTTATCACTCTTGTCACTTCTCTTCCAGTCCTTTTTCCAGTTTCCTTTTTGATCATACATTCCCTTGAAATTAGATTTCCTGAAAATGTTTTTCTTCTTGTAAAATTGTTTGAATATTCTAGCAAGTTGAGCCATCTCCTCATCACTGTCTGGTGATGATTTTTCAATAGTGTAACTGTAAATAGAATCTTTCAGTTTTCCTTTGTCTTTGTGCTTTGAGAGTGAGGTCTTGAATGCAACATATTTACTCTTTGGTTCATCCTCATCTTCTTTGTTGAATTTCAGCTCTTCCTCATACATCATCAGTTTCCCAATGAGTTCCTTTACAGGTTGGATTCTGATGTTGCATGACTCTCTAATTGAGACAAAGGTTCCCCTCTATCTGTTAGGTAGAAATCTGAGAATTCTCATGATCTGTTCTTTGGCAGTGACTTCTCTTCCTAGAGAAATCATTGTGTTGACAATCTCATTAAACCTAAGATACATATCAGAATTAGGCTCATCAGGTTTCATCTTAAATTATCAAATTTTATAGTATAAGTTTTAATTCTCATTTCCTTTACACTATATGTGCCTTCATGTGAGACAGAGAAGGTCCCCGAAATTTCATGGGCAGTTTCACAAGAATAAATCCTATTAAATTCTTCATCTACTAAGGAACAGTACAAGGCATTCAAAGATTTGTAATTGTTATTATAATCAAGTTTAGTAGGTTCATCCCACGTAATTCTATCAATCAAAAAAATTTTTATTCATCTATAATTTATGACCATATTTCAAAGCTCATACACTCTAGATGCATTTTCATTTTCATTTTCCATTGTGCATAATTGGTTCCATTAAAGAACGGTGATTTTTTAGTTGCATCACCTTCCAATATATTGTCTATACTAACAAATTACTTTAAAAGAGATATAATTTTAGAATTGAAAGAAATTTATAGATCATTAAAGTAAAATTACAATCACTATTGAGTAAGATTAGACAAAGTCGTAATAAAGAATCCTCTGATACCAAATGTTGGTCGGAGTAGTTAACTCAAGAGGGGTGGGGTGAATTGAGTATATATAAAAATTTCTGTTTAAAAGATATTAGTTTTCCCAAAAATGATTTCCCTAAAAATATATAGAGCCCAGTGAATCAAGGTTATAGTTTTATTAGAGTTTGACTATTTAAACAAATTCTTAGAAGATTGATTAATTATCAATAATCTTAATTGGTATTATTAAAATTAATTTTTGAAGATATACTACTATGAAAAATTAGATATAACTTCTTTCCAAGACTAACTATTAATATGAATTTAGTGTTTTTTCTGGATTATGCAGTAAAGTAGAAAAATAGAGTAGACTAAATTTAAATGGCACAGTGGATATAAAACAAGTGGTTCAATCTCAATCCAAGATCTAATCCACTCGACTTGGTGATCACCATCCACCAAGTATTTTATATAGATAAACTCTAATCCACACCCTGGATCAGGGATAACAACCGTACAGAGACTGTCCAGGCCATGCAGGGACCTCTTCCACAATTTTTGTGGGTAAACAAAGTAATGACCAGGGCACACTGGGAGCTCTTCCATAATTTTCATGGGTAAGAAAGGGTAAACAATTTAGTGTTAGGATTTTGAAATTCTCCATTTCAGCGCAAGAGTTAGTGTGTGTGTAAAATATACAGAGTACACAAACTTCCCGAAAGTAAATAAAAGAATAACTGAGAGAGAGAGTGTGTGTATATATGAGTTCAGAATTATCTAGTGATTAGCAGTGTAGCTCTGGACTCCATAGATAAGACATATATGCTTCTGAGTCCTTCTCTGATTTTTCTATTGAAAAATAGAGTGTTGTGGTTCAACTTGTGTTATTCACAAGTGAGGATGTTCTCTTGATCCCTGTGTACATCATGCATTCTTCAGTAGAGTTTGATTGCATGCATGGGACAATTCTTTCTTTGATTTTCTTGCAAGGTGTTCTCCGCGGTTATCCTTAGGCTTTATTTTCGTTTGAGTACAATGTACTCGCGTTTTTGAGTTGTCACGTGTGTCGCGTTGTGTGTCGGTTCCTCTTGGGCACTCTTCTCTTTATCTTCGAATGCATGGGTTTTGGCCGAAAGGTTCCATGTGTGTCATACCTCGTACATTGTACTATTTCTACAAAGAATCATTAATTATGTCAGTTCATTAAAGACGTCAAATATGACTGTTAAAAAGTTAAATAGAAAAACGACAAAATAGTTAGGAAACAGTGTCACAGTAGTTATGAAAATGGTGTCTCCTTCATGGTTTCTCTTTCACGGTATCTCATTCAGGGTTTCTCCTTCACAGTATCTCCTTCACGGTGTCTCCTTCACGGTGTCTTGCTTACGGTTTCTAGCATTCGGTGCCTTTCTCATAGTTATGGGATTCACAGTGCCTTGATGACTCTGTCTTGCAAATAGTTTCTGGATTACTATGTCACAGTGTCTCGTGGTCATGGTGTCTGGTGTTCACGGTGTCTCATTGGTCGCGGTGTCTGACTTACTGTGTCAAGCTTCAGGGTGTCTTGTACTTGGGAAAATAATTGTATTTAGACTTAAACAGTAATATCCCTAAAATAAATTGAGCTTAACCATAATAAGGTATGAGTTAACATGAAAGATAAATACACATGATTAATAATATTTTTGATATTTTTGATCATTAATAATATTTTTAATTATTATTGATATTTGTGATCATTAAAACATGATTAATACAGGAGGAGTCCAACACCATTGGTATGGGTGTCAATTTCATTTTATTATCATGCATGTTTTGTCCTCGAAGATCCAATTATTTTTCATAGGATATGTAACCATATTATAAAAAACTATATTATATTTTAAATACCACATTTATTAATTATATATATTTTTAGATTCATTATTTAATGTTTTATATGGAAAATAAATCACATATTTTCCTGGAGCAAACAGATCATATGTACACACGAGTAACAATATCATTTCTTTTAGTGGTGAGAGGGTAAGTATTATGATGATTTTTAAAATTTTAAAAATAAATACCATTCAATATGTATCATATAAAATCATTAATTCAATAAATATGACTATACATGTGATAAAGAAATGGAAAACATATTACATTGGTTTGTGAGGTGGTATTCCACCATACACATGAGAAATGGATTTCATTCACATTTTATAGAGAATGCAGTGGATAAATAATATAACATTAATTTATTAACATCTCATTATATGGTAAATAACTTTTTATATTATATTTTATTTTTATAAACTAATTTAATGTTTTAAATCAACAATTAAATATAAATAACACCATTAAGATTATTGCTTTTTCTTTGAGTAACCACTTTTGGATCACTTATTAAGGACCCTAAGGTTTGTCTATTGAGTGTAACAATCACATTAGAATGTAGATAATGATTTTTGATAGATATTTTTTCATAGTTTTATTGATCCAAATCGAATGAGATGTGTGAGTAGGTGTGAAAAGGGGGTTCCCTTTTATAATTGAGGAGTGAAATTTTAATAAATACACAAAACTATTCATTAATGGGAATTAACACTCACCAATTGTTATTAAAAAATTGATAAATAATGTTTTGTAGGTAATATAAGGTCTTTAGAAACATAAAATATTAAAAAAATGTTTCAAAAATGTCATTCCATTTTCATCTGAGTTTACTTACATTTATTATTTCATACTTCATAATGATAACTTGTATTTTACCTATGTTTTTAATTATTTTAGAATAATATATAACAAAAATTTATTAGTCAGTATGAATGAAATTAAAATTGGTAATGACCTTACCCCATTTACCCAGAATCTGTGCATTATTACATTACATTGGCATGATACAATGAATCATATCCTATAAGACCGATCAGTTTAGTAGCCATGGAAGAACTAGATACATACATAAATTTTACATTACATAATGAAATAAAAAACAACATTTTCCCCCTTTTAGCACTCTTATATCCCATAGCCTATTCTGACAGGTAAATTGTAATATAATTCTTTGCATCCTGGGAAAAATAAAACATAAGAAAGAGGTGATCTCAGATGCTCGGTAAGGATAACAATATAACCGAAACTATCATAAACAAGAACAAACATTTAAGGCAATGTATAAGACAAGAACAAAAGACTTTTAAACTTAAACTTCAGCATAATATAGAAAAGATAAATCAAATAATGCAATTTTCTAATTCACATGGATATTATACTAGTGTCAAAATCACATTTATTGTCAATTTCCAATTTCATAATGACTGAATGTATAATGCATAACTTTATAAACACATAGTCAAGGCATTATTCCTAGACTAAAAATAATATTTTGACAATGCCTTATGCCAAGACACTAGTTTGTCTCAGGAGACTAACTTATGCATCGAGGAGCTATAGTGAGCTCTACCTATAACTTACTAAGTCCAATGGATTCCTCATAAGAAAGGGTTAAAACATAACATAATCATTCGTACTAAAACTTGAAAACAAAAAGTCAATACTTTATCCATAAACCATGAATGGTATAAAAATAACACATCCATAATCAAATATATCACAAAAACTTCAATACAGTATGGAAGATTTGTATCATAATAAATCATCCTTGATCAAGAATAACATCCAGTAAAGGATGTTGACAAAGTTGAAAATGATTTGTAAAAATCGTTGGGAGAAATATTCCTTTTTCAAGAAAATAGTTAAAAGTCTCACTATTTATCAAGAAGCTGTTTAAAATAGATTTTTTAATCAAAGTGTCTCATACCAATTTGAAACTTTTAAAATTAATTTCAATTTTCCAAAATTAATGTCCATAAATATAAATAAAACCTTAAAATAATTTTTAAAACATGGACACTAATTAGAATGATTTAGAAGAATAAAATTTTAAAACATTTAAAATGATATTTGAGTAAGTGTTGCTAACAAAATGAGAGACCCTTGAATAAAAAATAATTTTGGTAATAAATACTTTATAATATCATGATAATAAATAGATTCATGATATACTATGTCCAAGTACATTATATACCCCCAATTAAAGTGAATTGGCGTATAGCGACAAAGAAGTCTCAACGAAATGTAAGTTGAGATGAATTCCTTTATAAAGACCGCATCTTTAGGTTAAGGATAAATCCATGACATAATTATGTGTGAAAAATATAAATACACTCAATATGATTAGATATTCGTTGTAAATCAATCAGAGTACATTCAAACATATTCTTGTAAAAACTACACCAATGACTTGGATGTTGAACTCAATGAATAGAAATTGAGTTAAAATTACTCTTATCAAGTTTATATTGATAAATTGATAATTTATAAATGGATTTATTATGTGTAACCAAAGTATATCCATAGAAATTGGAGTAGAAATTACTACATATGTAAATAAATAGTGATTTCACACATAATCTTGGAGTACAATAATCAAGGAATTTTGTGTAAAACCGAATGAGGGGAGATTGAAATTTGAAATTTCCTTACCGATTTGTTAACATATGAAACATACACCCCATGAAAAAAGGATCATCCAATTATTATGTAAATAGCCATAAATTAAATTATATTACTTAAAAAATACATTCATGGGTAGTACATACACCACCCAAAAGGTAATAGTGGAAAATATTGCATGAATCTCACTTAAATAAAAGTGAGATGAAAACCCATTATATTGTAAATTTACTTAGTATAGGGTAGATTAACATCCTTTATAATGGTGAAATCATTATTATTAAATTATAAAAGAACCTAATATACAAATATGATATCATATATGATCTTCTAATATTGCTTTGTTAATGATAATTCAGTAGTATCATTGTTTTGGTTGTTAACTGATTAGTTTTCCTTTATATGTTTCGTTACGTAAGTCATGATTGTTATGTATAGGATATATTTCATTCATATCCAGAATGATATTAATTTCTTAAAAATTATTTTTAATCATAATATATAATTTATTCTTTAATGATTATGATGAGAAATGAATCTCATCACGTTCGTGGAGACGGTAAGTTGTACGTATGCATGAGCGACAATATCATTATAATGATGGTGAAATATTATGTAATTGGACGTTATATCATATATATAGAATAATTAACATGTTATATTTATTATTTACATCAGTTATACTCATTATTATACCCATCCAAAAAATTAAGTGTTTGAATAACATACTACACGAAGATGTGGAGACTATAAGCCTTACGTATACACATATGGTGACTTTTTCATTTATAGGATAGGTAGAATAATGAATATGGTTGTACCATATTTCTAATAAAATAACAATATGTATAAGGTATTGTATTTATTATTTTTTTATGGAAACAAAAAATAAAGAGGAATTGGAAGCAGAAAAGAACATGAAAGAGGGTTGTGAAATTATTTCCTCTTTTTCTGGAGTTTCCTTTTGAGTTGATCAAAATGCCTCCATAGGTTAGCTTTATGATCAATATATGGTATCTAGGATTAATTAAGGGAAGTTGGGAATATATTTGGGCTGGGTTTGGGTGATCCAAATGGTTTAATATGTGTGAAATTAAGAGAAGGTGATGTAGCCATTTATAAAACAGCTGATGGTCACTTTAGGAAAAGCATGAAATATTATTTTATAATAAAATAAATCTTGGTTTATAATGGCTCAAAAATGATTAATTTATAAACTAAGGTGGGTATGGGTTATAGAAAACTCTCAGCCAATAAGTTTTAGGAAAGTTTTGGTTACCATTTCAACCTTATCTTTTAGATTTAACCATTAGTTAAATAGTTTAACGTTTACCGTGTCTTCCCGTATTCTTACACGATATGGTTAATAAACATACTCTAAACTTTCAAGAGAACCTCAAGTGGTTCATTAATGACATATATAATGTTATTTAAGCCCTTTTTCTGATCCTTATATTTTTAGGAATATAATATCAACCAATAATATACTATTTGTTTTAAAAACTAATTTATGTCAATTTTTACACTATTTCTTATTTTGTTTTTGTGAAAGTCATAAAAACCTTATCACTTCAAAAAAATTTATATAATAAACCCTAAAATTTCATATTAACCTGTAATATTCTTGGATGGAATAAAATGTTTTAAATTCTATTTATTTTAATATTTATTATAAAAAGTATTTTAATATTTCATTAAGAAGGTAATTACAACATCATTATTGTGTCATAAATAAATTTATTATTTAATCTCTAAAAATTATAAATAAAATACAAATATGTAGGAAATATTTTTATCTTTATAATTAATATTTATAGTTGACTTTACCATATGTATAACCCTATAATAAAAATGGTTTAGTTAATAAACATTGAGTTTAACACTTTTTACTCTTCTTTAAATAAAATAATAATAAATTTCCTAATCAAATACAAGTGACCTTAAGGATCATATTTTATTCCTATGGTTGTTTTTTGGACGAATTAAACTTATCCAATACAATTAGGACATGTGTTAGGGTAATTAAAATATAATTTTTATCTTTAATTACACTATTTACTTTTAATCGTAGTAAATAAATGTCAAATGTTACTAATCACCAAAAAATATTTTCAACTTATTGGACCCCACTTTACTTAATTATATTAACCATGTATCTCATAATTTTTAAAGTAAACTGATAGAAGATATAAAATTATGTTTTATAGAAATTTTCAAATGCTCCTAGAAGGTGGGTAAAAGACGGTAAAAAGTTCAATAAAATTTTTACATCTAATTTTATTATAAAATGACTCCCATGAACTACATTGAACATATATATGTAATATATATATTTTTACTGAAAATAAATTTAAATAAAACAAAAAAAATTATTTAAATAAATAGTTGGTTTTAAACTATAACGCAATGTTTTGCACTATTCCTAAAAAATTGAATGTTTTCAGAAAAATACCAATAATTTACCCAAAGATAATTTTGATATTCCAAATTTAAAAATAAATTTTATTTTACCAAATTAAAAACATAGGCATTTCATTAACTAATTTAAAATTTATTCCCATTTTTAATACCGAAAAGTGTGTTTTACAAAACTAAAAACTATCAAATATTGACAAGTGCTTATGACAAATTTAAATGTGAAATTACTTATAATGACCTAAATTGTATTAAATGATAAAAATATAATATAATTATACTTCCAGACCATTCAAATGAATAATTTAACCATACAAATTATTTTGATTAAAAGAGTTGTTTTCAATTAAAATTTTGTATTTTTCAGTATTCATCAAAATATTTATGTTTTCATAAAAGTACCAAATATTTATCTAAAATAGATTTTTATGTCCTGATTCTAAATAAAATATTATTTCATTAAATTTAATTTATAAAAATGTCAAATATTGGATTTAAAAAGTGTTTTTCATTTAAAGGTGGTAAAATAACCTTTTTGATAAATACTTCTTTAATCTAAAAAAATGGATTTCTTCTTTTAATATGTCTAAGAAACACATAATATGGATTCCAAAATTATATAGAATATATAAAATTGAAAAATCAGTTAATACTATATATAATCAATTTTTGAATAGCTAGTTTGGTAAGTCATGGTGCACTCAAACTTGGTGTTGCGTGTAGCGCAAGATATTGAATTTCTTTAATGAAAATTACTTACTATGAAATCTTGGGGTGTCACTTTATTCCCCCCTTTTGGAAATTTCATCTTTGAAATTTCAAAATTGGGCTTTTGAACTTCATTGAAAGTCCCACATCAAAAAAAGAGTTAATAAAACTATCACTTTAAAATAAATAAAGAGAAGTACAAAGGTCACTCAGGATAACCCATAATAGGATTCCATGTAGAAAAACATGGATATGAAAGATAAACTAAGTGCCACATTCTGATGGAGAGTGAATGAAAACATTATTAGGAGAATTTTAACAATATGAAAAATACAAAAATGTGATGGTATACACGGTCATTAGTATTTGAGTAGGAATAGTAAATAGACAATTTTTTTTTGTTTCATGTTCCATTTCATGAAGTTGTGGAATTTATTTATGAGATAGACTAAGAACATGAAGAGATATACTTACTTTTTATGTATATTTTCATCCTTTAATAAATTTCTACCACTAACTTCTCTTGAAGTGCTATAATCAACTTCTAGATAATCACATGATACACAAATGATAAACTATATATTTACGTTGTATTTAGAGATTAAACAAAACCAAAATGGTTATTACATGATCATATGATCCCCAAAAAGGATAATCTATTAGAGAATGAAATACTAATATTAATTTCTAAAATTAAACCAACAACACCAAAAGTTATATAAATACCATTCATTAAAAAAATTTCTTTAAAATCCTTCAATATAATCCAAACTAATATTAAAACCCTAAACTTAGAAGAATTTGATTACATAATCTTCCATATTAAATTGTATCTCTAAATAACATCGACTAATCTTAAAGTCACAGGCCTAAAAGTAATTAACCTAATCACATATTCTCTATGATAGGTTAATCATTTCCATAAATAACCCGAATTTATATAAATCCACAATAAAAACATAGATAAAAAATCACCAGTACTCTTCAAATGAAATTCCATAGTATTCTATTTTTCTTAGGCATATAGTGTTCCTAAAAAAGTGAATGTCTTCAAAAATAAAATTTATCACTTAATAACCAAATCATTTTCCTATACAAAGGATATCCATTTGATAAGACATAAGATCCCAAATCAACTTATTATTGATCAATAAAATCATTTAAATAAAAATAATTAGTCACACTGAAAAGGGACATCACGTAGTCCAGTGGTAGGTGATAAATCCCAATCCTATTATAGTTGTGTGTTTGATCCCCATAGCTTTGTCTGATTTGATGGGTTGTCAGACGGTCTGCATGTTCTCATTTTTTGAAAACTATATTTTATAAAATTTATAAAATGAGATAAATTCCTCAAAATAACCAAAACTTAATTTCACCACAATTGTTATCTCATACCTTTCATTTTCATCCCAAAATTTAATAACTTGTAACTAACTAAAATTCAAGGATCATATAAACCCAAATGGTTATCTATAACTATATCAATAATTGAAAAGTTAATTCTTCCTAAAATAGAATTTTCACATAACAAACTGCATGGTTACACATACAAGAGAAAATTCTTCCAAAGTAATCTCATCAACAAAGAGCAGTAATACTTTTAAAAAAATTTCCATCCATTTATTTCCACATAGGTTCTTCCTTGACCAAGTGGTTAACCTATTGAATATGGAATTAGCTCAGTTAATTCCTAGGTCCCCTATATTTATGACAAATTACTGTAAATAGATTCTTGGGATCATTTTTATTTTCTTCCATAGTAATATTCATTTTTCATCGAAACTTATTTTCTTTATGTCATTATTTACCACACATAAAGAATTTATTTGTTCCATTGAGACACATTCTTAGGAGTCTCCTTCCATATTTCCTGCATGATGGAAATTGAGCTCTCTTTTCTCCATTGTCTCCACTATTGGAGCTCTTATCATTCACCGCCTTTCACTTCTTTGTTCAGTCTGGGAGATGGTTAATATATATATTTTTTATCATATTTTTGGAAAACTGATTCTTCATGAACCTGATATCTTTTACACATATCAACATTCCATTTCATTTCTCATTTCCACCACTGTTCACACCTTATACATCAAGTTCAATGTTACTATGACTTCCTTGGAATATACCAATTGACTAGCACAAGAAAGCATAATGTGAGTCATAAAATCATTTTGAGAATATAATAACACCTTATTTTCAATATAAAACACATTAGGAATAACCAAGCCTATTTATTCCCATCTTATATTTAAATCCTTCAAATCGTTTTTAAAAAAAATGTGAATTATCCTAAAAATATCCACCGAGAGTGTCATAATAGAGTGTGCAGCAATGCCTGTTGTTGTGTACCAGGATACCCTAGGTCAAGCCCGAAACTCCTTGTCGGAGTTCTCACTCCTAGGTATATTTGTGACAGAGCTGCCTCTACTTTCTTGTATCCAGACTGGGATGTATTGTTTGGAAAACCTACAAAATATTTACATTACCAAAATTTTTGGATGTTCTTCTACACTAATCCTCAATGTTTATCATAGGGTAGAATTTATTAATCAGGAATTTTACAAAATCTAGCTTCCAAGGACTATACTAAACTTCCTCTGATACCAACTGTAAAGCACCAACCCCATATACCCAGAATCAGTGCATTATTCAAAATCATTTCATGATACAAACAATATTATCCCGAAAGACCAATCAGTTTTATAGCCTTGGAAGTACTAGATACATACGTATGTTTTTCATTACATCATAAAATAATAAACAACATTTTGTACCCTTTTAACAATCATATGTCCTTAATCCTATTACTTTAGGTTAATCGTAATATAATTCTTTGAATCCTCGAAAAAATGAAACATAATAATGTGTTGAGCTCAGATGCTTAGTAATGATTACAATATAGAAAAAACTGTCAAAAATAAGAAAAAACATTTAAGGAAATGTATAAGACTATAACACAAGCCTTTTAAACATAAAAATCATCATAATATAGAAAAGATAAATCATATAATGCCATTACATATTCACATGGATATTCTACTAGTTTAATAATTACATGAAATATCAATAGCCAATTTCATAATGATGTAATGCATAATGCCAAACATCATAACCACATAGTCATGGCCTTTTTCCAAGGCTACAAATAAGATTTATTCAAGGCCTTTTTCTAAGACACTAGTTTGACTCATGAGACGTATCGATGCATCGAGGAGCTATATAGGGCCCCACCGGTCACTTACTAAGTCCAATGCATTCCTCATATGAAAATTTTTAGTCATAACATAATCATTCGTATTAAAATTTTCATATGAAATGTCAATACTTTATCCATAAACCATGAATGGTAAAAATATAACACATCCATAGTCAAACATATCACAAAACCATCACTATAGTATAGAAGATTTGTATCATAATAAATCAACCTTGATCAAGAATAATATCCCATAATGGATGTTGACAGGGTTGAAAATGATCGGTAAAAATCGTTGAGAGAAATATCCCCTTTTCAAGAAAATATTTAAAAGTCTCACTATTTATCAAGAAACTATTTAAAATAGATTTTTGAATCAATGTGTCCCATAAAAAATTGAATATATTAAAATAAATTTCAATTTTAAAACATTAATGTCCATATATATAAATAAAACATTAAAACCATTTTTAAAACTTGGACAATAATGATAAAGATTAAGAATAATTTTTTAAAACATTTAAAATGATATTTTAGTTAGAGTTTCTAACCAAATGATAGATTATTGAATAAAAATAATTGAGGTAATGGAAACTTTATAATATCATGAGAATAATGGGATTCATGATATACTATGTAAACATACAATATATACACCAAATAAAAGTGGATAGGCGTATAACAACAAAGAAGTCTCAATGAAATGTAAGTTGAGATGAATTCCTTTATAAAGACTGTATCCTTAAGTGAATGATATATTTATGAAATAATTATGTGTGAAAAATATAAATACACTCAATATTATTGGATATTCAGTGTAAATCAATTAGAGGACATTGACATATATTCTTGTAAAAACAACACCTACGACTTGGATGTTTAATTCAATGGATTGAAAATGAGTTAAAATTAATCTTATCATGTTTATATCGATTACTTGATAATTTAAAAATGGTGTGATTATTTTTAAAAAAGGTATATCCACCCAAAGGGGAGTGTAAATTACTACAGAAGTAAATAAATAGTTATTTCACACATAATATTATACTAATGTAATCAATGAAGTTTGCGTAAAACCGAATGAGGGGAAATTGAAATTTGAAATTCCCTTACCAATTTGGAAACATTCGAAACATACACCCCATGAAATAAGGATCATCCAATTTTGAGTCAAATATCCATAAATTAATGTGTATTACGAAAAAAATTCAATCATGGGTAGTACATACACCACACAAAAGGTAATAGTGGCAAATATAGCATGAATCTCATAGGAATAAAAGTGAGTTGAAAACCCATTACCATGTACTTTTCCTTAGTGTAGGGTAGCTTAAGTTCACGTGTAAGGGTTAAATCATTTTTATTAAATTATAAATGAACCAAATACATAAATATGATATCATATATGGTTTTCTAATATTTCTTTGTTAAAGATATTTCAGCAGTATCATGGTTTGGGTTGTTAATTGATTCGTTTTCCTTTATATTTTTTGTTATGTAAGTCATTTTTGTTCGGTATAGAATGTATTTGATTCATATCCAAAATTATTTTAATTTTGTAAACATTATTTTTATTCAAAAAATGAAAATTATTCTTTTATGATTATTATGGGGAATGAATATCATCGCGTTCGTGGAGACGGTAAGCCATACGTACGCACGGGCAACAATATCATTATATTGATAGTGAAATCATATGTCATTGGATTGTGTATAATATATAAATAATCATTAACATGTTATATTAATTATTTACATTAGTTATATTCATTATTATAGCCATCCAAATAATTAATTGTTTGAATAACAAACTACACCACGACGGGGAGATGGTAAGCCGTACGTACACACGTATGGTGATGTTGTCATTTGGAGGATGTTTAGAATAATTAATATGGTTGTACAATATTTATAATAACATAAAAGTATGTATAAGGTACTGGATTTATTATTTTGGTATGGAAACAAAAAAGAAATAGGAAGTGGAAGAACAAAATAACTTGAAAGAGGGTGGTAAAATTATTATGTCTTCTTTGGGTATTTCTTATTTAGTTGACCAAAAGGCCTCCATAGGTTGGATTTCTGATCAAATTAAGTCCTATAGGATTATGTAAGCGAACTTGGGATGATATTTGGGCAGGGGTTGGCCGAGAAAATTGTCTTCAGAGTTGTGAATGTAAGAGAAGGGTAAGTACCCTTTTATAAAATAGGTGAGGGTCACTTTAGGAAAAGCTTCAAATATTATTTTATAATAAAATAATCTTCGGTTTCTAATGGCTTAAAAATTATTTATTTTAAAGATAATGTGGGGATGGGTCAAACACCTCTTAAAAAATAGGTTTAGACAAGTTTGGGTTTACCATTTTAACTTTATCTTTTAGATTTCACTCTTAGTTAAATAGTTTAACTTTTACAGTGTCTTTTTGTTTTCTAACACTATATGGTTAATAAACTTATGATAAACTTCCAAGAGAACCTCATGTGGTTAATTAATGACATATATAATATTATTTAAGACCTCTGGATGAACCTCAGATTTTTAGGAATATTATATCAACCAATAATATAGTATATGTTTTCAAAACTAATTTATGTCAATTTTGACACTATTTGGTATTTTGTTTTTCTGAAAGTCATAACAACCTTATCGCTTAAAAAACATTTATCTAATCAACTCTAATATGTAATATTAACCTATAAAATTAATGGTTGGAATAAAAAATCTTTTATATAATATTTATTTTAATATTTATAATATAAAATATTTAAATATTTCCTTAAGAAGGTAATTACTACATCATCATTGTGTCATAAATAAATCTATTTACACAATATTTAAAAATTATAAATAAGATAAAATTATGTGGGAAATATTTTTATCATTCTAATGAATATTTATTGTCTTATTTTACTTATCAATAAATCTATATTAATAATGGTTTAGTTAATAAACTTTGTATTTAACACTTTTAAATCTTCTTTAAATAAAACAATAATATATGTCCTAATCTATTACATGTGGATGTAACAGATCATATATTATTCTTCAAGTTGTTTTTGGATGAGTTACACTTATCCAATAGAATTAGGACACGTGTTAGGATAATTATAATATCATTTTTACCTTTAATTACCCTATTTACTTTTAACCGTGGTAAATATAAGTTAACAGTTACTATTCACCAAAACTTATTTTCCTCTTATTGAAAAAAATTTAATTAATGATATTAAACATGTATCTTGGATTTTTGAGATTTAGTTCATAGAAGTGGTAAAATTTAGTTTTACAGAAATTTGCAAATGCACCTAGAAAGTGGGTAAAAGACGGTAAAAATTTCAATAACATTTTATACATCTAATTTTATTATAAAATTACTCCTATTAATTACATTGAAAATATATAGTATTATATATCTATTTTTACATAAAATAAATTTAAATAAAATAAATAATTATTTAAATAAAGAGTCAGTTTTAAATTATAACACAGTGTTTTTCACTATTTATCGAAAATTGAATGTTTTCAAAAAAAGACCAGAAATCTACCCAAAGATAATTTTGATATTCAAAATTAAAAAATGAATTATATTTTACCAAATGAAAAACTGAAATTTTTCATTAATTAATTTAAAATTAATTCACATTGTCAAAACAGAAAAGCGGGTTTTAAAATTTAAAAACTATCAAAAGATTTACATGTGGTTATGTGATTTTTTAAATGTGGAATTACTTATAATGACCTTCATTGTATTAAATGATAAAAATATAATCTAATTATAATTCCAAACAATTCAAATTAATAATTTAACCATAAATATTATTTCAATTAAAGAAGTAGTTTTTAATTAAAATTTAGTATTTTTCAGTATTCATCAAAATATGAATGTTTTTAGAAAAGTATGAAACATTTATCCAAAATAAATTTTTATGTTAAGATTCTAAAGAAGAATTTAATTTCATTAAATTGAATATATAAAAGTGTCAATTATTGGTTTTGATAAAGGTTTTCCATTAAAAGGTGGTAAAACTTCATTTTTTTAAAAATACTTCTTTTATATGAAAAAATGAATTTGTTATTATATTATTTTTGAGAAACACAAATGATGAATTATAAAATTATATGGAGTATATAAAATTCCAAATTTGGTTAATAATATTAATAAACACTTTTTGAAAAACTAGTTTGGTAAGTCGTGGTGCTCTCAAACTCGATGTTGCGTTTATCATAACATATTGAATTATATTAAAGAAAAGAACTTACTATGAAATCATGGGGTGTTACATTCTTCAACCATTTTGGAAATTACATCCTAGAAATTTTAAAATTTGTTTTGGGAACATCATTGAAACTCCTATATTGGAAAAATATTCAATAAAACTATTACTTTATAAGAAATAAAGAGAATTACAAAGGTCACCTGAGATAGCCCATACTAGGATTCAATGTAGGAAAACATGGATATGGAAGATAAAATAAGTGTCATGTTCTGAAGGAGAGTGACATAAAACATGATCCGGAGAAATTTGTCAACAAGAAAACCATAAACTTGTGATGGGATAAATGGTCATTAGTTTCCCATTAATAAAAGTAAACAGACAACTTTTTTTCATTTTAAGTTCCATTTCATAAATTTGAGGCATTTATTTAGTAGACTTAATAAGAAAATAAAGAGATATACTTACATTTTAAGTAGAGATTCATCCATTAATAAATTTACACCACTAACTAAACCTTAAGTGCTTGAATCAAATTCTAGAGAAACACATGATCCACAAATGATAAGCTATATATTTACCTTGTCTTTAGAGATTAACCATAACCAAAATGGTTAGTACAAGATCAAATGATCCCCAAAATGTATAATGCCTTAGAGAAAGAAATAATAATTGTAATTTCTAAAATTAAACCATCAATACCCAAAGATCAATAAATACCATTCAATAAATAATTCTCCTTAAAATCCTTCAGTATAATCCAAACTAATATTGAAACCCAAAACAAAGATGAATTTTATTACATAGTGTTCCATGTTAAATTTTATCCCTATATAACATCGAATACTTCTAAATTCATTTAATTAAATTTAATTAACCTAATAACATACTGTATATGATAGTTTAATAATTTCAATAAATAAACCAAATCGCTATAAATCTACAACAGAAACATAGATAAAAATCCACCATTACACCTCAAATGTAATCCCATAATATTATATTTTCCTTGGGCATATAGTGTTTCCAACATAGCGAACATATTATAAAATAACATTTATCACTAAATCACTAAATCATTTTCCTATACAATATATATCAATTTTATAATACATAAGATACTAAATAAACTTATTATTGATCAATAAAATCATTTAAAAAAATAATTATTCACACTAACATGGGACTTCACGTAGTCCACTGGTAGGTGATAATTCCTAATCACACTCTGGTTGAGGGTTCGATTCCCACAGCTTTGTCCGACATAATGGGTTTTCAAACTACCAGCATGTTGTAATTTTTTGAAAACTATATTTTATATCATTTAGAAAATGAGATAAATCCCCCAAAATAACCATGACATAATTTCATAACAAATTTTATCTCATACCTCGCATTTTCATCCCAAAATTTAATAACTTCTAACTAACTCAAATTCTAGGATAATATAAACCCGAATAGTTATTTATAACTATATCAACAATAGAAAATATAATTCTTCCTAAAATAACATTTTTACACAAAAAACTGTTGGGTTACACATACAAGAGAAAATTCTTCCAATGCAATCCCATCAACAAAGAGCACTAATACTTTTAAACATTTATCCAACCATTTATTTCCATATATTTTCTTCCTTGACCAAGAGGTTATCCTATAGAATAGGGAATTCACTTGGGTAATGCCTAGGTCCCCTCCATTAATAGAAAATTACTGTAAATTCAATCTTCAGATTATTTTTATTTTCTTCTATAGTACTCTTCATTTTTCCTCAGAAACTCTTTTCTTTTAGTCCTTCTTTCCAACACATAAATAATTTATTTGTTCTATTGAGATGATTTCCTAGGTGTTTTCTTCCACATTTCCTACATGATGGAAGTTTAGATTTCTTTTCTCAATGGTATCCACTATTGGAGCTCTTATCATTCACCACCATTCACTTCTTTGTTGAGTCTAGTAGTTGGTAAATATATATTCCATTGATACTATTTCTGTAAAACAGATTCAGCATGAACACGATATCTTTTACACCTATCAAAATTCCATTTCTTTTCCGATTTCCAACATCGTTCCCACCTTGTACATCATGTTCAATGTTACCATGACTTCCTTGGAATCCAACCATTGACTAACATAAGAAAGCATAATGTGAGTCGTAAAATCATTTAGAGATTATCAAAACACCTTATTTTCAATCTAAAACACCTTATAATTAACCAAGGTTATTTAATCTCATCTTATGTCAAAATACTTCAAATCTATTTGTAAAAAAATGTTAATTATCCTAAGCATATCCCCCTGGAGTGTCATAACCAAGAGTGCAGTAAGGCCCATTATCGTGTACGAGGATACTCTGGGTCAAGTACGAAACTCCTTATCGGAGTTTTCACTCCTATGTATATCTATTCCAGAGCTGCCTCTAACTACTCATATCTAGATAGGGATGTATTTCTTAGAAAACACACATAATATTTACATTGTCAAATTATTTGGATGTTTTTCTATATTAATCATCAATGTATATCTTATGGTAGTGTTTCCTAATAATAGTTTTTCTTTCTAAATCTAGATTCCATGGTTTGTACTAAACTTCATCTGATACCAACTATAACGCCCTAACACTAGTTACCCAGAAATGTGGCATTATAACATAAAAATGGAATAATTCAAGGATTCCTTTCCTGAAAGACCGATCAGTTTAGTAGCCTAAGAAGTACTAGATACATACAAAACTTTTACATTACATCTTGAAATAAAAAAACAACATTGTGTCCCCTTTTAACACTCTTATATCCCATAGCCTATTCATGTAGGTGAATCGTAATATACTTCTTTGTATCCTAGAAAAAAATAAAACATAATAAATCTGTGAGCTCAAATTCTCAGTAAGGATAACAATATAGTGGAAACTTTCATAAAGAAGAACAAATATTTAAGGAAATGTATAAGATAAGAACACAAGCCTTTTAAACTTAAACTTGATTATAATAAGGAAAAGATAAATCAAATAATTCCATTTACCAATTCTCATAGATATTCTAGTAGTCAAATAATATCACATGTAATATAATTAGCCTATTTCATAATGATGGACTGCATAATGTCAGACTTCATAACCGCATAGTCAAGGTGTTTTTCCAAGAATAAAAATAACTTTTTGTTTAGGACTTGTGCCAAGACACTTGTTTGTCTCATGAAACCTACTGATGAATCGAGGAGCTATATAAAGCTCTACTCGTCACTTTCTAAGTCCAATGCATTCCTCATATGAAAAGGATTAAACATAACACAAACATTCGTATTAATACTGGAAAATGAAATGTAAATACTTTTTCTATAAAACATGAATGGTATAAAAATAACACATCCAAAATCAATCATATCAAAAAACCTTCACTACAGTATGGAATATTTGTATCATAATAAATCAACCTTGATAAATAACAATATCCCCTAAAAGATGTTGACATAACTGAAATTGATCAGTAAAAATATTTGAGAAAAATATCCCTTTTTCATGAAAACATATAAAAGTATCACTATTTATCATGAATATATTTAAAATAGATTTTTGAATAAATGTGCCCCATACCCCATTGAAAATTTTAAATGGAAACTAAATTTTAAAACATTAATTTCCATATATATATATATATATAACCTTGAAACCATTTTTAAAACATGGACATTAATAGGAACGATTTAGAAGAATAAAATTTTAAAACATTTAAAATGATATTTTAGTTAGAGTTTCTAACCAAATGAGAGACACTTGAATAAAAATAATTGAGGTAATAAAAAATTTATAATATCATGAGAATAATGGGATTCATGACATACTATGTCAAAGTATAGTATATACACCAAAAAAAGTGAATTGGTTTATAACAACAAAGAAGTATCAATGAAATGTTAGGTGGGATGAATTTATTTATAAGGACTGTATCCTTAGGTTAAGGATAAATCAATGAAATAATTATGTGTGAAAAATATAAATACACTCAATATTATGGGATATTAAATGTAAATAAATCATAGGACATTTAAAACTATTCTTGTAAAAACAAAACCATTAAGTTGGATGTTTAACTCAATGAATAGAAATTGAGTTAAAATTACTCTTATCAAGTTTATATTGATGACTTGAGAATTTATCAATGGAGTGATTATGTCTATACAAATTATATCCACATAAAGGGGAGTTTAAATTACTATATAAGTAAATAAATAGTGATTTCACACATAATCTTGTGGTAATGTAATCAATGATGTTTGTGTAAAACCGAATGGGGGGAAATTGAATGTGGAAATTACCTTTCTAATTTCATAACATGCGAAACATACACCCCATGAAATAAGAATCATCCAATTATGAATTAAATAACCATAAATTAATTTATATTACTCAAACAATACAATCATGGGAACTACATACACCACACAAAAGGTAATATGGGAAAATATAGTATGAATCTCACAGGAATAAAACTGAGTTGAAAACCCATTAACTTGTACATTTCCTTAGTATAGGGTAGGTTAACCTCCTGTATAATTGTGAAATATTTTTTATTAAATTATAAAAGAACAGAAAAAATAAATATGATATCATATATGATCTTCTAATATTTCTTTGTTAATGATATCTCAGTAGTCTCATTGTTTTGGTAGTTACCTGATTCGTTTTCCTTTATATGTTTTGTTAGTTAAGTTATGTTTTTAATGTATAAGTTGTATTTGATTCATATATATAATGATATTAAGTTCTTAAACATTATTTTTAATAATAAAATGAAAGTTATTTTTGAATGAGCACGATGAGAAATGAATCTCACCGTGTTCGTGGAGACGGTAAATCATACGTATGCACGAGTGACAATATCATTATATTGATTGTGAAATAGTATGTAATAGTATGGTATATCTAATATAAATAATATTTCAAATTATATATATATTACTTACATCAGTTATATTCATTTTTATACCCATCCAAATAATGAAGTGTTTGAATAACGAACTACACCACGATGTGGAGACAGTAAGTCGTACGTACACACGTATGGTGACATTGTCATTTATTGGATGGGTAGAATAATGAATATGGTTGTACCATATTTATAATGGCATAATATTATGTAGGAGGTACTGGATTTATTATTTTGGTATGGAAACAATAAATAAATAGGAAGTGGAAGAAGAAGAGGACTTGAAAGAGGGTGGTGAAATTATTGCCTCTTCTTGAGGTGTTTCTATTTGACTAGATCAAAAGGGCTCCTTAAGTTGTTTTTCAGATCAATGTAAGGATTCTATGTTAAATTAAGAGAATTGGGAAGATATTTTTGTAGGTTTTGGATAAGAAAAATGGATTTTGAGGTGTGTAATTAAGAGAATGGGATGTACCCTTTTATAAAAGAGGTGAGGGTCAATTTAGAAAAAGCTTTAAATATTATTTTATTAGAAAATATTTTCTTGGTTTCTAATGGCACCAAAAAGATTTATTTCAAATAGAAGGGGATGATTTGTCGAAAACCCCTCAACTAATAGGTTATAGAAATGTTTAGGTTTCCATTTTAACCTTATTGTTTAAATTTAACTCCTATTTAAATAGTTTAACATATACCGTGTTTTCTTTTATTCTTATACTATATGGTTAATAAACAGAATCTATACATCCTAGAGAACCTAAAGTGGTTCATTAATGATATATGTAATATTATTTAAGCCCTATGGCCGATCCTTAGATTTGTAAGAATATTATATCAACCAATAATATAGTATTTGTTTTAAAAACTAATTTATGTCAATTTTGACACTATTCGGTATTTAGTTTTTGTGAAAATAATAAAACCCTTAAAACTTCGAAAAAATTTATGTAATCAACCCTATAATTTCATATTAACCTAGAAAATTATTAGATGGCATAAAAAGTTTAAATTATATTTATTTTAATATTTATAATATAAACAATTCTAATATTTCATTTAGAAGGTAATTACTGCATCATTATTGCGTCATAAATAAATTTAATAATATAATATCTAAAATTCACAAATAAAATACAATTATGTAGGAAATCAGTTTATATTTCTAATGAATATTTATAGTCAAATTTAAATTATGTATAACCCTGTATTTAAAATGGGTTAGTTAATGATCTTTGAATTTAACACTTTTAACTCTTCTTTAAATAAAATAATAATAAATTTCCTAATTTAAACAAACTGGACCTAAAAGATCATATTTTATTTATATGGTTATTTTTAGTCAAATTAAAATTACTTAATAATGTTAGGACCTGTATTAGGGTAATTATAATATCATTTTTACCTATAATTACCCTATTTACTTTTAACCGTGGTAAATATAAGTCAAAAATCACTATTCATCAAAAATTATTTTCATCTTATTAAACAAAATTTTACTTAAAAATATTAACCATGCCTCTTGGATTTTTAAAATTCAATTCACAGAAGTGGTATAATTTAGTATTATGGGTATTTTCAAATGCTCCTAGAAGGTGGCTAAAAGAGGGTAAAAAGTTCAATAAACTTTTATACTTTTAATTTTATTATAAAATACCTCCAATGAATTAAATTATACATATATAAGTAATATATATATTTTATAACTTAAAATAAATTTAAATAAATAAATAATTATTTAAATAAAGAGTCAGTTATAAACTATAATGCAAAGATTTTTACTGTTCATCAAAAATAGAATGTTTTCAGAAAAATAAAAAAACATTACCCTAATATAATTTTTATATTCCAACTTCAAAAATGAATTCTATTTTAAAAAATTCCAAAAATTGAAGTATAATTAATTAATTTAATATTAATTCCAGTTGTCCAAACTAAAAAGTGAGTTTTTAAAAAGTAAAAACTATCAAAAGATTGACATGTGTTTATGTCAAATTTAAATGTGAAATTTCTTATAATGAAATAAATTGTATTTAATGATAAAAATATTATCTAATTATACTTCAAACCTTTCAAATTCCAAATTTAACCCTATAAATTATTTATTTTAAAAAAGTTATCTTCAATTAAAATTGTATTTTTTCAGTATTCATCAAAATATGAAAGTTATCAGAAAAGTACCAAAAATTTAGTAAAAATACATTTTTATATCAATTTTATAAAGAAAAATTTAATTTCATTAAATTGAATATATAAATGTGTCAAATATTGGTTTTAAATAGGGTTTTCCATTAAATGGTTGTAAAATTTCATTTTTTTTAAATACTTATTTTATCTGAAAAAATGAATTTGTTCTTATATTATATCTAAGAAACACATAATATGGATTTTAAAATTATTTTGAGTATATAAAATTCAAAATCTAGTTAATAATATTCATAACCACTTTTTGAATGACTCGTTTAGTAAGTCGTGGTGCGCTCAAACTCGGTGTCGCGTGTAACAAAACCTATTGAATTAATTTAATGAAATTGACATACTATGAAATATTGGGGTGTTACATAATTCATTTGAAATAAAATTTAACAAAAAAATTCTATGAGTGTGGAAAAATAATTTTTACATAAGCACCAGTAACGTGCAAAACCCTAATTTTTCATTTATCATGGTAATTAAATTCTAATGTATTTACTAATAATTATGACCCTAAAATAAGTTGAAATTATTAAATAATATTTAATATTCTAAATAAAAATATGGAATAAATTTTATGACTTTCAATTCATAGAAGTGTTATAATTTAATATAAAAATAACCCAACGAATCATTTTGAAAAAAAAATTCCATAAATGAAATTTTCAAGAATAAGATGATATTAAATTAAATATATGGTTGGGGAAAATAATTATATGAAGTTTAATTCAAAATTTTAAATTTATAATATAAATTTATTTTAATGTATCTTTGTTTGTGATGTTTATAATTAGTTAATGTAGAGGAACATTCTTCTTTTAAAAATAGTTCCATGAAAAATATCTTTTATTCCTAAAAATAAATTCCAAGATATGGTATTAAACGATAAAAATGTAATTAATTATTTTTATATGTTACTTAATATTCATTTTTTTATTTTTAAATTAAATTGAAAGCAAAATGAGTCCCATAAATTACTTTATTTATTTATGAGAAATGAAACATTCAAGAAATAGTTGAATTTTTGAATATTCATTGGAAAATTAACCTTCATTAAAATCACATTATTTCACCCTAATAAAATTTGGATATTATAATTTATAAAATATTAATATTATTAACAAATATAAATAAATAAATTTGTAGATATTAATTATAATTCCGAAACATAAAATGAAATGTAAATGAATTTTTGAAACAAAAAAGGACTTTACTAAGAATTTGAGTGATTACTTACTAAGAATTTATCTGTAATTTTTTATTTATTTGGTCCACTACATATATATTTTATAATCTAGTTAATCCTTCACATACCTTCGAATTCAATGACACATTTATAATGGTCATATTTAATAAACATATTTTGTAGGTATTTTATTCTTGGGGATGTGTTTTGTATATAATACTGATCCTGATGTACATCCACATAAAATTTGAAAAGTGAAATATGATGGTAATATATAATAACAGATAACTATAGGATCTAATTAATGAAAGAAGATACTAATTGTAGTATCTAATGATGTAGATGCTCAATCTATAAGAGGGGGGGGGGGGGGGTTAACTGTATACTTTAAAAAATTCCATTGGAACCTTTAAAGTTGGTATAAAAAGAGTCATTTTTAACCATATCCAAAAATATGTTTAACAATGTTAAACATGGTAAATTCAAAACCCCTCAAAGTTTTACACAATTCCTTGATTCCGGAAAAGAGGTTCTAGAAATTAAACTTAAGAAAAGTTTACAAAGATAATGATTCTACCTTAAAGCCTATAGAATCCTACTGATCATAGTACAAGAATAAGAAAGTATAATATAGTTATAGATTCCTCAACAGTCAAAAATTTCAGCAGAAAAAATGAAACAAAACAAGTAACAACTAGTAAATATTTTAACCCAAAGAGTAGGGTGTCCAACAAACTTGGATAAAGGTCCATTGATTTATACTTTTAAGAAAGTCTGTCTTACCCACACCAGGGTAAGACCTTGATACGAAGATCAAAGTTTTTATTGTTATCCCTACAGGCCCTCAACATCTAGGTAGTCAGCACCTCTATCTTCCTTAGCAAGGAAGTCCTCGAAAATTAAGGTAGTTGGCACCTCTGTCTTTCTATCCCCAGAAGCCCTCAAATGTACTCAACATCATTCAGAGTCACACGAAGCAAATATGAACAAGAATTTCAGTACTCACTAAGCATGAAAGTTTCTCTCACTATAAATCACTTTAGCAGCATGTAATCTCAAGTTTGATCAACTTGTGTCAAATGTTATGAGATCTTTCAAATGAGATCCTATTTATAGACACTGCTCCAACGGTCAACTCCCTCCTCCAACTGTCATATTTTTCATTGAATTTTATAGGGACCAGCAAACGTGTCACTCAATCAACGATAATTTCGTAACTAAATGCATGACATTGTTATATAAACAAAACAAGAGTATGAAAAAACATACTACTTATTTTAATCAATTTTCGGAGTCTAAGAAAAAAATGAAAGTTCAGAATCTAACAAAAAACTATTCTGAGTCCATACTAAATGGATATTAGTATTCTGTTTATCAAGGAATTCAGAGTTACAATTCTATAAACATCAGTGTCTGAAATCATAACAATTCAGAGTCTGAGATTATAAGAATTTGGAATCTGAACTCATAAAATTTGGGAGTCTCAATTCAATAGAATTCAGAGTCTGAACTCACAAAAGATCAGAGTCTGAATTCAGTAGAATTCGGAGTCTAAACTCATAAAATTTCAGAGTCCTAATTCAGTAGAATTTGGATTCTAAACTCATAAGAGTTTGGAGTCTAAATTCATAGAACTCAGAGTCAGAACACGTAATAGTTTGGAGTCTGAAATCAGAGAACTCAGAGTCAGAACTCATAAGAGTTCGGAGTCTAAATTCAGAGAACTCGGAGTCAGAACTCATAAGAGTTCAATGTCTGAATTCAGAGAACTCGAAACCTGAATTCGAATCCTAAAAACATAATGCTTTATATCTAAGTACATATATGATTCCGAGGTTTTGGATATGAAACTGAAATTTATACTTAGAATTTGAACAATGAGAACATGGTAAGGATAAATTTCCTTGGGAAAGGAAATTTTTCCCTTATGAAGATAAAACATAGGAAAATGAAATTTTCCTTAAGATAGAGTGTATGTGATTTTCAAAACATGAGGGAATCAAAAAACATAAGGAAACCTTATTGACTCAACAATCTCCCCCTTTAGGAAAAAAAATTATTACGAAAAAGAATATAAGGACATAGAATATATTTTTTCTGAACATTGAGAAATAAAACTTATCTCCCCTAACACATGGTCAATGATGAATATGAATAACTCCCCGTTAGGATTTGGAACCACTAAGGACCATATTCATGATTTATGGAATGAGTTTTTTCATTAACTTGGATACGAAAATCATTGTAATGAAGACTCCCCCTTAGATGAACTCCCCCTACCTTAGGCTTATTATTCTTTTTGACATTCCTTTCTCCCCCTGTGTGATTTTCAAAAAGGATTAAAGTGTATGGAAAAGAAATTATGGTACCTGAAATATTAGTACTAAACAACCAAAATATGAGCAACCAAAATTTTCCTTAGGACATGAAAAATATGTACAAGGAAGATATATAACAATGATCGGAATTGAAAAAAGTTTATCATTCCTTCTCCATGGGTATCAGCTTCTTGACTATTGTTTTTAACCTTTTGAGATCCTTATGACCGTCCTTTTCACTCTTAAGAAGATGATCTTAATCTTATGGTTTCATCTCTAAAGCATTGATTTTATCTTGATGAGCATTGAGAGATTCATCATGGCCCTTCAGATCTTCTTCCTGCATGGAAAGCTTATCTTCTGTCTCAATCCAGAGATCTCTTTCTCTCCTCCATAATTTAGAAACTGAATACAACTTTCCATTCATATCTTTTACTTCTGGCATCAGGGAATTCAATTCCAGAGTTATCATTTTATCCAAACTATTTGTGAGATCCCAGATCTTACTATCTTCGGTGTCAAAGGCATCCTTGAAACATTCATGAAATTCAACAAGAATCCACATATCTTTAATTGTCTTCCTTGACCATCAGGTTATCATTTTTCATGAACGTTTATGGGATTCGTAGTTGATAAGGAATGATTTGAATTATGCCTCCAGTTTTTCACACTTATCCATCACCATGGATACAGAATCTGATTTCGAATTTAGTGTTTGTTGAAGCATCTGGCATCTAGAGTCTATTTTTGAAAAAATCAGAATGGTCCCAACAAGTTTCTTCAAATATTGGACTAAAAACCTAGTCCTAGGGATGATGATTCCAAATCTGAGACTTTTCTTGGTGAGGGATCTTTCTCTAAGTCAACATGTTTCCTCTTAAAATAAGTACCCACTTCATTCTTCTTCACTATTACTCTTCTAGGATTATCAACAACTGTTTTACCATTTTCAACATTCGGAATGGATTCCTCTTGATTAAGAGATATATATTCACTATATGATAGTTGAACAATTCTGTCTTCATCTATCTTCTCCTTCTCCACTCCTGCCTCAGCATCCTCAGGATGAATGAAATGATGTTTAAACTCTCTTCTTCATACAACCTTTTCACTTCTTCTTCAATCTTGTCATTTTCTCCTTTTTCATCTTTCTTAGGGGTAAAAATCTTTGGAGACTCTTCTTTAGATGTTCAGATTGAGAGATTCTTATATGGTCTTTCTTTATCATGGAAATCTTCTACTTGGTTAATAAACTATGTAGTGTCACCATTGCTTTCTTCTTTTTCTTCATCTTTGACTACTACTTCTACTACTTTTCCATTTACTTTTTCCGGAGTCACATACATATTTCTCGGTGTCTCAGGTAAATCTAATACCATGAAGGATTCTGGTACTGGAATTTTTTCAGAAGTTCTCTCAGCATCCTTCAGATGTGATTAAACTTTTTCAGCCTCAGACATGTTCTTCTTATCTTTCCTTTCTTTTGCTTACTTCTCAAGCTCATCAGCAGTCTTTTTCCTTAAGGATTTTGCTTCAATAGGATCCAAACAAATGCTAGGTTCCCCTTATTTCTTATTCTTCTTGTATTCCCTCTACTTAGCTAATTCCTCATCCAGATAAGATTTTTTTCTTCTTAGTTTTTGGAGTTGCGGATTGGATTTCTTGAGGATCTAGGGTTTTTGCTTCCTCTTATACTTCGATTAACTTCCTCTTATTATTTTGTTGGTATCACTTCATCTTCTTTTTCTAGATAGTCATAAAATTCCCCAAATTCCTTAGAAAAACCGACTTTCATCGTTTTCAAGGTATCATCTCTAACCAGCTTGACTTTGCAATTCCATGGATTTTAACTACAAGTAATTGGGAAAGTCTCTAAGCACCGAACAATCAGTTTTGAAATAATGGATGGATACATAATGATATAAGCCTTAAAATTTCTATTCTTTATATTGTCGATCGTAATCAGATTATGCTTAACCAAATTAACCTTCCTTAGATTCACCAAGAAATCCAGGATATACATGTCACTCTTCTTCAATGTATCTTTATCACCTTTTCTCGAAATGATGAATACTTTAACCCAAAATTCTAGAATTCTGAAATTTGTATACAAATGAGAAATCTTCAGAGTCCTTATTTTAGAATGTCCAAGACAATCCATAGCCTTAACCTTATTGAAACTTCCTTGATTATTAGGCAGCTTATGAGAACAAAACTCGGCTTCTCTATCATACAGAATACCATCAAAACTAGAATCCTTTGTGTTTGAAAGATCATAAGTCTTCAGATATCTTTTTAAAGAGAACTTGTCTTTGCCTTCTTCCTTAAAAAACATATTGTTTCATAAAATTCAACTATAAAATATGGATAAACTCAATCTTGAGCTCCTGGTTCTGATATAAAAACACTCTCTCATCCATTCAGTTTGAAGTTCTTTGAGATGATGGAATCATACTTGGAGAAGATGTTTGGATTCACCAACATTTCCCTATAAACCTACCACTATGAGATTGTCTTGACAGTTGACATGAATTTTTGAGAAGATTATTTGACATAATTTCTGATTTGAGAAAAAATGAGAATTTTGAAACAGGCTTAAGTAGAAGGGAAGAGTTTCAGTATGCGAAGGCTTGAGTTCCTATGTGGGAAAACCATTATGGGTCCTTTATATAGGAAAATGGGATGACGATTCAACTTCCAAACACAATCCAAGGGCTGAAAATCCTTTTGATCTGATCTAACAATTGATATGATAGTTGCAAGGAAATCATGGTAGAATCCAATCTTTTAAGGTTATTAAGAAAAACATTCAGATTTAAGGAAAAGAGAATCAGAAAAATTTAAAAAACAAATGAAAATACCAACAAGTAAAATATTATAATAAAAACTTATGAAATGAAACAAGCCTTTCGGATTTCTAGGAAGAATATTTGTAATGGGGAAGACTCTTCTTGAAGATCTTTAGATTCCGAAAAATATGATTACCAATATTTTTAAAAACTTACTACGAAATTTTAGAAAATATTTATTATGAAAAATTTGAAAAATCTTCAGTATGAAAATTTAAAAAATCATCATTATGAAAATTTAGAAAATCTTCATTATGAAAAATTAGAAAATCTGACTACAAAAATATTTATTACAAATTTTTTTGAACTAACTAAATAGAAAATGTACCCCCTATGAAAAGGAGATTATTAATGTAATAAGATTAGTTTCAATAGGAAGTTAATAAGGATTATTACCTTATAGTTATCAATCCTAACTTCTATTTAATGTATTTTAATCTATTAGAGAGTAATGATTTTGTGAAAATATCAGCAAGTTGATTTTTCATTCTGATAAATTGAAGAATGATATATATTTTTTTTTGTGATCCCTAAGAAAGTGATGCCTAATATCTATGTGTTTTCATGAGAGTGATGTGAAGGATTCTTTTTGTAAATAAATGGAAATAGTATTATCACAAAAAAAAATTTTTGGGTAAAACTCATAACATAATCTATGAGTGTGTGTTGTATCTCCAACACTTGAGCGCAACCACTTCCAGCTGTTACATATTCAGCTTCAGTAGTGTAAAGTTCTACTGACTTTTTCTTTTTTCATGACCAAGAAACTAATGAATCTCATAAGAAATGAAATGTTCTAGATGTACTTTTTTCTATCCATTCTACTTCCACCAATTTCAGCATCCGAAAATCTATTAAAAATAAAATCATTTCCAGAAGTATAAAATAATCCAAGATCCATGGTTTTTCTTTAGGTAGAGAAAAATTATTTTAAATGCCTTTAAATGAGATTCCATATGATTGGATTGATATATTGCACATAAGCATACTAAAAACATTAATCTTGAATGACTAGCTGTCTAGTAAAGTAGACTTCCAATCATACCAATAAAATATGTTTGATCTACTAGTTACCTAGATTCATCAAGATCATTTGAATTTGAGGTACTAATTGGAGTACATATACTCTTAGTGTTGTCATATTCATATATCTTAAGAATATATTAAATATACTTATGTTGGGATATATAGATTCCTTCTGGTTTTTGAGAAATTTGATAACCAAGGAAAAATGTTAACTTGGCCATCATACTCATTTAAAAATCAGATTTCATTATATCCACAAATGAATTAGATAAAGATTGTTGAGTTAAACCAAATATAATGTCATCAACATAAATCTGAACAATGAAAACATTTTTATTATCTTTATTTATAATAATGGTTGAATCAACATTTCCCGTAACCTAATTATTTTGAAGAAAAAATCATGTATGTCTATGATACCAGGCTCAAGGGGCTTGCATAAGTCCATACAAGGCTTTGGTAAGTTTGAAAACATGTTCAGGATATGTTGTATCTTCAAAACCATGTGGTTGTTCAACAAAAACTTCCTCTTGAAAAAATCCTTTAAGGAAATTACATTTAACATCCATTTGAAAAATTTTGAAATTAAAGAATGCTGCAAAGGCATGTAGAATACGAATATATTCAAGTCTAGCTACTGGAGCATAGGTTACTTTATAGTATATTCCTTCTTGTTGATTATAGCCTTTAGCAACCAATATAAATTTATTTCTTACTGTGATTCCATTTTTATCACACTTGTTTTTGAAGACCCATTTGACTCTAATAATAGAGGTTTCCTTAGGTCTTTCAACTAAGGTCCAAACTTTATTCCTTTCAAATTCATTTAGTTCATCTTTCATAGATTTTATCCAATCATTACCACCTAAATCTTAATTAGTGATTTTTGTTTCTAATTGGGAATGGAATGCTAGATGTTCTACTTCATTCCTTAAGGAACATCTAGTCCTTATAGGTTGATTTACATCACCAATGATACTATCACTAGGATGATTATTTAGAAACAAATGATTTGGGTTTTGTAAAACCTTTTCATCATCATAAGGTAGGAATTATTTAGAGGTAAATTCTTCAGAAACATTTTATTGTACATATTCCTTATCAGAAATATCTTCTAAAAAATATTGAAAATCAGTTTTTGAAAACACATCCAAATATATATGGTGGGGTTATTTAAAAACAAAGGGATCGGTTTCATCAATTTTGACACGTACTGTCTCTTCAACAGTACATGTATTTTTATTTAAATCTTTATAAGACATAGAAGTTGTGAAGTAGCCTAAGAAAATTCCTTCCTCGGATTTTGGTGTGAATTTGTGTAGATTATCTTTAGAATTCAGAATGAATACCTTTCAACCAAAAACCTTGTAGTAGGAAAGTCTAGGTTTCTACCATTCCATAACTCATAAAGAGTTTTATTACGAAAAGGTCTAATCAAAACTCAATTTATAGTATAAAAAGATGTAATTACACCTTCAGCCCAAAAATGTTTGGCTATTAAATACTCACTCAACATGGTTCTTGTTATCTTCTGAAGAAGTCTATTTCTTCTTTCAACATCACCATTTTGTTGAGGTGTTCTAGTTGTGGAGAAGTTATTAGTAATGCCTTTTCTACTACAAAAAGTTTCAAAATCATAATTTTGAAATTCCCCTCGATGATCACTATGAATAGTTATCAAAGGGAGGTTTTTCTCACTTTTAACTTAGGCTCTAAAACTTTTGAAGAAATAAAAAACTTAAGATATCATTGCTAAAAAATATACCCACGTAAATCTAGTGTAATCATTATCTAAGACCAATACATAATATTTACCTCAAATGCTTCGAGTTTGGGTTGGACCAAAAAGATGCATATGCACTAACTATAATGCATCAGTGGTTAAAAATTCGCACTAACTGACTTAAAACATGATTTATGTTGCTTTCCATATTGAAAAGGATCAAAAACTTTTGAAGAATCAATTCTATGCTCTGATAGATCCTTAACTAGTATTTTCTTAGAGAATTTTATAGGTTCCTAAGGTTACAGTGACCTAACCTTCTATACCATATCCAAGAATTATATTCCATTGCACTATGTAAAGGTATTTTTTGGCTCTTATGGCCTTTTAGGTTTAGTGTGTATACATTCTCATGCCTATGGGAAGAATGAATAAACTCTTCCTTGGAATTGTGTACCAAGCACTTGTCATTCTAAAAGCTCACTAGATAACCTTCATCACATAGTTGACTTATAGCAATGAGGTTGTGCTTAGGACCCTTTAAAAATAAAACATTTGAAATCAATGATTTTCCAAGAAGAACAATGTTACCTATACAAATAATTTCTCCCTAAGCATTATCTCAGAATGTTACTTTTCCTCCTTTCATCTTGATAATCTTTTCAAAGTAGTTATTATTTCCAATCATATTCGTAGAACATCCACTCTCCATGTACCATATATTATTGTTGGAACTATCTCTATTTTCATGAAAATAAGAGAGTTAGACTTTCGGAATCCAAACTTTCTTGGATCCATAAATTTCAGAAAGAAAAATCATAGGCACCCACATTTTCATAAAAAAATATTATTTATGAAATCCTAAAGACTGAGTTTTGTTTAGGGAACAATTTATTTCACAATTACCACTACACTGACACTTAGTGAAGAATGGAGTACTTTGAGAAACAAAATAATTTTTACTAAAAATAAATTTTAAAATAGTGTAACCAAAACTAGAATTATTCCTTAGAGGTCAGATTTGAGAATATATCTTATCAATTATTTTACCTAAGGTAATTTTTAACAAACACTTACATAAGGAAAGAATTTCAAATTTTAGTTTTTTAACTATGTTCTTGTCTTCCAATACGTTTTTTATGAACTCGAGTTAGGATCGAAAACATATATCATATAAATTACTTTTTCTAGATCCTTAGAATGTTTATCCTTCTCAGAATATAATTCCTCAAGGTTTTTGGAAATACTTTCAAAATAAAACTTTTCTTATCAAGATCATTAGAAAGATCTGATATTTCCTTAGTAAAAATAGTATTTCTAGAATTTTCCTTATCATGCTTTTTCCTGAGTATTGAATTCTAATTATCTAGGAGCTTAGAAAAACTAGAAACTTATTCATATGAAGGTAAAGTATTATATTCACCAGATGAAGATTCTTCATCAAAAGAGTTATAATATTTTCTATCATTATAATTAGCATTCAAAGAAACACTGGTTTGGGATTCAACATTTTTTACCTTATCCCTTAATCAATGATTTTCAAGAGGTAGTCTGGCTATTAAACCAAGATTCTTCTGTCTAGAAGATTCGTAATCTGATGATTCATATAAAGAGTCACCACCACTGACACTTTAGGTTTCATTAGCTTTTAAAACATTATTAGCTTTATTTTTGTAGTAATTCTTTCTATTCCTCTAAAAATGCTTTTCCTTTATTTAATTTCTCTTGATAATAGGACAATATAGTCTTATATGTCCATCTCTCTTGCATTCAGAACATGTTACTTTTGAGTCTTTCTTATCTTTCCTTTCATTTTTTTAAATATGTATTGAAAGTTCTTCTGTCCAACAATTTTTTTCATCCTTTGATGAATATTTTCTAGTTCATTTTCTGAAAATTCACTTCCACTAAATTCTGATTGAATAACAACCTTCTTAGATTTAGATCTATTAACTCTCTCAGAAGTCATGGCCTTCATATGATTAGATGTTGTAGTAAAAGAAACACTACCATTCCCATTCTTCTAATTAATATTGTCATCCTCTATCTTCATTCTTTTTTTATGTTGATGAAGAGTTCCAAAAATTTCATCAAGAGAAATCTGTGTAACTTTTCTATTATCATCTATAGTTATCCTCTTAGATTATCACTCATTGGGCATGATGTATATGATATTATACACAATATCTTAATCATCTAATCCTTTATCACCCATATATTGTAAACTTTTAACAATAGGCATGAATCTTTGTTGCACCTTACATATGGGTTCTCTATAAGGAATGCAGAAACCCTGATATTCAACACTGAGCATGGCTCTTCTAGTTTCAATAACTTTTGAAGTTCTAAAGTGAGTAACTTCGAGCTTCTTCAAAATAAAATTTTCTGCTTCAGAAGATGAAATCTGGCTATGTATATTTCTATTCATATAGTAAATAAATGTATATTGTACCTTATAATTCAGTTGAAATTCATGATTTTCTTGGTTGGTGAAAGTACTAACTTCCCGGTCAGGGATTTTATATCCTCCAGTAAGCCTAAAAAATAATCCACTCTAGTATTGATAATAAATGTCTTCATGAGATCTCTCCAATATTTGTAATCATTCCCATCAAAAATAGGTGGTCTATTTCGATTAAGGTTTTCTATGGAACAAACATTGATTCCTTCCATATCAGAAGAATATCTTTACAAAAAAACTTGTATGTAATAAATGTTTATAAACAAGGAAAATAATCTAATAAAGGAAAATATAGAATAATGAAAACTTGAGAAAAAATAACTTATATGTGAATATAAGTATTTCAAATACCTCCTATGATTCCAATTGTAGGATTGAAATAATGAAAGAAGATACTGATTGTAATATCAAATGATATAAATGCCCAATATATAGGAGGGGTGAATTCTATACTTTAAAAAATTCATTTGGAACCTTTAAAGTTGGTATAAATACTTATGTTTTTAACCTTAACCAAAACTTTGTTTAACAATGTTAAACAAGGTAAATTCACAAAACCTCTAAGTACTACAAACTTGCTTGATTTCAGAAAAGTGGTTCGGTAAATGAAACTTAAGAAAAGTTTACAAAGATAAAGATTCTACCTTAAAACCTATAGAATCTTACTAATAAGAGTACAAGAATAAGAAAGTATAATATAGTTATACTTTCCTCAACAGTCAAAAATTGCAGTGGATAACTTGTATCAAAACAAGTAACAAGTAGTAAATATTTTAACCCAAAGAGTAGGGTATCCAAAAATCTTTGATAAAGGTCCCTTGATTTGAACATTCATGAAATTCTGTCTTACCCACACTAGGATAAACCCTCGATACGAAGATCAGAGTCTGTCTTGCTATTCCTATAAGTCCTCGACTTCAAGGTAGTCGGCACCTCTGTCTTCCTCAACAAGGAAGTTCTCAAATTTTAAGGTAGTCGGCAGCTCTGTCTTCTTATACCTTGAAGCCCTCAAATGTACTCAGAAAAATTAAGAGTCGCACGAAGAAAATATGAACAATATGTTTAGTACGCAGTAAGCATGAAGTTTTTTATCACTAGAAATAACTTTAGAAGCTTGTAATCTCATGTTTGATCAACTTGTATAAAAATATATGAGCTCTGTCCAATGAACTCCTATTTATAGGAACATCTCCAACGATTATCTCCCACCTCCAACGATCATATTTTTTCATAAAGTTTAGTGGGACCAGTACACATGTCACAAAAGCAATGGTTCGTTAGTAACTGAATGCAAAACATAATTTTATTGACAAAATAGGTGTAGGCAAAAAATTAAGTGCTTAACTAAATCCATTTTTCAGAGACTAAGAAAAAAATGAAAGTTTAGAATCTAACCAATAACTATTCAGAGTCTATAATAAATGGATATTAGGATTCTGTTTATCAAGGAATTCAGAGTTATAATTCAATAAACTTAACAGTCTGAAATTATAAGAATTTAGATTCCGAGTTTATAAGAATTCAGAGTCTGAACTAATAAAAGTTCGGAGTCGAAATTCAGTAGAATTCAGAGTCTGAACTCATAAAATTTTGGAGTCTGAATTCAGGAGAATTTGAAGTTGGAACTGGTAAGAGTTCAGAGTCTGAATTTAGAGAACTCAGAGTCAGAACTCATAATATTTCAGAGTCTAAAATCAGAGAACTCAGAGTCAGAACTCATAAGAGTTCAGAGTCTGAATTTAGAGAACTCAGAGTTATAACTCATAAGAGTTCGGAGTCTGAATTCCGAGAACACAGAACCTGAATTAGGATACTGAAAACAAAATGCTTTATATCTAAGTATATATATGATTCCTAGGTTTTATATATGAAACTGAAATTTATACTTAGAATATGATCAATTAAAAAATGGTATCGATAAATTTCCATGGGAAAGGAAATATTTTCCTTATGAAGATAAAACATAGGAAAATGAAATTTTCCTTAAGATATTGTAACATCCCATGTAAGTAATGAATAATAGATATTTTTATCCATGTCTATTAATGAATTAGATAGTGTTTTAGAGGCTTAAAATGAAAATAAATCCAATCTTAAGCATGGAATACACTAATATTTTTTAAAAGTTTGTTTTACTACCTTTTGATGGAAACCATTTTTAAATCTATATTTTGACAATTTTATAATCTATTTTTGTCAAAATAATCTTATTCTTTTTGATTGGGACATCAAAATTTACTTTTTGTTAATTTTTGGTATTTTTCTGACAATGTTCATTTTTTTAATGAATATTGAAAAATAATGCATTTTACATCAAAACTGCTTTTTAATATACATTATTTGTATGATTAGATTATCTTTTGAATTGGTCTTAAAGTGTAATCTAAATATATTTTTACCATTTAATCCAATGGTGGTCATTAGGATTAATTTCACTTTGTAATTGGGCATAAACTAATGCAAATCTTTTCATAGATATTGTTTCAAAAAAAACCTGCTATTTGTTTTGACAACGAGAATTATTTTTAAATAAATTATTGAAATTTCTGTAATTGGAATTTGTTAAAATGGGTTAAATATTTGGAATCATAAGGTTCAAATTATGTAATCAAGACTCTTTTGTTTTTGGACATTATGAATAGTAACGACTGTAATTATCTTTAATTATCTTGATTAATGAGTAATTGGGTAGTTAAGGATAATAAAATGATATCATAATAATACAAAAAGACCACAACATGTGTCCTAAGGATACTGGTTGTCTCATGGCCGACCTTGGGATGCCTTGTGCCAAACTTGGGGGCCCCATGGAATCACTTTTGTGAGAAAGTGACTTTTTATCTTTTTATTTTTAAAGAATGTTAAATGTGACAAAGAATGTATCACCTAAGTAAAATATTTTTAATTTTGTCTAAATAAATGATCTTTTGGACTATAAATATTCATTAGAAAGCTAAAAAGATTTCCTAAATCATAGTATTTTTTATAATTTTTAGAATTTAAATAAATTAAATTATTTATGACATCATGATGATGCAGCGATTACCTCATTAATAAAGGATTTAAATAAAATGGAAAGTTAATGTAAAATATAAGACCTAAACATGTCCAAAACCTATTTTATGGGTGGATTTCGAACCCTTATCACCTTAGCCTTGAATTATATCAATGTGGGACCTTTTTAATCCGAAAACCATTTTCAAATAAAGTAAAATTTCTTTACTTTCCAAGAGTGCCCCTCCTCTCCTCTTATAAAAGGCCCCCACCTCTACCTCCTTACCCACACTCCCAAAGCCTTTGTCTCGGCCAACCCCTGCCCATTTTGTCTCTACACATCCCTCTCTTACTCCTTGAAGCCTCACTTTGGGCAAAAGTCTTCCCAAGGAAGCCTTTGAGCTCAAACCAAAGGGAGTTACCCGATTTTAAGGTAATGTCTTCACTTGAGTCCTTTTGTTTTATTTTCCTTCTCCAACCCCATAAACTCTTTTTATTCATTTATTTTGTAACAACTCTAGTATATTAAATATACTAGGATGTTTTTATAAGAAGTATTCGAGATACACTTACACACACCTACATCTAATGGTTAAAGGACATACTGTTTCCGTGGATGGTGAATTTATGCCTCCCGAAACGATGATTGTTGAACATTCTTTTAACACCTTCAAAGGTGGCCATTAAGATGTCACTATATTTATATATGATATATAATATGTTTATTTTTTCCTTAAGCTTCTGTATTTTTTATTTTGGGCATACCTTTATGGTTTCCATTATGGGTAAACGCGATATCTTTATTTAAGGAAGTTCGGACTACCGCCCCCTCAAAGTGATTTGATTCGTTAAATACCATATGTGGGATGTAAAAAGGATGGAACTTTGATATTATAAATTATATTATACTGGAATTATAATATAACTTTATATAATTATGATTCCATTCTATAAAATACGAAATAGAAATGAAAGTAGCATTCATGCGTACGTACGGCTTACCGTCTCCATGAACGGTGCATTTCATTTCTTACCTCTAAATGATTATGTAATATTATAAATGCATGTACATACTGGATATATATGATATATACATCATGATTATAATTCTGTATATAATGGATATAGGAACAACTTGTAATTATAAAGGGTTTATTTTTTACTCAAGTACCAATGATCGTTAAAACGACCGTTATTAACTTAAATAATTACATAGTGTTAATGACATGGAAATAAGTTATATAAAAGGATTAATGAACTTGAAAAAGGTTCTTAAGCAAGTAGAAATTAACTCATGTTTATTATTCAGGACATTAAATAACGATCGAGTCAAGTCGGACCCGAGGTATGGGACTTCGTCTCAATCTCCTTTAATTGAGGCATATTTTATTTTATACACAACCTTCTTTTATATGGTGTATAAACCCCTTTTAATTTTACATTTATTCAAAAGGAATCTTTTTTATACGAAGCGTTTACTAAATGAAAAAGGGAATGTTTTTTTGTACGTATGCGGTGACAATGACTTCTCCGCCGTCGTGACCATTATTTGAGTATCGGCTTCCTCTACAAGCCATACCTTTTTTTAAAGAAAAATAAATACCATGTTTTAATTTTCTTTTATTTTTTTATTGAAAATGGTTTTCATAATGTTTTTATTATTTCAATGTGTTTTATTGATATCTTATGATTGAAAGGTGGAAATGTTATGTTTTCTTTATGCATGTTTTATGTGATATGATAATGTTGAGGTTCTTGGGAATTATTATGAAGACGGGTGGTTCCATGATAAACTAAGGGCGAGTGATCCCGATATAGCTCTCCAAAGCATTGGGTAACGCGAAGGAGTGAAACATTAAGGTTTCTCCAAAGAGATTTTGGGAATATACTGTGATGGGTATTCCAAACATAACCAAGAGGGTTACTCCCTACATAAGAATGTTATGAATGCCTCAAGTTACCTTTATGTCTTATTATTTCTATGATTTATTCATGATTTGATGAGGTATGTTAAAGTGCTTATGTTTTATGGGTAAAGTATGATTTCATTATTATGTATATATGTACCCATGTTTCCTTTCCATATTTTTATATCCCTTACTGAGCTTTTTATGCTCATCCCAAGTTCTTTTGAAATGTTTTTCACAGGTCAAGGGAAAGGTACATGATATGATGATAGTGTCAAAGAAGTGTCAAGAAAGAATCCATGTTTTATTTTAAATATGTTTCCATTGATGGGAATGAAGAATACTACCTTTATGTAACCAATTTGTTTATATGTGGAATATAATGCAAGTTTTATGATCTAATTCTCTAAAACTCTAAACCCGAAAATATCCTCAATGTGTAATCTTGTAATAAATAAAGATTAAGTAAGGTTTAAGGCTGGGGCCTTATAGTTGGTATCAGAGGTCAGTTTAGATAACATTATGATTTGGAATTCCATTAAATGATTATCCAAAAATATTTTTTTATGGTCAAATTGAAGTGATATAGTATTTCAAGATTACCATGTTGCTTCATCTAAGACATGTTTGTTCAGAATGGTTTTCCGTAGAGCAAATATGGAAGCAGTTCTAGGAAGGCAAGCAGAAGGAAATAACCTTTCGAATCAGCATCCTAATATGGTCGGAATTGGAACTGAATAGTTTGTTGCAGTAATGGCACAGTTGACTCAAGCGATAAATGGTGGTGGTATCCATGCAAGAGATCAGCCAGATCAACCGCAGAGGAACATGTCATTGGTGGAACATTTCATGAGGCAACATCCCCCATCATTTATAGGATCATCTGACCCTGTGCTAGCTAAAGGTTGGATTAAAGCACTGGATAAGATTTGCGATGTCATGGGGTGTTCAGACAATCAAAAGGTTAGTCTTGCTATCTACCCTTTGGAGGGTGAAGCAGATCAGTGGTGGTCGATGGTTAAAAATATCATGGACGCTGATGAGATTGATCCTCTCGACTGGGATGAATTCAAAGGTATGATTCTTGAAAAGTATTTTCCTAAGGCTGTTCAACTTAGGATGGAAAAACAATTCTTGGAATTGAGGCAAGAGGAAGACTCAGTGGCTACCTATGAAGAAAGGTTCACTCGATTGGCAAGGTATGCTCCAAATTTTATCCAAGACCTTGATAGTAAAATCAATCGTTTTTACTCAGGATTAAAGCCAAAATATCGAAGGGCATTAGCTTCTCGTGAGTTTAAAAGTTATGAGAAGCTTGTTCGATGTGTTGAGAAGGTGGAAATGTAGTTTTCCGATGATCAAGTGTTCTATAACAACCAGCATAAGAAGAGACCAAGGTGGCAGGTGAAAGGGAAGAATTCTTCAAAAAAGTCTGATGGTAAGAAATCTAAGTTTCTAGTTTGTGATAAATGTGGCAAAAGGCATGCTGGGGAATGTCTTATAAATTTTGGAAAGTGCTATCGATGTGGTAAGATGGGACATAAGGCTCGTGGTTGTACTGAAAAAGATCAAGGTGAAGGTAAGACAAAATTTGATTTAAAGTTAGTGAAATGTTTTAAGTGCAATTAGATGGGTCACTATGCAAACGAGTGTCCGAAAAAGATCTTGAGTGATGGGAAGCAGTTAGACTACAAGTAGAAATGGGTGGTGAAATCCTTTGCAACTACTTCAGTAGATGTCAGGCCATCAAATGAAGTTGTATCAGGTACTTTGTTTATTTTTTCAGATTATGCCAGTGTGTTGTTTGATTCGGGGTCTACACATTCTTTCATCTCTGAAAATTTTTCTAGTAAAATGGGAATACCATCTCAAGAAATAACTCCTGAGCTTTTGGTAAAAACACCTGGTGAAAATGTTGAGGCAAAAATAATTTATAAGAATCTTCCTATCCTTATCTGTGGAAAGAACCTACTTGCAAACCTTATTGTTCTACCTCTAGTATAGTTTGATGTTATCCTGGGTATATATTGGCTCTCTATTTACCATGCTAAGGTTGAATGTAGAGCTAAATAATTTTATTTTCAGAAAGAATTTCAGTTTGTGTACAAGAATTAACCCTTACTATTGATAACTTATCAAGAGGGCAAGAAACTTGTAAAATATGGAAATGAATGTTACCTTGCACACATCGTTGAAAATAAAGGAACTGTTCAGATTAATGATGTTCCAGTGGTATATGAGTATCCTGATGTTTTTCCTGATGAGTTGCCTGGAATAATACCAGATCTGGAAGTTGAGTTTACCGTTGACTTAGTTCCTGATTCTAAGCCAATTTCAAAACCCCCTTATCCAATGGCTCAAATTGAACTTTTAGAGTTGAAGGAGAAATTTCAAGATTTATTAGAGAAAGGTTTCATTTGACCTAGCACATCACCATGGGGTGCTCCTGTTTTATTTGTTAAAAAGAAAGATGGTTCAATGAGACTTTGCATTGATTATAGAGCCTTGAATAACATCACTGTTAAGAACTGAAGTGCAATGTGTTGCATTTGTTGTCAATGAGGCATGAAGTTGTCTTGGAATGAATGGATGTCAAGGAGTCAAGATGTGAATATCAAAGGATGTGATGGTGTTGGTGGTGAAGGAGAATGGCCATGGTACTTAGAGGAATGTCACTTAGGAGATTCACTAAGTGGCATTGGAGAATATGGTTGAAACATTCTCCATGTAAATCAGACGATTGTTGAGCTGATCATTAAGTTCCAAGAACTTGTATCAAGATGATACAAAGTCACAACATGATTAGAAGACCATGCATTGTAGTGACAATGCATGAGGAGTTGAAAGGAGTTCCATCCACAACTACTAAGTGGATGATGTGCATTAAAGAAGTCCATGTACTAACTCTTAGTGCATGTGAATTTGAAGAAGATCCAATTGATCTCTGATTAGATCAATGAAGCACATTGAAGAATTTAAGTGATTCAAGAGTTCGGTTGAAGAAGAAGAACCTTTAAGAATTTCCATTCCTAAGTAATGAATATATGTTGAGGCATTCAAATGAAGAAGAAGATGAGAAGGAATAAAGAGGAAGAAGGGCTTGGCATTTGGCTTATACTCTTATAGGAGAACTTTGTATTTGACAAAGTCTCATTCATGCCTTTGCCAAAAAATTGGCCAGCCAAGGCACCTTGAGGGTTCAACCCCAAGGCATGGGCACTATGGCACCAAGCCCGGGGGAACCCGTGGGGCGAGCCAGGGCGGCAGGGCGCACCCAAGACACCGTGTGGGCGCCAGGGGCACGCCCGGAGGAGCGCAGTGTGCATGGTGGGCGCTAGAAGCACACCCGAAGGGAGCATAGTGGGCGCCAGTGGCGCGCCCGCAGAGGCGAGAGTGGGCGCAGAGCGCGCCCGCAGAGAGAACCCGGTGCGGGGCGGCACCGGGAGGGGAGAAGTTCAACTGGCGAGTTGAGGTAGCGCCAGGGTAATAAGCCGCATGAAAACAGGACTTCGTTTCGATGTGGGACGCGGGATTTTCCCACGGAATACATCCTGGCCGCACGATTGATCGCACGCCAGATCTCTACCGCTCATCGCATCCCGCGCGAGATCTCCAAATCGCGGCCGTCCGATGTATTTCAAAAGCCGCATCCAACGGCCCAGCGCTCGTCTTCCACCTCGAGCTCAAGCCGAAGCCACCCGCGAGTCCCGCTGAACCAGGCGCCTTCCCGAACGACTATTTTGAGTTCCCGGCCACCGCTGATCGAGCCGAAGCCTCCATTGTGATCGTCTGGCCTCTACGAACACGATCATGCATTAAAATGTTGCATGCATGCATCGAGAGAGAATTCTAAGCAATGCCGAGGCAAGAAAAGCTGTCGAAGGCCGTGGGGTGTTTATGTGTGCATGTTTTGGATCAGAAGAAGGCCGTGCATGCATTCTAAGTCGCATGAACGTAGAGTAAATTAAAAAGGATCCCGCGTGAAATAGAGGAAAGAAAATAAAGATTTGAAAGATTTTTAAAGATCCGAAACTTTCGGGAATTTGAGTTATTATCACGCGGATGATGCGAGGCAGCCTCTGCCTATAAAAAGAGCACCCGAGGCTCTCTGATCACTTGCTGATGCACTGAAATTTTGAGAAGTCCCATGAGAGCTCTTGTGCCTCGCGAAGAACTGAGCTGCGCGCCCCCTGCGCGGCAGTAAAGCCCGGAGCCATCAGAGGCTCCGTGAGGTTCCTTTTGCGCATCCCTTGCGTGAAAGAAGTGAAGGGGAGTCCCCTGCGCGTATCCCTTGCGCGACAGGAAGGAGCCGAGCCGCATACTTGCGCGCTCGAGTCTCTTGCCACCCTCTCTGCCCGCACACTTGCGTGGCAGGAGGAAGGAGCCCGCGACAGTGTTTCACCCTTGCACACTTGAGCCTTGCGCGGCTGCCCCTTGCATCCGAGGAGGTTTCACTTGCGCGGCCAAGTGATCCTTGCGCCTTGTGACCCTGCGCGGCAGTGGAGAAGAGTGTTCGGGCTGTGTGTGCAAAAAGAGAAGAAGGCAGTGTGTGTGCTTAGTGAAACATGAAGATGGAGTGCATTACATACCTACGGGTTGTGTGCTAAGTGAGGAACAAAGTCACATCAAGTGAAAGACATACACCCTAGCCGTGAGTGTGCAAATTGAAGAGGAAGAACCTGAGGGAGTTGATTGTGCATTTGAAGAAGAAGGCCGTAGCCTTTGGCTTGGGTGTGTGCAAAGAAGAATAAAAGAAAGAGAAGACCCGAGACTTGTGCTTGTGTGCCAAGTGAAGGAGGAATACCCGAGGCCATGTGTGTGCACAAAGAACAACACCAAGTGGTGTATGTTAAGTGAAGTGGAGACCACAACTAAATCCAAGTTGTGTGTGCAAGAGGAAGAGGAAGGCCAAGCCTTGTGTTTGCTAATTGAACAAAGGAAGTGTGTGTGCAAACAAAACAAGTAGGCCGAACCCTAAGTTTGTGCAAAGTGGTTGTGCACACTTAGAAGAAGAAGAAGACCCACACTAAAGTATAACACAGTTTTAGTGTGTGAACAATTTGAATAAAGTGTGTGAAGTTCAAGGAGTTGGTGTGTGCTTAAAGTGATTACACCCTTTGTGGGTCTACTGCACCAAGAAGAGAAAGAGGAGAGTGCATGCATGCATGCATGCACGTGCACACGTGAACAGTGCTAAATCAGTTGTGTGCATCTGAGGAGTCCAAGACTTGAAGATCTTGAAGAATTGAGAAGGCCATGCTATCAGTGCATGAGGATGCAGAGGTGCCATGCACTCAGTGCATGAAGTTGATGTGAACTGAGACTGGACCAGACTGAAGTTAAAGAAATCAATTGTCTGAGTATTCAGTAGCTGGAGAGAAGCCAGGTCATCCTGAAGAAGGAGATAAAGCCTGAGCTAGACGAGAAGCCCTGATCAACCACAAGTGATCAGAAGAGAAGAGCAAGGCCAGCAGCCTTTATCCCAGGCTGCTGAAGTTACTTGAAGAAGCATAAAGAGAAGAAGAGCTACTCGTGTGACTCGAGGAGCCAGGAGAAGACCCTGTGGGACTCAGGGAGAAGAAGTCTTCAGTGGGATTCTGGAGCAGGCCAGTGGGACTCTGGTAACACTGTGGGACGCAGTATAAAGACCCTCCTGTGGGACTCAGGAGAGATACAGTGGGACTCTGTATCGACCATTGTAATACTAACAGATTATAATGGGAGAATCCATGCTGGGAGAGCATGGCAAGGATGTAGGCCTTTGGTGCCGAACCTTGTAAATCCTTGTGTCATGTGCCTTTTCATTACTGCATCATTCGGGAAAGGTTGAGAGATACAAGAAGAGTGGATCGAGGCTTTAACCAGCCATAGAGGTTTAATTGATAAGAAATCAATTAGTAAAAAAGTTTTAAGGGATCACTGATTCACCCCCTCCCCCTCTCAGTGATTCACACTGATCTGGGCACTTCATTTGGTATCAAAGGGAGGTTACCTCTAAAAGATCCAAGGGAGTCTTTACTCAGTGCAGATTTGAGGAAATGAGTGACCAGCCTCAAATGGAGATATCTGCCAAGACTCAGAAAAATAGAAAGAAGAAACAGGCAAAGAAGATGAGGAAGAAAGTTGGTGCAATCAGAGAAACTCCTTCTATGGAAAGAAATGTGAAATTCACATCAGATGACAATTCCTTTTATCATTCTTCTGATGAAGCCTGCTCTAGCTGTGATGAAGATGGAAGAAACAATGATCTTTTAAATGCAATCAAATATCTTCAGAAGAGAGTCCCCAAGGAAGTGGCAATGTGTATAGCTACAGGCCTCCTTGATCTTCAAGAAGAAAAATTACAGCTGGAAGATGAAGCCAATTCACTGGAAGATCAATTGGCAAAAAGGGTTGGCATAACCAACACTCTCAGAAAGCTGGTGAAGGCTAAAGATGAGACAGTATCTCTTTGCAATGAAAGATATGAAGACACTACTGAAGAATTGCAAAGAAACCTTTCTGAGAAAGAATTCTTTAAGACTGTGGTCAAAGAAGTTTTCCATGCACTGGAAAAGAGGCACAAAGTTTCAATGAATGTCAGAGATGCTCAACTTGAAGACAAAGTAAACAGGGTGAAGGAGCTTGACAATTCATTACTTGAAATGAAGCAGGTGCATGAAGACCAGTTAGAACAGCTGAAAGAAAAATGGGAAGGAAGGCTAAGAACTATTGAGGATGAGAAGAACTCCCTCAATATGAAATGCTTAGAACTGGAGGTGATATTGAAAAATCAGCAATCACCCAAAGCTGAATCCTCCCAGTCAGCTGAAAGAAGACATGTTGCTACTCAAGTATGCTTTGAGCAGGATGATTCTAAGAGAAAGACATCCTCTAATAAAAGTGCAACATCTTCTAGAAAAAAGGTACCATCCATACCATCTTGTACTCATGCTTCTAAAAGTGTTTCTACTAAAAGTGTAGGATGGAAGAATAATTCCAAACAAGTATGGATGAAGAAAATGAAGAAGCAGAGCTCTCCTGAAACAACACAGCATGTCAAGAAAAGTACCCAACAATCAGAAGGACAGAAGAGGTCTAGATTTGTGGGTCAGTGTTGGTGTTGTAACAAGTATGGGCATTGTGCAAAGGATTGTTGGTACAATCCACTGAATGCCAAAGCACAGAGGAAGCCCATGCCTAGGGGGAGCAAGCCAGAAGAAAAGAAGCAACATCCACAGGTCCAGAGACATCTGTTTACTGCTAACAGATTTGGATTGCTTGACAACATCTGGGATGTGTGCAAAAGTGGTCAAATAGATACATGTCAATCTCCAACTGTATCCAGAGCTCAAAAGAAGAAAAGATCACAGAACCTGGTTAAGAGAGATTCCTTGGGAAGCAAGAAGAATGTAGAAGATGCTCCCAAGAATAATTTGAAGAATGAAGAGAAGTCCTTGGAATTCAAATCCAAGAAGGGTGATGCATCCAGAAGGACCACCAAGAAATGCTTCTACTGTGGAAAGAAAGGACACATCATGGACCTTTGTAAAGAAGCCATGAAACTAAATAGAAGCAGACTGAACTCCAAAAGACAATCAATCTAGAAGAAGAAGGGATTGATTGAAAATAAGTTGCCTAAGAGAGGTAGCTTAGCAGCATCCAAAGAACCATGTGGAATTTCCAGAACTGAGGCCACACTTCCAAATGATTTACTTGTCATATGGCCACATCAGTTGCAACTTGCCAGAGAACTACAAAGAGCTGAAGATGAAGCTCTGGCATTTGCTAAAGCAAAAGGGAAGAAAAAGATTTCACATGAAGATGGGTTGAGATCCACACCAGCACCAACATCATTGAAGATCAAATGTGCAAGTGTGAAGAATGGTGAAAATGGGACATCTCGGTTGAGAGAATCTTCTCAACCTTGTTGTTCACATTGATGAACCAAGGAGGTTCCATCTTATTCCCTTATACTATTGGTATTTACATGTGCTGACATTGCAGGGAATTGAAGATGATGATCATTCTCAGCTGGAGGATGGTTTGGAAGGAATGGAGTGCACCCCTTGAGGGGGAGCCAATCTGGAGAAGATGATGTTCTGAAATTAATATCATCTTGAGAAAGTAGATGAAAGGGGGAGCTTTATCTTTGCACTGAACTTTCTAATGTGTTTTGTGAAGTATGTGCAGGATTCAGCAATTCATTGAATATCTGAAAAATTTCAAACCCCCAAGCATGATCTCACATGTGTAGAGAATTATGGACAGCTTTGAAATCCTTGGTTACATCACTCTTGTTTTCTACACCGGGTTAGCCCAAGTAGACTTAGAGTTGATTTACTGAAGGTTCTTTGCTAAAGAGAACATGTGACATCATCCCTCTCTCAGTGTTTTTCAAGAGAATACTATTCAAAGGGAGGAAGATATTTTTGAAAGTGAACCACACCACACCTTTGCATTTGATTGCCAATAAGGGGGAGAAAATATTGGCACACATATTGACCCATTCATATGTGCTGAAAGAGTGTATTGACAACAAATACAAAGGGGGAGATTGAAGTGCAATGTGTTGCATTTGTTGTCAATGAGGCATGAAGTTGTCTTGGAATGAATGGATGTCAAGGAGTCAAGATGTGAATATCAAAGGATGTGATGGTGTTGGTGGTGAAGGAGAATGGCCATGGTACTTAGAGGAATGTCACTTAGGAGATTCACTAAGTGGCATTGGAGAATATGGTTGAAACATTCTCCATGTAAATCAGACGATTGTTGAGCTGATCATTAAGTTCCAAGAACTTGTATCAAGATGATACAAAGTCACAACATGATTAGAAGACCATGCATTGTAGTGACAATGCATGAGGAGTTGAAAGGAGTTCCATCCACAACTACTAAGTGGATGATGTGCATTAAAGAAGTCCATGTACTAACTCTTAGTGCATGTGAATTTGAAGAAGATCCAATTGATCTCTGATTAGATCAATGAAGCACATTGAAGAATTTAAGTGATTCAAGAGTTCGGTTGAAGAAGAAGAACCTTTAAGAATTTCCATTCCTAAGTAATGAATATATGTTGAGGCATTCAAATGAAGAAGAAGATGAGAAGGAATAAAGAGGAAGAAGGGCTTGGCATTTGGCTTATACTCTCATAGGAGAACTTTGTATTTGACAAAGTCTCATTCATGCCTTTGCCAAAAAATTGGCCAGCCAAGGCACCTTGAGGGTTCAACCCCAAGGCATGGGCACTATGGCACCAAGCCCGGGGGAACCCGTGGGGCGAGCCAGGGCGGCAGGGCGCACCCAAGACACCGTGTGGGCGCCAGGGGCACGCCCGGAGGAGCGCAGTGTGCATGGTGGGCGCTAGAAGCGCGCCCGAAGGGAGCATAGTGGGCGCCGGTGGCGCGCCCGCAGAGGCGAGAGTGGGCGCAGAGCGCGCCCGCAGAGAGAACCCGGTGCGGGGCGGCACCGGGAGGGGAGAAGTTCAACTGGCGAGTTGAGGTAGCGCCAGGGTAATAAGCCGCATGAAAACAGGACTTCGTTTCGATGTGGGACGCGGGATTTTCCCGCGGAAGACATCCTGGCCGCACGATTGATCGCGCGCCAGATCTCCGCCACTCATCGCATCCCGCGCGAGATCTCCAGATCGCGGCCGTCCGATGTATTTCAAAAGCCGCATCCAACGGCCCAGCGCTCGTCTTCCACCTCGAGCTCAAGCCGAAGCCACCCGCGAGTCCCGCTGAACCAGGCGCCTTCCCGAACGACTATTTTGAGTTCCCAGCCACCGCTGATCGAGCCGAAGCCTCCATTGTGATCGTCTGGCCTCTACGAACACGATCATGCATTAAAATGTTGCATGCATGCATCGAGAGAGAATTCTAAGCAATGTCGAGGCAAGCAAAGCTACCGAAGGCCGTGGGGTGTTTATGTGTGCATGTTTTGGATCAGAAGAAGGTCGTGCATGCGTTCTAAGTCGCATGCACGTAGAGGAAATTAAAAAGGATCCCGCGTGAAACAGAGGAAAGAAAATAAATATTTGAAAGATTTTTAAAGATCCGAAACTTTCAGGAATTTGAGTTATTATCACGCGGATGATGCGAGGCAGCCTCTGCCTATAAAAGGAGCACCCGAGGCTCTCTGATCGCTTGCTGATGCACTGAAATTTTGAGAAGTCCCGTGAGAGCTCTTGTGCCTCGCGAAGAACTGAGCTGCGCGCCCCCTGCGCGGCAGTAAAGCCCGGAGCCATCAGAGGCTCCGTGAGGTTCCTTTTGCGCATCCCTTGCGTGAAAGAAGTGAAGGGGAGTCCCCTGCGCGTATCCCTTGCGCGACAGGAAGGAGCCGAGCCTCATACTTGCGCGCTCGAGTCTCTTGCCACCCTCTCTGCCCGCACACTTGCGTGGCAGGAGGAAGGAGCCCGCGGCAGTGTTGCACCCTTGCACACTTGAGCCTTGCGCGGCTGCCCCTTGCATCCGAGGAGGTTTCACTTGCGCGGCCAAGTGATCCTTGCGCCTTGTGACCCTGCGCGGCAGTGGAGAAGAGTGTTCGGGCTGTGTGTGCAAAAAGAGAAGAAGGCAGTGTGTGTGCTTAGTGCAACATGAAGATGGAGTGCATTACATACCTACGGGTTGTGTGCTATGTGAGGAACAAAGTCACATCAAGTGAAAGACATACACCCCAGCCGTGAGTGTGCAAATTGAAGAGGAAGAACCTGAGGGAGTTGATTGTGCATTTGAAGAAGAAGGCCATAGCCTTTGGCTTGGGTGTGTGCAAAGAAGAATAAAAGAAAGAGAAGACCCGAGACTTGTGCTTGTGTGCCAAGTGAAGGAGGAATACCCGAGGCCATGTGTGTGCACAAAGAACAACACCAAGTGGTGTATGTTAAGTGAAGTGGAGACCACAACTAAATCCAAGTTGTGTGTGCAAGAGGAAGAGGAAGGCCAAGCCTTGTGTTTGCTAATTGAACAAAGGAAGTGTGTGTGCAAACAAAACAAGTAGGCCGAACCCTAAGTTTGTGCAAAGTGGTTGTGCACACTTAGAAGAAGAAGAAGACCCACACTAAAGTATAACACACTTTTAGTGTGTGAACAATTTGAATAAAGTGTGTGAAGTTCAAGGAGTTGGTGTGTGCTTAAAGTGATTACACCCTTTGTGGGTCTACTGCACCAAGAAGAGAAAGAGGAGAGTGCATGCATGCATGCATGCACGTGCACACGTGAACAGTGCTAAATCAGTGGTGTGCATCTGAGGAGTCCAAGACTTGAAGATCTTGAAGAATTGAGAAGGCCATGCTATCAGTGCATGAGGATGCAGAGGTGCCATGCACTCAGTGCATGAAGTTGATGTGAACTGAGACTGGACCAGACTGAAGTTAAAGAAATCAATTGTCTGAGTATTCAGTAGCTGGAGAGAAGCCAGGTCATCCTGAAGAAGGAGATAAAGCCTGAGCTAGACGAGAAGCCCTGATCAACCACAAGTGATCAGAAGAGAAGAGCAAGGCCATCAGCCTTTATCCCAGGCTGCTGAAGTTACTTGAAGAAGCATAAAGAGAAGAAGAGCTACTCGTGTGACTCGAGGAGCCAGGAGAAGACCCTGTGGGACTCAGGGAGAAGAAGTCTTCAGTGGGATTTTGGAGCAGGCCAGTGGGACTCTGGTAACACTGTGGGACGCAGTATAAAGACCCTCCTGTGGGACTCAAGAGAGATACAGTGGGACTATGTATCGACCATTGTAATACTAACAGATTATAATGGGAGAATCCATGCTGGGAGAGCATGGCAAGGATGTAGGCCTTTGGTGCCGAACCTTGTAAATCCTTGTGTCCTGTGCCTTTTCATTACTGCATCATTCGGGAAAGGTTGAGAGATACAAGAAGAGTGGATCGAGGCTTTAACCAGCCATAGAGGTTTAATTGATAAGAAATCAATTAGTAAAAAAGTTTTAAGGGATCACTGATTCACCCCCTCCCCCTCTCAGTGATTCACACTGATCTGGGCACTTCAAGAACAAATATCCTTTGCCTCATATCGATGATTTGTTTGATCAGCTCCAGGGAGCTCAATATTTTTCAAAGATTGACTTCAGATCGGGGTACCATAAGTTGAAGGTAAAGGAAGCAGATGTTCCGAAGACCATGTTCCATACAAGATATGGCCATTATGAATTTGTAGTAATGACTTTTGGGATAACCAATGCACCTGTTGTATTCATGGACTTAATGAATAGAATTTTCCATGAGTCCTCATATAAGTTTGTGGTGGGTTTCATTGATGATATTTTGGTGTTTTTTAAAAGTAAAGAGGAGCATGAAAGACATTTAAGGGTTATCTTGCAAACCTTAAAAGAAAAGAAGTTGTATGGGAAATTTAGCAAGTGTGAGTTTTGGTTGCAACAAATTTCTTTCCTTGGTCACATTATTTCTAAAGATGGGATAACTGTTGATCCTGCAAAAACAAAAGTTGTGGAAGACTGGCCAAGACCCACAAATTTAACTGAGATTCGTAGCTTCCTTGGTTTGGCAGGCTATTACTGAAGGTTTGTTAGAAATTTTTCACAGTTATCTAGTCCAATGACTAAGATAACTCGGAAGGGTGTTAAGTTTATTTGGACAAAAGAATGTGATGATTGTTTTCATGAATTGAAAAGAAGATTGGTGAATGCTCCAGTTTTGGCACTTCCTTCCAGGAATGGTGAGTTTGTTATATATAGTGATACTTCATTGAAAGGACTTGTTTGCATCCTAATGCAGAATGATCAGGTAATTTCTTATGCTTCACGACAGTTGAAAACTCATGTGGTAAATTACCTTACACATGATTTGGAATTAGTTGCTGTTGTTTTCGCTTTAAAAATTTGGAGGCATCATTTGTATGGAGTAAAGTGTGAAATATATAATGATCACAAAAGTTTAAAGTATATATTCATTAAGAAAGAGTTAAACATGAGACAGAGGAGATTGCTTGAATTAATCAAGGATTATGATTGTACAATTCATTACCATCTGGGAAAATCAAATAAAGTGGATGATGCTTTGAGTCGAAAAAGTAATGCTTCATTAGAAATTTTGCATTTGGAATGTGATCCTTTGGTTAAGGATTTGATGAACTTTGGCATAGAAGTTTTTGGTGCAGGATGTTCTTATGTTTTGTTTCAGGTATCAGAGAGATCATCTCTATCAGATAGAATCAATCAAGAACAGAAGCAAGACAGTGAGTTGCAGAAAAAGGTAGAGCTGGTTCAGAAGGGTAAGTTGCCTGAATGCAACATTGATAATGATTGTGTTTTGAGATTTGGGAAGAGATTGTGTGTGCCTTATGATTCACAGTTGAAGAGAGAGTTGTTATGTGAAGCTCATAGTTCTCCGTTTTTAGTTCATCCAGGAAGTACTAAGATGTACAGAGATCTGTGGGAGTATTACTGGTGGGATGGAATGAAAAGAGATATTGCTGATTTTACTCTGATGTCTTTGACATGTCAACAGATTAAAGCAGAGCGGAAGTTACCCAAAGGGATGCTTCAGCCTTTACTAGTTCCAGAGTGGAAATGGGAGAATATATCCATGGACTTTGTTGTCGGATTACCGAAGACATCTCGAGATAATAATGCAATCTGGGTTATTGTCGTTCACTTGACTAAATCTGCTCATTTCGTTGCTATACGAGATACTTTTTCCCTAGATCAACTTTCCCGTTTGTATCTTAAAGAGATAGTCAGGTTACATTGATTTCCCCTCTCCATTGTATCTGATCGTGATCCCAGGTTCACTTCTAACTTTTGGAAAGGCCATCAGAAGTCGTTGGGTACTGAATTAAATTTTAGTACAGCTTTTCATCCTCAATAAGATGGGAAATCAGAATGAACAATTCAGACCTTGGAGGATATGCTACGAGCTTGTTCGATGGATTATCAGGGAATTTGGGACCAACATCTTTCTTTGGTTGAATTTTCATATAATAACAGTTTTCATTCCAGTATGCAGATGGCACCATTTGAGGCGTTATATGGGAAGCGGTGTCGAACTCCAGATTTCTGGGATGAAGTGGGTGAAAGGAAGTTGATGGGACCAGAATTGGTAGAAGAGATGGCATAAAAAGTTCAGCTAATTCAGAATCACATGAGAATATCTCAGAGTAGGCAGAAGAGTTATGCAGACAACGGGATGAAGGATGTAACTTTTGAGGTAAGTGATCATGTTTTTTTCAAATTCTAACCATGGAAAAGTGTGTTGAGATTTGGTAAGAAATGAAAGCTGAGTCCATGGTTCATTGGACCATATGAAATTCTGGAGAGAGTTGGATCAGTTGCATACCGTGTGGCTTTACCTTCGAGTTTATCTCAGCTACACAATGTTTTTTATGTTTTGATGTTGAGAAAGTATATGCCAGATCCATCTCATGTTTTGAGTCTAGAGGTAGTTCAGCTGAAAGAGAACCTATCTTATGAGGAACAACCAGTCCAGATTCTTGACCACAGGGATCAAGTGTTACAAAATAAGGTGATTAATCAGGTAAAGGTTTTGTGGAAAAACCATATGATTGAAGAGGAAACATGGGAATCTAAAAATGCAATGAGGGATAAGTACACCCATTTTTTCGATAAGTAAATAAATTGTGGGGACGAAATATCATAGTATCTTTTTATAATTTTTAGACTTTAAATAAATTAAATTATTTATGACATCATGATGATGCAGTGATTACCTCATTAATAAAAGATTTAAATAAAATGGAAAGATAATGTAAATTCAAAGACCAACACATCTCAAAAACCTATTGGATGGGTGGATTTAGAACCCTTATCACCTTAACCTCGAATTATATCAATGTGGGACCATTTGAATCCGAAAATCATTTTCAAATAAAGTAACATTTCTTTACTTTCTAAGAGTGCCCCTCCTCTCCTCTTATAAAAGGCCTCCACCTCTACCTCCTTACCCACACTCCCAAAGCCTTTGGCTCGGCCAAACCCTACCCATTTTGTCTCTCCACATCCCTCTATTACTCCTTGAAGCCTCACTTTGGGCAGAAGTCTTCCCAAGGAATCCTTTGAGCTCAAACCAAACGGAGTTACCCGATTTTAAGGTAATGTCTTCACTTGAGTCCTTTTGTTTTATTTTGCTTCTCCAACCCCCTAAACTCTTTTTATTAATTTCTTTTGTAACAACTACAGTATCTTCAATATACTAGGATGTTTTTATAAGAAGGATTTTAGCTACACTTACACACACCTACATCTAATGGTTAAAGGACATACTATTTCCGTTGATGGTGAATTTATACCTCCCGAAATGATGATTGTTCAACACTATTTTAACACCTTCCAAGGTGGCCATTAAGATGTTACTATATTTATATATGATATATAATATGTTTATGTTTTCCTTAAGCTTCTGTATTTTTCATTTTGGGAATACCTTTATGGTTACCAATATGGGTAAACGCGATATCTTCATTTAAGGAAGTGCAGACTACCGCCCCCGCAAAGTGATTTGATTCATTAAATACCATATTTGGGATGTAAAAAGGATGGAAATATGATATTATATATGATATTATACTGGAATTATAATATACCTTTATATAATTATGATTAAATTATATAAAATACAAAATAGAAATGAAAGTAGCGTTCATGCGTACGTACGGCTTACCGTCTCCATGAACGGTGCATTTCATTTCTTACCTCTAAATGATTATGTAATATTATAAATGCATGTAGATAATAGATATATATGATATATACATCATGATTATAATTATGGATATAATGGATACATTAACAACTTGTAATTATAAAGGGTTTATTTTTGACTCAAGTACCAATGATCGTTAAAACGACCGTTATTAACTTAAATAATTACATAGTGTTCATGACATGGAAATAAGTGATATAAAAGGAATAATGAACTTGAAAAAGGTTCTTTAGAAAGTAGAAATTAACTACTGTTTATTATTCATGACATTAAAGAATGATCAAGTCATGTCGGACCCGAGGTATGGGACTTCGTCTCAATCTCCTTTCATTGAGGCATATTTTGTTTTATACACAACCTTCTTTTATATGGTGAATAAACCCCTTTGACATTTACGTTTATTCAAAAGGAATCTTTTTTATATGGATCATTTAATAAACGACAAAAGGGAATGTTTTTGTCATTTGTATGCGGCGACAACGACTTCTCCGCCACCGTGACCATTATTTGAGTTTCAGCTTCCTCTACAAGCCATACCTTTTTTTTAAAAGAAAAATAAATACCATGTTTTACTTTTCTTTTATTTTGGTATTGAAAATGGTTTTCATAATGTTTTTATTATATCAATGTGTTTTATTGATATCTTGTGATTGAAAGATGGAAATGTTATGTTTTCTTTATGCATGTTTTATGTGATACGATTATGTTGAGGTTCTTGGGCATTATTATGAAGACGGGTGGTTCCGTGATAAAATAATGGCAGGTGAGCCTGATATAGCTCTCCAATGCATTGGGTAACGCGAATGAGTGAAAGGTTAAGGTTTCTCCTAAGATATTTAGGGAATATACTGTGATGGGTATTCCAAACGTAACCAAGAGGGTTACTCCCTATGTAAGAATGTTATGAATGCCTCAAGTTACCTTTATGAGTTATGATTTCTATGATTTATTCATGATTTGATGAGGTATGTTAAAGTGCTTATATTTTATGGGTAAAGTATGATTTCATTCTTATGTATATATGTACCCATGTTTCCTTTCCATATTTTTATATCCCTTACTGAGCTTTTTATGCTCATCCCAAGTTTTTTTGAAATGTTTTTCACAGGTCAAGGGAAAGTTACATGATATGATGATAGTGTCAAGGAAGTGTCAAGAAAGAATCCATGTTTTATTTTAAATATGTTTCCATTGATGGGAAAGAATAATACTATCTTTATGTAACCAATTTGTTTATATGTGGAATGTAATGCATGTTTTATGATCTAATTCTCTAAAACTCTAAACCCGAAAGAATCCTCAATGTGTAATCTTGTAATAACTCAAGATTAAGTAAGGTTTAAGGCTGGGGCCTTATAGATATAGTGTTTATGATTTTCAAAACATGATGGAATAGAAAATTCATAAGGGGACCATATTGACTCAAAAATAACTATGTTTCTATGTAGAATAAAATTGGAGGAATTTGAAAATATGGACATTGAAGAGAAGTGTAAATAATTGTGGATAGTGATGGGGATCATCGATCAAATTAAATTGAATGATTAGGACATATCGAACGATAAAAAAATATTGATGATTCAAACGACCATTGATTCCTTGGATATAAAGTTAATAGGGTAAATTTTTTGTTTCTAGATTCTTTTCCTAATGTAGATGATATCTTATGCTATTGAGGAAGATAATTTAATATACTTACTTGATATCTGTCAATTTTATTTTCACTATTTCATCATTTGGGTTTTCATCAATCAATTTCCACTTCACATGTTACTTGATGGATTGAATATACAAAATGGATTTTTTGATTTCTAATTCACAAAAATTAACATCCAAATAATTACATAATCCAAATAATAACAAGATATTCCTCCAATTATTACTAAAATAAAAATTATTTGAAAATGTCATCCAATATAGATAAATATAATACATTAATATATATTCCTCAACCATAAATCCAAAAATTCAACTTCATTCATTATATAAGTACCTATTAGTCAAATCATTTAACTACAAAATGACATTATAACTAGTATATAATGTTGGAAAGTGGTGTTTTATACACCGTTATCATCATTCAGTTGTTGGTTTAATCCCCATGGCCTTTTCAGATACATTATGTTCTCACCTAGAAAGTTAGTTATAATTTTTAAAATATTAAATTATTTTAATTCTAATAACATTCCCAAAAATATGACAAACATTCTATAAAATAACATTAATCACCAAATAATTTTTTAACCTCTATGGGTTTCTATACAAATTTGTTTCCTTGAAATAAAAAAACAGAATGTATTATTTGAACTTTATCATTAATATTCGTGTCAACCTTTAAGGTAACCAATATATTCAGACTGATATCCAAAAATTATAAAATCTTTTTTCCTCAAAAAACCATTTCACTAAAAAAACATGTAATAAATTGTTGATATATATTTCGTAAAAATCCATTAAAACTCAGTAAATGTCACCATGATACTTCCATAAAATAATATATTAGATGGGGTACCTATGTAATCATAATTATAATAAAACATAGAATTAATAACCAATGATTGTGCCTAAATATAATAAAATTGTATCATATAAATGAAAAAATCATTGTCTTTGGTGATATGATTTAGTTAAAATTATTCAAAATTATTTTTAAGTAAAATGTTAATAATACTAAGTATATCCAATGAGAGTGTCAAACCATGTGTGTAATAAATCATGTTGTCATGTACAAGGTGTTGACCGAGTCAAATCGGAAAGACCAATTTTCATATTTATTACCCCTAGGTAACACTATTCTAGAATCAAATCCACATATAGTATCCAGAATGAGAAATATTATTAAGAGAGAGAAAAATATATTACATACAAAAAATTGGGGATTTTATTCAACAATTTGATATATCTAAAATTTTTATCATAATGTTATGTTTTAGAAAATTTGGATTCCTAAAACTAGTTCCCTGAGATTCTACCAAACATCCTATAATACCAATTGTGATGAATGTAAAACGAGTAACCAATTGTTATTAGTTAAATTATGTCATTTTTTTAGAAATAGGTAATCACATTATAATAGAATGAATTGTTTAACAGTCTTGGTAAACTAGAAGCATACGTGATTCTCATATAAAATTTGTAAACATATATTAAAACATGGTGAAAGAAAATTTTAAGAATCCTTGAATTCACTCCAAATAAATTTTTTGGTATTTTCAAAAGACACATTTATATTGAGTTGTACCTATAAAATTTTACTCCAAAATAGAAAATTGTAATTCTAAAAAAATTACCATGACATATTCAAAATTAAGAATTTTAACATGAAACAAAAATATGAAAGGATGATCAGAAAATAATGGTGGTTTTTAGAAGAGATATTGTCATCTTGAGTTGATGTTATCCATCAACGCGACCCTAGTAATCCCTCATCATTGGAATCAGACATGTGGGAAGAAATCTCTGAACACCATAGATGAATGAATAATGACTTCCATGTAAATTTCATCACTGTTCTGTGAGAAAAAAAAGTACATAAACAACACCAATAAATTGAAAAAAAATAAAAAAAAGTTCCATACTCATTATCATCAATAACAAAATTAAATACAAAATAACCCATCCATAATGAACACAACCAACTATAAGAAAAATCAATATCACCACTCGCAGCGACCTCATATAATTCCATTAACCTTTCAAACTCACCTCCAAAAGAACTATAAAAATAGCCACGAAAATAAGACATTGAGGAGAGTGAAAAAATCCTGAAGCATGATCAGAGTAAGAGTGGATACCTTGAGAGGAAACACCATCACTATAAACTTACGTTTTCATCAATGATGAGTACCATGAAAAAATAAAAAACATCACATGTCCAAACATCAATCGTGAAAAAATAGCACTATGATCGATATTCATCCAAAGTACCCAAAATCCAAATTAAAATCTAAAAAAATAAGAATTAAATCCTATGTTACGATAGAACTAACTTGAATCATTGCAACGAACCGAAATTTTAAATAAATCATGTTTCCTAATTTTATGTGCTATTTTATTTTTATACTCAACAAAAATGTTTCATTTGATAACATGAGTATAATTAAAATGATACCGTTGGTTTTTTACTATTATATGACCATTGGTCAATATGACCGCTGGAAACTAAACGTTTTGATTATTGTCTCTAAATACAAGTAATATTGGTTAATTAATATAGAAAGAAGATTCGATGGCCTCACACAGTAGTCTTGGACCAATCGAAGCCCATATAACAGAACTTAGGAAGGAGGTAGCACCACTGGGCTTTGCTCTGGACCAAACCCAAGCTGAACTTCATTGTGTGAAGCTAGAAGGGGATCGCCTTCGCGAGAAGTTCAAACTGATAGAAATTACTACTCGTGCGATGTTGGTCGAGCCTCCCTCAGATTCTCTCACCTTAGAACACCTTACACCTAGGTCATATGCTGGTGTGATAAGGGGATATGTAAGGAGACCGTAACTGCCTTGTGTAATCCTTTGTTTTAAATAAAAATTGGGATATCTTCTTATGATGAAGTTTATGAATTTTCAAATGACCGGATAAATATAGTATGCATATTTTTGATGAATTTTAGAAAAAATATATTTTAAAAATGTTTTTTTAAACCTTAAATAATTAAAAATGTGTAATGATTTTCAAAAAATGGTCTTCTACAATTATGTTCAGTACGAAATTTAGAGTCTAATAAGATCAACTTGATTTTTGATGAATAGTAAAATATGAATAGTGATTTTATGATTAGGATTAGTAATGAGTCCAAATGGATTAGTAATCTCACTTAAATAAAGTATTAGTATAATCTAGGCACCTTGATTAAGTAATGCGATTCAATAAAATGGTTAAATAATGGTTTCATAAATTATTAGTCAAGTATTAGTTTTTTCGGGTGAATAGTGTTTTTTAATTAAAAATTTAATTAAAAATAATTAGAAAATTATTTTTATAAAATGGAATTTATTTTTGAACTCAGAGCATCGATATTATGTTATGGTAATTTTTGGGGATTTTTCTAAAAAAATGAATTTTTGGTGAATAGTGTATTTATTTAAAAATAAAATTAAAAATATTTAGAACATTATTTTTGTAAAATGGAGTTCATTTTTGAAATCAGAGCCTTGATATTTCGTTAATGTGAAATTTTGGGATTTTTTTGAGAAAGATGAATTTTCAGTGAATAGTAAAAATACAGTTTTAGGGTTTCGGTATGTTTAATGACATCATAACTGTGTCATGATGATGTCATGAGATATTTTAAGGGTTGGCCGGCCAAGGGTGATGAATTATTGTTTTGGGGGCCCCATGTAGCATAACTCCATGGTAAATGCCAATGGAGAGCACATGGTTTTGAGAAAAGCACTTGTGAGGTGTCCCTTGGCCATTAATGCCCTGTCCCCTCACTTTCCCTATAAATACCCACCCTTTCCTCCTTTAGTTTTCACTCCCAACTCCACCCCAACGAATTTCTGGTCTCCTTACCTCCCAAGGAGTCCTCCCAAGGTGCCCCAAGCCCTCAAGGTCCAAACCTTTGAGTTTTAAGAGTTACGTTTTAAGGTAAGGGATTCGATCTCTCTCTTTCTTTTCAAGAAATCTCTTTATGTAATTTCTTTTATGCTTCATGTTATTATGTTAAAGGGTGTTCTTTTATACTCCTCTTACTGCCCTTTTTATGTTCACATAATTATAGATCCCCTCTTACTCTCATTATTTCGTTTTATGAAGTTTTAAGTGGCGTCGTTAGGTTGCCGCAATTTTTGTAACGGATTCTTCCTCCCTTCTCATTTTCAAGATCTATTATCATGTAAAGTATTTCAAGTTCATTTTTATTATGTTGGGGTATGATCTCTAAATTTATCATACTGATATTTTATGATCATATGATGAGAGACCCCATTTGATCTCTTCAATTCAGTTTTTTGAAGTATTAAGTGGCGCTGTTAGGCTGCCGAATTTTTAAGTGGTTCTTCACCCTTCTCATTTTGAAGTTCTACTTTCATGTCAAATCTTTCAAGTTCCTTTTTTTTATGTTGGGGTATGATCTATATATCTATCATACTGGACTATTATGTTCTTATGATGAGAGACCCTATTTGATCTCATCAATTCATTTTTGTTGAGGTTTAAGTGACGCCGTTAGGTTGCCGAAATTTTAAGGGATTCTTTCACCCTTCTCCTTTTCAATGTTCTAATTCCATGTAAAGTATTTCAAGTTCATTTTTATTATGTTTGGGTTTGATCTCTATATCATCATACTTATCTTTTATGTTCATATGATGAGAGACCCTATTTTACATCATCAATTCATTTTTGGTTGAAGTTTATGTAACGTTGTTAGGCTGCCGAATTTTCATAAGGGAAATCGTATTTTTGTCTTCCTTTCATGTTCTTCATTTCATATGGTATATTTTAAAATTTCGTTACCATGTTCTTAAATCCCTTATATTCTGTCCCTCTACTGTTTTATGGGTCATTTATCATTTTTTGACTCATGTCCCCTCTCTTTTCAACGTTTTCTAAAACCTTGTAACGTAGCTGTTGTGCTGCAGAATTTTTCGTCTCAAAATGCCTCTCTCTTTTTCTCAAAATTACTTCATGTTATTAATTGAATACTCAAAGCTCTTATTTCTACAGGGTTATTCACATATATACAAAAATGTTCTATTTTAAATTCTGGGATTTACATACATGATACCCGCTTTCCCTTTCCGTGGGTTTAAAGTAACGTAAAGATCATGTCTTTAAGGCAGTTTCTAAAATGTTATGATAATGAAATGAAACCCATTTATTTTATGCTATATGGGTTATTTATGAAATGTTTGATGATGATATATGTGGCTCACATGATAATAAAGGCAAATTTAAGGGTGCGCCCTGATAGCGCTCCAATGCATTGGGAAAATACTTAATCTCTAGAGATGATCATTTTTAGCGACGCCTTGGTGAATAACCTTGGTAATTTTTAACGACACCTTGGGGATGGACCTTGGTGAAACAAAACGATTGTCAGTATTAAATGTTGTAGCCACATTTTCAAGTTATGAAAAATGTTATTTTTATTATAATATGCCTCATGATTTCTTTCTCATGCCTGAATGTTCTTTTCATGACCTTATTGAAGTATCTCAAGTTCACATGTAAAATGTTTCTCTTGTTTCCCTTACTGGGCCTTCTGCTCACCCTTTTTTTATTGTATGTCCCCAGGTTATGAGATGTAGTAATGAACCTATGATAAACTTAAGGAGAAACCTTTCAAGGTTTTAGGAAGAATGTTTTATGTATGTTTTCATGTTTTAAGTTCCTAGTTTCAAAGACACTAAACCTTAAAGATCCTCAGTTTTGTAAAATGTAATGAAAGTTTATGTTATAAAAAGGCGGGATTCTATAGTTGGTATCAAAGGATGGTTTAGTTATTTTTGTAAATTATGATATGAATACTCTAGGAATAACCCTATAGAAAAGTTTAAATATAGGAAATATTCCTGGTATTTTGATGAGTATTGAGTAAGGGGTTTCTAAGAAAATACATCCTTGTCTGGATATGAGTAGGTAGAGGTGGCTCTGGCACAGATGTACATAGGGGTAAAACCCAAAAACACCGCTTTGAGCTAGACTCGAACGGGAACTGGTACACGACAATGGGCATTGCTGCACTCTTGGTTACGACACTCCCGGGGGATATGCTTTGGTAAATTCATAAGCTTAGTATGAACCATTGTTAAAGGAACAAAGATAAAATAAATAAAGGTTCACATAAGAATATATGATCATGGATAACCTAGATGGAAATCGTGGGGATCACAAGTTAGGGTATACTTTTCTTCTACAAGTTATCCTTATATACTTTAAGTTTCTTTTCATGATTATTGTCTAAGTATTTAAGCCCCTAATTATAGCTTCTTTTCTTAGTTAATGGCGGTAAATGGAAGAACATGTCCCAACAACCATTGTGATAGGAAATGCTACGATTGCCGTATTCATACGACAGAGATGATTAGGGGATTAAAAGATGATTATTATTTTGGAAGACATTCACTATTTTGAGGACCCTATATGATCAAGGTAAATATATTACTACTGTATTTTCATTGAGGAGTAAGGTTGACTTATATTTTGAAGAATTAATGAATTTAAGGTGGACTTATAGTAATTTAGGTTACTTATGGAAATGATTAACCTATCTTGGGTAAAATATGTTTAGGTTAGCTACTTTTTTTATAAGATGTTAGGTGTGGTTGATGTTGTTTGGAGATGAACAATGAAGTTTATTTTGGAAGACTATGTTATCAAATCCCTCTTGTATTTGGGTTTCAATCTTAGTTTGGTTTATTTTGAGGAATTTTAAGGGCCGTTATTTATGGGATGGTCTATGATGAACTTTGGGTAGTACCATGGAACTTTGAATATTTAAAAATAGTTTCCCTTCCTATGGGATTCTTTCTTTTTGAAGATTTGTTTTACATTACCCTTTCTGTTTTTGGGATAATGTTTAAAGATAGAAGAAATAGATAGTTAATCTTTTGTGGATTATGTGATTCTCTAGAAGATGATTCTTGTGTTTTGATGAGACCAAGTACTTTTGAATTCTCATATTTTAGAGAAAAGATTAGTTTTGGTAGAAATTTATTAAAGGATGAAACTCTACATGAATTTAGGTATATTTTCTTATGTTTTTGTTCTATGTAGTAAATGAATTCCTCAAAATTATGAAAAGGAGCGGAAAACAAAAACATTGATGGTTTAAGTTTCCTACTAGGTAATCAATGACTGTTTACACACATAATAATTTTGGGATTTTCTTATGGTTAACTTTCTCATAATCACGTTCTCTATCACTCTCCCTCAGAACTTGACCCTTTGTTTTTCTTCCATGTCCATATTTTCCTACATGGAATCCTAGTGTGGGCTAACTCGGGTGACCTTCATACTTCCATTTAATTCGTTTAAAGTAATAGTTGTACTGACTCCTTTATCCGATGTGGGACTTTCAATGAAATTTCAAAACTTAATTTTAATAAAATTGCGAGGACGCAATTTCTTAAGGGGGGAAGATTGTAACGACCCGAAATTTTGAATAAATCTTGTTTCCTAATTTTATGTGTTATTTTATTTTTATACTCAACAAAAATGTTTCATTTGATAACATGAGTATAATTAAAATGATACCATTGGTTTTTGACTGTTATATGACCATTGGTCAATATGACCGCTAGAAACTAAACGTTTTGATTATTGTCTCTAAATACAAGTAATCTTGGTTAATTAATATAGAAAGAAGATTCGATGGCCTCACCCAGTAGTCTTGGACCGATCGAAGCCCATCTAACAAAACATAGGAAGGAGGTAGCACCACTGGGCTTTGCTCTATACGAAACCCAAGTTGAACTTCATCGTGTGAAGCTAGAACGGGATCGCCTTCACGAGAAGTTCAAACTGATAGAAATTACTACTCGTGCGATGTTGGTCGAGCCTCCCTCAGATTCTCTCACCTTAGCACACCTTACACTTAGGTCCTATGCTGGTGTGATAAGGGGATATGTAAGGAGATCGTAACTGCCTTGTGTAATCCTTTGTTTTAAATAAAAATTGGGATTTCTTCTTATGATGAATTTTATGAATTTTCAAATGACCGGATAAATATAGTATGCATATTTTTGATGAATTTTAGAAAAAATGTATTTTAAAAATGTTTTTGTAAACCTTAAATAATTAAAAATGTGTAATGATTTGCGAAAAATGGTCTTCTACAATTATATTCAGTACGAAATTTAGAGTCTAATAAGATCAACTTGATTTTTGATGAATAATAAAATATGAATAGTGATTTTATGATTAGGATTAGTAATGAGTCCAAATGGATTAGTAATATCACTTAAATAAAGTATTAGTATAATCTAAGCACCTTGATTAAGTAATGTGATTCAATAAAATAGTTAAATAATGGTTTCATAAATTATTAGTCAAGTATTAGTTTTTTCGGGGGAATATTGTTTTTTAATTAAAAATAATTAGAAAATTATTTTTATAAAATGGACTTTATTTTTGAACTCAGAGCATCGATATTATGTTATGGTAATTTTTGGAGATTTTTCTAAAAAAATGAATTTTTGGTGAATAGTGTATTTATTTCAAAATAAAATTAAAAATATTTAGAAAATTATTTTTGTAAAATGGAGTTCATTTTTGAAATCAGAGCCTTGATATTTCGTTAATGTGAAATTTTGGGATATTTCTGAGAAAGTTGAATTTTTAGTGAATGGTAAAAATACAGTTTTAGGGTTTCGGTATGTTTAATGACATCATAACTATGTCATGATGATGTCATGAGATATTTTAATGGTTGGGCGGCCAAGGGTGATGAATTATTGTTTTTGGGGCCCCATGTGGCCTAACTCCATGGTAAATTCCAAGGGAGAGAACATGGTTTTGAGAAAAGCACTTGTGAGGTGTCCCTTGGCCATTAAAGCCTTGTCCCCTCACTTTCCCTATAAATACCCACCCTTTCCTCCTTTATTTTTCAATCCCAACTCTCCCCCAACGAAGTTCTGGTCTCCTTACCTCCCAAGGAGTCCTCCCAAGGTGCCCCCAAGCCCTCAAGGTCCAAACCTTTGAGTTTTAAGAGTTACGTTTTAAGGTAAGGGATCTGATCTCTCTCTTTCTTTTCAAGAAATCTCTTTTATGTAATTTATTTTATGCTTCATGCTCTTATGTTAAAGGGTGTTATTTTATACTCCTATTAATACCCTTTTCATGTTCACATAATTATAGATCCCCTCTTACCCTCATTATTTCGTTTTATGAAGTTTTAAGTGGCACCGTTAGGCTGTCGCAATTTTTGTAACAGATTCTTCCTCCCTTGTCATTTTTCAAGATCTATTATCATGTAAAGTATTTCAAGTTCCTTTTTATTATGTAGGGGTATGATCTATAAATTTATCATACTGATATTTTATGATCATATGATTATAGACCCCATTTTATCTCTTCAATTCAGTTTTTTGATGTTTTAAGGGGCGCCGTTAGGCTGCCGAATTTTTAAGTGGTTATTCACCCTTCTCATTTTGAAGTTCTACTTTCATGTCGATTCTTTCAAGTTCCTTTTTGTTATTTTGGGGTATGATCTCTATATCTATCATACTGGACTCTTATGTTCAAATTATGAGAGACCCTATTTGATCTCATCAATTCATTTTTGTTGAAGTTTAAGTGACGTCGTTAGGCTGCCAAAATTTTGAGGGATTCTTTCACCATTCTACTTTTCAAAGTTCTAATTCCATGTAAAGTATTGAAAGTTCCTTTTTATTATGTTGGGGTATGATCTATATATCTATCATACTGATATTTTATGTTCATATGATGAGAGACCCTATTTGACATCATCAATTCATTTTTGGTTGAAGTTTATGTAACGTTGTTAGGCTGCCGAATTTTCATAAGGGAAATCTTATTTTTGTCTTCCTTTCATGTTCTTCATTTCATATGGTATATTTTCAAATTTCATTACCATGATCTTAAATCCCTTATATTCTGTACCTCTACTGTTTTATGGGTCATTTATCATTTTTTGACCCATGTACCCTCTCTTTTCAACGTTTTCTAAAACCTTGTAACGTAGCCGTTGTGCTGCAGAATTTTTCGTCTGAAAATGCCTCTCTCTTTTTCTCAAAATTACTTCATGTTATTAAGTGAATACTCAAAGCTCTTATTTCTACAGGTTTATTCACATATATAAAAAAATGTTCTATTTTAAATTCTGGGATTTACATACATGATACCCGCTTTTCCTTTCTGTGGGATTAAAGTAACGTAAAGATCATGTCTTTAAGGCAGTTTTTAAAACGTTATGATTATGAAATGAAACCCATTTATTTTATGCTATATGGGTTATTTATGAAATTTTTGATAATGATATATGTGGATCACATGATAATAAAGGAAAATTTAAGGGTGCTCCCTGATAGCGCTCCAATGCATTGTGTAAAGACTTAATCTCTAGAGATGACCATTTTTAACGACGCCTTGGTGAATAACCTTGGTAATTTTTAACGACACCTTGGGGATGGACCCTGGTGAAACGAAACGATTGTCAATATTAAATGTTGTAGCCACATATTCAAGTTATGAAAAATGTTATTTTTATTATGATATGCCTCGTGATTTCTTTCTCATGCCTGAATGTTCCTTTCATGACCTTATTGAAGTATCTCATGTTCACATGTAAAATGTTTCTCTTGTTTCCCTTACTGGGCCTTCTGCTCACCCTTTTTTTGTTGTATGTCCCCAGGTTATGAGATCCAGTAATGAACCTAGGTAGAACTTAAGTAGAATCCTTTCAAGGGTTTAAGAAGAATGTTTTATGTATGTTTTAATGTTTTAAGTTCCTGGTTTCCAAGACATAAACCTTAAAGATCCTCAATTTTGTAAAATGTAATGAAAGTTTATGTGATAAAAAGGCGGGATACTATAATCATGACTCTTGGAAAACCAATTAGCTCTCAACCAACATATCTAAACACCCACCCCCGATGATAAACACTTCATCAGACCAAACATTAAATAATTTGTTCTTCATATCCAGAGGAAGGGAAAAAAATAAGGGTGATGTTAAATGCTTAGGAAGGGTTATGTACAATAGATTATATCATTATTAAGTATGGAATAATAAATATGGGAAGGTGAATAATTGAAAAGACATTTCATGTAATCTATAGATGACTATCATGTCCACATGAGGACTAATCAATATAAAAAGGTAAATTAATTAAAAGAAATTCCATTTAATCAATAACATGAGAAAAAATGCATCCATGGATAATTTCAATGCCATAATCTCATAGGTAAAAATAAATAAATTCTAAATGATGTAAATTATTAATATTCAACATCATAATCTCTTTAATAAGAATATCTATACCAGCAAGACATTTCACCAAGAAAATTTTATTGATCGGTAGGTATACACAAGAAACCAATTTGAGGTTATCATATTGATTCGTCTCCTAAGACTATTAATGAATTGAGGGGATATATTTAATAAAACTACTTCTATCACTTTGGGTCCAATGCATTCATCATTTATTAAATGATTGATTTGATTCATGAACAATATGCCTTATCAATAAATTCTAGTATAGAATAAATAATAATGAATATAAATATATCACAATTCAATGAAAAAAAATTCAAAGTAAAATTTCAAATATAAAAATGGTATATAGTTTAATCAATAATTATAACAATGATACAAATAATATAGATATTTAATAGAAATATAATGTTTAATGATCACAAAAAAGTGAATTTTTTAAGGTAATGTTATTGACTACAAAATTAATCAAGAAATAGAATTCCAATTCTTTCCCTGGTCAAAATAATTATAATAAATCTCGAAAAGGGATAATTATAGCATCATTAAATCTTATAACCAATGGAGTATAAGTAAAATTATGGTTCTTTTTTAGTGATGAATTTAAATAACATAACAATAAAATTAATTTTTAGGAAAATAAACTTTTCACCTTGAAGATCTCTTTTAGAAAACTAAATTTTACCCTACTATTTGGAAAAAATATTACTTGAAATAACCCATAAAATTTATAGAGGAATATATAGGTAAATTAATGTACCTGATATATGGATAATTCCATATAAATTATTTATGATAAAATAATAATTTTTTTCAATTTGTTTTATTAAAATTCAAAAGGTACCTCTTTAAAAAAAATGATCGCATTTTTATTTTTGAATATTTTTTTTCAAGTCATATATAAAATGAAACTTTCTTAATAAATCCCTTTAATATTAATACTAATTATTTAAAACAATTTTGGAATATATTTATTTGGAAGAAAAATGATTTTCAATTGAATGGTGTAACAAATATGGATTTCATTAAAAATATTCTCATAATAATTTCATTACAAAAGATATGAAAATGGTACTATTACATGAAAATATAATTAATAACTCAAGGATAATATAAATAAATATGTTTATTATAAAATTTTAAAATAATGTCATTCTATGGAAATTTAAGGATATACAATCTTCATAAAAATGATATTCTGAAATAAACCTTTATAAATATCATAATGTTGATTTGAGAATTAATAAAAGATGTGATTATGTGTGTTAATTGAAAATAAACATAAAACAAGTTGACATAAAACATTAAATAATCAAAATTCATTACACGCATAATCTTATAATACAACAACAATGAAGTTATATAATTTAATAAAAATAAATTGTGTTTTGAAATTCTTTACCACTTGGTAATGTTCAAGAAAAATTCCCTTAGATGAAATAATTAAAATAGAAACATAAAATACCATGAATTATGAAGGATTAATGATATTTCAAAATAATGGGTTAGTATATACTCTATGTAAAGCAAAATATGAGTATAACAATAAAATATGCCCCAATGATAGAAAATATAGAGAAATTTCATTACCTCAAATTTACCTATAGTTGAATATAAAATAAATTCTATTAAAATGGTTTCGAAGACATTATTTTCTTATACCAAAACAATATTAATATTTATATTATCCTATATGATCTTATTAAACATCTAATCACTTTTTTTTAATAATATTCCATTATTACCGTTGTTTCATGTGATAATAACATTCTATTCCATTGATTTTTTTATCAGGAGTGTTTCAATTATTTTTATTTGGATATAAATCATTAATATATGGTATTATATTAATTTTATAAATAAATAATTTATTTATTTGACAAATTTTAGAATAATTCAAAAATAATGGAAATGGAAAGTGAATCGCATCGCTATGGGGAGACGGTAGGACGTATACACACTTAAGAGACAATATCATTTACCTTATGTTTAAATGGTTAAGGAATTTTATGATATATTAATTTTATTGACTCAATATAATTTCATATTTATCATATATATGAATTTTTCTCATCGTTATTACTCTCCTTGTTATACACTGATGGAAAAAATCCATCCATGAGGTGTTATTCCTCCATACTCACATGGGATGAATTTGTTTCCCATTTGATGGAGATGGATATGAGTAAATATTATTACATGAATATACTAAGATCTATTTATATATGGTAATATTGTTTAATTATATTGTATGTTTTATTTAATAATTGAAGGATGTAAAATAATAAATAAAAAGGAAGAGCATCGTTAAAATGATTCCTCTATTTTAGGGAATCCAAATTTGGATGTCTTCTTAAGGACCCTAACAATGGAATTATATGGGGAAATAAAGATCAAGACTATTTTTGAGGATTTTTGGAGTTATTTTCAGGCTTTCTATTAATAAAAATGACTTTACATGTGTGAATAAGTTATTGGAGGGAGTGGCCATTTATAATCGAGGTGGAGTGACATTTTTGTAAATAACAAAAAATATTCAATATCAGAAAGTCACTCTCACACTAGGTGTTTATAAAATTGAAAAATAATTGGGTGGATTTAATATAAATCATATACACAAGTCAAATACTAAATGTTATCATTTTTAATAATGTCATTCCCTCATCCTCTTTGTTTACATACTTTTATCATTTTAGTTTTCACTACGATAACTAGTTTTTAGACTATGTAGTTAATACTACAAGCCTAAAAAAATATAATTCTTAAGGAATTTGGACTCATTTAATATTAATATTAAATAAAATTTATCCAATAAAAATTACATTTTGGTGTAAAATTAATTTTTATAAAAGTGCATGTAATGCACAAAATAACATTTGAACCTTAATTATATTAAATAAATTTGACTTTCCTTACTAATCATTATGGAAAAAAATTAAATTACCATCTTATATAATATTAATTTATAAAATTACAAATATTTAAGGAATTTTATGTAATTAAATTATTAAAATTATTATAAATTAATTTAAAAATAATCCCCCAAATTTTGTAAAAAACAGTTTTTCATGAAATGAACATTTCAAACAATAGATGATTTACATTAACTATATGAATAGTGATACTCATTATATGGTTTCTAATTCATATATTCATACATATAATCTAAAAATTTAATTTAAAAACATTTATTTATTTTTGGATCATTTAATTAATTTAAATGGAGGAACAATGTTCATTTAAAAGTATTTCTTGAAAAAATATGTTTTTATCAAAAAAATAAACATATCCCAAAATCAAGTATAATGATGATTAAAATTTAATTAATACTATTAAATATGAAAATATAATACTTTTATGACATTTAAATTCAAAGGAAAATCCATATGGGACTTTAAAATTAATTATTTTATTGAACAGAATTGATTGTTTTAAAAAATACTGTATTTTCACTATTTACCGAAAAATAACACTTTCCCAAAAAATAAAAATATCATAATTTAAAATAATTAGGATTTGAAAATAAAAAAAATCATATTATTTTTATAAAATTCATTTTATATGAGGGGTATAAATTTATTATAATTCATTAAAATAATATTAAACATAAAATCATTTTTTGTATAAAATGTATCTTGAAGCCTAAATTGATATTATTAAAATTTATATTATTATTTACTAATACTTTTTGTAATAATTTATATTTATTGTGACCAAAATATAAATATATATAATTTTTAATAATTATTTTCCATACCCACCGATTCAATGACTTGGTTATAATAGTCATATTTAAATATATATTTTATGGGTTATTTATAGTCTGGGTTGTGTGACATATATATATAAAGAAAAATGTTATTATTTTAAAATATATATTTGTTAAAATTGTAAGGGGAAATTAATGAATCCATGATAAGATTTAAATTCCCCATACTTGGTTTTTTGATAATAATAATAATTATTATTATTATATTTTTTGATTATGTATCATTATAGCTTTATTGAAAAATTAATAAAATTGAATAATATTATGAAAATTGAATGTTTATATAAATAATATATTTGAATTGATTATTTATTAATCATATCAACATTAAAGTGATTCATTTACAGAAACTATTTATATATACCATGATATGAGAAATTTAATTTAGTAATGAATCAAATATTTTGAAATATATTTAATGTCTCAAATTTTCTAGGTAACATTTTTTAAAATTATATGTGAATATTTTGAGACCATTAGATGAGATGAAACATGATCTTGAGGCCCAAAGTTCCCAGAAAATGTGTTCGAACTATTTATAAGTTTATTAGAAATTGTGAGTGTGTGCAGTTTTAGTAACATCTAAATAGGTGCCAAGGTTATAAATTTACGGGCACCATTGCATTCAAGAGGGAGGGTTTACCCTAGGCATGACTTAACATTAGTAGTCACGAGTTGCGAGTGAGAAAACCCAAAAATAATGTAATAATAAATAAAATCATTAAATAAAATCATTTTATTATAAAATCTTAATTACTCATAAATGGTAACTTAGATTGGAAATTGAAGTCCACAGTGGAGTTCGTAATGGGGAATTTCCCATAGGCGGAGCCTAACCTTGACCAACACAGGTCAAGGGTGAATTTTAATTTCTATATTTGAACGTCTTTGAAAAATTTAATAATTTTTCTTAATTGATGTAACATGGTAATGAAGTGTTGGTTTGCTATTTAATTGATCTTTATCAAGAAATCTAGGGTTATCCTCATAACCATGTAGTTTTTCTATGGAAAGGATGAGAACCCCACTTGTTGGAAAACTATGATAAATTACGGATCAAGATCCCTCATGAAAGGATTACCATCAATGATGAATCCTATTCTACGATATATCCAAGCTCCAGTAAGGGGGTTTCTATTTTTCTTCATTATTACTTTCCATATACTTATTTCCAATGATAATATTGGACCAAACCATGAATAGGTAGATCTTCGGTTCAAAAATTCATGTGAAGTGGTTAAAATTGTAGGATTATAGGAAATAAATCGTATTAAATATTATATTGGATAATCATTTATATTTATGCTGACATGAAAAGAAAAAAACTGACACAATCAAGGTCATGGTCCATTCAAAGGGTGTTCTTGTGATATTTCTCTACCTTGTTCTTGCATTCTTCATGGACATACCCTAGTGGTTGCGTTGGGCTTTATAGGGAGATTCCAAATGTTACAAGATCCCCAGAAAGATGAAAATATGCATTTCAGCCCGTGGTGATGAATAAAGTGACCTGAGAGTCCCATATGTTATACTGTTTTGAAAAATGGATCATTGAAATGAGTCCAAAGACACAGTGAAGATGACATTTCATCGGGGGCACGCGGCGACATGACCACCCTTCAGTAGGAGGCTATCGTCTCTATAGATTGTGGTGGGATAGACCAAACACAACACAAAGCCGTGTCATGTGGAAAAGAGTTGTGGTCTAGTTGGACCACGATGATACCCCATGTTAACTGTTGTGGGGAAGTTCATTTGGTGACCATACATGTTTAATGTTGTAGTCTACCACAATGAAAAGGTAGGGATACGACACCCACCATGTTTGAGTGGAATTAATTGGCCTACTCAAGCGGGTTGGGCCCATCCGAGTCGACCAAGAGGGTCTAGTTGGAACTGAAGGTTCGGGTAATGCGGGACTCGGGTTGGGTCAGACTGGACCTGAACCCAACCAGTCCATTTTTCCTTTAATCTCCATAACTCTCAAACCATCATTCTATTTTATAATTAATTTTTAGTGTTGGGACCCGCACGAGGAGGTGGTCCCTTTGACATTCTCTATGAAAGTTTCTATGGGTACCAGTGTTCTTTATATTGGCTCTAGGAGGAGGTTCTCCTATAAAGAGTGGCATATGGATATAATCCTATGACTGGATGTGACCGAGAATCGATGTGATTTCCAAAACTATTTATCTTTCCTATAATATATATTTTATCTTGATTTTTGGTCTTACTAATACTGATTTGGTACTCCCCTATCCCACCATGTTGCGGGTCCTCTAGACTTTGACAACACTCTATGTGCAACATACACCCTAATTATTACAAAAACTCCATGTGTTATATACACTCCATGTGTTATCTATACTCCGTGTGTTACCTACACACCATGAGTTAATGAAACTCCATGTGTTAGCTACCCTCCATTTGTTACTAACACTCAACATGTTACTACTTGAGGGTACTGTGGATTCCTATGAAAATCCTGTTTACGTACCATAAACCTATACATGGTGTGAGATGAATCTAGTGACACCCTTGACTATACCTCTTAGATGATACACATCGTGAGCCTCTTTGGTATTATACAATGGTGTATTTTAATGGTGCTCTTATTTTTGTTATACATCTTGTGATTCCTTATGTTTTACTTTGTGTCATTCGTTTGTGGTTTGGGGATCTAACATAATATTGTCTTACTCGCCCCTACATAGGTTTCTCACACATGTGTCATGTCTTTTTTAGATGACTGGAATCATTGATGGAGTCCTCGGTGGGTTGGGGCTAGGTGGTGCTTGGATGTAGACCAAATAGAGGTGGTTGCTTCAGTGACTTTCAGATATCTTATTTTACCTACACTTCAGGTAGGTTTTTTTGTGGATGAGATTCCAAATCTTATACATTTCTATTTTATTTGGGATTGTATTTTGGCCCATTTACTTTTTAGTTATAATAATTAATCTCAATGGTTTTCTCAGTTCATTTCATATCGATTTTTTAGTGTTTTTGGTTTCTGTACTTCTATTGGGGATGTCTGAGTGGGTGCATGTTTATAGGAAAATCCCTCTCTATTGTGGGAAATACATACTCAGTGCTAGTCACTAGGCCCTGGACTATGGGTGGAAATCATGGGGTAAACACTATATGAGCTCCAGGGGATAGGTCATGAAAATATAAATGTAAATTTTAATTAATAATTTTATTGAAATATTTTAGGTTGACTGTTATGTGTAGAGGGTGATTATTTTTTATTGAAAGACTATGAGGGTTATTATGTTTTTATTGTGGAATATGGTTGTAAATCATTCATATTATTAGATGAGACACTGAGGTAATATCGATTATTATATTATGTATTGAACAACATTTATAGTATTCTCGATGTTGTTATTTTCACTTTTCTAGATTTTTAAATATAAATATGAAAAATAGAATCTTGGAAATAACGGATAATTCAAAAATTATAAATATATTGATATCTAATGTAAAATATTTTTTTTCTGAAATTCATCCATAATATTTGATTGTACGTGATTATATGTGATGAATTTATTGAATGAAATTCATAAAATATTTACCCAACTATGGTAATGTCAAATTTATTTATACTCAAATAAACATTATATAATTAATATTTATTTTTTGATAATTAATATTAACAAAATATTAAGTAATAAATAACAAACAAACTTTTTTTAGTATAATAAAAAATATTATTGTGTATATTGTACAAAAATATAAATGTATATGGTATTTCTATTCAATTTATTCATAAGCACATAATATTATATCATATATATAATTATACTATTAATATAGAATCAATAAATTAGTAAAAAATATATATTGATATAATTATTCTATATGATTAGTGACATAAAATATAATTATTCTTAAATAAATTTATTACCAATATTTTTCAGTGATATATCCATGAGATGTATGGAAAAGAATGATTTTTATGCTTTGTGAAATTGATAAGATTAACTAAATTATAAAATTATAAAAATATATTAATAGATCATTCAACATAAAAAATATATGATGAACTCTTTGAAATTATTTTCTATAATTATAGTAAAACTAATGAATAAAAACATTTATTTTAAAGGAAATATTAATGTTTTTTTATTAACTTCTTTCAATAAATTTTAATATTTTTTAAAAAATATAGATTCAAGTGAATATGGTTGGGTATAATTGTTTTTTTGTTAATAGTGATATATTATAAAGCCATCATGTATTTTTAATTTCTATATTAGTATATAATTTTGTAATATAGATGATACTAATCATTGAAAAAAAATTACATGAATTATAGGAAAATATAGTACAAAATATATGATTCTTATTTTCAATAATATATGATTGTCTATTGGTGGATGTGGTATTTTAGGAATGACATATTAATTTTTAAAAATTTATTGGTGGTTTACTAAAATTAATTATAAAAATGTTTAATACTAAATCACCACATCGTGGTGTTTCTTGTGTAAATATTTCCTGGTAATCCTTGAGATAATCATGAAACATTATGGATTTCAATTTCAGAAATTTTATATTCACATGTTTTGAAATTTCATTTAATAAACCACTAAGTCCACAAGATTATATAATACAAAATATGTTTTACTTGAATCCTTCATCATGTAAAAATCATTGTGATCATTCCACTTATACAAACATATTTTACTATTACTAAGTATAATAATAATAAAATACTCTATCATATTTTTTTTGGGATATTTTTCTTACCATAATTTATAACATAATATTTAGAAATGGTTTACGCAAACTTATATAAAATATATGATAAATATTAATTACATCATAATAATTTTCTGTAATATTCTTGGATTGAAATGGTTAATTGAAGAATAATTTTTTTATGTCTAATTAATGAGGGGGTTTTAGTGATAAATCCTTATCATTAATCAATAAGGGAAAAATTCAATAATAAATAGATATTTTTTATCACTATTATAATGAAGTACTTAATATTTCTTCTTAATCCCATTTTCATTCCTTTAATCATCATATCAGAATGGGAGTAACTTCTATATAAATAAAATAAATTTATAGATTCACATTTATTAATAACTAAGATTCTCTAGGGCTAACCAAAAGTGTTGATAAAGAGGGGAATTTTATCAATTATAACTAAAATCAATAATAAATTTACCCCTTTATCCATGATGATAGAATCCGCTCAATTAAAAATGCTAAAAAAGAATTGATAAAGTGACCAATGAATAATTAAATTTGAATAATCTTATTTATAGATATTTAAATACTATTTGTATAAAAAATATATATATATATAATTATAAAATATGAATCTAATTTATAATAATGTATTATAATAAAAACATTACCACCTGTTTTATTTTTAAATTTATACACTTATATAAATATATAAATTTATATTAATAAATAATTTTTATGATCAAATATTTGGAAGAAACTAATTAAAAAATCTATATATTAATATTATATATTAATTTATTAAAATGAAAATATAAATTTTTAAATTTTTAAATTTTTATTTAAATATATTTCATATTCGAATTTATATATTTATATTCCTATTTAATAATCTAAAAAATATAGATATATTTGTATGTGTGTGTATGGAAATGTATGTGTGTGGTTTTATGTGTACGTCAGCATGTACATGTATGTTTGTGTATATATGTATGAATTTTTATGTCTATATATATGTTTTGGGTGTGTGTTTGTATTGTTGTCTGTTTTTTAGGTGTATGATTGTGTGTATGTGTATGTGTGTAAATGTGTGTATGTATGTGCATATGTACATGTATGTGAGTATTTGTATTTTTTTGTGTTTTCATGTGAACATACATGTATATATGTTTGTATGTGTATGTAAATCTATATGTGTATGTATATGTGTATATGTATGTTTATGTACACATATATATGGGTATATTTATATATATTCATATGTTTATACTGTAAGTCTATATTTTTTATTACTTGTATACATGTGTATGTATGTGTAATTATGTGTATGTTGTTTTATATAATTGTATCAATGAGTGTTTATATATATATGTAAACACATATATTTGAGTGTTTGTGTATGTGTGTACATGTGTACATATATTTTTATGTTTATATATGTCTTTACTTGTAAGAATGTAATTTTTATGTCTATTTATTAATTTAATATTATTTATTCATTTTTAATATTCTTATATTTGTATTACTTTCTGTAGTTTTCACATTTTTAATATTTAATCATTTTTAATATTTATTCACTATATATTTTAATAACGTATACAATTTCAGTAGTTATAATAATGTTTTTAAAAATTTATAAATATTAATAGAAACACTTTTTATATTATTAGAGAAAAAATATAATGGTCAATAAATAATTATTTTTTTTATATATATTCAAATAATACAAACATCAATAAATAAGAATAAAATTATAATTGATTAAATTATTATTTTTTCATTCTTGTTTTCACTCTAATTCATCAAATTCATGTTATGAATTCATGTTTTTAATTGTTTTATATTTATTCACTTTTAATATTCTTCAATTTCACAGACATTTCTCATATTGAATATCTATTATTTCTTAATATATATTAAATACATTCATTTAATATTATTTCTACATATTTATTTACTTTTATTTAATTATTTTAATACGTATATATTTTATATAGTTAATATTTAATAATTTTTATTTACTGATATATATTATTTTTTATTTTTTTTAAATTTATATAATATATTTATTTAAATTTATTTTAATAGTACTATATTTTTAATTTAAATAATAAATAAAACTCATTTTTAATAATTTTTCATTGTTTTCTTAGTCCAACAAATACTAATTTTAATTACCTCAAATATTTTTTTTATTTTTAATCCATTCAAATTTTTCTGTAAGAGAACTCTTTCTAGAAAATAATGAAATTTTCCTAGGTCTTGAGTCAACCATAATTCTTAGAGTCACAGACTGTCGACTATGACTCCAACACTTAGATAATTTAAAAACTATTGGATCGATCATATAAAAAATGCATTGATGATGAAAATCATCAAAAAGGTGTCAAGAAACTATCAGAAAAAACAAGTAAAATACATACTTATTTTAATGAAACCAATTGTTCTTAGTGGAATATTAAAATGAAAATAAATATAAAAAGAATGGGATTCAATGTTTGGAAAATAAGAAGGGATAAATATGAAATACCAGAATTATAAATAAATATAGGAACAATTGAATTTATAGATAATAGTTTTATATAAAACCAATTTTATTCTCACGAATATTTTTAACATCAATATAATAATGTAATTAAAATTAATTAATTATATTAATGGAATATATATTTTATATACAAAATAAAATATTTTTTATATTCATCCAACATGTTTTGAGTGGAAAAGAAAAGAATAAACCCTATTTCATCCATAAAAAACTATAATTCTAAAAAGGAAATTTTACCGCCTTTAAATGGAGAACCCATTTCAAATTTGATATTTGACCCAATAATTGATTTAATATATCATAATAACCATTATATCTGAAATAAAAACATAATAATTAGTTTATGGTGAAATTTTGTTTTTTTCTATAGATATTTTATTTTTTTGACGAATAGTTAAAATACTAAATTTCTGTTCAATACTGCTTTTTAAACTAATTTATTTATAGGTTTAAAATATAATTATATATTTTTTCAGTATAATTATATAAATTTTTATCAATTAATCCAATTTAAGTCATTTTAATCAATTTCACATTAAAATTTATTATAAAAACATTCGACAAATTTTTAAACGTTTTTAATTTAATAACCCGCATTGTAGTACCGTATGCATGATTTGTTTTAATTTAATTTCTAAAACATTTTTTATTAAAATTTGGAAAATATAATTCCATATTTTTTATCTTCTTAATTTATAATGTTTAATAATACAAACATGGTTTTTTACCAAAGTGATTTCAAAAATTGATTAAAATAAATTATAATTATTAAGGTGATATTTAGCATAATAATGAACTAAACGAGTATCTTAAGAGCTAAAATGACCTTGAAAAATGTCCAAAACCACTTTTATAGACATAATTCTTCCATAAACCTTCCATTATCATGTTTTTTTGGTTAGTTATGACTTTTTTAGGTAATATATAGTGAAAACCTAACTTTTTTCCAAAAAATCCTAGTGAGTCCTTTTCTTTCCCTATAAAAGGCCACCACATATCCCACTTCTTCACACATATAAAACATTATAGGTTCATCCCTGATCAACTAAAATATTCTTCCAAAATCCCTATAGTATACCATGATGCCACCCCTATGGAAGAAAGCAATCTAATTAATATTTTGGTTTAAACCAAAAGTAGTTACTTGATTAAAAGGTAACATTTTCACTCATGGTTTTTTTGTTTCATTACCTTAATACACATTATATAATCTTTATATTATATTATTAAATACAAAATATTATCCTAAATGAATTAGGATGTTATTATGATCATATTTCAACCTGAAATTACACACAACTCCATCTAATGGGTAACAAACTTACTGTTTCTGTGTACGGTGAACTACTGCCGCATGAAACTATGATTGCTCAATTATTCCAATCACCTCTCATGGTGGCCATTTTATGGGAAAATATAATTATATATGTTATATATCATATTAATTATATCTTAATACTTTGTTAAACCATTAATAATACTTAAATTTAATACATAAAATTTTACATTAATAGGATATCATCGTTTGAGGAACTGTGAACAACAACCCCGCTAACCGATGTGATTCCTTGACATAATACATGGAATATATAAATGATGGTTATAATTAAAAATAATGGACATTAAAAAACTATATATGATATTAATTACATAATTACATTTCTATAAATAATATATATATATATATATATATATATCAATTAATTTATTACCCTTTCACACATTTTAACTGATATAACATCGTTAGTGGATGTGTGGTCTACCTATTACTCGACATGATGTGATTTCTATTACAAAAAAGAATTATATATATATAATTTTATATGTGTGAATAATATTTTAATTATTATATAATTATAATTCTAAAAATAATTGAGTTACTCACCTTCTTTCCACAATAATCAATAAAAAATGGGAATGTTACTCATGCGTATGTACGACCTACCATCTACATGATGGTAACATTAGAACATTTTGCATAACCATATTTAATTATTTGTTTAAAAAGTATAATTGAAGTATAAATTTGATAGTTATTTCATGGTTATTAATATGGAGATGTCATATAATGAACCCGTTGACCATAGTTGACCAACAACAGTTGTTTTGACACATAAATCAAATATGTTCATAAACACCTCACGTAATTTTAATTGATTATATAGTTGTACAAAACATTGTAATACATGAAATAAAAGTAATTATGAAAATTAAAAAGGTTCTGAAGTATGTTTAAAATTAATATAGGGATATTATACTAGATGTTAAAGGATGGTGACCCGAAAAGAAATTCAAGGTAAGGATTCCAATCTATCTTTTTTTACATTCCGGAGATAAATATCATATTTACCACTTTATTATTTTATGTGTTGTACCTACAGAAATTTTTTATATATTATACCATGAATTAATTTACATTTATGTTATTCAAAACTTTCATTTGATTATTATCACTTTTGGGACTTTTGATTCATATGTAAGAGATTTGGTGTCAATTTCGTTTCATTGAGACACATTGTATGATTATGAACTTAGTTTCTTCTCTATGCTGTTTATATTTCCATTAACATTATATATAATTAATCTCTTTAATATCATGATATTATAGCCTTCATTTAATTTTAATCCTACATGAGGTTATGTTTTAAAATGTTTTGAAGTTATATGGGACACTTTGGGATGTTTAAAGATTATTTTCCTCTAGACCAATCCTTATGAAATTCCAATGAAATTTCTATTCATAGAAATTATATAGACATTGTTCAATAAACCATTTCATTTTTATCTATTTATTCACGACCAATTTCATTTATTTTATAATTTTTCCACTCTTTGGTACTCAATATTTTTTTGAAAATGTTTTAATGAAAAGCTGACTTTATTTCACTCTTTAGTCAAACAACCTATTTTCTTCTAAAAACCATGTTTTATTAAATTGTTTTCAGAAATTATTTTAAAATTATTTGATAATAAAAAATTTACCTATTTTAGTCTTTTACCAATTTTTGAAAAGTAATATTCTTCTCTCTTTCAAAAATATTCATTTTCCACCCTTTTAACGTACAAAAGGAATATTCTTTTTACCTCATATAACATGTATGGATTTATCCGCCATCAATTATTTGAAGCCTATTCTCAAAATTTAAAAGGTATATTATTAATTTTTTAAAAAATATTTTCAATTAAACATACATAAAAAATGTTTTTTCAAATGAAAATGTTTTTTACTCATGAATATTTTTATAAGATATTCTTTTATTAAATCAAATAAAACAACACTCTATTTTACACCACATGATATTTGTTGTAATGATACCATCATTAACAATCATATGGATGGTTTATTGTTTATTTATCCAATGATATTATTAACATTCCATTCCATTATTCCTTTTATTCCCCATGAATTATTCAATTTCTTTTGATCATTGAAAGTTGAATTTCCCCTAGTTATCCATATCAATTATCAGGGATATATTAATTACATAAACACTGTTTCATTTTAAATATTATGTATACATTGAAATTTATTCGATTATTTTTAGAAAAATTGATAAATATGTATTTCTCATTAAAAAAGATTATTTGATAAGGCATATGAGTTATTTTGATTATTCAATATGAGGAATGAATTGGACTGGAAATGAGAGGTGGATCCCAGATTCTATATAGCTCATCGATGCATCAATAGGTTCTCATGAGACAAATAATTGCAAAAATGGGTTTCTACCCTTAGTTTTAAACAACCATTTGAAAGGTCTTGAAGGTAATAAGTCAGCATGTTCCTTATACATGATTTCTATTAAGAAATCATTTCCCTTTTCGTAGATTATGTTATTACCCATCCATGAGATTTTGTGTCCAAATATCTATGGATACATTTCGTGTCAGTTCATTGATTAATGGAAATTATTTTAGTTTCATACATTGTAATATTTATTTTGTCTTATCATTTTTATTTTGAAGGCATATATTTCTATTTATTACCTTTCCATATTTTTTATTCATTTCATTCTCAGTTTTTTTATTACATGGTATTTATGTCCCGTTATTCACCATACCATAATTATGAACCTAATTTTTTCATTATTTATTATGCTATATTTTTCCATTACAGAGGATTTGAGCTCACACTTATTATGTTCCATTCCGTTGGAATCCATGAAGTGTACTATGAAATATATTCAAAAATTTACTAGATGGATTAGAGTTATCCTCTGTGTTTTTTATTTATTTGTTTAAAAAAATATGTTGTAACTTGTGTAGCCATTTGTAATAGAAGACTTGTTTATGTATCTGGTTTACCAATAATACTAAATTGATCAGTCCCTCTGGGATTGATTCCCTTAAATCATGCCAATGTAATTTATAGAAGACACTAGATTTTATCTATATAGAGTTGGGTAACTACAAATAAAATAAGTATCTTAAAATGATTTCAAATTTTAAATTATCCATTATAGGTATTCTTGGTTAATGGACCAAACCCTTATACACACTAGGATTTCTTACCAAATTTGAAAAAATATAATTTATGTGAGTATGTTTTTCCAAAATGAATCTATTTTAATTCCAAAAATAGTTAATATTATTGTGGATTAATTAATTTTTTTATTACGAAAATATTTTATTATATTTTTATGGACATTTTAATTAAATTTTGTTCATAGGTTATTTTATTACTAACAGTTCTTCACAAAATAAAGTGGTAGTACGAAAAACATTTCTTTTTTTATTATGTAGTAAGTAACCTTCCTGAATCATACCAGTATGAATTTATCTTATATTAATAGAGGATGATCTTGGTATATCACCGAAAACTACTACAGTTTTAAAATACATAACATAGTGGATGTGGTAAATTTAACTTTTGGGGAAAATTCAAAATAAAAAATAATTAGACTTGGTCAAATTTTTATTTCTTATTCTATTTTACATTGTAATATTTTATTTTTTGATGGTATAATGATTAATATTCATATAATATCTGAATTATGTGATCATGTATATCATTTTATATTTGAAAATATTGATTCAAAATAATATGATTATAAACCTATTTTATTTAATTGTTTAATAATGTTAATGTTTCTATAGTAGAATTAAATTCATTATTTTCACAAAATATTTCTTACATATGTTCCATTGTAATAATAATATTGGATATTTAATAGGATGTGAGGACACTTCTACTTACAATATCATAAAATTATAACTAGGACTGTTCTAGTTTCTAAACATCAATTCCCAAAAGACAGAATCTACTGCCCACACCAATATGGGAAAAAAAATAATACCTCTATCAATATAAGGGAATATGTTTCAAATTATTAACCCCTAGAGATTTTTTATATGGAATTGTAAGTTCCATAATTATTTTTTATATTCAACAGGAAGAATTATACCTATGTTCTTGTAGATGACTATTATAGATACACTAGGGTATTCTTTTTATTTCAAAAATGTAAAGATTGTTTTATTAAGAATAATACAAAAAATATATTAAAATATTCAATGGACTTAATATTAAGACATTAAGAAGATATCATGGTCATGAGTTAGAAAATAAAAAAATTGAAAATTTATATTAACAAAATATCTATTATGTCAAATTTTATACTCCCAGGCATGTCAAGAAGAATTATGTTATAGAATAAAGGAATAGAACTCTTCACAATATTTCCATACACATGATCAATGAGTACAGACTAAAAATTTATTTTGAGTAGATGATATCAATAAAAATTGATATATTATCTATAGGGATCTTATTATAAAAATATTAAATATGAATCCCCATATTTTTTTGAATGGAATTAAACCATAGGTGAATTAGGTTATTTTTTTATATAGATGTTCAAAATTATTAATATATTGAAGAATAAAGAAATAATTTCATCCAAAAATTCATGATGAAAATTTCTTATATTGTTAAACCAAAATCAAATCATACAGTGTGTTTATTAAAAGTAAAAAAATTGTTGAAGAATATTTATATATAAAATTTAATTAAATAGACCAAATTTATCATAAAAGGTTTATTTTAATACCTTGATGATGATATTTCCTATTTTAAATTTAGTACCTGATCCAAACATAATAATGATTCAAGAAAACCTGTTATATAAAAAACCTCATAGATAAACACATTTTTTGAACCAAAAATCGAAGAAGAAGATGATGTACCATGTAATTTTATCCTTAATACGACAAGAAATCATTGAATCAATATTGTATATAATATTTACGGATCTATATACACAGGAACTCAATTGATATATTCTCTTTGAAACCCGATTGAACATCAAGTCTTCTTATCACAACATGAACCTAAAAACAATACTAATTCTATATATGAAATGTAACAACCCATGTTTTTATTATCATTTTTATAATAAATTAAATTTCCTTAATTTCTTATGTTTTATGATAAATGATGTTAAAACTTCACAGTATGTGACACTGCCCTAGCTTTCTTTACATGCAACACTGAGTTTCTAAGAAACATCATTTTATTATTATAAATATTTTAAAAAGATAATTATAATATAAAAATTAGAATATTCTGTATAAACATGATTAAATATAATATGAAATTATGTTTTACACATGTATATATTATTCTTTTACCAATTAATTATAAATCAATGTAATACCCTTTTTGAAAAAAAGAAAATATTTTTCTGAAAAAAATACAAATGTGGGTTTTATAATAATAAAAAAAATCAATCATGTTAGATTATATGAATGAAATATATTTATAATATATTCAATAGAATCTTAAAATTCATATTATGTGTTTTCTAGATAGGATATAAAAACACATCCAATTTTAGGTATAAAAGAAGTATTTTTCTTAAAAGGTTGTTTTTCGTCTTTTGATGGGAAATTTGTTTTAAATACAGTTTTTGAAACTATTATAAAATATATTTGACAAAATTAACTTCTTAATTGAAATATGAACATCAATATATACTTTTGACGTTTTTTTGGTATTTTTATGATATGTTTCATGTTTGGATGAATAGTGAAAATACAAAAAATTTTAAAACTATATTTTTATTTTAATGTTTTTACAAGGTATAATTTCATTTTATATTAGTTTTAAATTTTATTTAGTTCGTTTGGATTTAAAATAATCCAATTATGGTTTTGGAAATTATTTTATTCATGAATTTATTATAAAAATAATTTTTTCTAAAAATGGAATATTTCCAAAATGTCATTTTGCATAGTGTTTTCCCAATTTTATTTTAAATTGAAATCTGAAACATATATATTTTGAATTTAGAAAAATAAATCCAAAATTTGGATTCATATGTCCAATGTTTAGTAAATATACCCCTTTTATTTATATCTAATATGAATAGTAACCTTGGTATATCTTGTTACCACAATAAAGTGTAAACTGAGTAATTTAAGTTAAAAAAATAAAATGGGATATAAAATGACCCCAACACAAGAAAAAATTATTGGATGAATAAACAAATTCACTTAACACATAATTATCTAAAATATGTTTTTTAATGGACACTTATCCATAAAAATTACTTATGAAATATTTAAATCAATGAAAGGTAAAAAATGTCACTTTATTTTGATTTTAATATCCCTTATGTATCTTCATGGGAAAAAAGTTATACCATGAAAACATATTACTATAAATCATTAAATTAATAAACATATTATAATTATATTTTTTTGGACTTATTGGGTAACATGAATGAAATTATTATATTTATAATATTTTATTTTTCAAAAAATTATGTTGTCGTATTCATGATTTAAATATTATATCATTTTTGTAAAGGGTTATAAAGAATATAAATCAAACTATAAATTTCAGTTTGATAAATATTATATTATTATTATTAATGGAATATTATTTTTAACTTTTATTTAACATATAAGTATGTTAAATAATTATACAACACTAATGTAGTAATTATCTTATTAATGAAGACATTACATTAATGTTACTAAAAATATAAAAATTAATATAATTTGGGACAACTATTATTATCAATGAATTTTATAGATGAAATTGATCTCGAAGGGATAATATATATTTTTTAAAATTTTACTTATTATCTCGATATTATTAAATGTTCACGTAATGAATAATGTCAAAATTTACAATAATGATATTTAACCCAAAAAATATTTTCATAAATAATTTAAAAATAATAAAAAATATTTAAATATAAAAATATCATGATATGGTATAAAATTTCAGAAATTATTAATTTATTATTTAATTTAAATCACATAAGTAATATGTACAACCTATTAATAATGACAATGATTTTTATCTTAGTTAAAAATAAAATAGGTTAACTAAGGTTCATCAAAATGAAAAGGTTTAAAGTAGTATGAAAACACATCAAAAATATATTATTTGATGTTACTAAAAACTTTTATTATCTTATATTATATTAGATTAAATTTTGGAGTTATTTGGATCATTATTGAATCTATTTTAAATTAATATTTTTTGAAATTTCAAACGTTCCCTTCACCTCAATTATCAAAGGGAACATATTCCCTCACTTCTACACATCCCATTGAGAATTTAATATCGACAAAACCCTTACAAATTTCCCACTCAAAATCCATATACACATTATATAGGTTTTTTGTTCCAAAAATGCTAACTCTAGTGTCTTTTAGAGAAGATATGAAGGATCTGTTTTAAAGAAGAGGAAATCATTCTCACTTATTACACTCTTTTTCTACTCTTCTATAGCCCCTTTAAATATATTACCAAATAATAACTTTATCATCCTAAATATGATAAAATATTATTATTATGTTAACATCTCCATACATCCCCTTTCCCATAGAACTAGAAATGAAATTATCACTTGTGCGCACACACAACTTATCGTCCCCATGTAACGATAAAATAAATTATCAATCACAATATTTTATAAGAAAGAAATTTGATGGGTTTGATTATTATATATTGTCTTTAGAAAATAATTATAATTATATATTAATAATATGTTATTAACCTTTTTACCACCCAATCATTTGTGAAATGATGACATCGCTCGTGCATACATATGGCTTACCATCTCCACAATGCGATGTGATTTTGTTTTCATCTATATTTCACATCCATGGTATTAAGTGTTAGACGGAGAAAGAAAGGAATGATGGAAAGAGGGGGGTGAATTGCCTTTTAAAAATTAATTAACAAATTAAAATCAAAGTGAAAGTGCAGCGGAAATAAATGAGGCAAGACACAAGGCTTGATAACGGAGTTCGGCTTAAACCCAAGCCTACGTCTCCGCTCCCAACTCAACCGTTGAGAGATTTACTACCGCTTGCTTTTTAATGGTTTTAGCAAGAAACCCACTAGACTTTAAGGTTAGTCTAGAACCTATTACAGCTTTCTTTTAATGGTTATGCAAGAACCCAATTGCTTTCAATGGTTGAGAAATAACCCACTAGCCTTCTTACAGGTGAAGGCTAGCTCACCTATGATTCAAGCCTTTTGAAAGGTAAGGCTTGACTAACCTCTTCACACCTTAAAGGTGATGTGAAAACCCAAAAGAAAGGATGAGAGAAAGAGATGGGGGTTTGTAGGCACAAACTCAATTTGATGCTCAAAATAAATAAAACAAGAAAAACCGTAATTGGGGAGAATCCTTGGGAGCCAATGGATGATTGGAGTTGAAGACGTGCACTCCCAAGCTTCTATGGTGGTGCTCCTTGGAGGTGGAAGTGTGTTGGAGCAAGTGGGGTTCCCTTGGAGCAATCCGCCGGAGGTTCGCCAAATGATCAAAATGTGTCCCGTGGGATTCCTTGGCTTGGTTATGGTTCTACAATGAATCCTTAGACTTCCGGGGCTTCCTAGTCCTTTATTTATAGAGGGGGAACCCTCATATGGCCTTTGGAGGGCTTTGGAGCCGTTGGATAGGCTTTCGGAGCCGTTGGAGGCCAAGTGGAAAGGCTGGTCAAAAGCCCAACGGCTAGTTTGACTGGCTCCACCGGCTAACCGGTGCAAGGCCACCGGTTGGCCGGTGCTTGCAAAATGGAGAGGCCTTCGGGCTCAGGCACCACCGGCTGGCCGGTGCTGAGGCCACCGGTTGGCCGGTGCTGAGGCAGTGGCAAACACTATTCTGCTGGGTGCCACCGGCTGGCCGCTGGTGAGGCACCGGTTGGCCGGTGGGCTGGACAAAAAGAAGCCTTCTGTCCAGGCCTCCATCGGCTGGCTGGTGGTGTAGCCACCGGTTGGCCGGTGGACTGAATTTCAGTCCATTTTGGCTTTTTGCCTTCTTGGCCTTCTTGGCCCAATTCCTTGGCAACCTGAAATTATGCCTATCATCCAAAAACACTTAAAACAAGATTAGATAAAAAAGAGAGTGATTGTGATCATGAAAATTAAACCACGAGGGGTACGAGAGGTACAACAATCTCCCCCTATTTTGATGATCACAATCACCAAAACAAACAATGTAAAATACTGAAATGAAAGGCACGCTTTAAATAATAAGGCAAAGTAAAGTAAAGCATGAGAGAAAGATTTCTCCCCCAATCAACCAAGAATTTCTCCCCCTTTGTGATTATCAAAATAGCATGGGGCATAAAACTTGGTTCAGGGAATAGTTGAAAAACAAGATAGAGATTTTAAATCAATTGAAATTTTTGAAATTTGAATTTGAAAGTTTTGAATTGAATTGAAAGTTTTGAATAGAAAATTTTGAAATGAAGGTTTTGAAAATAAAATTTTGAAATGAAATTTTGAATCGAAAAATTTTGAATTGAAAGTTTGAATTGAAATTTGAATTGAAAAATTTTGAATTGAAATTTGAATTGAAAAATTTTGAATTGAAAGTTTTGAATTGAAAAACGCAAAAAGCTTAAGCAATCCTAACTCCCCCTAAATAAAAACAACAAATCATCGGGGAGTGGTTTTTGAAACCGAGACAAATTTTGGCCCGGAGAGACTCGCTAAAAGGGATTTTTCAATCCATACTTGTCTAGTTGCGGGTTGTCTCCTAAAAAATTCATCGTTAAAAGAAATGGTTTTGGGCCTTCCATACCGGGCATTTTTGCAATTGCACTCATAGATTAATTGCCCGGGTTTTTTGCAATAATTACAAAATTTAAATTGGGAGCTCCCCCTTACAAAAATAGTTGGAGCATGGGAAGAGGAAGCTTGCTTGGAATAGCCAAGCCCTTCAGAGGTTCTAGAAATGCGTTGGGAACCTAGAAAATTGGTCAAATTTTGTTCCCCTTGGGTGAACTTAGCTAGTGATTCCCTTAGATCTTTGATTGTTGATTCCATAGAATCAACATCGGGAAGGTTTTGGACTTTAAGGGTCAACTCTTCCTTCTCTTTGAGAAGTTGATCCTTTTTGGAAGAGAGTTTTTTGAAATTCTTTTTTAAAGCAACAAATTTGGAAGAAAGTTCGTGAAAACCTTCCTCCAATTGATCTCTCGCATGTTGGAGATCCTCATAAGACATGTGATTGAAAGAATTTGAATTTGAAGAACAAGAGGAGGAGGAGTCGGAAGATGTTACCTCATGGAATGCCATTAGGCATTTTTTACCGTTGTCGCTTGAGGAGGAGGAAGAGGAGGATGTGGAGCTATCACTCCATGTGGCCTTGAATGCCTTCTTCTTTTCCTTTCGTTTGGCCTTTTTCTTGTGGGATGGGCAATCGGGCTTGTCATCGCCTTTAGTACCTTCATGGGTTACTTCTAAAAGTTTCCAAATTTCAAAAGAAGATGAGCAAGAAGAAATACGATTAAATTCATTACGGTCTAGCCCACAATGAAGAGCATTCATGGCTTTGCCATCAAGCTCAAAATTTGCAATGTCTTCGGGGGTCCATTTGGACTCATCCTTGTTAGAAAAAGTGTAGCCTTGCATAACAATTCTATATAAAGGATAGCCAATATTTTTAAGAAATGTAATCATGCGAGTTTTCCAAAAAGTGTAGTCGGTTCCATCAAAGAATGGAGCCCGACTCAATGAATTGCCTTCGGGGGCGAAAGAAGTTGAAGCCATCAAAAAAAGGATCTTGAATTTGAAACCGGTGAAGGTATTACTCAAATTTTGGCTCTGATACCAATTGTTGGACGGAGAAAGAAAGGAATGATGGAAAGAGGGGGGGTGAATTGCCTTTTAAAAATTAATTAACAAATTAAAATCAAAGTGAAAGTGCAGCGGAAATAAATGAGGCAAGACACAAGGCTTGATAACGGAGTTCGGCTTAAACCCAAGCCTATGTCTCTGCTCCCAACTCAACCGTTGAGGGATTTACTACCGCTTGCTTTTTAATGGTTTTAGCAAGAAACCCACTAGACTTTAAGGTTAGTCTAGAACCTATTACAGCTTGCTTTTAATGGTTATGCTAGAACCCAATTGCTTTCAATGGTTGAGCAATAACCCACTATCCTTCTTACAGGTGAAGGCTAGCTCACCTATGATTCAAGCCTTTTGAAAGGTAAGGCTTGACTAACCTCTTCACACCTTAAAGGTGATGTGAAAACCCAAAAGAAAGGATGAGAGAAAGAGATGGGGGTTTGTAGGCACAAACCCAATTTGATGCTCAAAATAAATAAAACAAGAAAAACCGTAATTGGGGAGAAGCCTTGGGCGCCAATGGATGATTGGAGTTGAAGACGTGCACTCCCAAGCTTCTATGGTGGTGCTCCATGGAGGTGGAAGTGTGTTGGACAAAGTGGGGTTCCCTTGGAGCAATCCGCCGGAGGTTCGCCAAATGATCAAAATGTGTCCCGTGGGCTTCTTTGGCTTGGTTATGGTTCTAAAATGAATCCTTAGACTTCCGGGGATTCCTAGTCCTTTATTTATAGAGGGGGAACCCTCATATGGCCTTTGGAGGGCTTTGGAGCCGTTGGAGAGGCTTTCGGAGCCGTTGGAGGCCAAGTGGACAGGCTGGTCAAAAGCCCAACGGCTAGTTTGACTGGCTCCACCGGCTGACCGGTGCAAGGCCACCGGTTGGCCGGTGCTTGCAAAATGGAGAGGCCTTCGGGCTCAGGCACCACCGGCTGGCCGGTGCTGAGGCCACCGGTTGGCCGGTGCTGAGGCAGTGGCAAACACTATTCTACTGGGTGCCACCGGCTGGCCGCTGGTGAGGCACCGGTTGGCCGGTGGGCTGGACAGAAAGAAGCCTTCTGTCCAGGCCTCCATCGGCTGGCCGGTGGTGTAGCCACCGGTTGGCCGGTGGACTGAATTTCAGTCCATTTTGGCTTTTTGCCTTCTTGGCCTTCTTGGCCCAATTCCTTGGCAACCTGAAATTATGCCTATCATCCAAAAACACTTAAAACAAGATTAGATAAAAAAGAGAGTGATTGTGATCATGAAAATTAAACCACGAGGGGTACGAGAGGTACAACATTAAGGATAAATTTTATTAATATAAATGATATATATAACATAAAAATATTCTTTATTTATAATATATCATATAATTTTCATTCATTTAATATGAAAAGAAAATTAAAACAAAGTTCATGTGTACGTATGGCCAACCGTCTCCATGAATGGTGTATTTTATTTTAAATCTCTTACATTAATGAATCACAATATATATATAATGAAAATGTATATATATATATATATATATATATCTGTGTGTGTGACATTTATATCATGAATTTAATATTGAATATGATGAAATCATGATCATTGAAATGTTACCAATTATAAAATTCCAAAACCTGAATCAAAACAAAGTATTTATTACAAGAAATACAAATATAAAATAAAATTTTTAACAGGCGAGCAATATTAAGTCATACATAAATCTTATATAGATTTATGTATATGAATATGGTAAATTTTAATATTATTTATAAGAGTATATTTATTATACAAGTGGTTTGAACATATATGATGGATTTCAAGACTTAAGTTAATGTAATTTCGTCTTACTTTTTATATCTGTGAGATACACAATATATAAACCACTCATTTATTTTATATGGTGTATATATTGAACTATGTCATGTTATACAATAAATTTTCATTATTTAATTATATTATATGTTTTAGTTGATGTTATACATTTATTTATCTCATGATTCAAAATTTTAATTAAGTAGTATGTAATTTTTGTCTCACTTTTATTTTTGTGGGGAACAAGCCTTATACACTACATGAATCTTTTGTGTGGTGTATATAATACAAATTAGTGTCATCTATGGGTGATATTATTATTATTAGGACATTTTCTTATCCATATTATTTAATTTATTCCATGGGGTATACAATTTTACTGATTATTTAGTGGTATAGGTAACGTCACTATCTCATTTGATGTAGGATTGTTAAAATGTAAGTATCCTCATGGGAATATTTTTCCTCTATGTTTTTTTTCATAAAAAAACCACATTCCATAATATTTTTACTATACTTATATTATTTTGTTAATTAATTTTTACAAATGTATGAATTTTTACTAAATAGGTTGGATGGAATATGTTTTAGATTTCATAATGAGGTACTTTTAACATTTCAGAAACAATTATAGAAAGAATGTTTTTATGAACTTCTATGATGTGAATAGATTATTCCAATTTCATGATTCTATAATTATTTTAATATTCCGTTATCATCATATATTGATATTATCCAATAAAATATTTTTTTATAATTTCTCAACATCTTAGAAAAATAAATGTTTTTATTGCGAGAAAAATATTTTCACCAAGAAATATTTACTAGTGATCTCTCAAGAATATTTTCTATTTACAAAAAAAAACATTCATTTATGTCAATTGTTTGTTAATGGGGGTTTTTCAATGATTTTATCCATATTTTTTATGCATTTGGTTTATGATTATGATTGAAAAATATTTATAAAACCCATTTCATTCCATGGGCTATGTTATGATTGAATGATGTTAATGAATCCTATTTATCTTCATGTGTTCTGATATGATGAATAAATTATATTCTTGTGGTGAACATATGTATTGGATTCATTATGTTATTTGTGGTATCTATATCTTTTTTCAATTCATTGGATAATGATGTATATCTCTTCTAATAGACATGACTAGAATGGGAAATGATCTGAGTTCAGTAATACAGGACTAGAACTGGACAAGATCATAGTTCAGTAATACAGGGATGGAACGAGAAGTAAACCTAGCTCAGTAACACATGGCTATAATTATGAAAGAGCCCAGTTTTGTAAAAGATATTTTCCACTATGATGGTATTGGAAATGTCCCTTGACTAATTTGGAAATTATTTTCTATGTTTATGTGTAATCCACAATTTCATGTCTTATGTTACAAGATCATGTAATATGTTTCTTGTTTTCATTTATTCACCTCTATTATTTAATCCATGAAATGAAATCATGATCTTTGAAATATAGGATATGATTTTTATATGTTTTATTTATGTACTTATACTTTATGATTCTTTTTACACTTACAGATCATATAGTCTCACCCATTTACGTTTTTTTATTTTTATAGTTCAAAAACAATGGTTTTAGGTAGGAATACTATGGGGAAGATCGTAGTGGTAGTTATTAAGGATAATTAACCATATTAGAGTATTGAGATCCAATTTTAAAAGGTAATAATATAATATGATCCCCATGCTCGTGATTGTTCAATTTAATGGATAATATTCAAAAAATTCAATATCCATGTATAAAAAATGTCAGTTATTATAGTTGGTATCAGAAAAATATTCAGTCAACTATAGGAAAATAGGATGAAAAAACATTATTGATATATTTATATATATTTATAAGGATAGTTATAGGTTTTTATTTAATGATAAGACCATGTATAGGTTAAAATCCGCGATTTTTCATAATGATCATGAACTATCTAGGATTAAACATAAGGTGTAATACCGTGAAATATCATAAGAAATTTTCCCAAATATTGTGGTTATACCACTGAGATTAGTGTATCTCACATTATTATTTTGGTTTTAGTCAATGGATGGATCTAGAAAAATCATGCTAACATTGAATCTAATGGATATTTATTTGACTATGAGAAACCAAATTGGATGATTTCTGAAGAAAAATATATCGTTATATTTTCCAACCAGCTATCAAGATATAATAATAACAACATTATCTTTTGTAATATTCTTAACACATAAAATAATAAGAAAATAGACATTAATGAATTTTAATGTTGTTATTAACATTGAGTAATGGTGGTTTGGATTTATATATTCCAAGATGGGGGATGGAGAACCGAGAGGAATATCTCAAATGGAGGATAAGATGTGATATGTGTGGAAAAGAAGGATATAGAGTGAAAAATACCAAGGAGTTCAATTTCTCATATGTGGGGAACATGAGAATCATAAAACACAATTCCCTAACTCAAGAATTTACTTCTATACCAAGTAAGGATCTATTCCATAAAAATAAATGTAGTGGAAGGAGTGAACTATTTATGTATTCAGATTCTCGAATTATGAATTATGAAATATATAATAATATTATTATATAAGTTTTTTCATTATGTATATGAATGAATATGTTGAAGACGGATGACGACAAATAATATAGATTTAATGAAAAGGATACATTTTATAGAAAAAATGATTAAGTCAAGGTAACCATCAATATGAAATTAATATTGATGAAATGGTGTTTAATTTTTTAAATGAATATTGGAAAATAATAAAGTAAATGTGATAATTTTTAGGAACATTAATGTGATTAGTAATATGATAATAAGGTGGTTTATGATATCCTGGATTGAATTTATCCAATTTTTTTTATTTTTGTTATGGGGAAAGTGTTACATTTTGAAAGCACACATTTTTTAACTTTGGATTCTAGGTAATTTAGGTTATTACAATGTTTCATGAGAATACATGATGATAGATTTAACTTGTTTTTTGTGTGTCCATTAAGATCTAAATCATGTTTTTTGGGACTACTGATTATTTGATTTTTGGAAATTTATTAACCTAATTTATAATGTTTTTTTCTTTTGTAATGTTTATAAGTGTAACCATTTATGATTTTTTTATGTTGAACTTTAGATGTGGTTTTAGTGATTAATGTTTCACTTAACCATATTATGATTTTTTTATATTGGATAAAATGTTCAAATAATTTTTTTTGATGATAACTTGAGACAGAATAAATTACATATCATTCCATTATAGATCTTATGATCCACTAGTTCATCAAGAATTCCAATTTCAGCTACAAATTTTCTTAAAGTAATAGATTAAGTAGAAATTGATTGAGGAAAAAATGATAGATGTGATCTCTCTTAAAGAATGGAACAAAATATAGTATTATATATTCTTCTTAAAATTCATAATTATTTCGAAATTTAGCTTGAATGAAAAGAATTATCATAATTTCTTCATTTCTTGGTGAATCAAATGGCCCCTAAAATCATCATAGGTTTATGGATTTGATGTTATTAACTTTATCATGACTATATTATTTATCACTAACCATAAAAAATTATAGTTTGAATTATCTTCAATGTTCATATTTCACATTACAGTAATCTTGGTTAGGTGGTCCTCTTCACCTTTTACTTTCCCTCTATTTAAGTGGAACTTTTATTGTCCATTCGTATGATGTGGGTTTGTGATAAAGTAATTTCCAAACATACAGCTTTGATTTTGAAAGTGTAATTTGAAATAAATTAGATGAAATTTCATTTGTAAATTCATAATCGTATAGTAATGGATGTTTATCCATTGGAACTTCCATTTAATCTCTCTCAAGTTCATGATTGGTTCCATGTATTTCTTATGTGTAAGTACATAACTAATCAATCATAAGTACTAAACTAGAAGGCCTTACTGTTGGAGAATGATCCTTCCTATGAAGAGAAATAGAAAAAAATTGGATTGTAAAGATAAAGATAAACAAAACAATACCACTAACCTGGTTAATTTGGTGTGTAGAAACCCACCAATTTGAAGAATCACTATGGTAACATGAGGATATAATGAGATATATGTATCCCCATTTGTTTGTGTTAATGTGATAAATTCCAATGGGGAAATTCATTTCAAGGTGGGTAGAATATAACACACTATGTTTTTATGATCCTTATTTTTGAATAAATTAAATTTCATTGATGTATTATGTCATAAACATCACCATGATAATATTTCACTACACACGACATTAGATTGGTGTTCATTACTGGCAACATAGATATTCTACGAGTCCTCATTTTATTAATATAATTATTTAAACAATAAAATTAAAACCTAGTAATTATATTAGAAGGTATGAAAATTATTTAATATATTAATTAAATATGTTTTAAACATGTATATATATATTTAATTGACCGATTATTTATAAAAGAATGTAAAACCTATTTTGAAAACAAAGGAATTGATTTCCAGAAAAAATTATACTGATGCGTTTATTAAACTAATAAATAAAAAATCACTCGTGTTGGAATTATATTAATTAAATATATTTACAATATATTCAATATAATTTTAATGTTAATATTATGTGTTTTAATGACAAGATATAAGAACAAATCAATTTTTACGCATAAAATAAGTATTTTCTTAAAAGGCAGTTTTACCGACTTTTGATGAGACACTTGTTTTAAATATAATAATTGTTACGTGTATCAATATTATTTGTCAAAATAAAAATATATTTTTAATTTAGAACATAAAATTTTCTTTTGGTTGAATTTTTGTAAATTTACAGATAAGAATCATGTTTTGATATATAATGAACTCACTGATTTCTATTAAGAAAATGTATTTTTCATTTAAAGTCGTTACAAGGTAAAATTATGTTTGAAATTTGATTAAAATTATAATTACATAATTTTCGATTATATTAATCCAATTATGTGTTTTTAAATAGATGTTATAAAATTATTTATTATAATAACATTTTACATTTTAAAATGGCATTTTTATGAAAAACTACCTTTCATATCATTTTACCAATTTTATTTTTTAAAGTTTTTTTAATCATCTTTGTTTTTAATTTTCAAATAATTGATACAAAATTTGGATTAAGAAGGTAAAAAATTAGTAAATAGTGCCCATTTATTTTTATTCCATATGAATAGTATCCTTGCTGATTTATATTACCATGGTAAATGGTAAATTGAGTAATTTTGGTTAAAAATAAAATTCCAATGACCATAATATGACCCTAAAACATTATAAAATGTTCTTTTATGAAACAAATTAGACTATTAACACATAATTATCGAATTTATGTTGTTTAATGGACACTTTTCTAGGAAAATTACTTATATATTATTTAAATAAATGAAAGTCACAAAATGTCACATTATTTGTATTTAATAAACATTTTGTGTCCACACAAGCAAAAATGTTATGTTATGAATGAACATAATAGAAAATTATTGACTTAATAAACATATTTTCATGGTATAAATTTATTTGTTTTACTTATTGGGGTCACTTAGATGAAATTATGATATTTATAACATTTTTTAATAAAATGTTAAGATGTCACATTCATGTTTGAAATGGTATATAATTTTTATATTTGGTTAAACAAAATATATATCCCACTATAAATATTATTATAAAATATAAAATTAGTATACTCATCATGGTATTTTAAATTTAATTTTCGTGAACAAATCATTATATTAAATAAAAACAAAACATATATATAGTATTTATTTTATTAATGGTGATGTCAAATAAATGTTTTTGAAAATATTTAAAGAAATAAAAATTATGATAATTAATGTGATCAAATAATTTTAAAGATAATCTTGTGATATTTAGGATATAGTAAAAAAAATTACATTCAACTTATTATTTTTATAATTTTAAAAGTCCATGTATTGAATTGAATCAATGTTGATATTAAATATATTTTATCAAAATAATATTTTCATAAATTTTATAAAAATAAAAAACCATCGTTAAAAATATTATTAAATGGTGTAAAGATTCATAATTTTTTCATTTAAAATTAAATTGACATCACATAAAGAAAATTTACATCAATTTAATTTTTTAAAAGATGTTACCTTCTTTAAAATTAAAATAGGCTAACCATTAGTTAATCAAAATGATAATGTTTTAAATAATAACCATACTTGTCAGAAATATATTTCTTGATGATTTAAGAACCTTATATAATCATATAGTAAAATAAATTTAATTTTGGAAGAAATTGGATTGATATTTAATTTATTATAAATTAATATATTTCAAAATTCCAAAATTTCCCCTCACCTCAATTATAAAAGTGAACATCCTACCTCACTCCTATATATCACATTGAGAATTCATGATAGATTAAAATCATATAAATTATTCTATATAAATAATCATCTACATTTTATATATTCTATTCCTCAAAAAATACCTACTCTAGATTATTTTAGAGAAGATTTAACAGAGACATTTCAAAGAAAAGGTAACTGCTCTAACAGATCACTCTCTTTTTCTAGTATTCAATACCTCCATTAAATTAATAAATAAACAATAACTTCATAGTCCTAAATATGATGAAATTTTATTATGATTATAAACACACCACAATAAATACCATTTCACATCAAACATGAAATGAATGTATGGCTCGTGCGTACGTACGACTTACCTTCTCCATGTAGCAATGAAATTCATTTTGCATAACCATATTTTATTATTGGTAATTATAATGAATTTTATATTTATATAGGATATTTATGTAATAATTATAATTCTTTAATGGTTATATCATATATAACTTTTACCAAATAATAATTTTTGAAATATTAACATCACTCATGTGTACGTATGGCTTACCATCTCCACATTACGATGTATTTTGTTTTTCATCAATATTTCACATGGATGGTAATAAGAATGAATTTTTAGAATGTATATGATATATATATAATAAAAATTTGGCTTTTATGATTATATATGATATAATATTCTTTTTTTAATATGAAAACAAAATGAAAACATCATTCATGCATACCTACGACCTACCTTCTCTATGAAAATTGTATTTAATTATTTATCTCTAACTTTTATGAATCACAACAAATAAATAAATACTGAATATATATAGATATTAAATATTATTTTATAGATAATTAAAACATCATATATGCAAGAGTACCTTGGATAACACATTAAAACATAAATGAAAACAAAGTGGTTATTACCTGAAATATTACTTTAACATGAAATTTTTAACAAGAGAGCCGTATAAAGTCATACATAAATCATATTTGGTATTGTATATATGAATATGTATATGTTTTATATGTATAATAAACATATATTTATTATACAATAGGATTAAATGTATAGGAAGGAATTCAATATTTAAGGTATGGGAATTTCATCTCTCATTTTATATCTGTGAGATACATGTTATATTCACCACTCATTTATTTTATGTCATTTATATATATTAACATATGATGTATTATATCATGAATTTACTATATATAATGATATTTTATGTTTCTATATATATTATTGTTTCATATATCTCATTATTCAAAATTCACTCAAGTAGTTGGGGTTTTTTGTGTCATTTTTATTTATCTGGGACACATGCTATATACACTACTTTATTCAATTGTGTGGTGTAAAAACTGAACATGAGTATCTTTTATGTGTTTTATTATTATTATAATCTTATTTTAATATGTATATAATTTTATTTAATTCATCAGTACTATTATTCAACTTATTAGAGATTGGTAAGTGTAAAATTTAAGATCTCATTTTATTATAGATTTTATAAATGTTTGTATGTTATGGGGAATATTTATCTATATTTCCATGATTCCTAAAAAAATCTTTTCCAAAATATTTTTACTATTATTTTATAATTTTAATAAATAATTTTTACCAATGTGTGAATTTTTACTAGACTGATCAAAATGAATCTTTTTTTGATTTTCTAATGTGGTACTTTTTGATTATTCCTAAAAAAGTAAGGAATTGATTTTTTTAACATATACAACATCAAATGATTGTTTTGATTTCATGATATCTTAATTTAGCAAATATTCCATTATAATATTAAATGTTAATTTAAATGAATATTATTTATTTTACAAATTTATATCATTTTAATAAAATAAAATGTTTTCAAACAAGGAAGAATATTTTCCTCAAGAATTATTTTCGAGTGATATCATAAGACTATTTTCAATTCACAATAACATTAATTGATGTTAATCATTTTATCATGGGGATATTTCATTACAATTATGGTATCAATATTATTCATATGTTTGGATTATGATTATGATGTACTGATATTTATGAATCAATTTATTCCAATGGGTTATGTTATGATGGAATATTGTTTGTGAAACCCATTTATTTTAATGGGTTTTATATGATAAAATAATTATGTTCTAGTGGTATACATCTGTATGGTTTACATTATGTGATGGTGAGACCAATATCTCTTTCTAATTCATCTAGTAATGATTTATATCTTATTAATTATATAGGACATAAATGAGAAATGATCTAAATTCAGTAATATGTGACTACAATGGGAAATTATCTCAGTTCAGTTATATAGGACTTGAATAGGGAGAAAAATCAGTTCAATAACATAAGGATGGAATGTGTATTGAACCTAGTTTAGCAAAGTACTTTCTTTACTACAATGGTATTTCTAATGATCCATGAATAATGTGGAAATATTATTCTATGATTATGTTTTTTCCATAATTTCATGTCTTATGTTATTATTTTATAGAATATGTTATTTTTTTCATTTATCGACTACTACAATTTATTTAAAGACACAAAATCATGATATTTGATACATATGGTATGATTTCAAATGTTTTTTATTTAATTATTCTTTACAATAATGTTTATCTTTACTGATCTCACAATTTTCATAGGATTCATTTCCCTAGGTTATAAAAAAGTTTCGTAAGTTGGAATACCCAATGGGAATATCTTTATGGGAGATGTTGATGATCATTCACAAAATTAGAATATTGTGTTCCAAGATTCCAAAACCAGTAGAATATTATGATCCCTAGTTTTTTGTTTTCGTAATTTAACTAATAGTCATAAAAAATGACGTAATATCCCTATACTAAAATTTGGGTTTGTTATATGATGAATTATATATAATTACTTTTCAATAATAATTAAAATAGTTTGAAATAAAAAGTGGCTGAGAAATAATTTAAAGACATAATAGATTCATGAAAATTGGAACTTATTGGCTGTTTTGGAATTAGTGTGATGATTATGGAACAATAATTGTAAATAAAGATACAGTAGTTACACTATTACATAGTCATGAGACTGTAATGATAACGAATAAACCTTTTCACTAGTAGCATGATTTAATGAAAATAAGTTACTTATTTCTTATGTATCAAATCTAAAATTTTTTTAAATAATAATTTAAATTAATATTAATTTCATAGATTGATATTTTATTGAGTATTTTCTGATTTCACAACACCTGGGAATTTCAAATACACATTTTCTCATTATTATTTGAAATGAAATAAATCTGACTATGGTTCAAAATAAGAACACATAACTTGACATGATAGGTTTTATACTATTCTTATTTCAAATGATTTTACAAAAGATATAGAATATTCGACATTATTTTTTAAAATAATATTAAATGTTGGTCTACTAACACATATTTATATTTATCATATTATTTTTTGATCACATAAAAAATCATTGTGTAATGAATTTTAAAAATTGATAAAAATGAATTCGAAATGAGTTTAATTGGTGAATGATATTTTATTCTTGGTTTTTGGTTTTCCCTTAAAGTAATGACGAAATTATTTCATATAAAGGAAATATAATTTCAAAGAAAATAAATAACCGAGAAGGAATTGATACTCAAAGAGTACTACGTGTATACTGGATATGGATGAAAATAGGAAGCATGTAGATCAGGACACATATAGAGAAATTATTAGTTGTTTACATTACTTCATATCTTTTTAGACCGAAGTTATGTTTTGTATGAGCATATGTGCCCTATTTCCTGAAATACCTTTGGAATATCATTTAATATTTGTTAAAAATATCAATTCCTAAGACCTGCTATGGATTTCTGATTGTTCTAATCTATAATAAATCCTATTAGTTTGATTAGTTATTTTGAGGCTTACTTTTTTGGCACTATTTTAGATAGAAAAATCACCACTAGAAAATGTTACTTGTTTGGAAATTATATAGATTCATGGTTTCGAAAAAAAGATTATTATGATTCATTATCCACTATTGAAGTAGAATACATAGCTACATGTTGTTTTTGATTATATATTCCTTGGATAAAACACACATTATTATATTATAGATATCAATTATGACTTTTTTCTATAAACTGTGACAAAAAAATTCTTATTAACATTTTAAAAAAATAATATCAATATAAGAAAAAATATATTGATATACAACATCACTTTTTAATAGATTATTTTGAAAAAGGATATATCACTCTATAATTCATTGGAACATAACATCAAATTGATGTACATTTTATAAAGAGTAAGAATTATAAGAGATTTATTTATATAAAAAATGAATTAGGTATGTCTAATTTTGTTTAAAATGTTTTATAATATACCTTTGATATTATTTTTTATATTAATATTTATATTTATGTTCTGCATACAATGAATATTTCCCTTTTTATAAATATATTTTATGAATCTATGATTATAATATATATTTTATATTTATATTTTGTTTTGTTATAAGAGACCTAAACCCACACTCCTATAATCATGTGTTAACAAAATAATCATTACATTTCTCTTTTTAATAACAAAAAATTATATCCAATTATATCCTTCCCAAATAGACAACAACATAGAAAAATATTGGATCACTTACATGATGATGAATCTTTTATTTTTATTTTTTTAGGAAAATAAGAAAAATTCTTCCAATTGGATATTTCTAAAAATTATAAATTTTTCCAAATATTCAAAAATCTTAATATTTTACAAGTTATGTTTTCATGAAACATCTTTATAATTTTCATCTTGAGTTTATACTTATCCTTATTTATCTTTAACATCATTTTAAAAATATTTTAATACATTGGATGGGCATAAAAAGATTAGTAAGGGACATAAATAAAAAAAATTATTTAGTCCAATGAAAAAATTAATACTCATAAAATGTGTACCATTATAACAGTATTCAATGAGCATATGATAAAAATCATTTTCACTTAAAAATACAAAATTTTTCTCAAATAGAATCATCATAAACAATATCAAGTAAATAAAACCCCATTTTTGGAAACATAAAGAATTATAACCCAATATAATGTCATATGTAATGAGAAACCAGTTAAATCCATAGGAGAAACGACATTTTAAAACTCCACCTTATTACATTGGAATACAATTATCATTACACTATTCATTGAAGATAAATAATGGGGATCAATCTTTGTATAATCCATATCAGTATCACCTACTTTGATGGGCATTAATAGTTCTCAACGAAATGTATAAGTTGTATTGGTCTCTCCCATTTCTAAAATATAACTATTATGCTCCATATTACAGAAGAAATATAACTCCCCAACCATAGATACCCAAAGTTGGAGAATTATTACATAACATTGGAATGATTATAAGGAAACACTTCTCGAAGGTCCGATCAGTTTAATAGTCTTGGAAAATAGATTACATACATGAAATTCACAATAAAATTTATAACATAAAATACAACATAAAAATCTTTTGGAAATTCTATTATTTTATCAGCTTAAAAATCCTTATAAAATATAATACACTTCTTAGAATCCTGAGAAAATTAAACATTAGAAAGGGGTGAGATCAAATGCTCAGTAAGGATAAACATTATAGTGGAAACTTTCATAAATAATCATAAACATTTGAGGCAATGTATAAGACTAAAACACAAGTCTTTGAAACTTACACATTAGTATTATATAAAAAATATAAATAAAATAATTCCATTTACATATTCACATGGATATTTTACTAGTTGAATAATTACATGTAATATCAATATCTAATTTCGTAATGATGGAATGCATAATGTCGGACATCATAACCATATAGTCATGGACTCCTGCTAAGACTACATTTATTAATTTTGTAAAAACCTTATTCCTATAAACTAGTTTGTCTCATGAGACCCACTGATGATTTGAATAGATATATTTGGATCCACCCATCACATAATATGTCTAATATATTCCTCATATGAAAATGTTGAAACATAATCTAAACATTCGTATTAAAACTATCATACAAAATGTCAATATTTTAACCAAAAACCATGAATGGTATAAAAATAGAACATCCACACTTAAACATAACTCATTCAATAAAATATGAAATATTTTATTATAATAAATCTTCCACATTCAATAATAATGATGTATATTGACATATATGAAAATAATCAGTTAAACTATTTGAGATATATGTCCTCTTTTTCTTGAAAACATTTAAAAATCTCAAAAAATTTCAAGAAGATACTAAAAATAGATTTTTAAAACAATGTTTCCCATTCAACATTAAAAACATTAAAAATAATTATAATTTTAAAAAATTCATTTCTATATAAATAAATCCTTAACATAATTTTTAAAACACATTCATTAATGAAAAATATTTAGAAGAATAAATCATTTTAACATTCGAAATGATGTTTTTGTTAGAGTTCCAAACCAAATGATAGTCACTTGAATACCAATAATTTAGGTAATAAAAATATTATAATATCATGGGAATAAAGATATTCATGATATACTATGTCAAAGTACATTATTTACGCCATAGAAAATTGAATTGGCGCACAACAACAAAGAATTCTCAATGGAATGTAAATTGAGATGAAATCCCTTATAAAGACAATATCTTTGGGATATGGATAAATAAATGATATAATTATATGTTAAAAATATAAATAAACACTATATTATTGGATATTCGGTTTGAATCCATCAGAGGAAATTCACACATACTCTTATAAAAACAACATCAATGACTTTGATGTTAAACTCAATGAATGGATATTGAGTTAAGATTACTCTTACAAGTTCATATCGATGAAATGAGAATTTATCAATGAAGTGATTCTGTGTATAAAAAGTATATCCTCACAAATGGTAGTTTAAATTACTAAATAAATAAATAAATAGTTATTTCACACATAATCTTGGTGTAAAATAATCAATGAAGTTTGCATAAAACCAAATGAGTTGAAATTAAAATAAGAAATTGCCTTACTGATTTGGTAACTTAAGAAACATAAACCCCATGAAATAAATATCATAAAATGAATATAAAAATACCCATAAATTAAATTATATTACACAAATAATACAATAATGGGAAGTACATACACCACACAAAAGGGAATAATGGAAAATATATCATGAATCTCACGGGAATAAAAAGTGAGATGAAAACCCCTTACCTTGTACTTGTCCTTAGTCAATGGTACATTAAAATAATGTATAATACATAAATAATTGTTATTAAATTATAATATATACAAATTCATATATATGATATCATATATGATCTTCCTATATTTCTTTGTTAAAAATATTTCAGTAGTATCATTGTTTCAGGTGTTAACTAGTATTTTTTCCTTTAAATTTTTTGTTTCATAATTCATGTTTATTAAGGATTGGATATATTTTATTCCTATACATAATGTTATAAAGTTCTTAAACATTATTTTAAATCATAAAATGATAATTATTCTTGAATGGTTACGATTGGAAATGAATCTCATCGCATTTGAGGAGATGATAATCCATATGTATGAAAAAGAGACAATATCATTACATTGATAGAGAAATCATATGTAATTGGATGGTATATAATATATAAATAATCATTAACATGTTTCATTTATGTAATTACAAAAATTTTACTCATTATTATACCGATCCAAATAATAATGTGTTGAATAAAAAACTACACCACTATTTTGAGACAGTAAGCCGTACGTACGCACGTATGGTGACTTTTTCATTCATTGGATGGATAGAATAATGAATATGGATTTACCATATTTATAATAAAATAAAATTATGTAAATAGTAGAATATTGTTTTATTTTGTTATGGAAACAACAAATAAATAATAAGTGGAAGAAGACAAGATATTAGAAAGAGGTGGTGAAATTATTACCTCTTCTTTGGGTGCTTTATTTTGATTTGATCAATGTGAATACATAGGATGGATTTCTGATCAAATTAAGGCCATAAATATGATGTGAGAGTATTTTGGAGGATTTTTGAGCAGGGTTTGGTTGTGCCAATTGGATTTAGATGTTCGAATTTGAGGGAAGATAATGAAACAATTATTATGAGAGGTGAGGTTCACTTAATGAAGAGCTTGAAATAATATATTATTATAAAATAATTTTAATTTAAAAATTGATAAAAATGGATTTATTTAGAGTATAAGGTGGGGATGGTACTCAATCCTCTCATCCAATAGTTTTAGACAAGTTTGGGTTACCATATTAATCGTATCTTTTAGATTTAACTCTTAGTTAAATAGTTTAACTTTTACCATGTATTTTGTATTTTTATATTTTAAGGTTAAAAAATATAGTATAAAATTCCAAGAGAACCTCAAGTGGTTCAATAATTAAATATAAATTATTATATAATTATTTTTTCTGAACCTTTTATTTTTAGGAATATTATATCATTTAATAATTTAGTATTTGTTTTAAAATTTCATTTATGTAAATTTTGACACTATTAAGTATTTGATTTTTGTGAAAGTCAAAACAACATTATTAATTAGAAAAGAATACATTAAATCAAATCTAAAATGTCATATTAACCTATAAAATTAGTGTAACGCATCAAAAGATTCGATTTTATTTTTTTTAATATTTATAACATCAATTATATTGGAATTTAATTAATAAGGTAATTACTGCATCATCATGGTGTCATAAATAAATTTAATTACATAATGTCTAATAATTATAAACAAAATATAATTATGTAGTAAATATTTCTAACTTACTATTGAATATTTATATTCTAATTTATCTTATGTGTATGCCTATATTAAAAATTGTTTTGTTATTAAACATTGAATTTATCACTTTTCACTCTTCCTTAAATAAATTATAATAGTTGTCCTAAGCTAATCCAAGTGGATAAAAAAGGATCATATTTTTTCATAAGATTGATTTTGGTTGAAATACACTTATTCAATAGAATTAGGAGATGTGTTAGGGTAATTATAATATCAATTTTACATTTAATTACTCTATTTACTTTTAACTGTGGTAAATAAAATTCAAAAGCTACTATTCACAAAATATTATTTTCATCCTATTAAACCGCATTTATGTACCTATTTTAATTAAGAAGTTTGTTTTTTAATATTTAATATATAAAAGTGTCAAATATTTTATTTAAAATGCTTTTTCCATTAAAAGGAAATAAAATTTCATTTTTTGAAAAAGAATTATTTTATCTGAAAAATTGAATTTGTTCTTATATTATGTCTAATAAGAACATAATATGGATGTTAAAATTATATGGAGTATATAAAATTAAAAATGTAGTTAATACTATTCATAACGGCTTTTTGAATGACTAGTTTGGTAAGACCCGGTGTGCTCAAACTCTGTGTTTCATGTAGCGGAAGAAAATTGAATTACATTAATGAAAATAACATACTATGAAATCTTTGGCTGTTACATTAGTCCCCCCTTTTGGAAATTTTTTCCTATCAAATTTAAAATTGGGCTTGAGAACTTCATTGAATGTAGCACATCAAAAAAATAGTCAACAAAACTATCACTTTAAAAGAATGAAAGAAAAGTAAAAAGGTCACCCGAGATAACCCATTCTAGGATTCCATGTAGGAAAACAAGGATATAGATGATAAACTAGGTGTTATGTTCTAATGGAGAGTGATAGAAGAAATGATTTGGATAACATGAACCATAAGAAAACCACAATTTTTTAATCTTTCAAACATAATTTGTTTCTTAGTAGGAAATGTAAATGTAAATGTTTTTTGTTTTAAATTCCATTTCAAAAAGTTGAGGAATTTATTTACAAGATTTAATAAGAACATAAAGAGATCTATTTAATTTTCAAGTAGAGTTTTATCCTTTAATAAATTTATTCCAATAACTAATCTTTTCTTCAAATAATGAGTATTATAGATGACTTGTTCACACCTGAAGCGCTATAATCAACTTCTATAGAATCACATAATATACAAAGAATGAACTATATATTTCCCTTGACTTTAGTGATTCACCAAAACCAAAATGGTTAGTACAAGACCATATGATCCCCAAAATGGATAAACCTTTATAGAAAGAACTACTAATCATAATTTCCAAAATTAAACAATCATTACCCAGTGTTTAATAAAGACCATTCAATAAATAATTGTCATCAAAATATTTCAATTTAATCCAAACTAAAATTGAAACCCAAAACTCAAAAGAATTTAATCATATTATCTTCCATAGTAAATATTATCATTTATCTTCAAATAACATGAACTAATCTTAATGTCTCATACGGATGTATAATTAACCAAATCACATAGTCTCTATGATAGGTTACTTATTTACATTAATAACCTGACTCTCTATAAAAATATAGATTCTTTTAAAATAAAAATACACTTTTACTCCTTAAATAAAATCCCATTTTATTTTATTTTCCTTAGGCATATAGTGTTCCCAACAAAGTGAAATTATTCTAAAATATCTTTTACCACTTAATCACCATATAATTTTCCTATACTAAGGATATCCATTTGTTAAAACATAAGATCCCAAATAATCATATTATTGAACAACAAAAAAATTTTACTAAAAAAAAGTAGTCACACTAACCAAGGACTTCACGTAGTCCTATGGTAAGAGATAAATCCTAGTTGCACATTGGTTGTGGGATTGATTCCACAGATTAGTCTAACTCAATGGTTTTCCACACTGTCTGTGTGTTTTCCTTTATAAAAAAAAATATTTTATAACATTCCCAAAATGGGATAAATTCCTAAAAAAAACGTTACATAAATTAAGCCCAATTGTTATCTCATAGTTCACATTTTCTTCCCCAAAATTAATAACCTTTAACTTCCTCAAATTCGAGGATCATATAAACCCAAATATTTATTTATAACTATATCCACAAAAGAAATGTTAATTCTTCCTCAAATTTAATTTTCACATAACCAACTATAGGGTTACACATATAAAAGAAAAGTATTCAAAATTAATCCCATCAACAAAGGGAATTAAAACTTTTAGAAATTCTACCATCCATTTATTTCCATATAGTTTATTCCTTGGAATAGTGGATATCCAATAGAATATGGAATTGAATCAGGTAATTCAAAGGTCCCCTATATTTACTACAAATGAATGTCAGTGGATTCTTAGGATCATTTTTATTTTCATCTATAGTAATCTTCATTTTTACTCGACAATTATTTACTTTTTTCCTTCTTTACCACTTATAATGAATTTATTTTTTCCATTAATACACTTTATTGGGTGTCTCCTTCCACATTTTTAGAATTATGTAAATTGAGCTTTCATTCTCCATGGTCTCCACTATTAGATTTCATATCATTATTTGCCTTTCTCTTTTTTGTTGAGTTTGGGAGTGTGTTAATGTATATGTTGTTGATCATATTTTTGGATACCTTCTTCGGTATGAACAAAATATCTTTCACGCCTATCGACATTAATTTTAGTTTCTCATTTCCACCATCATGCCCACCTTGTACATCATGTTCAATGTTACTATGACTTCCTTGGAATCCAGACATTGACTAAACCCAGAAGCATATTACGAGTAACAGTAGTCATATAATCATTTAGAGAATACCACAACACCTTATTTTTAATGTAATCATATTAGGATTAACCAAGGTTATTTATTCCCATATTATATTAAAATCATTCAAATCATTTTGTAATAAAAATGTTAATTATCCTAATCATATCTCTTAGGATTGTTAACACCAAGAGCATAGAAAGGCCTGTTGTCGTGGACCTGTTCACATTTGAGTTTAGCTCAAAGAGGTGTTTTTGGGTTTTACCCCCAGATTCATCTGCTTCTAAGATGCCTCTACCTACTCGTATCTAGATTGGGATGTATTTCATAGAAAAATAAAAAATAGATACATTAACAATATTCAATGATGTTCTTCTATATGAATCCTCAAAATCTATCTTAGGGTAATGTTATCTAATCAGAGTTGTTCTATGTTTAGTTTCCATGGTTTGTACTAAATTTCCACTAATACCAACTATAACCCCCTAACCCTAGATACCCAGAGTCTGTGAATTATTATATAACATTGGAATGATTATAGTGAATCATGTCTCATAGTTCCATTTAGTTTAGCAGTCATGGAAAATAGATTACATACATGAACATCACATTACAATTTCTAACTTCAAATACAACATAGATAATCCTTTGAGAATTACATTATAATACAACCTTAAATATTTATATAAAACAAAATACACTTCTTGGCATCCTGGGAAAATAAGACATAAGAATTTGGTGCGCTCAGATGCTCAGTAAGGATTAAAAATATAGCAGAAACATTCATAAATAAGAATAAACATTTAAGGAAATGTGTAATACTAAAACACAAGCCTTTTAAACGTATAATTTAGTATAATATGGAAAATATAAATAAAAAAATTCCATTTAAATATTCACATGGATATTATACTAATATAATAATCACTCTAATATCAATATCTAATTTCATAATGATGAAAATCATAATTCGAGACATCATAACCACATAGTGAAGGCTTCGTGCCAAGACTACAAATAATAATTTCATTCAATTCCTTGTGCCAAGAAACTATTTTGCCTCATGTTTCATACATATGCATCTAGGAGATATATAGGGATCCACACGTCACTTAATGAGTCCAATGCATTCCTCATATGAAAAGGGTGAAATAAAATCTAATCAATGCTATTAAAACTGGCACAGGAAATGCCAATATTTTAACCACAAACCGTGAATGGTATAAAAATAGAATATTGAAATTCAAACATAACTCATTCAATAAAATATAGATGATTTTATTATAATAAATCAACCTCAATTAAGAATAACGTACAATATCGAAATTGATGAAAATAATCAGTAAAACTATTTGAGATAAATATCCCCTTTTTATTGGAAACAGTTAAAAGTCTCCATATTTATCAAGAAGCTGTTAAAAATAGATTTTTGAATCAAAGTATCACATACCACTTTGAAAATATTAAATGGTATTTTAATTTTAAAACAGTCATGTCCATATAAATAAATCCTTAACATCATTTCTAAATCATAGACATTAATGCAGAAAATTTAGAAGAATAAATCTTTAAAATGTATAAAATGATATTTTAGTTAGAGTTCCTAACCATATGAGAGACTATTGAATAAAAATAATTAAGGTAATGAAAACGTTATAATATTATGGAGAATAAAGGTATTCATGATATACTATTTCAATGTACATTATGTACACCATATAATTGTGAATTGGTGCATAATAATAAAGAAGAGTAAATGGAATGTTAATTGAGATGTAATTCCTTATAAAGACTATATCCTTATGGTAAGGATAAATAAATGAAAAAATTATTTGTGAAAAATTTAAATACAATCAATATGATTGTTTATTTAGTGTATATCAATCAGGTGAAAATCACACATATTCTTGTAAAAACAACACAAATGACTAGGATGTTTAACTCAATGAATGGAAATTAATTAAGATTACTCCCACAAAGTTCACATCGATGAATTGAGAATTTATTAATGAAATGATTATGTGTATCAAAAGTAAATACACACAATGGGGAGTGGTAATTACTACATAAATAAATAAATACTGATTTCTCACTTAATCTTGTTGTAAAATAATTAATGAAGTTCTTATAAAACCTAATGAGTGAAAATTGAAATTAGGAATTACCTTATCGATTTGGTAACTTATGAAACATTAAACCCCTTAAAGAATGGTCATAAAATAATTATGTATATACCTATAAAATAAATTATATTATACAAATAATACAATCATGGGCAGTACATACACCCCACAAAAGGAAATATTGGAAAATATAGCATGAATCTCAAGGGAATAAAAAGTGAGATGGAAATACATTACCTAGTAATTTTCATTATTCGATGGTATGATACCATCATGAAGAATATTTCAATAAGAATTATTAAATTATTAATGAACCGTGTACATAAATATGATATCAAATATGATCCTCTAATATTGCTTTGTTAATAATATTTCAGTAGTATCATTTTTTGGGTGTTAACTGATTTGTATTCATTTAGTTGTTATGTTATTTAAGTCATGTTTGTTATAGATAGGATGTATATGATTCATATACAGAACCCTATTAAGTTCAAAAAAATTATTTTAAATTTTAAAATGAAATTTTTTCTTTAATGGTTACAATTGGAAATGATTCTCATCGCGTTCGTGGAGATGGTAATCCATACATACGCACGAGCGACAATATCATTTTATTGATGGTGAAATCATATGTAATTGGATTATATATCATATATAAAAAATAATTAACATGTTATATTTACTTATTTACTTCAATTATAATCATTATTATACCAATCCAAATAATGAAGTGTTGAATAAAAAACTACACCAAGAGGTGGAGATGATAAGCCGTACGTACGCACGTATAGTGGCATTGTCATTCATAGGATATATAGATTAATTAATATTGTTGTAAAATAATTATAATAACTTCACAATATTTTGATGGTATTGAATTTATTATTTTACTATAGAAACAACAAAGAAAGAAGAAGTGGAATAATAAAAGAACTTTGGAGGAGGACGTGAAATTATTAGCTCTTCTTTAGCTTCTTCCTTTTGGTTTGATCAAAATGGTGCCTTAGGTTAGTATTATGAACAATGTAAGGCCTTTAGGTTTAATTTAGGGTAGTTGGGAGGATATTTGAATAGGTTTTGGCCTATCCAAATAGCTTTGGATGTGTGAATTTAAGAGAAGGGGAAGTAACCTTTTATAAGAGAGGTGAGGGTCACTTTTGGGAGAGCTTAAAATAATATTTTATTATTTAATAATTTTCCTTTTATAATGGCTCAAAATGGAATTATTTCGAGGATAATGTGGGGATGGGTCAAAATACTCTGAAAAAATAGGTGTTATACAAGTTTAGCTCACTATATTAACCTTATCTTTTAGATTTAACTCTTTGTTAATTTGTTGAACTTTTACCATGTCTTCTTGTATTTATATATTACATGGTTAATAAACATAATATAAAATGCCAAGAAAATAACTAGTGGTTCATTAATGAAATATCAATAATCATATAAGTCCTTTGGATGGAACTTATATTTTTAGGAATATTACATCATCAATAATATATTAGTTTTCTTAAAAATTCATTTTTGTTAATTTTGGTAGTATTTAGTAATTGGGTTTTCATAAAGTCAACAAAAAATGATTAATTCAAAAAAAATACATCAAATAAATCCTAACATTTCAAATTAACCTGTAAAAATAGTGTAATGAATCTAAAGTTTCAATTTACTTTTATTTTAATATTTATAACATCAGTTATTTTAGTCATTCATTGATAAAGTAATTACTACATCAACATTGTGTCATAAATAAATTTATTTATTTAATGTCTAAAAATTATATATAAAATACAATTATGCTGTAAATATTTTTAGATTTTTAATTAGTATTTATAGTCAAATTTATCTTATGTGTAACCCAATATTAAAATTATTTTAATTATTAAACATTTAATTTAACACTTTTAACTCTTCATTAAATAAAATATAATAAATGTCCAAATATAATCGATTTGGATAAAAAGATGTTCCTATTTTGTTTTGAGGTTGATTTTGGTTGAAAATAACTTATCCAATAAAATTAGGATATGTGTTAGGGTAATTATAATATCATATTTACCATTAATTACCCTATTTACATTTAACCGTGGTATATAAAATTCTAACGTTACTACTCACCAAAAATTATTTTTATCATGGTGAACAACATTTTTCTTTCTGATATCAACCTTGTCTCTTAGATTTTTTAAATTCAATTCATATAAATAGTAATATTATGATTTATGAAAATTTGTAAATGTGCATAGAAGATGGGTAAAAAATGGTAAAAAGTTCAATAAAATTTTATATATCTAATTTTATTATAAAATTACATAAATTAATTAAATTTTATTAATATATGTATAATATATATATTTTTTACATTAAAATAAATTTAAATTATAAATAATTATTTAAATAAAATATCGGCTTTAAAAAATGACGTAGTGTTTTTCACTATTCATAAAAAATTGAATGTTTAAAAAAAATAGCAAAAATTCACTAAAAGATAATTTTGATATTAAAAATTCAAAAAGGATGTTTATTTTAAAAAATTGAAATCATAGAAGTTGTATTAGTTAAATAAAATATAATTCTCATGGTCAAAACTAGAAAGCTATTTTCTAAGATGTAAAATCTATAAAAAAAAATTATATAGGTTTATGTTCAATTTAAATGTAAAATTACTTCCAATGACAGAAATTGGATTAATTGATAAAAATATAATCTAATTATAATTAAAAACCATTCAAATGTATAATTTAACACTATGAATTATTTATATTAAAAAAGTAGTTCTCAATTATAATTTAATATTTTCACTATTCATCAAAATATGAATGTTGTCAGAAAAACAATGAATATTTTTATAAACTAGATTTTTATGTCCCTATTATATAGAATATGTTTATTTTTTCAACTTGAATATATAAAATATTCAAAAATTTGATTTAAAAAGGGTTCATCGTTAAAAGGTGGTAAAATTTTAATTTTTGAAAAATATTTCATTTATCTGAAAAATTGTATTTGTTCTTATATTATGTCTATGAAACAAATAAAATGGATTTTAAAATTATTTATAGTATAAAAAATTAAAAAAAAATTAATACTATCCATAACCTCTTTTTGAAAGGCTAGTTTGGTAAGTCGTGGTGTGCTCGAACTCAGTGTTACATGTAACACATGCTATTGAATTACTTTAAAGAAAATAACATACTTTGAAATATTGGGGTGTTATAAGAAAAAATTTTATCCTTACACCATCTCATTATAAACCCTAGAAAAAATCTTTTCAAACCATATGAAATACACTTTTGGATATTCAAATACCATTATTTTAAAACCATATTTCTAAAAAATGAATAAAAAGGGTAAATGTGGGGTTTCATTGAAGATATCATGCAATATTATAAATTAATCCAAACATAAAATAAAATTTCTTGTGCTGGAAATGGCCGTTGACACTATATACATTAAAATAGAACAATCCTTCTTTCCTTTTTTAAAGAAAGTCAAAATGATCTATATAAAATATTTAACATTATTATTATACATTTTTTAGGAAAATAAGAATATACATACAAATTTTCAGTAAAATTAATTTATTTCCGTAAAAAATAATCTTTAAAATAATTTTAATATTATGGAACTGAAATAGAATGATTTAAAAGATAAATTTTGAAATCAATTAAAACGAGGTCTTTAATATAAATCACCCCTTATAAAAAACCAATAGATATTCAAATTTTTATAGAACATTGTAAACAATGATAAATATTTTCATAATTTAACATTATTAACAATTAAAGAACAAATAATAATTTTCTTTATTCATTTATAATAACACATACAAGGAATAAACGATGTTGGGAGGAAAACCATAAAAGAGGATTTTTAATAGAATATCCCATAACTTGATTCAAAATCATCACATATATTTTTAATAAAACTCAATAAAAAGCATATGTTAATTATTTAATTTATTAAGAAAAATTTAGAATTTAATTATTTCATTGATCTTATTTAATACCTTGATATATACAGTTATATGATCAGTTAAGTTCACATCATATGTTTTGATGATTTTCAGTTAATATGTCAAAAATTACAATGGTAGCCTTTGGTAAAATAAATGATTGTTCCATCATTTCAAAAATAATATTAAATAAATTATTATAATTTTTATTAATAATTTATAATTTTAAAATAATCCATTAATGTTGGTTATGATAATAGAACTACCTTACAACAGTACAGACAATGGGCCATATATATACATGAGTGACATATTTTTGTTTCAATGATCATTATGCAAATAAACTAAGTATTATTTTACATTTATAGAATGATATTTAAATATTGAGTAAAATTTGATGTTTTTAATATAATTTCATAAACCATCCATGTCATGTGGTGATAAAAAATGCATGGAACCCCTTCATGGAAGTTGTAGTCCACATTTACACATAATGAATATTGTCATTTACCGATGAATGGAATAGAAATAATGTAGATCACATATTATATTTATATAATGAAAAATATTTCATTAAGAATATATTTCTCTATTAAATATATTAATTTGTGCAAGTTCAAGAGTTGTTGATGGAAAATGAATTAAATTTTTTTGTGAGGTGGTAGTCCACCGTACACATGGATGATGTTTAATTTTAGATTTGATGGATTAAGAATATGGATATAGGTTGTAACATAAAACATAATAACATATTATAATATGAGTTATACATATATTATTATATAATCATGTTTTAATAAGATTCAAATGACGTGGAAGAAGAAATAAACCCAAAACATTTGGTTAAAAGCAATACTGCTTCTTCAGACAATCATTATTTCTTCACACCTTAAGTCTTATAAGGAAGGAATTATTCTTGAGAAAGACCTATAAAATGATTTTATGTATTCTAGGATGGTATTTTTGTATGGAATGGTTGTTCCAAAAGGTTCATGATATGTATAGAGAAGAGAAGATTAGGTTCCCTTTTATAATGAGTGGAGGGTAAATCTTGGAATACTATAAAGTAATAAATTAATATAAAATACATTCCATATTGAATTCTATGAAGTAAAATATAATTATAAGATAATTTGAGGATAAGTCAAAATATTCTCATATTATTTTTTGAAAATTTTAGTTCATGTTTTCACTACAATTTTTTTGTGTTAACGTGATGTTAACTCTATTGATGATTACCTCAAAAGAAATGTTTTTTAATCATTATGGGACAAGATATTTATTATAAATGAAACACTGGCCCCTAAATGGTATTTTTGGGATATTTAAACCACATGTAAATCACTTATTTGAAGATATTATTTTTTTATAAATTTTAAATTATTTAATAAATCATTATTTATTATTATAAAATACTGGTAATTTCATTGTTGGAATCCCACGAAATGTTATAATTTTTCTCTAACCCGTGTAAAATGATTAAAGATGGACATAGATTATTAGATAAGGAATTTATTGTATAAATTTAAATATAAAATAATATTTTTGAGAAGTTTTGATATAATAATAAGCATTATAAATTGGATTAACCCATTGGTAGACCAATTTTAACCATAATCACATTAATGACATTTTTAATATTTATGGTATAAAACAGTACATATAAGTAGAAAATTGTCTCATTAATGATATTTTTATGAATTTATAAACCATTTATAATCTTAATTTTACTCTTATACTGTTTATAATTGAAAATAATTTTATAAAATATTATTTTGTTTAAAATATTATTAATTTCATTAAAAAATATATTCACATAAATTCAATTTGGAAAAAATGGAGAGAAATTGAATTCAAATATCATCCTTAAAATCATATACAGTATGTTATATTCATCCCAATATTCATGGGAATAATTAACTCACTAATAAAATATTTTTTTTAGGGTTATTAAAATAATATACTTGATTTTATACTATATTCACAAGAACTGTGTCATTGTCGCGTAAGAATTTGTGATAATTATTTCAACACAAAAATATAAAAAAATAAATTATCTTGATAAATAAATAATTTAACATCCATATAATTATTTTTAATCCAATATAAAATCTTTTTATCCCTATTTCAGAAATTTATATATAAGAAAACAAATGGAAATACATTTTTTACTCTTCATTATATAAGATATTATACAAGTCAATATCCATAAAAATGGGAAAAAGGATATCTATTCAAATTTTTTATGATTATATATGATATATATCTAAACAAAAAAATTAAGTTAAGTGATAAGGTTAATTTTTTCCATATCAAATTATTTATACAATTAATTCAACAAAATAAATATTTTATTTTCAAAAATATCACGTTTGAGGGTGGAGTAAGAAATCACACAAAAATTTACCATTAAAAAACAGAACCAACATTCCACACCCAACTCATCACAAGACACTACCCATAAAAAAGAATTAATCAAACATCATAAGTGATCACAAAATTCTTAAAATTATGTTTAAATCTATTAGAGGATTTATCTCTATATATATTCTCATGTAGAGAACATACCTTAATTTATGACTTATCCTTGATGATATTATCAATGAAATTATACATTTAGTCAAATGTTTGAATAAAATCTTCCACATTTAATTTTCCATTCATTGAAACCTCTTGTCAAAAGACATTCTTGATTATCAAAATACCCCGACGCATGTCATTGGTATCCACCAGAAGAATTTTATCAACTATCTTGTTGCTATATTCTTGGGAGGATTGAATCAGTGATCCCTCATCCAATATTTCTTCCAAAAAATAAAAAATTAAATCCAATGTAATTTCATTGGATTCTAACCCACTGACCATCACCTTGATATTTTTATTTTTATAAGAATTCATCTCCATTGGTTTGTGGAAGTTGGAATAATCCATCCTAAATTGTATTTATTCCCCTTGTTCATGATACAACTCCCAGAGTCATAGTTTCATTTATGCCCTTTCCTCTTTCCCATGAAATTTATTCCTATACTATTTCAATCATCTATATTATATATTGAGAAAATATTGTCCCTATCATAATCTACCTCAACACAATATGTTCCTTGTTCCTCAAAGGAATACATTTCCTATGTTGAATCTCCCGGTTCATGTTCCTGTCCCTCAATGTCAATTCCTTCAAATCATTTTCTTTGTTTAATAGTTTCCAAACGAATTATTGTACATGATATGTTCCCATTGTTCATCCAAACCCCTTGATTACCAGACAACCTCTTCCTATTAGGTTCCATGGTGAAACTGGTTGGGCAATTATGGCATATCTTCTAAATCATAACCACATGTGGAAAATTGCATTCAGGTATCACAACATTGCAATTGAGGGAGGATTATTTATATGGATTATCGGGGTTAAAAGCACCCCCTCATTCTCCCCTTATGCCCATTTAACATTCCTAGATAAAAAATTTGGTCCAAATCAATCCTTCATCGATCAAAAATATACATTATCTTTATATTTGGATTCCTGGTAGTTGCTTATTTCTATATGATTGTAAAATGACCCATTTCAGTTGTAAAAAATTGTTCCACCTCAGGATCATTGGACACTGTACCAACATATGACATATGAAATCCATACTACCTCACAACTAGTATGATATGATCAACTACCAAAAAACCAAATGGTAGGAACACCCTATATTTAAAAAATGATCATTATTGGAATCTATTTGTTTAATAACCAAGAAAACTATAATAATAATAAAAGTATCCCATGATTCAGAGCTTACCTATTGATAATAATTTATTTCACATTAAATGTTAATTATTATTAAATCAAATGGGTCCTTAGATATGTCAACTAAAATAAAAATACTTATAGAAACTATATGGAAAATGGTGTAGATACAGTGATCATAGTAGAGGAATCGACCGACCATATTGCTGATCAAATTAGGGATCGCTGGATTCTAAATAGGTAATGAGACAATGGTAAGGGACATCCAACTTTCTTTAATGTGGAATCTTGCACTATATGAAAATAAAACGACTATATAAATTTGGAAAAATGAAAATTTATCCCATAAAATGTGATGAAATATATTTTATTAGGGAAATTGGTTTTTATGTATAACATGTTTTTTATAATAAAAAAATCATAAAATTCATTACATTAACTATAGTTGTATTATGTTTAGTCAAATGGAACTATTTATATTTCAAAACTAATTATATATAATATGAATCCATAAATAATTTAAATGAATATATAGTGTTTAATAAAAATCATTATGTTTTCACTACTCACTGAAAAATAAATCCTTTCAAAAATATCTAAACAATTCACGGTAATATAATTTCAAAATGAGGATTTATAAACATATATTTTTAAGTCTTTTTTTAAAATATCCATAAATTTGTAATAATATTCTCTCATAAAACTAATAAAACATCTTGGATAAAAACTTTTTTTGTTTAATAAATGACTATTAACAAATAAACACTTATTTCCAAAGAATTAATTAGTACATTTATATTCATTAGGAAATTTAAATAAATAAATAAATAAAGATATATATATATATATTAATTTTATAATTCAGTTAATCCATTCATACATTAAAATTCAATGAATATGTTAAATCAATCATATATAAATGGTAATATGTTATGGTTTTTTTAAGTTTGATGTTTCATATATTGTATGTTATTAATATGGGTATTTATTTTTAAAATATAGGGATATTAAATTCTACCACATATAATAAATTTCATCCTCATAATTTGATCTTGACTTCATCATTCATTTTTAATACATTTAAAATTCATTTTCCATAATCCCTCATCATAACGTAGATTAATAAAACATTCTCTTGATAAGAACAAAAGAGGAGTATGAAGGTCATCTGGAACAAAAAATAACTATATTTTCAAATAGGATATCATTTGTGGACTATGAAAATACTGGTAAGGTGGAAATATGTAATTTATAAATAGTAATATATGGTGATTGAGAAAAATGTTCATAAGAAGGTGAAAGTTCCCATGAAATCTAGTGAATACAAAATATTTAATGAAACATGAGTAAAAATGACCATCTATTCATTTAAAATGAATGTAATTGGACAAACGTTTTTTCAATATCATTTTCCACAAGAATTTTAATTCACATACCATTTAGAATATGATTATAAGGAATTATACTTACTTGATATATATAATTTCATTATTTGATAAATTTCCCTCGCAATCTTATCTATGTCTCCAAATAATGAGTATTAAGATGAAATTTTAATTACAGAAACTCTAAAATCAACATCTAATAGATCATATAATATAATAAAGGATAAATATATATTCCACATATATTTAGATATTGACCAAATAATGGCTACTATAATTTATGATAATTATAAAAATGATTAATCCTTCAACAGATGAAATTCAAAACCAACAATCAAAGCCTTAATAATCACACTAAAAGTTCAACATAGTTTATTTGATAAATATCTACCATTAAAATTATTTTAAACATTCCCAACTATGTTTTAAACCCAAATATTTCGAAGTATTTGATAACATATTCTTCTATGACTAATTTAATATTCATCTCAAAAACAATATTTATCTCTCCTAAAGTCTTATACCAAAAATGTGTATGCCCTTAACATATAATATCATTGTTATGGTAGTAATTTCTATAAATAATTTTAATCACCACAAATACTTATTAATATTATATATTCTTTTAAAATATAATTATACATTTATTAATCAAATAAAATCATTGACAAATATGACCATATAATAAAATAATATTCTATTGAATATAGTGACCTTCATATGAAATTCACTTAATCACCAAATCACTTTTCCGTACCCTATTTATCTATATAATTAATCATATGTTCACAAAAACTATATAATAAATATCTATAAAATATTATATGTAAATATATTTCATACTAAATAAGACATCATGTAGGTTAGTGCTTGGCATTACAACATTGTTTTCCATTCAGTGTATGTTAAGGCCCCGTAACTTTTCCAGATGTGATGAGTTTCCTATTGACATATCAAATTCTATTTCAGTAAAACTATTTTAATATAATTCCAATAACTTTCAAACAATATAATGAAAATACAAAAATATAACCTTAATATCATCAACATTAAAGAGTATCTTAACTTTAAAGTTTATATCATACCTTTTAGTATAAATCCCCAAAAAAGTAATCGTAATATTTTGAAACAATCCTTCAAATTAAATATAAGTGTAACATGTACATATTTAAAATAAAAGTTCCCAAAAAAATATCATTATCCATATTATAATCCCATCAATTAAATACTCAAAATGGGTTTCGATGTCATTCAACATATGATCAACCGTAAACATATAACCTAATAATGGAATACACAACTCTTATGACATCATTAAATGAAATCATCGTAAACTCCAAAATTTTCTAAAACAAGATATGATAGAAACTATAATATCCATAAACCCACAATTATTGAATATAGTATTAAAATAATAATCATTACTTTTCTTGCTTTGATAATATAAAATATGACCCTATTTTATACATCTAAATCATAAATCATCATAGAAAAATATTATATCACTAACATAACCAATGATATTTGAGGTTTATAATTGTTATAAATTTGTAAAAAAAATCTTTTAAGTGGAAAATTCCACAAAATACTTGTTTTTGATAAACTCAAAACTCTTACGACATAATAATTTTTTTATTACATTTCTTAAAAAAAATATCTAAAATTCATCCATATCCAATATCTTTTTTTAAAACCATATTAAAATAATTTAAAAATGGTATAATTACAAAAATATAGGTATGGGATATTAAAAAAGAAATAAATTAAGTAAAAAAGGGAAAACTAATAAACTATTTACCTTTATCACAATATTCTAAATATATGAAAAAAATCATTTTCACAAGAAATAAATGACACCTTCTACTCAAACCATACATTTTTAACCAATATAAAGACAATAATGAACACTTTTTTGGAATCTTAGAGAAATATATTCAAAACCAATGTCATAAATAACCAGATCATTGCTAAATCCATTGGTGAAATAACACTATTTAACTCCCACTTTCATGCCTTTGTGAATAAGGAACAACACCACATGCCTTAGTGATCTATAATTGGGATCACCCATTATATAAGCTGTATTGGGATCACCCATATTCAAGATATATAATAAAAATAAACACATTATACAATCTATACCAAGATTAACCATTTTTCACATTTTTTTTCAAGTACCATATTATGAGTAAAACATTTTATTCTTGGGCCTTATCAGCAAAAAATCATTTAGAAAAATCCTCTGAACCCATATGAAAAACAATTTTAGATAATGAAATACCCATTCCATTTTAAAATACATTTTAAAAACAAATATAACAAGAACTAATTGGAGAAAAGATTTTTTATTAATCAAGTCATGAAATCTTGTAATGGATGAAAAAACCCAGATTATAGTTATAGTAGTGGGAAAGATAATTTTTTTCCTATATGTTTAAATATTTAATTCATTTTTTTCCTTTTGTAAGGAATTTAAAAAATTTCAACATAAATTAATTGAAATGATTTTTTTGAGAAATAAATTCAAAAGATACATAAATATTTCCATTATAGTTTATCTATGTCCCTATATAGACATTAATAAAATAATTATATGTATATGAAAATTGAATGGAAATATTTAGAAAATAAATAATTAAAACACTAAAAATGATGTTTTCAAAAGTGAACTGTCCATTAGAGAAAACTTTAAAAGATCTAGATTAAATTAAAAAAATTCATGGAAATTAAATTATATCTAAAATGTTAATTTTAACCCATTGAAAATAAATAATAATTTTCTTGAAAATTTTATAAGTACACTATCATTAAATAAAAATAGATGGATATGAAATATTAATAGTGGAAATAAAGTCCCTTACCTTGAGTTTGACTCATCACGTTTGTTCTTTTATCAACCAAAATAAAATAATATGTTAATTATTTACACTAATCATAATGTTATTCAATTGAATTCATTATTTTATTATATTTAATATGATATAATATAAAAATACTTAATAAATTATGTTCACGTTTTATATTTTGATGATATTCAACTCATATGTCAAAAATAAAAACACTAGAATAGAGATGGTTAAAGTGGTCATTGTTAAATCATCACTAGAATAATATTCTAGACATAATTATTTTTTATAAAAAATAGATTATACCTCAAAAAGAAACCATGAATGATTTTTATGAGAAATTATTTACATTACAACCATGAAGATGGTAGTATATACGTAGTCATGAATAACATTTCCATTTTTGATTGATCATTAAAGAAATAAGATATATTTTAAGTTATATTTAATGAATGTTAAAATATTATTAATAACATATGAAAATATTTTTTGTAATCTTATATATATATATATCTCCCATGTGGTGTGGTGATGAAAATCAAATCACATTTCTTCAGGGAGGTGGTAGTCCATACGTACCCACACCGACATTATAATTTTTAAATGAATGGAAAGGTAAGAAATTAGATGATATTTTATATATGAAGAATTAGAAAAATTTAATGAATATCATATATATAATGTAAATACTCCATTATTTTTATTCGTGATTGTTATGGATGGGAAACAAATTAAATCTGTTCGAGTGGAGGTAGTCTGATGTACACACAGACGATGGTTTGGTTTCCCATTTGATGGAAGAATGAGATATATATAGTTTATCAAAATAAAATAATATTATCCATGTATATGGAATATTATTATGATATTATGTCATTGTGTTTTAATATTATTTTACTGATTTGGAAGAAGAAATAGATATAAACAATTCATATAAAAGTTATACGTCTTCTCAGGACAATCTATCTTTAAAAACAAATTTATCCCAATAAGGTTAGTATTATTCATAAAAAACATTATAATGGGGTATTGATTCATGGAAGGAATTTGGGTAGGTATTTAATGAAATAAAATTTTATTTATGTGTGAAAAAACTGAGATTTTTTATTACTTTCTTTAATGAGGGGAGGGGTATTCATGAAATTTATTAAGGTATTAAATTAATAAAAATTATTTCTCATTTTAATATAGACCCAAAATTATATAATTAGAATATAATATGAGTATGAGTATAAATAATCATATTAAATAAAATTTGACATTTTTTGGTGATGTTATCACCATTATCATTTAGCTTCAACCCTATGTTAAATCTCTTAATGATTTCAATGATAAAAGTGTTGTTTACTATTTAATGGTCATGATATTTATTATAAAATGAGTATTGGTCAAAAAGTGGACTATGTAATATGTTTTAAACCATATCAAAAATCACTTGTAGAAAAATGCGATAATTATAAATTATAATTCCTTTTAAAAATATTAGTTATAACGAAATATAATTTATGTTAGTTTTGGAATTAGATGAAATATTATAAGGTAATATGTGTCTATCGCATGTAAAATGGTTCTGGTATGTCATATATTAGATGATATAGAATATATGATATTAATATAATCATAAAAACATTATAGGTTTTTATATCATTTTAATCCTTACATGATGGATTAACACCGTAGAAAACCAATTTTAACATTAACCACGATAATGACTTTTTTAATAATAAGGTTTTATAATATTACTTATAATGTAAACATTGGATCATAAATGGATAAGGGATTCCATTTTTGACAATTAATTGTTTTAATTATCTTATTTAATGATTTTTACACCTTGTAAATAATTATAGAAAATTATTTTAACCATTAAAATAATGTAAATGTCATACTAACAATAATTCACATAATTTGACTTTTAAAGTAGTTTGGTTGAAGTAATATTAAAATAAAAATATTTAATTCAACCATAATAAGTCATATGTATCTTAAAAATTTGTGGTAAAATTTAAAATACCTACAAAATATTCTTTTATAGATTTTTAAAAAATTACTCGATTTTCTATTGCTTGCACATGAAATCTGTCTACATTGTGTAAACATTAATGGTAATTATTTCAAAATTAAAATTTAAAAAAAATATCATGACATAAAAAATCATTTATGGTTAAAATATATATTTAAAACTAATCACAAATTATTTTTATCCCAATTTAAAAAATTTAAATATAATAAAACAGAGTGAATGTCACTATTTTACTTTCCTTTACATTAAATATTATTATGGTCAAAATTGTGGTCAAATTCAAATGAAATGTAAAGTATTAAAAATTTTCGATGATTATGGATCAAACATAGGAATAAAATAAAATTTATTCAACTTTTTGAGTCACTTTTTAGTCTTTATCACATTATTTTATTCATTAAATGTCGCATTTCACTTTTAGCATGGTAAAAAAAATACTATGATTATTATTAATAATTACTAAAAACTAAAATTGAAATATTTACCAAATATTTATATAATAATTACAAATATATAATCATTTTTTGAATATTCAATTTAAAAATTTTGTTGACTCTAATTTGAAATTAATCCCTGAAAATGTGTTAAAAATATTTTTTTAGAGAAATGTTTTTTTAAATATAACATTTTGTTTTATACCAAATTAATGTATTAAATTTATTAATCGTGTAAAATTTGAATATATTTATTAAAAAGAATAATGTAATTTTTAAAATAATCCAAAATATAATATGACATTTTAAAAAATTGAAATGAAAATATTCTTTTCAATAATAATCTTAAATTTATCATGATTCAAAAGAAAATATATCTTACAAAAAAATAAAAACACCACTATATGATAATTTTGAAATGATGATTTAAAAAATTATATCCTTTATATTAAATAATTTTTTTAAATAACTAATAATTATATATATATTTCTATAAAAATATATACCCTTTTTGAAGAAAATGTATTTTTTGAAGAATAAAATTATTTTACAAAAAATAAAGTTCTTTTTTACTTATAATTAATCTATAATTTTTTTTAATTATGAAATTTATATATATATATATATATATATTTCATAATATATTTAGTATTATTCAGACCCACCAATTGAATGGATAGGTTGTAATAGTCATATGTTATAATTATTATTATTAGTTTATTTAAGTTTGGTGTTATGTATCTTATATGCTATCATACAAAGTATGTTTTATTAAATATCATGATATTATAGAGTTATTTTAAGATAATTCCATAAATTATTAAAATAAAAAAAATCTATTCTAAAACACCAAAATTCCTTTGTATTCAAACAAATCACTCTTTTAAACATTGCATCATAAAACACCTTGGTTTTTGAATATTTGAATCTTAGTTGTCCTTAGCCGGATGATGAGATCATTTATAGAAGATATACATGAATAGTCTAAAATTCAAAAGAAAGAAAAATAAAGTACTACTAGGCCTCATCATCATATGAATCAACATATTATTTCATATAATTTTTTTACAGAAATGGAAATTCATGTTGAATGATTAAGAACATGTTTTTCCTTGGTTTAGAGAGTCATTCTTCATTAGGGATGGATATGTTGGTTTTTGGATGATAATTTCCCCATGTATCAAATATGAATGAATGATTTATTCATTAAAATTATTTTTCAATACGGATGTTATGAGGATGTGATTAGAAAAATTATTTATTTTCAAAAATTAAATTTATCTTTAACTTTTTGGTCTAATTGTTTAAGGGTTCTGCAGCTTGGATTGTTTAATGATTATAAGAATTTAGGTCCTATGAATCTTCCATAAAAAGAGGCTGATATTGAAATTTATGAATTTATGGGTTAATTAACCTATCCAATACCATGTGAAAATGAGCTATGTGGAGAATCTAGGATAATATTAATGTTCATGAAACAAGGATTATACTCTCAGAAGGGAGACATTAACCTGACCAGGTATCAAGATCATTTATTATTACCCCGTATGGTTCACGATATCTAAAGCATTCTTCTTAGATTTTAAATGACACATATTTATTATCTACATAAATATTGGTCCATATTGAACACACTTCCATACCTAAATATCATCTTTATTTTCCTGAAATAGAAAATTATAATTCTTAATGGATTAGAGATGTAATGATTTTTTGGTGGTATCTATTTCAATCATACCACATGAAAAATAATGAATCTTTTCTGGATTATATGGTTAATAATGTTTGTAGAATATGAGAAAAATGTGTATGAAAATATTAATATATAGTGTAATCCCTGTAGAGGGAAGGATATACTTTATCCAATCATGGAACCCGATAAAATTGTTGAGGAAGAATTTATTATAACGATGATGGTTCTCAAGAGCCTATTGATATAGTTTAGGAATAAAGACTAGAATATGGATATAGATTATATTGATCACATGTTCATGAAGTTCCAAATAAATTTTAGGTTCATATTGTCACAACCCCCTCCTTCCAAAGATACCATAATGAGGGAGAGTGATAATGACACTGAAGTCCCACCTCTAAATGGCATAATTTTAGAGACTAGAACTAAGTGTATAAAAATCTAATGAAAAGTGAGTAATTATCATATATAATAATATCTAATCAATAGATAATATAAATAATCCACTGGAAACTCCATGAAATTATATAAAAAATAATCCAAAACTCTCCCACATTTCATTTATTAATTAAACTAATACAAGAAATTTTATACAATAGTAAATAACCGAAAGAAAAGATAAAATAGTGGCAAATCAACTATGGTCACATCTAATCTCGACCATATATATCTGGGATATCACATCCCAATGATAGCCGCAGTATTATGCTATCATAAACATGAAGGACATAAAACTCATTACATCCTCATAAAATGCTTGGCCCCCACCATAAGCTTCCCCACATCCCTAAAATATGTTTACATTATCAAAAACACATGGTCCACTACCCCACAAAACATTAATATCCCATATTACTCAAAAACACCTGTTCCATCACCTATAGCACTAAGATACCATTTTCCATTATAGATTGGGTATACATACCCTCATGGAAGATATATCAGGGAAGATAATGTTTCCATTCATCTTTCATCATCTCCAATATGATAGGGAAAAAGTTGTCTATATGAAAATATGAGTGTTGGAACATAGTGCTCGATGCATGTGGTGTGAGTATTGAAATCTCAAGGAATATAAAAGTATACATATATAATCCACATAAAACCCCAAACTATTTGTTAACAAAAACTCATTAAAAAAATCACAACACCCACACTTTCACTACAACCATCAAATTCATCAAACCATAGAAATCACAAGCCACATCTCACACCACCACCCAATGTTAGTATCTATCCCATTAATTTGATTATTAATAAAAAAATTAACGAATAACCCATCATTTTTTGTTCATTAATTATTTCCATACCATTAACCATACCAAACCATAAACATTTCAGTCATTGTTAAATAATTATTCCATCACTACCTAATAACTATAAAGAACACTACCACAAATTAAGATCAGCTAAATTTTCACATCGAACCATCACATAACCATGCCACATGAAGGATTAAAAATTACCCCACCTCACCACACAAAGCATAATGGCCATAAAAATAATCTTCTAATTTCCCTAAAAGAAAAACTAAACATCCATTACCCAGTCACTCCAAATTCAAATTCAAACAAACCATCATCCTACCACCCTAAAACAATGGAAAAAAATGAAACATCACCACACACTGCCTCAAAGACAAACATTTGTACACAAGCGCAACCATACAAAACAACACATCAAAGACTAATTTACAGATTTAACAGGGAATATTTTATCACATTTCACATTATTATATGGGTTTTATAACAATATCTATATATAGAGGGGAATCCATTTCACTTTGAAAATATAATTGGTAGACCAATTTCCTTTTTTTGTGATATCACTATAGCATATAAAAATGTTTCCATATCTGAAAAACCATAGTTATGGAAAAGTATCCAAATGGATTTGATTTCTTGTGGTGCTTTCAGCCCATAGAAACAAAACATCAAAATAATATCAATGATTTAAAATAATGTGAATCATTTCCCTATTAATATTTAATTAACAAATTAATTTATCTTGATTGGGCCAATAAAAACACTCCCCAAAATATAAACAATAGTAACCCCACATACAAGATATAAAAAGTAATAAATAATAGATTCCCTAACTCAAATAATCTATTCCAACATAGTTATCACCAAAGGAAAAATGAAGAAATACAAAAAAACCACAACCACACACAAATACCAAAAATCAACCTACACTGCATCAAGGGATATAAAAAACCCAAAATCAAAAAACATACCAAAATTGTTTCACTATAGTCAATCATTGAAAATGAACAGAATATTAACCATGGGAAAGATATGACAACTCACAACAAATCGCTAATGAGAATAAAAATAGACCAACAGATTAAAGTATGATTAGAAGGGCTAGATGATCACCTCAGGGAACCTGGGGTTCATCCAAAATGAGAGAGAGAATATATGGCAGAATGAGGAGGGTTGGTAAAAATACCAATTCAAAACTCGGATCTGAACACTTTCATGTCTTGTAACCCATTGACAATGTGAAGTATATGGTGTTCCAAAAAATACCACATTTCACAAGAATTCACATTTCCTTGGTGTTTATTTAATTAAACATAATGAATTACCTTCATGACATAAATCTATTTCATGGGATCCCCCTCCTCAACATACATGCTCGGAATAGCCAACTACACAAGACATGAACTACCATTCACATTATATACCCCTTTTACAATGTGAATTTCCCTCGAAATCTCTACAACACCTCCAAAATCCATGAAACCACCTCAATACTCCCCTAAAACTCAACAAACACCCCAAACTAAAAATGTAATTATCTAGGAAGGCACAATCCATTACATTATATACCACTCAATTGATTCCCTCCCCCATTAATTAATAAACAAACCCAGAAAGAAAGGGTTCTGTACAACCACTACATAAGATACCCCTCAAGGATCTCACTACATCTCAATCCTACCTCTGTCCTAACATGCGAACGAAAGCACCCACCAAAAAAAATATACAGCCAAAAACCACATCCTTTCAAAAAAACAACACCACGATGAACAATAACACCCCCAACAGAAAATAATGAATCATGATTAGGAATCAAGTCTTCCCCTTTCCATATTTTTGGAAATTATGTCACATGATACAACATTAAAATAGAAAATAAATTATGAAAATATGATCTAAATGTCACATCTGAATAAAAACAATGGATGGAAAGACCAAAAATATCTCTAGGTATTGGCATCTATTTTGTGTCTCTTGATGCCATGCAATCTCTTCTAGACAACCATGCCTCTATAAAACATGAATAGAGGTAATATTCTATCTATATAACACCATATATTGGTGATAATGGATATTTACTAGTCACTCCATTAACATCACACAGCCCTCAATATCTAACTCACCCCAATCAATAACATGTGAGTTATTATGAAGATACAAATGAAGAAGAGAGATGTTGTGGACATCATCCATCCTCTCCAGCTGTGGTGGATATTCCAACTGATACCCCACTTCAACAACATGGCCCAACACATAAAATGTGCTGAAAAAATTTAAGAAATAATACTCCCTACTAAATCTATACTTCCCACGGGGATGGGAGTCATTTTAGACCATTTTCTCCCCATCCTTGAACTGAAAAGAAATCCTTCTTGAATCGACAGAAGACATATTATGATCATTTAATACTTTTATCCCCTCTTAATACAACTTATACATTTATATTGTGATCATGACCACATCGGGACTAAGAGATGATTTCTCCCTAATCTCTATCAAGCATACAAAAGAATGAAATGGTCACCCATACAAAGCCTTAAATAGTGAAATTTATCTACTACTTTTATCCCCTTATAATCCAACTTATACTTTTATGTCTTTTTTTCAATATAAATTAATTAATTATAATCTTCTCTGATAAAACAAATAAAAATATCTTGGATAAAAACCTTTTTTATTTAATAAATGACTATTAAAAATTCAGAACTTATTTCCAAAGAATTAATTAGTACATTTATATTCATTTGGAACTTTATATATATATATATATATATATATATATATATATATATATTCATTTTTTAATTCATTTAATCCTATTAATACATTAAAATTCAATGGATATGTTAAATCGATCATATATAAATGGTTATATTTTATGGTTTTTTAAGGTTGATGTTTCATATATTGTATGTTATTAATCTGGGGATTTATTTATAAAATCCAGGGATATTAAATTCGACCACATATAATAAATTTCATCCTCATAATTTTATGTTGACTTCAGCATTCAATTTTCATACCTTTAAAATTCATTTTCCATAATCCTTCATCATAACATAGATTAATAAAACATTCTCTTGATAAGAACAAAAGAGGAGTATGAAGGTCATATAGAACAACAAATAATTGTGTTTCAAAATAGGATATCATTTGTGGATTGTGAAAATATGGGGAAGATGGAAATATGTAATTTCTAAATTTTAATATATGGTGATTGAGAAAAATTTTCACAAGAAGGTGAAATATCCCATGAAATCTAGTGAATACAAAACATTTAATGAAATATGAGTGAAAATGACCATATATTCGTTTGAAATGAATGTAATAAGAATTTTTTTTCAATTCCATTTTCCACAAGTATTTTAATTCACATTCCATTTCGAATATTACTATAAGGAAATATACTAACTTTATTAAAATAATTTCATTCATTAATAAATTTCCCTCAAAATCTTATCTATTTCTCCAAGAAATGAGTATTAAGATGAAATTTTAATTCATGAAACTGTAAAATCAACATCTAATAGATCATATAATCTATAAAAGAAAAAATATATATATTCCACATATCTTTAGATATTGACCAAATAATAGTTACTATAATTTTTGATAATTCTAAAAATGATTAATCCTTTATAAGATGAAATTCAAAACCAAACTTCAAAGCCTTAATAATCACACTAAAAGTTCAACATAGTTCATTTGATAAATAACTATCATTAAAATTATTTTAAACATTCCCAACTGTGTTTTAAACCCATATATTAGAAGTATTTGATAACATATTCTTCTATGTTTAATTTAATATTCATCTCAAAACAATATTTATCTCTCCTAAAGTATTATTCCCAAAATGTGTATACCCTTAACTTATAATATCATTGTTATAGTAGTAATTTCCATAAATAATTTGAATCACCATATATACATATTAATATTATATATGCTTATAAAAAATAATTATACATTTATTACTCAAATAAAATCACTGACGAATATGACCATATAATCAAATAATATTATATGAAATATGGTGACCATATTCTAAAATTCAAATAATCACCAAATCACTTTTTAGTACTATATTTATTATATAATTAATAATATGTTCACAAAATCTATATAATAAATATCTATAAAATATTATATGTAAATATATTTCATACTAAAAAAGACATCATGTAGGTTAGTGCTTGGCATTACAACATTGTTTTCCATTCAGTGTGTGTTAAGGCCCCACAACTTTTCCATATGTGGTGAGTTTTCTATTGACACATCAAGTTCCATTTATGTAAAACTATTTTAATATAATTCCAATAATGTTTAAAAAATATAATGAAAATACAAAATGATAAACTTAATATAATTAACATTAAAGAGTGTCTTAATTGTAATGGTTATATCATACCTTTTAATATGAATCACCAAAAAAGTAATAGTATTATTTTGGAACAATTCCTCAAATTAAATATAAGTGTAACATGTACATATTTCAAATAAAAGTTCCCAAAAAATATCATTATCCATATTAAAATCCCATCAATTAAATACTCAAAATGGGTTTCGATGTTATTCAACATATGATCAACCGTAAACTTATAACCCCGTAATAGAATATACAAATCTTAAGACATCATTAAATGAAATTATCTTAAACTCCAAAATTTTCTAAAACAAGATATGATAAAAACTATAATATCCATAAACCCAAAATCATGGAATATAGTGTTAAAATAATAATCATTACATTTCTTTCATTGATAATATAAAATATGACCCGATATTATACATCTAAATATTAAATCATCATAGTAAAATAATATATCACTAACATAACTAATGATATTTGAGGTTTAAAATTGTTATAAATTTGTAAAAAAAATCTTTTAAATGGAAAATTCAACAAAATACATGTTTTTGATAAACTCAAAACTCTTATGACATAACAATCTTTTCATTACATTTATTAAAGAGTTTTATCTAAACTTCATCCACATCCAATATCTTCCTTAAAACCATACTAAAATAATTTAAAAATGTTATTATTACAGAAATATAGGTATGGGATGTTAAATAAGAAATAAATTAACTAAAAATGTAAAAACAAATAAACTGTTTACCTTTATCAGAATATTCTGAATATATGAAAAAAATCATTTTCATAGGAAAAAATGACACCTTCTACTCAAACCAAACATTTTTAAAAAATATAATGAAAATAAGAACACTTTTATGGAATCTTTGAGAAATATATTCAAAACCAATGTCATAAATAACCAGATCACTTCTAAATCAATTGGTGAAATCACAGTATTTAGCTCCCTCTTTCATGCCTTTGTGAATAAGGAACACCACCACATGACTTAGTGATCTATAATTGGGATCACTTATTACATAAGCTATATTGGGATCACCCATCTTCGAGATATATAATAAAAATAAACAAATTACACAATCTATACCAATATTAACCATTTTTCACATTTTTTAACATGTACCATATTATGAGTAGAACATTTTATTCATGGGCCTTATCAACATGAAATATTTTAAAAAAAATTCTAAATCCATATGAAAAACATTTGTAGATACTGAAATACCCATTCCATTTAAAAATACATTTCAAAAACAAATATAACAAGAACTAATAGGGAATTTTTTTTTTATTTTTCAAGTCATGAAAACTTGTAATGGATAAAAAAACACATTATAGTTATAGTAGTGGGGAAGATCATTTTTGTCCTATATGTTTAAATATATAATTAATTTTTTTCATTTTTTAAGGAATGTAAATAATTTCAACATAAATTAATTAAAATGATTTTTTTTGAGAAATAAATTCAAAAGATACATAAAAATATCCATTATAATTTATCTATGTCACTATATAGACATTAATAAAATAATTATATGAATATGAAAATGGAATGGAAATATTTAGAAAATAAATAATGAAAGCACTAAAAATGTGGTTTTCAAAAGCAAACTGTCTATTAGAGAAAACCTTAAAAGAACTAGATTAAATTATAAAATTTCATGGAAATTAAATTATATCTAAAATATTAATTTTAACCCTTTGAAAAATAAATAATAATTTTCTTGAAAATTTTATAAGTACAATATCATTAAATAAAAATAGTTGGATATGAAACATTAATAGAGGAAATAAAGTCCCTTACCTCGAGTTTGACTCCACACGTTTATTCATTTATCAGCTAAAATAAAAAAATATGTTAATTATTTACACTATTGAGAATGTTATTCAATTAAATTTATTATTTTATTATATTTGATATGATATTATATACAAATACTTAATAAATTATGTTCACATTTGATATTTTGATGATATTCAACTCATATTTCAAAAATAAAATCAGTAGAATAGAGATGGTTAAAGTGGTTATTGTTAAATCATCACTAGAATAATATTCCTGACATAATTGTTTTTTATAAAAAATAAATTATACCTATAAAACAAACCATGAATGATTTTTATGATACATTATTTACATTATAACCATGAAGATGGTAGGATATATGTAGTCATGAGTAACATTTCCATTTTTGATTGATCATTAAAGAAATAAGATATGTTTTATGTTATATTTAATGAATGTTAAAAATATTATTAGTAACATATTAAAATATTTTTTGTAATTTTCTATATATCACAAATGTGGTTTGGTGATGAAAAAAAATCACATTTCTTCATCGAGGTGGTAGCCCATAAGTACCCACAACGACATTATTATTTTTAAATGAATAGAAAGGTAAGAAATTAGATGATATTTTATATATGAAGAATTATAAAAATTTAATGAATATCATATATATAATGTAAATACTCCATTATTTCCATCTTTGATTGGTAGGGATGGGAAAAAAATTAAATCTATTTGAGTGGCAGTAGTCTGATGTACTCACAGATGATAGTTTGGTTTCTCATTTGATGGTAGAAAGAGATATATATAGTTTGCAAAATAAAATAATATTATCCAAGTGTATGGAACATAATTATGATATTATGTCATTGTGTATTAATATTATTTGACTGATGCAGAAGAAGAAATAGATATAAATAATTCATTTAAAAGCGATACGTCTTCTCATGACAATCTAACTTTCAAAAAAACATTATCCCAATAAGGTTAGTATTATTCCTAAAAAAGAACATTATAATGGGTTATTGAATTTTGGATGGAATTTGGGTAGGTCTTTAATGAAACAAAATTTTATGTATGTGTGAAAAAACTAAGATTTTTCATTCCCTTATTTAATGAGGGGAGGGGTATTCATGGAATTAATTAAGGTATTAAATTAATAAAAATTATTTCTCATTTTCAAATAGACCCAAAATTATATAATTAGAATTTAAAATTAGTATGAGTATAAATACTCATATTAAATAAAATTTTGACATTTTTTGGTGATGTTATCACCATTATCATTTAACTTCAACCCTATGTTAAATCTCTTGATGATTCCCACGATAAAAGTGTTTTTTACTATTTAATGGTCATGCTATTTCCTATAAAATGACAATTGGTCGAGAAGTGTACTATGTAATATTTTTTAAACCATATCAAAAATCACTTGTAGAAAAATACGATCAATATAAAATATAATTCCTTTTATAAATATTAGTTATAATGAAATATAATTTATGTTATTTTTGGAATTAAATGAAAATGTATAAGGAAATAGTGTCTATCACATGTAAAATTGCTATAGTATGTCATATATTAGATGATATAGAATATATGGTATTAATATAATCATAAAAACATTATAGGTTTTTATATCATTTTAATCCTTATATGATGGATTAACCCCTTAGAAAACCAATTTTAACATTAACCACAATAATGAATTTTTTAATAATTAGGTGTTATAATATTACTTATATGGTAAAAATTGGATCATAAATGGATAAGGGATTCAATTTTTGACAATCAATTGTTTTAATTATCTTATTTAATGGTTTTTACACCATTTTAATAATTATAGAAAATAATTTTTACCATTAAAATAATGTTAATGTCATACAAACAATAATTCACATAATTTGACTTTCAAAGTATTTTGGATTTATTAAAATAAAAAAAGTATTTAATTCAACAATATTAAGTCATATGTATCTTAAAAATTTGTGGTAAAATTTAAATTACCTACAAAATATTTATTTAGAGATTTTTAAAAAATAACTCAATTTTCTATTGCTTGAACATGAAATCTGTCCACATTATGTAGACATTAATGGTAGTTATTTCAAAATTAAAATTTTAAAAAAATATCATGACCTAAAAAATAATTTATGGTTAAAATATATATTTAAAACAAATCATACATTATTTTTATCCCAATTTAAAAAATTAAAATATAATAAAACAGAGTGAATACCACTTTTTTTCTTTCATTTACATTAAATATTATTATGTTCAAAATTGTGGTCAAATTCAAAAGAAAGGTAAAGTATTAAAATTTTCTGATGATTATGGATCAAATATAGGAATAAAATAAAATTTATTCAACTTTTTGAGTAACTTTTTAGTCTGTATCACATTATTTTAATCATTAATTAATGCATTTCACTTTTATCATGGTAAAAAAGTTACTATGATTATTATTCATAATGACTAAAAATAAAAGGGAAATATTTACCAAATATAGACTTAATAATTACAAATATATAATCATATTTTGAATATTATATTCAAATATTTGGTTGAATCTTATTTCAAATTAAACCCAGAAAACATGATAATTTTTTTAAGGATATGTATTTTTAAATATTAACATGTTGTTTTATGAAAAATTAATGTATTAAAGCTATTAAAGGTGTAAAATTTGAATATATTTATTAAAAAAAATGTAATTCTCAAAATAATCGAAAATATAATATGAAATTATAAAAAATATAAATGAAAATATTATTTTCAATAATAATCTTAAATTTTTCACGATTCAAAAGAAAATCTATCTTACAAATAAATAAAAAAAATCACTATATGAGAATTTTGAAATGTTGATTTACAAAATTATATCCTTTATATTAAATAATTTTTTAAAACAACTAATAATTATATATATAATTCTCTAAAAATATATACCCTTTTTTAAGAAATTGTATTTTTGAAGAATAAAATGATTTTACAAAAAATAAAGTGGTCTTTTACTTATAATTAATCAATGAGTTTTTATTTATTATGAAATTTATATATATATATATATTTCATAATAGTTTTAATACTATTCAAACCCACCAATTGAGTGGATAGTTTGTAATAGTCATATTTTATAATTATAATTATTTGTTTATTTATGCTTGGTGTTGTGTATCTTGTATGCTATCATACAAAGTATTTTTTATTAAATATCATGATATTATAGAGTTATTTTAAGATAATTCCATAAATTATTAAAATTAAAAAAAATTCTATTCTAAAACACCAAAATTACTTTATATTCAAACAAATCACTCCTTCAAACATATAATCATAAAAACCCTTGGTTTTTGAATATATGAATTTTAGTTGTCCTTAGCCTGGATGATGAGATCATTTATAGAAGATATACATGAATAGTCTAAAACTCAAAAGAAAGAAAAATGATGTATTACTAGGCCTCATCATTATATGAATCACCATATTATTTCATGTAAAATTCTTACAAAAAAGGAAATTCATGTTGAATGATTAAGAACATGTTTTTCCTTGGTTTGGAGATTAATTCTTCATTAGGGATGGATAAGTTGGATTCTGGATGACAATTTCCCCCTGTATCAATTATTAGTGAATGATTTATTCATTAAAATTATTTTTCAATATGGATGTTATAAGGATGTTTTTAGAAAAATAATTTATTTTATAAAATTAATTTTATCTTCAGTGTTTTGGTCTAACTGTTTAAGGTTCCACAGCTTAGATAGATTAATGATTATAAGAATCTCGGTCCTTTGAATCATCCACACAAAGATACTAATGTTTAATTTATGGAAATATGGGTTACTTAAACTATCTAATACCAAGTGAAAATTATCTAAGTGGGGAATCTAGGATATTATTGATGTTCATGAAACAAGGTTTATACCCTCAAAAGGGAGAAATTATCCTGACCAAGTATCAAGATCATTTCTTATTTCCCATTATGGTTCACGGTATCTGAAACATTCTTCATAGATTTTAAATGACTCATATTGATTATCTACATAAATATTAGTCCATATTGAACACATTTCCATACCTAAATATCATCTTTATTTGCCTGGAATATAAAATTATCATTCTTAAGGGAGTAAAGATGTATTGATTTTTTGGTGGTATCTATTTCAATCATACCACATGAAAAATAATGAAGGATTTTTTGGATTCTATGGTTAATAATGTGTGTATATTATGAGGAAAATGTGTATGAAAATATTAATATTTAGTGTAATCCCTATAGAGGAAAGGATATACTTGATCCAATCATGGAACCAAATAAAATTGTTGAGGAAACATTTATCATAACGATGATGGTTCTCAAGAGCCTATTGAAATTGTTTATGAATAAAGACTAGAATATGGGTATTAGATTTTATTGATCACATTTTCACAATGTTCCAAATAAATTTTAGGTTCATATTGTCACAAACCCCTCCTTCCAAAGATACCACAATGACAGAGAGTGATAATGACACCTAAGTCCCACCTCCAAGTGGAATAATTTTAGTGACTAGCACTAAGTGTAAAAAAAATATAATGAAAAGTGAGTAATTATCATCAATAATAATATCTAATCAATAGATAATATAAATAATCCACTGGAAACTCCATGAAATTATATAAAAAATAATCCAAAACTCTCCCATATTTCATTTATTAATTAAACTAATACAAGAAAAATTATATAATTGTAAATAACCAAAAGAAATGATAAAATAGTGGAAAATCAACTATGGTCACATCTAATCTCGACCATATATATCTGGGTTATCAAATCACAATGATAGTTGTAGTAGTATGCTATCATAAACATAAATGACATAAAACTCATTACATCCTCCTATAACGCATGACCCCCACCATAAGTTTCTCCACACCCCTAAAATATGATAACTTTCTAAAAAACATATTATCCACTACCCCACAAAACATTAATGTCCCATATCACCCAAAACACCTATTCCATGACCTATATCACTAAGATAGCATTTTCCATTATATATTGGGTATACATGCCCTCATGGAAGATAGACCAGGAAAGATAATATTTCCATTCATCTTTCGTTATCTCCAATAGGATAGGGAAAATGTTGTCTATATGAAAATATGAGTGTCGGAACATAGTGCTCGATGCATGTTGTGTGAGTATTGAAATCTCAAGGAATATAAAAGTATGCATATGTAATCCACATAAAATCCCAAAGTATTTGTTAACAAAAACTCATTAACAAAATCTCAACACCCACACTTTCATTGTAACCTTCAAATTTAGAAAACCACAGAAATCACAAGCCACATATCACACCGCCACCCAATTTTAGTATTTATCCCATTCATTTTATTATTTATAAAAACAAAATTTAACAAAAAAACCCATCATTTTTTGTTCATTAATTATTTCCATACCATTAAGCATACCAAACCGTAAACATTTCAGTCATTGTTAAATAATTTTTACATCACTACCTAATACCTATAAAGAACACTACCACAAATTAAGATTAGATAATTTTTTACATCGAACCATCACATAACCATGCCAAATGAAGGATTAAAAATTACACCACCTCACCGCTCAAAGAATAATGGACATAAAAACCATCTTCTAATTTCCCTAAAAGAAAAACTAAAAAGACATTACCCAGTCACACAAAAAGCACAGTCAAACAAACCATCATCCTACTACCGTAAAAGCATGGACAAAAAAATAAAACATCACCACACACTGCCTCAAAAACAAACATTTTTACACAAGGACAACCATACAAAACAACACATAAAAGACTAATTTATAGATTTAATGGGGAATATTTTGTCATATTTCACATTATTTTATGGGTTTTATAACAATGTCTATATATAGAGGGGAAACCATTTCACTTTGAAAATATAATTGGTAGAAAAATTACCTTTTTGGTGTGATATCACTATATCATATAAAAATGTTTCCATATCACAAAAACCACAGTGATGAAAAAGGATCCAAATGGATTAGATTTTTTGTGGTGCTTTCATCCCATAGAAACATAACATCACAATAATATCAAGGATTTAAAATAATGTGAATCATTTCCCTATTAGTATTTAATTAACCAATTAATTTATCTTGATTGGGCCAATAAAAACCCTCCCCAATATATAAACAAGATTAAACCCCCATACATGATATAAAAAGTAATAAATAATAGATTCCCTAACTCAAAGAATTTATTCCAACTTGGTTCTCGCCAAAGGAAAAATGAAGAAATACATAAAAACCACAACCACACACAAATACCATGAATCAACCTACACTTAATCTTGGGATATAAAAAAATAAAAAATCAAAACCCATACCAAAATTGTTTCACTATATTCAATCATTGAAAATGAACAGAATATTACCTATGGGAATGATATGATAACTCACCACAAATCTCTAATGAGAATTAAAATAAACCAACAGATTAAAGTATGATTAGATAGGCTAGATGATCACCTCATGGAACCTAGGGTTCATCCAAAATGAGAGAGAGAATATATGGAAGAATGAGGAGGGTTGGTAAAAATAAAAATTCAAAACTCGGATATGAACACTTTCATTTCCTGTAACCCATTCACAATGTAAAGTATATGGTCTTCCAAAAATTCCACATTTCACAAAAATTCACATTTCCTTGGTGTTTATTTAATTAAACACAATGAATTACCTTCATGACATGAATCTATTTCATGGGATCCCCCTCATCAACATATATTCCTATAATAGCCAACTACACAAGACATGAACTACCATTCACATTATATACCCCTTTTACATTGTGAATTTCCCTCTAAATCTCTATAACACCTCCAAAATACATGAAACCACCTTAATACTCCCCTAAAACTCAACAAACATCCAAAAAGAAAAAATTAATGATCTAGGAAGGCACAATCCATTACATTATATACCACTAAATTGATTCCCTCCCTCATTAATTAAAAACCAAACCCAGAAGGAAAGGGGTATGGACAACCACTATATGAGATACCCCTCAAGGATCTCACTACATCTCAATCCTACCTCTATCCAAACATGCCAATTAAAACACCCACCAAAACACTACATAGTCAAAAACCACCTCCTTTCAAAAAACGACACCATGATGAACAACAAGACCCCCAATAGAAAATAATGAATATTGATTAGGAATCAAGTCATCCCCTTTCTATATTTTTGAAAATTATGTCACATGATACAACATTAATATAGAAAATATATTATGAAAATATGATCCAAATGTCACATCTGAATAAAAACATTGGATGAAAAAACCAAAAATATCTCTAGGTATTGGGATCTCTTTTATGTCTCGTGATCCCATGAAATCTCCTCTAGACCACAATGCCTCTATAGAACATGAACATAGGTAATAGTATATCTATATAACACCATATATTGGTGGTAATGGATCTTTACTAGCCACTCCATTTACATCACATCATCCTCAATATCTATCTCTCCCCAATCAATAACATGTGAGTTATTATGAAGATACAAATTAAGAGGAGAGATGTTGTGGACATCATCAATCCTCTCAAGCTATGGTGGATATTCCAACTGATACCCCACTTCACAACATGGCCCAACACATCAAATGTGATAAAAAAATTTAAGAAATATTACTCCCCTAGCTAAATCTATACTTTCCATGAGGATGGGAGTCCTTTTATACCATTTTCTCCCCATCATTGAACTAAAAGGAAATCCTCCTTGAATCGAGAGAAGACATATTCTGATCATCTACTACTTTTATTGTAACACCCCAGGTAAATAAAGAATATGACATTTTCATATTTATCCATATTTGTGAATAAAATATTAATATGACTTTAAAGGGGATGCAATGCTCGATGGCGTACCCAACACGCAACAACGAGTCTCTTGGGAATCTTTTGTTGCACTCTAATAATAAAATAATATTATTTTAAATGGTAGTTAACATGTAGCCGTTGTAATGGCGAGAATGGATAGAAATAACTAAAATATGATTATATATTTTTTTAAATGTTTTTACATTTATCCAATAAAGGATAGAGGCTTAAAATACGGAAAGAATTCAATTTTAGGCATATATGCCCTAGTTTTCACTAAAGGTTCACTTATCGCCTTTTGATGGAGAACCGTCATTAAATATAGTTTTGTTCACTCTTAAACATTCTTTTGGACCAAATAAAACTCTTATTAAGAATCGGAACATCAAAATTTACTTTGTGTAAATTTTTGGTATCTTTCCGATAAAGTTCATTTTTTAATGAATAGTGTAAAATGTTGTATTTTAATTCAAAACCACTTTTTAATCTAATTAATTTATATGATTAGATTATATTTTTAATTGGTTTTAAAGTGAAATTAGAAAATATTTTTACCATTAAATCCAATAGTGGTCGTTGGAATCAATTTCACTTTCAAATCAGACTTAAACTAGTGTCAACCTTTTGATACTTATTGTTTCATAAAACACGCTATTTGTCATGACAGCGGGAATTAATTATTAAATTAATTAATGTGAATTATATGTTTTGAATTTTGTAAAAAAGACTTCATTTTTTGAATTCATAATATCAAATATAGCTTAGGGTGAATTTTTTGTAATTTTCTGAAAAACTTCAATTTTTGATGAATAGTGAAAACACTAAGTGGTAATCAAGCAAACTGATTTTTCAGTTAAATGAAAGTTTACCACTAATGTGTATCGAATTTTGAAAATCTGACATACATGGTTGTCATTAATAAGTAAAATGTGGTTCAATGAGATTAAAATAATTTTTGGTGAATAGTAACTTATTAAGTTTTTAATCGCGATTAGTGGTAATTAGTGTAGTTTAAGGTATAAATAATGATTTAATGATATGAAATGTCCTAGACACATGTCCCAACCTTATTGGTTGTGTCATGGCCGACCAAGACAAGCCATGGGTCAACTTGGGGACCCCATTGATCCACTTTGGTTGGGAAATGACATAAATAACACTTTATTTAATTTAAAAGTAAAATTGACACAAACATGATATGTTTTACTAAAACAATTTTTAAGTGGGGTTACACAAGTCCAAATTTTGATTATAAATAGTCATTGGAAAGATAAAAAGCTTTCCTACAATGTAGTAATTTGTTTATAATTTTTAGACATTAAATAAAATAAATTATTTATGACATAATAATGATGCAGCGATGACATCATTATTTGACGATTTAAATAAAATGGAAAGATAATGTAAAATCTATGAACTAAACATGTCCAAAACTTATTGGATGAGTGTATTTCGAAGCCTTATCACCTTATCCACGAATTATATCAATGTGGGACCTTTTAAAACCGAAACACATTTTCAAATAAAGTAATATTTCTTTACTTTCCAAAAGTACCCCTCCTCTCCTCTTATAAAAGGCCCCCACCTCTACCTCATTTAACACACTCCTCAAGCCTTTGGCTTGGTAAAACCCTGCCCATTTACCCTCTCCACATCCCTCTCCTCATCCTAGAGGACTCCCTTTGGGCATAATCCTTTCAAAGGAAGCCTTTAGGCTTAAATCAAAAGGATTTACACTTTTAAAGGTAATTCTTTCTCTCATGTTCATTCGTTTTATTTTGCTTCTCCAACTCCCTAAACTCTTTTTATTTACTTCTTTTGTAACAACAACAGTATCTTAAATATACTAGGATGTTGTTATAAGATTTATTCGAGCTACACTCTCACACAACTACATCAAATGGTTAAAGAACATACGGTTTTCGTGGATGGTGAAATTCTGCCTCCCGAAACGATGATTGTTCAATACTCATTTAACACCTTCAAAGGTGGCCATTATGATGTCACTATTTTTATATATGATATATAATATTTTTATGTTTTATTTATGCTTCTGTATTTTTCATTTTTGTCTTACCTTTATGGCTTCCATTATGGGTATACGCGATATCTTCATTTAAGGAAGTGCGGACTACCGCCCCCTCAAAGTGATTTGATTCGTTAAATACCATATGTGGGATGTATAAAGGATGGAAATATGATATTATATATGATATTATACTGGAATTATAATATACCTTTATATCATTATTATTCCATTCTATAAAATACGAAATAGAAATGAAAGTAGCGTTCATGCGTACGTACGGCTTACCGTCTCCATGAACGGTGCATTTCATTTCTTACCTCTAAATGATTATGTAATGTTATAAATGCATGAATGTACTTGATATATATGACATATATGATATCTACATAATGAATAAAATTATGGATATAATAAACATTTTGCCACACGAACAACATGTAATTGTAAGAAGACTACTTTCGACTTAAGAACCAAATATCGGCAAAACAAATATTATTAACTTAAATGATTACATAATGTTTGTGACATGGTAATAAGTGGTATAAAAGTAATAATGAACTTGAAAAAGGGTTCTTAAGGAATTAGAAATTAACTCAAGTTTATTATTCAGGAGATTAAAGAACGATCGAGTCAAGTCGGACCCGAGGTAAGGGATCCTACACCTCTCTTTCTTTTTAAGTACACTCTTTTATGTAATTTCTTTTAAGCTGATATTTCTTATGATTGGGATGTTATTTTATATTACTCATACTGTAATTTTTATGTTCATGTGATTAGAGACCCTATTCTCTCTCATCAAACCTTTTTGGAAGTTTTATGTGGCGCCGTTAGGCTGCCGAGTTTTCGTAAGGGATTTCTCATCTCACTTTTATTCCCGTGAGATTTATGCTACATTTTCCACAAATTCCATTGAGTGGTGCATGTACTGCCCATTATTCTACTATTTCTGTAATATACTTTCGTTTATGAGTATTTACATCAATGATCTATTGTCCTTCTTTCATGGGGTGTATGTTTTGAAAGATACCCAAGTCGGTAAGGGAACCTTTCACCCTCCTCTTTTTTTTAAAGACTTCTTTTGTTGGGTCTTTTAATTTACATATTGTTATGTTGGGATATGTTATCATATATCCTTATTGATGTAAATTTTATGTCCAAGTGATGAGATACACTTTTTATCTCTCATCAACTCATTTTGATGTGACGCTGTTAGGCTGTCAAGGGAACTTTTTAACCCAAATTTCGATTTCTTTGGGTTCAACATGTAGTCATTGAATATGTCATCCATTGAATATGTGTGAATGACCTTTTATTGTTTTAAACTTAATATCCACTTATATTGGGTGTATTTATATTTGTCACACATATTGTGAGATTGATTTGTCCTTAATTTAAGGATACCTTCTTTATAAGGGATTTCATCACATTTGACATTTCTATTGAGGGTTCATTGTTGTTATGCACCAATTCACTCTTATATGGTGTATATACTGTCCTTTGGAGTATTATATCATGAATCCTTTTATTCTCATGATATTATAAAGTTCTTACTAAATGTTATTCCTCAATTATTGTGTTCAAGTGTCTCTAATTTTGGTAAAACCCCTTTTACCAGAATATCGTTTTAAATGTTTTAATTATTTGTTCTTATTAATATGCATGTTTTCAAAATGGTTTTAAGGATTTATTTATATGGATATTAATGGTTTAAAATGTTAAAAGCTTCAAGGTGGTATGGGACACTTTGATTCAAAAATCTCTTTATTAAATGTTTTAAATGGTTTTGGAAGTGGTTTCTTTTTGAATGGATTCATGATTTCAATATCCTAAAATGTTATATTGTGATTGAAATGTCGAAATGTTATGTTTCCTTTATTCATGTTTTATGTGATACGATTATGTTATGGTTCTTGGGCATTTTTATGAAGAACGGGTGGTTCCGTGATAAACTAAGGGTGGGTGAGCCCGATATAGCTCTCCAATGCATTGGGTAACGCGAAGGAGTGAAACGTTAAGGTTTCTCTGAAGAGATTTAGGGAATATACTGTGATGGGTATTCCAAACGTAACCAAGTGGGTTACTCCCTACGTAAGAATGTTATGAATGCCTCAAGTTACCTTTATGTCTTATGATTTCTACGATTTATTCATGGTTTGATGAGGTATGTTAAAGTGCCTTTGTTTTATGGGTAAAGTATGATTTCATTATTATGTATATATGAACTCATGTTTCCTTTCCATATTTTTATAACTCTTACTGAGCTTTTTATGCTCATCCCAAGTTTTTGAAATGTTTTTCACAGGTCAAGGGAAAGGTACATGATGTGATGATAGTGTCAAGGATGTGTCAAGAAAGAATCCGTGTTATATTTCAAATATGTTCCCGTTGATGGGAAGAATGAATACTATCTTTTATGTAACCACTTTGTTTAAATGTGGAATGTAATGCAAGTTTCATGATCTAATTCTCTAAAACTCTAAACCTGAAAAGATCCTCAATGTGTAATCTTGTAATAACTCAAGATTAAGTAAGGTTTAAGGCTGGGGCCTTATAGTTGGTATCAAAGGTCGGTTTAGATAAATTTAGAGGTTAGGTTATTCTTTAAGCATAAGTGACATTACCATAATGGTTAGGATTTCAGAAAGAGTCCTAGTTTTAGATAAAGTGAATGAGTAAGTGTATCTTAGTGTTTAACTTCTTCATTAGTACATGATGATTTTGTTGATATACTCACACTGAAATTTCTGTTTTTAGTGAATGGATGGATCTAGCAGGCACCAAAGTGACAATTGGTTTGAAGGAAACTGTGGTGGTTCTCTGATTAAGATACTAGATAAAATGGAGGATTCAATGAGGAATCTCATGGCTGTTCTAAACCAACTATCAAGGATTCATTATCAACCACTTCAACCTTGGAGAGTTCTCTAATGCATCATGTACGAGATGGACAACTTGATGTGGAAATTCAGGTAATAATTATTAAGGTAACCATTAGGGTTTATATGATCCTTACTTTTTAGGTAATTATGGGTTACTCTATGATATGATGGAAAATTAAAGGAATGAGATAAACTTGAGGTTAAAATATGTTATGATTATTCTTGAAGATTTTATCTCATTTTGGGGAATGTTTTAAGAATTATATAGTTTTGGAAAAAGGACAACACGCAGACCGTGTGACATCCCGTCACGTCAGACAAAGCTGCGGGAATCGAACCCACAACTAATGTGCGACTGGTATTTATCGCCTACCACTGGACTACGTGAAGTCCCTGGTTAGTTTGACTGATTCATTCTAGTTATATGATTTTATGAATTAATAGTAAGTTGATTTTGGGTTATTTTTGAAAATGATTAACCTATCATGGAGGATATGTGATTAGGTTAATTACTTTTCAAAACGAGACTTTAGGAGCAACTGATATTGTTTGGAGATAAATGTTACGATTTATCTTGGAAGACTATGCGACTAAATCCTTCAAATATTTGGGTTTCAATCTTATATTGGTTTAATTTGAAGAATTTTATGGACAAATTGATTATAGAATGGTCCTCGTTGAACTTTGGGTTTTGTCGGACAAATTTTGGAGATTAAGAATAGATTTTCTTTTTATAAGGGGTTATCTTTTTCTGGATTATCCGATCTTGTACTAGCCTTCTTGGTTTTGGTTTTGGTTAAAGTCTAAAGACATGGGATGTATATAGTTCTCTTTTGTGGATTAGGTGATTCTCTAGAAGTTGATTATAATACTCTTAATGTGAATAAGTCTCCCTAAATACTCATCTTTTGGAAAAAATATGAGTTTGACTAAGGAATCTAGTAAAAGTTGAAAGTCAACATGATAAGTGATTATGCTTCCTTATGAATAAATTCCTCAATAAAAAGTAACTTAAAACAAAAATGTTGTCTATTAACTTTTCCTACTGGGGAATCGAATACCGTTTAACCCATCACAAGTTTGTGATTTTCTCGTGGTTAACTTTCTCCTAAACATGTTTTCTATCACTCTCCATCAGAACATGACCCTTTGTTTTTTCCTCCATGTCCATATTTTCATACTTGGAATCCTAGTATGGGTTAACTCGGGTGACCTTGGTACTTATCTTTCTTTATTTTAAAGTGTTTGTTTTACCGACTTTTGTTCTGATGTGGGACTTTCAAGGATGTTTCCAAGCTAAATTTTTTTTTTAAAATTGCGAGGACGCAATTCCCAAAAGGGGGGAAGGATGTAACACCCCAGGTAAATAAAGAATATGACATTTTCATATTTATCCATATTTGTGAATAAAATATTAATATGACTTTAAAGGGGATGCAATGCTCGATGGCGTACCCAACACGCAACAACGAGTCTCTTGGGAATCTTATGTTGCACTCTAATAATAAAATAATATTATTTTAAATGGTAGTTAACATGTAGCCGTTGTAATGGCGGGAATGGATAGAAATAACTAAAATATGATTATATATGTTTTTAAATGTTTTTACATTTATCCAATAAAGGATAGAGGCTTAAAATACGGAAAGAATTCAATTTTAGGCATATATGCCCTAGTTTTCACTAAAGGTTCACTTATCGCCTTTTGATGGTGAACCGTCATTAAATATAGTTTTGTACACTCTTAAACATTCTTTTGGACCAAATAAAACTCTTATTAAGAATCGGGACATCAAAATTTACTTTGTGTAAATTTTTGGTATCTTTCCGATAGAGTTCATTTTTTAATGAATAGTGTAAAATGTTGTATTTTAATTCAAAACCACTTTTTAATCTAATTTATTTATATGATTAGATTATATTTTTAATTGGTTTTAAAGTGAAATTAGAAAATATTTTTACAATTAAATCCAATAGTGGTCGTTGGAATCAATTTCACTTTCAAATCAGACTTAAACTAGTGTCAACCTTTTGATACTTATTGTTTCATAAAACACGCTATTTGTCATGACAGCGGGAATTAATTATTAAATTAATTAATGTGAATTATATGTTTTGAATTTTGTAAAAAAGACTTCATTTTTTGAATTCATAATATCAAATATAGCTTAGGGTGAATTTTTGTTAATTTTCTGAAAAACTTCAATTTTTGATGAATAGTGAAAACACTAAGTGGTAATCAAGCAAACTGATTTTTCAGTTAAATGAAAGTTTACCACTAATGTGTATCGAATTTTGAAAATCTGACATACATGGTTGTCATTAATAAGTAAAATGTGGTTCAATGAGATTAAAATAATTTTTGGTGAATAGTAACTTATTAAGTTTTTAATCGCGATTAGTGGTAATTAATGTAGTTTAAGGTATAAATAATGATTTAATGATATGAAATGTCCTAGACACATGTCCCAACCTTATTGGTTGTGTCATTGCCGACCAAGACAATCCATGGGTCAACTTGGGGACCCCATGGATCCACTTTGGTTGGGAAATGACATAAATAACACTTTATTTAATGTAAAAGTAAAATTGACACAAACATGATATGTTTTACTAAAACAATTTTTAAGTGGGGTTACACAAGTCCAAATTTTGATTATAAATAGTCATTGGAAAGATAAAAAGATTTCCTACAATGTAGTAATTTGTTTATAATTTTTAGACATTAAATAAAATAAATTATTTATGACATAATAATGATGCAGCGATGACATCATTATTTGACGATTTAAATAAAATGGAAAGATAATGTAAAATCTATGAACTAAACATGTCCAAAACTTATTGGATGAGTGTATTTCGAAGCCTTATCACCTTATCCACGAATTATATCAATGTGGGACCTTTTAAAACCGAAACACATTTTCAAATAAAGTAATATTTCTTTACTTTCCAAAAGTACCCCTCCTCTCCTCTTATAAAAGGCCCCCACCTCTACCTCATTTAACACACTCCTCAAGCCTTTGGCTTGGCCAAACCCTGCCCATTTACCCTCTCCACATCCCTCTCCTCATCCTAGAGGACTCCCTTTGGGCAGAATCCTTTCAAAGGAAGCCTTTAGGCTTAAATCAAAAGGATTTACACTTTTAAAGGTAATTCTTTCTCTCATGTTCATTTGTTTTATTTTGCTTCTCCAACTCCCTAAACTCTTTTTATTTACTTCTTTTGTAACAACAACAGTATCTTAAATATACTAGGATGTTGTTATAAGATTTATTCGAGCTACACTCTCACACAACTACATCAAATGGTTAAAGAACATACGGTTTTCGTGGATGGTGAAATTCTGCCTCCCGAAACGATGATTGTTCAATACTCATTTAACACCTTCAAAGGTGGACATTATGATGTCACTATTTTTATATATGATATATAATATTTTTATGTTTTATTTATGCTTCTGTATTTTTCATTTTTGTCTTACCTTTATGGCTTCCATTATGGGTATACGCGATATCTTCATTTAAGGAAGTGCGGACTACCGCCCCCTCAAAGTGATTTGATTCGTTAAATACCATATGTGGGATGTATAAAGGATGGAAATATGATATTATATATGATATTATACTGGAATTATAATATACCTTTATATCATTATTATTCCATTCTATAAAATACGAAATAGAAATGAAAGTAGCGTTCATGCGTACGTACGGCTTACCGTCTCCATGAACGGTGCATTTCATTTCTTACCTCTAAATGATTATGTAATGTTATAAATGCATGAATGTACTGGATATATATGACATATATGATATCTACATAATGAATAAAATTCTGGATATAATAAACATTTTGCCACACGAACAACATGTAATTGTAAGAAGACTACTTTCGACTTAAGAACCAAATATCGGCAAAACAAATATTATTAACTTAAATGATTACATAATGTTTGTGACATGGTAATAAGTGGTATAAAAGTAATAATGAACTTGAAAAAGGGTTCTTAAGGAATTAGAAATTAACTCAAGTTTATTATTCAGGAGATTAAAGAACGATCGAGTCAAGTCGGACCCGAGGTAAGGGATCCTACACCTCTCTTTGTTTTTAAGTACACTCTTTTATGTAATTTCTTTTAAGCTGATATTTCTTATGATTGGGATGTTATTTTATATTACTCATACTGTAATTTTTATGTTCATGTGATTAGAGACCCTATTCTCTCTCATCAAACCTTTTTGGAAGTTTTATGTGGCGCCGTTAGGCTGCCGAGTTTTCGTAAGGGATTTCTCATCTCACTTTTATTCCCGTGAGATTTATGCTACATTTTCCACAAATTCCATTGAGTGGTGCATGTACTGCCCATTATTCTACTATTTCTGTAATATACTTTCGTTTATGAGTATTTACATCAATGATCTATTGTCCTTCTTTCATGGGGTGTATGTTTTGAAAGATACCCAAGTCGGTAAGGGAACCTTTCACCCTCCTCTTTTTTTTAAAAGACTTCTTTTGTTGGGTCTTTTAATTTACATATTGTTATGTTGGGATATGTTATCATATATCCTTATTGATGTAAATTTTATGTCCAAGTGATGAGATACACTTTTTATCTCTCATCAACTCATTTTTATGTGACGCTGTTAGGCTGTCAAGGGAACTTTTTAACCCAAATTTCGATTTCTTTGGGTTCAACATGTAGTCATTGAATATGTCATCCATTGAATATGTGTGAATGACCTTTTATTGTTTTAAACTTAATATCCACTTATATTGGGTGTATTTATATTTGTCACACATATTGTGAGATTGATTTGTCCTTAATTTAAGGATACCTTCTTTATAAGGGATTTCATCACATTTGACATTTCTATTGAGGGTTCATTGTTGTTATGCACCAATTCACTCTTATATGGTGTATATACTGTCCTTTGGAGTATTATATCATGAATCCTTTTATTCTCATGATATTATAAAGTTCTTACTAAATGTTATTCCTCAATTATTGTGTTCAAGTGTCTCTAATTTTGGTAAAACCCCTTTTACCAGAATATCGTTTTAAATGTTTTAATTATTTGTTCTTATTAATATCCATGTTTTCAAAATGGTTTTAAGGATTTATTTATATGGATATTAATGGTTTAAAATGTTAAAAGCTTCAAGGTGGTATGGGACACTTTGATTCAAAAATCTCTTTATTAAATGTTTTAAATGGTTTTGGAAGTGGTTTCTTTTTGAATGGATTCATGATTTCAATATCCTAAAATGTTATATTGTGATTGAAATGTCGAAATGTTATGTTTCCTTTATTCATGTTTTATGTGATACGATTATGTTATGGTTCTTGGGCATTTTTATGAAGAACGGGTGGTTCCGTGATAAACTAAGGGCGGGTGAGCCCGATATAGCTCTCCAATGCATTGGGTAACGCGAAGGAGTGAAACGTTAAGGTTTCTCCGAAGAGATTTAGGGAATATACTGTGATGGGTATTCCAAACGTAACCAAGTGGGTTACTCCCTACGTAAGAATGTTATGAATGCCTCAAGTTACCTTTATGTCTTATGATTTCTACGATTTATTCATGGTTTGATGAGGTATGTTAAAGTGCCTTTGTTTTATGGGTAAAGTATGATTTCATTATTATGTATATATGAACTCATGTTTCCTTTCCATATTTTTATAACTCTTACTGAGCTTTTTATGCTCATCCCAAGTTTTTGAAATGTTTTTCACAGGTCAAGGGAAAGGTACATGATGTGATGATAGTGTCAAGGATGTGTCAAGAAAGAATCCGTGTTATATTTCAAATATGTTCCCGTTGATGGGAAGAATGAATACTATCTTTTATGTATCCACTTTGTTTAAATGTGGAATGTAATGCAAGTTTCATGATCTAATTCTCTAAAACTCTAAACCTGAAAAGATCCTCAATGTGTAATCTTGTAATAACTCAAGATTAAGTAAGGTTTAAGGCTGGGGCCTTATAGTTGGTATCAAAGGTCGGTTTAGATAAATTTAGAGGTTAGGTTATTCTTTAAGCATAAGTGACATTACCATAATGGTTAGGATTTCAGAAAGAGTCCTAGTTTTAGATAAAGTGAATGAGTAAGTGTATCTTAGTGTTTACCTTCTTCATTAGTACATGATGATTTTGTTGATATACTCACACTGAAATTTCTGTTTTTAGTGAATGGATGGATCTAGCAGGCACCAAAGTGACAATTGGTTTGAAGGAAACTGTGGTGGTTCTCTGATTAAGATACTAGATAAAATGGAGGATTCAATGAGGAATCTCATGGCTGTTCTAAACCAACTATCAAGGATTCATTATCAACCACTTCAACCTTGGAGAGTTCTCTAATGCATCATGTACGAGATGGACAACTTGATGTGGAAATTCAGGTAATAATTATTAAGGTAACCATTAGGGTTTATATGATCCTTACTTTTTAGGTAATTATGGGTTACTCTATGATATGATGGAAAATTAAAGGAATGAGATAAACTTGAGGTTAAAATATGTTATGATTATTCTTGAAGATTTTATCTCATTTTGGGGAATGTTTTAAGAATTATATAGTTTTGGAAAAAGGACAACACGCAGACCGTGTGACATCCCGTCACGTCGGACAAAGCTGCGGGAATCGAACCCACAACTAATGTGCGACTGGTATTTATCGCCTACCACTGGACTACGTGAAGTCCCTGGTTAGTTTGACTGATTCATTCTAGTTATATGATTTTATGAATTAATAGTAAGTTGATTTTGGGTTATTTTTGAAAATGATTAACCTATCATGGAGGATATGTGATTAGGTTAATTACTTTTCAAAACGAGACTTTAGGAGCAACTGATATTGTTTGGAGATAAATGTTACGATTTATCTTGGAAGACTATGCGACTAAATCCTTCAAATATTTGGGTTTCAATCTTATATTGGTTTAATTTGAAGAATTTTATGGACAAATTGATTATAGAATGGTCCTCGTTGAACTTTGGGTTTTGTCGGACAAATTTTGGAGATTAAGAATAGATTTTCTTTTTATAAGGGGTTATCTTTTTCTGGATTATCCGATCTTGTACTAGCCTTCTTGGTTTTGGTTTTGGTTAAAGTCTAAAGACATGGGATGTATATAGTTCTCTTTTGTGGATTATGTGATTCTCTAGAAGTTGATTATAATACTCTTAATGTGAATAAGTCTCCCTAAATACTCGTCTTTTGGAAAAAATAGGAGTTTGACTAAGGAATCTAGTAAAAGTTGAAAGTCAACATGATAAGTGATTATGCTTCCTTATGAATAAATTCCTCAATAAAAAGTAACTTAAAACAAAAATGTTGTCTATTAACTTTTCCTACTGGGGAATCGAATACCGTTTAACCCATCACAAGTTTGTGATTTTCTCGTGGTTAACTTTCTCCTAAACATGTTTTCTATCACTCTCCATCAGAACATGACCCTTTGTTTTTTCCTCCATGTCCATATTTTCATACTTGGAATCCTAGTATGGGTTAACTCGGGTGACCTTGGTACTTATCTTTCTTTATTTTAAAGTGTTTGTTTTACCGACTTTTGTTCTGATGTGGGACTTTCAAGGATGTTTCCAAGCTAAATTTTTTTTTTAAAATTGCGAGGACGCAATTCCCAAAAGGGGGGAAGGATGTAACACCCCAGGTAAATAAAGAATATGACATTTTCATATTTATCCATATTTGTGAATAAAATATTAATATGACTTTAAAGGGGATGCAATGCTCGATGGCGTACCCAACACGCAACAACGAGTCTCTTGGGAATCTTATGTTGCACTCTAATAATAAAATAATATTATTTTAAATGGTAGTTAACATGTAGCCGTTGTAATGGCGGGAATGGATAGAAATAACTAAAATATGATTATATATGTTTTTAAATGTTTTTACATTTATCCAATAAAGGATAGAGGCTTAAAATACGGAAAGAATTCAATTTTAGGCATATATGCCCTAGTTTTCACTAAAGGTTCACTTATCGCCTTTTGATGGTGAACCGTCATTAAATATAGTTTTGTACACTCTTAAACATTCTTTTGGACCAAATAAAACTCTTATTAAGAATCGGGACATCAAAATTTACTTTGTGTAAATTTTTGGTATCTTTCCGATAGAGTTCATTTTTTAATGAATAGTGTAAAATGTTGTATTTTAATTCAAAACCACTTTTTAATCTAATTTATTTATATGATTAGATTATATTTTTAATTGGTTTTAAAGTGAAATTAGAAAATATTTTTACAATTAAATCCAATAGTGGTCGTTGGAATCAATTTCACTTTCAAATCAGACTTAAACTAGTGTCAACCTTTTGATACTTATTGTTTCATAAAACACGCTATTTGTCATGACAGCGGGAATTAATTATTAAATTAATTAATGTGAATTATATGTTTTGAATTTTGTAAAAAAGACTTCATTTTTTGAATTCATAATATCAAATATAGCTTAGGGTGAATTTTTGTTAATTTTCTGAAAAACTTCAATTTTTGATGAATAGTGAAAACACTAAGTGGTAATCAAGCAAACTGATTTTTCAGTTAAATGAAAGTTTACCACTAATGTGTATCGAATTTTGAAAATCTGACATACATGGTTGTCATTAATAAGTAAAATGTGGTTCAATGAGATTAAAATAATTTTTGGTGAATAGTAACTTATTAAGTTTTTAATCGCGATTAGTGGTAATTAATGTAGTTTAAGGTATAAATAATGATTTAATGATATGAAATGTCCTAGACACATGTCCCAACCTTATTGGTTGTGTCATTGCCGACCAAGACAATCCATGGGTCAACTTGGGGACCCCATGGATCCACTTTGGTTGGGAAATGACATAAATAACACTTTATTTAATGTAAAAGTAAAATTGACACAAACATGATATGTTTTACTAAAACAATTTTTAAGTGGGGTTACACAAGTCCAAATTTTGATTATAAATAGTCATTGGAAAGATAAAAAGATTTCCTACAATGTAGTAATTTGTTTATAATTTTTAGACATTAAATAAAATAAATTATTTATGACATAATAATGATGCAGCGATGACATCATTATTTGACGATTTAAATAAAATGGAAAGATAATGTAAAATCTATGAACTAAACATGTCCAAAACTTATTGGATGAGTGTATTTCGAAGCCTTATCACCTTATCCACGAATTATATCAATGTGGGACCTTTTAAAACCGAAACACATTTTCAAATAAAGTAATATTTCTTTACTTTCCAAAAGTACCCCTCCTCTCCTCTTATAAAAGGCCCCCACCTCTACCTCATTTAACACACTCCTCAAGCCTTTGGCTTGGCCAAACCCTGCCCATTTACCCTCTCCACATCCCTCTCCTCATCCTAGAGGACTCCCTTTGGGCATAATCCTTTCAAAGGAAGCCTTTAGGCTTAAATCAAAAGGATTTACACTTTTAAAGGTAATTCTTTCTCTCATGTTCATTTGTTTTATTTTGCTTCTCCAACTCCCTAAACTCTTTTTATTTACTTCTTTTGTAACAACAACAGTATCTTAAATATACTAGGATGTTGTTATAAGATTTATTCGAGCTACACTCTCACACAACTACATCAAATGGTTAAAGAACATACGGTTTTCGTGGATGGTGAAATTCTGCCTCCCGAAACGATGATTGTTCAATACTCATTTAACACCTTCAAAGGTGGACATTATGATGTCACTATTTTTATATATGATATATAATATTTTTATGTTTTATTTATGCTTCTGTATTTTTCATTTTTGTCTTACCTTTATGGCTTCCATTATGGGTATACGCGATATCTTCATTTAAGGAAGTGCGGACTACCGCCCCCTCAAAGTGATTTGATTCGTTAAATACCATATGTGGGATGTATAAAGGATGGAAATATGATATTATATATGATATTATACTGGAATTATAATATACCTTTATATCATTATTATTCCATTCTATAAAATACGAAATAGAAATGAAAGTAGCGTTCATGCGTACGTACGGCTTACCGTCTCCATGAACGGTGCATTTCATTTCTTACCTCTAAATGATTATGTAATGTTATAAATGCATGAATGTACTGGATATATATGACATATATGATATCTACATAATGAATAAAATTCTGGATATAATAAACATTTTGCCACACGAACAACATGTAATTGTAAGAAGACTACTTTCGACTTAAGAACCAAATATCGGCAAAACAAATATTATTAACTTAAATGATTACATAATGTTTGTGACATGGTAATAAGTGGTATAAAAGTAATAATGAACTTGAAAAAGGGTTCTTAAGGAATTAGAAATTAACTCAAGTTTATTATTCAGGAGATTAAAGAACGATCGAGTCAAGTCGGACCCGAGGTAAGGGATCCTACACCTCTCTTTGTTTTTAAGTACACTCTTTTATGTAATTTCTTTTAAGCTGATATTTCTTATGATTGGGATGTTATTTTATATTACTCATACTGTAATTTTTATGTTCATGTGATTAGAGACCCTATTCTCTCTCATCAAACCTTTTTGGAAGTTTTATGTGGCGCCGTTAGGCTGCCGAGTTTTCGTAAGGGATTTCTCATCTCACTTTTATTCCCGTGAGATTTATGCTACATTTTCCACAAATTCCATTGAGTGGTGCATGTACTGCCCATTATTCTACTATTTCTGTAATATACTTTCGTTTATGAGTATTTACATCAATGATCTATTGTCCTTCTTTCATGGGGTGTATGTTTTGAAAGATACCCAAGTCGGTAAGGGAACCTTTCACCCTCCTCTTTTTTTTAAAAGACTTCTTTTGTTGGGTCTTTTAATTTACATATTGTTATGTTGGGATATGTTATCATATATCCTTATTGATGTAAATTTTATGTCCAAGTGATGAGATACACTTTTTATCTCTCATCAACTCATTTTTATGTGACGCTGTTAGGCTGTCAAGGGAACTTTTTAACCCAAATTTCGATTTCTTTGGGTTCAACATGTAGTCATTGAATATGTCATCCATTGAATATGTGTGAATGACCTTTTATTGTTTTAAACTTAATATCCACTTATATTGGGTGTATTTATATTTGTCACACATATTGTGAGATTGATTTGTCCTTAATTTAAGGATACCTTCTTTATAAGGGATTTCATCACATTTGACATTTCTATTGAGGGTTCATTGTTGTTATGCACCAATTCACTCTTATATGGTGTATATACTGTCCTTTGGAGTATTATATCATGAATCCTTTTATTCTCATGATATTATAAAGTTCTTACTAAATGTTATTCCTCAATTATTGTGTTCAAGTGTCTCTAATTTTGGTAAAACCCCTTTTACCAGAATATCGTTTTAAATGTTTTAATTATTTGTTCTTATTAATATCCATGTTTTCAAAATGGTTTTAAGGATTTATTTATATGGATATTAATGGTTTAAAATGTTAAAAGCTTCAAGGTGGTATGGGACACTTTGATTCAAAAATCTCTTTATTAAATGTTTTAAATGGTTTTGGAAGTGGTTTCTTTTTGAATGGATTCATGATTTCAATATCCTAAAATGTTATATTGTGATTGAAATGTCGAAATGTTATGTTTCCTTTATTAATGTTTTATGTGATACGATTATGTTATGGTTCTTGGGCATTTTTATGAAGAACGGGTGGTTCCGTGATAAACTAAGGGCGGGTGAGCCCGATATAGCTCTCCAATGCATTGGGTAACGCGAAGGAGTGAAACGTTAAGGTTTCTCCGAAGAGATTTAGGGAATATACTGTGATGGGTATTCCAAACGTAACCAAGTGGGTTACTCCCTACGTAAGAATGTTATGAATGCCTCAAGTTACCTTTATGTCTTATGATTTCTACGATTTATTCATGGTTTGATGAGGTATGTTAAAGTGCCTTTGTTTTATGGGTAAAGTATGATTTCATTATTATGTATATATGAACTCATGTTTCCTTTCCATATTTTTATAACTCTTACTGAGCTTTTTATGCTCATCCCAAGTTTTTGAAATGTTTTTCACAGGTCAAGGGAAAGGTACATGATGTGATGATAGTGTCAAGGATGTGTCAAGAAAGAATCCGTGTTATATTTCAAATATGTTCCCGTTGATGGGAAGAATGAATACTATCTTTTATGTATCCACTTTGTTTAAATGTGGAATGTAATGCAAGTTTCATGATCTAATTCTCTAAAACTCTAAACCTGAAAAGATCCTCAATGTGTAATCTTGTAATAACTCAAGATTAAGTAAGGTTTAAGGCTGGGGCCTTATAGTTGGTATCAAAGGTCGGTTTAGATAAATTTAGAGGTTAGGTTATTCTTTAAGCATAAGTGACATTACCATAATGGTTAGGATTTCAGAAAGAGTCCTAGTTTTAGATAAAGTGAATGAGTAAGTGTATCTTAGTGTTTACCTTCTTCATTAGTACATGATGATTTTGTTGATATACTCACACTGAAATTTCTGTTTTTAGTGAATGGATGGATCTAGCAGGCACCAAAGTGACAATTGGTTTGAAGGAAACTGTGGTGGTTCTCTGATTAAGATACTAGATAAAATGGAGGATTCAATGAGGAATCTCATGGCTGTTCTAAACCAACTATCAAGGATTCATTATCAACCACTTCAACCTTGGAGAGTTCTCTAATGCATCATGTACGAGATGGACAACTTGATGTGGAAATTCAGGTAATAATTATTAAGGTAACCATTAGGGTTTATATGATCCTTACTTTTTAGGTAATTATGGGTTACTCTATGATATGATGGAAAATTAAAGGAATGAGATAAACTTGAGGTTAAAATATGTTATGATTATTCTTGAAGATTTTATCTCATTTTGGGGAATGTTTTAAGAATTATATAGTTTTGGAAAAAGGACAACACGCAGACCGTGTGACATCCCGTCACGTCGGACAAAGCTGCGGGAATCGAACCCACAACTAATGTGCGACTGGTATTTATCGCCTACCACTGGACTACGTGAAGTCCCTGGTTAGTTTGACTGATTCATTCTAGTTATATGATTTTATGAATTAATAGTAAGTTGATTTTGGGTTATTTTTGAAAATGATTAACCTATCATGGAGGATATGTGATTAGGTTAATTACTTTTCAAAACGAGACTTTAGGAGCAACTGATATTGTTTGGAGATAAATGTTACGATTTATCTTGGAAGACTATGCGACTAAATCCTTCAAATATTTGGGTTTCAATCTTATATTGGTTTACTTTGAAGAATTTTATGGACAAATTGATTATAGAATGGTCCTCGTTGAACTTTGGGTTTTGTCGGACAAATTTTGGAGATTAAGAATAAATTTTCTTTTTATAAGGGGTTATCTTTTTCTGGATTATCTGATCTTGTACTAGCCTTTTTGGTTTTGGTTTTGGTTAAAGTCTAAAGACATGGGATGTATATAGTTCTCTTTTGTGGATTAGGTGATTCTCTAGAAGTTGATTATAATACTCTTAATGTGAATAAGTCTCCCTAAATACTCGTCTTTTGGAAAAAATAGGAGTTTGACTAAGGAATCTAGTAAAAGTTGAAAGTCAACATGATAAGTGATTATGCTTCCTTATGAATAAATTCCTCAATAAAAAGTAACTTAAAACAAAAATGTTGTCTATTAACTTTTCCTACTGGGGAATCGAATACCGTTTAACCCATCACAAGTTTGTGATTTTCTCGTGGTTAACTTTCTCCTAAACATGTTTTCTATCACTCTCCATCAGAACATGACCCTTTGTTTTTTCCTCCATGTCCATATTTTCATACTTGGAATCCTAGTATGGGTTAACTCGGGTGACCTTGGTACTTATCTTTCTTTATTTTAAAGTGTTTGTTTTACCGACTTTTGTTCTGATGTGGGACTTTCAAGGATGTTTCCAAGCTAAATTTTTTTTTTAAAATTGCGAGGACGCAATTCCCAAAAGGGGGGAAGGATGTAACACCCCAGGTAAATAAAGAATATGACATTTTCATATTTATCCATATTTGTGAATAAAATATTAATATGACTTTAAAGGGGATGCAATGCTCGATGGCGTACCCAACACGCAACAACGAGTCTCTTGGGAATCTTATGTTGCACTCTAATAATAAAATAATATTATTTTAAATGGTAGTTAACATGTAGCCGTTGTAATGGCGGGAATGGATAGAAATAACTAAAATATGATTATATATGTTTTTAAATGTTTTTACATTTATCCAATAAAGGATAGAGGCTTAAAATACGGAAAGAATTCAATTTTAGGCATATATGCCCTAGTTTTCACTAAAGGTTCACTTATCGCCTTTTGATGGTGAACCGTCATTAAATATAGTTTTGTTCACTCTTAAACATTCTTTTGGACCAAATAAAACTCTTATTAAGAATCGGGACATCAAAATTTACTTTGTGTAAATTTTTGGTATCTTTCCGATAGAGTTCATTTTTTAATGAATAGTGTAAAATGTTGTATTTTAATTCAAAACCACTTTTTAATCTAATTTATTTATATGATTAGATTATATTTTTAATTGGTTTTAAAGTGAAATTAGAAAATATTTTTACAATTAAATCCAATAGTGGTCGTTGGAATCAATTTCACTTTCAAATCAGACTTAAACTAGTGTCAACCTTTTGATACTTATTGTTTCATAAAACACGCTATTTGTCATGACAGCGGGAATTAATTATTAAATTAATTAATTTGACTTATATGTTTTGAATTTTTTAAAAAAGACTTCATTTTTGAATTCAGAATATCAAATATAGCTTAGGGTGAATTTTTTGTAATTTTCTGAAAAACTTCAATTTTTGATGAATAGTGAAAACACTAAGTGGTAATCAAGCAAACTGATTTTTCAGTTAAATGAAAGTTTACCACTAATGTGTATTGAATTTTGAAAATCTGACATACATGGTTGTCATTAATAAGTAAAATGTGGTTCAATGAGATTAAAATAATTTTTGGTGAATAGTAACTTATTAAGTTTTTAATCGCGATTAGTGGTAATTAGTGTAGTTTAAGGTATAAATAATGCTTTAATGATATGAAATTTCCTAGACACATGTCCCAACCTTATTGGTTGTGTCATGGCCGACCACGACAAGCCATGGGTCAACTTGGGGACCCCATGGATCCACTTTGGTTGGGAAATGACATAAATAACATTTTATTTAATGTAAAAGTAAAATTGACACAAACATGATATGTTTTACTAAAACAATTTTTAAGTGGGGTTACACAAGTCCAAATTTTGATTATAAATAGTCATTGGAAAGATAAAAAGATTTCCTACAATGTAGTAATTTGTTTATAATTTTTAGACATTAAATAAAATAAATTATTTATGACATAATAATGATGCAGCGATGACATCATTATTTGACGATTTAAATAAAATGGAAAGATAATGTAAAATATATGAACTACACATGTCCAAAACTTATTGGATGAGTGTATTTCGAAGCCTTATCACCTTATCCACGAATTATATCAATGTGGGACCTTTTAAAACCGAAACATATTTTCAAATAAAGTAATATTTCTTTACTTTCCAAAAGTACCCCTCCTCTCCTCTTATAAAAGGCCCCCACCTCTACCTCATTTAACACACTCCTAAAGCCTTTGCCTTGGCCAACCCCTGCCCATTTACTCTCTCCACATCCCTCTCCTCATCCTAGAGGACTCCCTTTGGGCAGAATCCTTTCAAAGGAAGCCTTTAGGCTTAAATCAAAAGGATTTACACTTTTAAAGGTAATTCTTTCTCTCATGTTCATTTGTTTTATTTTGCTTCTCCAACTCCCTAAACTCTTTTTATTTACTTCTTTTGTAACAGAAACAGTATCTTAAATATACTAGGATGTTGTTATAAGATTTATTCGAGCTACACTCTCACACAACTACATCAAATGGTTAAAGAACATACGGTTTCCGTGGATGGTGAAATTCTGCCTCCCGAAACGATGATTGTTCAATACTCATTTAACACCTTCAAAGGTGTCCATTATGATGTCACTATTTTTATATATGATATATAATATTTTTATGTTTTATTTATGCTACTGTATTTTTCATTGTTGTCTTACCTTTATGGCTTCCATTATGGGTATACGCGATATCTTCATTTAAGGAAGTGCGGACTACCGCCCCCTCAAAGTGATTTGATTCGTTAAATACCATATGTGGGATGTATAAAGGATGGAAATATGATATTATATATGATATTATACTGGAATTATAATATACCTTTATATCATTATTATTCCATTCTATAAAATACGAAATAGAAATGAAAGTAGCGTTCATGCGTACGTACGGCTTACCGTCTCCATGAACGGTGCATTTCATTTCTTACCTCTAAATGATTATGTAATGTTATAAATGCATGAATTTACTGGATATATATGACATATATGATATCTACATAATGAATACAATTCTGGATATAATAAACATTTGGCCACACGAACAACATGTAATTGTAAGAAGACTACTTTCGACTTAAGAACCAAATATCGGCAAAACAAATATTATTAACTTAAATGATTACATAATGTTTGTGACATGGTAATAAGTGGTATAAAAGTAATAATGAACTTCAAAAAGGGTTCTTAAGGAATTAGAAATTAACTCAAGTTTATTATTCAGGAGATTAAAGAACGATCGAGTCAAGTCGGACCCGAGGTAAGGGATCCTACACCTCTCTTTCTTTTTAAGTACACTCTTTTATGTAATTTCTTTTAAGCTGATCTTTCTTATGATTTGGATGTTATTTTATATTACTCCTACTGTAATTTTTATGTTCATGTGATGAGAGACCCTATTCTCTCTCATCAATCCTTTTTGGAAGTTTTATGTGGCGCCGTTAGGCTGCCGAGTTTTCGTAAGGGATTTCTCATCTCACTTTTATTCCCGTGAGATTTATGCTACATTTTCCACAAATTCCATTGAGTGGTGCATGTACTGCCCATTATTCTACTCTTTGTGTAATATACTTTCGTTTATGAGTATTTACATCAATGATCTATTGTCCTTCTTTCATGGGGTGTATGTTTTGAAAGATACCCAAGTCGATAAGGGAACCTTTCACCCTCCTCTTTTTTTAAAAGACTTCTTTTGTTGGGTCTTTTAATTTAAATATTGTTATGTTGGGATATGTTATCATATATCCTTATTGATGTAAATTTTATGTCCAAGTGATGAGATACACTTTTTATCTCTCATCAACTCATTTTGATGTGACGCCGTTAGGCTGTCAAGGGAACTTTTTAACCCAAATTTCGATTTCTTTGGGTTCAACATGTAGTCATTGAATATGTCATCCATTGAATATGTGTGAATGACCTTTTATTGTTTTACACTTAATATCCACTTATATTGGGTGTATTTATATTTTTCACACATATTGTGAGATTGATTTGTCCTTAATTTAAGGATACCTTCTTTATAAGGGATTTCATCACATTTGACATTTCTATTGAGGGTTCATTGTTGTTATGCACCAATTCACTCTTATATGGTGTATATACTGTCCTTTGGAGTATTATATCATGAATCCTTTTATTCTCATGATATTATAAAGTTCTTACTAAATGTTATTCCTCAATTATTGTATTCAAGTGTCTCTAATTTTGGTAAAACCCCTTTTACCGGAATATCGTTTTAAATGTTTTAATTATTTGTTCTTATTAATATCCATGTTTTCAAAATGGTTTTAAGGATTTATTTATATGGATATTAATGGTTTAAAATGTTAAAAGATTCAAGGTGGTATGGGAAACTTTGATTCAAAAATCTCTTTATTAAATGTTTTAAATGGTTTTGGAAATGGTTTCTTTTTGAATGGATTCATGATTTCAATATCCTAAAATGTTATATTGTGATTGAAATGTGGAAATGTTATGTTTCCTTTATTCATGTTTTATGTGATACGATTATGTTATGGTTCTTGGGCATTGTTATGAAGAACAGGTGGTTCCGTGATAAACTAAGGGCGGGTGAGCCCGATATAGCTCTCCAATGCATTGGGTAACGCGAAGGAGTGAAACGTTAAGGTTTCTCCGAAGAGATTTAGGGAATATACTGTGATGGGTATTCCAAACGTAACCAAGTGGGTTACTCCCTACGTAAGAATGTTATGAATGCCTCAAGTTACCTTTATGTCTTATGATTTCTATGATTTATTCATGGTTTGATGAGGTATGTTAAAGTGCCTTTGTTTTATGGGTAAAGTATGATTTCATTCTTATGTATATATGAACTCATGTTTCCTTTCCATATTTTTATAACTCTTACTGAGCTTTTTATGCTCATCCCAAGTTTTTGAAATGTTTTTCACAGGTCAAGGGAAAGGTACATGATGTGATGATAGTGTCAAGGATGTGTCAAGAAATAATCCGTGTTATATTTCAAATATGTTCCCGTTGATGGGAAGAATGAATACTATCTTTTATGTAACCACTTTGTTTAAATGTGGAATGTAATGCAAGTTTCATGATCTAATTCTCTAAAACTCTAAACCTGAAAAGATCCTCAATGTGTAATCTTGTAATAACTCAAGATTAAGTAAGGTTTAAGGCTGGGGCCTTATATTTATCCCCTCTTAATCCAACTTATCCTTTTATATTGTGCTCATCACCACATCAGGACTAAGAGATGATTTCTCCCTAATCTTCATCATGCATACTAAAGAATGAAATGGTCACCCATACAAAGCCTAAAATAGTGACATCTATCTAGTTGAGTTATAGCTAATATTATATGCATACTCAACCAATGGAATGTTTTCTTCCCATGATCCATGGATGTTTAAGATGCACACCAGCAACATATCCTCCAATGTCAGGATGATTCACTCTATCTAACCACCTTTTTAGGGTGGAATGAAATGATGATACATAAATGTGTGCCAGAATAATGTCATAATACCCAACAGAATCATGAGGTAAAACATGTGTCTAAATTTGATACAATAGAACTAATATATCCCTGAAACTAAACCACCACATTCAAACACATTGTAGCTAAATAAACCATTGTTCCTGACTCATTGATCACTAATAAGTGGTCTGATTTCATCAACTAATCCACAATATCCAAGATAACATGAAATGATAATTGATTTTGATAACCCTATGATGTAATACATATATGTTTCATCCCATTTGAACTCAAGAACATTAAAAGGTTACAATAAACCTTTAGGAACATGATTCTCTCCCATAAACTTCTACAAAACAATTCACTTCTCAACAAAGTCAACTACATCCATTTTCTTCCATGGAAACAAAAATATAAACCTCAATCCATGATACATCTTGGATACTCCTAGGTGTATCAACAAGGTGATATGTGACACTCTTTAAGGATTCCCTCATTATTAACTATTGAAAATAAACCTCCAATTAAACAAAATAAAATTACAACTATCTTTCCATTGTATTTACATGGATAACACAATCAGACATCTCATCTTCCTCTGAGTCTCCCCACTATGAATCATCCACCTACTACATTATATAAGTCTTCATCTTCATATAAAAAAATATCATATACCCTCAATTACCCTTTCTTATGAGTGAATGGTTTCCAACTCCTCCATCACTATTTAAACATCCATGAACTCATGAGAAACATCCTTCCATGTATTTTTTCAAAAAAAATCAGCCAAAACATTAAAATTTTTGGAGTTGTAGGTGATCTACAAATAATAATCATGAAGAAAATATATCCACCTACTGTACAAAAAATTCATATCACATTGAAAAAATATATACGTCAAAATCATGGGATTCGTGAAGACCACAAAGCACTCCCCAATGAGGTAATTCCACCCCAACTTCAATTTAAAAAATAGCTACTAGATAAAGATTATAGTAACATAGATATGTTTAATGGTCATAATTCCTAGACCCAAAAGCTATCACTTCCCTCTACTACATCAATATGTGTCCCAATCCCAAACGCGAATCATCTCAAAAAAACCTCAAAAATCATAACCTAATAATGAAATTGAATCACTTGAGGGATGAAAAAATTCCATGTCATATAAATATATGATTCCTTAAACTATTCAGTCCCAAATAAATCACAGTCCTTTTTGTTCAAAAATGTCATAGGGGATGTAAATAAATAGAAATCAATGACAACTCTCCAACAATAGCCTACAATAACATGTTAACTACGAACCTCTTCCTCATTCTTAGGTTTTTTCCAAGATAAAAACTATCTCTACCTTCAATGGGTCTATTTCCACACCCCACCAGGGAACCACATTCTTGAGGACACATACATCTCATTTCAATACATTATGTTGGAAAACAACCCATAGATCTGGTGGTGTTGGAGAACCTACAAGACAACAATGAGATGATTAAAATTTTCCTCCACTTAATTTGGTTAGATAAATATATGATTGATGAATGTGACTACAAACATGTCAAGAATATCACAAAATGTAAAGTTTATGAGTCCCATAAATGTTGTTTGTGAATTTATATCCTCAAAACGAATGAATACAAACTTGAAGCCTCTAATTATATATCTAAATATCTTTTTTGGGATATCCCCCTCCTTTACCCTCAAAAGGTGATATCCAAATCATATATCAATCTTATAAAACAATTTTAACCTTCATAACTATTTAAAAAGATCATATATATATGGAATAGGATAACATTTCATGATTGTAAGTTGATTTAACCATTAAGAGTCTATAAAAAACCATAGAGTATAGTCTTCCATCATGGATAAGAACACTATAGAACCCCACAATTATACACTATGTTAGATAAATACATTATCCATTAGTTCATATATCTAAAGTGTCAACTCCCACAACATTAATGGTTCTATAAGATAAAGAGACATTGATATCAGAGAAACACCGGGCTACAAGTCTATCCTGAACTGAATATAAGGTTGAGGGGGTAGTGTAACAAAGTCCTTAGGGAAAACATACAAAAAATATTCAATGCCCCTAGGCACCCACAATATCTCAATGACCACCAATTCAACCAACAACTCATCCATCATTGAATGAAGGGCCTCCATATGTGAACTGCCTACCTGACAACTATACTCACCTATAAAATCAAATTATTGTCCATCCACATTCGCGAACATGAATCTACACTAGATGAATTGAATAATTCCATGAAAAATAAAATAAAAAATAAATTAAAACTAGAATTATGTAATGAAGATTTATCTATATCATGAATAAACCATGTAGTATGATTTGTCCACATCATCATCTTACATCCATGGAACACATAAAATTAGTTGGTCTAGACTCTGATGTTATAGACAACAACTAGGGCATTAGAATCATCTCTATGTCAATCCATAGTGAACATACTAGAGTGTGTGAAAGAAACTAGTGAAATTATTCATCATAAAAATTCACAAATAATGGTCTATGAGAAACTGAGTATACCTCAAAGAATATCTGGTCCCATTTAAGACTACTGCCTCCACTATGTGAAAATGATGATGCCCAAATTCTCATGATTTTTGTTGATGATCACCTCCATTACCAAACCATTTTATAGGTACCAAAAAACAATTAAAATAATTATGTCATAAAACCCCCACTCCACCTCCCCTCAACAGAGAAAAATCATATTGCAGTTGCTATTGAAATGGTATCACTAGAAACTGCTATAGAGGATGGACATGAACTTTTCTAACCCCAGAAAACTAAGATCAAAGAACCAAAGTTAACTAATTATGGTGATGGATAAGAACCCCATAAGAAAATAACACTATAATAATATCTAAAAGAAGATAACACAAACAATTGGCCCCATAAGATTGGAAGGGAAGCTACAGAGGTCAACTCCCTACTAGTCCAATCCCTGATAGTCCTGGTTCCGGAGACCTTCCACTAACAACCCTACTCCTCAAGGATCCCCGTTGCTTCCCATATCATGGAAAACCTCACCATGAGTGCATCTACCCAATCAACTCTACATTATTATGAAATTATAAATACCTTAGAAACATAAAAGGAGTAACTCATTACTTGATTGAAGGACTGAGTGCCTCCTCAAGACTTATTTATTGGGACTCCTCATCTATAAAAAGATCTTGGGAAAAGAATAAAAGGCTCTTGAACATAATTCAAAAAAACATCAAAATAATACTACCCTAACAATGATAATGATATTCCTTCCACTTCACTACCTTCATGGCCAAAAAAATAATCTCTATAGGGAAGTCATTCTGAATTCTTATCCACTAACAATTTTACCCATTCCACTCCCCTAGATATTGTTTCAACCACTAACAAAAAGCCCCTCACATCTAATAGACTACCAAGGAGACCTAATATCCCACCTCTTCCTGAAAAATACTAAATTCTATTTGAATATACTCAAGATAGTCCTCTATATCCACTTATAAAATACTTCCCTCATACATCTCCAAATCCTGGCAAAGAAAGTCATGAAATTCATTAGCAAGCCATGTCCTCTTTCTGTAGATTAATCCTATGGAAATCAACTATATCCTCAACTGAACCTTGACTATCAGAGCCAAATGCAGTCAACATCCTGGTGCCATTGATAAAAAGAAAATAAGAAAATATTAATCCTAGTATTATGGAATTTTATTTAGATTCATTTCAATTCACTTATTTAATTTTAGGCACCCCATAAAACCAAAACCAAACACGAACACAAGTCATCATGATGCATGTACCTCTCATATGTCTCAACCCTACAAATGGGTCAATGTCACATGGTAATTCATTAATCATAGATTCCATGCTCTGGATCACGGGGGATCTAAAATCACATGTCCTAGTCAATCTCCCTATAGAATGTTGTGTACCATTTTCAAGTAGAATTGTTTCCATACAAACCCATGAAATCATCATTATTCTAAATTCCAAACCCATCCCTTCTCTATACATTCAGCCTATAATATTTTTATTTATTGACCACCACCCACAAAATATACTATAATGAGGGGATGGATATAATGTTCCTTTAGTCCGACCTTCAGTTTTTCCCTAGTTGGTGACTAGCACTGAGGGTATAAAAATATCATGAAATGGGAAACATTACAATGTATAATAATATAGGATCGATATACATGATGAATCATGAATAATTATATCAATCGAATAATATATAAATAAAACCAAACAATTCCATAATGAATTTATAAATAAAACTGATATAGGTAAAAGTATAAAAATGAAGATAACAAAAAGATAATTTATGCCAATGACACATCAACTATACATTATGTTCTGAGAAATTAATTTATTTCCTGATCCTTGTAAGCCACCTATAAACATGAAAACCAGTTTATATATGTTGTGTGAGAATTCATATATACTCAGTAAGAAATAAAGTATCTCTTTTACTTATGAAATATGCATAATATTGAAACAATGTGAAAAAAAAGAACCAACATCACCTAAAAAGGTCAACTATCCCCCCAAACCACACCATGGAACACTCACCAAATGAATAAATCCAAGCATAATAACTTAAAATTAATCATATTGATAAAGGGTACCATGATCAATATTCCCACCCTTTTTTTTCTCTCACACCCCAACATCTAATGTATCAAAACTCCCATCTCTTTTGAATAGCATATACCAACACCCCATAGCATGGACACCTCACTTCACGCCAATAAATAATAGGGCCTCATATCCAATAACATGGTCACATCCTATCTCACGAATGGAATACTGGCCATCACATCACAACCATAAATAGATTTGTAGAGTATCATGAATATGATGGATATCAACCTCATTCCACCCTATAACCATGCACGACCCCACCATAAGAAACCCTATAACACATTCATATCACATATTTCCCAAATAAACCTGGTCGACTACCCCAATGCACTACCACATCACATCTCACATAAAAACACTTAGGGAAACACCAATATCACTAAAAGACCTCAAAACATTATATCCTATGCATATATACTCTTATATAAGAGTGAGTGGGTAAGAACGTGTAACCAGCCATGGATCCTCATCACCGAAATATTAGAAACAACACCCAACATATGAAAATATAGATGTTAGAGCATAGTTCTTGATCTGGATGTGGTGAATATAGAAATCACAATGACTATACAATTATATATATAATCCATAAAACATTCTATTCTATGGGGTTTAAATAAAACACTAACCAACCCACAAAACTACAACATTCACTTCATCCTATAAATTTATAACACCACAAAAATCACAATTTATATACCAAACAACCAAAAAAATTCATTATCCAACCCATATCATTCATGATTTATCAAAAACTACATTTACCAAAAAAAATAATTTTATTAGTCATTAATAATTTCTATCTCATTAAACAAACTAATCCCTCAGAATTTCAATCGTTATTAAATAATTATTTGATCACTTCCTGGGAACCTAGCACAATGAAAACACATAACACAAGATGATCATCATTCACATCAAACCATCACCTCTGCTCATAAAAATCGTGACCAAACAAACTATCCACCCACCGAAACAAAAGAACAAAAAAAAACAATCGTCACCCCACCACCCCAAACGTACAACCAAACAAACCACAATCCCGCTTCCCCAAAAGAATTTCCATAAAAACCATACATCACCCCACTCTGCATCAAAACCATACATCACCACCCCACAAGCCCGAAGACACTTCATAACATATCAAAGACCATTTTATATATTTATAAAAGGCCCTTTTATAGTATTTCCCTTTATTTTAAGGGAGTTATCACACAATCCATATATCTAAGGAAAACCATATTAATAGCCAAATATAAGTGTTTACCCAATTTTGATTTTCGGTTGATATTAAAACAACATGTAACAAAGATTACATACCACAAAACAACAATGAAAGGAACACATTTCAGTAGAAATGTTTTTTAGTGGGGATTTCAACCCATACAATCACAAAATAACAATATTATTAAAGATGTAAAAACATGAGAACCATTCCCCCCTCCGTATTAGATTTCAATTGACCAATTATTTTATATTGATTAGGCCAGTGCAAAACACCCCCATATATAAACACGTTTTAAAATCTAATGTATGATATAAAAAATTAGAAATGAGGGATTCTATACCTCAATGAAGATTCTCTTACACATTACAAACCAAAGGGCGAGGATGAAATTTCCAAAAAACTACAACTCCATAAGAACCCCATTTATCAACCAACACCGCATCAAGGGTTATAAAAAAACATCCCAACTTGATACACTATATAAAACCACAACACCATAGAAAATCTCCATTGTAGAATGGATGGAATCCCATAAGTAAGTGAGTAGTACACACCATGTATTTCTAATGATAATACACTAGAACAAACATATCAATGATGCATGAATAGGGATAACTATAATACTCAAGGTTCTTAGGTTTTTTACAAATGATAGAGGAAATAAAAATATTAATGTGGATGGGTTCAGCTAAAAGAATTATTTTAAAATTGGAAATTGACACTTTCACATCATGTAACCCATTCACGACATAAAGTCCATGTATTTCCAAAAATTTACAAATTCCACCAAAAATCATATCACCTTGAAAGTTATTTAATTAATTTTCATGAATTAATTTCAAAATTTCAATATATTTCATGGGTTCCCCATAAGACTTATACATGTAGTGACTATCTAGATACAAAAGTTATGAACCCCCAAATTACATCGTGTACCATTTTCACAATGTGAATTTCCCACTACAACACTACTACACCCCATACCACCAAAAAAACTCTACTGAAACAAATATAACAAAAAAAAAGATGAAAATGTAATTGTATGGGTTATATCTCTTGTGTAAGAGGCTGTGAGAGATTAATTATCTCCTACTCAAGAAGAATCATGGGGATTTTATGTGCCTATAAGAAATATTTCTTTTAGTGATAGAGTTGTAACTAATTAGGGGGAGAAAGCTCATAGATCCTTCCATTTGTACATGTTGTTACTAGTTCAATGATTGGATGAGGAGGTTGGAAAATTCATGGTAGTCCGCCAATGTTTGAGATAAGGGGAGCTCATATCATTGAGTCTTCACCTCCCAGAGATGACGCTTCTTCAGTCAAACCCTTCTTTGATATTGATTTTTCTTTCCTGGCACATGATGATTATAAGGAAAATGATAAGGACGGATTTAATACACCTATTCCAGAATATGAATCCACTTTAGTTGCTTTAAATATTATCTATCATATTATTCCAACAACATATACTGAAGTTATAGAGAATGTTTATCCCCATACTAATATATTGAATCTTTTAGCCTCACCATACACTCCATCTCCAATATCAAAAAATCTAATTGATGTATAACCACTTTATGATTCATATCCTTGAAGATTTATAGTGTCTATTGAATAATTAAAGGATGAAAAATATACCACTCTTAGAGAATTTAAAAAAGACGACTTAGTATGACTTCTCTGATGGAATTTCATGGATAAGAGCATCAATAATAGTTATAAGCGACTCATTATCCTCATCATTTTATAAGGTATCACATTATCATCTAGAATATATTTCTGATTCTACTCAGTAAATTGTACCTTCCTCAAATTAAATATCAGTGGTCACCTTTTTTGAATTTTTATATTTTAAGAATGACCATTTTGAAGTATTAAAGGAAGTGTTATTATGTATTAGTTTGGAAAATGACCATGACAAAGAGGAAGATATTTCCTTCACTATTAATGGTGTAGTTGCACATATCTCAAAAAAAACGTCCCCATGATAGATCATATTAATCATGATAATTCGAGTCTCGAAACTAAAGTAGATAATTTTAGAGGTCAGATTGGAACCCCACAAGATGATTTGATAGACATCTTTGATATAACAGATAGAAGATATTTCTCAGTTATTTACAGTCTTACTGGACCCTCTACATCAACATTAGTACCTCATAATTAGATATCTATAGATAAATATATTATTAAAATATTAATCCATGAGGAAATTCAAAGCATCCATGAAAATGTTAAGGATATATTTAATCAAGTTAAAATTGATGTTTCTATACATGGTGAAATGTTTTATGATTTTTAAGGTTCAAAATAAATCAATACTATATTAAATATAGGGCTATTAAAGGATTATATATTATTACATCTTAAAATAATTTAAACCAAGGAATATCTCAAGACCTAGGTTTCATTGTTTTCAAATAGACCAAAAAAATGATTTCAGTAACTATACCTTTCACAGAAATTATGGATACCCTACTAGTCATGACTCCTTTTATAGACAAGTTCATGTTATAAAAGGAAGAGTTCGACAAAATTATGAAACATGGATCATTTATATAACCAATATTACTTGGATTTTAGAGCCATATATATACAGTTCAAATTCCAATGTCCTAGGAATTTATGTCTTATATATGACCAATATCTCCCCATATCCTTTCTAAGCCAATAAAATAGATGCAACCTCCATTTATGTTGTATGAAATACAATTTATATAGATTCCATACTCTCACTTCTTGCAAACTAGTTGCACTTCCTATATGAAATTTCAGTATCACCATTTATCTAGCCTTACATATGAGAAGAATAACTTCCAAGATTATCACAATTCCAGGAGGGATTGTGATTTTTCATTCCACACCTTCACCTCCTATAGTAAGAAATAGGAAGGACCCCATTATCATATCCACCCGTCTGGAGCCTTCAGATTTAGATTTCAATTTCATTCTAAAAGGTCCTTTTGAAACAATTTAATACCAATTTTTTTTACAATTAGTAAAAAAATATTTGAATTTCAATATCATCATATTAATTCTATTGTTTTACTATAACACACCTTGTGCTTAGTTTTGATAATACAAAAAGGTGGAGTAAAATATTTTGTATTAACAAAGTTGCATAAATTAATATTTTTGTCAATTTAATGTCACAATATATTGAAATAATTAATTGTTTCTTCATTCATTATGTATCGTTATTAATTACAATATTTATGATCATTAATAGAGGAAGATTTTTGGGATTAGTCTAATATTTACATATATTAGTTATCATAAGTCTTGTTTGTAATTTTTATAATCAATTCTATATATTTTTATAAAGGATATTTTTTTTGGAAAATATTGAGATGTTATTATGTCATAGATCAAACATAAATATAATCTAGATAGAGTATAAACTCTGGATATAAAGAGAAGAAAATTATAAATTTATTAGATCCACTACACAACTGATGCATCAATAGTAGAAAACATCACAATGTAATAATGTAAATGTACAAAAAAGTGATGAACCAATTGTAATAACTTAAGTTTCATCAATGATCAATATTTTTTCAAAGTATTGGATTAAATGAATGAATAAAATAATCATAAAATTAATTTAATGAGCCTTATTTTCATGATTGGAATGAGAATATTTAATGATTTATTTCTATGGAAATTTCTAAAAGATTTTTAATATTTTATAGAATACTGAAGTTGGATTGATCATAAGACAGATTATAAGATCCACACATACTTTGGTATTTTACATGAGGATAAACTACAAACCAATTATTAGTTTTAATGACTACAACTCTGTTCTCATCAAAATTTTATTTATATATTAGAGAATATATTTATTCTCATATCTCATTAAAGAATAAAAATATAATCTTATTAAAGAGATTAATTACCGGTTTAACAATAGATCTACATTATTTTATAAATCAAATTATTTCACTTCTCATTCTCTCTTTTTTTACATTTTGTAGTAGTATGTTCTTTAGGTTCTTTATACATTAAGAAAAAGATCATGTGCTATATTAGACATTACAAGATACTCTCTAACATTATTTATTATTTTATATACTCCCATAAATATCCATGGAAGAGGCTATGTGTAGACTATAATGGATGTGACATGTTGTTAATCTTTTATTATCCCACATTGAACTACAGAAGAGGGTGTGTGTAGCCCGGATAGCTAGAGTGCAGTTTCATTATGTAAAAATTGATGCAGTTTTTAGATCAGTTTAATTTATTAATAAAAAACATGGAAGTGAGTTTTTCCCATGTTGAGTGGACCAGGTATCATCTTGATAAATATAAACTTGTTTTATTTTGTTTTGTATTTTCAATGTTCTATTTTGTTCTATTTTTGAAACCATTTTTAAAATCTTTCAGAAAAATTTCTAATTGATGGATATCATCATAAATTTTATTATATTTTGTGTTTCATAAAAGAAAAATTAATTTTATTGTTACATGTGTATAAAAATATTTTTTTGTTGAGTTATGATTGAACATTTCAGAATATTTTTTGAATATAATATTATATGCTTATACACTTTTAGTTAACTAAGGGGGAATTTATAGATTTTAGTATTTTTCATTAATTTGTTTACAACCGAAATTTTAATGGGAAACTCAATGCAGACTTCTTGAGTTGTCCAATTTGACCAAGAGTAATATATAAAAATAATATTATTAATTTATTCATTTTATTCATTTTAATGTAATTACAAATAATGTAATAAATGTTACAAATTTAATTTTTTTTAAAAAATATTAGTTTATTTTATTTTTTATTCATTTATAACAATAAATTTTTAATGTTATTTATTAATTTATACTATCTATTAATTTTTAATAATGTTGGAATTTATAAATTTTTTAAAATTGATATAAATAAATTTATTTACTATTATTAATTATTTTTAATATATTTTTAATTTAAATGACTAATATTAATTCATTTTTATCTATTAAGTAATATTATTATATAAATTTCTAAAATTTATATATTTATTTTATTTAAATTAAAATTTTGAATTTTTTGTAACTTTATGTTTAATATTATTAATATTTAATATTTTTTATTAAATTTATATTATTTAATTTTTCATTTTCCTTTATTTTTTATGTGATTATAAATCATGTTATTAATCCTCTAAATTTCTGTTTCGATATTTTTAAATTTATTAAATTTTATTTATTTATTTTTATTATTCATTATTTTAATATTATATTATAATTTTTTATAATAAATAATTATTTTTTAGAGTTTATTTATTTTTTTACTAATTATTCATACATAGTTATTTACTTTTTTCATATTTTCCTTATTTTTTTAAATTTATATTTATAATAATTAATCATTTATGTTAATTAATTTATAATATTTTTATGATGTTTTGAAATTTTTATTATAAATATTATTAGACACATTATATAATATTTTTAAAATTGTAATAGTTAATTAAATCAATTCTTTATAATTTTTTCTTGATATAATGAATATTATTTATTTATTCATTTTAAAAAAACATTATGTGTTTTTCAATTATCAAAATACTAATTTAAATTAAATTTATATAAATATTTTTTTACGTTATTCAATTTTTTATTCATTTTAAATATAGATTTTAATAATATTTTTTTAATATTTATTTTTATAATTTATTAAATTTTTAATTTTTTCATAATTTTTTTTAACTTTAAATATTTTAAATATTTTTTTTGATTAATATTAATAAATTGTTTTAATGAAATTTTTGATACTCATTATTTTGGAAGTTATTATAATTCATTTTAAAATATTTATTTATATTATTAATATTGTACATTAATTCATTTTAATTATTTTTTTACATTTTTACCAATGCTAATAATTATGTGATGAGAAGTACCATTTTTTAGTGTTTTTTCACTAATAAATGTATTAAACTTTCATCATTGACAAAATATTTATTTAAAATTACTTATATATTTAGCATAGATAGAATGGGCTTTTATCATCACTTTTTACTATGTACTGATAATACCCTTGAACTTTTTATAATGAACCTTCAAAAATTGCTTCTCCTCCCTCCACAATCATGCTCTAATTGAATCTATCCTCTCTAGCAGTCGAAGTATTCTTTTTGGAACTTATCAAACCTTAAAACCATATGTATGAAATTTTGATTATGTTCTATAGATTCTCAGTCGATCATTCAAGTGTTTTTCATTTTTTGGATTTTTACTTCCCATGTTCAATTTTCAGAGCCAAAAATGTTTATGTAGGAAAAAATGAACCTCGTAACCAATATTATGATATTCTGACCTTTTTTTAAAGGATTAACAATCAATATTTATATTTTTTCAATATTTTTAAGGTTTATCTTCCCTTGTGCATATGTTACTGTTAATCTCTATAATTTTCATAGAGAATTGGTTTTAAGAATTTTTCATCCATACTTTTTTTGGATGAGTCAACCCTTTTAGGGTGATGACTATTTTGGTCCACTAATATCTCATGATTTTTTTAATTTTTGGATGTTACTCATCTTTGTATATATATATATATATTTATACACAAAAAATGTAGATCATGATTTTATAAAAAATAATTATGAATTTAAATTATTATATAATAATTAAAAATTCAATATAGTTTCATTGGAAAGAAAATGGGTTTCTTCAATTAGGTGGTGAATTAACAAATTAGGTTATTTTTAGATAATAATCCACTAATCGTAATGTTATAAAATATTGTATTCCTTATAAATAATAATGGATTCAATATTTTCAATTATTTTTTGGTTTGTATAAAACTATTTACTACATTAGAAATGAGAATGAACTTTTAGTACGGGTAATGATTATTTTATAGAAACATGACATGAGATATTATGTTTCCATAGATATATGTGTTTGTGTGTATCTTTTGTTTGTATATATATAAAAATAAATGTGTGTATAATGTTATTTTTAGTTATTCTTTCAATGTCTATATATCTAGGTCTGTATATGTGTATATATATTTTTTATATAACTATATTTTAATTTTAAATTATATTTTTTTTAAACCTAATACATACAAAAAAATCAGAACTTTTTGTCATCACATTGTGTATTTAGAAACATATTCCACATTAGTCAAACAATGTACACCCAAAGAGGTGACATAATTGTTTCAAATATATAGTCTCTGTTATATCATCAATTATGTACATGGATAATTATGTACACAAGAATGTTAGGGTTTTTATTACTTTTTTACGATCCATGATGATTTTAGTATATATAAATATGTTTTCTAATTAAATAAAAATCATGAATATTTGAAATGTTCCAAAATATCTAATAAAATTATAATAAACTAATAATAAAAATTATATTAAATTGTATTTACAAAAATTAAATAGTGATTACTTAAATGAATAATTTACAAATAATTTAATTGGGTGTGTTATTTTTTCATAACCCACCCATTTGAAAATACCATAATATAACAATTCATTAAAATTGAAAACATCTCCCAACATGGTTTATCCAATAATTATTTTTGATTTAGTTTTTTATATTAATTTTAGATTATCCTCTACAACCATGAACTTTCACAGTTATCCAAGTCTTAAGAATTAAATCAAAATATAAACCATATAAGATATAGACTTGAAATCATTAATTTTTTTATAAGTGTATCGTTTTTAAGGCGACCTTCAATGAGTTCCAATGACCTTGCTGACCATTGAAGAATTGAACTCATTAAAGATAGCTATATCTACATAAACATTTTACATTATTATATCTTTTGATGAAGATGTTTTAAAAAATATTAATATATGAAATGTGGCTTCATTTGATAAAAAAATATGTATCCAAGTACTTTAAATTAATAAAAATATACGTCTTTATATTTTTTAACTAGTTATTGATGAGTTGAAATTTAATATATAATATTTTAAATATATGTATGTATGTATAAATAATATAATTTTCTTGAATTGTCGCTCATACATTATATGTAAATAATATTGTGACAAAATTTTATTATTACTGAGTCATATAAGGATGATTTGAATAAAATATTATTGATGTTAATGTTATGATTAAAGAGTATGAGGAATGGGATAAATAGTTTATACAATATAGAAATTATCGTGCATGTGACTCTTCTTAAATCATTTTTCCATGTTTAAATTTTCCTTATTAAACACAAAATTTTACCATGTATTTTTATACAAAAACATGATTTATCCTATAATAGATCAATGTAATAAATTTGGAACTAAATATGTGTTGGAATAAAATATACCAATTGATTGGTATAACAATGTGTTTTTTGGAATATCTAATATGATTATATATGTGAATGATGACTAAGACCATATAAAGTATATGATTATAGGAGTAAAGGATAACAATGATCATATTTGGAAAAATAAAATGACAGTTCAAGATAAACATTATGATTTTCTAAATCTACTTTATAAGTTAAAGAGTTTTCTAAAGACTCTGTTATATGCTCACTCACTCACCATTATCGTTTTATAGAGAAATGGCCCTAAAACACTGGGGGTATGATGTATTGAAGTATTAGGTAGTTTCCAAAAATAAAGATATAACAACAAAATGGGAGAGTTCTTGTTCAATGTTTTGTAATGTGAGTTTCTCATTAAATCCCTTTAATAGATAGAATATAAATAGAAAAGTTCCCATCCCTCCTTGTGTAACTAAATCCAATTCCATGCTCCATATGAAACCATCAATTAATAATGTAATAGGATAGATTTAATGGGGTGATGAAATTATCATCAAGGATTATATTGTAAGATTATTTCACAAAATAGTTCACATTTTCATCCATAAATAAGTTATAAAATGTAAATCATTGAAATTTATGGAGTGACACGTACTTTTGTAAACCAATTTTTTATTTTTATTGATATCCTACAAGAAGATAACAAGTTTTCTTATTGAATATATGATGTTGGAGGAATTCTATGTTCGATATGTATGATCATATAAAGAGTAAATTCCTATATATATGATTTTATATTGTTGCATAATGACCATTAATCACTAAAAAATGATAATGCGTGGTGCATCTCGATTAAATAATGATAAATCAAGTCCTTTAAATGTTTTAGGGTAATATATGATCATTCAATTTCATAGAAACCTATATCGAATGGAAAATACTATTAGTAAATTGAAATTAATTCATGATATAATAACTCTTGATGTGAAACTTCATCTCCTAGTGGATTCTCTGAAGTGGATGAAAATTTATCATGAGTATCCAGAATATGGAAAGAAGAAACAAAATCTTTAACATTCACTATCAACTGAAAAAGTCAATACTTTTAGTGTATAGTGGTTCATTCACAGTACCTGGCTATGTGTGTAGGAAAATTATAACTTTCCATCATGGATATGTGAAGTTGCTGAAACATAAAACTAATATTACATCTTTTCAATAAATATACAATATATATCCAAAAAAACATGTTTGAGAATGATAATGGTTTAGTTTACATAGAAACTAGATACATAAATATCTTATGTATGAAAAATATTTATCATATCTTATATATTTCCTTCCATAAAGTACACTTGAAAAATCATTATACATAATACCGCTCATTATAACTTATTAAAATTGACCCATAAGAATGGATGATCTCTGATTCTCATTATGGGTAAACATTTGTGATATCAATGAATGATCATATGACAACATATCATGATAATATTAGTATTAGAATAACTTATTATCAATAAAAACACATGCCCAAAAATTTAATATAATTTAATAATGACTCATGGAATAAATCATTAACATTCCCAAAAATTATGGAGTAATAAAACGATTTATCATGAGTTGTGAGTTGAAATCAGAGGAATACCATTATTTCAAAATAGTTTGGAACTATAATTGGCATAGAAACAATATCATATTTCATGGATGACTGTAAATACATTCCATTAACACTATATCCATAATAACCACATTTTTTCTATATAAAATTGAATCATGAGTCACCATATCATTCCTATACATAGTACATCATGAATCACCACATGTTTCCTATATCATAACAGATCAGTCACTGTTAACTATTTCTCGTAGTGTATTGATAACATCAACTCATTTTATATAATTATATCATTACATATATGGCTTCACAAAATTAATTTTAGGTTTATAATGGACCCCACAAAACATTATAAAAACCAAATATATTTTTTGCTCAATATCAAATACAACTCATTAATTAACTAAATCATAACACATATAAATCTAATAAGTTTCATTGATATCTCATAAAAATTTAATCATCCCATGGGAAATAAATTGGTTTCATAATATCATGATAGTCCTAAACTACCTATTGAATGTAGATGGTATTATAATATGATAACTCTAGTGAAGTATAAAAACCTTAAATTTTGAATCCATAAATGAAAAATTATTTTTAAATATCATTCAAAAAATTCAATGAAAACATGAAAAAATATATTTTCCATTTGATAAACTTTTATCAAAAAATTATACGAATATTGATAAAAAAATTATTTAACCATAACCCTAGAAAATCATAAGGGGGTATTTAGTGAAAATAAAAATAACTAAAGAGAATCCATTTATGTAATATAAATTAAAAGAAAACATTTTTACACACATTAGTATGAATTCAAAAAGAATTTGTGAGAAAATATTTAAAAATATTCCTTTTTAAAATATTTTAAAAAAATTAAATAATGGTATAATGATATTCATAAAACATTAAAATTATAGAAAATAAATTTCCTAAAACATTTTTTAATAGTATAGATAATGGGGAAAATGTTCATTAAGAAAAGAGGAAATATGGTCGATTATTCCAAAAAACATTTGTTGATCATTTTATGTAAAAGGAGGTAAAATTGAAATAAATACATAAAAATTATGGTAATATAAAAATGAGAATAAAATATAGTGTGTTAAATGGATAAAATCTATAAAAAATATATTAATTCCAATTTAACATAGACAATCCTGGAAAAAAAATTTACATTGTAATATAATCCACTTACCACCTTGGTAATATCCAATTAAAAACCTCATGAAAGTAATATCCTTATATTTATTTTTAAATAACCTTATTTTTTAATTTGAAACTTTACAATATACATACATTTTTATTATATACACTTCACAAAAAGAAATTGGTGAATATAGAATTAGTCTCACTAAAAAAATGACATGAGAAACCCTTATGCTCGATCATTTCATATATTTTCTGCATTTAGAACTCATGTATAGTAAATATATGTTTATTATACATATATTAATATAAAATATTTATAAATATCCCTCCATATGTGATTTAGTTATATCATCTTATCACCACATTATGAAAAATTCATTAAAAAAATATATAATTCCCATGATAACTGTTTCATTTTTCATGCAATATTAAATTCAGAATATTTCTTCCATATAAATTGGTCATTAATCCATAATCAAAATAATTTTAATAATTTTATAATTAAAATAAATAATAATTATATACAATTTTAACAATATTCATATAACCAATTTATTAAAAAAGAATTACATCTCTTTGTGGATATGGTAATATGTTTGTGCACGTGAGGTATGTTTACACTTTTCAATGGACGAAATGATAGAACGGGAAATAATAATTTCCCCATATATAAATATAATAATATCTTATATATCTTATTTTTTCATTAAATCCATCATTATAAACACCAATGTGAAGTTGTTATGAAAAACGAAATGCATCACTTCATGTAGGTGGTAGTCCACACATACACAGGAGCACTATTTTTTCCCATAGGATGAAAATGATATGGATAATGGTTATTCATTAATAATAATAAAAAATATGTATATTTAACATTATATAGTAATTATTTTTGAATTAATACATTAAATTTATAGGATGTTGATAAAGAAAGAAAACTGAATGTACTCAGTTAAGAGTTATAGCTCTTCATTGGGAAACGTCTTAAAGTCTACTCCTTATTCCTTGAAAAGATGGTATTTAGACTAGAATTGAATATCTAGAATGTGGGGATGGATGAAAATAATGTGTTAGGGAATGTCTTGTTTGAGATATATGGTAAAAATGTTTTGAACTAGGTAGAAAAGGAGGAGTGCATTTATAATTGATGGAAAAGACATACTTGGGGTAACATAAATGATTTAAATAATATATATATATATATATATATATTAATAAGGTCATGTAGAACCATGTCCCAAAAAATTCAAGGATAAGATGTGATAATGTCAAAATAATCACCAATAATCAATTTCAGACATTATATTTAGTCATTTTAATATGTATTAATTAGTTAAACAACATTAAACCCATTTGAAACATAACTGTGAAAATAAAATTTTACCAAGATAACATAATTATATGAACACAACTAAAAGTTAAATTATAAAAAATTGAAACAATTAATATGAATATAAAATAAATATTTTCCAATAAAAATTCAATATTATGAAGATATTGTTTTAAATATAAGAACACAAATTAATGAAAATCGTTTTTTTTTTGAAAAAAAAACATGATTTATGTATAAAAACAATTTTACATTGAAATTAAGTAAAAAATATGGGTTTTATGAATTTTTATGTTTCTTAAGAAATTCCTTTTTCTGTATATACATTATGATAAATCTAAAACCGAATAAATCCTTCCAACTATACCATTCAATTCATAGTCACACAAATAGTTTCTTATTTAAATTAAATTTTACTAATCTAAAAACAAGGAAATTTTGGCTTCCCAAATTCTAAATGATGTCTAAATATATTTTATATAACTCATTAATCATATATATTGTAAAAAAGACAAATGCAACTGGACCAAATAAAGTTTTTCATATATTTTAAGGCTTTACCAAATAGTTTTAACCAATTTTTTATAATTTTAATCTTATAGAGGTTATTAATGATTTCCGTTCTTATTATTCATAGTTAAAAAACAAAAACTAAAAAATTAAAATAAATTAATTTTTATGATTGATATATTGTAATATTATTTATAATATTATACTTATAGAAGTGTAAAATATCATTTTTATTACAAATGTGTAAAACACAGTGAAAATATTTTTTAGATAAGCTCATTTCTAATTTTAAAAATGAATTTATACAAAAATAATGTATAATATTAGTTAATATGGAATTATATATATTATAATTAATAATATTGATCTTATGTAACATAAAAATGATAATATAAAAAATAATTGGACTTTTTAAATACAATATTTATTGAAATAAAATGAATTTTTTATAAAAATTGTTAGTTTTGACTACTTAAATAAAAATAAATCATCTTTGAAAAATACCAAAACATAATATAATGATAATATTTATATGATGATATAAAATGTGTAATTTATTATCTTAATCAAAAGGTTGATAAATGGAATAAATTATTAATAAGTTCTTGAATAAAATATAATAAAAATCATTCTTTATGAAAACATATTTTGGAGCATAAAATAACACCACTAAAACTTGAGAGATTACATTTTATACATCAATAATTAAATATATATTATCAAATATTATTATAAATATATTTTATAATTTTGTTTTTAAAATTCATATCGTCTAATTTAACAACATTTAAAAAATGGCCACTTTTAAATAATATTACTTTTAAAGTATATTGTATTTCTTTTAAATCATATATATTCATTTTAATTAGGCAATCGAGCATGGTTTTATTTTAAAATAAATCATTAATGTGTTACATTTTCACAACCTTATATAAATTTCTTCTCCACTATTTTTTTCTTAGTAATCAATGGTTCAATATTTGAAAATAAGTTTATTGAAAACCTAAAACATAAAAAGGGTTAAAACCATTTCATTTTAATAGTGGAAGTGGAAAACATAAATATATCATACAATAAAAAATAATTGGGATCCTAGATTAAGATAACATTAGCATGTAGTAAACATATGGATATTTAGGTGAATTATATTATCTAAAAAATTGTATATAGTCATAGAAAACATGATAATGTTAGTGTTAATAATTACAAAATCATTAATCAGTAAGAGATAAAGATAGACATCAATTCATTGAATGTTATAGCAAAATAAAAAAAAATTTAGTTCCATTTCCATGAGTTGAGGGTTTAATTTACAACCAGGATATAGAACATGTTAAAATATTATTAAGTGGTGTTTTTTAATTTCATAATAATATATTATATTTGGTTGTTCTTAAAGAAGTTACGACATCATCTCTTACTCTAGGAAATTAATATTAAAGCGTTATTTTTCATGCCTGGTGAACATAAATTAAATTTTAATACATCATGAGATATATAAAAGAATGAAAATATAGTCAAAAGATCTCAGGATTGTTAGAAAAAAGCCAAAATATTATCATATTTTATCTAATATATATATAACATCATATGATAAAATAATATATTAATCACTAAGTCTTTAAAAATAACAACCAATGATCTACTAAGTCAATTCCAAAAAAACATATCCTTAAGACTACTCTAAAATTTTTCAAAACATATTCAAAAAAATCTTATAAATAAAGTTACTAAATTTCTTTAATCAACATAACATTAATCCCTAAAAAATATAAGGTATCTCAAAGTTCCACATACTAGAATCATGAATACAATGATCATATATATCTATAAATCTTACTAGTCCATTCAAAAAATAAGATGACCTATAATAAAATGTCCATAAAACAATAACTAGTTCAAAAAATTTAACACTACCATTATAACTTAAATAAAATCTCATATTATTAAATATATTCCATATATCAAAAAAATAATTCAATCTTATCCATAGATAACATAAATACAGTTGTCTGAAAATCAATAATCAATCCATGGGTCATCAATACTGTATGTTTTTAATGAATATTAATCATCTATTTATCCGAACTCAAATTTTTTATACCAACATAAAATAGATAATAAATGTTATCTTTCCATCAATAACATAGTTTCTGGAAATGTAACTATATCACTTTTCAAGGTTATGAGTACCATAGATCACATTCTTGAAAATACATAATGAGAATATATTCAAAAAGTATCCTTAGAAGTATTATTATTTTTCTTACTATAAAATAATTAAATAAAAACTTCTATAACATAATTATTTAATTCTACTCAACTCACTCTTAAATATTTAAATGTTTATGATTGGCATTACATAATACCTTCTATGGTGTAGGTGTTATCCCTGGGTTTAGGGAATTGACTAGGATAATTCACATATTCCCCCACCCATAATAAATTTAACTATAAATGGTACCCTATGATGAAATTAATATCACTCCATAAAAATTTCCGTTTTCCTGTCATTAATTAACTTCACTTTTCCATATTTTAAACACATAAAACATCTTATTTCTTCTCTATGAAATTTCCCTACGTTCTTCTTTCCACGTACTTGACATGTTGAAATGGAAATCTTCTTCCCTATATAGTATTCATCAAATAAACTATTATGAAACTCAATTATTCAATTATTGTTTGTAAAAACAAAACATTTTTAAATTAAATTCCCTTTCAAATTAATAATTTCCTTATTATACAATGTAGTTTTAGAAAACACATGAAATACATATTATTTTTTTATTTTGACCATTCTTAATAATTTACATATTTTTTCTTTAAGTGATAAAATATAAATAAGTCTCAAAATGGTTCATAATATTATAATTCTATAGTGAATACTATAACACCTTGATATTATAAAAGAAGAACATTTTGTTCGATATCATATTTGATAGGTAAAATTGAGGATAAACAAAATATAAAATATTATTATTTAAATAAGAATGATTTAACCAAGTCATTACATTGAAATATATGAATAGTATTAATATTTTTATTAAATATTCATTTAATTTCTATATATATTTAATGGGAAATTATTAATAAGAACTCATCTTTTATTAAAGATATTTTATTCTACGAAAAATATATTTTCTTAAAAAAATGATTTTAATTTCCTTGTGTGAGAAAATATTATAATTAATTTGGGATATTTTATAAATTTAATTTAATAGAAATAAAATCAGTTTATAAATCATCATAAAGAAAATTTAATTAGTGTGTTATTTTGGATTTATTTAGAAAATATTAACTTTTCACTTAATGGTGAAAAATATTGATTTTTGAAAAACTAACATTTCTTATAGAAAAATTAACTAATTTGAAATCCCCATCATTCATTAAATTTTTTTTAAAATTTAGATAATTATGTTTTAGTTAATATTTAAACCAATTAATTATGTTTAAATCATAATTATATAGGAATTTAGTATAAGTTAATTTTAAAGCGTAAAAACACATTGCTCTGAAAATTATTTTTAAGTGTATAATATATCTCTATTTTAAATAAATAAAAAACCTATAATGAGGAATTATTTAAATGATTTTCATTGATTATATATCTATAAATATTTATTTTTATTTATTTTCATATACTTAATTTTCTTATCATTATTATATGATCTTCTAATGCTTGAAAAATGCATTCATGGAAAAAATATTTTATGACATGTTTGAAAATTAAATTTTATATAATATTCTACAACTTCTATTTTTTGAATTTTAAAAAAATATTTCTTTATTTAGAGTAATTTATATTTCCATATAACTTAATCATTATTTTTTACTATAATTAATAGGTAAAAAATTAACTATCAGGGTTAAGGTTTAAATGGGTTTATCGGTTGGTCAAACTATAAAGATAATGATTAAAAAGGAACTAAAACAAAACAAATTACAATTTTATGGCCCTATTTTCCCATTATAAATTATATGTTCATAAGAAAGTTTATTTTGGATTCCTTTGGCATGTGAAAAACATGGGTGTAATTCTTTCTTTTCATAAAATTCAAGAGTGTCCTCTCCACCACTAATAAAAGGCCACCCCATATATACTCATATAAATAAAGCCAAACCACATTTTATTAATTCCAAAATATCCCATATACCTTCCTTAATTCATTAAAATCATAATATTGTTCTTTTTTTATCATAAAAACAACATTGGAATGATTTTGTTGCAAAATAATGATGTTTTCTAAAGAATATTTAGCATCCTCTATCGAGAATCTCTGTTTATTTATTAATACAGTTGTTAAAAATCCTACACAATAATGGACACATAAAAAAATATTTTTATCTAGTTTACTTATATGTTATTATTTTAATGGAATAACCATAATCTATATCAACTTATATTAAATGGGAAAATAAATTTTAGATCATTTGTAAGGCAAACCACAACCACACGAACTAATGTAAATCCCCTTCCATTACATCATATTATTGATTGATATTATTATTGATATATTTTTTATATATTTAATTTATCATTTAATTATTTTTAAATAATTATAATATCAAATATAACTTCATAATTTATATTCTATAGAGAATACAATAACATCATTCTCGTGTACGATAGACTACCACATCACCAAGCGATGCGATTTTTTTATCACTTGTGCAACAAATGAAAGGAAATAAATATTAATATTATGTTTGTATATGATATTAATTACATATTAATAATTATTTAAAGGAAATATATCATATATATATTCATACCATACTATTCATTGGGTAATTGTAATCATCATTCTTTTATAAGGCTGATTACCACCTTTCTATGTTATGTGAATCATTTTTTAATTTAAATCACATGGATTGTATGTGTAATTAAATTTTAAGAAATAATATTATATTGATGACATAGTTATATTTTTTAAAAGATAGTACAACGCATAACTTCTTTCCATTTTGTTCATTGAAATATGGAAATGTCACTCATTAATACATATCACTTATTATCTCCAGGACTATAACATAGTTCATTTTTTCATAAACATCCTTCATGATCTGTTTTAAAATATAAAAATATGTTTAAAATTTTTAATTATTTCATTATTTTTATACTTTATATTGAAAATTAATTATAAATTTGTCTTTATTCAATATACGAAAGTGATATGGGATGTATGAGTTGAACATCATCAACACGTCTGACCCGAACCTAACCAAATAGGTAATTGAATATAACATGATAATACATAAAATAAAATGATTAGTAAACATTAAAATATTTATTAATAAATTAAATAATGAATATTTTATATTTATTTAATATGATAAAGAACACGAGATGAATAGAACTTATGAAAAGGGATCATTATTACACACCCTTTTCTTTAGGTACTCACTATTCTGTCTCTCACTAAAATTTTCATTTCTCAATGTTAGGGAATTGTAAATTATATATATGTCTCTAAAATGAATATATAGATTTTAATCCCACTATTTTATTGGTTAATACATGATTCTTTTCATTTATCAGATTCCATCAATATGAAATTTATATTTATTGTGATATGTGGAAAGATTATATAACCCATTTTTCTTTGTATTGGTAATTATTTTGTTATTCCTTATGATTAAATTACATTATATAGAACATATATATCATGACTATTTTATTATGGGTTCACCCACATAGTGACACATTTAATAAGTTAATGTTATTGTCTCTTGATATGCCATGAATGAGATTAGGGAGCAATGCTAATCGATAATGGGACTTTTTCTACGTGTGATATTTTCTAGGTAGTTAGCCTTGAATCATGAATAAGTCACGTTTTTTTATTATAACATTTAATATGTTACCATGGTCATTTTATACATTTAATTTGTGTTATTATTCTATTTTATTACTCTTAGTCCTTCTATTTTACATATCACGTTATAACATTGACTCATATATTAGGTTTTATTATCATGTTTATTACTTTAAGGGTATTTTTAGTTTTCTAAATATCGTTATGTATTACCATGATTATATTATGTAGTTTTACATTCCTAAATGGATTTAGGATATTAAATAGGGGATTAAATTTAGGATGTTATGTTTTAGTTTCTTTTGATGTAATATGAACCTATCCATTCAATGATATTTGGGATTTATGAATATTATTTTGTATTATAGGATACATATATTTATAAATCATGTAATAATATGTCTAAAAGGGAGGGGTCACTATATGTGGTATTAGTGGAAATGATTAGTTAATATATGAGTCTAAGATTATAAAACATTTTGTAGAACCCTAAGAAGAAGTATAAGGATAAAACTAGGTAGAGTAAAATATCTTGGAATCATGGCAGAGTATTTGGTGGGTTATTTCCATGCAACTAAATCCTTATTTGGGTACTCCCAGTGGAAATTGTTTCTGAAATGATATACCTAGTTTTAATAACACTGAAAAAGGAACATTATACTTGAATAAAGCATTACCTAATACATTAAATTGATCCTTTCTATGCACCTGGTATGACACTCTATGGGGATATGCATTATAAATTCATAAAACACATTATAATCCTTTATGATGGATTTTAATGAATAATTTGGTCAGAAAACCTAATATGAAATGTTACCATTGATAAATTACATTGATACCAAGTTACTCATATGTCAAGAGATACATATCATTTATATATTATTCCTTATAGGTTTATATGTTTCCCTTCAATTGCTAATTCATTCTCTTCGTGTTAATTTCAATATTTTTAAAGAATTATGGGCAATTGGAGAAAGAAAAAAAATAGTCAATGTAATAATAAATGAAATGATTTCTCTAATGATACTAATAAACAAATAGTAATTGATGTTAGAATCTTATGATCATGCAAAATGAGTTTCATTAAAATTCATAGAGGTAATAAAATTTATTTGATGACAAATTTTATTCCAAAATATATTCATCATATTCACGGGAAATTTATAGGTTCATGGTAAATATTATTATAAATTTATTCATAGTTTTTAAAAAAAATACAACATTCAAGACTTTTCATAACCTGTCTCATCGGGCAATTCTGCAGGGCTTGAACACGCAACCAAAGGGCTATAAGAGAAAACATCATACCATTATCCAAGTGATGTCATGGTTAATATGACATAGTTTTTTTCTTATAGTCTGATGGATAGATTTTATGTTGTCCAAGTTATTTTTATGGTGATAAATCATATTTCCAGAAAGGTTTTTTAGGGTTTATGTATATATAAACTTTTGTTTTAACATAATGAACTATCTTGGAAAAACACTATTACTTTTTAGAGATGTTATCTCAATGGTTCTATTGATATAACATTATAAGATGGATTATGTTGAAATTTTGTATTTACCATAAAGGAATTAAATATTACAGTATTGTATTGGATAACATTTTGAAACCATTTTGGTTTTATTTAATTAAAGTGGAATATAATTTTATTCGTCTGGGGATTGTATGATATAGTAAATGTTTATTTTATATCTTTAAGAGTGAAAAAATCATATTTAAAACTATTAATTTTTTGAAAAATTTGTTAATGTGGTGGATATAGGTTAATGTATGAAATTATACTATTTAAGTATATATATTTCCTCATTTTCATAGTCTAAATGTTAAAATGAACCCTCATTTTTTGGAATAGGATCTTAAAATAGAAATGGTATTTATTTATGAAAAATCGATGGCCTCTTGTCTCATAAAAATAGAATATAATTACCTTCTAATGGAATCTTCTTTACCAATAAATGTTTTCAATTTCCACCAATGTTCTCCAATTTTGAGTATAGGAATATGTTATTCAAGATGATAGTCATACTTCCCTTTTTCTCATTTAAGACGAAGTATCATTAACCATTATTATGGTGTGTTTTTTCCAAAAATGAAAATATAAAATGAAAACTATTATTTAATAAGATAAAAATTAAAATAAAAGGATTAAATTTATTTTATGGGGTATAAATAAACAACCCCTAACATTATAATAATGACATTATATTTGATATTGTATTTGATATGAATCTCCAACCCTAAACAAACCATGAAATATTATTAATTAATCGTGAATGATTTTACATAGCCCACAAATTGGAGGGTATGATAAGTGTTGGAAAATTTAGGAAATATACATAAACGTAATATATAATTTTACTAATAAATTATAAATTATCAAACAACATTTAATAATTATACTTTGTTTTACAGAAAAATAAATTTCATGAGAACATGATTTTAATTTATTTTTGCAATTAATATTAAAATTAATTTTTTAAACTGTTAGTAATTTTATTTAATAAAAGTAAAATTATTTTTCAAATAATCATTTAAGAATTTTCATTTTTTGAAATTTTGTTATTTTCATTTTTAAAATATAGTTTCATTTCGGGTATAGTGAAAAATATATATTTTTATAAAACAGTAATTTATTTTCAATAAATTATGGAATTTAAAATTACACTTATTATTTAAACTTTAATTCAAGTTAAAATATGTAATAATTAGTTAATATTATGTCAAATTGTGTACATTTAAAGAATATTTATGTTGGATTTTAGTATAAATTTACTTTTAAGCATATAAGTTATTTTTTTGAAAACTGTTTTAAAGTGAATAATGTTTCCCAATTTTAATTTAATAAAATAACCCATTTTTTGAAAATTATAAATTATATATATATTTTTTAAATATTATAATATTTATTTTAATTTATATATTTATTATTCATGATCATATAGTTATTATAATATCATCCTACTCTTGAACAATTCCATTATTGAAAAAGTATTATTTCTACGCATCTATAGATTGAATTTAAAATTATAGTCTAGAAATTATGATATTTGATTTTATAACACTGTAAAAAATAATTTTAATAAAAAATTTATTTATTATAATAATATCTACATAATTTCTTACCATAGTGAATACTAAAAATAGTGAAAAGTAATTTTCACACTTTATGAAAAAATTAGTTTACCAGGCGGGTAAACTAAAATGATAAGGGATAAATGTTACATAAAACATGGATAATTCTTATTTTATGGAAATATGTAGAAATTTTATTATATAATGTTTTCAAATTTTATTTTTTGGATCCTTTTTTTATTTCAAAAACAAGGGTGTAAATCACTATTTCCAAAAATTCCAATTGTGTCCTCTCCCCCACTTATTAAAGGCCACCCCAATCCTCCCAATTTAAAATTTAAAAAATCCATTGATTCATCTAGGACCTTAAAAAATAACATCATAAATTCCATCACAACATAATATAGTCCTTGTTTTGTCAACAGTACATCCTATGAATGTATTTCTGAAATCTTAAAAAGTTGTATGAAAAAGAGGTAACGTCCTTAACCAATCCAAAAAATATTATTTCTTATTCCTCATCCTTATAATCCTATTTTATAATTAACATATAATAATAGAATTATATTTCATATAATATTATATTATTATGTCAATTTAATAACCTAAATACATACACCCTTTTATAAAATGGGAAATCAAACTAATGATCGTGGGTACGGTGGTCTACCATTTAGAAAACAGATGTAATGAGTTTTCAATCACCACTAATCATGGATAGATAAATTGAAGCATCATATATATATATATATATATATATTTTTTAAAAATTTATGATTTAATTTTAATTTTTGTATTATAATATTACATATAACATCTTAATTTCCATTTAATATAAAATATGATAACGTCTCTACGGTGTATGGCGGATTTCTACCTTGTGAAACTATACAATTCGTTTTTAACTAATTATTTACATATAGGGTAATAAGGATTAATTTTATATTTATATATTATATTAATGACATATTAATATTTCTAAAAAATAAACATATCATATAATTTATTACCTTATTTTCTATTTAATATGTGATAACTTCATTCATGTATACGGTGGACTACTACCTCACAAAGCATTGTGATTCATTTTTTTACCAAATAAAATTGATATTATATTTATGAGTACTTAAAGAATAAATATGATATTTATGATATAATTTTATTTCTATATATAAAATATAAAACATTCATTGTTTTCATCATGATCTTTGTAAAATAGAAATTTTACTCAAGCATACATACGACATATCGTCTCTATGATTATAACATTGTGAATTTATCATAATTTTACCTCATTATTTTATTTAAAAGTATAATTTTTGTTTTCAGATGATAATAATTTCTTGATTACTATTCGTAATCTTATAAATTATCAATTAATATGGCTTTAGTCAACATAAAAAATTTGATTTTTAACATATGAGTTGAACATTTCCAAAACATCCGACATGAACCTAAATAAATAAATAATTAAATATAAGATGGAACAAAATAAAAAAAGGATAATAAACTGGACTTTTTTTTTAAGAAAGTGAATAATTAATAGATTTTTTTATTCATGAAGATAAATAAGACACATGATGAATCAATATATTATTAAGGAATATTTTTATCCTACCCATTTCACTGAGTTTTTATTATTATCTCTCTAACTCACTTTATATCTCTTTAATGTTATATAATTCTTCAATATTTTTTATTTTTATGTCACACATATATACCAAGATTTTTACTCTTTCCTTTGATGGGTTAATACATTCCTTATATTTATTTTTCAAATTCCTTCATTATGAAATTAATTTTGATTATGATATGAGACCAGATTACAAACCCAATTGTCTTTTCATGTTTAATTCTTATGTTAGGACATATTTTTGAATTACTTTATATGGAAAACATAGTTCATGAATATTTTATAATGGGTTCACTTAGATAGTGTTCCAATGAATTGATTAATTTTGTAATCTTGTAATACTTCTTGTATGGTGTTAGGGAGTAAAACTAGTCTATTACAAGACATTATTTGCCATGTGGTATTGGATAGGAAGAGATCCTTGACTCCTGTTTATTTCATGCTTTTAAATGTTTCAACATTTATTATGTTACAATTATATTATTATACTATGTTATTTTTATTTTTATTCCATGTGATTTATCATGCACAGCTCTTTTATGATATCAAAGTATACCTTTGACTCATATGATACATTTCTTTATCATGTTTACTACCCTACTGGGCCTTTTATCTTCCATATTTTTATATGTATTTACTGTGATATCCATTAGATTTTTAGGATCTCATTATAGAAAATAAATATATGATGTCATTACATAGTTTATTTGATGTCATATGAACCTAGTATTACAAATACACATAGAAATTACAATCGTTCTGTTTTATAATAGGATACATATTTTGAAAATCATGTTATAATATGGGTAAAAGTAATTGATAACTAATATTATGATTAGTATAAATTATGTGGTTCTGATAAAGTAAAATTGACACTGATGGATGAAGAGATGATCCTGAATAGGTGGATCATACAGTATGAATCCCATTTATCAGAGAATATAAGGGAGTTGAAATAAAGAGGATTATCCCTTTACAAAACCTAATCATACATTAAATAATTTAAACTAATTTATGATGGTTTATGAGATAAGATCAATCTGATAGAGGTAATGAACCTAACTATGTTTTCAAAATCACTATAGGAATATACTACCTTCACACACCATACCATTAGTGAATACACTGGTGTAACAATGTGTTATGCATCTATACCCAAGCAATATGAATTTATATATATTATTTTTAATAAAACCCACTATATTTATTCTTTTTCATTATTACTTTATACATGATTGTATAATTATTTTCATAAAATATTATTCTGATTTAATGATATTAATTTTTTGGAACAATTCTGTTTCAATTAAAACAAAATTTTGGTAAATTCATGAATTTTTTAAATATATATTATTTTCCTAAAATATTATTTTGAAATATAATTGATAATTTTATATAATAATATATAATTTTAATAATATATGTGCTAAAAAAAGTTATTGTTGCAAAAAACAATTATCTTCTTATAAATATTTATTTTTATTTAAATGTTTAAATTATATTACATAGAACATTATTTTGGTAAAATAGATATTATTTTTTAAACATAAAGATAATAATTATCTAATGGGTAATGTTTCATAATATTCCAAGTTAATTTATTATTTTAGAAAAAATCAAACATGTTATAAATTTATGACATGAAATATGACATCATAATTGAACAAAAGTGATATAATCAATACTATAAAATGAATTGATAAAAAATTGACTTCCCATATAATATAATGCTTCCAATTTGTTATTTAATAAATTTTATAATCCAATAATGAATCATCCAAAATCAATTTTATATTTTAATGTTTTAAAATCAATTCATTATAAACATGAGTAACTACCACATCACTGACTGTATTTTTTTTAAGAATTTCAGTTATTATCAAAAAAAATATAATATAATTTATTTTTATTAAAAACCATGGGAATATTATAGGTTTTTATTATTTTTTTGCATATATTCTAAAACCGTGGTTGAAAAATAAATAAATAATCCCACTCATTTTCTATAAAAACCAACCCAAAATCTCATTCAACTACAATAAAAAAACATTCATCATGAATTTACTATCTAAAAACCTCTCTAAATCACTAACTAGGTGTTACCATTCTTTAAGAAGATCATATTATTATTTTAGAAGCACCAACCACATTCAAGGGATTCCCCTTTCAATTTTATTAAAGATAATTATTTGTTTTAATATTTTTTACATCAAATTATTAATGTGTTTTGTTTGTAGACATACCTTTACTGTAATTATTATACTCACATTATGTGATTCCACTATTCACTCTAATTAAAACAATGATTGAGACTTTATGTTAACCTCTTATGTTTCTTCAATTATTTCGTGATTTCCCAAGCCCATATTTTTTGTTTTGAATACCCATTCCTTTTCAACTCAAGGTCATTCAACTAGATGTAAATAATACTCCTTGATTGTGGAATACCATGCATGAATCCCACAATTCTTAATTGTGGTATTAAAATTAATTAAATATGACATTATATTTTGTGATATATGTGGCACATAAATTCATTTACATTAAATAAATGTGATGGGTGCACCCATAATTATATAGCTCTCAAATCCATTGGATAAAATTTTTATATCATGAGATACAATGTATGGTACACATGTGGATATCCTAAACATAATATTTTATGTTGTCTTTATGGTTACCCTTAAAATAATCTTTTGATGTCATGTTTTATGTTATTATATCATTATTATGATTTCTTGATGTTATTATCCTATATTTTTCTCTAATGTTCATGATTATGATACCTAACATCTTATTTCACCATGTTATGTCCCATGAAACCCATGTACTACTTCCTGATAAGTTTTTATTCTTACCTTATTGAGATTTATAACTCACCCATTTAACAAGAATATTCCATGGTTTTCCTATATAGTATTAGATGGTAAATATAATGTAATGTGATATTATTTAGATTTTAAATAATTATTTGGTGTCATGATTTGAATTAATTTTGATGTGTCTCAAATTACACCAAAACAAAAGGCCTCATAATCTATTGTATTTTATTATATGTATGTTTTATTAATAAATCATGGAAAAATGTGTATAAAGTATTTGGTCTGTCATAGTTTGTACAATGGAAAGGCCTGGTAAATGTTAGGGATTATGAATACAAAACTGTTCTGAAATTCATTGAGGAAAGACTAAATATAGGAAAATAACACAAATTTTTGTGTGGAGTATTGAGTGAGCTGTTTCATATAAGTAATATATATATATACACAAGACAAGTGGATGTGTATTTTTCACAATTATACCTTGTGGTAAAAACCCCAATGATACACATTCTGTACTAACAATTTTTTTACCCGATACATATCAAATAATCCTTGTTACACATCTATACTAACATGCCCAGGTTATATGATCTAGTAAATTTTAAATATTTTTAGAAACCATTATTAAGGGAAAAAATTCATATTAAAGTTTTTTTAATAAATAGACCATGGATAAATTATTTTAATAAATATAAATTCATAGTTTAAGTAATATATGTCATTTATGTGTCACCATTTCAATTTTCAGAGTTTCTATTTTTTGTGTTTAAGAGTTTTAAAATTACCTTCCCGATCATTCCATTTATTTTTTAAATAGAATGAAATATGAGGAACTGATTTGACAACCACTGTAATGGGAAATGGATGAAAATGAAAAATGAGATCCCCACCCCAATAGTAGAAGGAATGAAGAACATCCTAAATTTTATTAATATATTAACTAATATTTTTGATAAAAATTCGAATTAGGGGGAAAACCCACATCTCTATAAGAATAAAAATTTTAAAATTGAGGAATTTACATAAAAGGGACACCAAATTTTAGTTGATATTCAGATCCATTAATCATGTAAAATGTATCAACTGTATTGGAATGATATTCTATATTATTCAATTCAACATTATTTAGAATGTCATACAAGTTTTTTTTCATATATATAGAAAATGAAAAAAAATTATTTTCCCCAAGAATTATAATATTGAAAAAGAAATTGATGTGAAGGATTATATGGAATTAAGGAAATGATTTATGATAAATATTTTCCTTGCACACTCTGACATAAAATAGAGAGGGAGTATCATGGGCTCATAAAAAAGTAAAATGAATCCTTAAGGGAATAAGAGGAAGACATAAAAATGCATGAATAATACACCTATGGATTTGATATTTATCTCAATAATAATTTTGAGTACTTTTTTAGTGGGATAGAGTTGATTATATGAAAATCGATGATGAACCGAGACTCTAGAATACAAGAAAAATTTGCATATTATGACCACAATTCTATAATTGAGATTACAATATCTCATTATTCTTAAATGCATAGTGTTAATATGTATATAACGGTGTTTAATTCTATAAGAGGGGTGGAGGAATGAAACAATTGTAAAAGATTTTGACATCGCGCATGTCAAATGTATGAGAAAAATAATCGAAAAAACTATCTGAAGTAGGAATAGAAATAGTTTAGGTGTGGGTAAGAGGTTTGCCTTGATATTTAATACTAATAAAAGAAACTAATCAATATTATAGAATAATGAAATGATCTATTCAACCCTTAGAATGTTTCCAAATGATTTATCTTCCAGTAATAAGGACACTATAGAACCAGTAAGCAAAGAAAAGGTTTTTTATGATAACGGATGAAAAAACACCAAGTCCTAGATAGAATATGACAGAGTATTCCATCACAACTAGGGATGTGGATCCTAATAATTAAGAGGTGATATTTATATTAGTAATTTATTAAATATTAGTTAATGTACTATTTTAATCTTGTACATTTAAATCTTTTATATCACACAAGATCAGTATAACTATTTAAACACCACACTAAAACATGGATTTAGAGTTATTAGTGAATATAGAAAATATGGAAAATATTACTTCCTAGGAATATAATCCTCATTTTTTAATATTTTTATACTGAATTTCATAGAAAACTATGTTATACTAATAATAGTGGAGACTAGATCCATTATTAGTATGGATTTCTATTCATTGTATAGATAAATAATATATTTATAAGAAAAGAAAATAAACATCTATATAATGAATATCTCTATGATTTTATAAACATGAAGTATGTGAGTGGATCTTCTTAGGAATAATCATTACAAGAATCTATATTATTGAATTATGATAAATTTCATATTTCTCAAATGAATGATACTAAAAAATATTATCCTATATGAAATGAACATTATAGGGGAATATTTAGATGTTTCCCAAATGAATTTCCATGTCTTCTTCCTATGTAAGAGGATAAGTGAAAAATCTGACATATAACCCGATAATTCCTAATATTAATGACTCTATGAAGAATGGAAAATGTTAACAAGAAAAGAAAAATAAGTAACTACAATGAATATAGATAAATGGTATATATGCATGCATGATTCAATGTTGAGTGTGCTGGTTATTTTTATCAAGAATAAATGGTTGAAGAACCTCTTAGTTGATTGTTATGAGGTAAACATGATCATTATAAAGAATAAGAATCTTATTCCATGGATTTTTGACTATCTCAATCAGTTACATATGACCTGGTACTTCTCTAAGGAGGATCCTTGGTCAAGATATTATCAAGGAATATTGAAGAAGGATGATATTCCCAAGAAAACATTTCATACAAATTATAAGAACTACAAGTTCATATTGACTCTATATAGACGCACTAATAATCCATCTATCATTATGAAATTATTAAACAATGTATGTTGTTATTACCTCGATATATTTGTGGAAATACTAATAGATGATATTCAAATTTTATAAAAAATAATTGAATAACTGGAGGAGTATTTTTGTGTTCTTCTAAATAAAATTTTAAATGGATAATTATATGTTATGTGTAGTAAATGTGAGTTTTGGATGGATTAGTAACACTCATATGGAATTTTATCTCTATAAACGGGATATTTATGGGTATGTTTTATAGAGATAAAATTTAATGGAAACATTGATTGACATTTTAGGGAGATTTCCACGAATTCTACGGATTAGCTGGGTACTATCATTGATTTGATTTAAGATTATCTAGATTTTATATCCAACTAACCTATCTAATTGGTAAGTGCAGATTATCTGGATTGATTAATGTGAGGAGGGTGTTAAAGAGTTAAAAATAAGGATAATCATTATACCTACGTTCATATTACCCATCAGTAAGGATGATTTTTCATCTACAATGATGTTTCTAAAAAGGGAATGGGTTTTGTACTCATGAAAAAACAACAAATTGATAGCCTAAACCTCCTAAATATTATATATCTATCAGTGGATCTACTCCCTTCATAATCTTGAATTGGATATAGTTATATTCACATTAATGGTTTGGTGACATTATCTATATAGGTAATAGTGGGCCATATATTCTAATCCCAAAATCGCCAAGTTTAAAAAACAATAAACGAATTACTATATGATAATGTAGGTTAATAGATCTAATAACGTATTATGACAGTTCAATCCATTACCATCTTATGATGATGAAAAAGAGGTAGATGATCTGGCTAGAAAGGATTGAGCCACCCTATAACAGATGAGAATTAAAAGTGATCATGTCTTCTTGGAAATGAGATGGATGGTCATTGTAATCATAAAAAAATCATTATATTAACTTGGTCAAATAATATATCAAATATCAATTCATAAGAGGCTCTAGGTTTCCCAAAATATGATAAAGGGATACATAAAAATATACTGAATATTCTAGGGGCCATCTTGAATAATTGTGGAGTTATAAGGTTTTGAACTCTAATATATGTCCCAGTAAGAATATAAAAGAACATATTACTTTTGGATGGCTCAAAAAACAAATAATTCATTATTTATATAGTAATCCCTTATATTTATATTTATTTGAAACAAATATTCTAATGGGATTACACGAAAATACATATTTTACAATTTTTACCTCAATGATTGGTATGCCAAAAATTCAATTCTAAATAATAGAGTATTAATATATGTTTCAAACTTTTCTCATAACAGCGTTGATATGGGAGAACATAACAATACATTTCATCACAAGAATCCCAAGGACAATTAAAGGAAATACTTCCATTTTTTATCAATTTATCTACATATAAAGTTACTGAATTTCAATTTTATCAAGGAAGAATTCTATGATAAAGATATCTCTAATATTTACATAAATGAAGTAGTTTGTATTATTGGAAAAACACTATCCACTATATTTTATTGATACCTAATGTTTTTCTCGAGGTTATAGATATTCCATCATCAATCCCTGGATACAATGCAGAGTTTTGTTGCTTTTAATCACTCATATAATAATTTTAGTCTGATAGAACCTTTTACACTATAAAGGATATGATAAAATAATTTATAATGTATTTAAAATGATGTTGTGAGTATAAATTTCCCTTAGTGGAGTTCTCAAATATCAATAGTTTCTATTCTATCATTAAAATGAAAACTTATGAGCCTCTGTATGGTAATAGGTACTGAATCCAACAATCTAAGATGTTCATAGAGTGAGGATGATGAAAAGAAAAGATCATATATAAGAGATGATATAGAAGGTTTAACCCACTCAGTTTCATATGGAATCATTACAAACATGATATAATATATACACACATCATCGTAAATGAGGCCTTGAGTTTGAGGTTGGAGATAAACTATTCCTTTTTATATCTTTGGTGATGAAACACATGGGATTTTTGATGTAGGTAAACCTTATTCCAAGATATATAGTCTTATTTATGATCTGTTATTACATCATATCTATAGATTATCATCTACCACTCCAACCATTTATATACATGATGTTTTCTATATATCCCACTTATGGAAGTACATACCTGACCCATCACATGTGCTAAATCTAGAGGTGGTTCCATTAGAGAAATAATTATCTTACGAATATAATCGTCTGTATATATTAGATTATAGAAATAAATCTATATGATATGATATAACTCACATAGTAAAATTGTTATAGTGTAACAACATGTTTGAAAAGGAATCATGGGAACTATAAGTGGAAAATAAAGAAAATTATCCTCAAATATTTTACTATATGAAGTTATATTTAAAGGGTAAAATTTTACAATGGTTAAAGAATACATTGACATAAACATTCAGAAATAAAATTTCTATATGAATTAATAATTTTCTTATTCTAATTTTAGTATGATATAAAAAATTAACTGAATTTAATATTGTTATTTTTGACCATTAAAACATATATCCATAATTTATTTTTCGCGCTTAAAAGGATTTTAGTAATCGTAACAACGGATAACAAAGCTATTCTATAGTGACGATAGAGATTATTATATTGTAAGGGATATAATGAATTATAAATTTTAAACATTTAAGAAGTGATGTCCTAGATAAATAGGATCATTCCATATAAATCCCATTTATCAAAACTTTTGAGGGAGATTGAATCACTAGGTTTTCCCCTTGTCATATCCCAAGATGATATTAAAAAATTGAGACTTAAGGGATGTTTTTTATGGGTGATATTCGGGATTATTGAGAACATGGCCTAAACTATGTTTCCTATTTCACCCAACGAAACTACAATCCTCACACACCTTAAATTTAGGGAACACAAAGGTGTAATTATGGGTTATGAATCAAGAAAAAAGTAGTATGAATTTAAATGTTTCATTTATAAAGAAATAATAATAATATTTATGAATTTTTATTCTTAATTTAGAAAATATTTTTTCAAAATTGATTTTTATTGGAACAAATCAAAATAATATTTTTGGGACATATATAGATTAAATTAAAGAATTTTTTTTGATAAATTCATATTTCCATAAATAATTTTTGACATGAAATATATTTATTAGATAGTATTAATCTAAATATTAATATAATTATATAATTTATTGATTATTAATGTACATCGTATAATTGTAAAAATGAATTTCTTGTCCTAAAAACTAGCATTTTCTAGTAAATATGTGTTTTTATTCAAACATTAAATAATCCAATTCAGAATATATATTTTTGATAATAAATATCATTTTTGAAATAAGAACATCATGTTATAAAATAGTTAATATTTCATATGATTCTAACACAGAAGAACTTTTCGGTAAAAATTTAATACATTAAAAATATACAGTATAAAATATGACATCTTAGTTGGTGAAAATTCATATTAATTATAATTTTAAAAGAATAAAAAATAAAAAACATGTTTCCAATTTAGAATACTTTGATGTTGATGTTATTGGAATAATTTTACAAACCATTATTGAATCCCCAAAAACATATATTATATTTTATGTTTTAAAATGAATTCTTTATATACATTACTTATATCCACATCCTAGATTGTATAATTTTATGGTGTTTGGAAATTAACATAATAAAATAGTTTATACCAATTCTTTTTTGATAAAACACTGGTAAATAACCTTGGGGAAGGTTTGTGGTCTTGATTATTTTATCACAATTATTCCAAACCTTGGTTTTCAAATAAATAAATAATTCTACTCTATTTTTTAAAAACAACCACCCAACATCCAATTAAAATTCACTAAAAAATGATAAAAAATACAAACTTCATATTCTTCTATAAATCACTACCAAGGCATTCTCATTCTGTTAGGAAGATCATTTGAATGTTATATAATTATCTATTTAGGGTAAGGGATTCTATCAACTTCCATTTTATTTACATACCTTCTATATATCATTCATTTTTATTTCCAATTTATCATATTGTAATTTTATTTAAGAATTCATTTATTATCATTCTTATTTTAGAGTAATTAGATAATAACATTCAATATCATTTAATCCTTCCAAGAACCATTATGCACATCCATTATTCTATCATAATTGTCTCCTGATATTCCATTCCCAAATTTTGTGTTGTGAAATCCAATAATCATTTCAACTAAACGGTATTAACCTAAATGTAAATATTATTCATTTATATGGGACATCCATGTATTATATCCACACTTATTAAATCTTTCATTAAAATTTAATAAATATGTTATCTTTCTATAGAATATTTGTGGTGCACATATTCAGGTACATTGAATGAAATTGAAGTGTGTTACAGGAATTATATTTCCCTCTAATTAAGAGGATACAATTTTTATATCATGGTATTCTATGTACAGTTTATGGGAGATTATTAGAACCACAATATGCATTGATGTCTTGGTGGTTAGACATGAATTATATTTATGATGTCATGTTTTATATTGTTTCAACATTCCTATGATGCCTGGGTATTGTCAACTTATATCATTCATTGATGTTGATGAAAATCATTATCATATTCTTTTATCACCAAGTTATGTCCCTTTAATCAAAAAAAATTAAATTACTTTTATATATATATTTATGGATTCCTTACTATGATTTTTAGATAACAACCTTCTTATGAACACCCTATGGCATATCATGTATTATTAAAAGGTCAAGGTAATTTAAGATCTTGTTATAAAGATTTTAAATATTTTATTAACATATTTGTTTCATGTTATTATAATATTTTATCTAATTTCTTTGACACAAGGAGTTTTGATCTTTTTGGATCATATTATGGTTATTTTTATATGAAAGGTCATTAAATAATGTTTAAAAAATATATGTGTTTACAAATTAGAAGTTTTGAGAAACTCACTCATGTTTTGTTTTTTTATCATATACTGGGATAAATAGTGATTCAGAATCATCAATATTCAATTTCTAACTCCAGTTTTATTATTTTATCAAGATGAAAACCATTACATTATTCATCACATTCATTTTTAACCAAAATACTCCTTGTTCCAACTATTGACTAAAAACTAAAAGAATAGTGTGAGAAAAAATAATCACAATGATATATAATATTATCAAGAACTAACTTGCTAGGGCCCAAGAAGTAACTACCCTAATTCTTGCTCTAACAGGACAATATTGGTAACCATCACCATGTAAGAATATCAGACACATGGACGACCTTATCATATTTTTATCTAAATGCACACAACCAAATATTCATGAAACAATGAATATATATGAATAAAATGTAAATAAAAATGTATTCATAAATATATATACCCTAAATAGCACATGGGGTATTAGTCGAGTGGTACCCTCTTGTTGTACCCCTCTATCTCTATGAGAATTAGCCCAGGCTAAAGTCCATCTAGATTCGGACACTGTGTATATTATGTACAAGGCAATTCAATGCCATCTACTTAGTAGGGGAATGTGCAGCGCACTCTAGGGCCTAGAGGGGTCCCCTTAGTGAGAGTCGAGTGTTAACCTTACACAAGCATTGCACATGACCCTCAGCCTAGTTGGTGAGTACTCTTAAGTGCATCCAGGTGACCTAAGATCAAATCCATGAAGAGGAACAATTTTTGGGTATTGTAGCAGTACTGTAGAGGGAACTGTGCAGTACTGTAGCAGGAACTGTAGATGGAACTATAGCAGGAACTATTTGGCATTGTAGCTGCTGGGAACCTTCCCCTGTTTAGGCCTTCGGGCACCGATTTGGTCCCCGAGTCCTTTAAGTCCTTCGGGCCACCCATGATTTTGGGATAGTAAGACCTTCAGCCACCACATAGCCTTTGATCCACCTTTAGTGAAGATGAAAACCAGACAACTTACAAGGAATAAGCTCTATAAGAGGATGAGCAAGGAGCATTAACCCTAGCAGAAGGTACATAGATTGCAAGAATGAGAGGGTATGGCACCTGCCATCGGGATAATCCTGTTAATGCATCTAATAGCCTAGCCAAACATCCATGTGAAGGGGGAGATCTGATTTCACGATAAAGATGCTGGGAGGAGCAGTTCCAAGTAGTTAGTCTAGGTTTTATGTAATGTTTGAAGCCTATGAGAAATGAAATCCTCTATGGCCTACAGGGACATGTAATGCATACGCCTACATGCATTGTAAGGGTTCCACCTCACCCCATGAAAGGTGGATTATAAAAAATCAATAAAAATGAAGGACTTAAGGCCATTGGATAGATAGTACTAGAAAGAAAAAATATTGTGAACATAAAATCACACCAAAAGAAACAAAAATGTATTCCAACTTGATCAAAGAGGGGACTAGTATCAAATTCTTGACCGATACACTCCTTGGTCTATCTTGCCAAGAACTATGCTCCATCTACACTTTTCCCTCAATATAGAGTATAATAATTCATATATTCTGTACAAGAAATAATATGTGTGGGAATAACCCAATAAAGGATGTGTAAAAATACGTATTTTTCCTCCCTAGAAACCCAATACCAAAATATAGCAACTGATGGACATAAGTTACCACAACAAAAGTCAGAGGAGGCAATACAAGCTAGAGAGAATGATCTATCGTGGAAACTCCTTTGTTAAAAAATAAATGTTAGCTCATTACATCATAGTATGTAAAAAGATAAGACACATACTATATGTTCTTCTAGAAATATCCAAGTTATAATCTTAGTAGATTCTTGAGTCTCATGGTATTTGACTAAATAACCAAAAACCACAACAGACATGAGGTTCCATTAACAAAATATTATAGGAGTACTAATTCCACAAGCCTAGCCATCCATGATGGAGTGTAACTGGGATATGTCACACATCAGGAATATCACATTAGATTTTACATCCCCACTATTCCATATGGAACTCAATAATGGGATACCACCTAACATGTATCCCATTTCCATCATTGATGGCACTTGAATGACCACTCATCTGGTATCACCAAACCAATGGATCAACCCTTACATCTCTTGTGAAAAATATCTATGATGGGACACTCTTGAGACATCACCATAGAGAAGGAGACCTAGTGAAAATGTAGATCCCCAAACTCCAATAGTGGGTCACTCCCTGGATTATTGTGAGAGACTATGAAACCAAATTGGAGCATGAAACATAGAAAGGGTATAACACTTCAACCCAAATCTACAAAAACACTCTAACATAATGATACTCTCATGCATATATTTGGTCATTCCAATTCATAAAACATTACAAAGGGGGGAATATTGGTAACATACCAATGGAAACTAAGGGGATTCATCTTAGATACACACTTCATCGGACTACAACCCCTTATGAGATATCATATCACGATACATAGATAGAGGGTCTGTTCCCAAGACACACTAGGGCCTCTATCCCTTACTAGAAACAACCTCTTGGGTAGAGGATTGATGCTTGGCTAAATATTGGTCTCACTGATTCCATAAGACATATCAAGGGAAACACAAAAGGATGTGATGCTCGCTATAAGCCTCTTGGAGGGATATGTGATCAAAGAAACTATGTTTTAGTTGAAGTGAATTAAGATAACTCACTCTAGAATATGGTATCACACCAATGCTTCAGAAACTCACGGTATCCATAGAGGGGTCATGACATTATGGTGAGTATTTGATTCAATATTAAACCCTAATAGAAATAGACTAAGGGGACAACTAAACCGATGTGGGTCTAAATTTTTTTAACTTAGGTGACCCACAACATCAACTCACATAGCATATAAAAAGAACAAAATGTTCCCTCTATAATTTTCTATGAGGTAACCTATTCACTATAGGAAATACATGGACCTCCATCCGAGTCATGAAGAATGAGAAATTTAAGTGAGAAAAGCCTCCAATGGAGGCACAAGTCAGGTTTTTGAAAAACACAATGTGTCTCTCAAAACCAAACACTTTCCATGTACCCTTAGGTATACTATGTGTAGAAAAAAAATATTATAAACCCCATGTAATATGGTGGATGACCTCATTTGATGCTCTTGGCATGTCCTTTCCCATACATGGTTTGATGGCCACGTATACACACACTGTGAGTACCCATAGTACATTACGTATTCCTCTTATCTAGGACCAAACATGTTTACTTATGTCTCACAGTTCATCTTTTTGGGTATCCTACATAGAATAAACCCTTGTTAAATGTATTATCTATCACTAACTATCCTATTCGTCGGTTCCTAAGGTGATGCCTCAAAAATTTGGATGTGTACCTACACATGACCATATCCCTTGACATGGTATGACTCACCATTTTCATTGGACACATGACCAAGGAACACTAAATTGTGTGTACCCCTAGTAAATAGAATTTATTCTTAAAATATCATACTCCTAAAATGGGAATAACAAATGGAATTTGATCCCACTACACACACTTAGGAATTGAATATTCAAAAGGAATTTCAACCAATCCACCTAAATCCCCTGATTTTCACCAAAGAATCATTGATCGACACTCATGTAATCCCTAGTAGTTTTATGATGGCATTTAAACAATAAAAACAAATAAAAATGGGTTTGACTTCTAATGATTGTTAATAAACTACTTGAAGAATATGTAATGAATCATTGGGTGCACATCCATGCTACGAATCCATTGAACCATGATTTTGGAGTGATCTTAATCATGATCGATGATGGAGCACACCTCCTCTCCTCAGTTTGTATTTTGGTCCCCCATCACCATAGTAATAATACTTACAATACCTACTTACATGTATGAATCATAATGGGGTGTTGGGTATTATAATTTTATTTGACTAAATGAATGACCTCCACTCAATTTCCCACCAACAGTCGACTCTAACCAGGTACGCAATGTAGGTAAACATTTTGTTGCGCCTAGTGTAAAACACAAAATCTAGACTAAATTTTGGTCTCTGAATTCCAACCCAAGTCTCCCCTCATGATTTAATACAAATTTACTAGAGAAATACGTGTTCATGAAAAAATATATTTAATATTTTTTACATCACCGCACTGAGGCTCTCCATGTCCTATTATATTGTGCCGACTCAGAGCCTGACTTCATAAACACTCCCCTCCTTAACGATTTCCATCCCTAAAAATGGAATTCACATACACAAGGGAGAAAATATGCTCTAAATTTGGTGTTCCCCCACAATATCTCACCAATGGGTTCCCATGCCGTCTGTTAATAAACACTCAGGGGAACCATAAGCCCAAAAAAAATCGAGAACTTCAAAATGGAAACTTATAAACATAAATTCAACTTAAACAAATTATAAATCATTAAATGAGGCATCTAATTAAATCCTACACTCCAAAATGTTGAGAACACCAAGAACATGGTCGATATGAGGCCTTAAATTCTAGTGGGGGACAAACATGTTAATCAGACGTAGATAACGACACAACCCAACAATCCTCATCCACACCCAGATGAACTCAAACCTCAACATCCCCTTCTAAAAATATTTTAGGACAACAAAACTATCTCTCACTAACTCCAACTAGTACATCATTGACACACATATCCTCTTTTACATGGTCTCTACTAGTGTTACAACTACGGTGGAGCGATAAATGAACCATGCCAATATACAAACCTGAATAATGTTTCCCCAACTCAAACAGTCTACTCTATGTGCAATGATCACCCCTATTTTTGGTACACTAGCTAGAAAAGAAACCTACTCAACACCTCATCTCTTCACTAGACTGGTGTCATCATCTTACCTCATAATGGTGATATACTCCCCACATTCATAAAATCAATTGAGCACAAGTCCAGTGGATATTTCGTTATGTGAGACCGCACAAATAGAAACTCCATGTTGTGCCTCTTTGAATTGTGAAAAAACTATTGGGAAATAACTCTAAAATAAAAAAAACACCCCAATGATTAAAACATCAAGGGTTATCAATAAAAATTATACTAATATGATACCCCACTATCCAAAATGAGATAACGTTTTCCTACAAGTATCAACTATAATTACCCGACCCTAGTTACACAGAGCTAGTGCCTTATTTGATTATAGTGGAATGAATTCCAGAAATTCATATCTAAAATGAATAAATATCCTAAAAGTTTTAGACAACCAAATATTTACATAATTTCAACATTACAATGAGAAAGGAAATACAACATATCAACTTCTTTCAAATCACACATAATCTCATAGATTATCCTTGAATGTCATTCATAATATGCTTTTTATCCTTCATCTATGCTATATGCAATGCTTAGGACATAGAGATTCTATAGAGTTACATAGAAGGCCTTATTTGTGAAAATACCACATGGATTTCTGGGGGAGATTTTAATATCCTAGCATCCCTGGAGGAGACGCAAGAGGGAAAGGATTTTCCAAGCAGTGCAAGCCAAGCCCTTGTATCTTTAATTGAAAGGAAAGGATTGATGGATGCGTGCTACAAGGGAGACCTCATTACTTGGTGAAATAATCAATGTTGGGGTAGGCGCACATTGTGCCTTCTTGATTTAATTTTGAAGAATGAGGCTTATATCACTTAATTCTGGAATGTAAAACTATCTCACATGGAGCGGTATCTGTCTGGTCACTCTCCACTATGGATTTCTTTGGCCTCCAGAACATCGATTGAGGATTACACTCATTTTTCTAGGATGTGGTTAGACAAGCCTGGATTCATGAACATGTTCAAGGAAGAATGTACCTTTTGTCTCGTGGGGAACCCATGGATATCCCGAAACAACAAGATCATGTGACATAAACCTTTTCTATATTGGATGATGAATAATATTTCTTCCTGCGATCAAGATCTTCTCGAGATATCCAAGGAGGTAGAACACTAGGAGGAAATCATGGAAAAATAATGGGATGAAATCGTTTTTAATTTTCTAAGTTCCAATAAGGATCATCTGGTGGACATTCTACTAAAGCAGGAGAGGTTGGCTAGAGAAAGAGAGAGGGCAATATGGCTCCGCAAGGGTGACCGAAATACCAATTTTTTCCATGAATTCATTAATGAGATGTGTCAGATTCATAGTCCTAACATTCTCAGGGAGGATGGATCTTAATCCAAAGATCGGGATGAGGTATGGGAAATGGAAAATGAAAACATTAAATGGTTACTATCAGAGCCCAACTCTAACATGAAAGACAGTTATCCTAGAGAGGCAATGGAAATAGTTGATGACATTCCAAAAAGTGTTACTGACAAGGTGGATGAGCAGTTGAGGAGGATTCCAGAAGAAGAAGAAGTGAGAGCGGCAGTTTAGACTCTGAACCCAGAAGGTGCATTAGGGCCAGATAGAATACCAGGATCATTCTATAGGGCTGTGTGGGATACTATTAAAGGGGATTTAGTGAGAGTGGTACCGGACTATTTCAAGGCTGGACATCTCCATCGCATAGCATGTTCTTCTAAGATGGTAATGGTACCAAAATTGAGTAATCCTCAATTCATAGAGCAGTACATGTCCATTATCTTTCGAAATATACCGTACAAAGTATTTTCTAGAATTCCCAACAAAAATATAGCTCCTCATCTAAGCATATGGATGGATATAGAGCAGCATGGTTTCATTAATGGTAGATCAATATACGGTGCTGTTGGAGTGGTCCTAGAGATTCTTAGTGGGATCGATAACATGTTTTTCAATTGTAACATGGATATCAAATTGGACATGATCAAGGCCTATGATAGGATGTGTTAGGGGTTTATTCTAAGGGTGTTGACTTTCATGGGGTTCTCTAATTTGACCTTTGACCTTCTGTTTCAATGCTTTAGCTCAACCTGGATTTAGAATATGTTCATGGGTATGTATTTCCGTTTTTTCAAGCCATGTCAAGGTATAAGGCTTGGGGATCCACCTTCTCGTATTCTCTATATTTTATATCAAAATTTGATTACTCGTCATATAAAGAGGGGCCTGCACACTAGTGAAATTATGCCATATTGGTACATGCTTTTTGTAAGGGGTATTTCACACTTAATGTTTATAGATGACACTATTCCTTTTATAATTGGAAGAAGGAGTTCAGTGAATGGATTGAATTTTCTTCTAGAGGGGTATTTCAAATATACTAGATAGGTGGTGAAAAGTGAAAAAAGAAACTACTATAATGCCAGGAAAAACTCAGATTGGAGAACCATGGATCTTGATGATAGTATGACCATAAAAAGATGGACTTTTTCCATTGATTTTCTCAGTGCACTGGTGAGTCCAAACTCCCTTCATATTCATCATTATGAAAATATAGTGGGAATGATTACGGGGTGCATTCTCAATAAGAAAAAAAGTCACCTTTACTTTGTAGGTCACATAACACTGGTTAACAGTGCCCTTGTCTCCATCCCCACAAATCTACAATCCTCCATGAAGGTTCCCAAAAGTGTGATTTCCAACATTGATAGGATAATGGTGTATTTTATATGGGATGGAAAATGGTATTGAAGGCATCATCGGGACTTGAGAATGTGTCTTTTGAGAAAAACGTTTGATGGGGGCATCAATATGAGGAGCGTCTCGTCGACCATGCAAGGGATGTGTGCCAAGATTACATGGGATACTATGGGGGGCCGAACATTATGGGTCATGATCATGCAGGATAAATACATGTTGGATGTGGTGGTGTAGAGGCCTTAGGCATCGAGGATTTTTTACTTGATCCAACCACATATCGAGGCCCTATATCCACATGCATGGTGGATAAGGGGAGTGATGTTGTTAACTTTTGGATTCAGAATTGGGTGGGGGGATGTGGTTTCCAAGATATCATGCCCTTTACATGTATATCAAAGATTCAAGTGATCTACCTAGCTTCATTTAGATCATCCTTAATGAATAACAATGCATTGATTTCCGAGAGATTGTTTTCAATAATGATCCTGACAGACTCATCTTTACTATTTCATCGACGAGTGTATTCTATATTATGGATTTTAACTGCGTAAGGAGGGACCAAAACACAGACAACTTGTGGTAAGAAACATCAAGGTTCAAAGGAATTCCTCTTAAGTTCAATTTTCTTGTGTGGTGAGTGAGGAATAATTCTCTACTCACTGAGGATAATATGCAACAAATGGGTGTGAACTTTTCCATCAGATGTTGGTGGTACAAAAACCCCAAACAAGATTCGGTGGAGCATCTATTTTTTTAGGGTGAATGGAATCATTTTGTTTGGATGGTTTATGGTAACATTTTAGGTTAAGAGGATCAAGGCAGGATGCATGATAACTTCTACAGTCGATGGTTTAGTGGTGTTGGTTATCAAGGTCTCGAGATGGAAGGTCCTGCAATTATTCTAGCTGCTGGCTGCGGGACCCTTTGGAAAGCATAGAGTGATGATAACCATAAAAACATTAGTGGATCACACACTGGCATCAGTTTCAAAATGAAGAACAACATTATGGACATGTTCAATATATGATTAGAATGAAAGGGGGGCCCATCAGCAAGACCTCTAAACATAGGTTTTTATTATCAATGTGAGAGGTTGGATCAGGGGCATTGGGTTCGTTGGTTTCCCCATGAAGTGGGATTAAGCTCAATATGAACGGGTAACTCCTGGGGGGATATGAGAGGTGGAGGAGTAATAAGGGATCATAATGGGTACGTTGTCACAGATTTATCATCTTATAATGGAATAGCTAACATACTATGATCTAAGGCCAATAAAATGGTTATGGGTTTAGACTTATGTGAGAAAATTCAAATCAATCTAAAGTTGGTGGAGACAAACTTATTGCTACTCTAAAAAGCACTAAAAGATAGTTGTAGTTTAACCTATAACATATCTTATCAAATTCGGAAGTGTAAAAAGTTATTGGGTACTCATAAGAAGGTCTCTCACACATGGAGATAAGGGAATAAAGATGCGGACTTATTGGCGTCGTATGCATCTCCAAATAAAAATGATTCCATATTCCTAAATTTAGGGCCCTTTCCCCCTACTGGATTAATGTTTGTTGTCAATGAAGCTTTGGGCCTCCACTATTTTAGGGCCCCATGATGTGTCTCATTTTTTAGTTGGTTTCTAATGATTCAATAAAAATTATAGTGATTGTGCTAATATGTAAATAGCATTCCTTAATTATTAAATATAAACACTAACCCTTCGAAGTAATATGGTGAATGGTATAAAGATAGCCCATCCATATTCAAACTATTCATATACCATTTAATAAAATATGGTAAATGATATCATAACTTATTAGTCCCATAATAATCAACAAGTTTGTCTAAATAGGTGAAGCTACTCTTATAAAATAGTCGAGTAATTCCTGAGATAAATACTCTTTTACATTGAAAAGAATATTTTTTTAGAAAAATAATATAATGAAACCAAAAGTGAATTAAGGTATTTCTTCATTATAAAAACAATGATTTTATAAATTGTTTTTTTCTAAAAATTGAATATATATTGCTCTTGAAAATAGTTAATAATTCAAGAAATTCTCTTGATATAGACTTATTTATAGGGAAGGGTATTTGAATGGACCCCTTAAAACTTGTAAATACCCATAAAAGAAATAATTATTCTAGTTGGTGAACATATATTGAACATTAAAATATAATTTTTAATGCTTATATAAGAATAAAAATTTAATTTCAGTTAATAGGGATAGAGGGTGACCCAAAAGAAAAAGGTGGTTTGGGTTGAAAACCCTTACCTTAAGTGTGAATATGTTCTGATCATGAACATATGGTACTAGAATATGAAATCAGACTTATTAAAAACATAATTAATAACCTATTATAAATTTATTTGACTTATTATAATTTTATTATGTTCATTTATTGTAATTTTTATGTGCTAATAGATTCAATATCATCGTTTGCGAGTGCTAGTCTTGTTAGTTGTCATGATGGATTCGTTTGTATGGATGTTAGTGTAAAATGAGAATTTAATTCAAAATTTGATGTTACTTTTTATTAGTGTTCAAAAATATGGATAAATTAATATATATGTCTTTTGATTACTTTGTATGAGGATTAATCATTAGATAAAATCTTAATGAAAATGCATGGAATAATTTGGTGTTTCTTTGATCACCACAAACTCATTTTGTTACATAAATTAATATCATGTGTACAAAATGATTCCAAAAAATTAAATATGGTATATTATAGATATTATGAAATATTTAAATGATAGAAATGGTTTCAGGACTAGAATTGAAGATGTTAATAGAAGTTGAAAACCCATCGTCCTTCAATGTGATAAATTAACATATCATAGATAGTATTTTCATTTATATTTTAAAAGAAGGGAAAAAGTGAGATGCGGATAAATTTTTCCATTATCACAATAAAATTCTAGAACATGTAAGGTACTGAAGTTATAATAAAATTTGGATGAATGTAGGTGATAATGGTAAATGAAATAAAGGAACTTGAAAGAAAATAAAAGAAATGAAAGGAGGAATTTACCTCTTGAATCGATCTTCCTTGAGAACCTCTTTAGCGGAGAGGATTAGGTATTTTGAAAATACCAAAGGCATATTGACATGGGGAGGGTCTTTGGAGGAAATTTTATTAGAATTTAGGCAAGGCATAATGCTTCAGACAAGTGAAGAGATGAGGGAGTGATGTGTGGCTTTTATAGTGGAGCAGAAGAGGTATTTCCCATTATTTTAATCATTATTTTATTATTTGGCAGAATACAAAGAAAAGTATTTATTCGTATGAGTAAATCAGTAATACGTTCATGTGAGTTAGAACCAAGTGTTCTCAAATTAGCCTTAAATCACTTTCGAATCAATAAATCATGTATTTAGCATTTTTCATAAATTACTGTATTTTACATTTCCCCAAAAATTCATGTATTTTAGAAAAGTACAAAAAAATTCACCCGAATAATTTTTCAATATTTATAAATTCAAAATGAACTTCATTTTTTCAAAATAATTTTCTAAATATGAGAACATTAATTTTTAAATAAAATCATATTTTAGCTGAAAAAATATTTTAAATATAAAATAGATTTTATAAAAATTTCAAAAATTAACTGAGGTCTCGTAAAATTATCCAAAATTAATAAAAAAATAAAAAAATTACTTAGTAATTAATTTTAAATAAATTTATTTTATTTTATATAAATTTTCCATTTTAAAATTTTAAATAAATGTTTCTTACTCACAATAATACCAACAAATAATTTTTAATTTTTAAAATACTCTATTGCATTTATTAAGTGTCTATATTATATATATACTTTCACGGGGATGTTACTATTCCAATGGATCATATGAAAATTCCTAAGGGTAAATTAATATTTATATGGGTACATTAATATTCACTAAAAATGTAAGTTTCTCCTATCAGACTCTCTATATCTTACTGAATGTAACTATGAGTGTCAGTTTTTTGAATTTCAAATCACAATGATGGAGAAATTATGTTTACTATATAAGGTATGAAAAATTTCTATTTTTTAGAGACATAGTGCTTCATTACCTCAATATTACATTTATTTATAAATCAAGAGGGTGTTACATTCTCCCCCTTACTGAAATTGTTCCCTTAAAATTCATGAATGTTACCTCATAAAAAGATTTTGGTAGTTCATCATCATAATCTCCTAAGGCTTCTATGTTGATTCTTCAATTTTATGACTTTTCCAATGTACATTTACTAGTTAATGAGTTTGAATCCTCCACACTTGTTTCATATTATCTTTAATGTAGATATGATCTTCACATTATGATATGTTAGGTTCCAATTCTATACCTTCATAAGTAAATACATTCATTGGGTTTGGTATGTACTTTCTCAGTAATGAGACATGGAACACATTGTGTACTTTAAAAATGATTGGAAGACTTACCAAACGATAAGCCACATATCCAATTATCTCTAGAATTCAAAAGGACCAATGTAACTAGGTCTCATTTTACCTTTCATCCCAAATCTTTAAACACTATTCCCTATAGATACATATAAAAAAACATGATCTACCTCTTAAAATTCCAAATCCTGCCTTTGATTATAAATATAGCTCTAATGCCTACTTTGAGCTTGTTTGATATGAGTTTGAATAATCTTTTCCTTCACTGTTGTTTCCTCCACATGCTCTGGGCCCACAAACCTACTTTCACAACTTCATCCCAAAATGTTGGTGTACGACATCTATTTTGATGAATGCTTTATATGGTGCCACATGATGACTTGAATGTACACTATTATTGTAGAGAAAATTTACTAAAGGTAAATACATATCCCACATACATTGAAAATCATGTGATCAATATCACAACATGTATCTTAATGCTTGGATTGTCCTTTCTGATTTCCCATCAATTTGAGGGTGATAAGAAATACTTAATCAAATATCACTATGCAAATATTTTTAATATAGTTTTAGAATTTCTAGGTAAATCATGGATGAAGATCAAACATAATTGTGATAAGTGAACACTAAAGTCTCACAATTTCATTAATATAGAGTCATGAAAAGTGCTCTAGTGGAAAATCCTCCCTTACATCAAGGAAATGTGCAGATTTTGTAATTCGATCCAAAATTACCCATATTTCATCATTCATTCTTGTAGTTTTGGGTAATCCTATTACAAAAATCATGGAAATGTAATCCCATTTCCATGTTGGAATAGGCACATGTTTCATGATCTCTCTAGGATGTTTTTGTTCAACCTTGACTTGTTGATAGAATAAACATCCTGATACATGATCTGCAATTTCCCTCTTCATGTTATCCCATAAGAAATGTTCCTTCAAATATATAGACATCTTAGTGATATCAGGATGTATAGATAAATATAAAATATTTTCATCATTGAATAACTCGATTTTAGGTCAAGTAGAGCTGGCACCCATAGCCTCTTCCCAAATTTCATATTTTCATCTTCATATATGAATTATTACAACTTCACATAATTTACAACATTAATTTTCTTTTGATGATTCTCATAATTAGGCTAAGAACATTTAATTCTTTCTAACAATTATTGTTGGGAAATGAATTGTATATGTAATTATGTTTCACATTCTTTGATAAATCCCATTCCCATTCTTACTAGATCCAGTAAAACACATTCCCTTTCAATCCTAATTTTATTTACAATTCCATGATCCTTCTTACTACATGCTTCATCTACCTTATTTTAATTTCTTGGGTGCTAGTGTATAGAACAAACATAATCCTTGAGTATCTCTAGCCATCACCTTTTCCTCATGTTGATTTTGTTCTGTGAGGATATATATTCCATTCTTTTATGATAGGTATATATCTCACATCCTTCTCTATATAGATAATGTATCTAGATCATTATAGATAAGAATACAACTTCTAACTCAAGATCCTAGATATGATATTTTTGTTCATGATTTTTGAATGCATTAATAAATAAACAATAACTCAATCATTTTTTCATAAGGACAAAACCACATGGATTTTTAATGCATAACTATACATCCCAAACCCATCACAACCAAATAATTGGGTTAAGATCATAGCATTCACTAATCCCCTCTTTAATTCTTCAAAACATTCCTCGCATTCTCTGTCCATACGTACTTAACCCCTTTATGAGTAATCATGGTTAACGGGTTGGCTAATTTGGTGATGTTCTAAATGAAATTCCAATAATAACTTTATAATCCAATAAAACTATGTACCTAATTTATGTTCATTGCTGTGGGAAATTATATAACAACATTTGTCTTCATAGGATCAATATATATTCCATCCTTATAGAAAATATTTCCATGAATAGAAACTGATTGAATCCAAAATTCAAATATTCTAAACGTCCCATATAATTCATTTCTTTTTAGATTAAATAGAATAATGTGGAAGTGATTTTCATAATCATCATTTTTTTGGAGTATACTAAGTTATCATCAATAAATACCACAACAATGTCATCGAGATATTCTTTGAAAATTCTATTCATTATATCCATAAAAACATAGGGTGCATTAAGCAGCCCAAAAGGAATTATTTTAAACTCTTAATGCCCATACTTGGTTCGTAATACTGTATTTGGAATATCTTCCTTCCTCACACACAATTGAAGATATCCAAATTGATGGTAAATCATCAGAAAATTTTGGGCTAAATGAAATTGATCAAATAAATCATCAATGCGAGGACAATGATACTTGTTCTATATCATAATAGCATTTATCTCCCTATATTCAATGTATAACCTCAATGAGCCATCTTTTTTTCATAATGACAAAAACTAGAGAACTTTTTTGGGAAACACTAGAGTGAATAAACCCCTTACTACTCAAATAATATAGTTGTTTATTCAGTTCCACTAAATCTATATGGTCTATTCTATAAAGAGTCTTTAATATAGGCCTCTCACCAATAATTAAATCAATATATAACTCAACTTTCCACTCTGGATGATGTCTATGTTAATCCTATGAAAAAAATAAACATATTCATTCAAGAAATAGAATCTCTAAAGAACATATACACTGATCCTCTACAACTAAGTTTTTAGTCCCGTTGAATAATGGAGGTTGTTTTTGCATGAAGCGGTGTAACATAACTCCTCCATATTCTGGATATGGATGCTCCATATGGGAAAGGTTATTATTCATAACCTCATCCATCAATCCCAATATAGTTAAAATTTTCTAAGCACCTGTCGAATCACCATATCCCACATCATTATATTATATCTAAGGGAAATATCATCATGGGATACACATGTTCATGATGTTTTCTTCCCATCCAATAAGTTTCATCTCTAAGTAATAGCATACAGTAGATTAGGTTTTGAATCATAATGTATATTTTCAAATTATAAAAATACTTAAAATAAATTGAAACCATATCCATAGATAAGGTCATAATCATAAACATGGTTTCTTTGAGAAAAATGTACATTTATTTCATTCATAATAGTTTATAATGAATATCTGAATTCTATTAAGCATATCCCCCATGAGTGTAAAACTAGGTGAAAATTAAGGCCTGTTTTTGTGTACTAGGATAACCTATGTCAATCCCAGAAATCCATGTCGGATTTTTCACCCCAAGTTACATATATTCCAAAACCATGTCCACATGTATTATCCAGTCAAGGACTTGGTGGCTCTAAGGACCCACATAATATACTATAGTACAAAATTCAAGGATTTTATTCTATGTTTATCCTCAAACCCTATCTTAGGGTTCTATTCTCTAATATATGTTTTTCTAAATCTAGTTTCCATGTTTTTTAGTAATATTCTTTTGATACCAAATATAATGTCCCAACCCTAGTAGCTTGGAGCCGGTGCCTTATTTGATTATAGTGGAATGGTTATAAAAAATGTGTATCATAAAGGAACAAATAGTTTAGTAGTTTTGGAAAACCATATAAATATATAATTTTAACATTAAAACATGATGGAAATACGACATATAAAAATTTTTTGAATCACACTCAATCTCCTAGATTATACATGACAGTCATTGATAATATAATTCTTCGCAACCTGGGGAAAATAAAACTTGTAAAATAGGTGAGCTTAGATGATAGTTAAGGGTAAATAATGTGGTGGATGAAAATATAAAAACACGAATGGTTGAATAACTAAAAATTAATGCCTTTAATAATATAGTCTGAATGGCCCAAAGGACTTTTTTTATTTTATTATAGATAATACCCCTTTTAAGGGTTGAAGGGGAACCCATACATGACCCATCGTCCCAAGGCACCAGGCCCGACATGACTCGCAATACATGGCCTGAAGGCCCTGACGCATACCATGCCCATTACATGACCCGTAGGCCCATCCCCCTATAACTTCCCCTCCCTAACATCTTGAATCATTGATCTCCTCAGCTCCCCACCTTTCATTGCTAATCGTATAGCATTGCCCCATACAAAGCTGCACAGTGCCTGGTCCCGATGGCGGCTACCATACCCTCTCATTCTTCTAATCTAGTTAGCTCTGCATTTGGTGGCTGCTACTCTGGTTGCTCTAATCCTCTTATGGGGCATGTTCTGTGTGAACTGGGCTACACCATAGTCTACGTGACCCGAAGAACCTATGGCCTAAAGGCTAGGGATGACCTGAAGGCCCTAGAGACCCGTAGGCCCAAACCGGTGGCCCAAAGGTCCAAATTGGGTGAATAGTTCCAGCTACTACAGTACAGAACATTAAATGCTACAGTACTGCTACAGTACTCCTGAAATTCGCCTCCACCTGGTTTTGAACTCGGGTTTCATAGATGCTAAGAAGGAGCCCTTACCACTCTGGTGCGGGCTCGTTGGCCCTTTAAAAATATACTTTAGCATAATGGGGAAGCAATAAAAACTTATTAAATAATGCCATAAAACATAACCATGGATATTATACTAGGAAAATAATCACATGAATTATCAATATTTAGATTCAGAATGAGGGAATGCACAATTACAGACATCATAATCACATAGTCAATACCTCATTCCAATATCATAAAAACAATTATATCAAGGCCTTGTGCCAAAACCATAATAACTACTATATCAAGGCCTCGTTCCAAAACACTAGTTTGTCTCATGATACCTAACGATGCTTAAAGGGGATATATAAAGACCTTAACATAATGTAATATTTCTAATTCTGTCCTCATATGAACATGGATAATCATAAACAATATAGATATATTTATATTAAAACTAACGCATGAAATGTAAATACATTTCCCAAATCATTAAACATAAACACAAACCATTAGAAGTCATATGGTAAATGGTATCAAGATAAAAAATCCACAGTCAAACTATTAATAATCAATTAAATATAATAATGTAGATGATATCATAAATTATTAATCCCATAATAATCAATAATCATATTGGAACAGGTGTATATACTCTAATAAAATCATCCAGTAATTCTTGAGATAAATACTATTTTACGTTGAAAAGAATATTTATTTGTTTAAATAAAACCAAATTTTTATTAAGGTATTTATTCATATTAAAAAACTGATTTTATAAATATAGATTTTTTAAATAATATAATATATATATCCCTTGAAAATATGTATGAATTCTAGAAATTCCCTTGAAATAGGCTTGTTTATTGGGAATGATTTTTGAAAGATCCTTTTAAAAAATGTGACTACCAAAAAAAATGAAGAAGGATTCTAGTTGGTACACATATATAGAACATTATAACAAAGTTTGTGATGATTATATAATAATAAAAAAATAATTGGGGTTAATAGAGATAAAAAGTGGCCTGGAAAAAAATGGAGGGTTAGGTAGAAAACTTGTACCTTAAGTCGGAATATGCTCCTCTCTTGAACACATGGTCATGTACATTAAAATTATAATTATAAATAACATAATTAATAACATATTATAAATGTATTTTATTTATTAAAATTTTATTATGTTCATTTATGGTCAATTTTAACGGTTAATAGATTCAAAATAACCGTTTTTTGGGTTCTTTTTTCATTAGTTTTCTTGATCGGTTCATTTGTATGGAATTTAATGTAAAATGAGAATTGAATTCCCTAATTAATTTTATAAGTTATTAATGTTCATATATAAGGTTAATTGATAATATAATTTATTTGGTTACTTTGGATGGGGATGAATCGTTACTTAAAATGTTAATGATCAACACATGGATTAATTTGGTGGTTTTCGACCACCACGAAATCATTTTTATTTATAAATTAATACCATGTCTAAAAAATGATTACCAAATATTATAAATGTTATATTACATATCTTATTATCTGGTTAAATTAAAAAATGTTTCATGACCAAAATTGAAGATTTTAATAGATGTTGAAAACTCGTCGTCCTTAAAGGTGATAAATTAACACATCTCAGATGGTATTTTCCATTCTAGTATAAAAGGAGGGGAAAGGGGAGATTATGATTAATTATACCATTATTGTAAAACAATATAGTACATGTAATTTACTGGAGTTATCATAACACTTTTATAACATTATGTGATGAAATAAAAATAAATATAGAAACCTGAATGAAAATAAAAGAAATGAAAAGGGAAATTTACCTCTTGAATATGTCTTCCTTGAGAGTCTCTTTTGGGGAAATTATTTGGTGTTTTTAAGGCATAAAAGACTACTCGACATGGGGTTGGGAATGGTAAAAGGTTTCAGTAAAATTTGGACAATGTACAAGGCTGGAGAAGAGTGAATTGAAGAGGGAGTGATGGGTGGATTTTATAATGGAGGGGATAAGTTATTTCCATTATTTTAATCATTATGTTATTATTTAGGCAAAAGACTATGAATAGTATAGATTCTTTTCACTAAAACTATTATATGTGAATTTTATATTGAACTCGGGGTTCTTAAATCATTCATACATCACCTATGACTCAATAAATCATGTATTTAGCATTTATCATAAATTTCTGTATTTTACTATTCCTCAAAAATTCCATTATATAAGAAAAATTAAAATTCTCACACTAACAATTTTTCAATTTTTAGATTTAAAAATTGAAATCTATTTTATCAAAGTAATAATATAAATTTAATAAATTTAATTTTTAAATAAAATTTTTATTTACTTTAAAAATACATATTTTAAATTTTAAACTGATAATATAATACTATAAAAAATTAACTAAGGTCTCATTAATTTATCCTAAAATATTAAGAAAAATATATATTATTTTAAGAATAAATTTTGTTAAATTTTAATGAAATTTATAAATTTTAAATTTTAAATAATAATTTATTACTAAAAAAATACAAATGCTTAATTGTTAATTTCTAAAATACTCTATTTCATTCATAAGGTGTATTAATTTTTTTATACTTTCATGGGTGAGGATAATATTCCTAAAGAACATATATCTATTTATAAGGGTACATAACTATTTATAAGGGTCCACTACTATTCACCAAAGATGTAAGTTGACTATATTATACTCTAAATATCTTACTGAATATAACTATTTATGTCAGTTTTTCAAAATTCAAATCAAATAGGTGAACAAATTATTTTAACTTTCTAGGTTTTAAAAAATAGTGATCTGAAGAGGCTAAGTGATTATTGCATTCAATATTAAATTTATTTGTAATTCCTCGGGATTTTACATCTACTAAGACACCAACACCCTATGGTGGTTTTAGTAATGCTAAAACATTTACCACGTTCCACCATCACTCTAGAATCAGAGAGGATTCATATCTAGAAGAAGACCTTTTAAGACTAGAATCCATATGTTTGGATCTCCTGTAAGGATGGTACTTTTGAAGCATGTCTTGAACTGTCCTCATGTTTATTAAATGAAAAACCATTAAGGATAAGAACACTTGGATATCACCATAGTTTACAATCAACAACCAAAAAAATGGTTAAGGATCTAGTCCCTCAGTCTCACAACACCGTTGGTACATAAAACAAGTTGGAAGGTATCACCATAACCCAATAAGAACTCCACATGAACTTAGAGATGGTGATAAATAGTGTTGAGGACAAAGAATAAGAACCATATTCCCCCATTCATCATTAAAATGAAGTCATATATTATATAGTGTGGGTACTCCACCCTGATAGTAACCTACTATTGGAGACATTAACCACACATAAACTCAAGTACAGATCCTCCTCTTTGGTGAACAAAATGTGGCATCCCAAGTAAACACATTTGGTATTACTAGATCTCTCAAGACCTTCAAAGAAAATATCCCATGAAATCCTATAGAAAATATCCAAATCAAAAGTTGAGCGAAAGGATTCCTATTGTGTTACTAGGCCACAAAAAAATGTCTATACAGAGGAAAAAGTGGCTCATGAATATGAAAACTTAATTTGAGGTAGGTTAGTCACATGTCATACCTTGAACCATACTCTAGCATCCAGGCCATAAGTGTAACACCCTGAGATTTTTTGAATTTATATTTTCAATTTAATTTAACATTTTCAATTCACAAAATACTAAATATAGATTTTATTTAATATATAGTAACACCATGTATTGGATTATGTTATACTTAATACTATGGTAATCTTGAAATACACAAAACACTTCCTTGGTTAGCGTTACACGCCACACCATGTATCATTAAAACAATAGTTTAATATTATAATTATTTAAATTAGGTAGTTATATACTAGCCAGTAAACAAGTAATATGATTTGAAATAACTAATTTTTAAAAATTATTTATAATGGTTTTGATAATAAAAAATATAATTTTTGGAAGAGCAATTATATGTTTAAAACTAATATATTTGAACTTATCTTCATGTACTTCTATGGAAAATAATAAAATATATTTTATAAATTTATAGAAATTGATATTGATAAAATAAACATTATTCTTGAATTCATGATGTCAAAATTATCTTATGGTAAATGTTTTTTAGTTTTATGAAATGTTTCTATTTTGATGAATAGTGAAAAATACTACATATTAGTTAAAACCTGACATTTTTCATTTAAATTTTTATTTTTTACTTTATATTTATTTTAAAGTAACAATAGATAAATAATATATATATCCAAACAATTTAGTTCATTGGAATCATTTTATAACAGTATTAGATTTAAAAAATTATTTTTCTTTCAATGTCTCTTATACCCTCCTTCTAGCAACATTTATGGGATTAGCAGTAAACCAAATTTTAACACTTATGTGAATTGAATTTATAAAAAAAGATACACATGGATGTCATTAGTATGAAAAATTTGGTCTAATAGGATCAACATATTTTTTGATGCATAGTAACTTTATATTTTTTCCACGATTAAAGTTAAATAGAGTAATTAAAGGTAAAATTAATATTATAATAATATAAAATTACCCTAAAATTTTTCTTAATTTAATTTTATATTCTTTTTAAAATTAAATTGTCATTAGTTTTAACATTTTACCCTTCTTAATCCACCTATGTAAGATTATGATATTTAATATATTTTATTTAAAGAAGCGTTAAAAATATCATATTAAAACTTTTATAACTAAAAATTTTTTAATATAGGTTTATAAATAATAACTATATGACTATAAATATTAATTAGAAATATATGAAATATATAATCATCTAGAAAATTTATTTTTAAATTTTAGAGAAGAAATTTCTTAATTAAAGGGTTGTATAATAATGATGCAGTAATTTCACGTTAATTGATATGTCAAATAAATGATATTAAAATATTAAATATAATATAATATGATATAGTTAATAAAATCCAAAAATGATATAGATAAAATAGACATGTTAGTGACATTTTTGAAATTCTTGTTCGAAGTTATCATGTTGGTACGATATTTTTAAAAATGAAAATATTGAATTTTATCAAAATTTACAAAAATGATACATTAAAAAAAATACATTTTATTAAAGGTTATAAAATTCATTAATATATAATGTACATGAAAATAACAAGTATTGTGAAAATATTTTTATAAATTATCCAATTGGGGTTTATTTTTCATTTTTTAGAAACTATAATAACCCTATATTGTAAAAAAAACAAGTCTTCTTTGTAAAAGATATATTGTTTATATAAGTATTAAATCCACAAGATAATGTTAATTTAATGACATAAACATGCCTACAATTCATTGGTTGAGATATTTTGAATCATTCTCATCTTCTGCTGGATATAACTATCTTTGGATCTATTTGAAATATAAAATCATTTTATAAAAAATTAATAGTATCAAAGTTTCCAAAAGTTCCCTTCCTCCCTCTTATAAAAGGGAACTATTCATTCACCTTAATTAACAATGCTAAATCATTTTTCCATAGACAAACCCTTTCCATTTAATATCCAAAATTCCTCACTAAAAAATATTGTCCATAATTTTGTTACAAATCCATCTATGGTGTCCTTTGGTGCAAATCAAAATGAGATACCCGAAAAAAGAGGTAATTGTTTTATCACCTCTTTTAATGTTCTTCTATTATTCTATTTTATCATTCTATGTTGTTTCCATACCAAAGTAATAACTTTAGAATTAAATATATTTTTATATATTTTGATTATTATGTTATGACCATATTCCTCCTTTTACCCATCCTAGGAAAAACAATATGATCATCTATGCGTATGTACGACTTACCATCTCCACATTGTGTTGTAAATTGTTTTTCTTGTATATATTATTTTAATGGATATGATGATGAATATAAAGGATTTAAATAATAAATATGAAAATATATTTTATCTGTATAATTTATTTTCAATACAATTCATTACCCTTTAACATCATGGTAATGACATTGTGTCTCATGCATATGTACGACTTACAGTCTCCACGATGCAATGAGATTCATTCTCCACATTAACCATTAAATAATGGTTATAAAAATATAAATAATGAATATGTATGAAATAGATGAAATAATAATTCTATTGGTATTATATATATATATATATACATATATGGTAATCACTTTCATCTATACAATATGATAAGAAAACAGAAACAACATTACTGCCTACGTACGCCCTACCGTCTCCATGAATAGTGTGTTTCTTTTCAATTATTTATCTTTTATATAAAATTATATACTTAATATTTATGATATATAAATCCTTTTTTTATTCTAGAAGAATTTAGATTGTGATCTATGTTATAAGGTCAAGAATAACTAGTAAAAACACATATGTTAAACAAAACAATTATTACCTGAAATGTTATTTTAACATGAAAATAATTAATAAATGGGTAATATAAAGTCATAAATGAGTCATTAATGATATAATAAATATTATTATGGTCTTTGTAGAAGTTATTAATATGTTTAAAAACATTATATCAGAGTTTTAAACACGTACTGAATGTATGATACCTAAGGTAAGGGAATTTAATCTCACTTTTAATTTTAATGAGATAAAACCCATGTTCAACACCCATTTATTGTCTGTGGTGTCTGTAATTCTCCTATTTTATTTTAAGTAATTAATAAATTTATCATCATGGTATTTTACAATTCATTTGAGGTTTTTTGGGATTATTATTTGTATGTTTAATGTTGTATGTGATTATTTGAATGAATAAATAATTAATCATTTATCCATTTCAATATTATTGATATTATTTTACATAACTATTTGTTAGAATATAAAATGGTTATAAAATAATTGTATGTATATTTTATTTTTATTAAAAAGTTTTCAAAAATTAATCTATTTATGGTTCTTACTTAAGTGTTAATTTTACAATCTCATTATTATCCAAGGTTGTTTATACACATGTATCTATAGGGACTTATTTATCATCCTTGTCCATTTTTTCAAAAAATGTATTCATAAATTTTTTTAGTATTATAATAATGATGTTTAAAGTCATTTTTACCCATTATTGAATTTTTAATGCATGGTTTTAAAGTAATATTTAGTTCATTTATCAAATGATGGAATTTTTTTGTTTTCTAGAAAAAGTATGAGAATAATGTTTTTTTTAATTATCCAACATTAAATAATTTATTTATGATTTTATAAAACCTTATTACATTGATAATTCACCTAAAATATTAAGGGTTATTGTCAAATAAAATTTTTTCTTCTAAAATTTCATGTCATTTTAAGAAAAACAAACAATTTCAACAAAGAAATTATTTTTTCCTCAATTGCTGTTTTAAATGTTTTTCATGATTCATTTATATTTTTTTAAATTGGTTTCAAAGAAAATGGTTTTGAAAATTTTTTATGATTTAAAAAGTGATTATTATGGAAAATTCATGTTCCAAGTGATCATTTAAAATCCTTCTAAAACTATGATGACACACTTTGTTATTGTTCAAGAATACCATTTGTATTCTTTTTTTAATGGTTTATGTTTTGATGGAATGATATTTGAAGAACCCCATATCTTTTCATGGTTTATGCTTTTGATGAAATGGTAATGAAACCAATATATTTTCCATGGGATACGATATGATTATATGTTCATGATTACTTGTGTTATTTGTTTGATATTTTTTTGTTTTTGTGGAACATATATGTATGATTTCATTATGAGATGGGTGGGACCTTTTTCTCCCTCTAACACATTGGGTAACGATTTATATCTCATAAGATAAACTAATATGGTCTTGGGAGTGAACCTTGACTACTATGATGGCCGTGAGAGTGAACCATGACAACTAAGATGGTATGAGGATTAAACTCATGCTACTAAGATAGACATGGGAGGGATCCATTACTACTAAGACTTAATGGGGAGTAAACACATACAACTAATATAATATTGGTAGTGATTTATTGGAAACTATTGAAATTATTATATGCTTTTGTTTTTTCCAGGATTCAATATTTTATTCATATGTTTTTCTTTCATGTCTATTGTTTTTTATTTCCCTATGATTTCTTTCCTATAAACTGACATTATTTATTCCATGATTCATTTATATGTTATTTTATAAATAGTGTATGATATTATATTTTCATTATCATTATCTTATACACTTATGCACATGATTAAGCTTTCATATCACTCCTTTTTACCCTTACTGAGCATTTGAGCTCACCCATTTCTTATATTTCCTTTCCCTAGGTTATGAAGAAAGGTTTTAGGTTGAGGTAATATAGGTGGAGGTATTTATGGGAGATATTGAATAAATTTCAATAGGATAGAAGATATTGGCTCAATGATTCCAAAGAAACTATATTAATAGGGTCCTATAGGCACCATGAAATATGTTCGGGCCCGTTTTCCCCCAATTTTTCTTAACTGGGCACGAAAAGTTTGTGGTGAGACTCAACATTTTTTTTGGGGTCACTGTTAGTGCCGAATGCAGAGGCCCAAAGGGTTGGGACTGAATCTTGATGGTCCGAGACCGTAGCCCAACAATGATCCCAAGTAGGGGTTCCAGAGAAAACCCCCTTGATATGGAGAAATTAATTTGGCTATGCCCCCAAAGAGGTGTTGTAGAGACCCGAAGCTTGACGTACATGGATATTACATTACTTTTTCAGAATACTTAATACATAAAAAAAACAGACACACAAGTACCGTAATAGTTTAGTGTCTTTGGAAACTCAGAATATAAACATCTAATCATGTTGAAAGATCTTCAACATCTCCCATATCGATCTTTCCCTTTTGTTTTCTTACCTAAAAACGTTCTTTATATCCTGGGGAAAAGAAAACATATAAATGGTGAGCTCAAATTCTCAGTAAGGGTAATCATGGATAAAATAAAACAAATCATATACATTTGAGATTAAAAACATGAACATAATGTTTAAACATCAAAAGCTTGATCAATGACAAAAAACATGGAAGTAAGTAATGCATAGATCATAAAGAAACATTAAGCATGATGAAATAGAATGGTAATAAAACATGTAATTGTGTCAACCATTAAGCATATGATATGATTTCCATATTATCCAAGGCATTGCTTCCAAGACCATCTTAGTGGACAAATTCCCTTTCTGAATCGAGTTCACTCCTCATTCCAGTCTTGTATTACTGAACCGGTTTAACTTTCCGTTCCATCCATGTCTATGTCATGAGATATAAATCATTACCCAATTCATTTGAGGTAGATATAGGTCCCACCCATCTCATAATTAAATCATTCTTCCATGTGCCACAAAATAAACATATATCATTCATAATAACCCAACGAATAAAATGGGTTTCATAAACATCATCCTATCATCACATAATCCATATAAAAGAAATGGATATCATTTCATAATAAGAAAATTGAAACCATATAAATCATAGAGAAATTATACTTAAAACATACACATATGAAATAATGTCATCTTAGATGGAAAATGGTTTTGATAAAGCACTTGAAATGAATTCTTGAGGAAAATATCCTTTCATCTTGAAAATTATTTTATTTTCACAAAATTCCATTCAATTATAAAAGAAAAGGATTTTGTTGAAAATAGTCATGAAATATTTTGGAGTAATCTTCATGAAAATAAGTCTTTATAAAACCGTAAAAATCTTTTCATGCCGTATAAGTTAAAAAAACATTTTTCTCGTACTTTTGCCGGAAAAGTCAAAAAATACCTCGTAATAGAAAGATTCCATACATACCTTGTATTAAAAGTCATAAATGGGTAAAAAAGTCTTTAAAAATAAATGAAAACATTGTTAGAAAACATGGTCATGGATGATAACAATAACCCCAGTAAATACTTACGAATAACAATCTTAGATAAGAATGAGATTGCAAAATTATCCCTTACCTTACGTCCGATATGATTCATATGTATCCAAACCTCCTGTATAATGATTTAAATAATGTCATTGACTTATTACATAATCATATTCATTGTTATGATATCATATATTGTTCACTTATGAATTTATATTACCCATTCTTTTTTAAATTCATGTTAAAGTAGCATTTTGGGTAAAATCATTTCATTTTTCATTCATGTTTTAACCTGTAATTATTCATATGATTACTTAGATCATGATTACTTACATACAGAATGTAAAACATGATTTATATATAATATATATTCAGAATATATATATGTAATAGATCAATAAATGGAAATAAATACAACGTTCATGGAGATGGTAGGCCGTACGTACGCATGAACGCTGTTTTCATTTCCTTATTGAATTGAATGGAATTAAGTAGATGGAAAACATATATATATATACATAAATCCAGTATAATTATTATGTCATATATTTCATGATTACTTATACTTTATAATCATTCATTAATGGTTAATCATTGAGAATGAATCTCATCACTTCGTGGAGACGATAGTCCGTACTTACGCACGAGCGATGATATCATTCCCATGATCGTGGAATTGTATTGAAGTGTATATATAATATTTTAGAATAAATATAACTTTACAATAATCATATATAATAATTATTTACACCATTATACCCCTCCAAGTAAATTGGTGGTGGAAAATAGATTACACCACAGCGTGGAGACGGTATTCCGTACGTATGCACGTGCGGTGATTTCGTTTTCCGTAGGATGGATAGATGGTGAAATAGGTTTGTTTCATACTTATAATAACATATCAGTATATGAGTGATACTGATGTTATTAATTCATAATTAAACAACTAAAGATAAAGAATTAGAAGAAAAAATAATGTTGAAAGAATCGGTAACGGACATTACCTCTTCTTTGAAGCGCCTCTTTGAGACCTCCTCTTAGGGAACTAAAATTGTTCTTTGAAGAAGACCAGAACCTCTAGGATTTTTCTATGGAAATGGGTAAGTGAAATTGGTAGGGGTTGGCCGAGCTTGAAGGCTCAAAATGGTGTGAGGAAGAGAGGGAGGAGATGCCCTTTTATAAGGGAGGAGAGGGGCACCTTTGGAAATCATAAAAATATTAATTTATAATAAATCTAACCCCACTTAAAAACCTCCAAAAATGACACATATTCAAATATTAAATGATGTAGGGTTGTAATATAATCATCCAAAAAAATTTAGACATGTTTGGAAATTATTTTAAACATTATCAACTTTATTTATCCTTATTTAATAAATGTAATTTTATTTGTGGTAATAACATTATAAATTTTAAATTATTACTTATTTTTTGTGAATTGTCTATAATTAGATAATTTATAACATTTTAGACCATATAAATTTAAATTTATAATGTTTAAATATTTTTGTGATTTTTAAACAATTTTATAATATGTTATTTTTATAAAATAACAATAATGTCAATTTTGACACTATTCATTTATTTGAATTTAAATAAAATATATACAGAATATATGTTCAAACTAAAAGCTTTAATAGATTCATAAAAGGTCATATGTATCTATAAAATTAGTGGATCACATTAAATAGTTTATATAATATTTATTTTATTATTTTTAACACCATTTATTTGGTTTATCTCTTAATAAAATAATTACTACAACATTTTTTGTATAATTATTTAATATACCTATTTGTTGAATAAAAATTAAATATAAATTCCTATGATGAATATAAATATATTACCATTCACAATAATACTTTTACTCGAATTTATCATCTTAAAATAAAAATATATAAATTGTTATATTTTTTAAATTATGAGGGTGACAACTTTAGCATCATTTAAAATAAAATAATATAAGTGTCATAATTACTTTTATAAGGCTCCAAATGGTCAACTATTCCACCATTTGATTATTATGGTTTACAGTTACATGACATATACGTTTTGGTCAGGGTTTTGTGCCTTTTAAGGTCACTATTAGTTTAATAAAAACTATATTCTTGATTTTTCACTAGATAAACAATTACTACATTACTATTGTGTCACAATTAATGATAATTATTTAATCCCTAAAATTTCTAAATAAATTAATATTTGGTATATAATTTTATTAGATTTCTGGAGACTATTTATATCTGAAGTTTCATGAAGTTTATCACTCAACTAAAATTATTATACTTATAAGATTTAAGAAAGTGACATGTTGTCACTTTCATTGGTTTTAATAATAATTAAATTATTTTCATGGAAAAAAGTCCATTAAATGAATATAATCCGACCCTTAGGTGATATGGGTCGACTTTTAGTTATCCAATAGGATTTTTCCAAGTGTTAGGGTAATTTTATAATCTTATTTTTACCATTAATTACCCGATTTACCTTTAACTATAGTAAATAAAAAATTACCGTAGTTACAATAAAAAAGTAACCTATTAACATAATTTTGACCCACTGAATCCAAATATGGAATCCATTCTTTCAAATTCAATACACAGAAGTTGAAAAAATTAAATTAAAATTAATCCCATTGTCGAATGAAAATGGGTTTTTGTTTAAAACATTGCAAAATATTGAATTGATTTAACCTACGAATTCAATGTAAAATCAATGCTAATGACATACATTATATTAAACGGTAAAAATATATTCTATTTATACTTTAAAACCATTCAATATTATAATTTAACCATATAAATTATTACGATGAAAAAAGTTTTTTTTAAATAAAATATAGCATGTTTTTACTATTCATTAAAATATGAAAGTTATTAGAATAATATGAAAAAAATTTCCAAAGTAAAATTTTATATCCTTATTCCAAAGAATAATTTTATTTTGTAAAATTGAACTTATAAACATGTCAAAAACTAGATTTAAAGTCGGTGCGCCATCAAAAGGCGGCAAAACTGTATTTTTTTAAAAATACTTATTTTACACGAAAAATTTATTTTGTTCTTATACCATGTTCTAAAAAATGTGTAAGATGAATAATAATGTTATAAAATTTAAAATTTAGTTAATACTATTCAAAACGGCTAGTTCATAATAATATTATAATAACATATAGTTGTTTAGTAAAACCCGGTATTGCGTACAACACACGCTATCGAAGAAGGTCGCGATTGCGTGTAATGCAAGCCAAGTCAGGGTTGAGTATAGTGCAAGACTCCTTTGTTTCTGCGAATAAAAAAATACCTTGAATATATATATATACTCAATGTTTCGAAGAATAACTAATATCAAACAAACTTGAAATTGTGGGTAACACGATCCAGGATTAGTGTTGCGTATACTGCAAGCTAATACGGTGTTGCATATAGCGCAAGATAATCTTGGTGTATCGTACAAAAGAAGATATGAAAGAAATTAAAAAGAATATATCTTATAAAATCTCGGGTTATTACATTCTACCCCCCTTGAAATAAATTTCACCCTCGAAATTCGTCGGGGTTATAAATGGTTTTCTACTTGAAATTTTCTTTAATTGAAACTCACATCGTAAAAATGAATACCAAAACATATCATTAAAAACCAAAGTATGAAACGTAATAGTTACCCAAATAAATTAATCACTGGGTTTCCAAATTAGATAACATAGGTGAAAATATGGATATGGAAGAGAAATATAACCATCATGTTCTGAGAGAGAGTGGTAGAGAACATGGCTATGAAAAATCCATCAATCTCAAAGCCATAAAATTGTGATGATCTAAGGTACCATCTGATTCATTGGATATAAGTTCACTAGGACAACATTTTTGGTTTTCAATATCATTTCCCTAAATATGAAGAATTATATGAAATACTTACTTTATTTCGGTACAATCTCACAGTTGTTCGTGCCTTATTAAATTTCCACTTCATCTCTTAAAGAAATGAAGTTGATTTTTTTTATTCGTGAAGTGTTAACAGATCATGTGATAGAATGATGGGTCATTCCATTTGTTTCAAAGAAAAGGTTAGAAAAAGTGATCAAATATACATAAGCCCATCTATGGTGAGGTTAATCGTATATGATTCCAAAAATGAACTTATATTTCATCTATCATGACACTTAATAATATAATACTAGTTTCTACTAACCAGGGACATTCTGTAGACCAGTGGTATGTGATAAAGTCACGTCGCACTTCGGTTGTGGGTTCGATTCCCACAGCCTTGTCCGACACGATGGGTTGTCGCTCGTCCTACAGGTTGTCCTTTTTCTAAAACTACATTACTATAACATCCCATCAATAATATCAAAAAAATTTCTATCCTTAAACAATACTAACTTATTTCCAACATAATTCATTCCCATCTTTAAGTTTATCCATAATATTTCAGTCCATTTTCATATTATAGTGAAAACGATTACCAGATATTTCATATAACAAAAATTTAAATACCATCGTTGAACCCCATATATCATAAGATATGTCTTTTTGGTCACATTACAAATTTTCGAAGGCCTTAATCATTTATTCTCTTGAAAAATGAATACCCATTGAATCTTAGTGAAAACATGAGTGCTGTCAAAAGTTAACTCTTTCCACATACAAAACCCCAAAATTCTATATACTCAAACCATCATATAACTATTTCCTTATATCAGTCATGAGCTCATGAATACTGTCAAACAATTCAATTTCTCTTTATCCCTTCATTATGTGCATATCATCTTCTTTCCAAAGATATCTCAATCACTTTCCATGGTTACCGGTACCATAAAATTATTGAAAACCACAATAGACCAATACATAAATATTCCAATATTCCACGATACTATATAAAAAATTATTTTGGAATCCCATTACATAAACACTTTATCATTACACAACATTATTTTCATACTCAACATCACAAATATTGATCGCATGAGACTTCCTTTTATCCTTTTCCTTAAGATGTTGCTCACGTTGATAATTATTAACCCGTGGATTAGGGTATTTATTAGCATAATGCCCCATTTACTTGCACTTGAAACATTGAAGTGTTGGTGGTGCGCTCTTCGCAGTCTTTTCTTTATTCAAATCATTAGAAAACATTTTTCCATTACTTTGACACTGAGCTACACGATGACCTTCTTTTCCACACTTAAAACATTTTCTAGTACCTTTTAGGCAATCTCCACCATGCTTCTTTCCACACATTGAGCATAAAGAATCATTCATCTTCTTTCCACCATTGTTCTGGGATTTCTCCTTGAACTCCATTATTCGTTTATTGTCAAAAACATGAGATGGATATGTTACACCAACTTCCAGTTCTACCTTGATAGCACAACTCACAATTTATTCATAGTAGCTGAAGTCTCTTATAGCTAATGCCCTTCGAAGACATGGTTTTAAGACACTGAAAAATCGATCAACTTTACTTTCAGGTTGGATGATAAATCCAGATGCATACCTTTCTAGTCTTGTAAAATTCTATTCGTATATACCAACAGATTCATCATCCTTCTGCTTAAGCTCAAGATACTCCTTCTCCATATTTGTTCGAAGAATACGAGGGAAGTACTTATTGAAAAATATGTTCTTGAACTCGTCACATTCCATGGACTCAATTTCATCTTGGGGCCTTGTATTCTTAATTAGAGTCCACCACTGGTCTGCTTCACCTTCTAAATGGTAAACAACTAGAATGACATTATCATGTTCCGAACAGTGAAGTATGGAAAATATCTTTTCAATGGTACTGATCCATTGTTCAGCGACAAGTGGATCAGAAGACCCATTGAAAGAAGGTGGACATTGCCTCGTGAAGGACTCAATATAATATTGTTCCCTCCTCTGCTCATTTGGAAGTCCAGAATGATTCATAGCTTGTGTAAGTATAGCAATAAGATTTTTCACTCCATCTCCCATAATGTTGGTTTGTTCAGGTGGACAATTATTGCATCGTTCATTACATTGATCAACATGGTTCCTTTGGGTTCTATCCATCGTCTAAAACCCAAAAAGAATAGTGTGAGAGGAAAAAATCATGCTAGGAAAACAAAATAATAATGGGGGAGTACCTTCAATATCTAACATCTTAGGTTTAATTCTAAGATCGACAGTGCAATTCTAGGATTATAACCTATACGTATACTTAACCTTAGGGACATCCGTAGACATACCTTAGAAATATTTCTAGGGATCTCACTAAAGTTCTCACATCCTATTTTACAAAGGTTCACTAAACCTTTCCTATGATACCAACAGTAGAGACCCGAAGCTTGATGTACATGGAAATTACATTACTTTTGCGGAATACTTAATACATAACAAAAACATACACACAAGGACCGTAATAGTTTAGTGTCTTTGGAAACTCGGAATATAAACATCTAATCCTGTTAAAAGATCTTCAATATCTCCCGTATCGATATTCCCCTTTTGTTTTCTTACCTAAAACCTTTCTTTATATCCTGGGGAAGAGAAAACATATAAATGGTGAGCTCAAATGCTCAGTAAGGGTAATCATGGATAAAATAAAACATATCATATACATTTGAGCTTAAAAACATGAACATAATGTTTAAACATAAAAATCTTGTGCAATGACATAAAACATGGAAGTATGTAAGGCATAGATCATAAGGAAACATTAAGCATGATAAAATAGCATGGGAATAAAACATGTAATTGTGGAAACCATTAAGCATATGATATAATTTCAATATTATCCAAGGCATTGCTGCTAAGACAATCTTAGTGGACAAAGTCCCTTTCTGAATCGAGTTCACTCCTCGTTCTAGTCCTGTATTACTGAACCAGTTTAACTTGTCGTTCCAGCCACATATATCTCATGAGATATAAATCTTTACCCAATGCATTTTAGGGATATATAGGTCCCACCCATCTCATAATCAAATCATTCTTACTTGTTCCACAAAATAAACATACATCATTCATAATAACCCAACAAATAAAATGGGTTTCATAAACATCATCCCATCATCACATAATCCATATAAGAGAAATGGATATCATTTCATAATAAGAAAATTTAAACCATATAAATCATATAGACATTATACTTAAAACATACACATATGAAATAATGTCATCTTAGATGGAAAATGGTTTTGATAAAGCACTTGAAATGAATTCTTGAGGAAAATATCCTTTCATCTTGAAAATTATTTTATTTTCACAAAATTCATTTAAATTTTAAAAGAATAGTATTTTTTTGAAAATAGTCCTGAAATATTTTGGAGTAATCTTCATGAAAATAAGTATTTATAAAACAGTAAAAATCCTTTCATTCCGTATAAGTTAAAAAAACATTTTTCTCATACTTTTGCCGTAAAAACCAAAAAGTACCTCATAATAGAAAGATTCCATACATACCATGTAGTACAAGTCAGAAATGGGTAAAAACAACTTTAAACATAAATGAAAACATTTTTAGGAAACATGGTCAAGGTTGAAAACAATAACCCCAGTAAATATGTACAAATAACAATCTCAGATAAGAATGAGATTGCAAAATTATCCCTTACCCTACGTCCGATATGCTTTGTATGTATCTGAACCTCCTATATAATGATTTAAATAATGTCATTGACTTATTACAGAATCATATTCATTCTTATGATATCATATATGGTTCACTTATGATTTTATATTACCCATTCTTTTTTAAATTCATGTTAAATTGGCGTTTTGGGTAAAATCATTTCATTTTTTGTTCTTGTTTTAACTTGTAATTATTCATATGATTACTTAGATCATGATTACTTACATCCAGAATGTAAAACATGATTTATATATAATATATATTCAGAATATACATATATATAATAGATCTATAAATGGAAATAAATACACTATTCATGGAGATGGTAGGTCGTACGTACGCATGAACGTTATTTTCATTTTTTTATTGAATTAAATGGAATTAAGTAGATGACATACATATATATATACATAAATCAATTATCATTATTATGTCATATATTTCATGATTAATTATACTTTATAATCATTTATGAATGGTTAATCATTGAGAATAAATCTCATCGCGTCGTGGAGACAGTAGTCCGTACGTACGCATGAGCGATTATATCATTCCCATGATCATGGAATTGAATTGAAGTGTATATATAATATTTCAGAATCAATATCACTTTAAAATTACCATATATAATCATTATTTACACCATTATACCCATCCAAGTAAAGTGGTGGTGGAAAATAGATTACACCACAGCGTGGAGACGGTATTCCGTACGTACGTACGCGCGGTGATTTCATTTTCCGTAGGATGGATAGATGGTGAAATAGAGTTTTTTCATACTTGTAATAACATATCATTATATGAGTGATAATTATGTTATTACTTCGTAATGAAAAAACTAAATAAGAATAATTAGAAGAAGAAATAAAGTTGAAAGAATCTGTAACGGACATTACCTCTTCTTTGAAGTGCCTCTTTGAGACCTCCTCTTAGGGCACTAAAATTTGTCTTTGAAGAAGACCAGAACCTCGAGGATGTTTCTAGGGAAGTGGGTAACTTAAATTGGTAGGGTCTGACTGATATTGAAGGCTCAAAATGGTGTGAGGAAGAGAGGGAGGAGATGCCCTTTTATAAAGGAGGAGAGGGGAACCTTTGGAAATCATTAAAATATTAATTTATAATAAATCTAACCCCACTTAAAAACCTCCAAAAATGACTCATATTCTAATATTAGATGATATAGGGTTTTAATATCATCAAACAATAAAATTTAGATATGTTAGGAAATAATTTTAAATATTATCAACTTGATTTATCCTTATTTAATCAATTTAATTTTATTTGTGGTAATAACATTATAAACATTAAATTATTACTTATTTGTTGTGAATTTTCCATAATTAGATAATTTATAACATTGTAGACCATATAACTTTAAATTTAAATTTTTTAAATTTTTTTGTGATTTTTAAACAATTTTATAATATGTTATTTTTATAAAATAACAATAGTGTTAATTTTGACACTATTCATTTATTTGAATTTAAATAAAATATATACAGAGGATATGTTCAAAAAAAGCATAAATAGATTCCTAAAAGGTCATATGTATCTAGAAAATTAGTGGAGCACAATAAATAGTTCATATAATATTTATTATTTATTTTTAAAACCATTTATTTGGTTTATCTCTTAATAAAATAATTACTACAACATTTTTGTATAATTATTTAATATACATATTTGTTTCATAAAAATTAAAAATAAAATCCTATGATGAAGATAAATCTATTAACCTTAACAATAATTTTTTTACTAGAATTTATCATCTTAATATAACAATATTTAAATTGTTATATTTATTAAATTATGAAGGTGACAACTTTGGCATCATTTGAAATAAAATAATATAAGTCTCATAATCACTTTTATAAGGCTCCAAATGGTCAAATATTCGACCATTTGATGATTATGGTTTATATTTACATGACCAATATGTTTTGGTCAGGGTGTTGTGCCTTTTATGGTCACTATTAGTTTAATTGAAACTGTATTCTTGATTTTTCAATAGATAATAAATTTCTACATTACTATTGTGTCACAATTAATGATAATTACTTAATCCCTAAAAATTATAAATGAATTCATATGATGTAGATAATTTTATTATCTTTCTGGAGACTATTTATATCTGAAGTTTCATGAAGTTTATCACTAAACTATAATTATTATACTTATAAGATTTAAGGAAGTGACGTGTTGTCACTTTCTATGGTTTTAATAATAATTAAGTTATTTTCATGGACAAAAGTGCATTAAATGAATCTAATCCGACCCTTAGGTGATATGGGTCAACTTTTAGTCCTACAATAGGATTTTTCCAAGTGTTAGGGTAATTTTATAATCTTATTTTTACCCTTAATTACCCGATTTACCTTTAACTATAGTAAATAAAAAATTATCGTTGTTACAATAAAAAAAAGTAACCTATTAACATAATTTTGACCCACTGAATACAAATATGGAATAAATTTTTTCAAATTAAATACAAATAAGTTGTAGAAATTAAATTAAAATTAATCCCATTGTCGAATGAAAACGGATTTTTGTTTAAAACATTGCAAAAGATAGAATTGATTTAACCTATGAATTCAATGTAAAATCAATTCTAATGACATACATTATATTAAATAGTAAAAATATATTATTTTTATACTTTAAAACCATTAAATATTATAATTTAACCACATAAATTATTACAATTAAAAAAGTTGTTTTTAATTAAAATATAGCGTGTTTTTACTATTCATTAAAATATGAAAGTTATCAGAATAATATGAAAAATTTATCCACAGTAAAATTTCATATCCTTATTCCAAAGAATAATTTTATTTTGTAAAATTGAACTTATAAACATGTCAAAAACTAGATTTAATGTGGGTGTGCCATCAAAAGATGGCAAAACTGCATTTTTTGAAAAATAATTATTTTACCCAAAAAAATTATTTTGTTCTTATAACATGTTCTATAAAATGTGTAAGATGAATAATAATGTTATAAAATTAAAAATTTAGTTAATACTATTCATAACGGCTAGTTCATAATAATATTATAATAACATATCGTTGTTTAGTAAAACCCGGTATTGCGTACAACACACGCTATCGAAGAAGGTCGTGATTGCATGTAATGCAAGCCAAGTCAGGGTTGAGTATAGTGAAAGACTCCTTTGTTGCTGCGTATTACAAACTAAATTGAATATATATATATATACTCAATGTTTCTTAGAATAACTACTATCAAACAAACATGAAATTGTGTGTAACACGATCCAGGATTAGTGTTGCGTATGCTACAAGCTAATACGGTGTTGCGTATAGCGCAAGATAATCTTGGTGTATCGTACAACAGAAGATATGAAATAAATTAAAAAGAATATATCTTATAAAATCTAGGGTTATTACAGGTGCTAAAGGTACCTAAATGTAAACACCTATGCACCACCTTACTGGAGCTGGAAAAGGGTATTATTTTGGGTATGTTCTCAATATGGAAACCTAGTTAGGCAAAATAACTAGTGGCACACAATACTACATGGGTTCCACCCATTTGGAATGCAACCACTAATATTCCATAAAGTTGGAGTGCAACCAACATGCGCGACCAAACGTATTCCACCATGGGTCCTATTTTTTCTTATAAACCGAACCATGGGGCCTTCATTTGTATGGAAACATTTCCCTAAAGCCTAATTACTTATCTATTCTCCATAGTACTTAGCCCATGTCTTCGGAAAAATTCATGGTAGTTCATTAACACCTTTAGTGGATGAATTAACGTATGATCATTGGAATTAAGTACTTTCAGTGTTTTAAATCCATAACACTTCAATTCCTAAAGCTCCCAACCTCTCTAAATCATAAAGACTTGCGCACCACCAATTCCACTCACTAGAACATGAGAACCACACATATGGTAATACCTATGAATACTCTGGAAGGATTGATCCAAGTCTCACCCAAGTATTAACATCCATGGTGTTCACCACATACGTGAACACCAGATTCGCCCAAGCCAACTTGTATGCCCATATATGCATGCCAGATTCATACTTGAGTGCCCTCTTTTGATTCACCTATTCTCGTCAGTCTAAAATCAATCAATCCTTCTTTAATGCAATTCATGGTAAGGATTAGTCTTCATTGGAACCCTTTTCTGAAATTTATTTTGTTGAAAATTACACCAAACCTCCTGAATTATCAAGCCTTCAGGAAAGGAATATCAACCTGTATTTTGTTTGGGTTATTATATCCACAGTCAGAGGTTTCCCACATTTGTTTCATAATGGGGTTAGGATTCCTGTATTGTTTACAGGTTTGTATATCCGTAGTCACCTAGACAGTTCTCCTATCAACAATATGGGGATGTTACTGGTTTAGAGGATTATGGTTTGGGTTTTGTCCTCCAATTTTTGTCTCTAAGAACTGGAACCTTAGGACTCTGGTAGGGACAGTAAAGTTCAAACTTTATTCTCCATTCATATAAAGGAAAAGTCTCCCTCCCCTACCAGAGTCAATTTTAGGGCAGCCATCCTAGTGTTAGCACCTAACCTTTCAAATAGGAGGTAACAATGTTTCCCCTAACTACTTCCTTTACCTTCACTCTTTCTTACATTTGGACCTTTTCCAATGTAATGTGAATAGAGGGAAGACTCGTCACTTCTCCCTCTTCCATGGTTTCATATCCCTCTTCCACCATTTCAGCCATAGTCACACCCTCTTCCAGTAGTAGAGAAGTAAATGTGTGGGTGCATTTGTTGAATCTTTGACATACTCTTGTTTCTTACACTGAGTATGACTCAAGTGGTCTTAGATATTTTTAGAGATAATTTTTTTATAAATTCATGAATGAAATACAAGATCTATGATTACCACCATAATTGTGATACGTGGGCATCCTTATCAGAGCCTGAGATCAGTGGATATCCTCTTCAAGAATCCAACCCTAATTCCCTTTATATAGGTGTTCCCCTTTATAGTAAGCCCCAAATTAAAAACCCAAATTATCAAGGTATCCTTTTCAGGATGTAAGCCCATACTAATTTCTCTCAAAGGAATACACTCTCCTGGGAGACTTATCAAAGTACAAAGGATTTGATTCCCATCCAAATAGGATATGTAGGAATCCTCCTTAAGGGTCAAACCAAACATTTCAAATCATCCATGTTCTTCAGGGGCCATATTCCCAACATTGCCTAATCATACTTGGATGCCTATATTCTTTCACTACTGCTTGGGATGCATAGGTATAAGTCCAACACCAAAACATGACTAAAAACCCTTCACATAGATTTCCATACCATATGACATTAAACTGTATAGTTTGGTCCTTATCAGATAACCATAAAAGGTATGATGTGTCCCATTTAGAGGCACCGAAGATCAAGGGTTCTTCTTATTTTCACAAGGATATGTTGGTATCCATTTCATGGGTATAATCCCAGTATCAAAACAACCATCATCTCCTTGGATGACATTAAATTCCAGAGTTCCCCACTGAGTAGATTAAAAACATGAATTATCATAATGATGATTAATAGAATCTCTAAATAATATATAAGAGGATACCAATGATGGAGAACCTCAAATACATATAGATGTCTCCATTAATGAATAACCTCGAATATATTCAAATGATTATAAATTCACACATGCTAATCATTTATTGAAAATTGAAAGGGTATCCTACGTTATACTTGGTTAATTAATAAGGATTCATGAAAATATCTCAAATATATAAAGAGTTTCCTGGTGAAGAAAATAATTCTCCCCAAAAGGGTGTGATGAGTCCGATCTCCCATCCCTGCGACCAATGTATTTTGTCAAGTATCCCAAGATCAAACATGAAAAACTTCTACCTATGGGAAAAAGGTACCTTTTGGATAAATAAATATTGGATGTTTCCAATTCCCGGAATAAATCCAATGTAAACTACTTGGAACTAGTGATTCCTAAACTAGAACACACGTTCCATGAACTATGAAACAAAAATGGTGAACTTTAAGTGAATCCTTAACCAAGTTAATAATGTTACCCATGTGTCAGGACCATATCAATTGATAATCGAATTCTAGAAAAAATAATCAATAACATGTGTATCCATATAAAAGATGATTCTTTAATAGAGTTTATTGTTGTTTTCTAGTTTTTTGAGAACTATCTTCACTCCATAATGGATTCCTTCAAACATGCACCAGTGAATGCCCCAACCATTACTCAAGATAGATATTCATCCATGGGAAGGAAATCATCCCCAACATAGAATCTTCAATGCTGGGTCTCCAATGTACGAGTAAGAGAATACAGTAATCACATTACTATCACAACCATGGATGCTTCCTGACTGACTCTCTAGGTTAATAATAACCCTCGATCACCCGGTCAGTGACGACTGTTGGTCAAGAAGCAAATGGTTCCAACCACTATCTTCAACCATTTTGTGTTTTTATCCATATAATTCTACAACCAGTCCCTACCCTAATATTGGGAACTGGATCAAGAGGTAACTCATGTCCTCAATTCATAAATTTAGGTGTCCTTCTTGAGGAATCCCCCCTAAAATCACTTCCGGCCAAATAGTGTAGAAATGAACCCCAAACATGGTGGGGGTGTTGAATTTAGTTGTTTATCCCAAGTAACTCATACTCAAGAACAGAAGACAAAATTATAAGGATAGTGTCTGGCCAACATGGAGATGGTTCTTAACTTTTTCCCCTTCAGAGATGTCCATCAACGTAACTTGATGGAAAACAATGACAGAGCACATACAATCATCTGTCCTAATTCCCCTACCCAGCAGACTCATTTTAAAGCGACCCACCAATCATGCTAGTTAAATATGGTGGAGTACCATGAATAGGAACATACACATATTTACAAACTATCTGCCAGTCAGCAGGCTCTTCTGACTGCATTTAAGGAATCCCGCCAATCAAATGCGCTGGAAACTGGTAAACATGAATGTAGACTTGATTACATTCTCAAATTCTGCTAGCTGTCTCATCTTCCAGTCTTGAAATAATTCTATCAACCATTATTGATGGAAATCAGCTAGCAATAACATACACATGCTATTATTCATCAAGAATTCAGAGAATATTTTTTGGTAACACCTATAAAAGTCAGTGAGAATGCTTTTATAAAAAATCTAGGGTATACTAAACTCTCTTCCCCCATACAAAAGTTTTATCAATATTCACTTACATGAAAAAGAGGACATGAGAAGGAAAATACACCTAATTCAGATACAGAATTTATGCATATTCTTATTTAGGCAACTTAAGTTAGAAAAACACATCTTAGCGAAGGGGAAATGGAAGACACAAATTCCATCCCATATTCTGGAAGAATGCCAAAATATCCTAACAACAACCTTAGTAGTACCAAGGTAATATACACATTACTCTATCCCAACACCTAGGATTTCAGATCAGTATTCCATTCCAGAGCAGATATATACCTCATTTCTAGCCCATGAAGGTTATGGGACAATCCCCCCAACATCCTTTTGGTCATTTTTTTTCTAATGTATCAGAGAAAAAAGTGACTGATCCTTTTTTTAATAAATAATTTCAGAAGCATCAACTTTTCTCAGACCAGGTGGAGAAACCTATAGTAAAAGATCTTGTAGACATGTTTAACATGAGAAATCAATTAGTTAACGGAGATATACTAGTCATGTTCTAAAATTTGGAAAACTCTCAATACAACATTCCAGAATTGATGGTAGAAGATTCCATTCATGATGTACACCTCAACTTATGGAAAACTGTTTGTCATTTTAAAGTCCAATTATTACCATATGATGAATATAAAAGTCATGTAAATGTAATAGAAGGATTAAAATTCCAAATTGATTTGATTTATCTCTCAGTTTCCTAACATCCTAAGGGTAAGAAGCAATAAATAACCCTTCAGTGTTCATGCCATGATGCTTTAAAGAGGATACACCAGTTAATTTCTGATACACCATATGATGTTCATATCAGAAGAAAATTATCACTTGGAGAATTTCATTTTACTGTTCCCTAGAATCATAAAAGTCCTCCAAAATTGGTCTACAGAAAATGTTATTTCCCATGACTGGCTAAAATAAATATATTTTGTATGTAATAAAGTATATGCTTGAGAACAGGCCTTAACAACATATCATTAGAGTCATGTCAACAAAAAAAAGGTTGTTGAGATAATTTTTCATCTTGAATCAGATAATCGTAAGTATTCTACCTTCTTAGATGATGTTAGCCTTCATATTACACTAATGTCTAGAATATCACATCGATTTTCTGAAATAGGTCACTTGAGTGCTTGTCGGATAATTAACCCATACAATATCCCCACAAAATTCAAAAAATCAAGAAGAGTAGTGGAGTGAATATCAGCCATTGAAGTTCAAGATCCCCCCATCCTGTAGGGCTAGGGACTAATTTAATTCAACCATCAAATTCAATGAACAATGTTCGATGGTTTAATGAAGAAGAACATGATCCACCCCAACCTATAGGGCTGGGGGATTTTTCACATCTACAATCCCCTCCTTAATGGAATTCAGTTTTTTCCTTATCAGGGAAGAATCCCCAAAGAAAATTCCCAACTGAACTATCTAGGGATTCGATTTAGGTTATTGTATGTAAAATATTTCATGGGAATTCATCACATTTGGGAATGTAGACTCATGAAATATACAAAAGGAGACAATCCTACAATGATACTGACATAATTCCATATATATATTATGTGACAGTGAATGCCATTATCACCATTGCAGAAGATCCTCCTGCAAATGAGTCTAGTTCAAGGGAATCTGAAGAAGAATTTATTATCTATAATATGGTACACAATAAAGAAAATGAAATAGGTGTGTTTAACCAGAATTAGAGGCTTACCCAGAATCTAGGTATTCCCTCATGTAATCAACTGCCACCCCTTTGAATAGAATCTAAAAGGGGGAAATCTAATATTTAGATCATGTCTCACTTTTTCATAGGATAAGTTCAATTTCTTTCACCTGAAGAATTATTTTCACAAAATGAAGTCGATATGAAAGAGTTAAAAAGACTCAATTCAATGTTACATAGATGTATCATTTTTTCTAGACATGCTCCCCAAAGAAGATCCTCAACATTCATATCCTGTAGGGTCTCCTCAAAAAAGAGGAATTTTGTTACTACAGATGCAGATAATGAATTACCTTTATTGGGTACACATCTAGGTCATCATTATACACATCTTTATAGGACTATCCACGTGGGTTATCTAAGACAAATACCTCCAGCACCACCACCAAAGGTTTTTCCAGTCGTTACAACAATTAAAACTCTAGCTTCTATACCTATACAGGTCCCATATCATTTATATATATCTCAAATGATTATGAAAAAATTGAGGCATTAACAACTCAATAGGATTTTGTATAAGAATGGCTAGAAGAAATTTATCTAGAATCGAGAGCTTACCCTGAATGGGTGGATCTGATCCCTCCCCCACCAAATTTTGTGAATACTAAAATACTAATATTTAATGTTTTGGGAGATCCAATGCTACACTTAATGCATTTCAGTAATCATTTCGATCCCACGATGGGAATCCCTCAAAAACAAGGAACATTAAATATTTTATTCTCTATTTAATTATTACGGGACTAGATTTTTTCAGTTATACAAGTTTGAAATCACAGTTATTTACTGTATGGGAAGATCTCTGGTAGAAATGTCTTCTTCAATTCAACTCAATACTGCCGAATACAACAATTATATATCATAAAAATTGAAAACAAAAGGAAAATGAATGCATTTCAGATTTCATTTCTCAATAGAAGGGATTAACATATTCCTTAAACTTGACACTCCCTTAGGAATAATTTCTTCAATTTGTGTAGAAAATCTACATGGTGAGTTATACACATCATTGATCCTTGTGAAATACATAGGAGGGTTTTGAGACCTTTCATCTATTGCCCAATAGGAAGAGGATTCCATTGTGGAAACTAAAGTTAAATCTTCTATAATTCCATGAACTCTGGTAAGGATAATAGGGAAAGAAGCAGTAGATACAGTCACACTCAAGCAAGCACCCATACATGCTTCATCATCCAAACCATCATCATAGAGAAGGACTCCTCCTCCCGATTGTCAGAAGCATTAACCGCCTCATAAAGATGTTCAAATATATCAATGAAAGAAATAGTTTAAGGGGTTAAAGAACAAAGTTCATTCTTTTCGCAATGAATAGGTTACCAGTTACTCTATATCAACTTTGGAAAACAATTTGATTCAGTTTACAAGGTCGAAGAAACCAAACAAATAATGAGATGAAGATCTTTTGAATTATTTTCTATTTCAAGGATGCTGGGGAATCCCATTCAGGAGTGTTTTTTTAAATACATCCTGCAAAAAATGGTGGACTCCAGACAGGTAAATCAAAAAAGTTCATTTTCCCATAATGCATGTGTTACTACTACTGACCCATAGAAAGATGGAGAATGGCAGAAATAACCCCTTCAATTTGAATTATTGGTGCCTTGAAATAACCCCTTCAATTTTATACTCAGTATTCCTATGTTTACATGGTGTTTGGTAGAGTGGGCAGTTATTTTGAAATATATTGATATTTATTTTGTGCCTCAGAAGGAAATAAATAGCATGGCTTTGGCGGATTTCTTTTCTGAATATCCATATGCAAAATATATATCATTGAATTCCAAAATTCTCTATGAATAGGGCTACTCTACTAAAGATAATCCCCAACCATGGGAAATGTACATTGATGGTGATTCCAAAAGCTTAATAGTCAACATAATAAAAAATCCTTAACTCAACAAAATTGTGATAGAAATTGTACTTATCTCCATAAAAAAGGCACATTTTCCATATTAATTCATGTTTTCAGAAGGTAATACCAATAATGAAATATAATCTCATGTTCTAATGATATGCATGGAATTGGCGCTCTAGGTACATGTGATCCACCAGAAAGTGAAAGGTGATTCAAAGTTGGTAATCAAACAAATCAATGTGAATTTTTCTATAAAAAGGAAGATTTAATCCCTTTGTGAGATTATGTTAGAGGTTAATGGATTAATTTCCTTTAGAGACAACATTGTATTATGTCCTATGATCAAAAAAAGCCCATGGTGATACACTGGCTAATGCATTCACAACACGGGAAGATCCAAATCGGGATGAGACAATCATTTGTATTTCCCATGGTCATGTGGTTTCACTTTTTTGTTCAAACAATAATGGAGGAAATTATTGAAATTATCCCTATTTATGAGACATATGGTCATACCACAGGATGGATGACACCCATTATGGAATACCTTCAATATAGAGTATTTTAACCAGATAGAGCTAAAAAAGAATAGTTTTGATGAAAAGTGTCCAAATTTTCTCTTTATGAATTTCTAGATCACCAGAAAATCCTCTACAAACAAGGATTAGATGGAATCATATTCAGTTGTATTGATAGATAATAAACTTTATCTATAATGAAATAAGTACATACAGGAGCTTTTGGTTCTCACCAGTCTTGCCAAAGGCTTTCTAATCAAATTTAAATGCTTTGATACTTCTAGCCTTCAATGATTCAGGATTTCACAGATTTTGCCAAGAAATGTTATCCCTAACAAGTGTACAAAAACATCATTCATAAACCCCCAATGTTTTTACATACAGATAAATACTCCATAACATCTTCCACATGGGGAATGGATGTAGTAAGACCTTTTCCTTGAGTTACAGTTAAGCAGTTCCACTATATTCTTACTGCTACTGACGTCGTCTCCCAATGGACTAAGGCAATACCTATCAATGAAATCAGATCCAAAATCATTTTTAGTTTTTTAAAAACTAACATAGTCTCATGATTTAATGCCCCTCATACTATATTTATAAGAAATTGCCCCAGTATCTACTCTGTTGAGTTAAAGAAGTTATAATAGAAGCACAATATCAAATCAATCCATTCATCTCGCTATCATGCAACAAACAATGGAAAGATAGAGGCTTTAAATAAGACCCTATAAAATATACTCTAGAATATGGTGGATAAATATAATAAATCATGACATGATAAATGTTTTCATGTTTTATGGGATTATCATACTACTACCCGTACTTCCACTCCGGCAACTCCATATTCATTGGTCAACAGAACAAATGCAGCCTAGACAATTGAAATTAAATTTCCATCACTCAGACTTTCAATCAGTGATTAGTTATATATAGATGAAAATTCTCAAAAATTATTTTATGAGATGGAACGATTATACTAAAAAGATTGCATACATTGTGTCATTTAGAAGCCTTCTATAATAGAATAGTGCATGATTTTATCAAGAAAGTTTCCCGCTGTTCATTTCATCAAGGAGAATTGGTATTAGTCATCAGGACCCTAATGATATAAGAAAATAAGCCTCCAAATATTCAGTTAATGTGGGAAGGAACTTATTCAATTTATATGGTCTACACAAATAGAGCTTATTCTGTAATCTGAATTGAATGAGAGATTATTAAAAATTTTAATAATGAGATATTCTTGAAGAAATAGTTTGTGTATCTACACACAATTTCCTCACTACATGACTCTAAACTACGCATCACAATTTCTTAATTGTAATGCATAACAACCATAAGCATCCAAGCAGCAAAACGATAAAATGCATAGCATCAATTGTCCTGTCTATACAACATTAAATTGCATGACATTATTGTTCCTTGTTATATGACATTAAAAATTATTGTTAACGTCTTCTTTATTTGATGTTAAGTGTTTCCATCTGAAATCATCATTAACATCATTGGTACTCCTTAATGGAACATGAGTTCCATTTCTCCATATTTCAAAATCATATCTTCATTGGGGCGTCATTTCAAGAAATACATGTTGCATGATTCTCATATTCAATGAGATACATAGAGATGCCTGGATCTCCAATCTTGGTCCCATTTATAATGAATAAATTTTTCTCCCTTTTCCTCCTCCTATATATGAACCAGTTCTATACAGATTTATCTTTTAAGCTACATGGTTTGATCTTCATACCATTTTGTGTTTTATGTTTAAAGATTCTTCTAGGATGTGTTAAAATCCCCCATCTCCCACATCAAACTCAATTAGTGTGGAAAATGATTGTTCAAGAACTATGTTTGTCTTTATTCTCATCCCTATCAGATACGTAGAGATGCGTAAGTCTCCATTTATTGGCCCTGCCATAATAAAAATCTCCATTTTCTCCCTATATATGAATCAGACCTACATAGGGAATGTTAGAAATATGTATGGCTTGATTCTCATCCATTTTAGATACATAGTGACACCTGGGTTTAATTACTTGGTCTAGCAAAAATATTCCTTCTCTATATCAAAATCAATTCATGTTCTCACTACATGACTCTAAATAGCACAACATAATATTAATTCAAAGAAAATAAGGAATTTCTCCATTTAACATGTGAGTCAGACACATGTAAAAGACTCCAAACACTTGGAAAATATTGATCAAAATAATTCCCATGTTCATTGAGCATTACCCCCTTCCATATTTCACACCCTTAATCTTGAATATTTTTAGATATTCATAATATTTCTTACAATGTTTTTGTTATTGAGTTTCTAATATATGAGAACAATTTTTTCTGACTATGAAGTATGTTCCATTTTGTGGACTTTCATAACTTTCCTACATAACATGCATGTCAGTCAAAAGATACAACTATTTGAATGTGTAGAATATTCCCTAGTTGGCCTTGCATAATACAGGCCCCATAACAGGTTTGTCAAATAATGGTTATTTTGTTCATGGTTAAAGTGTCCTTTTTCAACTTCAAAAATTGATAACAATATACACGAATCTATATGTTAAAGCAGTCATTAATTTATATTTCTCTGATTACATTTCACTCAATCTCAAAGTATTTGAGACCATAGTTTACACATTTCCATCTCCATGTATTCAAAGAAATATGAAATAACCTTCAATCACATGAAATAAAATCATATATATTGTTTACAATTATGGTCATTGTCGTATGAACAAAAACTATTGACACCATACATCCTATGTTTAGGTTAGACCTTTTTATAAATCCTTTATTATATTCTTTGAAAATCAATATTGGAAATTAGTTTTCCATAATCATGTACCTTTTTCATAAATCAAACTCTATGCGTTGGAAAATATGAATCTCCATAAACATTATTATGATTTTAGAAATAAAATGTCAAACATTTGAGAGCTCTGTTTCCTAACTATGAAATACGTTCCCCCGGAGGCCTTGCATAAAATTGGCTTACATAATATGATAGTATGTCAAAAGATACCACTATTTGACTATGCAGCATATGACCAAGTTGGCTATGTATAATACAACCCCATAATGGTGTTTTTCAATTAATGGTAATTCTATTCTTATAAAAGGTTTCCTCTAATGCATTTAGCCCTTTTCCCATATCATTCTACATATCCAATAATAATTAAATCACAGTTTAAAATTCTTCACTTCTATACCTGAATATGGTAGTCTATTTCTAAAAAATATATCAACAAATTAATAGAGTCTCAAACCGTTGGTCGAAGATAATGACCTTAAATTAAAGCCTCCCAATTTCCTTACTATATGACTTAAAACTGCACAATATAATGTCCTCACTGATGACTTAAAACTATGTAGTATGATATCAGAAATTCCCCTTTTGGAAAATTTTAACCATTCCCCTCACACCAAATTTGTGAGGAACATTTTTCTTATTCAGGACATATTCTATCATAGATAACCCATTATTTATAAAATCATTTTCATTGGAAAACCACCCACTATGGTATTAAGTCACCCAAATCTTATTTTCCCTTGTATATCAATAGTAAAATGTTAAATTTCTACGATCTCTTTTGCTAGACTATGAAGTATGTTCCCTTAGGTGTCCATGCCTAGGTTTCCTACATTATAGTCATGTCAGTCAAAAGATACCACAATTTGGATATGCATCATATTCCTTAGTCGGCCTAGCATAACACAACCTCCATCATGGGATTGTCAAATAATGGTTAATTTGTTCTTAGAAGAGACTTATTTTATGTTTATACAAGTTTTAGATTTGGTGACCATAAAAATCATGACTCAAGATTTCACATAGAAATATTTAATAAATATTAGAGCAATTCATATCCAATGAAACTTTTTTAGGATCTAATTTCAAAATTTATTGTCAATGTTGTTAAACCTTAAATAACATCTCTTTCTAGTTCAACAAGCATTAATCTAATCTTCCAATAATAAGAGATGTGGTACTCACCAGATTGAAAACCTACAATGGGAACTCTAGACAAAAGTTGAGTCTCATCGCAAAAGACTTACATTTTTTGTAATGTTTATGCAGTATTGAGAAATAAAAATCCAAAATAAATAATGTTAGTGTGGTTTCTTATATTACCCTAGTAAAGATAAAAACAATACTCGCTAAGCCCCACAGCTTAGGCAAAAATTAGTGCATCCTTCCAAACTTGACATAGCTCCAAATCTAACAAAATGATGATGGAATGTGATAAAGTTCCCTACTTTTACCTTAGAACCCGATTTATTTCATTCTTAATGAATCAAATTATAAGGGTTGGGGGGATTTTGTAGGCACCATGAAATGTGTTCCATCCACTTTTCTGTAACTTTTCCTGAACTGGTCTCAAAACGTTCATGGTACGACTCTGTATTATTCATTGGGGTCAGTGACGATAGTAAAGGTAGTTTCCCGAAGGGTCGATACTGAAGCCCAACACTTATCCAATGCAGGGGTGAGGGGGAAAAACCCCTTGGTGTGGAGAAATTAAATTGGCCTTGTTCCTAATGAGGTTCCCAAGGTACCAGAATGCAAACACCTACGGGCCACCATGATGGAGCTGACTAAAGCTATTATTTTGGAAAAGACATCAAAGTGGAACCCTAGTTAGGCCAAATCACTAAAATTGAAAATCCTACATGGTTTCCACCCATCTGACAAACATCCTCCTGCACGCCACAATGTTTTTTCACAACTAACTTGCACGATCAAAATTAATTTTTCTATGGTCCTATTTTTCCTATAAATAGACCATTGGGGACTTCATTTGTATGTAAGAATTTCCCTGAACCCTAATTGATGCTCTGGTCACCCTAGTTCTTCCCCCATGTCCTCTGAAACATTCGATGTATTTCTTTAACAACTAGGGAAGAGTAATTGAAGAGTATTATTGTAATTAACTCTTTTTTTGTATGAAATACCTAACACCTTCACTCCTAATGCGCCAAACCACTATAAATCAGAAACACTTTCGCGCCACCTATTACACTCATAGGTACTTGAGAGACAAACATCTAGGAATACCTATGAATAATATTGAAGTCTTGAACCAGGTCTCACCCATGTATTAATATCCAGGTTTTTCATCACTTAAGTGAACATCAAGTCACCCAAGTCTACTTGCATGCCGATACATTCGTGCCAGATTCTTACATGATCTCCCTCTATTGATTCAAATATTCTCTTTATTCTACAAGACATCAAGACTTCAGAAAATCTATTTATGGAAAGGATTCTACATCATTGGATCCTATTTTAGAAAGGGATTATGTTTAAATTTCCACCAAAACCTCGGGAATTATCAAACCATCGAGAAAGGAAAATTAGCATGTCTCCAATTTGGGTTTTTATATATGTATTCAGAGATTTCTCACATTTGTTTCACAATGGGGTTGAGATTCATGGTGTGTCTATGGGTTTTTATATATACAGTCACATAGACCTTTATCCCAAGAATAGGGTTGGGATGTTCCCAGTTCAGAGGATTAGGGTTTGATTTATATCCTCCACTTTTCATCTCTAATACATGCTACCTCAGGTCTCTAGTATGGAAGGTACGGTTCACACTTTCCTTTAAATTCATGCTATGGAAAAGTCTCTCTACCCTACGAGGATCAATTTTATAGCATCCATCCCAGACCCCTAAGATTCAATGTATGCGGTAGCAATATTTTTCATCTCAACATCCTTCACCTTCACTCCTTACTTACATTGGACCCTTGTCCAATGTAAAGTGACTAGAGGGAGGGCTTGTCCCCTCAACCTCATCCATGGTCTCATATCCTTCTTCTGTCATCGTATTCATAGGCACACCCTCTTACACTAGTGGAGGAGGAAAAGTGAGGGTCCATTTTTTGAATCTTTGACATCCTCTTATTTATCACACCGAGCATGACTCACGTGGGCTTAGAGAATTTTTACAGTCAAAAAATTTGCAAAAACCATGAATGAAGTAAGAGAACTCTGATTCTCACCATAATTGGGATATGCAGGAAGCCTTATTAGGGCCTGAGATAAATAGATATCCTTTTTTGGAATCCAACCCTAATTCCTTTAATCTAAGCATTTTCTGTTGGATTAATCAAGAAATTAAACCCCCAAATTATCAAATCATCTTTTTAAGAAAGTAAGTCAAACTAATTTATCTAATAGGACTACACTGTCCTATGAGATTTATCAAACTATGTGGGGTTTGATTCCAATCAAAATAGGATATGTTGGAAGCCTCCTTGAGGTTCAAACCCAACAATTAAAATCAACACTATTTTTCTTGGGACATAATCCCAATAACATCTAATCTTACATGGAAACCCATATTCATTCCATGTTCCTTGGGATGGTTAGTTATAATTACCACACCAAACATTGACTAAGAACCTTTTAGTTTGATTCCCTTACCACATAACATTAAACTATATGTTTTGGTCCTTATCATATGACCTTAAAAGGTATGTTGTCTCCCATTAAGCCACAATGAAGTACAATAGTTCTAATTATTTTCACAAGGATACATAGGTAGCCCATTTTATGGGTATGATCCCAATATCAAAACGAACCTTCATCTCCCAGGATGAAAATAAATTACAGAGTTCCCCACTGTGTGGCTTAAAACCAGTATCATCAAAACAATGATTAAAATAATATCTAAATATTGTATTTGAGGATACTATTGATGAAGAAACTAAAATACATATGGATGTCTCCATTAATGAAGAACGTGGAATACGTACTGATGATTCAAAATTCCACAAATGCTAATAATTTATAGAAAATTTTAACATAAACCTAGGTTATACATGGTGAATTAAAAAGGATTCATGAACATATCTCAAATCTACAAAGAGAGTCCAAGAGTAGACAATAATTTCCTCCAAAAGTGTGTGTTGTGTCCGACCTCCCATACTCTCGACCAATGTATGTTCTTAAGTATCATAAGTTCAAACATAACAAACAATTTCATTTCGAAATAAGGTACCTTTTGGATAAAGAACAATTGGATGTTTCCGGTTCCATGAATAAGTCCAATGGAAACCACCTGGAAGCAGTTATCCTTAAACTAGAACACACATTCCAAGGAACTAAAAACCGGTCCTTAAACATGTATTTTTTTTATTGCAGAGAATATTCTTCTAAAATGATGTAATATCCATGCATATAAATCATAGGAAACTATAGTATGTTTTAAAGGAATGTCTTAGTCATCCATTGGATACTAGTATGTGAAATATTTATCGAGATCCCTAGGGTTATTTATAAAGATATGTATCGGGATGTCTCTAAGGATAAGTATATGGATGATTAAATGTTTAGGAAAATTTCATAGAATTTTGGAAAAGAATAGAGTGATTGGATTCCTAGAAATACATCCATGTTTGGATACTCTAAGTGGATGTGTCTCTGACATAGATTCACCTAAGGGTAACAACATGGACAAGATGTTTTCAGACTGACTCAGGGTAAACTAGTCCATCACAATGGGCCTTTCGGTATACCTGGTTTGACACTCGTGGGGGCTTTGACATGGAAATTCTAAAACACTTCATGAACCATTATGAATGATTCCAATAAAAGAGAGCTATTAAAAACCTAGGGTTCATGTAATGGTGTTACTGATTAAAGAAATTTCCATAAGTTATACATCCTATTAGTGAAATTCATAATTATGTGGTTCCTCGTTATTAAAAATATTTCTTACTCTATGCTATTGGTTATAGTCAGTGGATGGAACCTAAATGAAACCATGTTAATGTATAATGAAATTATTTTCCTTCTACGAATCTAAATGTTATGGGAGCTGGAATGCCGAATCTTTTTTCTATGATCACAAAACGTTATCAATCCCTGAATCCTACTTTCCATCCAAATGATCAAAGGAGGGAATAATTTTCTCTTCAGTCATTCTTAATAGATCGTATAGCTTATTTTAGTGGAATGTCTGATCCACCTTTTTCTATAAAATGGATTTGTACCGCTAAAAACTTATTTATCATTTCTCACTATTTAAAATATAAAAATGTTATAGTGAGTACATTTCTATTAGAAGGTAAAAAGAATATGTGGTGGAAAATTATCAATAATACATGTAAAAAAGAAAATATTGAATCCTAGTATTGGGATGAATTCAAGAAAATATTTTCATTATGTATCATCCTATAATTATTCATACAAAAAGGCAGATTTCATTTTCCAATCTATCTCATGGATATGATAAGAAAAGAGCGATAATATTCGATGGAAAATGTAAAAACTATGGAGAAAAGATGATTATATTTTCATTAATCTCTATGTGTTGAAGTAAATATAGAGAAAATTGTCTTAATGGGTTTAATAAATTTTTTATGTGCCTAAAAGATGGTCATTGGGAATTTGAGTGTCAAAGTGATGGGAATAAGGTAGCTAATAATGTTAATGGAGAGAAATATGCAAAGAATGAACCTCCTCTACTTTAGTGATACAAGTGCATTAAAGATTGGAATTATGTTAACCAGTTCCCAAACCCAAGGGTCAGTGGTGATGATTGATTTCATAATACTCTTAAGTATAATTAAAAAATAAAATATCATGAGATCAATATTTGGGATATAGAGTATGAAAATGATGTTGTGGAATGATTGACTAATTATGTATTTGTATTCATGAATGATATTGTTTATGTACTTTTATGGTATAAAGAAATAATTAAACATATATGGATTGGTCTACTATAGTTTTTACATAACGATTTAAGAACTTATGTGGAATGGTACAGGTAATCAAGAAAAATGATTGAGCTAATAAGGAGGTATTTTTGTAAAAAATATGATTAAGGGAAGGATAACCCCTAATATGATTATGATGTTGATATAATGATATTTGGACAAATATATGATGGATATTAATAAGTAAATTAGATGATACTAGTTACCTTGGAATATATAAAGGATTTATTGACATGTGGTTTATTCTATCATGGATGAAGTTTGCATAATTTTGGACATAAGAATAAGACAACATGCATGTATTCAGTAAGGATGATTAGTAATTCAAGTTATTTCCATGTTTCAAGAGAATTCAATATTAAGGTATTCACATGTTAGGAATATGAAAACGGAAAACTACTTTTTTATATATGAGAGATGATTGTAAATCTGATTTAGTGCACTCTTTTCTAATGTTTATGTTTTTCAGCTTTTTGGAAGGATTGTGATTTTTCCATTTATGGAATGTTTATGTTAATCTTCAGATATGTTTGTGAGATTATAGTATTATCTCAGCTTAGGTAGATTTATACATATTTTATATATTATGCTGACCATTAATTACGATAAAGATAGTTATGGATATCATGATCTACTGATTCTTTATGAATAAAAAGTTCGACATCATTTCGTTTAATAAGAGATGATGCGGAAGTTTTTCAAGGCATGACCAATGATGATATTGTACTGAAATCATGTATGTATTTCGTCTCATAAAAAACATCAACTTTAGGGAAACGATCTTAAAATAAATAATATTATCTAAGTACCTTCATATCCAATGAATTGGATGGTCCCTTAGATCATCATATATTTATGGCCTTGTGATTCATAACTATTTTCGAACTATGTTCTCTATCACACTCCATTATAACATTAAAGTTATATTTCTCTACTATATTTGTATTTTCACTTCCCACCTATGTTCCCATATATAGAATCCTGGTGATGAGTTACCTTGGGTAACCATTATGTTTCTAAAATTCCTTATTTAAATTGATGTTTTAGTATTAAATTTTACGATGTGGGTTTGTATGGAAGATAATTTCAATTACTAAACCTTTTATAACCCAGAATAATTTCGAAGATGAAATTCATTTTAAGGGTGGATGAATGTAACACCCATAGATTTTGTGAATTTTTTTTCAATTTAATATAATATTGTCACTTCACACAATATTAAATATATATATTTTTTATTATATAATAACACTATTGTTTGGATTATGTTATATAAAACACCAATGTAAGATTTCACTACATGCAACACCGATTGGGATTGCGTAATATGCAACCCATAATTTCTTCGAAACAACACATTACTATTATAGTTTTTTAAATAATATAGTTATAACCTAGACATTGAACATGTAATATGAAAACTAATAAATAATTTATAAATACTATTTATAATGTTTTTGATAATGAACAATATAATTTTAGGAAAAGTCTTTATATGTTTAAAACTACTATTTTTGAAGTTCTTTTCATGTCCTTCAATGAAAAATAAAAAAATTCATTTTACACACTCATAGAAATTTATTGTGATAAAATAATTATTATTATTGAATTAATAATATAAAAATTAGCTTAGGTTAAATGTGTGGAATTTTTAAAAAATGTTTTAATATCTGATGAATAGTGAAAAATACTACATTGTAGTTAAAACCATCATTTCTCAATTAAAAAATTATTTTAAATATAAATTTATTTAAATGTAACAATAGAAAAATAATACATATTTTAACCCAATTTTTTTCATTTTAATCATATTTATAATAGAATTATATATAAGAAAACTATTGTACTTTTGATGGTCTCTTTTACCCGCCTTCTAGCCATGTTTGCGGGATTAACAATAAATGTAATTGTACTGCTTCTTTGAATTAAATTTCTAAAAACAAAAATAAATTTTTGAAATCAGTATGAAAAATTTTGTCTAATATGGTTGAAATAATTTTTCTGAATAGTAACTTTTAAATTTTATTTACCACGTTTTAAGGTAAATGAGTTAATTAAAGGCAAAAAAATATTATAATTGTATAATTACCCTAACACTTGTCCTAATTTCAATGGATATTTATTTAAAGTCCCAAATTATCCTTTTGTAAAAAATATGATCATTTTTAACCACTTGTTTTAAATTAGGACATTTATAATATTTTATATAAAGAAGAGTTAAAATGTCATATTAAATCTTTTATAAGTAAATAATTTTTAATATACAGTTATACATAATAAAATTTAGACTATAAATTTTAATTAGAAAAATTTGAAATATATACTCAACATGACAATATATTTTTAATTTTTAGGGAAAAGTACTTAATTAAATGATTTTATAATAATGATGCAATAATTATCCGTTAAATTGAGATATCAAATAAATTAGGATAAATATCAAAATAAATAAAATAATATGTATATAATGACACATAAAAATTTATAGATTATTTAGATATGTTATTGACATATTGGACGAATTGGTTCGGTGTTATCATGTTGGTAAATAAATATATTGAATGGTGTCAAAATTTAAAAAATGATACTAAAAAATAAATGACATTTTATTAAATGATATAAAATTCATAAAAATATAAGGATCATTTAACTAACATGTATAGTATCAAATATGTCATAAGTGATTTATCTATGGTTCTTTTTTCAATTTATAGTAACTATATTAACCCTATAGTGTAAAAAAACAAAATTTTGTGGTAAAAGTAAAATTATTTGACTAAAGGTAAAAGACAAAAGTTATAGTTAATATTTTGACCAAAAAAATGTATAAAATTAATTAGTTGATAAGATTTAAACAAATAATCATATTATTCTTGAAATTAATCACATTGGGGCTTCTTTAAAAAGAAAATATTTTTATAATAAATTAATTGTTTTGGAGTTTCCAAAAATTCCCCTACTTCCTATTATAAAAGGGAAGATCTCCATCTCATTAATTAACACATCTAAATCCATTTCAATCAAACAAACCCAGACCATTTACTCTCTAAACTTACCTAAATACATATTAGAGTCCATAAATTGGGATGAATTCCATCTTAATAATTCCTTTAATGAAAATCAAAAGAAGATACATGTAAAAGAGGTAATTGTTTTATCGCCTCTTTCAAAGTTATTTTCTTCATAAAAATCCACTTTTTTTGATTTTTCCATACTGAAGTAATAAATATAGAATCTACTATATACTAAGAAATTTTTATTAATATGGGATAACCATATTATTCCTTTCAGTGATCCTACAAAAACAATATCACAAAGTGTGCAGACGTACGACTTTTCATCTCCATGCCATGGTGTAAAATGATTTTCTTGTAAGCATTGTTTCTATGTATAAAATGATGAATATAAATTATTTAGTTAATAAATATGAAATTATATTGTCTCTTTATAATTCATATTCAATCCAATTCCTTACCCTTTACCATAATGGGAATTATATTGTTGCACGTGAGTACGTACGCATTATGGTCTTAACGACGCTGTGATATTCATTCTCCTGCTTAACCGTTCATGAATAATTATAATTAAATATATAATGAATAATAATGAAACATATGAAATAATAATACTAGTATTATCTATATATATATATATATATATATATATATATACTTCATTCAATACGATAAGAAAACAGAAACAACGTTCATGCATACATACAACCTACCATCTCAATGAACAGTGTGTTTCATTTAATTTATCTGTTTACTAAATATATTTATATAATTTATATATATGATAAATAAATCATGTTTTATATTATGTTACTATGTAAATTATTATCTATGTATGTATTAAGATCAATAACACAGTGAGAAGTGGATCTTCTTCGGGGGAGAACGCGCCTCACCCACTGCCTTCTTATCAAATGTTTCCGCCCGTTTCGGCTTCCCCCGCCTGGCCTCCTCCGCTCCCGTCAGATCTGGTGGGTTTCATCCCTAGCCCTCCTCCTTATCCCTCATCGTCGCTTTTCCCCGGCCGCCGGTGGATCCTAGTCCCTCGGGCTACGCTGCCTCTGGCCCGACTCCTCCCTCCTCCACTCCTCCGTGTTCAAGCCCTGGCGCTGGCGTCTCCTTCTGAGAAACTCTATGTGGTATGTCTTTTCCCCCTGCTTCATGATGGTTCTCATGCCTATATCTCAGTTGTCGTGGGAGGGCCGTTGCATTCGCCTGGATGTCCCGGTGTCCGCCTTCGAGGAAGCAAAGGCCTGTCTGAAATGGACCTTGGTTGCCCGGTTCGGGGCGGCAAGGCCACCGCTTGATGTCTTCCAATGCATTGTTATATCCTGGGGCCTTCGTCTCCTGGAGAAGATCTCGGTGATCCACATAAACTCCTTCTTCCTCGTCTTTTCCTTATAGGTTGACTTCATTAAAGTGTGATGTAAAGCTACTCAGTCTTTGGGGCGATGGAGCATCAGTATCTCTAGATGGTCTATGGTTGTTCATAAAGGTAAGGAGAGTCTGGTAGCTGTAGTGTGGATCAATCTTCTTGGTCTGCCTTTACCCTTCCTGATTTAAGGCTTCCTCAAAGCAATCGGGGACTCCCTTGGGGGCTTTCTACGTTCGGACGAGGCTACCACATGTGGCTCTTCTACCTCGGTGGCTCGTATTTTTGTGGAACTGGACCTCTCTAAGCTTCTACCGTATAATATTGAACTTCGGATCAAGGGTTCGCTATGTTGGTTGTAGGAAATCTCCTACCCATTCTATCCCAGATTCTGCTCCCATTGTCTTCTTCAGGTCCATTCTTTACAAGTTTTTGGTCGATGGAGACAAAATGATCATCGACGTCCTCTCGCAGCGGCTGCAGATAGGGTGGTATGGGTGGATCCCCCTTCGCCTGCTCCACTGGAAGTCAACCTGGTGGTGGTTCAGCCCCTGAAGGTTGACCCTTCCCCCTATCCCTGGTTTGTATTCTATGTTCCAGTCCGGTTTTATTTCGGTGTTCGCTCCTGTCTGTCATGAAGACGTTCTCTCAGCATGTCAGTGTCTGGCACCAACTGCAACAAGCCGGCTCCTTCCACCACATGTGATCCTGCATCGCTCTTTTTTACTCCATTTATTTCAATCCATTCTTGAAGGACAGCAGCTGTTTAGTCATGGACTCGCCTCCGCGGTTCCTAGCACCTATCACCCGCGTGTCCTGGTCTCTTTTTATACCTCTGTGGATGCTATGTAGTGGCTTATAGTGGAGGTCCCCCAACCTTCAGATTTTCCATTGGGCGTTCTCTCCCTGAATTCTACCTCAGCTCCCCTTTTGTCTACATCAGGGTTTCCCTCCCCTAAGGGAGTTGGTCTTTCTATCTCTCTGTGTGACTGATGCAAGTGGAGTTTTTGCTCCCAGATTCGTTCCTCTACCCCAGTACTGCTGCTCTCAAAGAAATATGGGATGTATACCAGATCCCGATCCAGATCCAGATCCTAGGAGGCCAAGTTTTCCTCCCACTTCGAGAAGGCTATGAGTGCTTGAGCCAATCCTAGGACACTCTTCCACAAATGATTCCGTTAATAATCTGGAATGCTCGGGGAATAGGCGCCCGAGTCAAGTCGAACATCCTCGCTTCGTAAATCTCTAAGCACAAGGATACTGTGGTGGCCATTCTTGAGCACAAACAACCCCCTGACTGGATTTCAGATTGTTCTAGAAAACTCAAAATTCATGGCTACATGCACGGTGACCCTTTTAACCGTCATATTTGGATTTTTTGGGACAAGAAGAGCAATGTGGTTATGGTTCACATAGGTGATCAGTTCATTATAGTTAAGGTGAACCAAGGCCACCACTCCCTCTCCGTGTCCTTTGTCTATGGGAGCTGTGACATGCATCAAAGAGAGTCTCTCTAGAAGGAGATCATTACGTTTGATCTCGGCCCAGTTCCATGGATTGTTGGGGTGATTTCAATGTGGTCGCGGATCCGATAGAGAGGAAGGGGAGAGGCCCTTTCCATAAGAAATATAGCCTCCATTTTAATCAGTTCCTGGCGGGCAAGGGGCTCTCAGACCTTGGTTTCATGGGCGACTGTTTTACTTGGTGTAACAATCAACGGGGAAATCATCGCTCAAGGGGACGCTTGGATCGGTGTCTTGCCGACATGCATGCCTTATCCTCCAATTCTAGCTCTAAGGTTAACCATCTGGTTCACAGGATCTCCGACCACTCCCACCTCTTGGTTTCTCTATCTTCAGTGCAAGAGGGCCAGGATCGGTTCAGATATATCTAGCTTTGGGTTGGTTTTCTAGGTTTCCAGGACCTGGTCAGTACCTCCTGGGGCGATCCCTCACAAGGCATTAGGTGGTCTGCTCTCCATAATAAGTTGCGTCGGCTGAATTTGAAGCTCAAATCATGGTCTAGAGAGTTTCCTCCAGTTGATGGGGCTTTGCAATCCACCATGATGGATGTCAAACGTCTTGAGAGTATTTTGGAGAATGGATGGGAGTACGGGTCTTTTGAGGATCTCTCTAAGAAAAAGGATCTCCTGGAGGATTTTCTCCTGAAGCAGGAGCGCCTAGCTAGAGAGCGAGCAAGGATGAAATGGATCAAAGAGGGGGATATTAACACTACATTATTTCGTGCATGCATAATATATAAGAAGCGGCTGGTTAAACCTAATATTCAACTGGATGATGGCTCTTTCACTGAGGATAGGGATGTGGTGGGAGGCATGGCCAAATCCTACTTCTCTAAGCTTCTCGCTGGTCCTAACGCTCACTCGCCTAATGGGTACCCCTCAGAGAGCACATAGATCGTTGATTCATTTCCCTCCCATGCCTCTGATGAAGATAATGATCTCCTAGGGTCTGTGCCATATGAGAAGGATATTAGTGCTGCTGTGTTGCACTTGAAACTTGATAGCGCGGTAGGACCAGATGGCTTCCCAGGTGCGTTCTATAGGTTTTCTTGGGACGTTGTGAAGGATGATTTGATTGCTTCCATCCAAGACTTCATCAGGGGTGGTAGCTTACCCCGTGTTTCATGTGCCACTATGTTAGTGCGTGTCCTGAAAATCAAGAACCCCTCATCCATTCCACATTAACATCCAGTGAGTATGTGCAATGTCCCCTATAAAATTTTGGTGTGCATCATTAATTCAAGGCTGGCTACTCATCCCCTGCGGTGGGTCTTGTTGGAACAACACGACTTTGTTAAGGGTTGTTCTATCCAAGAGGAAATTGTTTTGGCCTAGGAAATGATCAGGGACATTAATGTTAAAATCCACGGTTCTAATGTGGCTATCAAGCTCGATATGAACAAGGCTTTTTATCGGGTTGAATGGAGCTTCATCAACTGCATGATTGCAGGTATGGGTCTCAACTCTCGAAACGTCGACCGTATTTTTAAATGTTTCAGCTCTACATGGCTCTCAGTGACTTTCATGGGAAAATCCCATGGCTTCTTCAAATCCACTCACGACCTTAGGCAAGGGGACCCAATTTCTTCGAGCCTTTTTTCCCTTGTCTAGGAGGTTTTGAGACACCTCATTCAGCGAAACTTGAACAACGGCGATATCCTACCTTTCAGAACAAATAGGAAAGCTCCAACTGTGTCCCACATCTTGTTCGCGGATGATACCATCTTGTTCCTGAATGCCTCAAGTCGTTCCTTACGTGGCCTGAATAAAATGTTGGAGGAGTACGGTCTCTGGGGCGGGAAGGTTATTAATTACAAAAAGAGCACCTTCTATATATCTAGCAGGTGCAGCCCCCTGCAAGTCTCTACTGTGAGCAACATTTTGGGTATGCAGATTGGGTCCTTTCCTATGGAATACTTGGGTGCACCCATCTCATTTGGAAGGCTGCACATCAAGGACTTCGACTCCCTTCTTAGCCGAATTAATGACTGGGTGCTTAATTGGAAGAATAAATATCTGTTTTTTGGTGGGCGGATTGCACTAGACAACTGTGTCATTTTAGCTACTCCGTTGCATTCCCTCTCAGTGATTAGTTTCCTGAAAGGCATCGTTAATACCATCGACCGGATCCTGGCATGGTTCATCTGGGACCCACATTCTGAGGGCAAAAAACAGTGGGTATCTTGGCACATGATTGCACGGCCGGTTAGCGAAGGAGGTGTGAATGTCCGCAATCTCAAAGATACCCTTTCCTGTATTCATGCTCGCCTCGCATGGAGTGTTTTGTAACATCGTACCCTTTGGGGGATTTCTATGCACAACTATATTGATAAACATAATTCAACGACAAGATTTACCTCTCCTTTATAGTCAATAATCAGTCCCCTGATCACCCTTCTTAGCCCGCATTCTCGCTGGATTGTTAGGGTGGGTGACTTCTCTTTCTGGGACCAAAATTGGTGAGGTGAGGTTCTTGGTTTTCCTGGATGCCCAACCACCCGCATAACCTTCAAGGAAGCATGTTTCTTTCCTCCATTTATTAATGCAATTCTAAACACTGAGCAGATGGATCTCTTCGACCTCATTGAGATGAACACTACCCATGATAAATGTGTTTCTACCCATTCTCTATTGGGTTTATTCTCCTCTAAAGACTTTCGTCGCATCAATAACATGAATCTCCATGATGATACTTGGGATGATGCACTTTGGGTTAAGAGTACTCCAACCAAATACAATTTTCTTACATGGAGGATCAGGAAAGGGGCTGTTCTAACAGAGAAAAATATCAAACGATGTGGGATCAATCTGGATTCCAGGTGTGTGTGTTGTATGAACCCTAGCAAGGAAAGCGCATACCACTTGTTCTTTGAATGTGAATGGGTGCATGAGGTGTGGAAATTCTTTGGAGAATTCACTATTGTGCTTAATCCTTCAATGGCGAGACGCTCCTCCATGGACATGTGGTACCATGGATCAAGCGTAGGTGGTCTGGAAAAAATGGCTCGCACTGTGATCTTGCATGTTATTTGCTGGTGCATCTGGAAAGTGAGGAATAAAGTTATTTATGAAGTGGTATCCACATCAATTCGTGCTACTATAGTGGGAACAAGAAACCTTCTCATCGATTTCACACGGATTGTCTACAACTAGGAGGAAGCTCCTTCACTGGTCCGGCTCCAAATAGATCGTCGAGCTTATCATCTGACCAGTAGCAGCGCTAGGGGTAACTGGGTAGATGGTTCCATCCATCGAAGGGCTTCAAACTTATTACAGACAGCTTGTGTGTACTGGGAGTTATGTGTGGGGTAGTAGTGGTGCAGGATGCAAATGGGTCTGTCTACTTGGCTTTCTCTATCAGACTCGGTCAGGGGACCTCTCTTCAGGCGAAGCCCATGGAACTGATCACCGGACTCACTTTATGCAACCAGAGGAATTTGGACATTTTTTAAGTTGAAACTGATTCATTGTTAGTGCACAACTCCCTGTATGACTCGGTCATCTCCCCCTGGTCGATCAACTAAATTATTAGAAAGTGTAAAAGACTTATCAATAACACCACTCAAGTGGTGCACACATGGAGGGAGGGGAACAAAGTATCTAATTACTTGGACTCGTAGGATGTCCCTAGTTTTGAGAATATTTCCTTGCATATTGTGGTTAGCATAAATCTTGAGGGGGTCAATCTAATTAGGGTGGATGCTCTCGGGCTTCATCAATTCAGACCTCCTTAGTTTAGTCTCTTGGCTCCGAGGGTGCCAAGGGCTGAACTCTCTGCTCTTGTTTATATTTGAATAAATATCAACATGATGATGATGAAGATCAATAACAACATGTCAAAAATCATATAATAAACAAGGAGATTCTTACCAGAAATGTTGCTTTAACATGGAAATTATTAATAAATGGATTATATAAAGTTATATATGATATAATAAATATTATTATGGTTCTAGTATAATTTAATAATTTGTTTAAAAACATTATATAGGAGTTTTATACATGTAAAGAGAGTATCAGACCAATGGGAAGGGAATTTCATCTCACTTTTAGTTTTGATGAGATAAAAAACTTTTTCACAACTCGTTTATTGGGAATGGAGTATGTACTGATCCTATTATATTTTATATCATAAATAAATTTATCTTCATGGTATTTTAAGATTTATTTGATATTAGAGGGGTTATTATTTATATGTTGAGGGTGATATTGCATGCTTTGAATGTTTAAAGAATTAATCCTTTCACATTTTCAATATTATTGATATTATTTTACAAAACTAATTATATGGATAAAAAGGGTTATAAAGAACATTCCATGTCTATTTTATGTTAATTAAAATATTTTAAAAAGTAAATTTTTTAATGATTTTACCTAAGGGTTAATTTTATACTATAATTATTATTCGAGGTTGTTTAAATGAAATTATCTACTAGGATGCCTATATCATCCATGTGCTTTTTTCATGAATTTTTTTATTATTCTCCTAATGATTGATAAATTCATTTATACCCATTTTTTACTTCATAATAGTTGATTTGAATGAATTCTTTCTTTTAATTTTAAAATGATGTACTTTTGGGATTTTCCAAAAAATGTATGAGAAGATTGTTATTTTAACTTATATAACATGAATTGATTTTTATTATGATTTCATGAAATCTTAGTACCATGATGCCTCCACTTCATGATGACATGGTTATTATCAAATAAAAGTTTCTATTTTAAAATTTCATGGAATTTTTTGAAAATGAAACTATATCAATAATGAAAGGATATTTTTCTTTAAGAACTATTTTAAATGATTTATAGGATTTCATTATATGTTTTCAATATTGTTTCCTAGAAATGGGTTTTGAAAAGGTATTATGTTTTGAAAATTAATTTTTATGGAAAATTAATTTTCCAATTGATCTTTAAAAATTATTCTCCAAATATGATGTCATATGTTTTTATTGTTCAAGAACACCATTCAAATTTTTCATCTAAATTGTTTATGTTTTGATGGAATGATATTTAAGAAACCCCAATTCTATTAATGGGTAATGATTTTTATGAATTGATTATGAAACCTGTATATTTTCCATAGGTTATGATATTATTATATGTTTATGATTCTTTGGGTTATGTTTATGATAAATGTTTTACGTTTTTTGGAACATGTATGTATGATTTCATTATGAGATGGGTGAGACTCATATCTCCCTCCTATGCATTGGGAAAAGATTTAATTCTCATGAGATAAGCTAAAATAGTATTGGGAGTTAACCTTCACTACTAAGATGGCTATGAGAGTGATCCATGACTACTAAGGTGGTATGGCAAGTGAAATCATTATACTAATATGTCTATGGGAGTGAAACATGACTAATAAGATGATATGGGGAGGTAACCCATACTAAAAATATGGTCTTGGAAGTGATGCCATGGATACTATGGGAATCAGAATATGCTTATGTTTTTTCCACAATTCCATTTTTTATTCTTATTTTATTCTATCATGGATTATGTTCATTATTTCCTTATGATTCATCTCATATTAACTTCCATTATTAATGCCATGATTCAAGTATAAGATTTTTTGATATGAAGGGTGTGACCTTTTATTTTCATGATCATGTTCACATATCCTTATAATCATGATTATGCTTACATATCTCCCTAATTTACCCTTATTGAGATTTAGAGATACCCCTTTATTATGTTTCATATCCACGTGTTATAAAGAACATTTTTTGGTAAATATACAAATGGTTGAGATATTTATAGGTAATGTTGAAGATATTTCACCCACTTAGATGTTTATGGTTCTAATTTACTAAAGAAAATAAAATATTATTGTCCTCTGACATGTATTTTTTGTAAGTTATAAAATATTTATCTAAAATGATGTAATATCCATTTATTTAAATACTGAGTCACTATAAGAAGACCCTTCATCTAGATTTTCATCCATCCTTAGACATCCTTTCCTCTCCAATTAGGTGCCACCTGACCACTTAATACTCAATCCTGCTCTTAACTGACAAGTCAGAGGAACCTGCCTTCCACACTATGACACTATCTTCATTAGTTATAAATGGATAACCAAAATAGTTTACTATTCCACAATAATAATTCAACTTATTTGTGGAAGAATACCACTTCCTCATGAGACTGAATCTACATCTAACAACACCCCCACATGGCTCAATTGATGCCTAACATCACCCTGAACAAAACTCATGCATGAAGGTTGAAATGTATGAGTATCACATCCTAATTAACAAAACCAATAATAAAGTAAAAGGGATACCAAACGTACCTACAACATATCTTGTATCCTCAAGGTCAATAACATACATATCTTACCGCCACCCATGTCCCCATCAGTAGCTCCCTAAGACTTCCCCAAACCACCTAGAGGTATTGGTGGTGAATGTAAATTAATGTTTCATCCACCTCCTAATACTCCTCTAGATCCTATGAAACAACCACCACCTTGAGGACCTTTTCTAAAAATATATCCTCTACCTTATCATTTGACTAACCATCCCTCTACTAGCAACTCAATAATCTAGACACTCCTTCCTGAGATGTTAATAACTGACATAAGATTAACAATGCCTCGACTACCAAGCACTAAGCTTTTCCCATAGTCTCGATCAATGATTATGCCTCTTAAATAACCTGGATGTTGACTTACCGTCCTTCTCAACCTATTCCATAGAAGATAACAACCACACAATCCCATTCCAAACACTAAATCCTAGTGAATCATAATCTAGCACCAAAATAGTCATCCACATCTCATTTTGAAAATCAGTACCCACATAAACCCTTGAGGTAAGATTTACGCGCTACACAATGGTTGATATTTCAACCAATTATCTTTTATTTATAAATAATTAATCATGACCATGTCCTTGTAGAGATACTTCACCACCCATTGGGTCTTACCATTAAACATGCTATGGAAATTTTGATGGTTGTCTTCATGGAAACATCTAAAATAAAAACAATATATTCCATGGTCAAAGAGTATATATGGTGAATTCACTCAAAAAGGACATGGATAACCACAACCCATTCTTATATTATGCATGTAACATTTTATCCCATGTATCCAATACATAAATGCTCTGAGTTAACTAGTATGTTATCTGAGTTTGGGTGAATCACTACATCATCCACACACTACCACTAGAATAAAAATCCAAAAATCCACACTCAAAACACTACAACACTATCCCCATGAATCCCAAAACAAGATCACATCTAGATAACTATGTTCTTATGGGTGGACTTCCTCAGATAACACTCTCCCATGACCCTACCAAATCGGGTTTGAGCTGCAACTACAACATATCCACCTCCAAAAAGCTTGTGGATGGAGATGTACACTGAGTAGTAATATAAAAAACATGGGAGGCCTAAGCCTATGGTAAATGTACAAATGCACCCAAATCTCCATGATAAAACCTCATAGATAAATGTAAAACAAAAATAAATTTGAATCCATACATTTATATCCCATAGAATAAGTAAGACAATATAGTAAAGTGATAAGAGGGGGAAAATATAATCCCGACAATATAAATAGAAATTTTTTTCAACCTTCTCGAGGAAGGGAAAAATATAAAATATACGACCGGTACATTCTTCATTTTTTTCAGCCCATATCTACACTCCAAAATCTTCTGGTCTCCCCCCTGGGACAGTGTTAGAATACATGTAGTTTTCACAATACACAACATGTGAAAGATGATCCCACACAATAGTGAGTAAAAAACGAATAGGAATTCCAAAAATCCAAAACCAAGAAGTGATCATTTGATTGAAATTAGTTTCCTCAAACAAAGAAAGAGGTGGAAACAATTGAGAGAGAGAAATATCCATCTTGGCCACTCCACTTCTAAACAATACTAGTCATCTCATTTTCCTCTAGTTTTAAAAATAAAAAAACATACTCTATTGTCTCCCTAAAATTTCCTAGGTATATTCACAATAGACTCCCAAGTATCATGGACCTCGGCTAAACATCCAACCATAGCATCTAACATGATGGTCCATTACAAAACTCCACTAAAGTTACTTTTTCCACAATATTAGTCAACCATGCTAGTTAAAAACTGAGAGATGTCACACATCAGGAATCTCATAATTGATGAACCATCCCATCCATCCCATTTTGCACTCAAAAATGGGATACTATCCCATATGGGACTCAAATGATCACTCATCGGGTATTTCTAAACTGATGGCACAATTGTACCATCAATTTATTGTTGTAACTACATGCGATGGAATACGTTTAAACATTTCCATTTGGAATGTAGCCCAGTGTCCCACTAGATTTCTAAACACAGCTTGGTAATCACTCCTAGGACCCCATGATAAACTACAAAACCTAACTAGATTAAAAAATAATGGAGGGGTATCCCACGGTTTTATAAATATAGAAAAAAACCTTATGAAGATAATTTACATTGATATTGAGATGGTCACACTGATTCCATAAACAACACCGTCTGAAAAAACCGTTATAATACACTTAAGAGAACTTATGGTATTCATCAGACTCAAACACTCCATCATACTAAAACCCCATCAGAATGTTCAGATCATGATAATCAAATAGAGGTTTGGTACCCAGAGCTAACCGGGGGATCTTTCCCCTACAAGAAAAATACAACTAGTTAAGGGATTATTGCTTAAGTAAATATTGGTTATACTAATACCATAAACCCTACCAAGGGAAAAAATAAAGGATGTGTGGGAAACTCTCGGTCACTGGGAGAGATATATGATCCAAGACACTAACTCTATATTTGATGCAGACAAAGAAGACTCAATCAAGAGTATCTAATCACAAAAATGATGTAAAAACATGGGGACTCCATAGAGGGGTCATGATACTTTGATAAGTATATGATGCGGCACTGAAACTTCATTTGAATTGACTAAGTAGACCGCTCAGCTATTTTTGTTCTAAGCATCGTTAACTAAAGCAACCCATAATGTCACCTCATTCCATATCTTAGAGGCCCTAATCGTTTCCTCAATTGTATCAAATGTAGAAAAGTAGTCAGGATATGGTAATATCATGCCTCCATCAGAGTCTAGAAGAATGATTTGAATTAGGGAGAAATGACTCTATGTGATGCACACAACGTGTATCCGACATACATGGTGTGTCTCTCAACACAGGCCCTTGGCCACAAACCCTATGGTATACAGTATATAGAAAATGATCTAAATCATGTACCCCATGTCAGATGGAGTGTGACCTCATCTAAATCACTTAGAATGTCCTTACCCATACATAATTGGTAGTAATGTATACACACATTGCGTGTACCCACAATACATGGAATATTCCTCTTGTCTTTTCCAATGACCTTGTCCTTATCGCATGCTGCATTACTGAAAACGTAACTAAATTATTCAATTAGTTATTTTATAAAAAAATCACTAAATTTTAATTTTTTTAGTCGTTATAAACTCTTGCATCACGAGGTAGCTTACCTAGTGTTTGGAAAACCAACACCATGAATTTGATATATCATGGTACATTGAGCATGTGCATATACTAATCATGGAAATTCATGATCATTTGGACATGTTCTTTGCCCAATATTATTTGAAATGATATTGTGATATTACTTTTCCATTTTCCCCCCAAAAATACTAGATGATTATTAATGTTATCTTGATTAATTATTTTACATTATTTAATTATTAAATCATTAAATCTCTCACACATTTTTTTGAATCTTGGTATCCCAAACTACTAGATTATGAATACTCTATGGCTATTGTATTTTTGTGGATTGGATCCCCAAAAACTCCTCTTACAATCCATTTTGTGGATACACCACTTGTTAATATGTTTCAAGGTAGGATTTTTACTTGAAAACCACATTAATTAATAGATCGTTGTTTTTTTGTGATGTCTTTAGTTCTATAACTCAGAAACATGATTTACATAATTCATTACATATAAAGATCGAAAAAATCTAGCTATGTTTTTAACATAATTATTTATGTAAAACTATATATCTCATATGAACACCCATGTAGTAAGAGGAACCCTCGAAGAGGTATAACAAGCACCCCATACACCATATTTTGTTCATTTTATAAAAGATGGATTAATATGACATTGAGGGGATTTTTATTATCAGTAGATGAATAAATTAATTTTTATATTTAATATAATCTTAACATGTTTTCATTATCACAACTGAACAAGATTAAAATAGAAAACACTCATTTTACCTTCATTTATTTTAATCTATACAAAATTAATTTATTCTTTTATTTGTTCTTTGTAACATGTACATTCATAAAAATAATAAGAAATGGATAAATTAAATAGACTACCCAATTAGTCATGATAATTTTCAATTGGATGATGTATTATAACTAAATGAATCAATTGTGAATTAATTGGAATAATAACTTAGATGGGTCCTGACTTGTATCCCATATCTTACCCAATCCAATGTTTCTATATATCTTCTAAGATACTACCTCGTCTCAGTGTGGTCCACTTCTTATAACATTATCATCAACATACATACATATATTCTTCAATGAGAGGGGTATCAGTAAGTGAAAAGTACATAGAGATAAAATAATGGATTTGAAGAGCATTATATATATTAAATTAATAAAGATGATATGTATCAATTTAATAAATAAATAGTCATTACAATCATCACAGTGATTTTTAATAATTAACTAAATAAACAAACAAGAAGACAAGTTAGGTCAATGCAAAAGACCAATCGAGTGGTATTTGAAATCTGTGGGAAAATTAATTTTTAATATATTCATGTTTGAGGGAAATTAAATAAATAAAATGAAATATTTAAATTCAAATAATTTATTTAATTTTGTAGTAATTTAATTTATTTTTAAACCAAAAAATTAATTTTTTTTTCAAATATTATTATATTTAACTTTAAATCACAATATTTAGATTAATTTTTAGAATATGAAATATTATTTTCCTAGAACTCAAAACCCACCCAGGCCCATTGAGGGATGGGATGTGCCCAAATAGAGATATTCGAGGTTAGGAAGATCTCATATCGGTCCATTTAATGTTGGAATGATCCCACATAGACCCATTCTGGGTCAGGAAGAACATGTGAGCAATGAACTAGGTTAGGAATACCCATATACAGATGGATGGGTAGCCAATTGGAAGGAGACTCATATAGAAGTGGCCACTAGGGATCATTCTGGGGGGAATCCTGAAGGGTTAAACTATTGTGGATGGTGGCTACCACGATAGGAGGGAACCTAATGAATTTATAGGTGTGTTGGTTGTGACTCTATTAATTGGACGGGGGACTAAAATCAGGTGGTGGTTATATGTGGTGGTCATGGAGGTGGAGCCTTGCATGGTGCAACTGGGTAGTAGGTGACTAGTGATAGATCTCGAGTGGGGAGGAGAAGGGATGGTAGCTGGATATAGGTATGGAATGTGGATGACACTAGGAGGCCATTGCTGGAGTGGCCAGACGAAACAAATGGCAGTCCAGGGGGTGGTGGTGTCCATATTTATTTTGCCAAATTTTTAGGATTTTATAATTTTTAGTCTACCCATGTGTATAACAGTGCCATGCCAATTTTTAATTGATTAAAATTATTTTACATTTCCATAGTTGCATGAAAATTATTCCATCCACAAATTACTATTACATTCATCGGAATCCATTGATTTTAGGTTTTTAAGAGAGAAACCCACCAATACCACAACATTGGATAAATTAATAACTATATATAAATATATATATCATTCATAAATTCTAAACATATGAACAGTTTCAATGAAAATTATATTTTTAGATGGTCATTACTTTGACATATCAGATATCAAAATTATGTATGTTCAGATATATTAGAAATAAAATGAATCCCTATATTTTGTTTTATGAAAATGTAATTTTCTTATCTTAGAAAATTAAATTGAAAAATCTGATGAAAATATTTGGTATAAGGGTGCACATAAAAATCTGTTTGGTTGAGAATTTTAAAAATTTTCTCACGGTTATGAAGTAACATGTTTTCTTATGAGATCTGATCCCCAGTATGTTTCTAATGATCTCATGTTAATTTAATTAATAAAAAATATAAATCGAGTACTTAATTCACTTGGATTTATGGGATGTTCGACTGTCAGTCCTCACTATTGAACATTGTATCAAGGATTCGAGTTCAAAAACCTATAGAATATTCAAAAATTGTTCAAGTGTCCATTTGAATGTCAATAAATGTATTCAGAGAGTAATCACATATGTATAATGAATTATTCATCATATCAATGATCTCTACTAATTTATTCCTTTGCTACGTGATGGTGATCAATGATTTAGTGCTTTGAATAAAACGTTCTCTATAATGGATATGATACGTTCCTAGAGGAGCTTTTAAAATCAAGGGAATGAATCATCCTAGAGAATTGAGAAACAATTTTCTTTTATATCTGAGGTAAAACACCTGAAAAGGGTTCCCCACCCCCATATATAAAATGATTACTAAATAAGAAGTAAATTAACTATTATGATAAACATATAGACTCATAATTTTAATTATATTTTTATCATTTGTAGTCAATATAATATAAGTATATTATGTGATAAATATGAGTCATTAACACGAATCATAATTCAATAAAATATAAAAATGGATTAAATAAAAATAAAATAATCATTCATATAATATTTTCCAAGTATTTAATTTAATATGTTAAAATATATTGAATCAATAAATTCATTACCAATTATTTTAATCTATAATTATATGAAATTATTTTGACTTTGGAGGGTAGTTAAAAAATGAACATCCATTAGACCACGTGGTGCGTCCCATTATGTCCTATACTAACATTCAAAGGAGGATGACTCAATTTTAAATACTCTATTATATGTGACCCTCTAGACCCATATCTCTGTTGTTTTAAATATTATTCATAGTCTATGATTGTAGTCTAGAAACACATTAAAGATCATATGGACGTATGGAATAGTAATAGTAAAGATAACCTTTATATGTACACACGCCTTTTTAATATAATCTATTATCATGAAATACCTCATAGAGTATGATGTAGAATTCATGTAACCATCCTTTTTTGATATTTTATTCATTGAACTAACTAGATGGGATTTCCTTATTCTATGATGGATATGGATTTATAAGGGTGATACCATCCTAATCAACTAGAACTAAGATATCATTGTCTTTTAGAAGAGAATAATTCAATCATGATTATTCAGTAAATGTTATACTACCATGGGAAGATACATCACTAAAACATAAATTCCATCATATTTTCCTTTCATCAAAGTTCCAGATCAGGTATTATACATTAATAGAAATTTGAAGTCGATGTCCCATTATATGTGTTAATAGATAAGAGCATATAATAACAACTGAAAGATATGGGGTTTATATAGGTGGTTCTACCCACATCATCTCATTTAATCGATATCACCATGTGAAAAAATCATGAGAATACGTCTCAAATTCTTAAGAGCCTCCAACACATGATAGTAAAACATCTTCTATTTCCAAAAATTATTATGTATATAGACCATGAGATATATGTTTAAAATTAATTTTATATTATCTTAAGGTTCTAATTATATACTTGGAAATATTATAACAATTTCAAATAAAACATAACATATAGAAATTAATAATAAATATTAGATGTATAAATATCAACAATATAATGGTAAGATTACATCATGATTAATTTATATTTTACATGATAAGATAATCAAAATATACTACTCATGATGGGTCTATGAATCCCCATATTACAACATCATAACAATGTAATATGGACCCAAGGAACCACAGATTGGATAATAAACTTTCATAAGGTTAAACTGTACTCGACTAATCACTTTTTGACATGTTTTAGGGATAGTTTAAGCCATATAGTCTAGTTTTCCACTTTAAACTCATTTAGGCCTCTACCATGATTATATAACTTCTTACCAAGATAACATAATTATATAGGTAAAATTAGAAGGGGAATACTAACCAAATGAGTTAATTTGGAGTGTATATTTGGAATCCATTTTATAGGAAAATATTTCTATAAGTAGAGGAATTCACTTTTAATTTAAGGACACAAAATTCATAGAAACCCATTTTTAGGAAAACACATGAATAATGCGTAAAATGTATTATCTATTGAAATCATTTAAAAAGTTTTTTTAAATAAATTATTTTGGTTATTAAATAAAAATTAAGGTATTTAAACTTTATGGGAAATTAAATATTGAATGGAAAGTTCCATCCACACCATTACATGAAAAACCCCCAAAATTGTTTTTAATTTGAATAGAATATAACTTCTCTTCACTAATGTCTTTCTTGGGTTCTCAGATTCAATATATTGTTTAAAAATAAACTATATAAACTCATAATAATATTTATGGTCAAAAAATGTCATCCAATATGATAAAGATACATTCTAGGTATATTTTAAAGCATTACCAAAATGTTTTAACCCAGTTTTACTAGTTTTACCCTTACTGATACAATAAATTATTATAATGCTTACTATTCATGATGACCAAAAGATAAGATGGCTTTAATGAATCAGAATAATTATAATGATTCCAAATACCAAATAAATTTTACAATATTCAAATTCTATTGGAATAAATAAATTTTAATAATGAATTGAAAAATGTAATGAAAATCAATATTTAGACAACTGTGTTTTATATCAAAACAATATACTTATTTGAAAATAAATTATAATGTTTATTATTATGAAATTATTTGGATTATTATAAAAATTGGAACTTGTTTTACGTTAATTAAATACAAAATAATGAGACATTTAAAATAAATTATTTATTTAAAAGTGATGATTCTTTAAAAAAAATGATAATCTTCACTATTCACTAATAAATTAATCATTTTAGAAAAATTCCAAAAAAAAAGATAAGATAATATTAAAATGATAATTTAAAAAACATTACTTATTCAATAAAATGAAATTTATATAAATAAAATAAATTAATTATAATTCCATACGTCAAATAAAATAAAAATTTATTTTCTAGAAAACAAATTTGTATAGTAAAAAATTAATTTATTGAAAATTGAGTACTTATTTATTATTTTTCCAGGAATAAATATGAATATTTCAAAATAACTATACATATTTTTCAAAATTTCATTAATACTATTCATACCTTGCATGTTAATAATCTTGTAATAATTGATAAATTTAAATGATATTATTTTAATAGTATTTCAATGTTTGATTGAAGCTCAGTGTTGTGTATTATTATTGATCTTGGGAATAATATTATTTAAAAATAAAATTTTGAGTTATTACAATATGAATGATGTAAAACTACGTTGACTTTTATTTATTTATATCAGAACTACATTTAACTTAGATATTTTATTAATGTTCATTTGGGCTATTGGTCAATGATCAGAAATTAATATGTAATTAAGGTGTTACAATGTTTGATTCTTATATAAATGTGGATTTCATATTGATATCAAAGTGTTTGGAATGATAAATTAATTTTATAGTTATGGAAATTTTTAAGTATATTTAATTAGTGGAACCCAAGGTAACCCCATTTGAGATCAAGGTACACATGCATTTTTTTTCAAACAGTCCTCAAAGACTAAATTTGTGGGACATTACAAATTTATACCCCAATGAAATAAAAATTGATTTGGGACAACTTCATTCTATGGGAAATTGGAAGAAAAACCAAAACCAAATCAACTTATAGGGGAACATCTAATTGAGAAATTAAGTTAGATGGTCATTAATTTGGGTCTTCCTTCTTCAAAAAAATCATATGAAAACTGGTTGGTAAAAGTGATTAGGTTTTTTAATTATCATATTATAATTGTTTATACATCAAAAACATTAATTGTGCATTTCATGTCGAAAAAATGTATGTGTTAATTTAATTTTCATGTCACTAAATAAACCTGTAATATAAAAGGATGAAATAATGTCTACGATTGACGTGATTGACATTGGGATATAGGAATAGTTTGATCCAATAAATGGCGAAAGGAAGGGTTTTCTTATTCAAGAAACTTATTGTCCTTCTAGGATTGGGTGATATCGATTTACAAAATTTCTGAATGTTATAAATTTTGTAATGGTGTACTCATTAAATAACACGAATATCCTCTCAAAGGACTAATTTAGAGAAAAAGGCCTAAATCAAAAGACTGTTATGTTTTAATGGAGGATTTAATGTATGTAGCTTTATATTGAATGCTTACTAAAAATTTAAATCATTTATTTACCAAATCTATATTCATTAATGTAATATAAATAGTTAAATTTAAAACTAATTAAATGAAAAGTTATAACATGTTATTTGAATTTGATATGTTCTACCCACTATAATTATTTTATATGATCATTCAAACTAGGGTTCACTTGGTTAGAGATATTTGGCTATGTATCCATATACATTATAGATGAATAAAACACTTATTATGGTTTATGAATAATTATAATGGGTATGATAAAAACCAATGTAAACGTGAATATTTTAGTTATGAATGTTATATTATTTAGGAAACCATTGAATTATTTACCAATAACTTGTCTGATATTGAGGAAATTGGCCTACCAAAATCTAATCACAGTGGGAGAAATTTTGTTGATCGAATTTACAAAATTGTTTTGGTAAAAATTACTATTATAGAGTGGGAGTGGTATAAAATAGAACTTATAAAATATACTTTATGTTTCACCATATGTGGAAACCCAAAATATAATTGTTAGGCATTTTAATCCATCATGGGGTGATAGTTGGATATCAAATAGACATAATCTATAATAACTATAATGGTTTTAGGGATTTATTTTTTAGAATTCAATTGAAAATACATATTAAATTTCTTAATGAATTCATTGGATATCCAAAATTCAATGTGTTCATGTATTATATTAAAATAGTTATATAATTACTGTTTACACATTATATAGAAATGAACATGATGAACACAATACCATGAAAAATAGTTGATTTATTCTCATGGTAGGAGTGAAACATGTACATCGTATACATGATAGAAATATAATTTACAAGAATATTTTATAAATTGTATTCATTTAAAAAATATGGGATTCAGATTATATAATACTCTGTTTTCTGATGTTTCAATTCATGTGGGATGATAATAATAATAGAGTGAAAATCGATGAAATAGGATTCATGAAAGTGTATTTTAGTAAAGAAGTGTAAAAGGATTAACCATTCATAATGGAATCATAGGCAGTAAAATTATTTTATGTATTAGATACTAATAATTTAATGTGTTCCTATTTTTAGTTATAGACCAAAAAAATATAAGTTCATATATTAATTCAACTAAGGATGACCCTTTAAATTGGATGTCATAATTATTTTATAGTGTCCACAATAGTAACAGAGTCGTATTTTTTATAGGAGACCAAAATTAGGGTATTTGGATAATCATTATAGGGGTCAAATCCCATCAAAATTTAACGAAAAATAAAAAGTTCAATAATTTTATTATTTTAATTTATTTAATATACATTTCATTAAATAATAACATTACATGTTCATTAAAAAATACTTGCAATATAAATTAAATTTTAAACCATTTCTATAGATAATGTGTTCTCTGCATATTTATTCCCCAAATCCCAAGGATCGTCTATTTTTATAACATGTTGATGCTCTAAATCATGAATAACAACATGTTCCTCCACATGTCGATGATACCAATCCGATGGAACCACATATTAAAAATGATGAAAATCATGAAATTGTATACTGTTAAAAACCTATGTTTATGAAAATATAGTTGTTTCATAGTTACAAAATCAAAATAAAACTTATTAAGTCGTTATATAGTGTAATAAAATTTCTATTTTATAGAATTCAAATGACCATCCTATTAAGCATAAAAGTCTATTTTGAATAGTTATAATTTGACACTATTGAAATAAATGGAATTATTGAATAATATATATACACATACCCGATAATACAAGTAATAATTAAGGAATTTATTATTTTTTAGGATAAGGTATCATTTGAGGAACAATATGACCAGTAATAAATTATGTGAAAATGTTTTTATTAATCAGATTATTTATTAGATTTTAATACCTGAAATAGTAACTAGGTGATGAAAATATGAAGTGTGAATCATATCAAACATATACCTTCTGTGAAGTAACGATGGGTTATGATTCACTTGAAAAATAATTGGAATGTATTTAAAAATTAAAGTAATGTTTTTTTGTGGAATGAAACAAACAAAATATATTGTTCCTTTATAAATATAATTTTTACAATCAAAATAAAAATCCAGTTCTATCCCATATTATGTGATATAGGAGGAGTATTGTGTAAATAAATTTGGAATATTGATTGATGAAAAATCAAAATACTTTAAATGATTTATTTTTAATAATGATAGTGACAAAAATTCATTAAATTGACATTAAAAAACAATGGCTATGATTTTCCAATATCCATTTTCCAATTTTGACAAAAAAAACTATTCCTTTGATGTACCCAATGAATGAATACATTCTGTGGAATTCAAGAAGATAAATCAATGTGGATACTTCAAAGGTGTAGGTTTTGTAATTCCTACTTGAATATATTTTCAGAAAATAAATGAACAAGGTGACATAGATAAGAAAACAGATTAGGATCAGTAATTAATAATTGTTTTAGAAGAAAAAATCAATTGAAAATCTATGTTATTAGTGAATATTATTCATTGAAAAACAAAAACATGGTAATCCATTTCTGGTGCCTAGTTTTGATGCTTTTCATTCCCCACAAAGGTCCACCATAATAGTGGTAATATATTTCTTTCAAATAAATATAGATGATATGTGTATCAGGTTGATACTGATATATTTCCTATACTAATAATATAAAGGGTGAAATTTATTGTTATCATATCAACCAATACTCATCCATATCTTTATTGATATGGGAATAATGTGTCATATCTATAGAGATATTATATAATAAAAAGGGTTCTAAAATATTTTGAGAGAGTAGGGATTCCCATAGCTCACAAGCTGAGTGCAGAGCTACCTATCCCCCTTGATGATATGATTATTCACATGGTATAACATGGTATTAAAACATTCCTAGGATGGATATTTGATCATGTATAAATACATTATGATAACAAGGTATTTAATTTATATTTATCTTTTTCATGAGAAATTTAACTATTAATTAAAAAAGTCATGAGATATGAAATATTATTACCAACATATAAAATGAATTTTAAAAAAAAGTTTGAATAAAAATAATTAAAATGAAAAACCATATAATCATAAATCACTTTAACAATTACCTTTACCCTTCTAGTTTAACAATCACATTTATCAACATTACATGTTCATGTGGATACAATGTTTAAAGATGGTAACAAAACAATCAGTGATTTTGAATGATATATATATATATATATATATATATATAGGATATTAAATACTATCTTATTCATTAAAATGTATATTAAATCCTAAAACATGGATGTATGAGAGTCTCTGTTGTAAATGTATACATGAGGTATGTTTTCATAATATATTTTTCCAATACAATATCTATTATGTTAGTTATATTTAAATATTATTAATATTTTTTCTAGTCATATATATTCATAAAATTTTAGGAGAAACAATATGTGGAACATTTTAGACTCATTAGTTCTCTTAACACTTATAATGAATAATTATTAATTTATGAAGAGTAATATTTTATAATTTTAAACTAATATTCCATACATTAGAAAAGAAATTATATATGAATAATTACTCTAAATAGCAATGATGGATGGTAAAAACTCTAAAATATTTTTTTTACAAATATATTTAAATTTCATTCATTACATATTTATTTTTCAAGAGAATTGATTACTTTTTAAAATCAATTTGGATATTGAAAAAAAAAATTCTTGGATTCAATGAATGGATTACCAAAAAATCATCCATACATTATGGCATTTATTATTTTTTAATACACTATATTAATTTTTTTCAAATAAACATAAATCTATATCAGTCATATTATGTTTTAATGAAAACATTGTTGTTTTAAGAAAGTGTTTAGATGTCCTCAAAATCATTGTATTTGGAATGAACCTTAACACATGATTCCTATTGATTTCTATAACTATATAAATATTCAGGTATGTATAAAAATATTTCACAATCAAAAGATTAATTGAAAACACTCTTAATTTTGTCAATGTATCGATAGAGTATGAAACAAACTAATGGAATTTTTTTTGGTTATTATGTTTTTTAATTTTTAAAATATATTATATTCCATCAACAAACTAAAAACATCGAAGTGGAGTTTCATATTACAAATACATTTTCATTTAAATTATTCTATAATCATTTACTTATTTAGATTTTTTCTAAAATATCGGGACTGTAATAAGTATACACATTCCAATGTATAAACATATTCATTTGGAATTGATTGAGAATAATAGATCGTGTAATAGGAATATAAACATCAGGAATATTTTACTTACTACTACATATATACATAATATTTTATTATTTTTATATACTTGTATTTTAGTTAATGTTCTTACCATTTTTCCTACTACCTTTTTACTTAAAATTTATAAAAAACATGATGAGGTGACTTCACTGAGAATTAATTCTTCCAAAACCATTTTGTGCTCTATGCAGAGAGAAAAAATATGTGATAAAAAAAAATTCATGAAAAAGGCTTCTAATTGTACAATAAAATCACATCCTCTTATGTTGTATTGATTGAGTTATTTGTTCTTTTTTTGATATTTTTATGTTAATTATTATGTGTTCTCAGTTTAAAAACTAACTCAAAGTGCATGTTTTCATTTTACAAAAGCCATTACATTTTAATACATGAATTACTCACTAAAGACTAATCATACATGCTCATATTATCCTGAATAATTAGGGATATGACCGATAAAAAATTTCTAATGTGTATGACCAAACATTAATCCAAATAATTTTGTACCCATTATAACTCAAAGTTATTTTTTTGTTGAAAATTTATATTCTTTTTCAAAATCTGTGTAACTCACTAAAAACAAGGAAATAAAACTTATAATATAATTATAAATCATTAAAATGATCCACAATTCATTATTGTCGTTTTGGATTTAGCTGCATGTTAATCCATAACATGGTGTGGCTGGTATGATGGAAAACACTTCTTTTTATTTAAAGGTGACCTTTTAGTTCAAAACACATGTCACACATTTATATCAAATAAAAAATCATTTATTTGCTTAAGGAATTTTTAAATCAATCCATAATAAATTTTTTATAAGTTAGAATCATCCGCACATAAACTCTACACACAGTGTGAATGTTATGATTCAATATATGGGATTTCACTCAAAATGGACACTTTTTTTCAAAACGTACATCACACACTGAAAACCAGATAATATTTTTTATATTTTATTTATAATTTAATAAAAAAAATTATAGATAATTTGCAACATGTTGGAATCAACCAACAATCAATTTGATAGATGATGTTCCAAGTATGAATCAAAGAGTGGGGTTTTAGTTATATATTTTCATTTTAGGTCAAAACATGTGTGACTCAAGGAAATAGAGAAAACAAACTTAAAAATTGTTGAAACATTAGGGAAAGGATTTATACATCAATTTTGACATATAGGAAATACCAAAAAGTTAATCTCTAAAATGTTGACGACAGTATGACTCAAAGTTCATGTTTATTGTTTGAAATATATATTTTTTTTAAAAATGTGTGCCAGTTAATAAAAAAAGAAACCACACTAGGATTTTGTTGACATTTTTGAAAAAATGGTCCATATTTCATTTCTATCATGTAGGAATTATCAACATATTAATTTAATGCATGATGTGCCCATTTTAACACAAATTTTTATTTTTTAGTTTAAAAATGATCATTTTGTTTAAAACACACATCCCATACTCATAATAGGGGTAAAAACCACTTATTATCTTGATTATCCATTCAAATGTTTCATAAGTCATTTTTGATTAATAAGAATAATCCACACATCAATTTAATACACAATATGATTGGTATAAATGAATGTGTGTGTTTTGATTTAAAATCTACAAATTAATTCATACCATACATCACTTACTCAGAAATGGTAAAACAGTCAAAGATTGTCTGATATATTTGGTAATAAATCCATAACTATTTTTTTTAAATCCAAGAAACAATCACACATCAATATGACACATGATGTGACTAGTGTGACTCAATGAATTTATCTGTATTAAAAAACTTAAATTTAAATATAAAGAATATTTTACTAAATAAAAACTATTCATAGACAGAAATATTATGATGACTATTTATTTAAATTTTCTATAATTAATTTTTTTTATAATAATTATATGGAAATTAATAAAAAACATGGTGTGACCAATATGATTAGAAGTATGTGATGTTGTTTAAAATAAACATTTTAGTATACAACAGATTTCAAATGCTCAAAAATGATAACAATAGTTATATTATATTGATAATTTTTTTATAATGATCTACATGTCAATTTTGACATATATGAATCAGCCAGACATCAATCTGATAAACGGTGTTACCGATATGAATCAAAGTGTGTGTAATTAGTTTAATGATATAATTTTTTCTCAAAACATAATTTAATATTTAAAATATATGAAAAAACACATATATTGTTTTGATAATTTGTAAAAATTATAAATATGAAATTTTTGACATATAGTGATCAGGCACAAATCATATTGACACATTGAGTTTCTGTAGTGAGTAAAATTTTATATTTTAACTAAAAATTGTTATTTTATAAAAAAACTCATCACACTCTAATAAATTATAAAATGAAATCATATATTCTTGGTTAATTTGAAGGATGGTCCATAATTCCTTAATGACATGTAAGAATTTTTCTCACATGAACATTACACAAGGTGTGGTCAGTATGACTAATAGTGTGTGTATTCAGTTTAAAATTGAGATGTTTGTTAAACATATATGTGAGATACTCCAAATTTAGTAATAAAACTAATATTATATAAGCAAATTAGGTAAATAATCCATATTTTATTTATGATGTGTAGGAAACAACCACATCTCAATCAAATACATGGTTTCATTGGTATAACAAATTTTCTTTGTTTTCACTTTAAAAGTTACATTTTCATTAAAAACATTTGTCACTCATTGAAAACTAAGAATACAAATTCATTTTGTTTTGATAATTTAGGAAACAAAATACAAATTCCATTTTTGTTGGTTATCAATTTTTCTCATGTCAATCTAATATAAGGTGTGACCCATATAAATCAATGTGGATGTTTTCAGTTTAAAATTATATTTTAGTTGAAAATATTCCACCATCTAAAAGGTAAGAAAAAATAGAGATTTTAGTAAAATTTTATAAAAAATATACATGAATAATTTATTATTGGTATGAATTATATTCATGTCATAAATATACACTATTGGACTAATATGACTCAAATGGATTGTTTTCAAATTTAAAATGGTCTTTCTGTTAAAAAAATGTGTTTCTTGCTGAAAACCAGGGAAATAATTTGTATTGTCATGATACATTAGTAAAATGAAACATAGTTGTTATTTATTTGTAGGAATCAAATTCATTTTATTCTGACACATAATGTACAAGGTAGGTCTCAATGTTCATTGTTTTAAAAATGTGACATTTAATTCAAAAGAAGTGTAATGTAGTGAAAATAAAGAAAATTAATTATAATTATTTTCATACAATATTATAATGATCCATATATTATTTGTGACATTTATTATCTATCCTCACATCATTCTGATTCATGGTGTGATGTATATGACTCAAAATGTGTTTTTTAGTTTAAAAGTGATATTTTAGTAAAAAAATACATCACTCAATGAAAAAAGAAAACTCACGTTTTGTCTATTTATATTGTAGTGAAGTATTTCCTAAATAATTTTTTATGAGCTGGGTTCATTTACAAATCAATATGACAAACTACCTAGCCAGTATGAGTAAATTTAAATGTATTTATTTTAAATAAACATTTTAGTTAAAAACACACATTTAATACTCTATACTAATCAAAATCACATAGAGGGTATTGATATTTAATAAAAATGAATCATAAATCATTTTTCAATTCTATGAATCAACCACATGTCAATCCAACCCATGATTTTCTCAGTATGATTCAATGTTTGGGTTTTTAGTTTAAAATTTACATTTTATTTTAAAAAAGTGTGTAATTTAATTAAAGTTTTGTAAATTAGATGATTTTTCATGATTTTTTAGTAAAATGATTCAAAATTCATATTTTTTAGGTATGAATATATGACACTCCAATATGACATATGATCTGCGCAGTATGACTGAAAGTGCCTGTTTTCAGTTTTAAAGGAACCATGTAGTTATAAAAAAAGCCTCAAAAATTGGAAAATGAAAAAATCCCATAATATTTTCTTCACACATTAGTTCATATACCCTTAATTCAGTTTTGAACTCTATGAATTACCCTCAGTTTAGTCTGAGACATTGTCTATTCAGTATGGAAGAAATGAGTGGTTTTATTTAAAATATTCATTTTAGTTCAAATCTCACATCACATACTCAAAAATTAGAAAAATATTAAAATGTTTTATTAATACACTAATAAAATGATTTTTATGTCTTTTTAAGGTGTTAGAATGAATCACACAACAATATAAAATCTGATGTGCATCATGTGAATCAAATTGAAAGTTTCTGTTTTAAAAGTGACAATTTTGTACATAAAGTGCATCACTCTATAAAAACCAAGAAACCTCTATATGACTATCTAGATAAATTATAAAATTGATTGATAATTCATCTATTCCATGTAGGAAACATCCATACATCAATCAAAAAGACATTGTTCTATATTTGACACTTTATTCATGTTTTCAGTTAAAAAGTAAAATTTTAATTTAAAACACAAATGAAAAAAATCAAAATCTTCGAAATTACATTAGAACATCTTGATACAATAGGAAAAATGTCTTTAAATCATTTTTATGTTTATTAATCAACCTCATGTCAATCTAATAAATGATGTTCCTATATGACTAGGAATGTGTATTTTGAATTTGAAAGTGGTATTTTAGTTCAAAAAATTGTGTCACTCAAAAGAGAATTTATAAATCCTTCTCAATTTCACTTCATACATTAGTAAATTGATCTTTATGTCATTTATGTCATGTAACAATCAACTACACATTAATCATACAAATGGTGTGGTTGGTATAATTTAATGTGCGTGTTTTTGTTTAAAATATAAATTTCTATTCAAAACACAAGCCAGAAAATAAAAACCATGAAGATATTCTTATATATGATTGGCACATCAAGAAAATGATTAATATTTCATTTTTAGGATTATGAATAAAAATCATGTAAATCTAACATATTGTGTGCTCAATATAACTCGAAGTCCATGATATCAACTTAAACTTGGAATTTTATGAATTAATTATTTGTAATTTTAACATAATTTAATTTTTCATAACACTATAAGAATAAGATTAATTTTTATTAATATACACACTAATTTTGGAATTTTGGGGTTTTCTGTTAAGAAACATGATCCTTTATTAGGCTTCTAGGAAGGGGGTTCGATGACAATGAAACATTTTTTTTATGTTTTTAAATTTTTTGTATTTGTATGAATGTATTTTTCTATAATAGTGTAATTTTACATACCAATAATTGAAATGTTTTTAAGAATTATATATTTCTTTTTTTGTGATATAAATTAAATTTAAATTTAATTAAACTATTTAATACTAAAGAGTCCTATAACTTAAAACATACTACTAAAAGTAATATTTTTTCAGTTCTATTTCGAGCATATAAAAATAATATTTTATCATTGATAAAAAATTAACTAATATAATGTCAATTGGATACTTCTAAAAATGTATAGATGAATGGCCCCCTTGATCAGTGCTAAAAATTTAACTCATAAAGGGTCCAATTTTCATTTAATTTTTAGTTCTGATGAAGGTATCTTTTATCCGCATTATTTTTAGCATTGATAAAAGGATCTAGATTAGAATAAATCTTATAACATTAGTTTTTTTTATGATCTGATAGTGACTATTTCTATAACTTTTAAATGACATATTTTTAGTAGTGTATCTACAACTAATTTAACCAAAACATCCTAAATATTTCATAAACATTTAATAAATATATTTATATTTATTGGAAGGAATATGTACCTCCTAATGTAATTATATTATACAATTATATATATATATATATTCACAATTATTTTTCATCCATGTATTTAAAAGACACATATGAAATGAATTCTTAATATATTCTTCAAAATAATCCCTAATATTTCAAAAAATAAATCAATTAATCTATCAATAGATAAAAACACACATGCAAATCATATATAAAATCATTAGGTAGAAATATAGTTTTATTCAATAAATGATATTCATTTACAATTCAAATCCAAAATTGAATAAAATATATATGAATGAGGATAGATAATAATTATTAAATTTTTGAGATAGAGAATACAAAATGAAACTACCATTTGATAACTCTAATCCCATATTAAATATCTCATATGTGAAATGAAAATATTTACTATGAAATTCCATCTATTTTATTTAATATTATTAAAAAACCAAATACTAGTTATTTTTATTTTTATATTATTCATATAATATCATAAATGTTCACAACTTTAAAAATAAAAAAACTATATGAAATATCCATACAAATGTAATGTAACTCATTAATATTATAATAAAACTAGTTAGTATACCATTTATTTGAATTTTACATGACATATACCATAAGTTTATACTATATAATACATTTTTTCAATTTCTAACAAAATTCTCTATATTAATGGGAAATATTATTTATAATGGAATAATTAATAAAATAATAAAAAATATTAATTCCTTATATTCATTTTAATAATATTATAATCATTTATTAATTCATTTTTAACATATAAATATTTTCAATTCAAATATTAGTGAAGCTCTACATTTTTTTCTAATGAAATAAAAATATTCAAATAAATATTATGTACATTCACGTTACTTTTCTCAATAATCTATATGTAGTTGACGGAGAAAAAAATGATAATGGTTTAATTTTATATCAATAATGAGACCCCAATATTTATTTTATGTATAATTATGTTCTAAAATTTGTTACAACAATGATTTAATTCATTATATATATATTATAAAACATATTTAGTGATTTGATAAGCTTATTTTTCATTAATTAACAATTGAAAACTGAAATAAGAAACTGTATAAATTGGAAAAGCTGTTTGTCAGATGTGTTGTTGAAAATAGAATTTTATTACAATTTTAATTTATTCTGAACCCCATTAGACACATGATCACGCTCATAAATGTAACTATGGAAAATTTTGAAAATATGAATATAATTATTTACACAAAATATTCAATTTTTCAATATTTATTTATTCATATTACTGAGTAACACAACAAGAGTTTTAAATGGGTTACAAAATATGAGTCCAAATAAAGAGATGAAATTCAATTTTTTGATATAATTTTATGAAAACAATGATATAAATATGAATTATTGTTCACAAAATATTAAAAAATTAAAATAAATTCAATCTAAAAACAGACCTTTCATTAAAATAAATATAATTTTTTTTCATTTATTACATCATTATATTTTATAATTTTTCTATTTATAAAAATTACTATATAAAAATTTAAATGAAAATAAATAATATTTTATTTATGAAATACATTTGAAAAAATGAATTTATTATTTAATATATAAATTTCATGAATGGTTAAGTTAAAAAATATTAAATAATCATATCGAAATACAAAATATATAAATAATTTATTTTAATTTATATTATATATTAAACAAAAAAGTGTTTATAGTAATATCATAACTGATAAATGGCTTAAAATCATCACTTAATTTTATTTAATTATTTACCGATATGTGGATAAAATTAAGGTGTTAAAAAACAATTATTATATACTATTATTAAAAAATTAACATTATTTTTATCTTTAATTGTTATTTTATTAAAAATATATTTATTAGACTGTGATTTACTGCTATTATTAAAATGCAAGTCTACTAAAATATTCCCTAAGGAGATACTAATGTTAATTAATGAATTTAATTAATATATCTATATAAAATCCTCTAATAAACCAAAATTCATATAGAAAAAATCATTTAAAAGGTTTATGTTCAAATTATAAATAATTATAGAATGAAATAAAACCATTCCTATGATATTTATTATATTTTAATTTAAATATTAATAAATAATTTAAACTTGACTCCAGAAATTCTTATTTAGATATTGGCTATTTAATTAATAAGTCAAGGGATATGTTGTATTTTCATATAATATAATGAATCTAATAAAAATAAAATATTACGTAATTAAAAAAATTAAAATTTCCTTAAAATTTACAAAACACTTAACCACCATATAAAAAATTCAATATGTTCTATAAAAATAAATGATTGATGTTGCAGTAGTTAAGTAATTAAATATAAAAAAACTATTAATTAATGATGCTCTAATTGATAAAACATGTATTTAAACTAAATCAAATTAATTATACATTCTAATAACATTAGGAAATAATAAAATTAAATATGATGGATTAATTTACATTAGTTTAACATTATATATATCAATAAAAAATTAAAAAATATTTATCTTATAATTTATTTTCTTAGTATATTAGAAAATGATTCAAGAATGTGAGAGAGGTCAGATGCTAGGTTGAAATTATTGAAAAAAAATGAATCTAGGTGAAGTCCATAAAGGTCTCCAGTAGAGTTGAAAATTTAAAAGATCTCAAAAAAATAGGGATCAAATGTTTTAGAGAATAGGGATTTCATTATGATATGATAAGGTCACGTAATAAAAATCATGGAGGTGATAGTGGAAATGTGGTGGTTAAATTTTGATATTATAATGGACTTCATGGACTATGAGAGACTACTATACAAATTGGTATAAGGCTTAGTGGTATAACGAAAATGATATCAATGAGGGGATCTATGAAGGGGATCTAGGGGAAGGGGTCATGGAATGATGATCTGGTAGGGTAATCATGTACATGGATCAAGAGAAAGGATATGAGAATAAGAAAGAGTCTGTTTAAATTAAATTTTTACTTCTTTATATAACTATGATTTAAAAATTATGGCCATATAATTCTAATATAAGATGTTTTTTAAACCAGGAATATAATATAAAATTCATGTAATATATGAATTTTTCAATACCCGTACAATATGGGGAACATAACATTAATTTAAATACCATTATTATTAAATTATACAAACATCAGTGGCTCTAAAAGACATTGTGTTTTGCCACAAATTTTTTGGTTTTTCTATATCATTAAAATATATTGATGAAAATATATTTGAAATTATAGTGTATTTTTGAATGTTCTAAAAATAATGGTTGTTCCAATTATTACATTTTGATTTATAGAATATTTCATTTCATGTAGGGAACATAGTGTAACCAAATGTCTATGATTGTTTTATAAGAAACTCAATAAACTACGAGGAAGCCTAGTGATTATCAATCTAATATTTTATATGGAGTTAAATCCACTATTATTCGGTTATTTTGTCTTCTAGGGGAGAAGCTTTTCATATATGATATCTTTTAATTATAATTAAGGATGATATATAATGTAAAAATTAATGTGACACATTGGAACATCTTATTTTTATTTTTAATATGGTTATTATGTTTTTTGAAATATGTTTTTGTTTAATTTGGAAAATATTATATTATATTTTAATGAAATTTTTATGCTAAACTAGGTAAATATGATCTATATAGCACATATTTCTAGGGTGAGTGGATTTTGCTCTCATTCCATTACTAAAATTAATTATATGTATATTTAATATTTACATCAAATTCACTATTTTAGACTTGGAATTATTATTACAAACTATTTTTAATGATAAATATGTGTTAATAATGGTTGCATATCTCATTTTGAAATGAGAATTGAGAAAATAACCTTTCAAGGATATGGTTTACTGTATTGATAAAAGATCAATTAATTTTACCCTTCCACACCACATTAATCAACCATTCTACTTCCTCTACTCACTATTTTGAAACCAAATTAAACAATTATTATAGATTAATAATTTATATCTTGTTATCAATAGAAAATTTATTTTACATGTCTCTCATTTTTTTAATGATAGATATGAGTTTTTTATTTAATAAAATAACATGTCTTTGTATTTTTTTTAATGTTCTTCACGATTTTGTCAATGGAGTTCATTCATGAAAATCATATATATATATATAATATATATATAGACATAAATTAATAATATATATATATATATATTTCTATAATAAATATATATTTGGATGTACCCATAACTATATAAATGTTACTTTATTTTTTATCTATGTTATATTTATATATATCATATATTTCTATGTGTCTTATGTAGTTGGGATAGCGCATGAGTGGTAAAACACAAAATACTATATTTAAATGACTTGGGTTCGAACCCTAGACATCCCAGTTGGGAGATTTATGATGTAGGTAGTGACACTTGCACAGTGAAGGCATGTCGAGGGTAGGAAACAATGTAGGCATGGTGATGAAAACATGACGATGGATGAATCACTATGCACCTAGAATTCTTTATAGTAAATGGGCCTTTAGGGCTTGTAAGGGGCTTCATTCCCATTGGGCCTTCAATCCATCCATTTAAAAAATAAGGATTTATGGATGGATATCCCCTAAGGGGGGGTATGACATACCTTTAAAGACTATGTGAGAGGTTTGTGTGTGTGTGTGTTTTTATGAAATAGTACCCGATGAATATAACAAATCTGAATATATATGTTTTATAAAATATATATGTATATATATCTATATAATAATATATACAAATTTATATGTATTTTAAGAATGTATTTGTATAAATATTGTCAATTTTATTTTTCCAATTGGGATATATTTGTGTGTGTATAATAGTTTATTATGTTTATAATATATTAATATTTATACACACTATATTTATGATTATAGATATTACATATATAGATACATTTATATATTGAAAAGTACATTTTATTTGTGTGTGTATCTATTCATAGTTTTTATTTACATATATATATATCTTATTTTTAAAAGAATTTATAACTTATATATATATATATAATATTATATTATTCTATAAATAAATAAATAAATATATATACATATAATAAATATATATTTATGATAACAAATATCCACATACATGCACACACACAATACAAATATAGAGACATATATATATATATATATATTTGTATGTGTTTGAGAAATATACATAGTTTATTTATATATGTCATTAGGTATATTTACATATATCATTCAAGGATATATATTATTTATGTTATATTTTTTAATATATATATATATTGTAATTATATATAATTTGTTTTGTTATATATATATATATATCTGTTATGATTTACATAATGAAATATGATTAATTTGAATCCAAAATGGGTAACATATAATCATATGAATAGAGTGTATGAGGAAGGTATGAAAGAGTGCCACCAAATTTAACCAAACTATGAAAGATGCCTTGTCAAATTAGGATTTAATGTTTATGTTGTCGTTTTTTCAAAATAAAATTTTTACAACATAATTTTATTGACATTTTACCTTTTATAGAAATGATTAGAGTGATAAATGAAGGAAATAAACATTAAAAATCAATAAATTTATGTTAAATTTGGAATAAAATTATGTTTTATAAATCATTAAATATAATTTCAAGTATTCATAATGAGGTATATTTTATTGAGAAAATAAAAATAGTTGTTTTATATGAACATGTTGACTGTCTTAATTTATTTTTTAAATTTATTTAATATATATATATATATATATTACATTAATTTTATGGTTGTTTTTAATATATAATTCACCATGAAGTATTACTATAGCTAAACAAATGTGTAACTAGTTGAAGGATAATAGATTCATATACATGACTTCTCTATTGAATCATATTCATTCATATGGAAATGAAAAACTTGGTAAAATATAATAAGATAAATAAATTTTATATTCCATGTGAATGAGATATAAAAATACATTCTTGACATAAATAAATCTTGTTTATTTAAACCCAATATAATTATCTATAGAAATGTTCCAAGTGTGATATTTCTATATATATGAAATACAAATTAATTCTATTGATATTTTAGTGTTATATTGTAGTCATTCAAAGATTTTGAAGATTGTATGGATATTTAGAGATCAAGAGTCAATTATTGTTGAAATCAATTACTTATATTGTATTTAATAAGATGTATTTAACAAAAAAATCTTATACAATAGATTATAACGAGGGACATTCTAACAGAGCAAGAATTTGGATGTTTTATTAAAAAAATCAACTCTACCTTGTATTACTCATGGAAATAGGGTTAAATAAAAGTTATAATATTCAATTATTTCAATGATTGTATTATTTTAGGTAATTTACCAATTTTATGTTATAATGTGAGGTGTGAATGTACCCAACAAAAATTTATCACTAGGTTATTGAAAATGTGGTTATTATATTAAAAATGATGTATTAATGTCTTCATATCTATCAAGAACTACCATAGATACAATGATATGTTGATACCCAATCTATTCTTGACATATCCTTAAGGGAATTTCTAATCCCACTTGGATGGAGACTGTCACTCGACATCATATATCGATTTTGAGGGAATAATTTTTCACCAATGCAATGAAAGAAAACAAAACTACTCAGCATTCTAAACACTCCTCAATGAAAAAATAATAGAAATAAATAGGTAAATTAATACCCAAATTGTATATCATAAATATTGAAAACAACTATAAAGTAAAATCATAAAAAATCCTTTGAATATCTGGATCACATATCCACCATTAACCTCCAGCACTCTAGGTCCCTCAAATCATGTATAACCTCCTTCTCCAATTAGATATTTACCTTTTCATGGAAATGGCATAAGGTAATATAAAAAATCCTAAACGAAAAGGTAGGGTGTTAGATAAATAGAACAGTAGGGTCTCACTATGTGTTCCAAAAGTATTACAATTAGAATAGACCATTAATAAATTTCATTTTAATAAATCATGGAATGGAATTTCATTGTCATATTTTGAATGAAACATGATATCATAATCAAATATATTTAATATATTTCAAAACATTCTTAAATTAAAATGTTATATAAAAAATATATAAAAAATATATTACCTGAATTAAATAGTTCAATAATCAATGACATGAAATTATTAAATAAAATATATCATAGAATAATTTAATAAAAGTATGGTACATTATTTTTTGGAAATAGTATCCTCACATAACTTAATCAGTGATCCCATCTCAGTCTGTCAACACATCCCTTGGCTCTATCCATTGGAAAAACTCCCCCTATGAAAATCATGACAAAATATTTTTATGTTAGTGTTATCATCAATAATCCATTTCTAGGGTTCATATCATAGAGTGATTGTCATAATTACCATTTAACTACCTATCATTACATACTCTCAAATCATTCAATCAATCTACCATAAAAAAATTCAAAATACAACTTCCAAATTTTTTTTAATAACATGAATTTTACATTTCAAACAGTAATCATAGGTTTTCATCATTTCTTTCCTTTTGAAACAATCATTTTATTTATGCCATTTATCTCCTGGATCAATTTCAAATCATTTCTTCCAAAGAAATTTCCAAATCAAGACAACATTTTTTGTAAAATATACCTAAAAATTCTATTCCATTGAGATTATGGGGGGTCGCATTTTCCATGAACCCTTTAAAGTCACAAATCAATCATCTGGAATCTAGGTTTTTGAAAAATATAAAAACTCATTTCATATAAATTGAGAATTTTAGGGTTTCAATTAAATGGTAAAGGTTTATAGAACACCCAACCATTAAACATTGATAAAATCATTACTCACAATGGGAAAATCCAATGATGAATAAAGGTGAATGAGATTAACATGGAAATCCTATATCCCAAATAATCAAAATCAAGATCCTATTCAATCAACACACATGATACCACACAATTTATAATTGTAGAATACCATGGATAATGAGAAAAACAGAATAAGAAAACTCACAATATATCAAAGGCCGAATCAAGACATCCCAAATTGATGTAATCACTAAAAAGTAACCCGGTGTAGCCCTAGTGGTTTGAGGGAATAAACTACATGAAAAACGAAATGAATTAATGTGGATATGACAAAAAATAACCAAGCAATAGGAATTAACAATGTGAACCCTGAATTCAGAATGTTAATATACTAAGTATAATGCTCTCTTAAAATAAATTACGTTAGGTAATAAATTCAAATATCAACCAATTCATTCCATGAAAGAAATTCATTATTGGTATATAATTCACATTCTAAAATAGGATCGTGGAATCTTCCCAATAATAAATTCATATCATGAATTTGATACATAATGTGAATGTGTCATGCAAGTAGCACCAAGAAGATGTTTTGGGAAAAAACCCAAAAACTCTCTGTTGACCTCCAAACCCAAAGAACCACAAACTTTACATACTTTGAAAATTTTAAAAATTTGATCCTTTAAAAAAACATACATCCTTAAAAATTATATGATTTTTCACCAAAAATTCTCTTCATCCATGATCAAGCATTCCTTTGTTAAGGGAGTATAATAGGTAAAAGAATAAAAAGATAACTCCATTAACAATGAAGTTACAACCACCCCTCTATAAAAACTTTATTTACTCATAAATCTTGTCAAGAATATTCCTCAGTAAAGAGATGTGGTCAAAAATATCTCATCAATGCCTCATTATCCCACATCACAGGCTAATTTGATCCATTCAACCATGTCACACAATACAAAGATATCATCTTACAGTGAAGATCCATTATCTCAAAATCAAAAATCCTGAATGGATTCTCATTTATGGTTAAATAAGAGTCAAAATCAAGTTATTCCTAGCTTAGTACATGAGATGGGTCAAAAATATACATACTGATATGTGATTCATGAATCAAATTTGGGATAAACATAAATTTCTATGTCAAAGATAAATAGTAAGTCACATTTTTTACATTCTAAAAAATATCAAAAGGGCACAAAAACCTCGGTGAAATAATTCCCTATTTATTATGGTGTTGGTAACCCAACCAAGGTGAAACCCTCTAGAATATGTAGTCAAAAATGAAAAATTCCACCATCTCCAATGACAGTCAACATATTATTTATGCAAGCCCTATTCTGTCAACATTATTTTATTATTCAATGGAATAATCATCATAATATATTTAAAACAACTCATTATAACCAATGATGATTCATGAATCTCTAACCAACATAAGAGTGATATACATTGTTGTCCATACGAGGCCTCAAAAGGTACCATTATGATGGAAGATTGGTAATTGTTGTTGTAGGAAAACTCAACCTGTCCCAAATAGAAATCACATAACCCACCAATTTCAATAACAAAATCACATAGCATATCATCTTGAATAAATATAGCTCTCTTTTTCAGGCCATAAATATATGGATGATATGCCATTCTCAAATGTACATGCGATCCCATTTCCTCTTAATTGCCTCTCTAGTAGTGGTATGTGAAACTTAGATCCCTATAAGAGACTATAATATATAGAACTATCTAAAATATTATGATCTTCTATATATAGAGACACCACAAGTCATCAAAATTTGATGTATCTCAAATGGGTATAAATTGAGCCTATTTTTCATCCTATCGACCAAAAACCATATTTCATTCCTCAATTGAGTGGTACACAACAACCTAAAAATAATTTCTATAGAAATCATTCTTCACTATAATGATGACATTAGAATCTCCTTAACAAAACCTGAAGTTCTCTCATGCTCGAAATTGAACTATTTGTAGGTGTAACAATGTGACAAAAATTTAGAGATTTATCATCTCAGACCTACAAAAAATAATAATAATTTCATATCATTGAACTTATTTTTGGTTCCATGGTACACAACTCACTAGGAATTATATAAATCCTCTATTATGAACCTTATTAAATGAAAATATAAAAATTAATTTTTTCTAAAGACCTATTATTCCATCCAAACAGAAAAAACACTCAATGACATTATCCGCAATATAATTATATTACCTAATCCCAAGTAACTCACCATTAAACCGTTTCTCTAAAATAATCACCCTGAAAATAGATGAGTTCGATTTAATTCTAGAGATAAAACCTCTCACAAATTTTAATAGACTCCTAAATTCTACTTTGAAAAGAGATGAATTTGATTTGATTTTTTTGTTGATACATTCTTAACCTGGTAATGTTTTTTACATCTAAAATAATCATTAATGAAATTAACCTTTCTCGAGGTATATGAAATGTAGGATTCAAAATATTGTAGGAAGTCCACCCAATTAGTTTCCTAGTTGTTCATATAATTTGGGAGAGGATATAACTCAATATATTGTGTGTAGAATAAATGGTATACAATTCAACAAATATGTAATTCTAAAAAATCTTAATGTTATGGATCACAGTAGTTAGATTGAGAAAATGGGTTGGATAATTCTTCTCATATATCCTAAACTATCAAGAACTATAGGCTACTATGTGGACACCCTTCATAAGAACAAAACCTAAGATCAAACATAATGTGTTATATATGAACCAATTTCCTTTTTTAGCTTTAGGAAGAGTATACATTGACATAAAAGTCAAAATTCATTTCATCTCAACAAAATAACTCGATATTTTTCATCCCAAATGATATTAACTCTTTTAGGAGCAAGAGATATCATCCAAGAGTCTATTTTTTGTGAAATAAATAAAAAAATAATATGAATATCTTGATAATAAAAATAGGATTCTTATATGGAAGAAATTACATTATTTCTCTCATGTCATATCAACATTTATATTCTTAGGATCCAGTGAGATACCATGTTCAAAGGCCACATGTCCCATGAAATTACATTTCGATTGATTCATGTAAAGTCTATTATTTCTCAATATTTAAATTAATGAACATAAATGATGCAAATATTCCTTCTTGGTATGGGTTTAAAGTAAGATATATTCCACAATTACCACTAATAATAAGTCAAGATACTCATGAAATATCATGTTCATAAAATCCATAAAAACTCTAAGATAATTTTTTTTTACAAAATGGAATAAATGTATTATCATAAAGTCCATAAATACTCGAAAATTCATTATTATTAATGTAAAACACTTTTATTTTCAACTGGTGGTAACCAGATCGAAGATCAATCATTGTGAACCAATTTTCCTTTCTCAACCTGTCTAAAATATTATCAATCTATGAATAATGGTATTAATTTTTTACTATTAAATAACTATGTTTCTAATAATCAACCCATATTTGATGTATTACAACATATTTCATCATTAAGATAACTAGTGAAAACAATGTGACACCATTGGGAATATGAAACCTCTCAATAGTGGACCATTCAACTATGATTTCAACTCTTTCCACTTTACTAGTTCCATATGGTAAAATTAAATAGACAATAGATGAGTATTTGGATGTAAATATATAGAAATATCCACCTCTCTTACTGATAACAATCTAGATAAATCATTTTAAAAACATATTTTGAGACTCACTAAAAACATGATGGATATCATCGCTCAATGAATATTTCTAGAAGTAGAATGCAAGAATTGATATTCCTCTACCCAAATATAGATTATATGGTCCATATCTACTATAAATTAGGTCTCATTTTCCTTGAAAAACATGACACACCCCATCAGGAGCACTATAGAAAAACCAATTAATATAAAAATAAGTCATATACTTAGGGGAAATCAACCAATCCAACATAAAAATGACTTTAAGAAGATTCATTTTGAGAAACAAAAAATTCAGGGCTTGATCAATCTTTGATAAAGAGAAAAAAAACAATGAAAAAGACTCTACTATCTCTTCATTCATATGGGTGTAGTAATATCAATCACATAATACACAAGTCTAATGGGATTATTTATCATATTCACAATATGAGTTTATAAATAAGTGAGATGCAATAGTTTCAAATAAAGAAGTCACTAAAGGTGATGCTTGAATGATGGTAGCTCTCATAGTGAATTTTCCAAAATGAAATTTCTTTGGGGAATCCTTTACTATGAGAAGAAAAATTGTTCTAGATGCATATGGATATAACCCTTTTATTGATGATGAATATAATGTAGCATGATACGTTTTATTGTGGATGAGACTGGTTCAATACTTGGATCTAAAATTTTATGGAAAATGTTTTCTAGTTATCTTGACCGACCAAAGGAACTATAGATCTTTTGTGCCTCAATAAAATATTATTTTTAACTCCATCCCTTGGAAAATTAAAATTAAATCCAAGGGACTCTTTAATGAATTTATATAGGTCTCTATGACTCCTTATATCTAGATCCACCATGATACTAATAATACATCCTCTTTCCATTAAGAGAACTTGTAGAACTACCACTGGGAGAAAAAGGAACTCATATCTACCCTGACATACAAGGCATGTTAAGTTTAAACATTAACACAATGTCTAGAAAATCAATATAAAAAGTGAGATTAGTCATGTGAACTTGTTATGGATATCAATTATGAAACCCATACCTAAATATAGTCCCCTCATCTTTCTATTTGATATAACACTTTGAAAAAGGTAAAAAAGCTTAAAAAAAATTGTTCAATTACAATGACACGATCCTATCACCCTACTAAAGGATGATAAACCCAATATCCTTTTTTCAAAACAAAATATTTTATATAAAAAAATTTAGTTAAAATAACAATAAATTCTATCCACTCCAAGCACTAATGATTCTTTACCAGCACCATTGAATCACATAATCTCCTCCAAAGCCCCTTAAGCTTGAAATTAGAACATATGAAATTTATTAATTTTTTATTTCTCATGAACTGAAATATTAGTTAAACCTATTTCAACCAATCCTAAGTTTCTTGATTATCAACATTTACCTGAAATGATGGTTGTTTTGGTGGAGAAGCTCTTAAAAAGGATATCTAGAATTAACCCTTTAAGGTTCCACTACCGAATCATGAACTTGAATAAGTGTATATACTTTTTATAGAGAATGGAAAACATGCACCAGAATCACAATAAGATATTGGTTCATAATATGATTATCTTACTGTATTTCACCAACATCTTCCTCATGCATCCAATAAAAACAAATTATCCATGTCCTGAAGCAATACAATGTCAACATACAAAACTGAAAATTTCAAAAATCACACATAGATTAATAACACAAAAAAAAAAGATATATTAATATCAATTCAATGAAGAATAATTATATTTTGGTATTTCAGCATAGAAAGATAAAAATTAGTGAAAATTCATAAAATTAGATCAAATTATTACTCAAATACTCTTTTCTCAAACACTAATGGTAACATAAGGCTCATTACGATGAGATATAGCCATGCACCTACTTGAAACTACCTACTATGTTCCATAAAAATACACCTTATTTATATAGACAACTATGAATGTATACCATATTCAGGGGAATATGTACAAACCTTCCTCCATTGAAATCACATTTTGAGAAACCATCCCAAATGCAATGATATACTGATACATGAGATAGTCCTAACATAGCTCGATGGGAGTTACCAATATCCATGGGTTGGTGACTGGCATTTAGAATAATATTAATATCAAGAGGGAATATTTATTCAAAAAAATACAATGGAATATTAATAAAAAATTCAACACGATCGATGATATTCAAGGAGAGTGTACCATAAATAAATAAATAAAACAATTCCCAAATTGTACATCATCAAACAAACCGACCTATATTAATGAAAATATTTTAAAACCCATGTAACTAGTGGATCACATCCCCATTTATCCTTTCCATCACTCTGAGTCCCATGATTTATGAACACCAGTTTATTATAATAGGAACATTCCCACTGAATAGACCACTCATAATGGAATCTATAAATTCATAAAGGAAAAGTTATTCTGTGAGATACACATGCGAGTAGGGTCTCACCAAATGTTAAATAAGAAATATTATAAAAATTAACCATTAATTCATTAAATTGAAATAAAACAAGGCACGAACTCATATTTATATATTTTTAATAAAACATGATATCCTAATAAAATAGATGCTACCCAAATTAAAACAGGATTAAATGATCATTTTAGGAAAAACAATTATATAAAGATGTCAACATAAATAAAATCATTTTATAATAAATTCAATTTAATAATAAAATCATACATATCATAGAACCATCTAATAATCCATATGGTATGATAGTTTCTTACAATCGGATCCTCACACTACTCAGTCAGTGATCTCATATCAATCTGTGTGCACATCTACCAGCTCAAGCTATCAAGACTTAACTCCACATTTGGTAAACCAAGACAAAATTTGTTTATGTTAGTGTTTTTACCATTAATCCATTTATATGTGGTCATATTCTAGCATGTTTTCCCTTATTCCACACTATCCAGCTAGGATCACATGTGCTTTAATCAATTAATCATTCAATCATGTAAAATCAATAATTCAAAATTAATTCAAAATAACATTTCACAATTTTAGTTTATAACATGCTTTTCTCGTCCCTTAACCAAATCATAGGTTTTTATCATTTACTTAATTATTAAACCATATTTATATTTACTCAATTTATCTCAAGGTTCAACATCAAATCATGTCATCAAATCAAATTTTAAATCGAGCCCTCAATTTTGCACAAATTAACCCAACAATTTAAATTCAATTGAAATTTAGGTTTTTTACAATATAAATTCCCCTGTCAAGATCAAACATCAATAATTTAAAATAAATCTTTTAAAATAAATAAAAACTCATTTCATGTCAATCAATAAATTCAGGGTTTTAATTATAATGTTATGGAATATAGAACCAATAACCTTTAATTTGTGAACCTATCAACACATACAATGGGAAACCCCAACAAAAAATAGTGGTGAAGGATATCAATAAGGAAACCCTATATGAAAAATCAATAAAATAAATATATGATTCAATAAAAATACATAATATCACACCACTATCAATGAAAGTCCATGGAGATATAGAGAAAATGATCATAAGGAAAATCATTAGAGATCAAACACCGAATCAAGACTTCTAAATGGGAAGTAATCACCAAGAAATCATCTCATGTATCCTTAAGGGGGTGGCGGGAATTGGTTTCCTGAAAAAGAAAATTAATTGAGTTGATGATGCATTAAAACTCACTATGGATGAGAAATTTACAATGTGAATCCTTGATTCATGATGTGAATATCATATATAAGATGTATAAATTATTATATTCAAAGTATAAATGTGTTAGAAAATTATTAATTGATTTAGGCACGATATTCACATCATGAATCAAAGATTTCATCCTGATATTCTTCTTTGTTAAACATTGGAATATGTACATTAGAGTTTAATAGCATAATACTTTTAAAAAAATGATTATTACATTATTGGTAATGAAATGAAATATTGAGACACAGAATCAAAAAAATATGGCTATTAGGTGTATCTCCTTGACACGAACTACCAGATTTGTGCTAGGGATTTCACCTGACCTCAGGGATGCCTTCCCATAAGATAGTGGTTGGTGACATATGACGTTGTCTTATAGAATTATTTGGGGATTCCATTTACTCAAAATCCTGTTACATAAGAGTATGATAACGGAATAAATAATAAATTATTAAATAATAAAAAATCAATGAGTTATTATCAAATTAGAATATAACAAAGAGAAACCTTTCCCATATAGGTCATGTATGGGATGTAAGGATAATAAACCAAAACCAATAAAGGGATCCAATGTACATGTATGTAAATATTAAAAGTAAAAGTATATATCCAATGGTCTATCAAAAATTGTTTACATCCTCTATCTAACAATCTCAACCATATATCATATGTGCATTTCCTATTCATAGATTCCTTTACATGAAATAAATAAGCACATTGAAATTCTTGAGGAGGGTGTGAGTACAAAACATAGCAGGACAAATCCATTGACCTTTAATATCAGTGCAGAAAATATATAAGTTCACTCCATAAAAGTAAAAAAGTTATCAATATAATATTAATTAATATAAAATGTAACAATTTTTTTTCTTTTCATTGGATATCGGCTCTAACTATAATAAAATTATTTTAGACGGAACAATGATATGGCGCATGGCCCATTCCCTTATATGGGATAACCAAAAACCATGACTAAAAAAATCCTCTTCAAGGGATTACGCAGAGAAAGATGATGAAGCAACTAAATCATCCCCCTTAGGAGTATAATCTATGGGGCACAACCTCGAAACTAAACTATAATATAGTAGATGAAAACAATATGACAAAAGTTTAAAGTGATTGATCAAACATCCTATTAAATAGAAAATCATCATAACCAGAACAATAAACATACAATAAATACAATAATATGTTTTCTACGATTAAGCATAGAGACCACATGTGATCAAGAATCAAACATTGGAGTCTATATCAATAAATAAATTTCAAAAACAATGAAAATAACATGTATGTAAAATTTTCTACTATTAAGGGATTACGACCTTAGGTAAGATAATGAAAATCATGGAATAGGTCACCAACCATGAAAATAATCACCCCTATTTCACAGAACAATTATTGGTTTGAATCATTTAAATATCAATGGTATAAGTATAAGGGAATAGACACCGTACAAGATCAATACATGATCAATCCAACATGTAAGATATGCTACTGAAAATCTATTGGTCCATGTGTTGCAGGGAATAAATCCTTCATTCATCGTCTCAATTCTATCAATGATCACCAAAACCCTCATTATATCATTCCCAAAATATTTTTTCGAATGAAATGTAAAATATATCATTTATTAATATCAATTAGAATAGGATATAATATATCATGATAGAATAAAAATAAAGTCTATTCGACACACATTCTTGATCTATAACTTAGTCATCAAAGATTTGAGTTAGATTGGGCAAGGAGAGGCCAAAATTTTGTAGAGAGTGTACAAGGTTCAGGTAACAAGGAAGAAATAAAATGAGATATTACAAGGGTGCTTCTTCATTCAATATTATATAATGACATTCATTACATTAATTAATTAACCACATTTTCATATCTCAGAAAAATGGACTCACTAACAAATGCATTTCCTCATTTTAAAATTCAATAGAACTATTCACATCATTAATTTTAAATTCATTTAATGAATGGGTTTCACATCCTAAAATATATTCATTAGGTTCATCATAGACTAAATTTATGTTATGAATTTACTTTTATGAAATAAATTTCTCATGTATTTACTATTTAAAACCTTTAACCCATATCATTATTTGATCAATCCTAATAGGAGTCAACTGATTTAATTACTCCCTTAAAAGTATGAATGCATAAAAAGATTCATAATTAGGTATTTAGGGAATTAAAATTACCCATGTAATGAATTTTTAACATTGATATGTGTCTCTATTGGTATGATTGAACAACTAGGGCCATTACATTGAAATTCATGCATCCCACTGCCAAGTAACTTCTAATTACCATTTGTGATACACCATGACCCAAATAAGATAATTTTTCATTACTCACACCATCTTCTCTCCTCATTCCATTAAATAAATAGTTCACTCTACAAATGTATCACCTAGTTCTATATCTGTATTCTCATTGTTTATTACATGTGCAAAATCAGGATCATACCTCTAAATCTAAGACACATGGAATACTTTTTGATACCTTGATAATGGAAAGGAAGGTTTATCTAGTATCCCACCATCCATATTCACTAAATGATCTCAAATGGTTGGACATAATATGACATTGTCATGGATTTCCCTCACAAACACCTATGATCCAACTGATAGGACACCCATATTAAAACCAAATCTCCCACGATGAAATCCATGTATCATATCATTAAATTGATATATGACCAATTTCTATTATAATCCTTAAAATCCCATTATATAATCAATTAAAGCTATTTTGATTAATCATGTACCATAATCAGACCAAAAACTAAAGACTCAACTATAAAATTCTAGTAGATCGGTGAACGATAAGCCCACCCATATAGAGCCTCAAATAGAGCCATCTAAATTGAATACTAAAAGATATTATTATATGAGAAATATACCAAATCAATTTTTAATCCTATGCTCCTACAATATCCATAATACACAATCATAGAGTATACTTTATAGTTTAGATCCTACAAGGTGAATTCCTATCTATCTGAGGACTGAAGGTCATATTAATCATCAACTAGGTACCCATATTATTCTTTAAATCATTAAAAAACCATTTGGTGTAACGTGAATCTCTGTGAGATACCATAAATGAAGGAACTCCATAATTCTATATGATATTTCTACCATATAGATACCTTATTAAACTAACTTGTGAGCACCCAAACCATGTATTTTGATCTTGGGGTCCTTGGAAACCCTATCAAAATGTCAATGATCACCACTTCATCTTCCATAATAGTACTATATTTTTTTAGAAACTTTATAAGTCCCTAACACATATCCATAAATCTATAACATGTTTGGCAATTAATGTTGAAAATGACAATGTCTATCTACATACTAGGTCACCAAAACTCGTATTAGAAGATGGGATTCCTATTGGTAAACCACAGGTTGACAACCCATTTCAAATCATGAGAGATTCTCATTACTTTCTATCTCATGGAAGATTGAACCATCTCCCTTCAATGAACCAAAAATAGTCAATGTCTATCCATATCCCAACATAAAATATAAAAAAATTCTTCCAACTTATCATGAACTATGATACACTTCAGATCATGTTCTAGATATGTATTTACTCATTCTACCAGTAATGGTGTGTGCTCACTAATGCTGAACAATCCACTACCTCTCAATCCTCAGCTACACCCACCTATCAGTCTACTAATAAATCCATGAATGTTTATCTATATTCTGAAATCCTTTCTCCCACCTCCTATATTTTACTTCTGAGTTCATATACAACACAATATCATTTTCCAGGACTATAATGTATCTCATTGTTAAGAATTTTAAAATATTATATATAATGACTCTGATGAATATTAATGTATAAATGGGAGAAAATTTACACCAGACTTTGCTGGTATGTATTTATGAAACTATCCCACTTAATAAGTAGTGTCACTAACACTTCAATGCATAATCCACAATCACTAATTCTATGTTACGAGTATGGTTGTTCCATACATGTGGGATCATATTGGGAGACATGTATGTGATTACCTTATCAAATTTCATAAAAAGTCTCCATTATCAATTCCAGACAAATCATTGTACATACTATAGACAACCCCAGGACGAGGAAGGGTCAAGATCCAAGCTGATTAAACCTTTCTCATTTTATACATTAAAACATATTCACACTTAACCATCCATTAAATTTTTTACTCCTTTTGTGGTAAGAAGGCTCAAGGGCACAACCAAGTTAGAGATGTCCTAAATAAATCACCTATAATTTTAAACCAATTAGACAAAGCACCATATCTTAAATACATCACATAGATGTGAAAAAAAATAACTTCCTAAAATTTATCTATATCAGTTATATCACCACATTAGAATCCATATTCCCCATAAATCACACATCATGTATCAAAATTTGAAACACTGTGGGATTGAAATATTTTTTATGACTAGGAAGTACAATAAACATGATATACAAGTGTATACCATGTTGTTTTCACATCATGGAATGTATAAGAATACCATCAATTAACAAAAAAACAATGTAATACATGTAAAAGTGAAATATCTTATTGCTAGGATTCAGGAAAATTTCTGGTGTATTCAGCATTTAAATGGGCATAATAAGATAGTCATATAACCCATGTCTACTACTATACACTTTAATTGGCATGTCTATCTCTCTATCATGGTGATGATGGTTACTAGAAAGCATATCAATAAAAAAATTGGCTTTCCATCAACTGATCAAATAATTTATCTATTATCATTAATGAGTAAATATTATTCACAGTCTACTGATTCAACAATTTGTAGTCAATAAGAAGAAAAGTACTCTATATTTTTTCATGGAGAAAAACACTAGATAACCCTAAGGTGATGTTCACGGTATGAAGAATCTTTTATTCTCAAGATTAAAAAGGTTCTCCAGGACCTCTTTTAACTAATTTGGTTCTATAAAAATATATTTCATTCTCTAGATATTATCTCTATCTCAAATTTAACTCTGATGGGTTGTGTAAACCACATGAAATCCTCTATAAAGACATTTCTTTATAGGCACACCACCAGAGGAAATGATGATGATATAACCACATTATCTACAATTAGGATCATTCATATAGAATATAGTGAAATTAATTCTCTATGATAATGGAACGGACCCACTATTCTTACCTAACTATCCCATTCATCAATCAACATAATATTTTCCACCTTAAGAATCGAAAATATCCCTCATCCTTGAAAAAAATAAATGTGTTTATTGAAAATGGTCAACTAGTCCTTTCCATGAATCATCTCAAAACATATCATCTCCATATAAATGATTCTCTAAGCACGAGAAATGTTGAAAAATCATTTAAAAATTCTCTAATTCAATTAATATGATTTACTTTTCATCTTATGGTGGTAATAATGGATTGGAACATATATGAGTATTTAACAGGGATGTCTAGAATAGTAAACCCTTGAGATAATATAAATTAATGTGATACCTTATACTAAATATATAAATTGTTATAATATAAGAGAAAACAATTCCTTGAGCTGTGTAAGTTCCATCTACACTATTCTCAATATCCTTATCAACTACATATTCCATGCTATATACTAATAAATAATGTTCGAAATTCCCAAGAGTCACATGATTTATAGACCCTTACACGGTATGTTCCTACTGCTAAGGTCATGTGGTTTAATCATAGCATGGTATAGGAATGTGAATATATTAATCAATATAAAAATTCTTCATTAGATAAATAGACTTTCTATAGGACTGAAAATCCCTGAGACTAATGTGAAAATCCTTATGAAAGTGTTATTTTCTCGCACAATTATAACATCTTGTTTAGTTTCTCCCCCGTAAAAGAGTCTAAAATATTTAACTCTCCTATAATTGATGAAAATTACAATGAAATCCATAATCTCTCATTATAATAATGTTATCAGAATATAAAACTAGGACTAATCTAGAGAAAACCCCATTTAGTCTACTGATTTCGTAAAGAAGACATGTATTTCATTTTTATTCGACACATATCTTGGTTGTCAGTTCCTTATAAATCATTGTATCATAGGTAATAATATGAATGTAAATAAATTTTAATCTCATATATGCGTGAATAACAATCTCAATCTTATTTTCTTTTTGAGATTCATTTCTTTCTATAAGGGGGGGAAATAGAATCATCTCTGTAAATAAATAAATGTAGGGAGAAACCATCATCATTACCTTTTAGACCATAATGAAGTCTTACTCACTATCCAAATTCATATAATCTAGTAATAATTCATTTAATAAGAGGTTCAATATGGTATCCCATTTCATCCTTTTAGTTGTACCAACCTTTAATATAACATCTGGCCATCTACTAGCTATTCTTTAATGAATAATGGTCACAAACTTATCTTTATAATCATATGGGGTCTCCTCCATGTTTAAAATAATATCAATGAATCATACCTGCTTCCCCACATCATGGGTCATTCGATTCCCAAGATGGATAAAGGTTGTTGGATTTGATAGCCTTGTACTAATTCAACAATCATCAACCCACCGATTTGGGATTATCCATTTTAAAAGGTACCATCTAAAAAAGTGTCATGGTTGGACTTGTTCAATTGCTTGACCCCTAGTGAAATTAATGAAGAAAAATTGGTTTCATACACTTTCTTAATAGGGAGTGAAAATAATTTCCTATAAAGTATATGGGTTGAAATTTCCTTTGATTTTTGAACAAACCATAGATATGTCCATTAGTTTAAACAAATAACCAATAACTAAACACAAGAACACATAAGGGTTCATAAAAATATTCAATAAAATAGGAAACCCAAAATAACAATGTATAACAACCTAATCACTGCCCATAACCCATGTAAATCCTATACTACCAATTTATTAGTCACAACTACACCTATAAACTCATGCATTAAATACAATAGACCAAAATACATATTTTAGGAAATAATGAAAAAATGAAATTTTAAAATTCATTGAGAAATTTGATTCAGTAGGATTTAACTAATGAAATAAATATGTATATATATAATTTTAACATAAATTACAAACATGATACAGAAATGTACACTAAACCCATAAATCAACATATCAACATCATGTGTAATTCTCAATGTGATTTTAACAAATAGTAACATCAATCAACAATACCTTAATTCCAACAGTATGGTAACATGAAGGTACACTACATTGTGATGGAAAGAAATTTACAATGTTCCCCTACATGAGTCCTAACCATCATATCTTCCATTTACCATATCCAAAATTTTGGAAAATAGAATGAACTATTCAATGATCCTCTCTTTGATTCTATTTTGAGACACTGACAAGAATAGATGAATTTGAGATGGGGATTCCACATGACATCTTGAGCACCTCCCAATATGTAAGTGGGTATCTACAATCAATGAGGTCCTATGGAATATATTGGGGTAGCTATTACCTTAGTCCTAGGTAACATTATTGTATAGTAATATATATTATAAATAAATATTCAAAAATAATAAATAAATAAATAACCATAAGAGTGGCATAAAATAAAAATAAACATAGATTGTGTAGATATATTATGGTATGTTAGGTAAAAAATAAAAAACCAATAAGTGAATCTAATTTATGGGTATACCAAAAGGAAAATAAAAAACAACCAAACTAATTCCCATCAATTATCATATAAATACTTCAGTTGTACTAATCAACCATCCATCATAAGATTATTTCCTTTAAATGGATCATGGATCATTAAATCATAAAATGCACATTAATTACCATGTTGGGAATGAGTATGAGACTTTGTACGACAAAATCAATGAAACATAAAATTAGTTTATAAGTTATATAACCCCATGAAATTAATTTTAGCAGAGTATAGTTTTAAACAAATTGCATCACAGAAGTAAAAAATAAATTCTCATTCATCGGAGTCTAACTATAAATGATTCAACACCATGATATAAGGAACAAAAATAATGCAATTGAAAAACTCACCCTAATGGGGTATGATAAAAATATAACTGACATATCACTATTGAATGGATATCTCAAATTATGCCAACCAAACATTTAACACATCCCACTCATGGGTAGAGTCTAGGAGGATCCACTTGAATGCTTAACTGTAATAAAAATAATGAAACAATATGATAACTAATACAAATCATAGATCACACAACATAACAAATATTTAGGATTCTTAACCATAAAAAATGTCTACATATAACATATGAAATGTTTTCTTAGGGATACTCACACACACCACATGTATTAAAGCATTAAACATAGGTCACTAGGGATACTGACTCATGCCAATAAGAATAGAAGTAACCTATATTAAACCTGATCTAAATACAAATTCTTCATTACATAGGTTTAAGAAAGGTGACAATGAATGGGTCCCCATCCATCTCTAGAAGTATCACTATAACCTAGAAGGCTTCCTATATTGGCAAATTTATAATAATAAGATTTATGTAAAATATTAACCATACCCCAATACGTTAGGACACAAAAAAATCACTACGGATGATCTTCATCCAACAATGTCCTTGGTAAAAGAATTAAACAGAAGCCAAATCCTTTAATTTGTGTATTTATTATATCAATTATCATTAAAACCATCATTATATCATTAATGAACCCTTATATTTGGTGATTACATAGAAAATATAATTGACTTAAATGAAGAATAATATGATATCATCTATTTCAATAAAAGAAAAACATACATGATTGGATGTGTAGGATTTAACTAGGGTATATACAACAAAGACTGGAGTTGGATGGTGAGAGTAGAGCCCTAAATATTCAAAAGATGTCTTAGGGTTCAGATTAGTAAGATGAGATATGGATGAGGGAAGATAAAGAAAATGGGTGATAAAATATATTGTATTTGACCACATTCAAGTCATGAAAAAAATAACATTGTAAATTTTTGGGAAAACCAATACACTGAAAAACCAACCAAATTTCATTAAACTCGAAGCCCCCTTAAAGTCATGAATTTTGCTTCCACATTATGAATATGTTTAACCTCCTAAATTAGATTTGTGGGAATCATCCCAAATGTAATTCACATCATTAATTTATATTCATGTCATGAATTCCTCTTATAGCTAATATTTAAAACCTTTAAGAAATTTCCTTCTCTGAACACCCATTACATGCCTTAACATGTTAAACTACACTGCCAAAATGGAAGTAATTAAAATGAGTAAGAAATTGATATTGAGGATGTTATAGTATGATATAATAATTTGATTAATAGATTCTTTCATACATGAAAGTATATAATGTCATGTTTTCCTATTCTCCCCCAACTCTCACGTTATCATCTACATCGACTTCTTGGATTCATTGTTATATAATGTTTTAATTAATAATATAGGTTTGGGAATTACTTTTGGAATGTTTATTTGGCCACCAAAACTCACCCCACCACCCTATATGTGATTATAAATTTTAATTCCTAGGGAATTTTTGTAATTATCAATGATGTTTCTATCATAAATCATTTATTTTTTTAGTTATAAATTTTTGGTTAAAGGATATAGCTACATATTTATGTTATCTTGTTATTTTTTTCATTTAATTAAATAATTTTCAATGATATAAAAGTTTCTCTTAATAACATGGGGTTACCATGATTGGTGGAATATTTTTTCAATTATCTAAAGTGATAATATTTATTTACCTTCAATCATTCAGTTTGAACAAACATGATATCAATGAGATTTTTTTCCAATTTACTCTATGACTGACTAAAATTATTTCATATAATAATAATAATAATAATGTTTTTGGTAGGAGAGGAAGAAATACATTACCCTAGTTACTCTCCCAGAAAATTACTGACCTGAGTTATGAGTTCTAAATTAAAAAAAATTGTATGGAGGAAATTAAATGATATTCATGAAAGATGAAAATGAGATTAAGAGTCTAGAATTCAAACCATTTTTTTTAAATTTATTGATAATAAAACTAATTAAGATAAATTATTGTGTGACACATTTTTTAGGTAAATAATATATTATCCTAGTTATAATATTTTAGATATTTTTTGGAGATTATATTTAATAAAAAACCTTATGTGAATTTTATTAAAAATGTTTCATTAAAATATTTCATCAATTAATGATAATTTCAACGATGATTTTTCATATAAAAAATCATCAAAATATTTAATGCATGTGATATGTTATGTATACTATCCTTTATGATAATTGAGAATTTTTAAAGAGAGGAAAATTTAAAATCCATTTATTTCATGGAAAAAAATTATTCCAAATGCTTATCCTGAAGGTGAGTTAAGAGATGAATAAAATGTCACGAATATAAATGAGTTTGTTTCATTTTTCACTAATGTAATGAAATGTGGAATATATATGTTCATTGATGAAATACCATTTCAATATTATATTAATTGAATTATTGGTCCCATTATAATGAATTTTAATGATAAAAACAACAAGGAAGATGTGTGTGGACAATCAAAATAAAACATTAGAGAAATATTTTTCAAATTGCTTAGAGATAGAGATAATTTTAAAATGGTAAATGTTATTTAAATTCAAAAAGCATGTTTTGTTTTCTATGAAATTTTTATATTTCGATATGTGATTACGAAATGTTAATGGAGAGGGAGAACATAAAGGACGATTGTATTCATGCTATTATTGATCAATCAACGCATAATTAGAAATCCTTTTATAATTAGAGAAGAAATGAATAATATAATGAAGAAGAATAAATTATTAATTATAATTTTTAGTAAAGAATATAGTTAATATAACATAAAATTTAAAAAATGAAATGTAAAATGAATTATTAATAAAGGATTAAAATCATTGAAAATTTTATCTGATAAATCAACTACTAAGATGAATGCACCCAAAATAAATTTTTTTATAATTTTTTATCTCAAAGATATTATAATGGTAATTAAAAAAATTCTTAATATTAGGATGAAAAAGTTTATTTCTAATAATGGAGTGGATAAATATCTATTGGAAGTGTTTTATAATTCATTGAATTTATTAGGTAAAATTTCATCTTATATTGAAGATTTCTATTGATGATGTTATAAAATATTTTAGAGGAGTATAAAAACATTTTAATTTCACCTTATAATATAATAATTTTCATAATATAAAAATTTTAATGAATTTGGATAGTCATTTTAATAAATAATGAAACAAAATTGGTTGAAAGTGGGATATAATGTTATAGTGTGTCTTAAGAAAAGTGAAAGGATGAATAAAACACTACGAATTTACACTGAAAATTAAAAAATATGGGTTTTATGAGGAAAAAATAATTCATGGATATTGATAAGGAAAATCAACTTTTTAATAAAATATCTTTTATTAATTATATATTTTAATGAAAATAATATATTTTTTATCCAATGAAAAATTTACAATCATATATTATAGAGTAAAATTATTGATTAGTGATGATATTTTTATATGATAGGATACGATTTTATGGTGGAATTAATGGATATATGGACTATTTTTTAAACAATAGTTATTTCTATCCATCAGGGAGATTCTAAAATTCAAGTGATAGATATAGAAGAAACAAGACGAAAAAAACAAAGACAACATCTTAATTATATAGTTATAATTATAATGATCACTGAAGTTTCAATTGAAATTTATAAATGGTTTCATCAAAAAAAAAATATATAAGTTTATAAAAAAATAACTATAGTAGATAAAACAAAATTTTAACCCCAAATATAATATTATGTTTAGTTATACATAAAATTCCATGGTAAGCATAGTTTATTATAATTCCATAAATGGTAAAAATACAATTTCTATAGATAGTCATTCATCATTAAAGAAAAATATAAAATAAAATATTTTGGTGAATATTCATAAATATTAAATGGATGTGGATAAATTTTGAAATAATAGATCTTTTATTTTAAATATAATTAGAAGTAAAAATGATAATAATATATCGAAAATGTGTGATGTTAATTTGTTTGATAGGTAAATAGGAAAATATTAGGACTATATAACAAAATTTTTATAATGGGAACAAGGTAATATTATATTTATAGGATGTATCATTATGTTTTTGAAGTATAAAACCATTAAAATATAATGACAATGGATATGTGGAATTTTTTTTATATCTACCAGGAATGGAATATTTTCTCCCAGAGTCTACAGATAGAAAATAAAATATTAAAAAATAAAAAGGTTATTTCGGATAAATGAATATTTATATAAATTTAAAAGATGAAAATATAATATAATTTCAATAGTTTAACTAATAATGAAGGGAAACATTTATTATTTGACATGGTGGAACCATGATGTAAAAGATCAATAAATCAATGGAGATCAAAACCCAATAGTTAACTCAAACTAATTCACTAGGATGTGTGTTCCTCTAGGACTAAAAAATAATCCAATAGATAAGTGTTTTCAATTAGATTGGTTAATTATTCTAAACAATTGATATTATTTCTCATTTATAGTAATTAACCTGATCTTTAGATGTTTCAAATTTACAAATGAGTATTTAGAAACCAAACATCATATGTGATTAAAGATTTTGGTCAAATTATGTTTTATGGTTTAAAAATAATGACATTATATTGTATCAATAAAACTACAAGAATTAAAATGAAAATATTGATCCATACATGTTTAAGATATAGTTTATTGTAGATAAAGAACTATTCTATCAAAGAATGAAACTCTATAGAAAATTTCAAAAAAATAAGAAAAATAAATATAAATAATGCCTATAAATTTTTAATTTTGAAAAATTATTTCAACCCATGTTTTGAATTTTTTTTGAAATAATAAAAAATTTAAGATATTATTAGAATTAAATATCTCATGAAATATCTTTATTAAAGAAAAAACATATGTAAATTTAATGAATTAATAGACGATGAAACATTTTTTCGATGTAAACCTTGTGGAAGAAGTACCCAATGTTATAAAGTATATTATTATTATGTTTAAAACTTATATTTTAAATGTTAAAGTGTATATCAACTAAAATAGAGAAGTACTATCATAAAATATAGTGGAATTTCATTCATAATGTCCATAAATGTTGTGGTTTCTCGAAGTGGGTGTGAGTCCAACTATTCCATTTAATTTTTTTTACCTTGGAACCCCATAGCCCTTTAGGGAAAAAGGTTAAGAATTTTCAAATTTGTTATGGGTATTCCCTAATTGGGTCCTCTATCTATATTTTTGATTTTTCTGTCATAAAATGTTTTGAGAAGTATTCATTATAAGGGCATGGTTGATATTTTAGTTCAACACATCATTGGTTAGTATGGTCTATATAGAATCTAAAACTAAAATTTTACTAATGATATGATGTCTACTAATGTTTAGGTGAAATATAACATAAAACAATATGCATATTATAAATTCCTACATAAGAAGAATAGGCAAAGAATTAATATAAACAAATGTAGAATCTTTAACATAATTAAGTGCACTTCTTAGAGGGAAATGATTATTCTGCAATGAATTTCTAAATCAATAATAGAGTTACCTAGAGTGTATTTTCATTCCCCTACTTCAAATAGATTGATCAACGTCCATTTCATTGAAGGTGTTGTAAATATGATCATGAGTAGGATCCTCACTAGAAGTTTTAATTCATTTTTTAGAGAGGTAGAATCATAATTGAGTATAAAATATTATCATCCATTATGATTAATGTTATATTTGTATATAAGACTCCCAAAACAATTAATCAAAATATCTAATATACCATAAAATGATACATTTGGAATTCATGTTAAAAGGGTCTCCATCATTCGAAAAGATGGATGAGTCTTACAAAACTTATTAAATATAGATATATTTAATTGAGTAATATCGAGGAGAACATTATATTTATTTATTCTATGTTGGTTTGGAACAAAATATTGAGTGGATCAAATTAATCAATTTTTATTTGAAAAATGTATGAATAATCACCACTCAACTGAATTAAAAGAAGATATATTTTCACCCCCTTGAAAGAATTTTATGCATTCTCTCATCTTATTCTTGACAACTCTAATTGGATTTTTTGATGTGGGGATATATTTTTCATGAAGCACAATTGGGATGGTTTTATCATATTTTTCCTGGGTGAAATTTCCCATATTAAACTGTAAAAGTAGTATCCACAGAGAGAAAAATCGGTGGAGTAATCCTTAAATTGGGATGGCAAAAACATATTTTAAAGAATTTAAATGGTTTCTATAACTTATATTTATGTCTCCATTATTTATTCCATTTGTTATATATATTGTTCCATTTTATGAAAAACTAATAATACTTCTTAAAATATGTAAAAACCTCTTCAACAAACATTCGAGTTGAGACATTAAATCCAAAATCAATTTTTTATTTTTGCAGATCAGGACCCAATCAAAATCTATTCATATTAATAAATAAAGTATACATATAAAACTCTATCCTAAATAAATATAATATTATAATGATTGGATTAAAAGAAGATGCACTTTTTTTTGAAAGATAATATACTGAATATATTTTGTCTTCTCTATGACATTTTCCATGGATAATTGGTGATTGTGATTCCATGGATGACCTGCAACAATGGGAATTCTTTATTTATACTAAATCATGTAATTTTAAGGGGGTACATCATTTTGGATATTTTTTATGGGTGTTAAGGGAATATTCAAAGCCATAAAAATTCCATGGAATTTGGCACATTTAATTTTTATTTTTTGGATAGATTATGAATCTTATTAACTCGATGGACCCACAATGAAATGTGGTTTTTTGGCCTCCTCCTCATATTTAACAAATAATATGATTTTTACCACATACTTATTGTATTATAATAGTATGTGAGTACTAAGAAACTAGGTTTTTTAGAAGGCTCCCATGTAAGGCATGAAACTTATCAAATATGGACACTATGTCAACAATATGTGGTGTGGTGGAAGCCCTTTCTAGGAACCCCGAGGCAATGTCAATATGGCCTTATAAGCATTGTTTAAGAATGATTTTATCTTAAAAATGAATACCAATTTATCTTAATATTATTAATACATATAGAACCATTGATGATTCAATTTATATATTCAATCCTAACAATCATTTATTTATTAAAGCCTCATCAGTAATTCACACCATCCATGGATAATCATTTATTATACCAGTTCATGTAAAAGAATCATGCATTAAAATGTGGATTTTATTCAAACAATGTAGGAGAATAAGTTTTCAATTCTTCTTCTTTCAAGGGGGAACTAATTGAGATATCAGTTGTCTATTTGAATATTGGTTCTCTTTAGAATTTATTAGCTTCATCAAAGGGGATTTTATGAATCTCCATCATTTTCACCCTCAATGACATTGGTTAATTTTCATTAATCTTATAATAAATATAACATTATTTTTAGTCAATAAAAAGAATATAATTAATTAAAATATTTATTATTAATTGGAGAAATTTTTTTATAAAATTTTCTAGAAAATTATATTTTTGGAAGGGATGAAGGAGGTCATCAAAAGTTGGAAATAATATTAAAAGGTATAGAAAACATATGAATCCTTATAATAAAATTATAGGTAGTGTCTAGTGATTTAAATCATGATAAAATTTAGGAAATTGAAATTAAAAAAATATATACTAATCTGTTAAATCAAATATAGTTGAAGAGGTTTTTTAATAGAATAGTTAAGTCATTAATATGGAAGAGGATACTAATAAATTAGGGAAGGATATCACATGTGTTATTAAATGTTTTCAAAAAACAAGTAATAAAATTTAGAAACAATTGGTTATTATTTATATACTCAATGACAATAGTGAAATATAATGTTATAAATATCATTTGGTTTTAAAGTGACACACTCAAAATAGAGATATTGATTTGGAAGAGACTTTTTCTCTATTCAAAATGATTAAGAGAACAAGTTTTTTTATTATATGTGATCAATTTAATTAAAAATCCATTCTAATGGATATTAAATTATAATTAACGAGTGGATTTATTAATGTTGAATGTGATTTTTTGAAAAACAATTAATAATCATATTATCACACTAATCAGAATAATAAATTATCATATTATAAAATTTCTTTGGAAAATAACGTAAATTTAATAAATTCTAAACATGAATACATAAGGATTTATGACAAAAATACATTAATTAAAATTTGTGAAAACCAAGACACAATACATTAATCAATAATTTAGTATAAAAATTATGGTAAGAACATGTTGTTATCAAATAATTTTTTCATTAAGGATTGGATGGATCCCTATAAGGCTAAAAGGATTACATTTGTTGAAGCCCGCCATATAAGAATCCAAAAAATCTCTCAAGATCAAATTTCAGAATATGGGTATTACCATCCACATTAGAACAATGGAACTGAGTCTTTTGGAGTGCATAATTCTCTAAAGGAATTTAGATCGTGGGACTATTTGAAGGTCACACAATGACTCCATGAATAGCACATAACCTATGATAAATCCCATGGATATCTCTTTTAAAACCCTCCCTACTCATAAGATGGCCCTCTAGACCATAAATGGACATGTGGTTACAACTGAATGAACTACCCATGCCATAGGGATTTGCATTAGAAATTTCGAGGAAAACCAACCAAAATCCTTTGAAAATAAGAATGAAATTATCCAAAGGTTGAGTATCTTAGCAGTTGTAGAGATCAGGCGATGCATCTCCGATGGGAACGATAAATCTTATTGATAATATCAATGAAAACTCACACATTACAGAACCATTGTAGACTAAAACAAAGGATATAAAAAGGGAGGAGGTGTGAACTACTCTTGATCACTAAAATACATGTGAGGTTTCCCTAGAGACCTACAAGGAACCGCGAATCCTTGGCGACATGTCTGAATCATCTCACGAAGGCCCTTTTTCTATTAATCCTCACAACACATAATTGCATAGGTATGTCCGCGAACCTATTTTCTCTCCCTTTAGGGATTTAAGGATGAATGGATAGATTTTTCCATGACATGCTAGGTCTCATTCCATATGACCCATATTTTTCATGAGCGGAATTATCAAAAAATTGAGTAAATTTCATAGAAACCACTCAAACGAACTAAATTACTCCTCAAACCTTTATAAAAAATGAGATAAAAAGGGAGGAAGTGGGAGATACTCGTGGTCACTGAAGGACCTATAGTGTACCCTTGGTGACCTGCAAGGTGTCGCGAATCCCTGAAGACATGTCTGAATCAAATCCCTTTGGATTTTCCGCATCGTCATATAGAAATCCTTGGGAATTTCCGAGAATCCATGATATTAACTTTGGATCTCCATGTAAAATTGAAAATAATTCCCCAAAAACTACTCATGCATCACCTCATGATGCACATCAGTCACACGATGCATCACTAAAAAATATAGTAATTGTGTTTGACATTAATCATGAAATAATTCATTATTCCCAACCATTGTCACATAAAAAAGGAAATAAAATTAAGATATGGGAGGAACATGTGGTCATAAAATTCATTTTATATGCTAAGGAAGTCTACATCATTGTCCCATGAGACCCCCATAAAAACCATCCTTGTCTCATGAAAGCCCTAGACAAGTCACCGAGCATCTCATGGTCACCTTTCAGCAGACACTTGGATATTGTGAAGTCCTTGTAAATTTAAACATAAATACATGGAAGTAAATTGACATGTACTCATGAACTCACATGTCTCTATTAATTGGATATATCCCAATAATTATTCCTTATACGAGAGGGACTCATGGTCACTGAAAACTAGGAAACACCCTTATAGCAGTTGCATGAAGAGACTCACAAATCATCTTGGTTCCATCACCATTTCAATCTCCATCCTTAACCCACACTAGATATGCCGCAAACAGTGTTGAACAACTTAGGTGGATATTCCTAAATATTACCCACACCAGTATGAAAAAGTCACTGACATATGGACACATATAGGAGAAGATGACTACAACGCAAGAAAATGTGGCAAATCACACATGATAAATTTTCTGCAACTGGATGATTCTAGCCTCGACCTATACAGATGTATAAGAGTGGTTTTCTAATGTACCAAAATTTCTGTATATGTTTTTAATTATAAGGAATTATTTAGAGATCACGAAATCTGGCGGCACATGATTCTGAGGCTCAGAGATCTCAGAATAATCCATCTAAGATTTGTAAATCATTAATTATTGCGCGTAAATAGTTTTCTTGAAATAGTGGAATAAATCCTAAACGGTTTCCCAGATCAGCAATATGAGGTCACTTTTGCGTTCAGGATGGATATTTTACCCTAGGAATGATATAAGATTAGTCGGGGTAGGACTCCAGAGAGAAAACCCAGAGATGGAATAACTGTGAATAAAATAATTAAATAAATTTATTTTATTTTCGAAATGCTTATTACTCACCAACGGTAACTCAAATTTAAAATATGATACCACCACTGAACTCGTGAGGGTATTTTTCTTTAGGCAGATACTAAAATTGGCTGGCGTGAACCACCGGTGAAAGATAGTTTTTGGCCGTAAATAAAATAATTAAGTGACAATTATTTTAGTGTAAAGTACATAACATCTAAACCGTAACTCAGATTAAAAATCTGAGAATACCATTGAGTTCATTGTGGTGTGTTCTACTTAGGCAGAGATTAAATTTGGTTGGATTGAGTTGATGGTGAATGTTAAAAATTTATGGATCTTTTTTTCAGGTACATTCAGTAAATGAGTGTGTGGCGTTTTCTAACATTTGAACAAGTGCTCAGATTAAAAATATGAGGGCACCGTAGAATCCGCAGCACCGAGATTTGCTTATGGGAGACCATACATTTACTGTTGTAGTTCTTGAGAAAAAGTAGTGTTTTGTGTCTTTTTAAAAGAATTGAAATAAAATAATTTTATTATTTTATTTTTATTTTAATATCCTCCATTGGACAAGAAAAGGGTGGGGCCAGAAATATTTCAAAGCCAATAAAGGGCTTGATCTTCCAATCCTAAGTAATAACATCATTAGGGGTTTATGAAGGATCCTAATTTATGAGATACCATTAATTCCCCACATCTTTACTTACTCTTACCCTCTCTAATATATATATAGATCTTGGGGAGGGGTATCGGAACAGCTTCGCCAAACAATGAAGTGCTGAAGGAGAACTACGATGTTGGACCCTTAGTGGATGGAGTCGATCTCAGCATGAGGTGATGGGTGACACCGAACTATGAACTGAAGGATGAAATATGACCGGCGTCGTTGGGAACCATTTGTGGGAACAAATAACATGACCCACCTTCCAGTGATGAATTTATCCAATGGGTTATGAGGTAGGGGGTTTATTCATTTACTCATTTTAATAATTCCCTCTTCCCAATTCATGAATTATAGGAAGAACGCAGACTAACTGACTAATAGGTTTATCCGCGATTCATTTGTTTTGTGGGAGGTTGTTATGGGGTATCCTTGTGGGGCTTCCTTTGATGTTTAGTAAAGGAAATTTTTAAACCCATTTTATTTTATCATTGATTACGAGTAAATGTGGAGGGTGCGGGCGTAACGAACCCAACCCAAACCCTCAGTAAGAGGAGGTGGCATCACAATGTCATAGTGGTCATCGATGTGGCCTGCACTAGTCGGCCGTAGAGAAGGTGTGGTGCGCCTTCACATGCCACTGATGTGTAAGGGGCCACAAATCATCATTCGGGGTAGTCTGAGCAGGCATCCAGCTCCTCGACCGACTACAGAAGGGAAGGGCGGTGTGCCGTCCACGCCACCGGTGAGCAGGAGGCCACTGTTGAAGCTGCGATGGAGGAGGCTGAAGCCCTGACAGAGGAGGCAGAAGCTGCGGCGGAGGAGGCTGAACCTACGCCTACATTGGGTTCCGTGGTAACCGGGTGGTTCCCACATGGCATTTCTTCTTCAAAGGAAGAAAGGCCTTTGGACATATGGGATTTCGGGGGAGCGGCTCCCCTGAGCCTCCTGGCGAAAGCCCCACAGACCACTTCCTACGCAGCCAGGCCACCCTCTTACATGCTACAACCAGTGGGTTGAGCTGCCTACCCAGCGGGCCACTGCTAGTGGGTTGGTTTGTGCCCCATCACAGGCCTCCCTTATGGGCTGAGCCTAGCCCTCTGCGACCCAGCCCAGACAGGGTCGGACCAGACCCAGGCCCAACCGAGCCAAGAAACACTTAAAGGGCCTTATATTGAGAACCAGACATCTGTTTGACTAACTATCTACTGAGTTAGGATCCTTAGTTAGAGACAATTCTTTTTTACTTACTCCATTAGAGTTATAGAGAAACATGGAGTACGACCGTGTTGAATCTCACCCGAATCCAACTGGGCCCTTGGAACTGAAATTCCAATAATTCACAGACCAAGTGTCTAATTGATGTACCATCTATTGCGTTGGAACACTTATGACATGCCGAATCATTAGATTACCACTTTGGAAGACATTGTACCAGTTTTAGTAAAACGGATGGCTTGAGGAGTTGTTCTCCCAAAATAGCTATGTACGGAACCCTAGAAATTGCTGAGACATAACGACTGCCGATTTTTCAACTCTTTGTGACTTGACAACCCAATGGAGAGCACCTCTATATGATGTGACAGGCCCATGAAACTCGATAGGAGAAGTATCTCAAGAGGCCACAGTGGGGAGAGCTTCTATGTGATATGGCAGACCCACGGTAGTCGACAGGAGAAGTACCTTAGCAGACCACAGTGGAGAGCGCCTCTGTGTTACACTGCATACCCACAGTACTCGACAGGAGGAGTACCTCAGCAAGCCATGGTGGGGAGTGCCTCTATGTGAAACGACAGACCCACGTTCCTCAACAAGAGGAGTACCTCAGTAGTCCAAGGTTAGTGGGAAGAACCTTTGTATGATGCGACAAGCAAACTCTACTCGATAGAGGAGGCATTCTCCAGTAGCCGAGGTGTTCAACTTTATGACTGTGGATGTTACTTGTTACTATCCATATAGAATCATGTGGTTGACTATTAAAATTCATAACAATCCGGTGTGGGTCAACATTGTAATGCAGTTTCTTTGTGTTGTATACTTGGTTGAGTAGAGTATTATATGTTTGGTACTTTTACCTTCATGGTACTATCTTTGTGGTGATACCTATGTGGTACTTTTACCATCGTGGTACTAACATCATGGATATATCTGTGTAGTACTTTTACTTGTGTGGTACTTCTACCTTCATGGTGTTACCTTTTTGGTATACTTCCCTCATGTATGAGATTAGTATATCTCAATAACATAGGTATATGCATGGGACTATACATAAGTATGGTTGATGTCTTTCTTTTGGGTTTTTCCTTTGTTGAGCTTTATGAGACCTACGGGGTCTCATGGTCCCTATTGAGTATCATTATAATAACCCCTGGACAGGCTTCACCTGCACCTTGTTATGTCTTGTGATGATGGCGTACAACATTGATCGAGGATAAGGGAGGGAAGACTGGACGGTGCTAAGATGTGGACCATTTAGCGTGACATGACTTAGGGACTACTGATCATGAGTTGTACCTCCCCTTCAGGTAGGATTTGTGGTGGATGATCTAGGCGCTGAATTTCACACTTTCTACTGTTTTTAACTTTTCAGTTGCACTTGTAATTTCCCAGTTGGGCTAGTATTTCGGCCCCTTTTCTTTCATTACTCTTTTACTACAACATTTTACATACCAGTTTCTTCTTGTTGTGTTCTCGGACCATTTGTTTGTACAGGTTTAAAGGCAATGCATTCTTGTTTTAGGGAATAAACGTTTCGATGCTAATTGCCAGCCCCATGTCTATGGAAGAAGGGATTGGTGTAGTCATGACATGGGCTCAAGGGGACGGGTCATGACAGGTGTATCTCACAACCATAAATCCTTTCATTAGGTAATATAACGGAGAAAAAATGAAGAAATCATGCACTATACATAATGTACATAATGTTATCATTCATAGATCACATGACAAGATTCTAGAAAGGATTGGTAAGAATATATCACATTTCATCTAGATCACACATGAATCAAAGGAACTAACACTAAATAAAACCAAGGCATTCATAGAAAAAGTATTATAACTAGCATCTGAAGTAGAAGACTTATGCGAAAAACCTACCTGCTGGCCCTTGGGCACATCATGTGAGTCATCAAAAGACATGAAACAACACTAGGCTATGTTTCTTAGAGCACATCATTCTCCTTCATCATGTTATCTATAAGACACAATGTCTTATAGAAATATTAGAGAGAGTCATAATATCCTCAAGGACACCACATGGATATCACGAAACCCTCTAGGTCTATCACCTGAACCTTGAAATGTCCTTTAGAAACACCTACTGAATCATTTAATGACATTCACTTATATCAGTCAAGTGGAACTATTGTATCTGCGAATTACAACCATGATCCCCTAAAACATTATGGGAAAGTCAGATGAGACTCGTGATATTCCTTAGACATGTCAGCCAGATCCCATGATGAACTATGAATCAGGTCAGGTGAGACTTGCGACACCCTCTAAACATGTCATCCAGGTCTAGCGATGACCTCCAGGGATGTTAGAACTGATACATGAAATCCTTTGAGTCATGTAATATTGAATCTTGTAACACCTCCACATGTATGAAACCAACTCTCACAAATAGATCCAAGTAATGTCATCTAGGTCACGCGAAGCTCCCTTGAACAAGTCAGATAAGTCATGTGATGGATTTTAGGACAAGCTAACTGGGACATGCGACACCCTCTAGACTAGAAGGCTATATCAACAGGGAATCCTTGGACTAGATAAAATTATATGTTCTCAATTATCAAGAACTAAACAATGGGTCAAACTTAGTGTGTAAGTCCTGTTGTAAAGGGAACTATGAAGACTATAATTCCTTCCATATTCAGGATATGTAGGACACCTCTTCTGAGGATTGAGTTCCATATTGATCAACTAGGGAAATCACAATATTTATGTCCTTTTTTAAATGTAATGCAATTGATCACATGTTATCCTTTTTTTCTCACAACAAGTATGGCTCACATGGGCTTATGGATTTCAAATTATGATAACATCTGCACTATAAAACACTACAATGGTATAGGTCATGCAAAGTGTGTAAGCTCCAGTCTAAAATGAAATAAGATAAATATGATTCCCACTATACTTGGGATACATAAGAAATCCCCATGAGATTTTATAATGAATATTTATTGTCCGAGAGCACCAACATGGATCCTCTCTGCAGGACGTTAAACTATATGGGTCAAATGAACTATGTGGTTTTTGATTCCAGTAACAATGAGGATATATAGGATTCCTCATAGTGGATCAATACACTACTCTTAATATTAACAACCAACTTGCATGGAATTACATTATGATGTACTTTTTTATTTGTCTTGAAACATATAATCATCCACAAAATACCAAAAAATGCTGTAGAACCTCATATACATATAGTTGGATTCAATAAAGATACCCCAATCCTTTTCACATGAAAGAGAAGTAACACATAGTCATTTTTAGGGTAAATTGTCCCATATCAGGATTAGGAATAGATTCATGAATATATATTAAAACTCTAAGGTAGTCTTGGAGTATGAATTAATTTTCCTTAAAAGTTTTTGATTAACCTGACATCCCATCTTATCGACCAATGCAAGTCCCCAAGAGTCATTGGGAATGAAAACCCATATGACAATCAAAATTTGGAAAGCAGGTATGTACTGAGATACAGATGAGGGAATCATTGGGAGTTTCAAGAGATGATGGATAGAAATAATATCTCATGCATGTGATTGAGAAATGCCTAAAGACTTACCATTCCACCAAACCATTAAGGTAACCCCAATCCACGCCATGAAAAACCTAAATAAACAAAAATAGTGAACCTGACATGAATTTCCATAAATAAATGATTGGGTTATAGTCCATAAAGTCATTTTGTGTGATAAAAATATGCAAAAAACACTCATATGCCAAACATGAACCTCTTATACCACTTTTTATTCAAAAACTATAAAAATAAAGAGGAAAATTTTACATAAACTGAGATTCTTATAAATCCATCATCGTGCTGAAAAGTCCACATGAGAAGAATGATCAGAACATGAATATAGGATAATTGTGTTTACCATTAATATATGATTGATAATTTCTATGTCTATGATATATCTCTAATTGGAAACCTTGTTCCTTATTGTTTGTGTGATTTTTGATAGTTCTCTCATCGATAACATCCCTACACAAAGAAATTTATTCATCATCCATTATTTTCTCTATAAAATCATGTGATTTTATAACCCCCATAGGTCACAAAGAAATCTCAACTACTAGATAGCTATATTGGTAGGTGGAAAATACAATATACCGGGAGTTCCACCGATATGGTACATTCACGACCATGGAATATTCCCATGAGATTCTCCAAGCACAGTAGCTAGAAAATTTTCATTGCCTGGAAAAGGATGATTCTAAGCCAATATACATCATCACTATAACCAACTGCATAAGGATCTTATCCCCATAATGTGACAACTTCCATCTTCCATATGTGCTTAAGGTAGACCATAATTCCCAATACAACTCCCATTTGGTTTTGGTGCTGCTGAGGAGGGAACCTTCTAATAGTAGTTTCTAGCATCTTTCTACTAGTAATTATTATTCACCGGTTTTGGAAACCATACCACATGTGGCTACCTCTAATTCCCGTGAATAGGTGACAAGAAAGACTTATATCAGAATGAAGGAACTAGATATCCAAGAGTAGGATCATACTATCACTCCTACTGAAAATGAAATTTTTTATAATTTAGTCAGATCCAGAAAGAAGACACATACCCTTGCCAGATAAGAACTAGTCTGTGGAATTATTCCCTCCTCAAGAATGGGGGAGGCTCAAATGGCTACCCCCATGAAAGAAGTGCATTGGAATAATCTGATGGCACAAAGAGGAAAGATGTGGGCACATATCCCAGCAATAATTGATGTTATTTACCAACAAATACTAGAGATGGAGAATGTGAATGATTATTTTCCCACAAAAACGTTTCTAAAATTCCAATATATTTTAGCAAACCAGAAGATATATGTTCACATATTTCAAAACTCTTGTAGAAAAAGGTAGAGGCCCATACTCATATCCCTATAGACAGGATCAGTCAACAACATAGTCATTGTGAATACGTGGTTTCATCAGAGAAAGTACACAATCTTGCTCCCACCCAGGAGGTTTATCAGCAAATTGAGATAAATCTCTAGACTTCAGACTAGGATCAAACTACATTTCCATCTAGGGCTCCCCAAGTGAGAGCGCTACATGCATTGGGATAGGGTAATGTGCCTGTCATAAATGTTCATTGACATATTCCAAAGGCCTCAGATCTGGTCCATTCCCTTATTCTAGCTATGGATCACCATGGGAGAGGGGAAAAAGCCTCAGAGAACGTTCATCTTCCTATTGAAGAAAACCATCGACATACTCCAAAGGGATAGGATTAGGCATATATCCCCATCCTGGTAAAGGATAACCAAGTGAGAAAGGAACAATCTTCGGGGCATACTCATATTCGTGTTAGAGGATCTACCTATCATACTCCAACAGAACATGGATGCAAGATGCATATTACTACTTCCACATAGAAATGACTACACCATCATCATTCAATGGAAATATAAGAGGAGGCTCATATTCCTTCTCCCATTACGGAGTTCCATTTTCATATATTGATATGGAATGAAAACTCAAAATATGATCATATTTTTATTCCAATCGAGGATAACCATGTGAGATTGGATCATATATTGGGGCAAGCTCATAATCCTTCAATGAATGATCATTGAAATATCCTAAAAGCCAAATATCGGGTTCATACACTCATCTAGACTAAGTCTCACCAAGTGAGAAAGGAACATGCCTCCGAATAGGCTCATATACCTTTAAATAATGAGGAAAATTAATAGCATACTCTAATTGATTCTCAACAGTGGGATCATACTCCCATAATAACAAATTATAATATATATGTTCCTGAAAAAGTCACACGATAGGCTCATATTCATGAACAATCTAGTAAGGCATGTTATCATATTCCAACCACGACAAAGATTATGGACCACATTTCTAATCACCTCAATGTCAGTTTCCTTTAGGGGTTTCAATACACATTCCAAAAATCATGAGGGTTTTTTAACTCTTCTATTAAATTAGAAGAAGAGGATGTTCATTACTATGATATTTCTCTCTGTGGTAGTGTAGAGTTAGATTGTAGGGATTCAACTCCTGACATCCACACAAGTCATCATCCCCATGGAAATATATCCCTGGGAAAAAGTAATTATCCATATTCCCAGACAAATCTATATATATAGTGGAATTAAACTGTATCAACTTTGTACAGAGAGGTTCTCAAAGTCACAGGGACAACTGTTTATGGTTCCTCATCAACCTCTAGAAACACTCTACTCTTATCATCATGTGACCATCAGATCCATCATCTATGGTTTGACTGAATGGATTCATATATGTCCAGGAAGGAGGATTCCAACATCGACATATAAAGATAGTTATCCAGAAAAAACCTCCCCATCATGTTTTGGCCCCATTCTACTTCATGCTATGAGATCCCAGATAATCTATAAAAGGATGTAATTCCTTACTTGTTCCAAAATATGTGGGCTACTAATTAAGAAATAAAGGATTTATATCTTCCTTATCCATGATATGATTGTAACCTTTAGAAAATAAATATAATTTATTTTATGCTAGACCTATATTCTCTCACCATTAACAGCGATCCAAAACTGGAAAATCAGAATGCAAATATACACCACACTTTCCACTATTGCATCACGACTCTTCAACAACTAATTTTTGAAACCATGTCATGCATATTTATGCATAGATGGGGATAGTATAGAGTGTTACACTTTTTTGATCCTATAAAATAACATAATCCATCTTATATGACATTCCATAATTCTATAGCCTCCATAAAAATCAATTGACTAGGTAATGCTCAGTCTAGTTGGTCACTACAAAAAAATCCCCCACTTCAATGGTGCTGATACACTATGAATATAGAGAGAGGATTTCCAATAGGATTTTAGAGTGGTGAAATGAAGACAATAAGAGGGAATCCATGAAACAAATATCGATGTTGCGATCATACAGACAACTTCTCAAGGAATATAATTCTCACCATGAGACACCATCACACCTAGATCCCACATGAGTATATTTTCACAGCATCATGCGGACTTTAGTAGTAGCTTCTATAATATCCATCCAAAATTTTAATCACCCCCTTGGTCCAAGAGTATATACACCACATCCTCCTCCCCTTGGATAGTAAATTCCTTAGATGATACATGACATATCCTTGGAAAATGTAGGTGAACCCTAGCTTACTAAGATGGGGGAATTTATATCTCAACCATCATCACTAGGATGATTGTACCAGAGGAAGACCCTGTAGACATTAGTGGTGATTCTAGATCACCCCAACCACTAGTCTGGTGTAATTTATACCTTCATGTCAATACCATGAATAAACATCCCCTTGACTAGAGTCATTGGATCCCCAACTGTAGGACCAATCAATATTTATGGTGGCCCCGAATGACCCCCACCCCACAGGGCTAGGGGAATTCTCATCATCATCATCACTATAAATAGGATCAGTTTTCTTGTGGTTCGGAGGAAGAAATAAATGGTTGGCATCACACCTATTCCTCCCAGAAAAATACAATCCTTTTTGGGTTGGGGATCACTTGAAAATCATGACCAGAAACTCCATCAAATTCATTGTTCATAGGTAGTGATGGGAGGACTTTATAGTGATGGCATATAGACCCCACCTGGGACTCAAGACAAAACGGCACAATTGGACCAAGAGATCAAATAATAACCTAGATGGAATCTGTTTAGAATCAACTTGTTACATAGAAAGTGATGGAATGACCTCTATTTCTCGATATGCCTTGTTAAATATGGTTACTGTCAATATGGAAGACATCAGTGAAGATGTGAACACAGAATGATGAAACATTGAATATATACCTGAGGGGGAGGGTGATTTGAATGAACTAAATGAGGTGTGAGAACCCATAACTAAATAAGGATTCATAACATGGTTCTACAAGATAATAAATTTCCACCTCCTTGGTGGGATTCTCTCAATGAAAAAGGGAAATACATGAATACATATCATTTCCCATCTCGGGAAGAATAGTTTTCCCAATATGAGAGTAAATTATGATCTCTCTAGTAACTCAATGTTTAGCTACATTGGGTAAATATTCCCATCGTGAATCCTTTCTAGAAAAAAATGAATATTCTCCCTCCCCTAGATAGTCTGATAGAAAGAGAGGTATCTAAATATTAATAAGGCTCCAGATCTCGAATTTCAGTCTACATAAATGTGGAATCAAAATATTATAGGTTCTTACCTTGATTGTGGATGGAACAACTGCCCCAATAGGGTAACCATTCAGTCATAGGAAGAATTTATGTCTAATGGGAGATGAATGTGGGACCCCCTTATCAACCCCACCCAATTCTTATGGATGAGAGACGACTCAGATAGTAGTGTCCCTTAAGTTATGTAATTCCAATAAATATCTAGATACTTGAATGAAATCTAGGAAAGGAAAACACACACCTGTGTATCCTGAATAGAAGACATATCCGAAAAAGATGGATGATACTCCACCTCCATCCATCTTTTCAACCCCACATTTTCAAATTTTGAAGGTGAAGGCGACCCAAAAAAAATTCTCACACACTTTTTTTCCTGATGTGGGTTGATGATGGGACCTAGATATCAAAAAGTGTCAACAAAATTGGGAAGTTTCTTAGAGACTCTGACAAGGCCAGACTCTATTTTGTACAATATCCTGCTACTAGGATTCATTTAAGGGTGGTAAGACCTACATCATTAGTTCATTCATCAGTTCTGTTCAACATGATAGGAAAATATGTTCATCAACCATATAAATTACACACAAAAAATGAACGAGTGGGTGTATTATTTTATAGTAAGGTGGAATGGTTTAACCAATTCATTTAGCACCCCCCTCTAACAAAAGAAACTGATGGAAATCTGTGATGAAAATATATGGGATAAGTTGTAGACACCCCCAATACCCATGAAATATATTGGAATGTTTCAAGAGTTCACATAAACTATAAAATTTTAGGAATATGCTTTTCAGTGAACCCAATCTAAATCTTGACTTAGTCCCACAACATAGGTAAACAAGATAGGAAGAGAAGAATCTATATTTTTCACTCTGAATCCCACATCTGTTCCCATCCATGCACCCAAAAAAGATCATTCCTCCCAACACCTCTTATAGAGTGATCATAACCAAAGAATCACCACTTTTTAGAAGTATAGAGAAATATAAGTCAACCTAGATTTGAGTAATGGATGAACAATGAATACTTCTTTCAGAATGAATAGGTCCCCTATTATTTCTTAGAAGCCATGGATAATCACCTACCTATGCTTCTTCATCCTAAAAGTCCTGATAAAATCATCCTCACCGATCACCCTAACTACTTCCCAGTTCACATAAATATGGGTCATAATATATAAAACTAATTCATCTTAAAAGAATCCACCAAGGATTGTTTTACTCTAAAAATGTGTTTTATAAATCTACTTATTGAATGTTTCTTGCATAACCATGATCTAGTAAGAAGAAGATGAAGGTTGGAATAATGTTTTGGCCAGGTGAGCCCAAAAGTTTGACAATTGGATGACTAAAAAATTAGTTTAATGATATCATACCATTATGAAGGAATAACTACACAAACTCATGATAGATCCACCACCCAGGAAGAATACATCAGTTGTGTCTCCCCCAGGTGGGTGTAACCACAAAAAGATGGAATATATAGAAAATGAAGATGAGTCATATTCAGGTCTTAAAAAATCCCTAAGCCTTGGAGATTTATTCTAAGAACATAAAAATCATGGGATCATCCCCTAAAATAGGAATACTCATCAGAAGAAGATCTCATATTTAGTTCTTTCAAAATGATACACTTGGAAAACCCATTCCTAGATGATGAATATTCCCCTAAATGTTGTTTTCATGCATATCACTGGGGAATAAGAGGTTGCATGTACCATATTTGAGGATATAGGGGACAACACAGACATGTTCAAACTCAATATTCGGGTTATATTCCCATGGAAGGCATATATGATGATGATACAAGTGGGAAATAACCCAGAAATCTCAAAGTATATGAGTAAGTTCCTCCAAGACCTCTAGCATCTGACCACATACGATTGCCTTGCAGTACCACTTAGTGGGTCTTCAAACTAATTAAACTTGGAAATGGGTAAAGGCATGAATGACTTATTCCACATGAATAAAATACTCTCTTAATATTAGCACAATCACTAGGTCTATCTACCTTGGATTCCCTGTCTCCTGAAATGCATGGCCAAGAGCATCCCCATATCAGAAAGAATAGCCCTATGGAAGAAATGTAAAATGATCTGAAACAGCTATCTATAGTCCCAACCAAGATCCCAATCCTCAATTCACTCCTCCTTTCAATAGAACTCATATAGGCTCTTGTTGAATCCATATGGAGACTATAAGAATTAGACATAGAAGTCATTACATCCGTGGTCTATCTAGTAGAGACTATGTCCTTAGGAAGTCTTGTGTTCATCTCATTCACTAATTAGGATCATAAATATACCATCTTTAAGAACATCATACCATTATAAGTTTATAAAAAAAATCAATAATTTAAATGTCCACCTAGTGCTCATTGATAAAGGATATAGGAACAATCTCATCACAGTTCGAACACTCCAATATCCAGGGTATAGAAAAGGGGAATTATCCCCTAAAGAGATGGACATTTTGGGACATGAAAATCATGACCTATGAACTCTTAGGAAGATCATCCTAGAGACCAATTTGGGGAACTCACATCTAACACCGAGTTCATGGTTATCCAGCAAGACACTGCATATATTGTACTATTTAGATGGCCCTGGATCCATAGACACTTCGTGGTACCAACAAAATTCCATCAATGTCGGATTTACCCCATCAATGGAAATGTTGACGTAATACATGGTGAACCCCACCCCCCTTAGATAATTTTAGAGAAACATATGTTAAAGCAATCTTCAACAAGAATGTAGGTAAGAATCAAATTGTGGATGATGATATTCAAGTGGAAACTCCTAATGGTTAGGGGGAAGCCCATGTGAATCCATATAGGATGCACAATGGTGATCATGTACTCCCAATAAACAAGGTTGATGTAGAAGACCTAATCCCAGAGGTCCAAAACTATCCTATCCTTAGTATCAATGTAAAAAATGATTACCTCCATCATCTCAATATAATGAATCATATGCAAGGAAATGATAATGTATCTTATAATAGCCCCCCTCAACTAGCTACTACCAGAGACACCCCCATATTGACGTCTCCACATGACAATACCACCAGAGGATCAGAAATGGAAGGGGATGATGATGATCTCAAGAACACCCCTCCAACATTTGAGGATGGTTTCTACACCGAAATATATGATCTTAGGAAATTAAATCTAAGAATTAAAGAAGATCCATGGCCTACATAAATAGTGAAACCATTCACTTGAAGTGAATGAGATGAAAATTTCTTTCTTAAATAATCATTGAAATGTGCTCAACTAGAACAGTTCATAAATTCCTAGACTGAATTCATATGTTTCTACCCACCAACTCATAATGACCGATGGGATTCAAGGATACAAACAGGAATCCAGGACAATTCACCCCTCTCATGCCACTAATGTAGGGGAATAATTTGAAAAAATGATCAAAGAAAACATCATCATGGAAGAGAAACACCCATGATGGCTTGCCAAAATTTCCCCACCAATAAGAATAATTTCAAGATTTGGGTTTTTATTGAATTCAAAGACCATAGTCATTGTTTCCTAAAAGAATATCTCCCATTAATTATTAAATAAATCTTGATCGATGAAACCACTAGATTCTATTCCCATTCCCTCATGGATTAGTACTCAGGATACAATCATATTAAGATAACCACTAAGGATAAAGAATCCACTACCTTCAGAGAACCTCAATTGATCTTATGCTATCAGGTCATGTCCTTTGGATTAAATAATTATGGAAATAGATATAATCATTACATGCATCACATCTTCATACTATTCTAGGAGAGGATATTAGATTATTTTGTCGACAATCTGGTCATTAAATCTTGATTGAAATGTGATCACTTCTAGGATCTCCAAAAAATATTATAGAAGTTGAGACAACAAAATATAATAATGAATCCACTAATGTGTGGGGTAACATTAGGAATGTTTCTTGGATCTGTCTTATACCACCTCCACATTGAGGCTGACCTAGAGGAGACTAGTTCTATTTTAGCAATGTCACCCCTATAAATCTCAAACAACTAATGGGTCTCCATGAGAACCTCGCCATCATTTTTAAATTCATATTAAAAATACACAGAAAATATCTCCCCATATTGAGGCTAATGAATAATGGATTTTCCTATAAATTGGATGATGAATGTAAAAAATCCTTCAAATGTATCAGGTAGTATCTACTTCACCAACCAGTGTTGATGACTCTGGTGGAAGGTAGGACACTCAACTTATATATGGACTCTATGGAATGATTTTTGGGCACCCTCCTCACACATAAATATGATGTAGGAAGTGATAATTATCACTACTACCTCAACCAGACAATGTTAGTTACTGAAAAAAAATTATAATGTCAAAAAGAACATCCTTTCACTAATATTTTGTGTGAAAAAGATGAGGCATTAATTTAAAAACCATGAAATTCACTTGGTATCTCATATTGGACCTCTCAAGTACATCCTTCGTATCCCAATCTTGACATGGTTCTTGGATCGATTGAATATCATTCTGGAGAAAAATGACATTCAGTTCAAATCATTGATGTTGGAGAAAGAGTAATCCCAAGCTGATTTACTTCCAGCACTTATTTCCCTAGAAAATACACTAGATGACTTCAATCTCCTAGATGAATTGGTAATATATTCCTAGGAAACTCTTGAGATGTGGGAGATAAACCTTTATGGAACCTCCTAGATCCCTATTGGTACAAGTATGGAAAACCTAAAGCTCAGCTGAGTTGGATTGGTGAATATATTTGTGTCAATGTTTCCCTAATCTTTCTCACTATCTGATGGTTGCATAAATAATGAGGCTGAGTACCAAGCCCTCATCCTTGGATTGGAACTCTTTCTATAGCAGCACATAGCCCACCTAAATATTAAAAAATACTCATAACTTGCAAAAAATAATATCAATGAAGAATATTCCATCATAAAAGAATATCAATCCCCCCTTACTGGCTATGTTAGGGGACATAAGGAATTGTTCCCTTATGATACCATGTTGCTTTATGTTTTTTGATCATATAATGATCATTACAATACACTATCTAATGAAGAATCTATCCAAGCTAACCCCAATTAGGACAAATAAAAATTAGGCAATTCATAAATAAGAATGGTCTCGTCGATTGTCGTATGTGATATAGAAGTAATCTAGTAGGTCAACACATCCCTATAGTGTGACGAACCAGTGACCACTCCAGGATGGATGGAGCCCATAATTGGTTCCCCCTAAAGTGGGATCCTCAAAATAGATCACATTGGAAGGGAAAATATTTTGCATCAGGTGACACACACTACTCTAAAGTATGGTCTAAATGAGAAAAAAAAGTACTCTAAAAATGATGCTATAAAGGAATTATCCTCAAGTTCATAGTAGAGGAAGATGTTTCCTCCATCATGGAAGAAAACTATACCGGATCCTACAGCTCCCATAAATCTGGAACCATTCTCTCCCACCAAATCAAGAGGTTGTGGTATTTCTGGAAACCCACGTGATACAAGAGTACATGGAATTCTGCAAGAAATGTTATGTGTGCCAGATTCATGCAAACTTCATCCATCATCCCCAAAAATTTATACAAAAATTTAAATATTATTGATCATTTTATTTTTTAGGAAAGGATATTGTGGGGTCAAATATCCCATCCACTGATATGTAGACCATTTACATATTTAAAGCTATCAACTTATTTTCTAAATTTTCAGAGGTAATTTCCCTCAATAAATTTAGGATGAAGAAGATCATCAACTTCATGGATTCCCATATCATCACTGGGTTCAGATTCCCTCACACAATATTTAAAAAAAATGCCACCATATTCTATTACATGTATTTGAAGATTTTTTATGAAGAGTACAACATCGAGTCAAATCAGTTATCTTTCTATCATAAAGTAGATAATGGAAAGATTGAGGCCTTCAATAATACTCTTTAAAATATACAATTCAATACTATGAATAAGAATAAAAAGTGTTGGATGGGAAAACTCCCCCATGCTCTATGGTCCTACCATACCACCTTGCATACTGCTACATAGGAAACGCCACACATATTGATGTATCATACCGATGTTGTGTTACCCATGTAGTTCCATATTACCTCATTCTGAATATCCATTTGAGGACAGATCTCAGATGATGAATAATATCAAATGAGGTTGGACGAGTTGGAATGGTTAGATGAGAAGAGGTTATGCACACTACACACACAAGAAATTCATCAAAATTAGATAGCACAAGGATTTAATAAAAAGTTTCCACTGTGTTCATTCCTCCCAGGAGAACTGGTTCTATCGTTGAGAACTCCAATGGTACTAGGAAATAATCCCCCAACGTTGGAACCCAAATTAGAGGTACCTTACATCACACATAATGTCTATCATAATGGTTCTTACTTATTGGACACTCTGGATAGGGAGTGTGTCAAACCACCAACAAATGTGATATATATTGAGAAATACTGTACATAAGATATCATAATGTGTTTACACATTGGTGTATGTTCCAACACTCATCCTAAGTAAAGGATATTATAATGTACTAGTTCATCCTATAATCAAGATGTTAAACTGTGTGGCATATTTTGTCCAGGAAGAAAGACTTTATACTATGTGTCATCTTTCATCCTGACAGCATGACATTAAACTACACATCACAACTAATCCTTACCCAAAGTCATTGAACTAAACATCCATTGTTCTCTCTTCATTTTGTATGAGTACACGAATATGTGATGTCCATCTCTATTTTTGTTGAGTCACGTATGTCCTTTCTATATGAATTTAAAATACATAGTCATTATCGAAATAAGAATTTATTGATTCTAATTTCTAACGACATATATAGGGACACTATGATCTTATATCCTAGTCCAACCACTACATGATACAAAGTTCCCTTGTTGTACCCCCTTCAATCCCTATATTATTTTGAAATCCATGTTATTCCTTTTTTTTCTCACAAGGAGAATAACTCACATGAGATTATGAATCATGGTTGGGACATGACCTAAAAATCAATGCACAAAGGTATACAATAGTTCCATTATGGTAACAAATTCAAGTCCATAAAAGGAATAGAATGAGTTCTCTCTGCAAGTCATTAAACTACACTGTCGATGTAATTTCTAAACGATGCTAAACTACACAGTTCTACAAGAACAATGCACTGTATGATTCTTATCCTAATGAGATACATAGATACACCTATACATCCACCCTTGGGAGAACCATAATATTCAAATAAGTTCATTTCAATTCACCTCTTTCCTCACTGCATGATGCTAAACATCATGAAATTTCTAGAAATACGCAAGGATTGGTTCTCACATTTTATGAGATATGTACAGATTCCCAAACATCCTTTCTTGTGTCCAGATACAAAATTTCCATTTATTCACATCAGACCACCTTTAACCTCACCACATGATGTTAAACTGCATCGAACATTTATAACTACTTGTGGATTGAGTGTCATCCTCATGAGATACATAGTGAGGCATGGATCACCAATCCTAGGCCTAGCTGTAATGGTCAATGGAAATAATGCCCATATATACATATGGACCAGACCTAGATCAAGTATTTCTTTTCCAAAAACTATATGTGACTTTATTAGTATCATCATAAGATACATATTGACACTAGATTCTCTATCTCTGAGCCTAGTCACAATGAAAAAAAATTAAAAATCCCCCCTCCTTGCATATGGGCTAGACCTACACATGACACTTCATCTAGAACTATATGTTTCATGAATTTAATCTTCATGATATAGATAGTGACATCCACATTTCCACATAAATGTCTTGCTAAAACATTTCCACTCATTCATATTGGTTCTTACATCCTTACTGCATGATGTTAGACACTATTGATGTACATCATTACTACATGATGATAAATTACATGGAAGTACATCCTTACATCCTGATGTTAATCTAAATTGATGTACATACATACCACATAACTTTAAATATCATGGAATTACATCCCCACCTAAAGATGTTAAACTACATCGAATTATGTCTTTAGTGCATAATGTTAAACTGTACAGAGGAAAGCACAACCTCACTACATGAAAATAAACTATACTGAGCATATCATATTTTTCCTTCATTATAAAAGGACCAAAAGAGACTTACCTCAGACAACCAGAGTATTAGGTACTTCCACTGCCTTTCAAGAGAACCTCAAATCCACATTCCACACTTCTTGTATTGATATTATAGGGTCTACTTCTTCATTCCATTTCCCTTGGAAATGATATCCGACTACAAATGAAACTTTCTTGACGATCCCTGCATATCGCTCCTACATTTGTGCCCATGTCCATCAACCAAATGTGTCACTTTAGAAAAGGAAATTCTAATAGTTTTGAGCCTTAACACCTTAGTAGTATAACTCAACACCACAATGTGTATAAACTACTCTTGGTATGACTATCTCATATCATTACTCATGTCCTGAGAATACTCTAGTCATGATTTACAACATCTCCATTCCATCTCAAAAAATGTTAGAGTACTATGATCTATAGGTGTTATAATTAGTATTCTGTGTACCATCCCCCATATTAGGTCATGGTGAGTCATGACCATAAACAATATGAATTTCGGTCAAACATGTAATACCTTAAACACTATCCCATGATTTTTCAAATCGAAAGACATTAAACTCCTAATGTAAGGGATGTAAAACTTTTCAGGGAAAGAACAAGCAAAGGGGTTCCTAAGTAAAATCCAGGCCTCTTACTGCTAAATTCTTTATCATTATATTTTAGGAAAAAAAACTAGGGCAGAAAGGTATAAGGCACAATTTCCATCGTGTATACTTTATATCCATAGTAAAATCCATGCTATTCTCCCTGTACTGACTATTCCAGGAAAATGTTATAGAAATGTTTGGAACATCTCATTGTCGTGAAAATCTATTCTCTAGGCTGTGAAAGAACATTTTGTGTCTTCAAACCCTTCTTAGGAATTACATGTTCCAAAAACAATTTTTTTATTTTCATGCTTCATATCACTATAAACATATCATGGACTAAGGAAATGATATTTGGCTTCATACAACCCTTTACATGACTATGAATGGCTGCTTATCTTTCATGGACATGCACCTATGGCCATCAACCAAATGTATCACTCTTTATAAAGGAATTTTTAAAACTTTTGAGCCCTAATACCACTAGGGTATCACTCAACACCTTAGGGTGTATTAATTAATTCAAGTTTGAATATCACATAGCATTCTCTAGAATGAAGAATTTTAAACCATGCTTTAAAATTGCCATGCCGAACTATCTATATAGATTCAACATCCTCAATGTTGAATTACCATTTTTTATACCCTTTCTCATTACTTGAATGTGGAACTGCATTATTAAACTGTTGATATCCCATACCCTATGACTCAAAAACCACAAGACATAAGGCTCAAGCTTCACATTATGAGATAAACTGGCCTAGGGTGATAGAGGCCTTCCTAGATAGATTTCCCCCTATATCTAACATCATTATCTATACATTTGAGTCTTCGAATATATTTCACATCCCTTGTAAAGAACTAGAGATTAGTTTTTATTGTCATTATATAGAAATAATAGGTCCATAGCCCACCAATTAAATACATATCCTCCATACAATAATAGAGATTCTATCCTTGTGATCCCACAAAAATCATCATTGTAACTCTTCACATTAGAGTGTTGTGGGTCAACCCTAACAAGTCTTACCCATCTCACATTAACAGACACAAGATTTTGGGTTATGATTTATATCACCCACACTCCAACTATCCAGGTCTCTCTATTATCACTTTTAATTCACCATCAACAATATTTTTGTCTATAAATCATCCATATCCCAAGGAAAATAGTGGTGATCCACTTTATAAGTCCATTATATCAATGCATAAGGGTTTTATCCCATCAACTAATAGAATATACTCCTTACAAGAAAGGAAATCCCATTCTAGTGAGCCCTAGAAGCACCACAGTGGAACTCATCACCCCATAGTGTTTTTAGTCATCTTGGGTATGTCTTCCTCACATTCCATTAGGTCAGAGCTAAAATACCCAAAACAAAGGAGACCAAAGGTAGGATCTGAAAGACCTTAAACTAAAGATATATTTGGTCCAATATGAATGTCTGTAAACTAATGTGATATTATGTCTAATATAAAAAATATAAAATAATGTTACAAAATGTCTGAGCTAAAATACCATTAACTAATGTGATATTAGGTCGGAGATAAAACACCATAACCTAAAGTTATATTAAGTCTGATCTAAAAGACAAAAAAACTAAAGTGATATTATATCCAAGATCAATGTCCTTAAACTAAATAGACAAAAGGTTTGAGCTAAAAAACCTTAAATAAAAGAGATATTATATTCTAGCTAAAAGAACCTAATCTAATGTGATTTTAGTTCTGAGCCAAAAAAAAATTAAACTAATGTAACTAAAGGTATGAGATAATAGACCATAAAAAAGTGATATTAGGTATGATTTAAAAGAACTTAAACTAAAGCCATATCATGTCTGGGAAAAAAGAACCTAAACTTAAGCATGGTAGAAATTCAGTATATAATAGCTTGAAGGATTGTTATAAGGTCTTAACACAATGTAGATAATCTAACAAATTTATTCATCTTTTGATGAAGATAATGAACTCACCCTTCAAGACATATCTTCAATATATATGATTCCAAAACTAGGAAAGTGTTTTAAAGAGAGTTGGAATAGATTGTGAATAAATAATATCATGATGAAAGGATTTCATTAGAATATATTAAAGTAAATATATTTGGATTGAAACATTCATTTCCTAGTATTTGTGTTCATTCAATATAAAGAATGATATCAGTATTGATGGAAATTTCCAAAATAAAAGAGTTATAGGATATCATACACATCAAGAGGTGAAGGAAACTGGGTAGTATTGTATAAATGTAAAAAATCATCCATTCATAGTATAAAAAGAATCATGGAATCTCCATATTAAAGAGTCCCTCCGAGTCTTCCTCAAAAAACATATGTGTTCTACAAAAGTTGAGTAATGAAAAAAGATTCCAATCGGCACTGGAATGAGTGGAATGAGTTTGGAGAGAGGCATTAATGGATCATTGGAGTGCCACACTCTCATCTTCTTTCACTTCTTCCCCAAGACGGAGAGCTTTAACCAGAGTGGTAAAACCATCGAACCACCTCTGAGTAGAAGTTAGGTCCACTAGGTTAGATACCCTTAGATGGGGTGAATCTGGGTATGATAGATTAAAACAACTGTCCCTATTGATCTTGTTCTTCTATTGAGAAAAACTCTCTTCTCTCTCTTTTATGTAGCAATATATAAACAAAAATTAAATCATGCATAGGATAAAATAATTTTTACTTGGTTCACCTTCACTAGGTTGTGTACAAGGAGTATACACCGACAATGTGTCGATGTAGAAAATCCACTATAAGAGCACTATTGTTTACAATGTTCGGAGTGAACTCACTGTCCCTCCTGGTTTACAACCACTCACAATATGGAAGCTCACTGCTCCCTCAACTAAAGTGTTCTCACTGCTTCTTCAGAAGATCCACTCAAAGTTTAACAACTTATAGGTCCCTTCATTATCACAAATGATTGAATATTTCTCTTTATGTATATTATTCATGGATGTTCAACATTCTCCCATAGATGAATCACACTTTGCACTAGAGGTTCTTGTCAATCGTCCAACATTTTCACTACCCAAGAATAACTGGTGCACTTCTCTACACATAGAATGCTTCTATATGCTTTGGTGTGCTTCTCCAATTCATGGAACACATGTTTCACCTAACCACTTGAACAAAAAAACATTCACAAACATAATACATGGGTTACTCACACCCTTTCACACCAAAATTAATATTGGTACGCAATTATCAACTAGCACTCAAGTTCTGAATAACTGTACCCTTGCGTGCCCACACCACCACTTGTGATCTCAAACCACCTGCATGACTAGAACTCTAATTTTCCATATGTGTTGAAATTCATCGAAAATGAGGATGGTGACCTCTATTTATAGGCATTTTGGGTACCCTGAGCACTGGCATACTAGTCTTCTCTCGGCACGCCAGTCCAGCCACCCTAGTCTTCGTTACCCTAGTAACCTTGCATGCCCAAACCAAAACATGGATTCCCCTCATTAAATTGCCATATATTTATGTTCTAATCATGAAAAACATATGGCGTGAAAGTTTTAAAGCTTCTAGAACACCAACGCATATGTCTCTTTTCCAAAAACTCTTTTCTTTATTTGTCTATTTTGTGGCCAAAAAATTTGGCAAACAGTAGAAAAAGGCGCCACTTTGTATTTTTTCTTTTTATACAGCCACAAAATCATCCATTACTTTGTCAAGGTTCTTATGTCAATAAAAGATTTTGGAAAACATAGCTTGAACTCAACAAATAACCATTGAGACCCTCTTTTTTCAATAAATTTAACATCGTGGTCTGCATTACCAACAAACACAACATAGATGCCCACTTTGTCAACAAACAAAATCGCCTCTAAAAATTTCATCAAAGATGCATTGAGGGGTTTTTGACCAATAGAAGTAGAAAATGAGATTAACGATGTCGAAAGGTCGGACATAAAATGAGAAATCATCTCCTCATACCTATATACTTGTGCAGTCCTCACACCAATATGAGTCCCAGTTCAGATAGTAACTAATGACCCTTTTCTAATGCATCCACCATCTCCCTCATTTTTTTAACAAGGTAATTGATAATGAAAATAATTTCATTAAATTTACATATAATATAATTTTTTAAATCCAACAGAAGAATTAATTTAAGGGAAATTTCCACATTTTATAATATTGGTGGTATTTGGAGCTTAATCATAAAAATTTCCCATTTCTGATTTTTTTAACAGTATAAAATTGTATATTTATTTTGCTGCTAACATATTTATATTATTCCATATTTTTAAATTATTTCCTTTTAAGATTCTACACATATATAGATTCATTTAATACTTGCTGACAAGATGTAGAATCAACCATATGAAAGCACAAAAGAAGCTCACATGTTGGACCATGAAAACTATTTATAAATCTATATATTTTTTGTGTTGGGTCCCTAACCAATTCATTGTGGGTCCAATTAAAATGAAATGCAGTGGGTGAAAAAACAAATAATTTTTTAATATCTTTAATGAATGAAACGATTTGTTAATTGTCTATTGTAATGGTCATTAAGGCATTCTAATCTAGAGGTTTGAAATTTGGATATTCATACTGAATAGAATAAATTTAAAGAGTAAAATGGGTATAACTATTGGAATACATTTCCTACTATAATTAAATTTTGAGGATAGACCAAGAAAATATTTATGAACAAAATTTAGGAAGGATAAAATGCATGATGAATTAATTAATTGGGGATAAAATGCATCAAACATTAGGGGAAAAATTCATTCCTATAAAAGGAGGAGATATCATCCTTCTCAAAACATCTAATTCCATCACATTCCTTATGAGACACCAAAGAGGAGATCTTTTTGGAGTTCTCTTTTTATTTTATTTTTTCCCAATATTTGTAATTTCTTTTTATTCCCCATTCATCTCGATTACCCATTACATGGTGGGTAAACATTTTGGATGATTGGGGAAGGGTTGGTTTTCAATTTTGTAATTCTTGAGTTCTTGGACATAATTGAATGAAATTTATTTCTTATTAAACGTTTTTTTCAATTTCATATAGTGGATTTTATTATCAAGTGAAATAATTCTCAAATTGTAATTCTGTTATTGATTTTTTCTGTAAATAAACATTTCTCCCTCTATTGATTTCTGGTTTATATACGATGGAATAGGCCAGGGATTAGTGGTGAAGTACTCGACGATCATTAGTACATGTAAAATGTGTAGTGGTATTCTTGAATATTCGTGATAAAAAAGGCATGATCAGGTATTTCCCAAGTCAGTGAATTATATTCATTACAACTCTTTTTCAAATTTATTGTGAGTAGAAGAAACTGAGATTTTGGTAAGGTTATGTCTCCCAATCATTATTTCCCCAAAGAAGTGGGAGGAAGTAATTGTGCAAGATCACTTTATTTAACTCAAAAGAAGTGGTTTGAATTATATTTAACATGGATAGCATTATAATTTGGAAGTCATCCGTATCCTAACCACCTTTATAATATCATAGTTTCAAAAAAATTATTTTCAAATTTGATTTCAAAAATTTTCTTATTTATTTATTCTAAAAAGACTACATTTTTACCCTCATTTAATAGTGAAAAACTATTTCGTGTGCACTCCTCTTTAGTATACTTCTTAAGGTTAATAAATATACTACACTTAGGGAATATGAAAATTGATTATCCACACCCCATGATAAGAATTATCTAAAATTGGAGCCATTTCCAAGGATATAGTTCTGCAATCTAATTGACTATGTTTGACTATTTTAATATTAATAAAATTCAAAAAATCTCTTTTTCCATGATGTTTTCAAATAATTTTTTCTTTATTTCCATGAACACTTACCTAGAAGTGAATGAAAAAATTATTGAATCACCTTGGTATATATATTATCTTATTTCTTTCTTGTCTAAAGAGATTCGGGGAGCTCGAATCCAAATCACCAAGGAGGATGAATTTGAGGATATAATTAAAAACCATAAATAGAACCTCTAATACCCCATGTTTGAGGCTCTTTATAGAGAATTAATTGAACTATAAGAGTACTTTTGGGAATTTTATCCACAAATGGTTGAGGTACATAATGATATTTCATAGGTGAAACACCAATAAGAATAAGTACAAAATTATTTTAAAGCCCAATTTAAATGAATTATTCAAATAGTGAAAAAACTGAATATCACAATAGTGTGTTTATAATAATATGTACATGTATCCCAATATCAACAACATGATGTTGAACAAGAACCATAACCAAAAACGTTGGTGTAAAAGTAACCCAACTAATATTTTATGATGATGATCCCATGGAGGCCTTGATGATATAAAAAGAAGATCCACTATGTCGAGATCAATCAATGTTGAAGGATATTTATGAAGAGTATTTACCAACAGAAATACATATGGGAGATCGAAAGGTTCTAGATAACTTCTGGAATGAGGGTGGGAACTACATGATCCAACACCATTAAATGAAGAAACCCCCCACATGGTGGAATTTGAAGGGATAATGGAGGAGTCTGACTACCTACCTCTATTTAGAGAAATACAACAACAAGATGAACATCCCATTATAGTAGAAATTCAAGCCAACTAAACATAGGGAGATAATATTTTCCTAAACTGATTATCTTTTGATTTTTTTAAAATTGAATTGAGTATTAGAAACCCTTTTTTAAAATTTATATATTCATCCAACACTTGTATTTCATTTGATAAATATGATGAAATATAAGATGCATAAGAAGAGGAACATCTTGAGATTTCCAAAATTTTTAAACATTTATTGGAGGAAGTACATGTGAGGATCAAAGTGGATTTTATAGAGGAAAAATGAAAAACAATATAATTCCATTGAAAGGGATGAATTTGGTATTGAATCTTCATGGTTAAATAATGTTCATATAGAATTACACTCAGAAAACCCTTTGAGTATTTAATTAAAAAAACATTTAAAAATCACTATAAAATGAGGATGAATATGTTAATGTAGAAATCAATAAAGAGATAGACTCATTATTTTTCCTTCCCAAATAATGCATGTTTTATCTATTTTCACGTGGGGGTGGTTAGGGTGTACTATATAAATGTATTCCTCAATAAATAGGATTAAGTTCATTTGGGAATTATTAATATTTATTGGTTCAGGAGCATGGAACTTAAACCACCATCATATTGGGGTTAACTGATTATAACTCCCCTTTAGAGGCAGTAAAACCCCCGGGCCCACATGGGGGATTAAACCAAGACTTATCAATACCTTTTCATTCTTTTTTTTAATATATTTGTTATGTTTTTTTATTAATTTTTCATGCATGTTTTCAGTGTTCAACACGTAGGATCTTAACTCAATGTTGCATTGCGAATAAGTCTGGTCGTACGACTCCATTAAACTTTATTGCTTGTAGTGATTAATTTTAAAATATTATTACATGTTAAATCCATTAGAATGGAATGATGACAAGACATAATTTTTGTGTGCGTGTAGGAACCTCATCGAAACTCATGCAACAGTCCCCACGTGAAGAGTTCAATTATTGGGGATAAAAAGAGTCAACATTTTGTGGATAATTTTGTCTTTAAAAGGAGGGGAGCTCATCCCTATCCAAGCATCTCATTTCATCCCATTACTTTTGAAACTCAATTGATTTTATATAACGAATATGATGGGCCGAAATCCCAATGAACGCAGCCATGCCTGAGCCCATCCCTCTGGCAGATAGCAGACCCCCACCCCATGGGCAGATAATAGGCCCCCACCTCAGACTAGCCTAGATAACACGTGGCAGTAGTTGTCCCCTAACTGGCGAGGATTTAAGATGCCTCCCCCGCAACTCGAACCCATGACCAAAGGCTCAAAGGCTAACAAATAAGTGTTACGAGTACCACTAGGCCAATGTGGTACTCGTAACGCTTTTCGGTTGGCCATTAGGCATGTGGTCACGTGTTCGAGCTGTGGGGGAGGCGTATTAAATCCTAGACAGGCAGGGGACAATTCATGCCACGTGATATCTTGTCCAGTCTGATGTGGGGGCCTCTTATCTACCCGTGTAGTGGGGGTCTTCTATCTCCTAGAGGGCTGGGCTCGGGCGTGGCCGAGTTCGTTGGGCTTTTGGACCACTAGATTCATTACACAAAAGGAACCTTTTTATATAAAGAACCTGGTGGGCCTAAATCTGAAGGAACTCAGCCACTCTTTAGCCCAGCCCTATGGCAGATTGTAGACCCCCACCCCATGGGTAGATAACAGGCCCCCACCAAAGACTAGCCTAGATAACACATGGCAGGAACTGTCCCCTGCCTGGTGAGGATTTAATACACCTCCCCCGCAACTCGAACCCGTGATGACAGGATTAAAGGCCAACCAGGAAGAATTATGATAAAATTTTTAGATTTATCAAATATTTTACCATTATTTTCCATATATTTCTAATTCCTTTATATTTTTCATTCATCTTTATTAACCTTATAATAATGGGGTAAAAATTTTGAGTGATTAGGGAAGGGTTGTTTTTTTATTTTTAATGCTTGAGTTATTAAACAAAATTGAATGGATATTCATTATTCTTAAAAGTTGTTATCAATATCATATAGAGGATTTTATTATCAAGGGATATCATTATTTCATTTTAATTTCGTAATTAATGTTTTCTTTGATAAATAATCAATATCTCCCTCTACTAATTTCTGGTTTATATACAATGGAATATACTAGGTATTAGTGGTGAAGTCCTCTATAATTGTTAGTTTATGTAAAAGGGGTAGTGGATTTTCTGGATTTTTTGGGATAAAGAAGACATGATCTGGTATTTCCTATGTCAATTGAAGATATTCATTGAAAATATTTTTGACATTGAAGGAGAGTATACCAAAAAAATATATTGGTATGGTTTTCTCTCACCATCATAATTTCACCAAGGAAGTGAGGGGAAACTATTGTGGAATCTCAAATTTATCAACATAGAAGAAAAGGATTGTATTAAATTTTACAATGGTAACTTTACAATTGGGAAACTGAATTAGACCAAATAACCCTTCTAATATCGTTGTTTTCAATCATTTGAATTTCAAATTTCATTTCAATCATTATCTTATTGGTTACTTCTAAAAAAACTACATTTTTACCACTGTTTAAATGTGAAAAATTGTTGTGTGTGCCCTTATCTTCAGGTGAATTCCAGGGTTAAATAAATAGATTATAGATAGGGAATATAAATTTTTTTTGACATGACACATGATAGTTATACTTCAGGTATCATCACTCACCAAATTTTGTAGATCCTTTTCATTCATAGACAAGTCTCTTCGATCCAAAGGATTCCAATCAAAGCCATTATCCCCTATTCTTGAAATTCTGGGTGAAGACATTTCCCTTGGTTGTGGAATATTTTATGGGGGTCTCATTAATAAAGGTTTAAATCCACTTATAGATAATTCTATGATATGACTGAGCCTCTATAGTTAGAAGGGTAGATCTATAGAAGGATGAACTATTATTCATATTAATGATGAAACATGATAAGAATATTCATGAGATTTTCCTTTAGTATAATCATCATCTGTAGCCTATGATGAAGCATAAACTTCCTTAATAGAATTTTTTTCACTATCCGAGTGATCATTACCCAAACTAGGTCACTTTCTTAAAGCATCACCTAGGTATTCAATCAATTCCATTTACACCAAACATACTGGTTTTGGTGATGTAAGATGACTATCCATAGGAAAGACTAGATGACATACCACATCATTGTCTTAATCAATTACCTTATCGTAGGAAAAAATACTTTTTAAGGAGAGAAGAGGTATTGGTAAATAGAAGTATAATCTCAGATCTGGTATCTTCAGATGAAATTATCTTCTTGAATTGATGAATGATTCCAATATGTCATTCCACTAAAAAACTAACCAATGGAATGAGAGAGAACATCAAAATGAAGCCAAATTGTCTTGAGAATCAATATACTATGTACGAATCACAGTTCATCAGATCTACAAACCTCGATGTGAGGACCCCATCTCGAAAGGAGATCATATAAGATCTTTCATCAATAGAACTGCTTATATCATACACAATCATACCACCTAATGCCAATAATGTAGAAAAATCATAACTATTAGGTTAACATCATTACCTTTGTCTTCAGTCATGCTTAGGGACATATCTTCCACCATAAATATGTACAAAAATCTAGGATGTGATATGGCATATAGGATCGAAAAAAAATTTATTACTCGAAATAAAAGAAGTGCTCACCTATCTATCCAAATATGAACTAGATTGTATCACTAATCATTTAATGGGTAATATCATATTGAAGGTGACCCATCACATGATAAAGAAATTCATGGACTCATGCTACCATGTTAATCCTCCTCCCTTCTATAAGTCACCCTACCATCACCAGTGTGCTAACACAGATTCATGAACATGCATCCCTAGCTGAGAAAATCAACATGTTCATGAACATATCTATAAATCCTTCCAATAATAAGTTTAGAGGGATCTTAATTTCTACATCATATTCCCAAGAGGTATAATCTCTATGCTCCATGACGACCCAATACGATCCATCATGGTTACATACTTGTTACGAGGGTCACCTATGAAGGCATATATTGGTTGGCTTATCTTCATTGCTAAAAAGTATGATAATGATCCAATAAAAGGGAACATTGTTAATTATTTCATCAATTTCATCCATAAAATAATATTATTTACCCTAAACAAAACTGGGGTCCATTAGGGATCATTCTAGACATCCTCTATAGGGAGAAATTCATCATTCAATTCCCTAAGGGGAAGAATTCTACCGGGCTAATAAATATCCCATAATACTATTCATACTTCACCATAAAAAGGTGAAATTTATCAGTACTTGAGAACCAATGGATAATCATCTATGGAAGTAGATTGGGATGGTGGAAGATTATGAATTGAGAGATCCATATAGCTTCATAAAGTCGAACCCATTATAAGTCATCATCAAACTCCATGTATCAATTTATGACCTAGAGGGTCCACGCCAGCTCATCAGAGAAATTTTCATCGGGATAGAGAACCCTTTTTGAATACAATCTACAACCATAGATGTTTTTTTGAATATATGAGTATACTTGAATTACATTTAATGATAAGTTTTTGAGATAATTCACATCCTTCCTGACCTAGAAAAGAGTAGGCTAATAAATAAGACGTACCATGTGATCATGGAGTAACTAGATGACCATCTTCAGTAATTGTTGTCTGAATGCAGTCAAGAGAACGAGAAACCTAGTAGGATGGTAGATTGAAATATAAATGAAGAATTTTAGCATCATCCATAAAACCAATCTTTTATAGAGGGAGTTGGTGAGATAATGGTTAGTCCTGAAGGCTGGGTGAGAGGAATCATTTTAGACACCCAATTATTAGTATGTACATGGTATCACCGATCGAAATTTAGATTACTATAGATCATTAATAATTAATTGGCTGCAACTGAGGAACCAAGTCACAAATGGAAATCCATCAAAAATTCAGTAAGTGGATAATGTCAGACAAAGATGAAATAGATTCCTACAATGAATAATGTCATGAACATTTTGGAGGAATTTGGAACATCACATGACATATCAATAGATTTTCAAACTGTATAAGGAGTTCAAAAACTATATAACCACCATAGGACTTAAGGGGCACATAACCCCTATAGGGCATCATTAAATCCTTGTGACCTCCCTAAAAACTCACGATCTAGTGAATTGAACATGGTCAAGTGAGTCACAATCAATCAAATTATTAGACCAATGAATCTTGTAAACTCCTCATGATGACCATAAACCTCATATATGAAGCAAGAGAAATTACTAAAGTGTACATTAAAATTGGGTATGATGACCATCTGAGTAGAAAATAGTCTAAAGAATGAGATCTAATAGAATAAAATCGTGGTGCAGTCTCAGGAACGAGGATCATAATCAGAGTTTGAGGCATAATATTGCAAATATGGTTCTTGAAAGAGGAAAAGTTGAGAGTGCACTGGAGAAGGGGTGGCTAGTGGAATGAACTACTATCTACCCCCCATATATAGGAAATTTTTTGAAATTCCAAAAATCACCTAAAAGTTCAAACAACACCTAGGATACCGATTTTTGACACCATAGAATACTTGGGTGGGTATTATTTTTCCTCTGAACCTAGCCCATGTCCCCTTGGGCATCACTCCTAGGGGGGGGGGTGGATTTTCGAATACCTCCAAATAAGAAACCTAAAAATAAAAATGGGGGAAATACCTGAATATGGGTATTACATTCCCCATAAAAAAGAAACTCTGACATGTGGACCACATGTGCCTCAAAAGGACTTGAGATTGAGTAACCTTGAAATGGTTATGTGATGACTGCACCAGTAGTGTATAACTTGTGGAAAATCTTGAGGACCCCCCTTCAATAAGAAATTATTCTCTTATTACGGACCTCTAGATAACCAATGGTCATGTGGTGACATCCATATGGGCTCCCCTATCCATATGGATTAGAATCGTCAAATGCCCTACAACCCATTTGTAATTCATTGAATACAAGAAGGAAAATATCTAATGGTGGATTCCCTCAATAGTATCACAGATTAGGTGATGCATAACTAATGGGAAGGATTAATTTCCATGATAATATTAGACCAAACTCACATACTACCCAAATGTTTTAGAGTAAAATAGATGAGACAAAATGAGAGGAGGTGAGAGATACTCATGGTCACTAAAGGACATGTTATATTCACTTGGTGACTGAAAAGTAACTTCGAATCCTCAACGACATGTCTAACCCATCTCAAAAAATCCCATTGGTTGTCAGCCTTGCTGCACGTAAGTCCTCTGGAATATCATGAAAACTACAAACTCACCCTTTGGTGATTTATGGTTGAACAGATGGGTGTTTTCATTATATGCTTAAAGACACTCCATATGAACCTTATTGGTCACATGAGGAATCATGAAAAAATCGAGTAAATGTACTATAAAGTACTCATAAAAACTCACATAATCCTTGAAAAATTGTAAAAATAATACAAAATATATTAAAATGGAGAAGGTAGGATCCTATCCTGATTGCAGGAGGACATGTGATGTGACCTTAGTGATTCACAAGGTGCTCCGAGTCCCTGATGACATCTTTGCCTCATGTTGTGAAATCCAATTGGCTTTTCATCCTCATCTCATAGAAATCCTTAGGAATGTCTGGAAAACCATGTGATACCACTTGGATCTGTATGAAAAAATGAATAGATTTTTCAACAAACTGGTCTCATAGAGCCAAATGACCCATATCAGTAATGCGGAGCATAACCAAAAAATAGAGTAATATTATTTGAAATTTCTCATGAAATCTCCCATGACTCCCAACCTATGTCATGAAAATCAAATGAAATAAAAGAGGGATGATGAGGAAGTTACTTATGTCATAAAATAATTGTATCATGCTATGGAATTCCACGACATGGTTCAACATGACACCCAAATAATCCTTTCATGTGTCACGAAATCCACATACCTCTTACTAAGCATCTCATACACACCATTCAATAGGAACCTGGAACATGTGAAGTTCCATAAACCTATCAAAATAACGACATGGAAGTTATTTAACATGTATTCATTACTAATTATGTCCCCATTAATTTCTTATAACCAAATAATGAGGCAATTTATGAGAGAGACTCAAAATAACCAAAAATTAGGTGATGACCTCAAAGCGATCTATGAGAGAGACTCATGAAACCGCAAGGCACCAGACCCCTTCACCAACTCCAATTTAGATCTGTGATAGATACATTTCATAATGTGGAAAAAAATAGGGTGGGGTGACAATAAATTCCCTACCCCATCATTAAAAAGACACTTATCTATGGATACACATGAGAGAATATGGCTACGTCACACGCAACTGAGGAGGATCATAGAGAAAGAATATTATGCTTCTGAATGATTCGACTCTTGAACTCCATAAACTTGTTAGATGAGAAGATCTCACAATTGGAAATACTTTAATCTTATAATATACTACCGAATAGACACAGTAGTCATGTAGCATACATAATGTACATCTTGTGATCATTCATAGATCACACGAATGGGTGTTGGAAAGATATGTGAAGAACATATAACATGTATTACCGATCACGCAAGGCTCAAAGGAACTGATACTAAACAAATAAAAGGACATAGAAATAAAAGGGTTATAACCAAGATATAAATTGGAATACTTAAGAAAAAAACCAACCCAATGGCCCTCATGTGGTTCACGTGATTCATCCAAAGACATGAGACAAAAACAAAGCACATTGCTCTTATATCACGGTGATCCATCAAAAGACAATATAGGACACCCAAAGTCATTTTTCCCAATCATATCTGTTAATAAGATCCTTGGGGATGCCACTATGATCTCATTAAACCCTCTTATTTTGTTACTCGAGCCTTGGGATTCGCTGCAGATACATATCCTAACTGATATAGCAGCATTCACTCATATCAGTCAAGTCTCACTGTTTCATCTAGGCATGATAACCATGCTCCCACTAAATTTTCTTGGAATGTCAGTTGAGACTCGCAATGTCCTCTATATATGTCATTCAGATCATGAAACACCCATGAATGCATGTCTACCAAGACCAATGATGCCCTCCATACATGTTGGACATGTCTCACGATGACCACAAGGAATGTTATCCAAGATACATGATGTCATTAGAGTCTTGTTGTATTGAATCTTGTAACCCCCCATATCTATCAAACTGAATCTCAGGAATTTCCCAAAGTAATTTTAGATGTGTCATGCGATGCAGACCTGATCATTACTTCTAGTTCATGCGATGTATTTTAGGACATGCTAATTGGGTCATGTGATACCCTTTAGATAAGAAGGCTAGATCCACAGGGCATCCATGGAAAAGATAACACTATATTTTATATGTGTGTATGCGCTCGAACAATAGGGCATCCTCAGTGAGTTTTCCCTAATGTAAATGAAACTATGACGACTCTGATTCCTTCTATATTTAGGATACACAGGTCACCTATTTTGAGGATTGAGATCCACATTTATCAACTTGAAAATCCCCACATCTATGATCCTTATTCAATGAAATGGTTTCGATCTGTTGTAATCCTTTTTTTATCACAAATAAAATGACTCACAGGGGATTAGGGAGTTTAATTTATCCTAACATTTGTACAATAAAATGCTCAAATGGTATAGGGTGGCCTAATTGTGTAATCTCCATTATAAAATGAACTACGATAACTCGGATTCCCTCTATACTCAAGAAACATAGGAAATCACTTAGGGATTCAAGTTTGATTATTTTGTGTCCTAGAGCACCCACATGGGTCCTTTACATATGCTTTTTTTAACTTCATGGGTTAAATGATATATGTTGTTTTTGATTCATGAAACTTACATAATACGTATGAAAATGCATAATGGCTCATTCACATACAAATAATATTAACCACATCCCAGCATCACAAAAAAATCAATGTACATGGTCATATAGATTCAGTAGATATAAGCATCCACCCATTTCTGGAAAATGATGTTGAAAATTGGGTATATATCGATGGATTCGATAAAGATACCCCAATATTTTTAACATAAAAGACATGTAAACCATAGTAATTTTTTTTAGGGTCACTGGTCCCATATCTGTATTAGGAATGGATTCATGAAAATATATAAAATCTATAAGAGATTCTTGGAGTTGGAAATAGTTCCTCCAAAAAGGGTTTGATGAGCCTGACTACCCATCTGCTCGGCAAACACGATTCCCCATGAGTAGTAAGGCCAAAAAACCTAGATGATCGCTGGCCATTAGAAAGCTGGTTTATACCCATCTACAGATGAGGGAACCATTGGGAGTATCTAATGAAGATGGATATATTAAATATCACTTTTTGTTGACTGAGATATGTGTTAAAACTCCCCTCTCAACCAAACCATCAAGGGAAACCCATTCCACCCCATGGAAAACATGATGAAAAAACATTATATTTAATGTTTAAATTTTTAATACATTCATAAATACATTGGTAATGGATTACTTCCAACATATAAGTTAATTTTTAATGGACTCATATTTCTAAAAGACAAAATAAATTTATTTATTTCAGTTTGTCATTATTTAAATTGTATTTTATAATAGATTGGTAGAATACATTTGGATCTCCTCTAGAAATAGGAATTAATTCTAAATCACATTCTTAGCTGACAATGTTGGGGAAATGTTTTAGGCACAAATTTCAAGTAGGATAAACTTATGTATTTTTATATAGCTGAATATCCATTTTCTAATCGTATCATGTGTAATGAAAATATAAATTATAAAATCGAATAACATGCTTGAAGTGTGCTTCAAAATGGAGAGTTTAGAAATTCTATATTGATACATTGTCAATTCGGTATTTATCTTCACATCAAGTGTTGGTGAACTCTAATAAACTAATAAATATTGTAATATATGTCTAAGGTAACTAATTACATGAGATACCAATATATATATATATATATTTAGATTGTTATTCACGATGCATGAAAACCATTCCATGTTGTATTTACTATTGACATGATCATTTTTTGGTAGAGATTCATTATAATTGAAGTGATTCAATGTAATAATTATTATAAAAGGTGTAAAAATATCATTTATATGTTTATAAAAACATGTCATTGTTTGTGTAATTAAAAATAGATTATTATGAGTTTCAATAATGTATTTAATTATAACAATTATAATTTTTGAAAATTTTATTTAATGATATCATGATGATACAGTTAAGAAAAATATACCATCATTGATCTCACCCCCAACTGATGTAAACTGAAAATTATTTTTATTCATAGCCATGTTTTATGGAAAAATATTGGATGAATTATTTTTACACCACAATGAAAACAGAACATCATGGGTTTTTACAACACATTAAAATATTTTAGAAATATTAACTATTTAATAATGTTTTCCAATGAGAGATTTTTAAAATTTCATGTATTATAGATTAAGATAATAAATATATATGTTATGTAATAGAATGAATTTTTATAATGGAAAAGTGTCAAGGAGTTTTAATTATTGAGATGGTTTAAAATAATTGTGGCATGGTGGAAAAAAACCATGCACGGTATCATTTAATGAAATATTTCCCATCAAATAAATAACTGTTATAATTTAATAAAGACAATTAGTCATCATATCTAGTGTTGACGAGACAAAAACTTGTTAGGTTTATTTATGCCATGTTGTTTTTTGGAAGAAAATATATAAGTATTGAAATTGTCATGGAAATCTTTGTAAAGACATTTAAATTGATAATTTTTAATTCAAGGTAGCATTTAAAAATATTTTATATCGTTGATTTAGGTAACAAATATTTTGCACACATGATAATTTAGTATAAAAACTTGAGAAGTATTAAGGATTTTTAATCCTCTTTGTTAGTTGTTATATTTGATTATTCTATGTAGTTTTCTTAGAATACTTGTACTCGAGTTTACAACCATTGTCATAAACTAAAGTACAATGTCTTTTTTAAAAAAATTAATAATTATAGGTAACTATATATTGTAACCAGTAAGTTACATAGATGTAGCTAATAAATAAATTGAGTGGGCAATCCTTGTAACTATTTTGTTTTTTGTGACATTTTTATACTCTCTCACACATTCTATAACTCATTTTCATTATTTCATTCTAATTATATTCATTAACAAAGATAATTAAAATTTTCACATTTTTTGGAATGAGGATTTAGTAATTTTAATTTACCTCCACTCAGTCATATATTAAAATGTTTCTTTCTATGGGTATTTTAAATATACATATATATATATATTAATTTTCTAAAGGAATTTATTTTGAATATAAAATATTTAGAGGAAAAATGATCCATATTCTCTATTTAGTAAATTTTCACAAAGTGAAATTATTTTGTATCAACTAATCATATATCAATATAGAATTCTGCTTTTTCTATTTGTTACATATGTTTTTATTTCCTAGGGACATTTTATTACAAAATGGTTTTATTTATGTTTTCTTAATAATAAAAGATGAAATATATTTTTCTCATAAAATTATCATTTTTATTTCATAATGTCTTTTTTATATTTAATGATGATTCCATTTGTGTACATTTGGGAAAAATGTTATATTAATGTTAGAACTGTATAATTACATCTAAAAAAAGTTATTGAATATATATAGGATATAGGTAGTCACCATTACTTAACATTTTTATAGGATACAAATAGACTTAATTAATTTGATATAGTGATACCTTCACCCAACTATTTTCATTATATTATTTATATAGTGATCATTAAATTGTTAATGTTATTTATCCAGATATTTAATTTTCTAAGAAATTGTTTTGTAATTTTTAAAGGATATAATGACCTAATATCTTAGTAAATAAAACATTTATCAGTAATAATTTTATTCTATTCTAACTATTATTTATGGGTCTTTTGATGACCCTTAGTTTTTATGTTTCTTTTGGAAATGTAGGAGAATTTTCTATATTTTTATTTTTGAGTGATTATTTTTTTTCCAAACATTATATTGAGCCCAATATATAAATTATTATATTTTAATTTAATATAAAATAAAATATTTATTTATATTGTATGTTATTATTGTATTCTTCTATATTATCCTGAAATCTATGATTAAATTATTGAAATTAAAATATTGGAGATTTCTAATCATTATTCTCCTTTAAAATGGAGTAATAAATAATGATATCTCTCAATTAGATTCTATGTATATTTATTAGTGTAATTTTATAGGTGGTCCATATTAATTTAATGTCTTCATGCATGTTAATTAATATATTTCAAGATATGGTATTTTTTATAAATCATTAAAACAACTATGAAATCCTATTCACATATGTCAGTTAATATATTTATTTTTATCATTATTGATACTAATTTAAAACAACTATCATAATCAATGGTTTTAGTTCATTTTTTTAATTTTGAACTTGAAATTTCATAGTCTTTATTGATTATAAAATACTTTTTCTATTCTTTTTAGGAATAAAAAACTCATGAGTGATTTCATATGATGCGACATGGATCATTCAATTTTATATAATAAAATTAGATATTTAATTTAAATTATTATATATATTTTAGTATTACTAGACATTATAGATCATGAATAAAAATGAATAAATAATTTTAAATTTATCATACTATTATTGAATTTTTAATAGATGTTTGAATGTCTAATGAGAGTAAATTAAGTAATTAAATAAATGAATTTGAATTTGTTATGGTTTCAATATATTGAATATATTTCCCTTAATTTTAAATTATTTAAAAAATACCCATATTTTAAATTATTTCCCATCATTTTCTTAGTGACACTAGATTCAACAATGATTAATTGATTTTTACTAATAATGAAAAAATTAGACTAATCCTTAATAGGGTTGGATAAGAGTGACATAATGACCAATTTAATATAATTTTTATCTCATGAATAAAATTATACTAACAATAATAATTTAGTTTATTATAATATTTTTTATTGATGATAATGGGATGAATTATTCATTCATTAGGCCAACAATGAATATAAATGGGTGTTCTTCTTTAACATCCATGGTGTAAAAATGTGATCATTTAAAGAAACACATTTGAATAATTAATTAGTATACATAACTTGGTTATTCATGGATATTTAGGTAAATTGTTCTAAAAAATTATGTGGGTTTTTTGTTAAGATTATTTGGGATTTAGGGAAGACTATTATGTGGGGATATCATACTAATATTGAGTTATTTAATGGGTGTTACACTGATGACAATATACTAGACGATATTTAGAGGAATAATAATCATGAATATGATATATGTATTAGTATTATATACTATTCTCTTAACAAAACACGATTAAACAAACCCGAGTTTTGATATAGTATTACACAATATATTTAACATGATGTAGGTATGAATGATGGGACGCCATGGAAACTGGAGATTTATCCACCAGATTCAATCATATTATAATAAATTATAGATCATTTTCATATGATATTTTTTATTATTTAGTAAGTAATAATAATTTAATGAAATTTGATAATAATATAGAACTAGTGAGGGAGTTATGGTATTGGAAAAATGTTAAATGTCGAATTACATGATGTTTATTTGATGAAACTATATGAAGGATGATAAATTGACATATATTCATTATTTCCAAACAATTTTTTTGGTATTAATAAGATATGTTCGTATAATTTTTTATATTCATTGATAGTTATGTTTTATCCTCTAATTACAGTGATGTATCTCAAAAAAATATTTTTTTATACTTTTACCCTAGATTCATAAATATTGATAGATTGATGTGTAAGTAGTATATATTCTATAATGTGACAGTCATGAGTAGATATACATTATAAAAAGGTTGTGTAGATAATGATTATGGTTTAATATCCTTTATTTGGTATATTTGATTCTTATTATGTATCCATATAATAATAACTCTAGAATTATAAATTTAATATGACATTTTTGTAAATATAACATAAAAATCATTTTTCATAAAATAATTGAGAAACTATTTAAATTTTTTTCCTTGGGAACTTGAAAAAGTCCAAATAATATAATATATTAAAAATAAATAAAGGCATTTGAGGGGTAACAGTTTTTTCATTCATATTCTATATTAAATATATTCATGTTTTTCTCAAGATTTCTATCAATAGAAAATATGAGTGGTTATGATCTCATATTAGGTTATTTAAAAAAATAACTAAAGTTTGTTACTACATATTAATTAGAATTACATAAAGATATTAAACATATTGTCATGAGTCAAAAATAACATCATCATTAAGATTTGGGAATCAATATTTATTCAATGTGATATCATATATGGATAATGTTAATCATCAATACACCATTAAAATGAAATCAATGAAAACCCTTAAAATCAACTAATAAATGTATGCATGGGAATTCATGTTATCAAAATTTTTATGGGTTTCTATAAATAAAATATTCATAGTATATAATATGATTAGAAGTTTGAGATATTTAATTTTATAAAAACTTATCATAAAAATTTGAATTACAATGTTAAATTATTTAATGGTATAAAATATGGGAATTCCTAATATAAAACCTTTATCACATCAAAAAACTATTAAAGGAAAAAACATGACTTTCTTTTGTCTATTTTTTGGAAATATCTAATAAATATTTTGTATAGTATGTGTAATATTTTGTTATGATTTAATATTCTGTCAAAATTAAAATAATCCCATAGGAATATAATTTCATTGGAAATTATCACATTAAATGAGTCACATGAAGTGATTATAAATTATTTTATTGATATTTTAATCAAATATATTTGAATATATTCATATTTTTTTCACATTATCATAGTGTGATGCCTTTATATTATAATCTTTAATTTAACACAAAATTACACCACATATTAATTAATATAAAAGTAACATTACCTTATGTATATAATCTATCAATGAATTTTTATTCATTAACAATCTCTAATTTTCATGTTTTAATTTATATTTTCATTTCATGATATATGATATGAGGTACAGAAATGAACAGTTATAAGTAATATAATTCTATAAAAAATTTCCAACAGATTATTTATCTTAAAAAATTATTAATTTTAAAATATAACACTAAAAAATATTAATTTTTATAATAAATGACATTATTATCAATATTTTGATAATATTTATATCCTTGAGTAAAAGATTTTGAAAAATAATATATAATTACATTATGGAAATATATAAATACCCATATGTTTTATTTTATTTGGTTATTATTCTTAATAATTTTAATGGATTTGAAAATTTCCATCCCATATGGATAATAATAAAGGATATTATTTTCAACATTTTTATCATATAAGATATGAGATTTTATATTCTAAAAAGATTTTTTATAAACTAAATGATATACGGATTTTAATACATGTGATTTCAAATTCAATAGGTTCAATAACTTGTATTAAAAAATATAACGTTAAAAACTGTATTTTTTATAATAAAATTGTTCTATCTAAAATCAATATCAAAATTTGTGTGAATAATTTCACACCACCATTGAGGGGTATATATTAAAAATGATGTCTTATTTTCAAAATTTGTCTAATAATATATTCAATTGTATAATAAATAAGGATACTAATAATGAAAATTTTAAATATTCTCACTGATTGAAATAAATGTTATTTGAAAACCTAAAACTAGTTAATTTGAAATCATTATATTTGAGGAGAATACAAAATATAAGGTGATTAGGGGAGTATGTATCAGATATAGGTATGTTAAGTATGATACATGTAGATAATTATAATAGCATTTTTGACATTCTATGTAATCTTATATCATAAAACCGGTTTCGATACATCGTTCAATAATTTGAATGCCAATAATTACATTTACATAAAAATGACCTTAATGAAATGTATAAATAGAAATTTTTTAGGATATTTATGATTATCCTATAATAATTTGTATGAATACAAGATATTTTATTGTCATTGAAAAAATTTATGTTATAAAGTAATTATGATTAAATATTAATTTACATAGTTTTTCATTAGGAAATGGATTACTAGAAAAAAAATTATTCCCACAATCATTATTCATTGATATTAATCAGTAAATGAGTTATATGAGATGTTTTAAAATATTATTAAATAAGGATATGGTAGAAATTAAATAGAGATGTAATGGATTTAAAAAACCCATGAATCAAATAGAAATCTATGATTCTATAGAGGCTTATCATATATGAGTTGATTATATCAGTATTCATGTATGGTTGTTTTAATATACCGAATATAGCTTATGAATATGAAATGTATTATGTTTTAAAATGGGTAAATCCACATTATATTTCATTCATTATTGATACAAATACTAATGATATAAAATAAATATTATCTACTCTATGAATCACAATAATATATCCTTAATTAATTTTTTATTTGTAATTTTTTGTTTTGATAAATGGTTCTTATAATAATGTGTATTATTTGTTATTTATATTTGAAATATTATCATAAGAAACAAATTAAGTTTTTCATGCTAGATGACCCATGATATATAGCACATAGTGTGTCATAAATAATTTTCTAGTGAATTAGTAGTGAAAATATCATATAAAATCCATATTCATAAAATTATATTGGTTACATTACATGACAACCATTATTCATTAATATATTTCATATTCTATCCTTGTGGCTGAATTATTCAAGGGTTTATTAATTATGATTCAAATAATGCCATTTGTTGTGGTTTAATCGAGATGAGATTTTTCCTCTTATATGATGTATAAAATATATGGGCCAGAACATTAGACAAACTAAAGTAGTATATTACTATTATACATTATGTATTATGTGACATGATTACTTATTCTGGATGGTCTCATCCTTGTGGTTAACCATTAATGTGAAGAAAATATGGTTTTCTCATAAATGAGGTAAGTTTGTACTATGACTATTGGGACTTTATGATGTTTTATATAGGATTTAAATAAATTATTTCTTATGGATACATGAAGTATTGAAAAAATTAATTATATTATTATTCATAACTATTTTTTATATAACTTATGGGAAGTTTTATCGAGATACATTTTTAGGGTAGAGATCATGTAAGGTTTCTTATCTACTTTAGTAATGCTATTAATTTTTTCCTTTTTTATTTCAGATTAAATTTATGGATGGATGAAATATAAATTATTCTTAAATTTTATAAGTCCTATGTGGAAATGTTTTCTGGATGAATTTATTAGGACTATGATTGACTAAGAAAACTTTTAGACTGCAATTTTCATTATATTTTATCAAAAATATCATGCTGGATATATGTTTGAAAATTAAATTATATTATGCAATACATTAAGAAATAATGATCACTTTTAAAAAAATTCAAATATTTGACAATTATTTTTATATATGGTATAAAAATTTATTTCATAATTTCTAATAAAAAGGAAATTGAAAAGGTTTATAATCCATTAGTGAAAGTGGGAGATTGATGGAGATATTGTAATAGCCGATAATTCCATGATTTTTTTAAATAAAATTGGATTATTTCGAGTCCATCCACTAAGATAGTTAGTGATTTTGAGGCCTAGAGTTCCAGGAATGTTCCACCCAAAATTGTTTTGTTTTAAATAGCACACATGAGTGGTTTTTCTGAAAAAAGTTTAATAACAACCAAACACTGCCCGGATCAAAATTTAGAGGGCATAGTTGCGTTAAACATGGCGGGTTTACCCAAGGCATGAAAAAAGTTTTATTAGCGCATGCCACAAGTGAGAAAACCCGAAAATGACATAAACATAAATAAAATAAATAAATAAAATTATTTTACTTTTCAATTTCTTATAACTCAGAAATGGTGACTCCAACTGAAAATATGAGAACATCATTGTGCTCGTGATAGTTTGCTTTCCTTATGAAGATCCTAACTTTGGCCAGTGTTGGAAAACTATGGAAGTTAGTTTTTGGCCGTAAATAAAATAAATATGTGAGAATTAATTTTTTTGTAAAATACTTATAACTATTAAATGGTAACTCAGATTTGAAAATGAGAGTACCACTGATCTTGTGAGGGAGTGATTCCCTTAGGAGTTAAATAACCTTGACCGATGCGGGTCAAGGGTGAATGATAGTTTTGAGGAACTTTTTTAAGAAAATGAAAATGGCACAAGTGCATAGTTTTGTAATCTTCTATAATGGTTCTCGGACAAAAAATATGAGGTCACCATTACATTTTTAATGACAACATTTCTTGTGAATGGACCTATTCTTGATCGTTGTGGGTTCAGGGAAACAAGTTAATTTTTAGACGTTTTAAGAAAATAAAATAAATGTAAAATGATTATTTTATTCCAAAATTGATTCATTGCAACACATATATGTGCATATAGACTCATTTTATAAATTAAAAAGCATAATGGATCCTTATGTGAAAATTAACATATATGTCTGTTCATAAATAAAATAGTGCAACAATGTAACGATGCAATGTAACAGAAACGTTGTGACATGTATCACTTTTAATGGAAAATGGGTTGGAGAAACAGAGAGAAATATGGGAATTCCTCCATCAAATTGAGGATGAGGAATCCATTCCAAACTATGGAGAGTCATTTGTGACAACGATGACCTCAAATAAAGGGTCTAGGACAACATAGCAATGAATTCCAACCCCTATGGATGGATCACCATCGAGAACCAGCTTCCCTTCGATCAAACCATCTCAAGGTATGGGTTTTTTTGTTTGATTGTCCCCATTTATCATTCACAAAAAACAAACATTGATCAACCCACAAGTAGGTTGATTCATGAAACATTTATTCTGGTGGGAGGGTGCTTTTTCATGGGGGTTTACACAACAATTATTTATTTTCCTGATGTAATTGTAATAAAAAAACACATTCATTTGAACTATAATGCGGAGGCTACAAGCCGACATAAAAATACCCAATCCCCTATACATTATTGGTTCTTCATGGATGAATCTTCTAGTTGACAACAACAAATTTTTGAGGCCTTAGAAGAGAAGGAAGCACCCCATGGGGGCTGGAGGTGCAAAGGACATGAGGAACATACCACCAGAGCAGACCTGATGGCCTGCTGAAGGAACCCCCAAAGTGCTGGTGCTGGAGGTTGCGGCGTTTTATGGGTGGCGGTGCACCACGATGCCACACCGAAGGAGGTACCATGGTCGGTTGGGGCCACCATGGTGTGACATGAGCCTGTGGTGGCTGGAAGACAGGGATGCAGCCCACACCGTATGTGAGTTAGATTCACATCGACACAAATTCTAGAGAGGAATTTTTGCGGGATCAGATACCCTGGTTAGCTAATCCAACTGCGGGGCACATGGACCTGATGCCCTTCTTGCTTCTAGGATAGAGGATACTGGCCCACCATGCGGGCTGGGCGGTGGGACACGAACCAACGCTTTTGCATGCATGGTCGGTGGGATAATGCTGGGCCGCTAGGCAGCCTAGGCTAAGAACAACTAGCTAGCCTATTGTATATCGGGATGGATGGAACATGGTCGCCTGACAACCCAGCGGGTTGGACCCACAACCGAACCAGGTTAGATCCAACGAGGCCCAATGGGCCTGGCCTAGTGTCCAGGGTGGAATGAGCCAGTGGTTATTTTGGAATACTCTATAGGGGTTTTCATGGAACTTGAAATTTGAAGATTGTATCAAGGTGTTGTTTTTACTGGAATCAATATCACTACATGAAGAAATCCTAAGGCTAATTGAGACTCGAAGACTGATGACACGAAAAACAATGTGGATTAGCTACAATAGAACCTATACGGATCATCTATGATGACCTACTGGGAAGAAAATCTATGTGACCTGGTTGGCCCATGGTGGGGAGTGGATCTTTGTTACCCGACAAAGACCTGATACATCTCAGGGATGAGTACTTCAATACGATGGCCAAGGTGGGAAGCATCTCTATGTGACCATGTGGGCCCATGGTGGGGACCGACTCTATATGTCACAGCATACCGATGGTACTCATCAGGGATGAGTACCCCTGTAGTCAAAGGTGTTCAGTGTTTCAACTGATGATCTTGTTTTCTATACTCTAGATTATCGATTCATGGGATGATAGTCCCATGTCTGTACTTTCATTTGTGGTCATTCCTTTTTTGTTTTGGGTTCCCCACTTAGTTTTGTGTTACTCGCCCCTACACTGGATTTACCCACACATGTTGTGTTCTATGCAGGTGATCTATGCTTCGACAGAGACCTTGGTGGTCTGGGACTAGGTGGTTCCCAGTGAGATGGGTCAGACAGGCATACGTCTACAACTACAAAAAGCAACCATTCATCTACCCATCAAGTGGGATCTCTAGAAAATAGGTCGTGGAAGTTGTACATTCTTTTGTGGTTTTTTACATTTATCCTGGCCCATTTTTACATTCATTTTGTATTGTAATCTCTGTATTCTTCTTACAGAAATTTGTGGTTTATATCATGTTTACTTTTCATAGATTGATATCTGGGTGTGTGTGTGTACATGTTTAAAGGAAAATTCCTTCCTTTTCGGGATATGGCTATTCGATGCTAGTCGCCTGCATCTGGCATACGGAGGGAGGACAAGGGGTAGTCACGGTATTGGCCCTTGGGGGATGTGTCATGAAAACTTGGTATCATAGGTGGTCAGTTGTACCAAAAGAACTAAGAGTTTGTAAATTTTTATGGGGAAATAGTGTTATGTGTTTTTAGTTTGTCTTTCAGGCCATGGAGTCTAGTGTTGGTGCAGTGGCTGATGTATCCATACATGAGGACCTAGAATTTTTTCCGACTCAGTACATGAAAACACTAGTATCATGTGTCATTGAGTGTTTTCCTTTGATATTTTCAGTCAATGTCGGCTCACCATGTATAATAAATTGATAGTGGATCATCCAGATTATCTTTCAACATGCCTCAACGTAGATATCCAACTATACTTCTAGAGAGTGATAATGAGAACGGTCCACATACTGATAAGGATTCGGTACAAGGACTATTTCTTGAGATGGATCCTAAGGGTGGTGTCCTAGAATTAGAATTGATTATTGATCAGCAGTTACTACTGGCTCTAACAGTAGAGGATGCATGTATGATCCGTGCCTTACATGAGTTTCAGTGATAGAAACCCCTCATGTTAGGAGGAAATCCCAAATCACAGTTGTCTAAGAACTTGCATGAGGTGGTGACCAAGTTTTCTGTCAAGTCAGGGAAACATTACATTATATGGTAGTCATAGCAGTGAGCCTTATATAGGTCTTAGTCTTTTGACAATGAGGTTTAAATTACCAAATATTATAATGAGGTGTCTTTTATGTGGATAATGCTTGAGAACCTCTATATGAGAAGGGGATATTACAATAAAATCAAAGGTATATTCAAACCCATGAAATTTTGTAGCTTTGGATGGACAACATATCGGTACTTGAGTATCCATCTAGGCATACTAATCCTTCCATGCACTAAATGAATACAATGCACCTAGTGGTTCAATGTTCAGACTTTTGAGAGATATTTTTTTAGGGAAATCTGAGCCAACACTATTCTTATGTATGATCCAACTTACGCAAGGATGTTATAGAGAACCCTTTTGAATGAATGTTCTATTGATGAGCAGATATAGCTAGTGGATTCCAATAATGGGAAATAAGGAAAATTCCATCATTCATAGATACTTGAAGAGTATGATTACATCTCTATAGAGGATTTTCCATGACTACCTCTTTCCAGATATGAAGAGATATACATTAATATATACCCTAGGATGACACCAATATATAAAATATAATATCGAATGACTCTCATTGAACTCCAATAGAGAAGGGTATAGTTGGAGGTCTTTTAGAGGAAGGGGTTTGTATGGCCCAACGTTTCACCTTGGGTAGCCCCAATGTTGTTTTCCAAAAAGGAAGATGGATGTTTGAGATTATCAGTGTACTTCTGTCACCTAAAACATGTTAAAGTGAAGAACAAGTATCTTATACCATGTATTGATGACCACTTCAGTCAGCTAAATGGAGTGAGATAGTTATCGAAGATAGACCTCAGATAAGGCTATCACTATCTTCGAGTACGAGATGAGGACATCTGGAATACATCTTCCAAATGTTGCTACAGACACTACAAGTACTTAGTGATTTCATTCATCATGATGAGCACCCCATATATGTTCATGGGACTCATTAATAAGATTTTATAGCCATACAAAGACGATATTGTAGTGGTCTTTATTGATGAAATCTTAGTGTATTCTGCATCCGAGGAGGAGCACCTGATATACATGAGGATGGTTTTGGAGACACTCTGAGAGCACTAGAATTATGGAAACCACCTGATTTTTGATTTCCGGATATGAAAGGTACACTTTATAGGACATGTCATATAGGAGGTTGGAGTTATGGTGGATCTCGCAATGATTTAGGTGGTGCTTTCTTGGGAGCCACCCGAGAGTGTTTCTAAGGGGTGGAGTTTCATAGGGATGTCTATGTAGTATTGAAGGTTTTTACTTGACTTCTATAGAAAGGAAGAACCCATGACAACATTGACGAATAATGGGAAACCCTATGTGTGTACTGAATCATGTCGGAAGAGATTTCAGCTCCTGATGCAGAGCTTGATGAGTGATCATATCATGAGGTTTCTAGAGGATGGGGCCAACTATGTTGTGTACTATGACACATCATGTACTGATCATGGTTGTGTCCTAATATAGAGTTGACCAGTGATTTATTATGTCTCACCATAGTTGAGACCACATGAATAGTACTATAAAACTCATGACCTTGACCTGATAGTGATAGTCTTCTCACTACAGATGTAGAGTCACTAACTTTTGGGGGAACAATTCATTTTCTACTCTGCACACAAATGTATCATGTATATCTTCTCCTAAAAGGACCTAAACCTGAGACAGTGATGATGTCTGGAGTTCCTATATGACTATGACAATGAGATAGTTTATAATCCTAGAAGGGAATGTGGTGGCAGATGCGCTTAGCTGGAGATATGGTTTGCAGCTTCTGAGTGAGGCAATGATGTAGGTAGTCGTGATACATATATCCTTTATGGACGATGATAGATCAGAATACCTTTAGTCGAGGACTTTCACTCCCCCATTCATACAGTGAGTTAGGGAGACACATCATGGGGATGTTGACTGTGTGGCCTGACATGCTCAGTTATCTTTTGGATAGGATCCTGATTTATTTTCGATAGGTGGGGAATAATCCATCCTTTCTAGAGGGAACACAGTATTGCCAGTGGAATTTTGATAGGTGATTTTGACGGATTTCCATACCTCCCCCTTAGCGGTACATCATGGAGTAGCCAATATTTACCAAGATCTCTAATGCCAGTAAAAGTGGTGAGGGATGAAGAAAGTGGTAGTTGAATTCATTTCAAGATCTCTCACGGGTAAAGAAGTGAAGGGTAAGTGTCAGGTTCTAGCATGCTTGGAAAAAAAGCTTGAGGTAACAGAGTGGATGTGGGATGGTTTCTTGATGAAATTCCTGACAAGATTACCCCACATGTATAAGGACCACAATTCTCTATGGTTGATCATAGAACAAATCACCGAATCAGCTCACTTACTACCCATATGGGATCATGGATTGATAGAGGGATTAAAACGCCTCAATGACCAGGAGATAGTTTGGCTACATGTGGTTCCTTTGATGATCATCATAGAATGGGATGCTTGCCACACATCCTAGCTATGGAAGGGATTATAGATGGAGTTCAGGACAAAGTTGTGCTTGTGAAAAAAATTTCACCCACATACTACTGGTAAGATAGAGTAGACTGTACAAACAACATGCTTCATTCTTGCATCTTTTATTTTGGTTGTAGTTGGGAGGACCACCTTCCACTGATGGAGTTTTCATAAAATAACAACTATCAAATATCCATTGGCATGGAACTGTTCATGAATTTTTATGGGTGACCATACATGTCACCACTATGCTAGACAGACCCATTGGAGTCCACACTGATGGGTTTGGAGTCAGTATGAGCTACCACTAAGAAGATACAGATCATCTAGGAGCAGATTAGGACGGTACAGAAGAAGAATAAATCTTATACTGAAAGGATATAGAGGGACATTGGAATTCGAGTAGGGAGACCACTAGTTCTGTTGGGTCCCACCCAAATTGGGGTTGTAGTGATTTGACTAGTGAGGCTAGTTATCTCCGAGATTCATTAGACCTTTCCAGATTCTGTATTGAGTTTCTGAGGTGGCATACCTCCTAGATCTTCCCTCACAGAAGAAACAGGTGCACGATGTTTTGAACATGTCATATTTGAGGAGGTACCAGAATGATCTATCACATGTCATCGACTGGAGTGAGCTAGACATTGACAATGGGGTGATTTTTACTGAGTTCCTGGTGGAGATATAAGACTGACCAGAGTAGGTCCTTTGTGGTCAGTCAAATCCCCTGGTATGTTTTCTGGTAGGACAAGAATCTCTATGAGATCAAATAGGAGATGGAGGCTCGAATTTTTGCTCAGTACCCCTTTACATTTGATTACCCATTGAATTGGATTACGATGATGTAGATCCCTAAAAGGGGGTAGTAATGTAATAACACAAATTTAGATGATATCTTTCAAAAATTAATTGCGATTATTTTGAGAGAAGTTCCTAATATGGAATGCGATTCAGAGGCATGGAGTGCCCAAAATGATCCATTAGCAAATATTATGTTTTTAATAGAACATATGAGTAGTTTTCTTTAAAAAGTGGAATACCTCATAGATGGTTTCTCATATCATAAATCTGAGGGCACCATTACATTCATGAGTGCGGTTTTACACTAGGACCGACTTATGACCAGTCGGCGTAGACCACCAGTGAGAAAAATCGAAAATGTAATAACCATAAATAAATTAATTAAATAAAATAAATTTATTTTTTAGTTTCTTGTTACTCACGAATAGTGACTCAGATTAAAACTCTAAGACTAGTATTAATCTCATTAGGCTATGTTTTCCTTAGTTAGATCATGACATTGGCCGACGTGTTCTAACTATGGAAATTTATTTTTGGCCGTAAATAAAATGATTAAGTAACAATTAATTTATAGTCAAATAATTATAAATCCTAAATAGTAACTTAGATTGAAAATATTATAAAACCGCTGAGTTCGTGAGGGCATGTTTCCCTTATAAAGAGATTTACCTCGACCGGTGTAGGTCAAGGGTGAATGATATTTTTTTGATCTTTTTTAATGTTAATTAAAATGGTGGGTATACATGGTTTTGAAAACATCTAAATGAGCCATCAGATTCAAAATCTAATGGCACCGTTGCTTTTGAAATGGAGACATTTCCTACGAATGGTCCTAACCTCGACCAATACAGGTCAATGAAAAAAGTAAATTTTCAAACATTTTTAGAAAAATAAAATAAACATATAATATTTATTTTATTCAAAAATTGTTTCACTACAATGCAGAGATGAGCTGATTATTTCATTCCATAAATGAAATAGTATAATGACTCTTTAATTGAAGAGTGACAGACACAGTATTTCATAAATGAAATATCATAATGACATGATGATGCTGTGTAACAGAAACATTGTGATGTGTTTCTCTATTAATGGAATACTGGGTTGGGGAAAAATAGGGAAATTTGGGGATTTATCAAGAAAATCAATGGCATGGAATCATTTTGAACAAAGAGTTCCAATGAATTACTAGTGACCGTGACACCCTCAATGAATGGGTCCAGGATCGAGGAGCGATAAACGCCAACCCCCATGAATAGATCACCATCATAAACAAGTTTCCCAATGATCAAACCATTTCAAGGTAGGGGTTATTTTTTTATTTGAGGTTCCCCATTCATCATTCTAAAACTCCAAATGTGGACCCACCCAAGAACATGTTGATCCATATGTCACTTTTTCTAGATGGAGGGTTCTTTTTCATGTGGTTTTCACCGAGATTATTTAATTTTATGATGAATCCATATTCTTAATCCCCATTGTTTAAAAATCTATTATAGAGGGACCAGGAAGACATGAACAAGGCACGTTCCCCTCCACCTTCTACATTCATCATGGCTAAACCTCCATGTTGATGGAAAAGTTGTTTTGAGGACTTTGTAGAGAAGTCCACACCCCATAGAGGCCGAAGGCATATACAACACAAGGAAAAATCCATCAGAGAAGAACTGGTGGTTTGTAGAAGGCACCAACGACATGCCACGATGGCGTGCCAGAGGAGATGTTGTAGTAGGCTCAGGCTACAATGGTGTGGAAATAGATGCTGATAGTGGGCCAACAGCTAGTGGACAAGGACGTGGCCTGTTCCAAGAGGGATACAACTTCACACTAGAACATGGTCCTATGGGGAACACATGTGCTACTGGAGAGGGCCACATGCTAATCAAATCATAGGGAAGACGAACTGGATGCCCTACATCTATCTAGGATAGAGGAGACCAGCCTACTATGTGGGTCAGGTGGCGGGGGCGAATCGAGGCATGAGGTAAGTGATACTGGAGTAAAGATGGTTCTCTATTGTGGGCCGAGTTGGTGGGATATTTTTGGAATGTTTGTCGGCCCGAGTGAGGAACATCTGGCCCGCCTGTTGTGGTCTGAGCTAGATGGAACAGAGTGGCAGGGCAACCTAGTGGGCTACACCTATGACTGAACCATGATAGGTCTAGCGAGGCCCAATGGGCCAAACCTAGTGGCTAGGTCAGACTGGGCCAGCCGAGACCCATCAGAGTCATGTTGGGTTGGCTTAATTGGGTCGGGATATGTAGGAACCCTGATCCTGGTTATTCGGGTCAGTCTGATAGTTCCTAGAAACAACTGGCCCATGTTTACTAAATCACTAATATCTTTCAGTCCAGGAATCTGATTGACAAGCCGTTTGAATAATTGGAACCCCTGCGAAGAGATGGTTCTTTTGAAATATTCTATTTAGTTTTTCATGGATGTTGAAATGTCACTAATGGCTTTAGGAGTGGTTGCTCTTGAAATCAAGTGCACTACATGCTGGAATCATGCGGCTAATTAAGACCAAAAAACTGCTGACAAGAGACCCTATGTTGATTGGATGTAAGATACAATATGAGGATCATCTACGATGGTCTACAGATAAGAATCTCTTTCTGACCCAACACATCCTCATAGGGGAGAAGCTTTGTGTGACCTGACAGACCCACAGTACTAATCAGGGATGCATACCTCAGTACGATGGCTAATGTTGGAAGTGGCTCTATGTGACCCAGCATGCCCACAGGGGGGAGAGTCTCTAGGTGAACATCATACCCACGACTCTCATTAGGGATGATACCCCAGTAGTACAAGGTGTTAAGTGTGGTGACTGATGGTCATTATTTCTATACACTAGATTATGCCCGCGTAAGGTAAAGTCCCATGTGTGTACTTTATTTTGTGGTGATTCCATTGCCTTTTGGGCTCCCCCATGAGTATTATGTTACTCAACCCTGAAGAGGATTTTATCTCACATGTAATGTCCTGTGCAATATATTGGAACATCAATGGAGACGTTGTTGGTCTGGGACATGGTGGTTCTTAGTGAGGGGGGATAGACAGATGCTTTTATGGAGACCTAGGTTGTCTAGGACCGAGTGGTTCTTAGTGAGGTGGGTCGGATATGAGTACTTCTACGGCTATAGGTAGCTACCATGATCCAACCCTTCCAGTGAGGACTTGACCAAATGAATATGGTAGTTTTACTTTTTTGTGTTTATGGTATTGTATTATGGTCTCTTTGTATATTCAATTAGACTGTACTCTTTGTAGTTGTTTCGGTGACAGTTTTGGTTTACTTCGTGTTTACATTCCACAGTTTGAGCTTTGTGAATGTGACATGTTAAATGTCATGTGAAATCCATTTTGAGATATTAATGTTTGTTGGTAGTCTCTATCCCCTGGCCTATGGATGGCGGGCTTCAAGTTTCCATGGGACCAGTCATGGGGGATAGTTCGGGATAGATTTATAACAAACTGAACTAATATATGATGTATTTGGTTATATTATATTGAATGATATAGATTATGTCCTAATTTATAATATATATTAACTAATGTCCTATGATATTTCATGGAATGGAATATAATATAGTTTGATATAATGATTTGAAAATATTTTCATGGGCTATATCACAGTGAAAGATATTTCAATATAGTAAATATTAAGATATGGGTTAATGATAACTCATTATTTAAAAAGGAAATCAATAATTATGGGTTAAAATATATGTTTTTTATACATGTGATATCATTTACATATTATATAATGCGTTTTATAGGTGAATAATTTTAATTCATTTAACAGTTATATTCATGAATATGAATACTAGTTTACATGGAGTTTAAATATAATGTTATAACTCAAAGGATTCAAAATATTTAATTAAATTCATGGAAGAGTTTTATAGAATTCAAGAGGCATGTTTATCAAGGTAATATAAATAAAAAATTCAATTCCATGTGATCCCAATTCATTTTGGGAAAACCAAATCCCTACTCTATTTACTAATTTTCATTAGATAGGTACATGAACGCATATATTAAAAGGAAAATATGAAGTAACCTATATTATTACATGTCGCGAAGTAGAATAATTTATTCCTTTGGATATGAGGAAACCTTTATTGGTATAACTATAAATTTACACTATAAGTGAACCTAAAAAAACTATTCTTATATTTCTTTTGATTTTAGGGAGTGTTGTTTACCCCTAGGTTGAGTTTGTGATGAATATAGGGCACAATAGAGTGATAAAATTATTATACTAAGAAAAATATTTATTTGTATTCCACATAGTATTATGACCCTTAAATTTTATTGATATATATTAAATATTAATATATTAATATTCCTTACATTTTGAAATACATGAATGAGGATCGTAAATATTTAGTGTCTTCGGTGACTAGATAACAAATATTGTTATTTTTAAAATGATGTTCAATATATACCAAAACATTTTCCCCACATAATTATATTATTAGAAATAAACTATTTATAAAAAATCTTCATTATTCAAGGGTTAGTAACCTAAGATAGGGTGATCTCATTTGGTGGTTATTAGTAAACCAGGGAGATATTATTGATCAATTATGTATAATAAGTGAATAAGGGAATAGGAAATGAGATTAATATTTTTTAAAAATAAAATATATATTATAAATCATAATATTGAGTCATGGAATAATTCATGACAGTTCATAAGACATGAATCTAAAAGGAATCAATGAACATGATCCCAGAGGGAATAAAATTGCTGTAAGACATAAGTTTGTGTAATTAAAATAAGCATATTAAATCATTTCTTTATTCGTAAAGGATAACCAGAAAAATTATCTGTAACAACCAAATATATGATATAATATATTATATTCATGTATTAGAAATATCCTTTTTTTACTTTCAATATATTTATATTCACAATAAAAATTTTGTGTAATTTTTAAATAAAAAATGGAATAGTTTAAGTAAAATATTTTTATATATGGTATAATTTTAAATTTTAAATTTTAAATAATAAAATTTTATTTGAAAAAACTAAGTTTATTTTCTTATTAATCATTTCATAATTATATTATGATTAAAATTTGTAAATTCTCTAAAAATATTGATTTTTTATTAAATAATAAAAAGTAGTAATTTTATTATTGAAATTGGTATTTTTGTTGGAAGAATTGTCTTTATTGAAAACTATTTTTATAGAATTTTAAAATTTCATTTGTTCATTTGGATTAAAAATAATCCAGTTATGGGTTTGGGAAACTAATATTTTACTTTATGTTTTTATAAAACGTTTTTTACATTTAGAAGGCATATTTGTGAAAAAGTGTTTTTCATATTTCATTACTAATTAAATTTTAAATTAAATTCAAACACTTTAATGTATTAAATTTTGAAAAATTGATTCCATATTTTCAATCGGTGGGTTGAAATTTTGTAAATAGGTATTTTTTATTCTTGGTCAATATGAATAGTAACCATGGTACTATTTGTTCATACAGTAAATGGTAAATCATGTAATTGAAGTAAAAAATGATACATATTATAAAACTACCCCCTAAAAATTTCCCTAATTTTATAAGATGATTAAATTTCATCCATAATTATACAATATTTTTTAATATTGGCTTTTTTACCTTTTGGATGTGATTATAACCTTTATAATATTTTATTTAAAGAATAGTAAAATTTGTCACACTTTTGTTTTTATTAACTATAATATATTTATAATAGGTTTAACCAAAGGATTTGTTTGGTTATAAATACTATATCTAATTAAAAATTTCATATATTCATCATGTTAATTTATTTTAATTATTTAGTCAACAAAATAATTGCTATTCTAATTTAGACAATGCTGACGTAGTAATTATTCAAATAAATGAAAAAATAAGAGAAATGATTTTAAAAAATATTAACATTAATGTTATACATTATTTTCCAAGATAAATATTACTTATAAGAGATGTATTAAAATATTTGGCTCTAATTTTTCTTGTTTTTTAGGTTATTAAATTCAATGTAACAAATAGTTCAAAAAATAACATTACTCATATAATATAATAAATAACATTTTATTAAATTATATAAAATAGAAAATTAATATTTTGAAAATTATTAGTATATAATTTATAATTTTTACCATGTTCCATTTGTGGGAAATGCTTTCATTTTTAATAACAATATTGACCCTCAATGAATAAAAAACATTATTGACACGGTATGTGTGGGAGGGGTTAATGAGGTGTTAAATCCAAATGATAAGTTTAAAAAAGAGTCAAATGCTTTTTTAATTTTATTTTATGAGAGGATTTATAACAATACTCATCCTATTTTTTATTTAAATCAAATTTTATCCATATTTAATTGAAAATTAATTTATATTAATTTTTTTGAGAAATTCCAAGAGTTCTACTACCATCTTTTAAAAAAAATGTATTCTTCCACATAATTCATACATAAAATTGAATTATGCTTTTACATTATCTATATAAATAATATAATAAAATTATTATCCATGTTATATTGAATTATTTATCACAATTAAAACATTATTGGTTTTATGTTTTTAAGGAAACTATATTTTATAATGAAGTGGTATCATTTTTAATCAAGCATTTCTATTTTATTTAGTTTTCAAAAATCATAGAAACATTCATAATCATTTATGTATAATAAAAATAGTATATTACATACCCTTATATGTTTTTATTTCAATTTAAAACCCTATATCCTTCTCCTCTTCAATAAAATGGGAAATTAAATTATCATTTGTGTGTATGGAGGACACCCACCTCTTGAGATGATGTAAATCATTTTGCATAATTGTCTCTCAATGAAGCAGTATAACGATACAAATTAGTTCATAAACATGCATCACTAGTCCCCAAGAAATGAAATAAAATAAAACAATGAGTTAGATAGATGTTTTACTAACATGTGTGCATCGTCCACCCATCATATACAAGTCCAGAATGGAGTCACAAAATTGTGGGGTGACAAAGGGCCATATTGAGATCCTTCACAAAATCGATTTTTATAAAATATAATCTTCCAGAATGATTGCCCCCCATATAGGTTTTTTTTATATTGAGAGTGATAATGTGATAGACATTGATACATTTATTTCATAAAGGAAGAATTTTCCATAGCACACTCTTATATTTGTTATTAAAATCCCCCATTGCCAACATCGAGTTCAATTCATTCCAGAGTAGTTTACACAAAAAATTGAATAAAAAATTAATTTCTTTCATTATTCTACACAATTCATAATCATACCCACAATAAATTCCCAATTATGTGAAAAAATTATAACTTCAAAAATCCCTTTTTTGATAGAAATACCAAGACACATTTTGAGAGATCGGGATCACTCAAATCTAAAACATAAACATTAATCTTTATCCATGATGATATTAGGAGAATCCACATGATATACTTCAAGACATGTGGCATTTTTCTCCTTCTATACACTCCAATAATGTGTAATATAATTTAATCATTGACATTATTATCTATCAAACCTATTTGGATGTTTGTTGATGCTTAAGCCTCCACATTGATACACACAACACCACCATTAAAGGTGCTCATTTTGTTTTCAAATTATACAACATTCTGAGAAGACTATATATTGGCTACAACCATGGTTGCCACCATGATATGAAGATTAAAAACCTTTTCCTAAAGGTCCATTATAGTGATTCACCTCAATAGATCCACTAGCTAGCAATCCAAGTATATCATAATTCTAAATTGGTTCTACATATACACCAAATGCATGGAAGCTAACCTACAGACAACAAATGGGAGGTATATGGTTTTAATATCCAGTAGAAAACAGTGACTGTCAGAGTCCAACTACAGTCTGTAGCTCATTAAACATTTAAAAGGTGTAACCTATTCATCCATATTTTATACAATATTAGATATAATTTTGGTGGAATAAATTGCCTCTTGAATTTAGATATCCATGTTTCATCATTCATGTCCTATGAGAATTTGTTCCTGTAGTTATCCCTTTTTTTAATGCACCCGACCTGATTTGGTTTCCAGATGAGTGAGTCAATATCAAAAAATGTATAATTTTAAATCTTTTAAAGGATTTTTGGAGGGTTAATTTCAATAATCATTCCAATATTCTGTTTGAAAACTATAATATGCACATGTTGTAAATTATATAGAAGCATCACAATCTCATCCAGTGGCCTATACAACTAGGGAGTGATCCTAAAATTCAAGATATAGTTCCTCTAAATATCCCAATTTGAGTCGGAAATAACATCATAAAAAGAGAAATTGATATGGATCATGATAGAAGATTGAATATAATTTTAGTAACCATAGAAGAGATTTTGATTGAATCTGTCATTAAAATAGTCTAGGCCTTCATCTTACAATGTGATAACATTCCACGTATATTTTCTAAGGAGTTCTTAATTGAATTTCCTTAGATAATTTATACCCAATCCACCCATATCAATGGGTTTGGTTCATTCTTTATAAGCCATGGAGACCAGTTTAATTTCATTGACATAGTCAGTCTAAGTAATGTTTCTAATCATGGTGTGATGGACTTTAATAATATTGGTAGGCCAACTATAGATGGAGAATGCATTGAAAAACATAGAATTGATGACTAAACATATCTTCCACACTCGTAACTTTTATGAAATACATTTCCCCTTCTATTAGGACAATTTATTATCGATTATAACATAAATTCTCTCTTAGGGATAGCTTCTATTCTTCCCCTTGAAGTTATGGATACAATGATACTCAAAGGGTAATGATACCCTCTTCACACAAAGAGATTTGTCTATAAAAATTTTTCTATATAATGATCTTCCACTACCAAATAAAATTTTAGATTTATTATAGCTAATGGATTGTCCTGCCACTTTTTCATAATGATTAACAAACATTTTTATTGATTCTATTTTTATGTAGGAAGCATATCCAAATGTAATTATATGATATTCATATAGAATGTTGGAAGGAACACACATATATATATATATTAACGGTTTTATATTTCTGAAGATACCAGCTTGGGAATGGTAATTGATTCATCAGCTCACACAATCTTTAGTAGTCACATAGAGAAGGCATGCTAGTGGGTCTATCGATCTGACCCCATAGGAGAATTCATAAAACCACTTTGGGAATCCATTGATAAGGACCAACACCATTGAACTTGTAAAAATCATAAACATCGTTTTTATGAATGCATTAGAGAATCCATAATTACTAAGGTCATTAATGAATAAGATCCACTATAGAGTTTCAAAGGCCTTCAAAATATCTCATTTTAGAAAAAATTTACCATTTTATTTTCCTTATGTATGATGTTAATGAATTAAGAGGTTGTCAGGAAGCTAATATAAATGACCCAATTGGGAAAAATCAATATTAGTTAGGGGTGATAATGTTCTAACCAAGATTTCACATCCTCATGCTCAAGATTTTTTTAATGATCCTTTGATTAATATTTCCAATAGAGAATGGGCCAAAATAGCTTATGTCAATTTAATTTTCCATATTTTGAATCAGAGAAATTAAATTGTAATTAATTCTATTGGGAATTGATTAGGAGAGAAATAATTCCATGATTGCATTCATAATCACCACACACATTATATCCTTGTAGAATATAAATAACTTATTAATAAAACGATATAGGCCTATTGAACATTCCATGTTTAGTGAGAAAATGTAATATTTCACTTCTTCATCAGAGGAGGCAGTAAGTATATTTTGATTGTGATGATCCTAAATACATTTTAAAAGGAACGAGTTAGTTTAATAAATTTACCATTTCTATCATCATTGTAGATATTCTTAAAATACTCGACCACATCATTTACCATTTCATTCTTATATGTGAATGTATAATCAATTATTATAATGGTAAAATGTTCCTCTATTAAACATTTTTTCTATATGAAAATTGTTTATGAACATAGAGTCCATGATACCATCCCTAAGACAATTCACATTAAATTGATCCCTTAATAACCTTTCCGTGATAACCAAGAGGTCATCCAACTAGGAATGAACCCATAGATCCTCAAATTTTTTATGATTAGCTACTGGATTGTATTTTGGAAGGTGAAAATATGAATTTCATTATCCATGATATTCTCATATAGCCTGTAAAATGATTTGTTCACTCTGTTATCTCAAAATTAATTTTTTTGTTTTGAGCATTGTTGAAACAATAAAGATTGAGATTCCATTTTTGGTGTTATTCCCAACATTAATAACCACTTCCATGCATCCAAGACTCATTCGTCTTGGATTATGGAACATAAAAGTTATTGGATTTGACATCATTGTAACAACTCAGATGTATGAAATTAGGGGATTATGATTTTAATTGAATATGAGGCTAGTAAATCTATATTGTTTGGTGTAGGAACCCCTTTAATTGGTTTTAAATAATCATTTGTCATTTTTTTACCTATCATCCATTTATTGGGATCCTTCTTCATGTTAATTTGGCTCCAGTGATAGGAATCTCAGTGAAGTTACAATGACCCATGTAATAAGAAAATTCCACCAGATTAATTCATGAGAAGTTAGCTCCTATTTTTTTTGTATTAAACTGTATTAAATTTTATAATAATTTTTTATTTTTTTTAAAATACTCTAATTCCATTATGTAATTTTTTCCCAATATACCTTCTTGTGGGGGTATAATAAGTAGGCATATATAAAGGATAGGCTTATGGAAATATCATGAAATAAGACTTAAATTGAAATGAAATTAGGAGTCATCTCATATGATAGAACATGAATGTCATCCTTCATCTACACCAACAAGCTTTCTTATGTGTTCACATTGAGGTTTTGTGAGACAAAATAACAAGTAAGGGAAGTCCAATTGAATGCCTTATAGTTCTCAAAACTCATATTAGGTTCATAAATTCTAACTAACATTGGGATCATAGAGATAAGATAATTTATATGGTCTGAGGACATAAGGGTGGTCCCAATCCCTTCACAGTTCTTATGAATGATCCTTATCGTGTCAGATCATAGTTATCTTCACATAACATTTCCATTCCCTCCCTTATTATAGGGTCTACCAAAATGTTTCTTAGGGGTGGATTTTCCTTCATCCATTCAGTCTCCACCAACAGGGGGTTGACTGTCATCATTATAATCAGCCAAGTCTTTAACAATGAGTGGAGTGAATTTATTATTTGATGTAACTCCACCTTTGGATGGTTCATTATATGAATTTATTTTGGAATAATTTTAGGAGGACACCATTGTAAATTATTTATCACTCAAATAATTCATGAAGATCCTTTTAGATGTGACCACCTACAGAACATCATATTGGATGGCCAATACAAGATCTTGGTCACCACTTATGTTAAACTCATAGGTAGGATTTGATGTTGTACCCTTAAATTTGGTAGAGGATATAAAATCAGGTTGGTTGGATTACAATACATGAAAATAGATATATAGAATACTATGTAGGTGAGGGGGTGTGTCTATAACTATATGGAAAACATGACTGTATATTTCCACTACCATATCAAATGTATAAGAAGAAGTTGGGTCTAGAGCCTTCCCGACAGTTCTCTGTATATGTTTCATAGAATACAACTCTTTAGGATCACATTTATCAAGTAAAAACATGTTTAGATATATAGTAGTATTTGTGGTTATATGGTCAACCTTGGAAGCAATATTTTTGAACACGTATTTAGGGACTTTATCATATGGGCATTTCCTTAGGTCATTAGTCATCACCTCTGAGGGAGTGGGGTCTTAGGGGCTCTGGTGACTTATTTACCAGATCATGTAGAAACAAATTGATATTTTTATTTTAGGACTTCATTGGGGGTTCCCCATTAGTAGCATTGGATGTGATCATAATGGGTAGGGGTCAGACTCATTTGGATCCTTGGTGGTTGCCTTATGGTATGCAACCTTTCGATGTCCATGATGGGGAGTTAAGGAGAGGATAAAGGACCTCCCACTTACACTTCCCAAGGCTCTTCTGACAGGTGTTACCATCATTACTATGGAGGTTACAAACATTACATTCCTTCACAATTCTACATTATAGTATGATATGAACAAATATATTGAAATTGGTGAAGAATTTGGTCATTACTTCATATTAAATTTCTAGGGTGAGGGTATCCTCTAGCTTAGTAAGAACAACCACCTCAAACAGGGTGGTCACCATGTCTACCTATACAAGAACCCTGAAATAATGGCCATATAAATGATTATCTCTCCCTTTCTACCAATCCTAATGGGAAATATGACAGATGTGGAAACATCCCATAGTTTCCAAGGATACTTGTATAGCCATTTCATATTTCAAATATATATTGATGCCTTCATGAAGGTGTTCCTCAAATTTTAGGGTTGAATGTTTTGATCCCTATCCTAGATTTAGTGAAGGCCTTGATTGAGGGAGAGTGAACAAAAGATTCATGAATTTCTTATCTATTAATTTATAAGGAACATGAAGTGATGGTATCAAGTCCCCATGGTTGTGGTCTTGTATTCATCAAACACCCATTTTTTATTAATTATCATTGTGAGGCCACCAAACATTCAAAGCCTCTCCCCTTTATAGGTCATAATTCTCATGATGATAAAAACTATTCACAAAATTAACCTTTCCACCTCTACCTCCATGTTTTCCTAGAAATTCTCCACATTACCATTCTTGATTACTCTTCCCAGTGTAGTGATTCTAAATTAGAGAAATAGAGAGATTTCATACCTTTCACAACCTTTGTAAAGTTCTTCCACTAGCTAACAGTCTTCAAATCCACCTAATGGTTTTCCAGATTGAATTTTCAAGAGTTATAGAATTATAATTTTACTTGTTACCTAACCAAATATATATGATTAATGTTTGGATATTTTTTTTCTCATTCTAAAAAGGCATATGGTAGTGTTATTTCAGGGTCCATAGGGTAGGATTGTTTCCTTCCATCCTTATCCATCAAAGTGTTTTGTTTAATCTCTAAGGATTATAATTATGGAATTAAGGTTTATATGTGATATTACAAACATATTAATTATATATAAATGATAATATATTTGTACCTTATTTCTGTTTAAATCACAGAAAAATAATAATTTCATTTTTCATACATGAGTTGTACCGCCTTTATGAAAGGATGTGGTTTCTTAATCCCAAAATCTCATGAATTGTATGTATAAATATATTTAAAGGGGTGATAATATATTTATAACACTATGATCAATATATGAAGATAAAATAATTTATAAATTTATTCCATAATGATCATTGAAAATGTAAAAGATACTTATTTGTACGAACACACGACCATTTCCTTGATTGTAACATAGTTAATTTTCCATATCCTTACTTCATGATATTTAAGAGTATGAATAAATTATTAAAATTATAATTAATTCACGATTATTATTCTAGATAATGTGTAATAATGATTCTAATAATCACATACAACCAACCAATGGTATTTTTGTCATATGAGCATAATATCATCAAAATGAAATAAATTATTTATATTGATTATGTAATTGTACATAACATAATATTAAGGTAAATAAAATAATAATTAACATGTCTTAGATTATTAAGAATGTAAATTTTTTATTTATTCATCTTATTCATACTGATAAAGAATATACATTATGAGTCAAAACCAAATTAAGTGACTTTTTTTATAAAGTTCTTTTAATATATCCCTTAAAAATATATTATTCTTATATATCAATATTTTTATATTTTTGGATGTTTTTATAGAGGTAAAAATATTTAAAGAAGAAGTATTATGTCTCGTTTTAATTTCATTTGAATTTTTTCAAACTGACTCTTTTTACGGAATGCTTGGGCTTTCCTTAAAAATTACAAAATATATATTTTATTTTAACATATATGATAGAAAGGAATCCCCCCCTTCATAAAAATTATTCTAAGTCTATATTCCTCTATAATAATTCATTTTTTTCATTAAATAAAAAACCATATTTCTTATTTTCATGTAATTTTGGTATTACAAATTTATTTTTAATGAAAATGGGAATTTTGGTATCCAAAAGTGTTTTTGAAAATAATTTTAAAGACATTGTCAGAGGTTTTCTTCATGTTATGGTCATTGAAGAGTGTTTCAAAATAGTTTAGTCATAATATAGATCTTAGGTGATCATAATATAGGTTATATGACTGGTGTACTGAAATAACACTTTGTTTAATTTTATAATGATTATGTTATCTATAGAATTATTTTGGAAGTAGGACTTTTGGTTAGTCAAATTATATGGGTTTTGTAAGGGTTTTAAGATAATGATATCCCAAGGCAGTTACATGTATTTTCTAAGATTTATAATTATTTTCTATCACGATTTATTTATTTTAAAAGATAATATTATGAATTTTTAAAGTAAAAATGACTCTAATTATAAATAAAATGTATTTTTTAGGGAAATGGTTATTATGGTATTCATGTTTTTAACTGGACTAATATATTCTATATTTTGATATATCTTAATGAATTTATGTTCTAATACAAAATTTTAAAAAAAAATCACAAGGTTTATATATGGATAAGGGAATAGAAGATTTCAAGTTGATAGTTGTGTAGATTTTTCAACATAAGAAATCACATTTACTTCTTAATGTTTTATATTATGGAAAAAAATGATAATAATTAAGAGTGTTTACCTAGTATATTTATGGGGTTTTATGTAAATGTTATGAAAAAACACTCTAGGGATCTAAACCTGAAATATCATTGGAAATATAAAAATTTGATTCATAGTCTAAAGTCATTTGAATATGGGATGTTTATGGGAGGGTCCTTATAATTGGTATTTGAGAAATATCAAAATAACCTAAGGAGTTAGGATAATAAAAATTGAACAACGTAAAATTATATTATGTAATGGTTATGTTGAAATAATATATAATTTAATTATTACCATGTTGATTCATCTAAACTATGTTTGTTCAGAATGGTTTTCCTTAGATGAAACAAGGAGGCTATAGTTGGAAGGGACCATGAAGATGATATCTTTCCAAATTAGTAACCTGAAATGGTTGAAATTAGAACTTAGTAGTTTGGTTCTACGATCCCTCAGCTGATTCTAAATATAAAAGACAATGAAATTATTTCTAGAGACCAGCTAGATCTACCAAATAGTAACATGTCAATAGTTGATAATATTATGAGAAATCATCCCCACATATTCAATGGATCTTTTGACATAGTGGTAACTGAAGGATTTATCAATACCTTGGTAAAATAATTACAAGACATGAGATGTTTTAAAAATCAATAGGTATCCCTTCCCATTTATTCTTTTCATAGTGCCACAAATTTAAGGGTTTATTTGGATAAGAAAAAAAATGAAAGAGTGAATAGATTGATTCCTTAGAATTGGATACATTTCAGAATCTATTTTTTAAGAAATATTTCCATAAGGATGTATGACTCATTATGGAGAACAACATTTATGAAATTGAGGCCAAAGGGCATTCATTATATAACTACATATTAATTAAATTCTATAATATTTCCTAGGCATGTAAAAAAATTTATTCGGTTTCGTTATAATATGGTTACTTAGTTTTACTCTAAAAAAAACCAAGATATTGAAGGGGAGTGTCTTCCTTGGAATACAAAAGTTAGGAGAAAATTGTTTAATGTTCTACTAAGGTATAAATTTAGTACACCAATGATAATTTATTACATGGAAATAATAATAATAAATGCTCTAGATTATAGGAAATGGGTAAGCAGTCATCATCAAGATAAAGATGTATGAAAATCATGTTACCATATTGCGATAGGTGTGGAAAAAATAATATAAAGGAATGTAAACTAAAATATATAATGTTTTTTTGGTGTGGTATGTTATTTCATATGACTAATGAATGTATAAAAATATTTAAGAACAGTCAATGAATTGTGTACTAATAGACTTTCATCAATGAGTTTTTTAGAAGAAATGAGTTTTTATATTATGATAACATGTGTTTGACGCTATTTACAAAAGATGGAAATCATAAAGACTTAAAGAATAATGGTTTAGAACAACATTTTATACTTCTAAAATTTGTTTTGGTCTATCTAATGAAGTGGGGGATATATATGATAATTATATCTTTTAATTATTAATGTATCTTATATGACTCTAGATCGTTAAATTATTTTGTTTCAGAGAAATTGAAAATATTAATGGGAATATCAAATCTGGAATGTCTAATAGAAATATTGGTGAATAATATGGATGGAAATATTAAATAAACTCAGATTTATTGAATTCATCTTACTGTTATTATTGTAATTTTATTTCTTGAAAATATTCTTAAGATTCCCATAGTATAGTTTTATATTATATTTAGAATTGAATGTATTTCTATTTATCATAATAAAATAGATTTGAGAGCTAAGAATTTTTTGATCAATGATTTCATACCATTGATTACCTACCAAGAAGACAGGAAATTAATTGTAAATGGTGGTAAATTTTACAATGAAAATATTTTTAAAAATAATTAAATTGTATATATTAGTGATATAAAAATATTGAATAAATATATGGATGTTTTTTATAATTAATTTTCTAGGATTATTCATGATCCACATGATGATTTTACGATTTAATTAGTTCTTGATGTTATGTCCATTTAAATAACCCATTATCAAATGGATCTTGTAGAACATTTTCATACAAAAATTTAATAAATTAGTTTCTCAATAAAGGTTTCTTTAATCCATGTACTTTACCTTGGGGTGTTCGTATTTAGTTTGTTAAAAATAATGATAGTTACATGATTATTTTTTATTGACTATACATATTTGATAACATCAATTTTAAAAATAATTATCATTTTCCTCATATCAATTATTTGTTAGAACAAATCAAAGGAGACTATATTATTAATGATTGATCTAAGTTCATGGTACTATTAGTAAAAGGTGGAGGAGCTAGATATTTTGAAGACATCATTTTAGACAATATATGGGCACTACAAGTTTTTATTTATTCCTTTTTGGATTTCTAATGGACCAACTATATTTATGATCTTACCAATAGATACTTCCATGTTTATTGTTTTTTGTGGTTGTGTGTGTTGATTACATATTAGTGTATTCTAAGTGTCATGAGAATCATTAATGGTACCTAATGATTTACTTGAATACATTAAAATGGAAAAAACTGTTTGGAAAATTTAATAAGTGTGAATTTTTGTTGTAGTAAATTTATTTTCTTAGGAATATATGTTATAAATATGCAATAATGGATCATGATATTAAAAGTAATTTTTTTATGATTTTACAAAACTTTCAATTTTATTAAAATTCATAATTTTATTGCTTTAGTAGGTTACCACTGGCAGTCACAAGAAAACATTGTGCAGTTAACCAGCCATTAGACTATATTATCTCGAAAGGGAGATAAATTCATCTATAAAAATGAATGTGGTGGTTATTTTTATAAAATAAAAATAATATTGGTGAGTGGCCCAATTTTGGAATTTCCCTCTAGAAATGATAAATTTTTCACCTATATGGATTCTACATTGAAGGGAAATGGTTTCATTTCCGATGCATAATGAACAAGTAATTTATTATGCTTAATTAAAACTAAAACCACATGAGTTAAATTATATTAAACATGATATATAATCAGGTTCTATGGTTTTAGGATTAATAATTTAGTTTCATCATTTATATGGATAAAAGTGTGAAATATATACCAGTAAAAAATGTTCTACATATATATATTAACTTAGAAACCATTGAACATGAGATATAGATGATGTCTAGAACTTAATATATATAATTAATACATGATTATTTATCATCAAAGAAAATAAAATGAAGTATCTGATTCATTGATTCAGAAAAATAATGTTATATTAACCATCATATGTTTTCAATATGACTATTTTTTTAATTATTTGAATAAGTTTTTCTATATGTTTTGGATAAAAGATATTTACCTATATTAATTTAAGTTTATGTGTAGTCATATTTGATTGAATGAATTAATAATCCTCAGTAGTAATACAAGGTGTTTTAAGAAAATAATAATTGTTTAAGAAGGTTAATTTTACTAAAATTAATGCTGATAAAAATGTTTTCTATTATTTGTATATAGATTATGTGTGCCTTATGATTATCAGTTGATGAAATAATTATTGTGTGAAGCTTATAGTTTCTAATTTGTTGTGTTTTCTATAATAATTAATATGTATATAGACTTTTAGTAGTACTACTGGTGAGATTAAATGAAAAGAGATATTACTAAATTTAGTATGATTTTATTAATTTTCAGTAGTTTAAAGAGAAATAATAATTACTAAATGGGATTCATTAGCCATTTCAAGTATAGGAGTTGAAATGGGAAAATTTATTAATGGTTTTCATAATAGGATTACTAAATAAATGTTAGGGTAATAATAAAATATTGGTTATTGTTGATTGATTAACATAATCTGTGCATTTGTTTCCTATTAGATATGTCATGTATTTTGAGAAACATTATTTACCATATATTAAGGATACAATCAAGTTACATGGAGTTTCTATCTCTATTCTATCGTACCATGATCCTAGGTTCACATTAATTTTTTGGATATGAAAAAAAGTCAATGGGTGATGTACTAAATGCCAGTACATGTTTACAAAGTAAATTTGATGGATTTAATGAATGAAAAAATCAGACCTTAGAAGGAATTAATGACTCCTCTTCATTGGATTACAATGCTAGTTGGGAAAAATAACATTTTTTAACATTATTATAATTTCACTTTCCATTAAAGTATATAGATTATAGAGAACCTAGAATTTTACATATAACATTACAATATTTTAATCATAATTATACATTAGAGTACAAGCCAAGGATCATAATGTCCATTGTATTGGAAGACGAGTTACATAATAAAACATTATCAAAACTACTTGTTATATAATCATTATAATGATCTACTATCTTCTATTGATCTTATACATCTATAAAGGTTATCCTTGGGATAACATGAATAATTGGGTGAGCTAAATGTACAGTAATGAAAAAACTATATGAAAAAAGAATTAGTGCATGTGATAGAAGGAATGAAATGATGATATAAAAAAGCTTATAAAATATGGATAAATAACATATAAACCTGGTATTATTTAAAAATGGAAGCATAGAAATGTGCATAAAAATAAAACATGAATTTAGTACAAGTCAAGGCTAACCTCTAAGTCTTACCGCTAAGGCCATTACCCATAGCACCACAAGCCAGGGCTAACCGCCAAGACTGTCGCATATATCCTCTAATGAGACAAAATATTACCCAATGCATTATAGAACTATCTAGGAACACCCATATTAACATTATATGAATATTTTCCCAATTAATGAATCATATATAATTAATCATATATAAACAAAAGGGTTACCCATGGAAAGGATTGGGTACCACAATCATGTCAAAAAACATAACCAATGGGCATATCATAAAAGTTTCCCTAATAGAAATGAATTAAAACATACATGAATGTTCATAAGTAAAAATATTCATATTCCATTCTATGTGATTATAAAAATAAGTGACAACATTTAAGAAATTAATTTGTGAATTTTTAGCATTAAAATATTTTTCTGCGGTTCTACGAAAAATACTATGGAGATTTCAAAATAGAAAAGGGAACAATAATTTATATCAAAACATAAGTGAACCAAAAAAATTTAATAATAAAAATAATGATTTTAAAATTACTATGGTGTCTTAAAATATAGGATAGATTTCACTTTAAATTGGTTAAAAATTTGGGAAATTCCTTTAAAACAATTTTTCTTATTGAGAAATTTTTAGGAGGGAATCACTTAGAAGTATGTATACCCCTGAATGAGAATGAGGGATGGATATTGAAACATGATTTTATATCATATAAATATCATGTATATTTTTTACATAAAATGAAAAGAAAAATTCATTTGGGTAAAAATAAAGATAGAGAAACCCAAAGGAATAAAGGTAGTTTCGGTAGAATTCCTTGTGGATTATCAGCATGGTATCAGGTGTACTTAAGAAGGATTAATGAGAGAGAACGGGGATTATCATCACATAAAAATCATGAGTCCAATATGTGGGAGGTGCGTAAACATACCACATCACACTAAATTACACATAAAAGGTAATAATATAGAGGTCAATCTTGAATTAAAATCATATAGAGTGGATCCCTTACCCTAAATATGTTGGTGTTCTTTTCTTGAACATAATGATATGAATAATAAAATTAGGATAATTAATTATTAATCCCAAAACCTCTTATATATTTAAATTATTTATTATATCCATTTTATGTTCATTTATAACCACTTTGATTGGTTATGAGGTTCAATTTCATTTTTCGGGTATGTTTTCATGCTTGGTTTTAATGATGGATTTACTTATTTTTATGATTAGATAAACATGTAAGATGAAAGGGGTCTTCCAAAATTGAATATATATGACATTAGTGAACATCAAATAGATTATGTGGTTTTAAATTTAATTTTTTTACATGGGTTAATGTCGAATCATTAAATAAAACTTTAGTAACATCCTTTTGGTTTATTTTCCAGTTTTTTTAAAAAAAAGAACACATTTTGTTTTATAAACCGAAACCATTTGTAAAAAAAGATTAAAAAACCATATATGAAAAATAATAAATATATTATGGTCTGGTTAAAACATCAAAATGGATTCATGATTCAAATTAAATATGGTAACAGAAATCTAAAATCCATCATCCTTGAATGTGGTAAATTGACACATCTCGGAGGGTGTCTTTACTACTAAAATAACAGAAGAGTAAAAGAGTGAAGATAAAAATATTAAATTGTCATTAAAACATTATATAACATATAAGGTACATGAGTTTTCATAACATTTGTATGAGGGGAGGTAAGGATAGAAATATAAACTAATGAATTTGAAAAAAAAATTAAAATAATTGAAAAGAGGAATTTACCTCTTGATTCAATCTTCATTGAGAGAATATTAAAGGGAGAGGTTTCAGTAGTTTCATGTGACAAAAGGCTTATGTATGTGGGGAAGGATGTATTAAATATATTTGGGATGAATTTAAGTCAGGAAAAAGGCCTGAGATAAGTGAAGAGAAGAGGAAAGGATTGTGGTACTTATAGTGGCGGAGAGGATGGTTTTTATAATATATAAATCCTTTGTTTATTATTTTCCTTCAAGACAATAAATAGTGATAATTCCATGACCAAAAATAGTAATAAGTGCATGTGCTTAGAACTAATTGGTATTACATCTTCATGTCATCATCAATGACTCAATAAATAAATTATTTATCATTGATCGTAAATTATCATATTTTACTATTCATCCAAAATTCAAGTATTTTAGAAAAATCCTACAAATTGACCTTACCATTTTTTGATATGTCGAATAAAAAAATGAGAACCATTTTTAAAAAAATAATTTTCGAAATATGATTAATTTAATTTTTAATTAAAATCACAATTTACTCGAAAAAACAAATTTAAAACATTTATTTTCTTCTTCCAATATATGGGTATATCATAATCCCACATGAATCTTATTTATATACTATCATATGTAAGGTTACTATTCCTTAGCATATGTCACTATTCATATTGGTACCAGTACTATTCAGAAAGGTATGTTACTATTCATCAAAAATAATGTTGGTCATATTTGACTCCCAATAATTTACTGACCGCAACCGTGTATGTCAGATTTTTAAAATTCAAATCACATAAGTGAAAAAATTATATTTAATGATCCCATAGAACTTAGGAGTTCATTATGATGTGATTTCATTTGATTATATTCAATAATCATAAAAATTAAACTTCCATTGAAAAACATTGGGTCCTTACATACATCCCCCTTTAGAAATTTCACCCTCGCAATTTCCTTTTACAATATAAGGCATAAATAGGTGAAGGTACTTTTCCTTCATTGCATTATGATGTCTTCATTATTTTTTGTTATCATTTCCTTCATGTAGAAGGTGTTTATGCATCACAATAGTACCACATGATATTTTTAAAATCATATTCTTACTTTTCCAAAAAAACAACATAGGCGTCTTGGTTTATATCGATCGAAGTATTGATAAGTCATTAAAATTGTATTTCTTATATATAATTTTGAAATATATTCTTGAACTTTTTTTATAAAAATTACAGACTAATTAATCTCCAAATATTTCAAAATAGGGTTTTGGTAAATATTTTTTTGTATTACACTAAATACAATAATCTATAATATGATACATATAGGCTACTTGGAGGTCCCCCTCTCTTGCAGCATCTTGAAAATATATTAGTGCATCATAATTTTCAAATATAGAGAAGAGATTGAAAAGAACCTGATTGTGCCTCTCATGCTTAGCTTGTTAAGAATGTTCACAGTGAAATATTCCCCAATAGACCATATTTGATACTTGAAGGAATCATGCAATGTGAGAGGTATTAGATTCCTCATAAAGAAGTTTACAGGTAACTTGGATGTTTGAAAAAGTTTTTTAGTTATCCGAGCATAACTTCAAGATGATCATTCCAAGTAGTTATTCAAGAAGAGAGAGAAGTGTTGTTTGTGATATTCCTCCTTCAATATTTTAACTACGAAAAAGAGAATACAATTAAGGGGATAGAATACTTAACTAATATGAATGTAAAAAAAGAAACATTGAACATAGAAGGAAAATCTAGTATGTGATTAGTATATCCTAACATTCGATACCCTAAGTTTCAATCTAGGTTATCCCTGATCAAATTTTATTATGGGATTATTTTTCCCTTAATAATGGATCATAATGAGAATATGAATTTCCCAGAGCATATCCCCCAGGAGTGTCAAATCAAAAGTGCAGAAAGGCGCGTTTCCATGTATCTAGATCGTCAGGTGAGGCATGAAAATCCTTGTCAGAGCTTTTTATCCTTGGTATATCTATTCCAGAGTCACCTATAACTATTTTTAGCCAAAAAGGATGTATTTTATTCAAAAAATACATACTATATACTTACCCAAAATTAGGGATATTTTCTTATACTTAGTCTCATCCTTTAAGATCTCACTAAGGTGATCTATTCCGAATCTCCAAAAATAACTAGAACATCCTCTGATACAAACTATAGTGACCCTTTCCTTCTTAATATAATATTACATGATTTTAATCATAATTATACAATTTGGTACAATCCATCGATCGTAATGTCTAGTGTCTTGGAAGAGTAGGTACATAATAAAACATTGTAAAAACTACTTCTTAATTAAACTCCATAATGAGATCATATATTCCATTAACCACATACATCTACATAGTTTAATATGGGGATAATATGAACAATGGAGTGAGATAAAATCCCAGTAAGGGAATAACTATAAGAAGAAAGCATTAGCACATCAGAAAGAACACATGACATGATGATATAAAAAGGAATGAAACCTATTTAATCACAACATATAATCATTGTATCATTTAAACATGGATTCATAGAAATGTGGAAGAAACAAAAGACCTGAATTTAGTATGAGTCAATGCTAATCTCCAAGACTGTTTCCCATAGTATCACATTCTTTGAAAACCCACCAAGACCATTGCACACAAGAGCACAAGCCAAGAATAACTGCCAACACCGTCGCACATAATGTCCCATGAGACTCAACATTACCCAATGTATTAGAGTGCTATCAAGGTGCACCAATCATAAAATTCCTTGAATATGTTTTCCACATAATGAATCATACATAATAAATCATATATATATAAAAGGGTTACCCATGGAAACAATTGGGTACCACAATCTAGACATAAAGCATAACCAATTGTCATATAATGAATGTGTCCATGAAAAAAAGTTAATAGAATATACATAGACGTTCCTATGGTAAAATAAGAATATATCATTGTATGTGATATCAAATAGATGTGACAACATGTAAGAAAAGAATTTGAAATATTATAGCATTAAAACATTTTTTTTTCAGTTTTATGGAAAATACTATAGAGCTTTCAAAATAGAAAAGGGTACAATATTTATATAAACCCTGAAGTTAACAGACAATTTTTTTTATAATAAAATTAATTATTTTATAAATACAATGTTGTATTAAAGTAGAGGATATAGTGCACTTGAAATTGGATAAAAATTTGGAAAGTTCCATTAAAATGAGTTTTCTTGTTTTGAAGTATTGAGGAGGGAATCACATAAAATAATGTATATCCCTATTTCGACCAGGGAGGTGGGAGGAGACTGACGCGCCCGACAATCGATTTGGCGGAGAGATGAGTTCTGCTCAATCACTCTGGTCGGGTATATCAGTCTTCATTTCGAAACACCCAGCGGTTCTTTATCCAACGATCTGTGGACCTACTTACCAAAGGTAGGAGTTCACTGGGCGATTCAGCTGGTAATGCTTAATAACCCTCATTGGTCGAGATAATGGGAAGTCAGGCTCATCACACCCTTTTGGGGGCAAATTATTTCCTATTCCAGGACTCTCTTATAGATTTAAGATTTATTCATATGTTCATGAATCTTTGGATTATACCAAAGCATAGTATCCACAGATTACTCCTGGTTGGAAATGGTAAGATGAACGCAAGGATTCCGAATCATTTAAGCCTGAGGTTTACCATCCCTCGTTGGAATAATGACTCAAAGGATTTTGGACTCATTGAGATGGAACTGGCTTGAAGCCTTATAACTGGGAGATCTGGAGTTTATTGTCATCTATGGGGGACAGTTAACGACTTGAACATTTGGATCGAACCTATGATATGGGCTTCCTATGTACCCTCGTGAGAGGAATCAGAATCCATGTAGTTCAGTTCCACTTGATGGGACCCATCACCTTTTAAGGTCATGCGATAAGGACCCAACCGTATAGTTTAAGGTCGTGTGGAAAGGACCTCTGGGCAAGAGATGCCCTGTCAATGTTGGTGTGGGGATTACGCCGAAGTGCCCAGAAGACCCAAGGGAAGTGCTCTTCGAGGTCTGAAGATGGTTCTGCTGGAGTATAAGGACATGGTTTGATAGGGAAGGATGTGTATCAGACTTAGAAATTAGGCTTGCACCTTGGGGAGGTTTCCAACATATCCCGGTTGGTAGGGAATCAAAGTCCACATAGTTCATAGAGATTAGGGTTTACACGTGAGAGTTTTTTGTTCTTGGGATTGAACCTTAAAGAGGTGTCCTACGTACCCTGTTTAGGAAACAGGGATCAAAACACACATAGTTCGTTTTGAGGGAATGATTGTTACTTACACATGGTTAGTTTCCTGAATTTGGATTGATCCTCAAGGAGGCATCCTACGTATCCTGTTTAGGAAACAAGGATCAAAACCCACATTTTTCATTTTGAGGGGAACTGTTGTGCGAGCTCCATGGCCATAACAAATCCGTAAGGCCACGTGAGTCATTCTCAGTGTGAGAAACAAGATAATGCAACATACTTGGAAAGCCTTACACTTTCTCCCTACTAAGGGAAGGGGAGAAAGACGATGATTGGAGGAGAAGTTCGGGACCACATGACTCTTCTTCTCGTCGATGTTGGAGGAAGGTTGAAGTCGAGCAATAGAGCAATGAGCCTTCTATGATGAGACGGGAAGGGCCATTTACTATTGATGAGGATGGTGTAGGGCTTACTCCAGGAGAGGGGAGAATTGATCACCATTGGTGCTCATCAATAAGGAAACACGAGCGGGGTCCCTCAATCCTGACAAGTGGAGAGGCAGAAAGGGGACTCTCGGGCTCAGAACCTGCTCTACCAGGGGAATGTGAACCCAGGAATGTTTGGGGAACCCGCTCAAGGGCCAGACAAACCCCTTTTTCCTTGCCTACCATGGGTATGTGAACTCAATGCGTCACACGTATGTGCCTAGAGGTTTCATCATACGGGTCCAGTGGCTTTGGTAGAGGCCTTGGCTCAGGGCTGTTAAGTAGACAAATGAAGGGATTGTGAAGGATTAGGTCGGATTGGAAGGATTTTATCTGGCTTGGGGAATGGGAACACCGAAGGAGTTGGCGGGCCACATGTGGGTATGAGGAGTGGGGCCCTTCGCGTAGGGGGGTGCTATGCAGCTGGAGAGGTCATCCGCATAACGAGGTGGTATGCGGACTGATAGGCATCATGCATACCAGGGTGGTACGCGGCTTCGGGTTCGGCCCACGTACCAGGTTGGTATGTGGCGGAGTTTGGGTGACCGATGTCTGTCAGGGGCGACGTCGGTCGGGGATTTGTCTGTCAGGGCTTCGCCCGCATAGGAGGGTGCTACGTGGTGAGTCGAATCGAAAAAGGGGTATAGACTCCCTGGTCTGCAGGGAGTACATCTGCAGAGGGATCATGGCTTGCAGTCTTCTTTTTTTTATTCTAAGTTCGTGGTTAACCAATTTGTTATGAATTTTCGGTTACTTATTAATTCATTACCAGATTGATACATGTTCTAGTATGCGAATTGGAACTTCTCTATTTTCTAATTCCTAAGCTCCTTCCTCTAAAATCCTTCCACCCAAATATGATCGATCCCTTTCTTCTCACCCTCGATTTCCTTTTATAAAGGGGGAAAGAGATGTATCTGTGGTCATGGAGTATCTTTGGAAGAGGACCATGACTGGAAACCCGTTTTACAGATGACTTGGTAAATCTGCAACTCATGGGGGCATTGAATTCACCTTACCAGTTATCCAAATTGGATCGGGGGGTGCTTCACGGCCACACAGGGCTCCGCATCCATTCCGCAAATGACAGCGCACACAGTTTGGTCTGGTTGAAGCGTTTCATGGATGGGACTATTCGTGACAGTGGATCGGCCTAGCGCCCATCCTTCTTCATGCCCTCGGAGGGTTCCTACCTCCGTTTCACAGACAACGTTGGCCCGCGGAGGGGGCAGCTTGCTGAACTGGCTGCGTACCATCAATGTTGGAACTGTACGCGGATCGGTCAATCCTTTTCCAATTCTTGGATGTTCCCCATATTGTTTCTCAATTATTTGTAGAAAATTAGGTATAATCCTTTTCTAAATTAAGGGGGTTCCCATTCTCATTTGGAGATTTTTTTAGGACCCCACAAATTCCCCCCATCAGAATGGCGTCTGATCAGAACGAAGAGGAGACGATTCCGATGTAGAGTAGTCCTGAAATTTGGAGGTTTGTGGTAGAGGAGTCAACTCGGTAGGGGACCACACCTATAAATATGGGTGACCCTTCCCTTTTCTTTTATCGGATTCTTCATAAAAACATAGCTCTCTTTTCTTCTCTGCGTGCCTGTCTCCTTCGTGAAACTTCTCGTCTGCGAAACAGCTTCCGTTTCCGCGAACCGTTCCTCATTCATGCTTGCCTTCACCCATGGACCAATCTACATGAATTGAACTAAAAATTTTAATCAACTAAATAGTAAGTCACAATGGGCCGTGTAGGAAATCGCTATATGGTTTCAGATGGTCTACAGTCTAGAATAATCTAGACTTCGAATACTTCTAATGTCTTCCGAACTAAAACATTTAAATCTGGGGACTAGATGTCGCGGAGCAGCCTGGTTCACAGATTTCTGGCCAATGCTCAGCGGGCCAGAGTATCACAGATTTTCTCCACGTATGGATTTTTCATGGGATACCATCATCGCAAACTAGTCTATGAGACCAGCCTACAGATTTCGTCATGAAGGCTCCTCGATGGAGTCCTTTGTCAAATATATGGTGTTCTGAACAATTTTTATTATTTTGGACTAAACATCTGTATGGTTTCCATGATGTATGGAGAAAACATTTTTCATCCTCGACATTAATCTAGGCCTACTATCGAGCCTCTTCCGATTGGTCCAGGGAGACATCTAGCTATGATCCATAAAGATGAGAATATCAAAGAGGACCCTAGCAGACCCATAATTCCCGACGATGGTGTTTTGAAGGACATGCTCTCTCCTAAACTTCAGGGCTCTCTATCATCAAGTCGTATTCCGCTTTATGGTTTCGGCATTCAAGACAACATCCCTATCCCCCCTGTCTTCTCAGGTCTTCTATCCCCTTGTTTGGATGCATCGCCGAAGTGCAGTAAAGCGAACCACTCATAGTCAGGAGAGATAATCTCTGATTCTGATCCGAAAGACACTTTTATTTTGAGAGGCTCTGTTAGAACTAAAATTTATCGGTACACTCAAGACATATCCCAAGTGACCATCCTCAAGAGTTACCCCTCCATGATCAACCTTTCTTGAGTGGATCCTGATGCGGGATGGATCCCCAGGCGGGATCTTCGTTCTGGTGGGATCTTCTCAGATGACGGGGCCTGGACCTTCTCAACCCATTATCATTTTTGGGAATTTACCAAGTCATTGGAAGCAATAAATTTGTACTCCGTAGTGTGGGCTTCCCAGTTTGTTGTTTACTCACCATCTTTGATCATGCTTAGCTGGCTCAGTCACTAGTGTTTGAGCTCTAACACTTTCTACCTCACCCACGGTGATTTTTTTATTAGTTTATGGGAAATCTACCAATTGGGAGGGCTTCTGATCATTGGGGAAATGTATGAAGAGTTTCTGCCCACTCCGGATGCATGGGACGATGTCGAATGGGTGCCTTCGTTGGCGAGAGACCTGCTAGTTATGATAGAGCGGTCACTGGGTCGGCCCTTGAGCGCCCACTCTCTTATCCCCTACAGCACCTGAATCAGGTTATTTCTGGAGGCCCCTGGTCCTGTACCGAAGGTCAAGCTCTCTGGGACTCACCCTTATCAATAATCATGAACTATCCCAGGTTCCTACTGTGCGATTCTGGAGGTGGGCGACTATCTTTCATAGGGTTATAAGGTGCACCCTAGTGTGCCACTTATGCTCATGATGGCAGGTATTTTCATCATCTTTTTGAGTAGGTGGCTATTTCAATATCGGGATATCATCCCAGGTGTCAGGGCTTGAACCTTGATGACGGAAGTTGAGCTAGAAGGAGGCCACCTAGTGAATTTGGTCATGCCCACTTTGGCTCGTATTTACGAATTACTGAGCCACATGTTGGAGGGCGGGTCACCCTATCATCTGAGTGGGCCATTTCTAATATGTCTGGGTAGTGTATCATAGTTTTTGTTATGATTATCATCATAACATAGTTATTAATCTCCCTAATCTTCATCCTACCCTACATGATATAGTTGGAGTTCGTCTGAAGTCCCTCAGCTCTGATTAAGTCATCAAGCTTCAGAGTGATTTATCCCAGTTCGCTTTCACTCCCTACCCTACTCATTCTGATGTCATGGTTTATGATAGCATGGGGATCTTAGAAGAGGGTTCGTAGATAAGTTCACTACGATAAGGGTTTTTATATGTGCGGATTTATGGGGTTTCTCTATGTGAGTTATACACCCCCATATCGTTTTTCTCAACAGTTTGGATATATGCAACTCCTGGTTTCCCTTCCCCATCCTCGGGCCCGAGGACTGCATCGGGCCACTCTCCTTCAATGGTGGTTGAGGTTGATGCTGGAGGGATCTGGCACAAGCATTCCCTTTCTTGACATAGGAGAGGTTTCTAGCCTGTCCTTGGAGTATGCGAGAATGTGGATAAAGCATTATCCAAATGGGATCTTGGGAAGACTGTCCGACAATTTCTCAAATTAGGGGTTACTGTGGCTATAGTGCTTAACGCACCTTCCTCTTCGTCTTTGAGGGAGGACAGATTGATGGCTTGTAGGTCGAAGCGGCTCTAGTGATCTTCCTCTTCTAGCCCTTATGTGACCAAAGTTCATACAGATCCAATCCTTTTGGATGTAATTGAGGATGATCCCATGACTTCGATCCCCCATGATGTAATTCCCGAATCCCCACCTATCGATACTGGATATACTAGCTTAACTCCCAAGCTCGAACCGGGGTTAGTGGATTCTGACCCTCCAACCTTGGAACCATATTCTAATGCACACTTGTTTGTATGGGCCACAATGCTAGACATCATTCCTGTGCTATCTAGAGAGTATACCAAAGACCCTCATGTCATAGCAGACCACTGAGTAGTGAGAAGTTGGGTCTGGCCCCAGATCTATGAGATTGTTATGGAAAATCCTCTGACTGATATGGAGACTAAAACTGAAGCCCTTTGGAAATGCTTCCTAGTCTTTGGGTTAGGTGGGTTCGACTATTAACAGCTTAATTTTCATGCTTTCTAGGTTTCCATTTCCCATAGGGAGGTTGCCACTACTGAACACAATCTCACCCACCTCGCTGCCTCTTATTGTGGGACTCATGATTTTGTGGAAGCTATGATAAATCTACATCAGCTGATAGCACTAGAGGCAATCTCTCAAGATCAGGCGACTACCATATCTACTGAGCTGTGTGAATGTGAAGCTCGAGCAGCGATGATGAGGGATCAGTTGTCATCTTTGACTGGCAACCTTGAAGCTACCAGGAAAGGGATCAGTGATCACCAAACGATGGTGAGGCGTACTCGTTTAGTGGATGAAGTTGAGGCCAAGGAGAAGGCCATGCTGGAGAAAACTCACAATAACCTTCACCGCATAGTTTCCTATCTGATGGAGAGAGTGATCCAGGCTCCATTGTGATTGTTAGAACTGTTTATGATAAATCTGTTTTACCTCTTTTGTTGCTGCGAAGGAGAGACTCCATCTTGTGTACGTCCTCCATTTTTTCCCAAATGGAATACAATCCACTATCAATATTTCCTTATGGTAAAATTTGACTATTACTGGAACAACTATTGTATAAATAACAACTCAATGAATCAGAATTAATCATAATTCTAGAAAAAGATGAAATAGAAACGAGCTCTAACTTTTTTCCTGGAGCATGGGATCTAGTGAGCATAGGTTGGCTATTTCTTGGGTTTTATAGAAAGACCCCCAGAAACGTTTTGTCTTTCCTGTTAATAAACCAATTTTTTCTGGGTCCATTTTTTTTTTACCCAGTGGGTGTGGCTCGGCTTTTCCTTAGGTCCCCCTTTTCTGGTTTTTGGCCTAATGGGCTTTGCACCACTTTTTTTGTGAGCGGTTTAAAGTCCTTCCAACAAAACTATCATTACTTATGTTTTAGGTCGAACAGCTTTGACCAGATATGGTGGGGTGAGGGCCCCGACGAGGCTGTGTTGATTAAATGATGTCTCAATACCTTTCAGATGCACGTGGGGGGAACCTGTTATAATTTAACGACATGCATGGCATGTCTCAAGGCATGGGAGTCGTATCGGCGTACAGTGTTAGGAAAAGCATCTCCTAAGGAAGACTTGACTTTCTTAGATAGACCAGGGGTGATCAATATGAAGAGCCGATGAGGGCATGGAATGAATAGTCATGGAATGGTTTCCTTATGTCAATGACAGTCTATTTATGATGGGTTGTGGACTTCATGGAAGTCCGGATTATAGAAACCACCATGGATGACTTGATGAATTATGAAAAACCACCAAGGGTGGATCAGAAAGGTTATGTGACATCTGAATGGGTTTGGGAACATCTATATGAATCAGGAGTGTGTACAAAAGGTCCCTTTCCTATGAATTTAGTTGGTGTAAAGGATAGATGGATCTTGGTGCAGTTTAAAGTCATGCATCTTGGACATTATTTAGAATGGAACAAATTTTCCTGGTTATCGGTAATCTTGTCAGAGAATTTACTGCGCATTCAGGAAGGGTAGTGAAAGAGGTTGGTAAACTACAGCTCAGAGGGTTTCCGAATCCCGGGATAGATATGGGAGCTCAGAGGCCAAGAGGCGTATGGAGAGAAGCAACACCTAAGGAAATATTTCCTATGGTAGACAGGCCAAGGTCGATCAAAATGAAGAGCTGCTGAGGGCATGATATGAATAGCCATGCAAAGGTGTCCTTTGGTCAATGATTATATTCTCCTGATAGCTGGGCAACTTCTGGGATGTTGAGACTCAGGACCACCAGGGGTGGCCTACAAGGGTTCAGCTCCTTCTGGGTACAGAGTGTGATTTATGAGAAGATAGCGCTTGGATACAAGAGAAACATCTGGGCTAAATTTCCTGGGAATGGGTGAATTCATCCCTTCTCACGCTAGTGTGAGATGGTGATTGGTGTAGGTCTGGCCCATGCACTGAGGGATGGAGGAAAGCTTCTATTCTTGATTGAACCCATGACATGTTTCGACCATGCAGTTTAACGTCATGCAGCGAGGACAGAGGGAATCTTAAATTATGTGCAGTTTAACGTCATGCGGTAAGGACATGGAGCATTATTAAATATACAATGCAGTTTAAAGTCGTACAGTGAGGATGGGGGAATTCATAAACCTGTGAAAATGTTTGTAGTTGGAGGCATTTCCATATATTTTTAATGCTTGGTCTTTACAACTTCACCCCAAGAGGCCAAGATATTTGTCCTGCAGTTTTAATTGTCATGTGATAAGAACCTTGTTTCAAAGGACACTATTTATTAGAATGTAACTCAACTTGAATATCTCGGCATGTCCAAGATGGGGAGAGGGATTGATGGTGTAAATCGTTGTTCCGAGGCTTCATGGTTAGGAAGAGTGTCGCCTAAAGAAATATTGCCTTTTGGTAGATGGGCCAAGGGCTATCAATATGCAGATCCACTGAGGGAATGGTATGCATAGTCATAAAAAGGTATCCACGGGTCGATAGCTTTCCACATTCGACTGCCATGAATGATTATGAGGATATGCGATTGTCTGGCCCACGAGGTCTGTTGTTTGATAAGGATGTATCTGGACATGTCGGGGATCTTCGTCCCCTATTGCTGTTAAAACATGAAGAGTTAACTGCGTTGATTTATCTTGCACATGATTTATACCTTTACTCTATGCAGTTTAATGTCATACGGTAAGGACAATGTACTCTTAGTTTAACGGTCGTAGAGTTCGGACCATTGGGTGACAATTACTATAATTACCCAAAGGTAAACTGAGTTAGGAAGCTCTGGTATACATTGAACAAGAGTGATAGAATGAAAGTGTAAACTGTAACTATGGAGTTTCCCATATCAGGAGTTATGGTATGGGGGCTCTAAGGATGGTAAGTGTACGGGTCTAGGAAGAGTACCACCTAAGGAAATTATGCCTTCAGTATACGGGCCAAGGGCTATCAATATGCAGATCCACTGAGGGAATGGTATCCACTGGGCCAGGATATAGAATTACGGCATCACTACGTATCCTGTGAGCGAAAGAATCAATCCATACATATTTCATTAAAAGATAATACACCTCATGCAGGTCTGGTCCATACACGGGGGGAAAAGGGCATTTTCAATATTTATTATCCATGCAGTTTAACGTCGTGTGGTAAGGATGAGGAATACACCCCTTGCAAAGATGGTCCGTAAATAGGGGAAGATGGAATTATTATTATTTTATTTCATTTGGGGGTTTCAGGGCCATGATGTGGAATTCTGGAATCACTACATATCATGTGAGGGCAGGAATCAAGTCGTATGTAGTTCTTTGGAAGGTAATACACCCCGTGCAGGTCTGGTCCATACACGGGGGAAAAGGGAATTTTTAATCTTCATTTAGGGGTGTCTAGGCTAGGATGTGAAATTCTGGCATCACTATGTATCCTATGAGGGAAGGAATGAAGCCTCAAATAGTTCTTTAAGGGAATACACCCCATGCGGGTCTAGTCCGTACGGGGGAAAGGGGTATTTTTAGCTTCATTTGGGGTGGTTCGGCCAGGATCTGGAATGTTGGGGTCACTACATATCCTACGAGGGAAAGAATCAAGCCGTACATAGTTTTTTAAAAGATAATACACCCCGTGTAGGTCTGGTCTGTACATAAGGGGAAAAGGGCATTTTCAATAATTCTTATCCGTGAAGCTTAACGTCGTGCGGTAAGGACGAGGAATACACCCCGTGCAGGGTTGGTCCATACACTAGGGAAGAGGGCATTATTTTTTTCATTAGGGGGTGGCTGGGAAAGGATGAATAATTCTAGTGTCACTATGTTTCCTGTGAGAGTTAGAATCAAGCCATATGTAGTCCTCTAGAAGGTAATACACCCCGTGCGGGTCTGGTCTGTACACGGAGGAAAAGGAAATTTTTTATCTTCATTCGGGGGAGGCTAGGCCATGATGTGGAATTATGGTATCACTACATATCCAACGAGGGCAGGAATAAAGCCTCACATAGTTCTTTAGAAGGTGATACACCCCGTGCAGGGTTGGTCTATACACGGGGGAAAAGGAGGCACTTTTAACATTATCCGGGGATGGCTAGGGCAAGATACATAATCCTGCCATCACTACGTATCCTACAAGGGAATGAATCAAGTTGTACGTAGTTCTCTGAAATCTGTGCAATTTAACGTCGTGCAGTGAGGAAGAAATACTCTTAGTTTAGTGTCATAGTGTTTGAACCATTGACGCTTGGAAGTTTAATGTCCTGCAGTTCGGATGATAGGTTCTTGGATGTTTAGCATCCTGCAGCTTGGATGATAGGTGTTTGGCAGTTTAGCATCCTGCAGCTCGAATGATAGGTTCTTGGCAGTTTAGCATCCTGCAGCTCGGACGATAGGTTCTTTTGATTATGCGAAATACTTCTTCAGAAATCTCTAATTTGTAGGAGCGGTAGTGAATTTCCCGTCCATGGTGATCAGGGCATATGATCCGTCAGAGTAGACCTTTTGTATAACATATGATCCCTCCCACTTGGGCACCCACTTTGGAGGGTTCTTTCTGGGTATCATTGGGGTATGGAGGACCAACTCCAGTTCTCCTTCCATGAAAGGCTGAAGACGATCCTTTTTATTAAAGGCCCGTGTGATCCGGTTCTAATATACTTCCAAATGGTGCAAATTGTGCATCCACTTCTCATCAAGTTGTTCCAATTCACCTATCTGTTTTTCAGATTTCTCATCATTGGATAAATGATCACAAAAGGCAACATTGAGCAAGGGAAATTGGAGCTCAATGGGCAGGACCACTTCTGTTCCTTATACTAATGAGTATGGAGTAGCCCGAGTAGCAGTGCAGATTGTGGTTGATAAGCCCACAATGCATGAACAAGTTTATCTGTCCATGATTTCATGTCTTTGTCCACCATTCTCAAGAGATTATTAGACATGATCTTTTTGAAATCCTCTATCTTTCCGTTGGCCACTTCATGGTAGTGGGATGGGTGGTTATCCTTGATACTATATTCTTGGTACAATTTCTCCAATTCAGAAGAGCATATGTTGGTGTTGTTATCTGTTAGTATGGTATGAGGGACACCAAATCTGGTGATGATATTGGTTTTCACAAATTTGACAATGTTTCGTGCCCCGACAACCTTGAAGGTTAAAGATTCTGCCCATTTGGAAAAGAATTTGGTTGCTGTGAGGATATACTTCAATTTTTTGTCCATGGAAGGAGGATATGGTCCCACGACATCCAATCCCCAGATGGAAAATGCAAGGAATAAGTGGACTGATGAAGTAATTCTGGGGGTTGGTGAATGAATTTGGCATGAATTTGTTATGAGTGACATTTTGTGGTAAAGATCATGAAATCTCGTGCCGCGGTTGGCCAATAGTACCCATGCCTTCGAACCTAATGGAAAGCATAGACCCTGACTAGTTTGATCCACATACTCCAGCATGCACATTAGTCATGACGACATCATTTTATTCTCCATCAATGCATTTGAGGAGGACTCCGTCGAGGCCTCTTTTATAGAGGACCTCATGGTGACCTGTGCCGCTGTATAGGACATAGTTGATTTCCCTTATATATCTTTTCTCTCGTTCAACCTTGTCTAATGAAAGTTATCCCCTTTGAATGAAGTTTTCAAGGGTGGTCATCCAGCCAGTGGACGGATCATATGGCTCAGGAATAGGACTAAATTCATTGATTTATTCTGTCTTATTCTAAACAAACCGCAAGGCCATTTGACATTGATCAATACTGATAATTGTTTCATCCTAGTATGGGTCAGCTAGGGTTGTGGCTGCATTAGCTAATGCATCAGCCTGGGCATTCTAAGAACGGGGAATATAGGTCAATGTTAGTTCTGTGGTTAATTCTTCCATTAACCCTTGGACATGGTCAAATAAGGGAATCAACTCCTCCTTTTTAATAGTGCAGTCACCATTGACATTCTTGATTACCAGTTCCGAGTCACCATTTAACTTAAGGTGTTGTACTTATTCCCGGAGTGCGATATCCAGGCCTGAAATGAGGGCTTGATACTCCGCCTCATTGTTCATACATCCTTCTGACAAGAGGAAGGAATATGGAAAGACTACCTTTTTTGGGGACATGAGTATTATCTTCATACACACCTTGTTAAATTTGGGATCCTCTATCCTCTTCCCTGTCGAGCTTCGGGATGCTCCGTCGAGGTACATTACCCATGTTGGGAACTCCTCTTGAACTGAGAATATGTCTTCATCAGGTAACTCGATGTCTGGTGCGGTGGTCCCTGTCGAGGGGTGCTCTGCCAAAAATCTACTAACGCCATGCCTTTGATCGATTTTTGAGGCACAAGTCGAATGTTAAACTATTGCAGGATGACTACCCATTGGGATAGGCACCCGGTCAGCATTGGATGGTTGAGGATGTACTTGAGAGGGTTACTTCGTGAGACCAAATAGACTTCATGATACTGTAGATAATGTTACAATTTTGGAAGTGCAAAGACCTAGTCCAGGAAAACTCTTCTTGATGTTTGAGTATTGAGTTTCAGCATCGATCATGGTTCGACTGATGTTATAGAGACTGTTTTCATTGCCGGTGTCAATTTTTTTGTGCGAGGAAGGCTCCCAGTGACCGCTCTGGGGCCGTCATGTATAGAATAAGAGGTCCTCCTTCAACCGAGGGCATGAGAACCAGAGAGATTAAGAGGTACTTCTTTAGGCTGTCGAATGCCTCTTGGAAATCATATGTCCATCGATACGTAACCCCCTTTTTCATTAACAATGTGAATGGAAAACATTTTCCCGCCAGGTTGTCTATGAACCACCTCATGTAGGCCAGTTGCCATTGGAATCCTCTCAACTCAGTTACATTGTGGGGAGGTGGTAAGCCAAGGATAGCCTTTGTCTTTTCAGGTTCGACTTCAATGCCATAGCGACATACAAAGAATCCAACGAGTTTCCCTGAGGTAACCCCGAAGGATCATTTCATAGGATTCATCTTCAAGCGATGTTGTCGAAGTTTTTTGAAGACAGTTTCAAGGTATGACAGGTGATCTAAGCATTGTCTTGATTTGAACAACAATTCATCCATGTAGAATTTAACAAATCTCCCTAAGAATAGTTTAAAGATAAGATCCATGGAGCATTGATATGTGGCGCCAGTGTTCTTGAGACCAAATATAATGACCCTATAACAGAATATTCCTCGAGCCGCCCTGAAGGTAGTGGCTTCTTTGTCTTTTTGGGCCATCCGGATTGGATTATACCCAGAGTAACCATCCATGAAAGAGAGAGCCTAATACCTGGCCGTTGCATCTATTAATAACTCGGTGATCGGGACCAGGAAATCATCTTTTGGGAAGTGCCGATTGATATCTCTAAAATCGATGCAGAAGCGGATTTGTCCATTTTTATTCTAGACGAGGACAATGATGGCTAGCCAGGTGGGGAATTAGACCTCCTGAATGAAGCCTTTTTTAATAATCTTATCAACTTCAGCATCTATTTTGGTAGCATGTGTGGGGTGCATCCTTCTGGTGGCTTTTTTATAGCCCCGATGGTCTTCTGGAAGACCTATGTAGTGTGTCTCCCCTTCGGTATCACGTCCCAGAATTTCTGTGTAATTCAAGGCAAAAACATCCCGATATTGCCTCATGAAAGAGGTATATACATCATGCTCTTGGGGAGAGATGGATGTACTAATGAGAGTGGGCCTCAGGTCTTCCTCGGTACCCAAGTTTATTTCCTTGAGCTCATCCAAAGTGGTAGAGATACCTTCCTCAAATGCGAGAGGTGCATCCCTGAGATCTTCTTTCTCTTCTTCCCCCACATTCTCATCTTCTTGATCTGACAGGGGGAGTGTTCCCGGAATGGGTCTTGGGAGTCTAGAGGTGAGGCATCGTGGGCATCCCTGCTCATGTATTCGTCCCCAAATTGAGGGTTATCGGTAGTTTCAGCATTGTCATGATCAACCATTATGGATGAAGTCATGGGGACAATTGATTGTGTTTTCGGGCAAGAATACCTACTCTCAACATGGTTGGTGGGTAGTACGTAGTCTCCACCAATCAGCTTGAGGGTGTCATCAAGAACCATATCTAGAAAATTTAGAGAAGGGATCTAGTCGATACCATCGAGCGAAGGCTTATTTTTTCCTTTTCTCATATAACTCGACATCAATGTAGTTTGACATAGTGAGCTCAAAAGGGGCCTTGTAAGCATGAAATGTCCCCCATTGTCCATTTATGAAATACTTGATACACTGTTGGTAGGATGAAGGAATGCCCATGTCCTTATGGAGCCACGACCTTCCAAGCAGGGCATTGAATGTTGTGTTTTTCCGAATCACCAGGAATTCCGAGTAGGCCACAAGGTCGCCAAAATGGTTTTTTATCTTGATTTGTCCAATTGGATTATGTTCAATCTTATCATAACCCAATAGTCTTTTGGCAGAGGGTATTTGGTCATTCTCACTATAGCCCAACATATGGAGCATCCGTAGGGGAAGTAGTTTAACTCTAGTGCCTTTTTCAATAAAGACTTTCCATATCTCAACATCATTTAGGGTGACAGACAGATATAGTGGTTTAATATGTCCTTTCATGATGGAATCATCATCTTGATCGGTTAAGGAAATCATCACATTGCATTCAGTCAGGTCAATCTCCGTCCGGTAAATCTCGATAGTGGCTACCTCAGCTTTAAACTCCTGGGGGCTGAGCAAGGCTTCTATGAGAACCTCCCTAAGATCTGATGACAAACTTAGGGCCTCTTGAATTGAAAGTTTGGATGCTACCGACCTGAGTTTCTTAAGGATATTGTACTTCTTCTTTAGTGGCTGGCGCTTCTCTGTTGGCAGGAGAGTTTTAGCAGGGAACGTGGGAGCTGGAATACATGACGTGGAGGGACCAGCCGCAGGGTTGGATTTCGACGGTGTTCCCACGTTCTGGGGACTCGTCCCGGCCGGTCTATTTTTGCACACCAGGCGGCTAAACACTTTCTCCTCCTCTGATGGGTACCACAGAATGATGGGGCCAGAGTGGCCGCTTGTGGAGGTGGAGGGATATTCTTTCTCCTGTTGAGTCTGTTGAAGGTCTCTCCCACAGGTTTCCGTGATATTAACGATTTGAGCCATGGTAAAACCATGGGGTTGGTTTCGACCGCGACTATGCCTCCCCTGGTATCCCCTGCTTCTGTGATTCCTCATCCCAGTCCCTTATATTGGGAACTTAGGTTTGTAACCATACCATTCATTAGGGAACAATTCCATTAGATGTATGACGTTGATGGAACCAAATATTAGCTCCTCATCATATGACAGGTCAACCTGGTCGGTTGTCCCGGATGGTGTCATTTGGTTGGTCGGTGCACGTGGCACCATGTTTGGGTGCATAAAATCTGACAGTTTTAGGGATATCTTTGGCCTTGTTGCAAACTTCTCCTCTTGCACATGTCTCCTCCCTTATCTATTATGCTGGGATGACCTGCTCGACGAAGGTTGTGAGGATGATATTGTTGATTTCATGACATTAGGGGCTATTGGAGGAAACACCGGCTACTGTAGTTGAGCTCAGATAATGCCCTGCTATCCATTGATAGTCTTCCGAGTCATCTGGTTATCAAATTTATACCCCTTCTTGCTGGTAACTTCCTTCCACCCCTACCCTTTGTCAGAGTCGACAGTAGAAATTTTCGTCACATCTGTTGGGGGTGGCCCTAGATCATCCTACACAGAGACTACCGTCCTTTGCAGGAGTTCATTAAAGATGAAGCATTCCTAGATATTGGGCCCCAACATTCGATGGTAGGGACAGTAATTTGTCCTGTCATTGCGGATGTCTTCTTCGAGCATCCTAGGCCCTGGGAGGTGGAGCAAGTTGCAATTCATGGTGGCGATGAAGTATACATGGACTTGGTCCTCTCAGAATGAGTATACTTTGTGTATTTGTTCCTCAAATTTTTTTCACTTCAACCCTCTCTGATCATCCCCCTTGGGCGGAGGCGACCACTGATATACCGAGGGGCCATGACGATTTGGTGGAGTCCTAGGCAGTAGAGTAGGAATAGGGGTTGGCATGAGCATGACAGAGGATTATTCAGCTCTAACTGTTCTCTTTGCAGGAGCCTCTGAGGCTATTCAGGACATCAAATTAGTCCGCTGCAGGGAGTCTTCAATTCTATGGGCAATGGCAGAGAGATTAAGGAATCTAGTGGTTCACTCCACTGGTACGGGCGGTGTTCGCAACTCATCTCAAAGGTTATCGATGCATATGTCCAACATCTCATCTTGGGGAATTGGCATGTTCAGATAGTAGGTTAGACCCTTCCATCTGGCAATGAAAACTAAGACCCTCTCATTCTCCCACTGTTTTCAATTCATGAGGTCACTGACCGTTGTTTTGGGCAGTGTTGAGCTGAAGTGGAACATGAACTGTTTCCATAGGTCTTCCCAAGATTTTATTGATTGAGTTGGCATATTTGTATACCAGAAAAAGGAAGATCCTTAGAATGTCCTCATGAAAAATCTGAGTTTCACTACTTCTTGTTGTTTCAGAGTTCCCATCATAGGGTCTCAATAAGATGCGGAATGCCTAAAATGTTTTTCTGGATTGCCAGATCCATTGAAAATGGGGAATATAGGGCTCCCAAAATTGGGCGTAGGAGTAGTGTTGCTCACCCAATCTTGGTAGGGATTTCTCTCTGGCTGTACTGGAGAGCGTCGACCTTATATTTCTTTTAGTCGAGCCATTAGTTCCTTGATGGTGCTGGCGAGTCATCGGTTTACATCCTGTTGGGACCGGTCTTGGGAAGGTGTAGCCCAGTGCATTTCTTGAGGATCCGGCTTGACCGGCACCAAGGGTGCATATGCCGTTTGTGACACCTTCGGAGGGCTCAGATGTACTTGTTCCAGTAGCATCCTAAGTGGAGGTAAGTCTTGGAATTCACCCGAATCCATTTTCAGGTAGTTGGATGGACCAGTCGCCTCCTTGGGCAGGGGCCCTGACCATGCCTCATTTTCCATGGAAAACCTTGGTCTTTGAAATTCACTTGCTAGGAGTGCAAGGTGTGGCTACTCTTGGGAAGCTCTTTCAATAAGAAGGATCCTCTGGAGTAGATTGGTGTTAATCCGCCTCAATTCTTCCATTTCCTCTTCCTGTCGAGCGAATCTCTCTTCAAGCATAAGTGGCTCATTTTTATCGAGAGAAGAAGGCGAGTTAAGGGTAATCATTCCTTTGTTCTTATCCTTGTTGGAGGCTCGTAGGGTAAGTGGAGGAGGGTTAACTAGAGGGGCGACCATATTTAGGGAGGCCTTGTGGTTCTGGGTGTGCACACTTGGTGGTTCGTTACGAATTATAGCATGACCGGAACCATTATATCCTGATCCATCCATATTTTCATCATCTTCGGTGCCACCTATGGGGTTAACTTATATGGCGTTGATGGATCCTATTTCGTGGTGGAGGAGATGTCATCTTTCAAGTAATAAGAGGATCTCCCACACCTTTTACTGTTTCTGCCCTTCCTATCCTGGGATTTCTTTAGGACTCCTTGAGGAAGGGTGACATAGAGAGTTCCTTGATTTGACCTTACGGTACGCCTCCCTCTTGAAGGGGATGGTGACTCTAAAGACGGGATAGGGCAGGAACATCCTCTTCTGACTGTCTTCCCTAGATGAGAAAATATTTATTCTCGTGGGGGAGTTTGTTGTTTTGGTGATAAAAATTCCCCCATCCCTGAGGGCTGGGGTTGGCTCCATTCCCTAGACATTGAGTCTCTTCCCGTTTTTATTGGTATTATGGAAGCATTTTTTTTAAAAAATTCCCCTAGCCTTGTAGGCTGGTGTTCTCCCTAGATTGAGGCAGTGGATGCTGTTATCGCTACTCGTCTGATTATGCGTGCCCCCATTTGGGGGTGAACTAGATCTGATGACGAGTTCACCTGTGAATCATTCCCCTCTTGGGAGGCAAGCAATAATTGCTGATTGGCCTCTCTTAGGCAAGAGGCCTATTGTCTGCTTTTGGTGGCCTGATTTAGGAGTTCGTGAATGTTGTGTTTCTGTCGGGCCTAATGCTTCTGGAACTTACTCAATGCCTATCTTTGTTGTGTGAGTCCCCTTTCCCGAAGAGGTAGACCACTTGATTGCTATCTTGACATGATAACATTGCAAGACATTACGCCGAATGTGTTCTTCTGGGCGGGGAGCGTAGTGAAATGCATAGATCCATGTTCTCCCCATCCTCTGATATGGAATCCCATCTGAGCGTCACCAATGAAGCTGCATAACTAGTGTAGTGCATGGAGGCAAGCTAAATCAAGGATTCCTTTATGTTTCACAGGTCGCGATTGCTGTGCCGAAGGAAGATCTTCCAGGTCGATGTGACTCCGGAGGTCTTCTATTGTCTTGACATGGTCTACATAACCATCATAGGGCTTGAAGCATGATTTATGCTGGTGGATGGTGGTCCATATAATGGAGCGGATGTCGTGTACACATTCTTATGACAACTTTCTAGGTATGTGGAATTGAGAGGTGGTCGTGGGCCAAAAAAGAACTGGTATATCATCTCTGGATAGTCATTTCATCAGGTGCAACATGTTAGCATACTCCTCCGTTATTGACTTCTCTACCTGGTCAGCTCAACTGAGATGCTCACCGATATTGTGGTTAGAGGCAGTGTGGCCGGTAGGTATTGAATTGTCAAGTGGGAGATTCTGAGGTGGTTTAGAAGATGAATGTGGCCCTGGACCATCTTCTGATTGAAGAAGGGTGTCGTTGGTTACTAGCTGGGAATCTAACTTACCCAATCCCATCCTTCTGAGTGCCTCTCCATATGAGGTCTTTTCTGTGATTGATTAGGAAGGGGGAGGACCTTACTGTCAAAATGATATGTCACTATGGGGAGGACTTTCACAATGGTGGTCGTAATGGCAAGAACTCCCATTATAGCTGCTGCATGGAGAGAACCTGTGGGGTACACCCTAGGGAGGGCCTTCATAATGTACTCCAAACAGGGGAGGGCCTTCTCATTGATCAGCCTCGTGGAGGGGAAGGACTCCTCTATCCATCTCATAATGGTAAGGGATACCATTACTACTTGACGCCTCACTGCATAGAGGACTTTTACAGTGCATACTTTGGGGAGGTCCTCCAAGGCGTGTAGCGTTTTTATGGGGAGGGCCTTCGTAACAACGACCATCATAGTGAGGATGACCATCATGGCTTGACATTCGATTTATATCCTGGGGAGGACCTTCAAGACACACTGCGATAAGGGGAGGACCTCCTTGTTGCTTTGGGCCATTTTGGGGAGGAATTTCGCAATGGCGGTCATGGTGGCAAGGACTACCATCACAGCTGCCGAAATGGCGAGGACTACCAACATAGCTACTGTAGGGAGAATGTCTGTGGGGTAAACCCTGGAGAGGGCCTTAAAAATTTACCATAATGAGGGGAGGGTCTTCTCATTGTTGAAGTATCTATGGGGAGGTCCTCTATTATCAGGGTGGTGAGGACTACCACAGTGATTTGATGCCTGGATGCACGAAGTTTCGTTGCAACATAACCCATAGGGAGGAAGTTAAGGGCAGGCCTCGACAAGGGGAGGTCCTTATTGTCATGATGATATTTCACTGCAGGGAGGGCCTCCATAGTTATGGCTACGATAGTGAGGACTACTTTCATAATATGTTGTCCCACTACACAGAGAGTGTTTGTAGTGTATACCCCGGGGAGGACCTTCAGGGTGGACATCAGCAAGTGGAGGGCCTTCTTTATAGAGACCCGAAGCTTGACGTACATGGACATTACATTACTTTTTTGGAATACTTAGTACATTACAAAAACACACACACAAGGACCGTAATAGTTTAGTGTCTTTGGAAACTCGGAATATAATCTTCTAATCGTGGTGAAAGATCTTCAATATCTCCCATAAAGATCTTCCTTTTTTTTACCTAAAACCTTTATTTATATCTTGGGGAAAAGAAAACATAAAAGGGTGAGCTCAAATGCTCAGTAAGGGTAAACAAAAGAAATATCAATCACATCATATTCATAAGAACATAACTTCTGGAAATCTTAACCTGCAAAAGAGATCATAATTTCATAACATAGGATAAATCATAGTAGTGAAATGAAATCCCAATAATCATAACATAAAAAATGAAAATTTGTGGCATACACACATAATCATAGAAAATCCTATCTTATTAGTCAAGACTCATTTCCAAGACTATCTTAGTGGACAAATTCCCTTTCTGAACTGAGTTCATTCCTCGTTTCAGTCCAGTTTCACTGAACTGGTATAACCTACCGTTCCAGCCATGTCTATCTCATGAGATATAAAATCTTTACCCAATGAATTGGAGGGATATATAGGTCCCACCCATCTCAAAATGATACCATTCTTATGTGTGCCACTGTTGACGCTCCTATTCGTCACAGAATCTAAAGATCGGAAAAGGGAATATCTGAGCTCAAAGTGATTTCAACCTTTGAAGAAAATATCAAAAATCGACAAAGGCATGAACAGAGGATCAAAAGCAAATGCACTGCGCAAGTTTTATCATTGTCGCGCAAGTACACTTGCGCGACACACTTGGTCACGCATGTGACTTGCGCGACCTAATTGGTAACCGCCCGGTAACCGCCCCAGGTCTTCTTTTGCCTATAAATAGACCCTGTGGGCCCCTCCTTAAAGAGGATCTTTTTCCAGAAACTCGGATTGAAGCTCCCGACACCCAAGTCTCTTCTCAAAGCTTCCAGAACACTTCTAAGGTAATTTTTTACCTAGAACGGAAGATCTAAAGAGAAGAAGGAAGGCCTAATTGTTGAAACTTATCAAACACTTGCGCGCCAACTTATTTCCTTCAATATAACTTGCGCGTCCCTTTTCTGGAAGAACCTCAAGAGGATTCTAAAGTGATTAAAAAGAAGTCGCTCAAGTATTTCAATTCCGATTGAGAATAGCGCAAGTACCCCTCATGTCGCGCAAGTATACTTGCGCGACAAATATTTGCGCGCCGCCGCAATACTTGCGCGCCTTCCAAGACTTGCACGCCCATTCCTTTTTGGGTGCCTTTTCTGCCCATTTCACCCCTCTTAAAGCCATTTCACCTTTCCTATTCAAGATTCAGTCTTCAAGATACTCTTCGAAGCCATTTATGGCATGATTTCTTGATTTACTTCCTTATCTGAAAGGAATTCTATGGAATATCTCTCAAAACCTAGTGATTTAAACATCTTTATGTCACCAAAGATTGAGAGTTCATTCATTCAACCTCATCCTTTAAGATGAGAGAATCCTTAACCTGGGTCTCCTTTTTAGGAATAATCCCCAGTTATAGTCCTTTAAATTTGGGCATCCTCCTCAGGACTAAGCCCCAAACCTTAATTCCCAAACTTGGGCATCCTCCTCAGGACTAAGCCCCAAACCTTAATTTCTTAACTTGGGCATCCTCCTCAGGACTAAGCCCCAAACCTTAAATTCCCAAACTTGGGCATCCTCTTCATGAGTAAGCCCCAAACCTTGATCCCTAACCTGGGTCTCCTTTTCAGGAATAAGACTCAGTCATAACCTTGGGCTTCCTTTTCAGGAATAAGCCCCAAGTCCCCTTAAATTTCTCTTAACCAGTCATAAATTACCTTTGATTTGGGTTTCCTTTTCAGGAATAAAACCCAATCATAAGTCCCCTCCTAACTTGGGCATCCTCCTTAGGAGTAAGCCCCAAGATTAGAGTATTCAAATCTCCATAAAGCACATATACCTTTATGGACCCTGTTCTTGGATTTTCTCCCTAAAAGTGAATCCTAAACCTTCATCTATCTGGGCAGTCATCTATACATAAGCCCCAAAACAAATTCTTATGATTGCATCTTTTATGGCACAATTGTCTAAATTTTACCAATACCTCTTGTTTCTCACACCGAGCATGACTCACGTGAGCTTAGAGTGTAAAAGTAATTATGACATTCATCTTTGAGCCATCAATCATAAACATCATACTCCATTACTCGAACTACGTGGGTTATGATTCCTTTTCCAAAACAAAGGATACGTAGGTAGCCCATTTATGGGTTCGATCCCAACTTTGAAATAATCCCTGTCCTTCTAAATGACGATAAACTTCAAGCGCCCCACTGAGTGGCTTTAAAACCAGCCTGGTCATCATAATGACCAAGAGATTTTTTTATAAATATTTTGAAGGATACCATTGACTAAGAATCTCTAAACAGATATAGATGATTCTCTATTGATGAAGAACCTCGAATACATATAAAAGATTCTCTAAAATTTCTTGCATATTTAATCATTGATTGTTAAAACTAAAGGAAAACTCATTTTATACTTGGTAATGTAATAAGGATTCACGAACATAACTTAAATCTATAAAGAGAGTCTCGGAGTAGACAATAATTCCCCTCAAAAAGGTGTGATGAGTCCGACCTCCCATCCTCTCGACCAATGCAAATTTCTAAGCCTCATTAGTCCACAAGCTAATGAGCGCCTGCCTTTGGAAAGTAGGTCCAAACGGATGTGGAATCATTGGATGTTTCCGGTTCTACGAACAAACCCGTTAGAAACCGATCGGAACGTTTGAATCTCCCATCCAGGAGGTCATCCCCGGATTCCGTGCGAAACAAAAATGGTGAACCCGGCGTGAATCCTTAACCAAGTGAAAGTGATGTTCTTCTTATTTGTTAGGCCCCTTGGGCCAACAAAGCAATCATTGACATGTGCTCATCCAAAAGATGCAGTGGCCAGATTCATCTTGATTATGTCTGTTATATGGAACAGGCACTCTTTTCTCAAGATCTTCTGCAAAATGGCTTTCCTTAAATTCACCCCTGTGAATACTGCTGCTGTGAACACCTCTACTGTGAGGTCTGCTGCTGTGAAAACCAATGCTGCTACTCCTGCTGGAACGTCATCCGCTCTGAGGATGACATCACCAACTCAGCGTCTTCAACGCTGTGTTTCTAATGCACTGGTTAAGGAGTACCATCGCAACGGTACTATCCCAACTCTGGAGGCCGCTCGTCAAGCCCTCCAAGTTAACAATTCTACCTGGTCGTCCGGACAACGGCGACCAGCAATCAAGAAGCAGGCGGTGCTGACTACCGTCTCCAACCGTTTCGGGTCGTTATCCCCGGAACGCAATTTCCATTCACTCCCTTACTCTGAGGAAGTGAATGAGCAGGTCCCTCAGGGCCTTAATTCAAAAAGACAGGAGTCCTTCCCGAGGGCTCCCATCAACAATGGCCGCCAGACTCGTGCGGTAGTGCGCCCTCAACATGATGAGGGTACCATCTCCAGGCATTCAGCTCAGGTTCCTCGAACCCGAGCAGACAAGATGAATCACCAGAGATGGAATCTGGTTAACAATAGGCTGGTTGTCATCCCTACCATCTCCGGAGAAGTCCACCAACCTAACTTGGTGGCAAACAACGAGCAGGCACACACACCTGCCCGTTTTAATTCCGCTGTCCAGCAGACTCGTCTGGCAGCATCAAGCCGATCCCGCCAGGCAATTCCGGCGGAGTACTGTAGGCAGGAACATACACCTGCTTATACATCACCAGTTAGTCAGTAGGCTTGTCTGACTACATATGATGGATCTCGTCAACCGCGTTTGGCGAAGTGTAAACAACAGGCACATACACCTGCTAATACTAATCAAGCCTACCAACAGTCTCGTTTGGTAGCGCACGGAGAAGTCAGTCGGAAAGTCCCGACGACAAACAGGAGGCAGACTAAACTCTCTACCTCCACACTTGAGTACTGTCAGGATTCACTGACAGTAAAAGGATGACAGGAGCAGGCACATACACCTACTCCAAGCCCGGAATGGACGTATATCCCCGTTCCGGCAGCTGAAGTCACCAAACATATTTTGTCAATGGTGAAAGAGCATAAGCAAATTCCTGCTCATATTCTGGATGCTTGCCAGGATATCATAACAACTTCAGCATCATCTCAGGGACAGACACATAAATCTATCCCTAGCAATGGAGTGACACATCAACGATTCACTCCGGAACAGACACACACATCTGTTCCAGTCCAAGAGGGTTATGGGGCATACTCCCCCATATCATACGGACAACCAAGTCCGGCACATACACTTGATTTGAGCGATGATTGTCAGCCTAACCTGACCATCTTTCCTGATCAGGCACATACACCTGCTCAGAGCAATCACTTTCGTCATCAAGTGATTTCTAAAGCGAGTAAGAAGGCATCTAAGAAAAAGATCCGCCCAGCACAGTCAGGAGATCAAAGGCCAATCTGCAACCAAGCCTTGCTCGATGATGGAGTTCTTGAAGCCCTCAGACATTTATCTGTCGGAATTCAAGATTCTACTCCCTCAGTTCCCAATAACGGGAACATTAATTCTGAAGGTCTTCAACAGACACTTCCTCATGAAGACTTGCTTTATGAAAATTCGGTCAATCTTGAAGTTTCTTCTTCAGATGAGAGCCACAGGAACCCTCTGTGTGGTCAGAAGACCAAGGAGCAAGAGATTTCATCTTTTGCTGTAACCCATCATGAAGGTCCTCCTCATGGTGATGAACTTCGCTGCGAAAGTCCTCTCCGCAGTAGTGATTCACATTGTCTCGAAAATTCTTCAGAAGGCAATGTAGTGACGAGAAAGCCCTCCTATCTCGAGGCACTTGCAAACGTAAAACCAGTCATGTCTGAAGCTTTACTATCGGTAGGTGAAACTCTTTCTCCATCAGAAGATAGCTTGGGGTTCAGGTTATTCTCCGAACCATCCCTGGGTCATTCATCTTCCGACATGAATAGTGATATCTCTACCAATCTTGTTGAATCCGATGAAGCAACAAGGAAACACCAACTATGGTCCAAACAGGTAGAAGAATCTTCATTCAATGATAAAGAGGAAATGCTGAACATGAGGAAAAAACTGGCAAAAGGTGAAGTACCAGTCATGTTTTGGCCTTTGGCTGACTCCCAGTACGACATTCCAAATATGTTGACGGATGATGGAATCCATGATATTCGTCTCAACATATGGAAAACTCTTTGTCAATTGAAGAAGAAAGTATTATCTTACAGTGATTATGAAAATCATCTTAAGATAATAGAAGGGTTACAACGCCAGATTGATTTGTCATCTCTATCAGTATCTCGGTATCCGAAGGCTGAAAAGCAACAGAGAACCCTTCAACGTTCATGCCTTGGCGCACTAAGAAGATTGCGTCAGTTAATTTCCAATGCTCCGTCTGATGTTCATATCAGAGGATGGGGTGTTCACGGAGCACTACATTTCACAGTGCTTTCCGGTCAGCAAAGCCCGCCGAAAATGGTCTCATGCAATGTTATTGCCCATGGACGGCCACAGTCAATGGGCTTTGTTCATAATCAAAAGCTTGCTCAAGAACAAGCTTCAACTAGTTCCTCTCAAAATCAAGTATATAGAGAACAAGTTGTTGAATTGCTCATACATCGAGCAGGCGAGAATATTGCACAAGCCTCTCGTCTGGAGCAAACACGTCATCAAATGACGGAAGTTTCGGAAATCATCCAACGGTCTATTGAACCAGGTGATAAAAATGGATACAGGTTAATGCATCCAGCTAATTTCCGAACTAAGATTCGCAAGATCAAGAGAGATTTCAAGAAGATCTCAGACATAGCATGTCAAGAGACACCCCAGCTTGCCAGACTGGGGACTTCTCTAACCCAACCCTCAGAGTCAACGAATGGGATTCGAGGAGTTGAGCGGAAGTAGCAGGAACACCCCCAGTCCACCGGACTGGGGACTTTTTCAAATTCTCAATCCCTCCCTCAGAGAAAGTCAGTATTTTCTCGATTAGGGAATAAGCCTCAAGAGGAACGAAGAGCCAAGCTATCAGGAGATTCTCTCCAAGTGACGGTTTTCCAAGAAGTTCCTGAGGGATCAAGTCAACGGAATTCCATGTCTCATCATGGACATAGAAGAAGACAATATCACAGAAATGCTGATAGAATGGATTCCATGCAATATGCATCCATTAATGTCATCAATGCCGTTGCTGCTGATTCACCAGAGGAGGCTCAATCAGAGGGATCAGACGAAGAGGTTCCTGCTCAATAATTTGCGCACACAGACCTAAATGAAGAAGGTGTGCATACACGTAATCAAAGGCTTACCCAAAATCTGGGTATTCCTTCAAGTAACCCACTTCCCCCTCTCCGAAAAGGATCCAATAAGGGGAAAGGAAAGAATCAGGTTACTTCTCAACCTTCCTCTGAAGGAGGTCAATCGCTCTCATTAGAGCAAAGGTTTGCACAACAGGAGGAAGAAATGAAAGAATTAAGAAGGTTGAATGCAGAACTACTTCAGAGTAGTCTTCTTCTTAAGAATGCTGAAGTCCGACAGCCGAAGGAATTTGTTGTAACTACTGAGATGGATCAAGAATATCCTCCTTTATCAGTACACCCACAGAGGTCTAATCCTACGGGTCAAACGCAACAACGGTTGGCAGCACTACCATCAGTTGCAGCACCAACCACCACGTCTGTCCAAGCTCCATTCATTGCACCTACCCAAAACCAAGTTCAACCTGACGTTTCTCAAAAGTTAATAACTACTATTGAGTCATTAATAGCTCGGTTAGAAACTATGGAAGGGAAATGGGCGCAAGTTCAACCTGAAAAGAAAGTTTACCCTGAATGGGTAGATTCAATTTCTCCTCCATCCAGTTTTGGAAACCCTATTTTCCCTACTTTCAATGGATCAGGCGACCCTGAACAACATTTGACGCATTACGTATCTTGTTGTGATCCTATGATGGGAACTCCAGAGCAGCAAGAAGCAGTGAAACTCAGATGCTTCGTGCGAACCTTGCAAGGACCAGCTTTTGTCTGGTATACAAGCTTGAAATCCCGGTCAGTCATCGGATGGGAGGATCTTCGTCAAAAATTCCTTCTTCAGTTTAGCTCAACTTTTCCAAAAACGACAGTTTTCGATCTTACAAACTGCAAGCAAAGGTAGAATGAAAGAGTCTCTGATTTCATTGCTCGTTGGAAGGGATTAACGTATTCCTTGAGTTTATCACTCCCTCAGGAGGAATTGTTGCCAATCTGTGTGGCAAATTTGCGTGACGAATTACGCACGCCATTGATCCCTGTAAAATACACAGGAGGGTTTGGAGACCTTACTTCAATCGCTCAACAGATTGAAGATTCCCTTATACAGGCTAAGGTTAAATCTCGTGTAATTCCATCAGCTCCAGGAAGAAGAATGGGTAAAGCAGAAACTGCTACAGTTATGCTTAAACAGACACCTGTACCTATTTCTACTTCAAAACCTTCATCTTCTCGAAGGGCTCCACCTCCTGAACGCCAACAACAAAGGTTGTTTCGTCCAAATGATCAAAAAGATCAACGATGAAAACAATTTGAGGATATGAAGAGTAAAACATACTCTTTCCGAAGTGAGCAGGTTCTTGGTTACTTCATTTCAGCTCTGGAAAATAATCTGGTTCAATTACCAGTGCCCAAGAGGCCAAACAAGGAAGAAGATGAAGACCGTCCCAATTATTGTCCCTTTCATCAAATGTTGGGGCATCCCATCCAGGAGTGTTTTGTCTTTAAAGACCTCCTGCAAAAGATGGTCGATTTGGGACAAGTCAAATTGAAGGGTTCTTCAGCTCATGTAGCGTGTATTACCGCTACAGATCCAGAGGAAGGAGGCGAGTGGCAGGAAGTCAAAAGCAAAACTGCGAAAAAATATGATGATTGGTTGGTCAGAAAGACAATCAATCAGACCCATTCCATTTTGCGAACACAATTGAAGAAGCCAATTGTGTCTCCTACAAAAGCTGCAGTAAAGCCTCCATCAAAAGACAAATCCTCAAAAGGGCAGAGCAATTCAAAGAAGAAAGAGGAATCAGAAGAAGATGAGTATGTATCAAAGCCTAAATTGTCTTTGACTTTGGCAGATTTCATGCCATCTACTTCAAAGCCACGGGCACCGCCCTATCAAACGGCACAGCCTAAACAGGCTAACCAGTCTTGATAAGCCTGAATTCCCTGTAACAAATAAGGGAATCCGAAGAGGTTCTAGAGGTTCAGGATATAGGGGAAGACATGGATCTTTCCGAAGCCACTACTCTAATTCTACCCCTACTAGCACTGTATACGCAGCAGAAACTCGTGGTAGAGCCCTTCAGCAAGCTCAAAAAGAACAAGCAAGTTCTTCTACCGATGGCCAACTCAGTTTTGGCACAGTTATTTTGGAAGACCGATTAAAGGTTCCATCTTATTTATCTCAGAAAGTAAATGGATCTAATCAGTCTAATCTTCCAAAAACTAGGATGTTTCCAACTTCAATACAAGATGCATCAGCTTCCAAAGCATCTGCTTCCAAGGTACCTGCTAAACCGCATATTCCTATTGGGAAACGCAGGCCTCTAGATCAAAAGTATGATATATTGAAACACTTGGCCCAAGTACCAGCCAAATTATCAATTTTGGATGCTTTGAATCTATGAAGAGATCTTCGGGAAGCACTCATCGAAGCTTTGTCAAGTCCTCAGGAGTTTGAAGCTGAAATTGCTGCAGCTGAAATTTATCACATAGAGAATAATCCTGCAGAATGTCATGCAGTGATATCTTTTACTGATAAAGATGAAGATGATGTTGTGCATGGGCACATAAAACCTTTGTACTTATCTGGCAAAGTCAATGGTATAGATGTTCGAAGAGCTTTTATTGACAATGGTTCAGGAGTCAACCTCATGCCCATTCGCACACTTCGTCGATTGGGCCTCACGGAATCTGATTTATCTCCTTCTACCATGATGTTGCAAGGATATGATAAAAATGAACAAGAACCACTGGGAGAAGTTACGCTCAGAACTCAGTTTGGAGATCTTGTTTCCAATTCGGATTTCATGATTGTTGATCAAGACTCAGCTTTCAATATCTTGCTTGGAAGACCCTGGCTACATCAGCATGCAGCTATTCCGTCATCATACCATCAATGTCTCAAATACTGTTTCGATGGTCAAGTTGGAACATTGTATGGTGATAAGGCCCCGTTCAAGACATGTGAGTCTCAATACATTGAGGCGGAATTTTATCACATGAAGGGAAGAGAAAAATTTACAATGAAGGAAATTACCAATGTTAATGCTCCATATGGTTTGGAAAAAATTCCAATAAATCAATTTTCACATGTGAGTACAGATTATGTGTTACCTATCAGTCAAATTGAAAAAATAGGCCCAAATCAAAATACTCTTATGGAAAGATCCATAATGTCAATTACGGCAATCGAGCCAGACAACATGGGAGAAATTGGTAACTTACCAAGCAGTGATGAAAGCATAAGTGGTGACATTTTCATTTCGTCTACTGAAATCCAACAAGTCTATACTTCGCTAATCAGGCCAGAAGAAGTTATAGCAACACCAGAGGTGAATAATGATGTCGATTCTCGATCCATCATCTCCTCTTTGATTCCCAAAGAAGACCCTTTATCATCAATAGGGCCGGAAATGGAAGCTTCTTCTTCAAAATGTGAAAATTTTGACATTTCTTATGATCATGAGAATTTCATTATTTCATCTACTTTGCAAGTAGAAACGGAAGAAATAACACATGATGAAGAGGAAGAGGAAGATCTTAGAGATGCTCCTCCAGCATTTGAAGAGGGTATCTCTACCACTGTGGATGAACTCAGAGAAGTAAATCTGGGTACAGAGAAAGATCCACGCCCCACTTTAATTAGTGCGGCCATGACCCTTGAAAAACAAGAGATTTATATTTCTTTTCTAAAGAAAAATAAAGATATTTTTTCTTGGAATTATACAGAGATGTCTGGCCTTGATCCTAATGTTTCCACCCATCATTTGGGTTTGCCAAAAGAACATCGAGGATTCAAGCAAGCCGCGAGAAGAACACACCCAACCTATGCTTCCAAAATCAAGGCTGAAGTGGATAAGCTTATCAAAGCTAATTTCGTCAGAGAAGTTCAATATCCCAAGTGGTTGGCTAATATTGTCCCTGTAAAGAAGAAGAACGGACAAATTATGGTTTGCATAGATTTTAGAGATCTTAATCGGTATTGTCCCAAAGATGATTTTCCAGTTCCGATTATAGAACTCTTAATTGATGCGACGGCTGGATATGAAGTACTTTCTTTCATGGATGGATATTCTGGATATAATCAGATCTGAATGGCCCCAGAAGACGAGGAATATACAGCCTTCAGAGCTCCTCAAGGTGTGTTTTGTTACCGGGTGATGCCCTTTGGTTTAAAGAATGCAGGTGCAACATATCAACGCGCCATGCATCGTATCTTCAAACCTTTTCTAGGGAAATTTGTTGAATGCTATGTAGATGATCTGGTGGTTAAATCCAAACAACGTTTTGATCACTTGGCTGATTTGGAAGTCGTATTCCACAAGCTTCGACAACATAATTTGAAGATGAACCCCTTAAAATGTGCTTTTGGGGTAACCTCAGGAAAATTCCTCGGCTTTGTTGTACGCCATCGTGGTATTGAAGTCGATCCTGAGAAGACCAAATCAATCCTTGGTATGTCACCTCCTCAGAATTTGAAAGAATTAAGAGGACTTCAAGGACACTTAGCCTATATTCGGCGTTTCATCGCCAATTTGGCAGGCAAAAGTTTACCCTTTACCAAATTATTGAAGAAAGGAGTCACTTACCAGTGGACTGAAGAATGTCAAGAAGCATTTGATATTCTCAAGAAATACCTCTTGAGTCAACCAGTACTCATGCCACCTGTTGAAGGTAGGCCTCTTATCCTCTATGTGACAGCTTTAGAGCGATCATTAGGTGCCTTTCTCGCTCAAAAGAATGATGCTGGGAATGAAAATAGTCTCTACTATCTCAGTAGAACTATGCTTGAAGTAGAAACCTGGTATTCGAGTATTGAAAAGTGCTGCCTAGCATTAATCTTTGCAGTTCAGAAACTGAGACACTACCTGCAACATCACGAGGTCCAATTGGTATCTCGTAATAATCCACTCAAATTCATCCTTAGTCGTCCAATGCTTACAGGACGTCTGGCAAGGTGGGCGGTTATTCTGCAGCAGTTCGACATTCAGTATGTGTCTCAAAAGGCAATTAAGGGCCAAGCTCTGGCTGATTTCCTGGATGAACATCCTTCAGTAGAAGACACGCATTCAGATATCGAACTCCCTGATGAGGAAGTTTTCTCTATTCAAGAGAGTCCTCAAACATGGGAAATGTATTTTGATGGTGCTTCTAGAAGCCCAACAGGAAGGAAAATGGAAAATCCTAAATTCAACAAAGTTGGTTTAGGAATTGTGCTCATTTCTCCAGATAAGGCAGTGTTACCTTATTCCTTTTTGTTGTGGGAAGGTGGTACCAATAATGAAGCTGAATACCAAGCTCTCATTGCAGGCTTGGAGTTAGCACTTCAAGCACAAGTGAATCACTTAAAGGTGAAAGATGATTCAGACCTAGTAATCAAACAAGTCAATGGGGATTATGCCATCAGAAAAGAAGAATTAATCCCTTTGTATGATTACGTCAGAGAATTAATGTCGGAATTCCCTTCAGAACCGACATTTTCTTATGTCCCAAGATCACAAAATGCTCAAGCTGATGCACTGGCTAATATAGCCACAGCTTTAGCAGATCCAAATCGGGACGAGACAACCATCGGTATTGCCCACCGTCGTGCAATTTCACCTTATGTTCAAGTCAGAACAGAGGAAATTAATGAAATTAGTCCCATTCCTGAACCGTATGGTCATACTACAGGATGGATGTCACCTATCAAGGAATACCTTCAAAATGGAACACTTCTACCTGATAGAGCCGAGAAAGAACAAATTCGGCGACGTGTGGTCAATTTTACTCTTTATGATAGTCCAAACCACCTCGAGAAAATTCTCTAAAAATGTGGTTTTGATGGAGTTCTCTTCAGATGTATTGATGGTGAAGAGACAATGGCTGTCATAAAAGAAGTACATGCAGGAGTCTGTGGTGCCCACCAGTGTGGACATAGATTGTCTGATCAAATTCGAAGGCTTGGATACTTCTGGCCTTCAATGATACAAGATTGTGTTAATTTCACAAAGAAGTGTCATTCATGCCAAGTATATGCCATCTTCATTCATCAACCTCCAGAGTTGCTTCATACAGCTAAATACTCATGGCCATTTTCCACATGGGGAATGGATGTGGTGGGACCTTACCCTTCAGCTACGGCCAAGCAGTTTAAGTACATTCTTACTGCTACTGATTTCTTTTTCCAAATGGGCAGAGGCAGTACCTCTCAAAGAAGTCAGTTCTAAATGCATTGTTAGCTTCATCAAGTCTAACATCATTACTAGATTTGGTGTCCCTCATACCATATTGACGGACAACGGCACCAACTTCTGTTCTTCTGAGATAAAGAAATTGTATCAAGAATACAACATTAAGTCCAACCATTCATCTCGATATCATGCAGCGGCTAATGGCCAGATAGAAGCCTTCAACAAGACTCTTTCAAATATACTGCAAAAGATGGTGGATAAAGATAAGAGGTCATGGCCTGATAAACTCTTTCATGCTTTATGGGCTTATCGGACTACCACTCGCAATGCGACGCGTTCAACTCCATATTCATTGGTATATGGAACAGAAGCAGTCTTACCAATTGAAGTTCAATTGCCCTCACTCAGAATAGCCATTTGTGATAAGTTATCTACAGATGAGAAATCCCAAAAGCGGTTGAATGAATTGGAACGGTTAGATGAGAAAAGATTGTGCACTTTGCACCACTTGGAAATCTATCAGAATCGGATAGCACGAGCTTTTAACAAAAAAGTTCGTCTTCGTTCGTTCATTCAGGGATAATTGGTATTGGTTCTCAGAGCACCAATGATACCAGGAAAGAAGCCTCCCAAGCTGGAACCAAAATGGGAAGGACCTTATTCAATACATAAGGCCTACTCCAATGGAGCGTATTCTCTAATCTCAATGGATGGAGAACACATCACGACTCCAACCAATGCCAGATTTCTGAAGAAATATTTTGTATAAACAAAAAATATGGTCCCCAGAACCAAGACTTACAATTGGTTCATACAGCAAAGGTCCGGTATGACCTTAAACTATACAACAAAGGTCCAGTTTGACCTTAAACTGCACCATGGTCCGGTATGACCTTAAACTGCACCATGGTCCGGTATGACCTTAAACTGCAACTATGTCCAATATGACGTTAAACTGTATTATGTCCTATCTACATGACATTAAACTGTATAGAAGTTCCATAATATGTCCGAGATGAAATTAAACTATATTTTTGTCCTAGCAACATGACATTAAACTGTGTGGCACTTTCATCGTCCAGCATGACGTTAAACTGTGTCAGTTCCCTTATCGTCCAACATGACGTTAAAACTGTCACATTGGTTACTCATATGTCCTACATGACACTAAACTGTATATGTCCGAGATGACACTAAACTATATTTTGTCCGAGATGACATTAAACTATATTGTGTCCTAGTAACATGACATTAAACTGTGTGGCACTTCCAACGTCCAGCATGACGATAAACTGTAAAAAAGTCCCCAGAACTGATATCCTCATATTGGTTCACCTTAGTCTTAGCTACATGACTTTAAACTGTACAGCACCAGTTCGTCCTTGCTACATGACGTTAAACTATACATCAATGGTCCAGTATGACTTTAAACTGCAACTTCGTCCCACACGACATTAAACTGTGAAAAAGTTCCATGAATCGTCCAGCATGACCTTAAACTACATCATCCCTGGTCCATGTATATGACCATAAACTATTTGCAAATCCCTTATGTCCAGCAAGACGTTAAACTGTGACGTCCTAAACTACATGACGCTAAACTGTATAAAAGTCCCTCACGTCCGGAAAGACGTTAAACTATATAATCATCAAAGGTCCAGCATGACATTAAACTGCACCATCCACGGTCCATGCATATGACCTTAAACTATTCACACTTTCGTCCAACATGACATAAATGGTGTGTTATTTTGTCCTTACGGCATGACATTAAACTGCATAGTCACCCTTTCGTCCAATATGACGTTAAACTGTATTGTCCCCATCGTCCTAACTACATGACGCTAAACTGTACAGAAAATCCTTGATAGGTCCTACATGACATTAAACTGTATTTTGTCCCTGCTACATGACACTAAACTGTGCAGCACCAATAGTCCTAACTGCAAGACTTTAAACTGCATAGTCCCTTTTATTTTATGTCATACATGACATTAAACTGTGCATCGTTAAGGTTGTTATTACCTCTTGTTTCTCACACCGAGTATGACTCACGTGATCTTATAGTGAACATCAACCATAACACTCCCTTTGGGCCGCTAACCATGTGTAAGTCCCAACAACATTTTAATTAGATCGTTGTCCCCAAGAACAACTTGATCATTAATTCATTCTCTAATTGAACTACACAGACTTTGATCCTTGCCCTCCAGGCTGGGTATGTAGGAAACCTCCCAGGGTTCAAGCCCAAAAACAATCTCTTCACATCGGTTCACCACCATCTCATATGATGATGATTTGTGAAACCGCCCCTGGAATCAATATCTTTACATTGATTCACTTTCGTCCTTGTTATATGACGTTTAAACTATACAACACTTTTGTCCGGTACAACAATAAACTACAATATTCTTTGATCTCCTCACTTGAGAGAGAACTATTATTGACATTGATTTTTCAATCATGTTTCATTTCAAAAAGACTACGTACATACATGGTAATACCTAAACTTTTTATCTCAGGGTAAACCATCATTGCACTAAAGTCCCCTTTTCACCCTTCACATGTACGAACCAAATTTGTACTAAGGGTAATTCTAGAACTACGTGGAATTGATTCCCATCCTTATGGGATACGTAGGAACATTCGAGTGTCCCTCGAATCCAGTCCCAAGTCTTTTGGGCCTAACCCCAAATTTCACTTTCAGTCCCTTGGCTGAAAAGTCCTCATAAAAAACACACACTGTGTATTCATTATTATGGTCCGAATTCTATGACCCTAAACTAAGATCACTCATACTTTCGTCCTGCACGACGTTAAACTGCATTTCAAGAACTACGTATGGCTTGATTCTCATTCTTATGAGATACGTAGTGAAGTCCAAAATTTCAATTTAGGACCCAGCCACAACATGATTATGGTTTTCATTGACCTATGTATCTCTATATACATTGGACAATACCCATCTTTATGTATTATAATCCTAACTTTAAATATTTTCAGATCTTCATAACCCTTTTCATGACTTCTAGTCACAAAAATGTCAAACTTCTGAGAATTCTTTTGCCTGACTATGCAGCACGTGCCCATAGGTGGCCTTGCATAAACAGTCCACATAACAGACTTGTCAGCCAAAAGATGCTATTCATTTGACCATGCAGCCAATGCCCATAGGTGGCCCTACATATTTCAACCCCCTAACGGGTTTTGTTAAATAATAGTAACTTCATTCTTGGGAAGAATGCCTCTTTTGTCCTTATTTTTCTTAAAACAACAGTATGTAGGGATCCGCAAAAAATAGCCATCCTTAACATATTTGTCCCATATCCTTTTTCATGATCTGAAAGTATTCAAGTCTATGGTTTATTCTTCTTCCCTACATTTGGGTCAGACCTTCGTAGGAGTGATATTCATCCAGTTCTTCGATATTCTTGTTTGGAAATATCTTATCCATATTCAAGTACCTCTTTCCATACAACAAACTCTATGCTTTAGAAAATTTGAATCTCCATAAACTTTCACTGGCTTTTAGCACTAGGAAAGTAAATTTCTGGGAGTTCTTTTTCCTGACTATGCAGCACGTGCCCATAGGTGGCCTTGCATAAACAGTCCACATAACAGACTTGTCAGCCAAAAGATGCTATTTTATTTGACTATGCAGCCAATTCCCATAGGTGGCCCTGCATATTTCAACCCCCTAACGGGTTTTGTTAAATAATAGTAACTTCATTCTTGGAAACTACTTCTTCTAATGCCTTTTTAGCTCTTTTTCATATCATTCCTCAGATTCAAATATTCTTAAACCATAGTTTACATTTTTTCCCTCATACTTGAGTATGGTAATATGTTTTCAGATAAATTGTCAAGGAATTGAATCCATTTTTAATCCATTTCCGGTCAAAGCTATTTCGACCTTAAACATTAGCCCCTTTATGTCCGGCATGCATGACTTTAAACTGCCCACAAAAGACAAAGGAACTCTGAATAAAAGTCAAGTTCCAGCTCACTAAATATACATTTTTGTATGATTTAGGTAATATTGAGCAGTTAAAAGATTCAAAGTTTGTAGGGTTATTTGTAATAATCCTAGTAAAAATCAAACTATACTTACTGGGCCCATTGGCTTAAGTAAATTTGAAGTAGGTAATGAAAGAATTCAGGTACAAATGATCGGAGACGAAAGTGTTTTTCATTGATACACAAGAGTTAGAAGGACATCCACAGACTGGAGTCTCTTCTCTCTTTCAAGAAATTACAGAAGACTGTCAACATAAGTCTTCATTTGATGTATAGCATCCTGAGCCTTATCAGCAGTTACTTGAAGCTCGTGCACTTGACCAGCTTCATTCTTTTCAGCTTGCTGAAGTGCCTTCTTAGCATCTGCGATGGCTTTCATGCCATTCATATGAGTTTCATCCAATGATTTATTAAGCTGATCAAGTTCCCCAGTAACAGCATCTAACTGTTGCTGGAGTTGCACCTGTTGGACGACCTTTTCTTTGATTTTTTGCTTCAGATCCTTCATCTTGACAGCATAATCAGCTTCAGCCTGGGATATCGCAGCCTCAAATTCGCCTATGTTGACTGACAATTTCACTCTGGTCAAATCTTCGCGACTTGTCTGCACTTGCTCTCTCCTGAAAATGATCTGTTTCACCGCAACATGGATCTTTTCATACCCAAAACCACCAAGTCCCATTATAACAAATTGGGATGACAATCGAGAAATTTTTGATGGTAGCTCTTCTAAAGTCACCCCCGATATGATGTTCCATATGTTATTCCATGCCTTATGTCGTGAAAAGCTGAATGCTTTAAGCATATCTGGATCTGATTCAATATCATCGTCAGAAGGGGGTATGTAATCTGGAATTAACGCGCTTAGGGAGGTGCCTTGTCCTGCTCTTTCCCCCCTGACTTGTGCTTCTTCACTTTCAATTCCCGTTGGGACAGAGGCTGAGGCCTCATCTTCGGATCTAGTCATTGCAGTTGATGGTCCTGCATGATTAATTGAAAGGTTTAGTCAGCTTCAAAGGATAACAAAAGAATGGATTGTCTTGCGAATAAAGTACAATCACAAATATTGTTATCCATTACCCAATGGTGGTTCAGTAACCTGAGAAGACTTATCCCTATCTTTCCCAGTTTCAACAGGATTTTCAAGATGGGTCTCAGGAGAGTTTATTGGATTTAGCTCTACTTGAGCTAATGTTTCTGCAATGATAGGGTTGACATCAGTGTCCACACCCTCTTCGGGCATTGGCAGTTCAGCGGCTTCTACGGAAGAAACTGCATATTATTTTACATCATGGTTAGAAGTATATTTTTTAAAGAAAAATTTGGGCGAAGGGTAACACTCACGCCCAAGGTCTTCTAAATCACATGACAACTCAGCATGATCATAAAATTCTTCAAAAGGCATTACTTGATTCATCATTTCATCCAATGATACTTCAGAATTTTGATTAGTCTCACCAGTGGGAGCATTTGCTACGTCTTCTTGCCGACTTATGTCCTGCAACCCCTGACCCTGGACAACATCTTCAGTGATAGGAGGGATACTGGGAATGGATGGTAGCTCTTCTCCAGGAGCAACCAAGTCAGCCTGAGTCTGTGATTGTTCTACAGCACCCTCCACGACCTTTGAAGAAGGATCAGTCCCTTCCCTCAAGGGAGAAATTGAAGAAGCCCCTGCAATCCTCAGAAATATGAGTAACCATATGATTATGGGTATAAACTCATGATTGTTCGAAGGACATACCACTGCTAATGAAACGTTTAGCTATGGATTTCCTCCTTCGTTGCCTTGGCTTCTTTTGTTTTTTCGGAGTATCAGTAGTCTCCCTTATTGGCACTTGGATTGGCGAATGAAAGGCTATGTCCAGTGCCTCATTCATGGCCTGCTGGCCTGGAGATATCTCGCCTGGTTCGCGAGGAGAATCAGCAGCAGCCCCGATAGCGGTACCACCAGGGCTATATTGTGGCGAAGGAACCCCAGTTCCTTTCTTTGCAAGCTGCAAGATGAAGAAAATAACTTCCTTAAGTAACAAAGCTTCAACTAAAATCAAGTTGCAATGAAAATAAGGAAAGAAAACTTACATCTTCAGGAGCCACGTACTCTTGCCATTCCTCATCTCCAGAACCACCAGCCCCCTTAGTGGTGCCACGATCAATCATTTCCTTCACCCGCCTGGTGATAGGAACCGAATTATCAGTGGCATATATGAGCATTTCCAGCTCTCTGATGTAAGCTCGCACTTCATTGGGGTTATCTCCGTATTGAAGGTCTTTAGAAGCTATAAGATATCCTATTCCAGGAAGTTGTAGGCCCTCACACAAATCCAGCCAGGCGGTCTCAGTATCACAGTATAAGCTCTGCCATAGCTGAACAGCCTCTGTTCTTAGATATAAAGGCTGTGAGGAAGGTCCTACAATTTTTGATTTTAATTTCTTCCCGACTCCTGCAACTACAGATAGAGAATAAGAAAGTGAGACTTATTACTTTATAAAGTAGCAGTGATTGAAGTTATTACAATCAAATAACTCACCAGGAGCTGATGGAGTGGGTCTTTTAACTCTGGCCGGAGGATTGTATCGTGCACGAAACCGCTTTGCTGCCGGTTGTGCCTCATCATCCCCATCGTGATAATCCGATGAATCAGTTCCAGAAGAGGAGTCTGTTGAACCTATTTCAGGTGGAGAAGTGTCACCTTCATGAGGAAGAGTTTCTTTCTCTACAGTCCTCTTCCTCTTTCCCACTTGATATACTGGGTGATTCAATATCCCTTTAGGGTATGATGCTATCCAGTGTTTGGCATAAAATGTAGTCAGATAATCTGCCGCTTTTTCAACTGCTAGATCAAATACTGCCCCAGTATTCTCTCTTGATGTCAGCAACCATAGTTGTCGAGCAACCATTGGATGTTGCTCTAACCTGACATGTACTGGAGGGGATACAACAATCTGTTGCAAACATTTGAATTGGCGTGTAAATCTATATGAAGCATAGGCCTCGCATATGATTTCTCCATCAATCCTGGCTACTAACACGCCATCCCTGCAAGCTAGCATGTATGCCCTCAAATCCAAATGGGCTTTCCCATCATCAACAAACCGCCCGGATGGCGGACTTCCATAAGGAAAGAAGTTGAATTCCTTATACATGCTTAGTCTTACTTTCATGTCATAACCATTAAAATCTAATGGAGCAATTCCAGAGAATGCTTGCACTGACGGTCTGAAAGAGCTTCCAGGAATTTGTAATCCATTCTGTACATGGTAAGTCTTGAAGTGAGTGGCGATCCATCCCCACAAAACCTGGAATGGTCCCACTATTCTTAAAGGAGATTTACCCTGGAAGACGTGAAGTAAACTCATGTGAATCTTTGCTAAAATGGGGGTAGCTAACCCAACCATTTTTCCCTCAGCCAACTTGGCCGCAATGACGAAGGTCCCTGGCCTAACGCCTCCCTTCGAATCCCTGACCGGCAAGAGATAAACACAGAGCCACATTGCCAAGAAACCCGCCAGACGAGTTTTCTTTGGAATTCTTTGATTCACTTCATAGCCCCATTTTTCAAACTCTCCTACTTCTAGAGTTGGCCAGAATGTGCCAGGAGCTCCTCTCTTCTCAGGTTTTGGACAAGTGGTAGGACGTCTGGGCCGGGTATCCTTGGATTTCTTTTTCTTGGATCCTTTTTCTTTTGGCTCCATCCCTTTCTTCTCAGTAAGAAACACATTCATCCATTCTTCTGGATGAATATCTTTTCTAAAATGAGTTAATGAGGTCTCTGAAATCTTGAGCCTGTGAAAGATTTTAAATAATTCTCGAGCCAAAGCAGGAGTCTTCTCTGGATCATTCCAAGTCACCTTGGGAGGAATGAATTCATCATACATATCGCCCAAGATTGGAGCTCCTGAAATCTTGTGGACATCCCACAAACTGATACCTACTTCTCCATGAGTCAAATGGAAAGAATTAGTCGCTGGGCTCCAGTGGCTGAGTATCTCTGGCACGAAGTTATCATGTCTGTAAATATATGTTTGCCCAACCCAAACAGCCTCATATATTGCAGCTCTCTTCAGATCCTCAATAAACTCTGCGCAAGTCTGTCGCACCCAGTATACCCACATCCAAGTTGGCTTCACACCTCCCCCAGGACGGAAATCCCAACTTTTCTTCCAGCCTTTGGATTGATCCATCTGAGCATTTCGGAAGATTGAAGGATGACAATGTGGTTGAAGCTCAGGTGTATGTTTTTTCAGATCTGGTGTGCAAGGGCTATGATGCATCACATAAGCCTTCTCCACTGTTCCAGCAGTTTGAAATACTCCTCCTCCTGAGATATTTGCTGAAGCAAAATTGGTATAATTCTGAAACCACGAAAATGGAAGATAATTCTTTACTTCTGGAATAATGACTTCTTGCAGATGACCATGACCATACAAAGGTAGATAAGTGCAGTGAGGAAAGTCGCGATGATATTTCTTCAGATACTTAGCCAAATCTGGAAGAGTACTGTCTTTTACAGTATAGTAATCAGGGCCAATGATATTCATCATATCATCTATCCGCTTGCTATCCAGTTCATCAATTAATCCAGGTCTAAGAGCCATTGAATCTGCATAGGAGTTGAATAAATTAAACTCTTAAGTGGGTTTATTTTTCATAAAATTTGTGAAAGAATTTTTGGAAAAAATGGTAAAGGCATTAAGGCGCGCAAGTATGGAGATGTCGCGCAAGTGATACATGTGTCGCGCAAGTTTTTGTCGCGCAGGTATTACCGCGCGAGCCCTATTACCTTGAAAGTAACGCGGCATCGAGGAAACAGTGAAATCAAGAGACTTGCACGGCGAGGAAGACTTGCACGGCGAGAGCTCGAGAAATCCGGAAATCCAGATGCATGTAACGGAGGTGAGGCCGTGTATTTATAGGCCAGGAAGCCTACCTGCGCGCCACACCCAGAGCGCTTAAGGCCTGCGCGACGCAGACTTGCGCGCCGCCCTCTGCGCATTGAAATACTTGCGCGCCCACCCTTTTCCTTTGGAGGGATTCGATTTCCTCAGAGTCAAATCCTCATTTCTCTCCGGATCCAACTCTGAGGGGGGACTTTTGTTGACGCTCCTATTCGTCACAGAATCTAAAGATCAGAAAAGGGAATATCTGAGCTCAAAGTGATTTCAACCTTTGAAGAAAATATCAAAAATCGACAAAGGCATGAACAGAGGATCAAAAGCAAATGCACCGCGCAATTTTTATCATTGTCGCGCAAGTACACTTGCGCGACACACTTGGTCGCGCAGGTGACCTGCGCGACCTAAGTGGTAACCGCCCGGTAACCGCCCTGGGTCTTCTTTTGCCTATAAATAGACCCTGTGGGCCCCCCCTTAAAGAGGATCTTTTTCCAGAAACTCGGATTGAAGCTCCCGACGCCCAAGTCTCTTCTCAAAGCTTCCGGAACACTTCTAAGGTAATTTTTTACCTAGAACGGAAGATCTAAAGAGAAGAAGGAAGACCTAAGTGTTGAAACTTATCAAACACTTGCGCGCCAACTTACTTCCTTCAATATAACTTGCGCGTCCCTTTTCTGGAAGAACCTCAAGAGGATTCTAAAGTGATTAAAAAGAAGTCGCTCAAGTATTTCAATTCCGATTGAGAATCGCGCAAGTACCCCTCATGTCGCGCAAGTATACTTGTGCGACAAATATTTGCGCGCCGCCGCAATACTTGCGCGCCTTCCAAGACTTGCGCGCCCATTCCTTTTTGGGTGCCTTTTCTGCCCATTTCACCCCTCTTAAAGCCATTTCACCTTTCCTATTCAAGATTCAGTCTTCAAGATACTCTTCAAATCCATTTATGGCATGATTTCTTGATTTGACTTCCTTATCTTAAAGGAATTATGTGGAATATCTCTCAAAACCTAGTGATTTAAACATCTTTATGTCACTAAAGATTGAGAGTTCATTCATTCAACCTCATCCTTTAAGATGAGAGAATCCTTAACCTGGGTCTCCTTTTTAGGAATAATCCCCAGTTATAGTCCTTTAAATTTGGGCATCCTCCTCAGGACTAAGCCCCAAAACTTAATTCCCAAACTTGGGCATCCTCCTCAGGACTAAGCCCCAAACCTTAATTTCTTAACTTGGGCATCCTCCTCAGGACTAAGCCCCAAACCTTAAATTCCCAAACTTGGGCATCCTCTTCAGGGGTAAGCCCCAAACCTTGATCCCTAACCTAGGTCTCCTTTTCAGGAATAAGACTCAGTCATAACCTTGGGCTTCCTTTTCAGGAATAAGCCCCAAGTCCCCTTAAATTTCTCTTAACCAGTCATAAATTACCTTTGATTTGGGTTTCCTTTTCAGGAATAAAACCCAATCATAAGTCCCCTCCTAACTTGGGCATCCTCCTTAGGAGTAAGCCCCAAGATTAGAGTATTCAAATCTCCATAAAGCACATATACCTTTATGGACCCTGTTCTTGGATTTTCTCCCTAAAAGTGAATCCTAAACCTTCATCTATCTGGGCAGTCATCTATACATAAGCCCCAAAACAAATTCTTATGATTGCATCTTTTATGGCACAATTGTCTAAATTTTACCAATACCTCTTGTTTCTCACACCGAGCATGACTCACATGAGCTTAGAGTGTAAAAGTAATTATGACATTCATCTTTGAGCCATCAATCATAAACATCATACTCCATTACTCGAACTACGTGGGTTCTGATTCCTTTTCCAAAACAAAGGATACGTAGGTAGCCCATTTATGGGTTCGATCCCAACTTTGAAATAATCCCTGTCCTTCTGAATGACGATAAACTTCAAGCACCCCACTGAGTGGCTTTAAAACCAGCCTGGTCATCATAATGACCAAGAGATTTTTTTATAAATGTTTTGAAGGATACCATTGACCAAGAATCTCTAAATAGATATAGATGATTCTCTATTGATGAAGAACCTCGAATACATATAAAAGATTCTCTAAAATTTCTTGCATATTTAATCATTGATTGTTAAAACTAAAGGAAAACTCATTTTATACTTGGTAATGTAATAAGGATTCACGAACATAACTTAAATCTATAAAGAGAGTCCCGGAGTAGACAATAATTCCCCTCAAAAAGGTGTGATGAGTCCGACCTCCCATCCTCTCGACCAATGCAAATTCCTAAGCCTCATTAGTCCACAAGCTAATGAGCGCCTGCCTTTAGAAAGTAGGTCCAAACGGATGTGGAATCATTGGATGTTTCCGGTTCTACGAACAAACCCATTATAAACCGATCAGAACGTTTGAATCTCCCGTCCAGGAGGTCATCCCCAGATTCCGTGCAAAACAGCCACAAAATCAGAAACCACACATCATAGCATAACCCATGTAATAAAAATGGGAATCTTAAACAATATGACATCATAAAACAATTCATATAAGATAAAGGAATTCATAAAAATATTTCCATCACAACATAATCAAATCCTTGTAATAATAGGTATAGAAATAGAACCCTATATTATCTTATATGGAAAATAATTTTGATAAAACACTTGAACTCCATTCTTGAGGTAAATATCCTTTCTACTTCAAAAACATTTTTCCTTTCTTAACATGTCATACAAATTGAAACTAAAAGAAGTTGACTAAAAATAAACTTGAAAACTTGTAAAGGAAGATTCTTGGAAATATTGTTTTAAAAATCCATTAATGTTGTATAAGTTAAAAAAAACATTCTTCTCATACTTTTTTCGGAAAAGTCAAAAAGTACCTCGTATGAAAAACGACAAAATATTCCTTTCATATCCTTTACTAAAAACTCACCGAAAGGGTAAAATTGGATTTAAAAAATTGTAGGTGGATGGAAATAATATTACATATTGAGGAAACATGGATGTGGATGATAAAAAACACCCCAGTAAATGCCAAAGTATAAACAATATCGGATAAAAATGAGTTTGTGATATTTCCCCTTACCTTATGTCCGATATGCTTTGTACGTATCCGAACCTCCTCTTTTTGACGCGCATTCACTTAACCTACACATAAAGAACTAAGGATGGTATTTGAAGAATACAAGGACCTATAGGATGATACTAGGGAAGTGGAGAAGAGATTTTAGCAGGGGTTGTCCATGCTTGAATGCTCAAATTGGTGTGAGGAGGAGAGGGAGGAGGTGCCCTTTTATAAGGGAGGAGAGGGGCACCTTAGGAAAATCTCAAAATATTATTTTATATTAAGGTAAAATTCGGTTTATAATAGTTCCAAAGTGTCTTATTTTGAAGCTAAAGTGGAGATGGGTAGAAATAATCTCATCCAATAGGATTTAGACAAGTTTAGGTTATTATTTTAACCTTATCAATTAGATTTAACTCTAAGTTAAATAATTTAACTTTTACCGTGTCTTTTTTTTCTTACACTATATGGTCAATAAACTTACTATATCAAGCCAAACGACCCCAAGTTGTTTATTATTAATATATATAACCTTATCTAAGTCATTTTTCCGAACCTTATATTTTTAGGAATAAAATAACAATTAATAATAAAATATTTGTTTTAAAAACTAATTTATGTCAATTTTGACACTATTTGGTACATGATTTTTATGAAATTCATAACAGAATGATAAGTTCTAACCAAGTTACTAAAATAAACAATAACATGTCATATTAACCTAAAAAATTATTGTAAGTAATAAAAAGAATAAAATTAAATTTATTTGGGCATTTATAACATAAATTATGTCAATATTTCATTAATAATACAATTACTGCATCATCTTTGTGTCATAATAAATGATAATTATTTAATCCCTAAAAATTCTAAATAAATTCCTATGATATAGATAATTGTATTAGCTTTCTGGTGACTATTCATGTTCGATGTTTCATGAAGTTTATCACTAAATTAAAATTATTATACTTATAAGATTTAAGAAAGTGACATGTTGTCACATTCTTTGGTTTTAAGAATAATTAAATTATTTTCATGGAAAAAAGTCCATAAAATGAATATAATCTGACCCTTAGGTTATATGGGTCTACCTTTAGCCATACAATAGGATTTTTCCAAGTGTTAGGGTAATTTTATAATCTTATATTTACCCTTAATTACCCGATTTACCTTTAACTATAGTAAATAACATTTACCGTAGTTACTATTCACAATGCCCAAAAATAAAAAGTAGCTTATTAAAATAATTTGGATCCAATGATTCAAAATATGGAATCCATTTTTCCAAATTCAATACACAAAATATGCAGAAATTAAATTAAAATTAATCCCGTTGTCGAAATAAAACGGGTTTTTCTTTAAAACATTGCAAAAGATTGAATTGATTTAACCTACGAATTCAAGGTAAAATCAATGATAATGACATACATTATATTAAATGGTAAAAATATATTCTATTTATACTTTAAAACCATTCAATATTATAATTTAACCACATAAGATATTACAATGAATTTTTTTAAATTAAAATATAGCGTGTTTTTACTATTCATTAAAATATGAAAGTTATCGGAAAAATATCAAAACATTATCTAATGTAAATTTTTATATCCTGATTCAAAATAAGAATTTTATTTTGTCAAATTTAACATATAATCATGTCAAAAACTAGATTTAAAGTGGGTGCGCCATCAAAATGTGGCAAAACTACATTTTTTTTAAAAATACTTATTTTACCCGAAAAAATTATTTTTTTTATATACCATGTTCTAGAAATGTGTATGATGAATAATAATGTTATAAAATTAAAAATTTAGTTAACACTATCCATAACGGCTAGTTCATAACAATATTATAACAATATGTCGTTGTTTAGCAAACCCCGATATTGCGTACAAGACACGCTATCGAGGAAGATCGCGATTGCGTGTAATTCAAGCCAAGTCAGGGTTACGTGTAGTGCACAACTCCTTTGTTGTTGCATATAACAGAATCCAAAAATAATTTATTTATACACTCAATGTTTCATAGATTAACTTCTATCAAACGAACTTGAAATTGTGTGTAACAAGAGCCAAGAAAAGTGTTGTGTATACTGCAAGCTAAAACAGTGTTGCGTATAGCGCAAGATAATCTTGGTGTGTCGTACAATAGAAGATATGAATGAAATTAAAAAGAATGTATCTTATAAAATCTCAGGATGTTACATTCTACCCCCCTTAAAATGAATTTCTCCCTCGAAATTCTTCGGGGTTATAAATGGTTTACTATTCGAAAGTTTCTTTAATAGAAACCCACATCGTAAAAAGGAATACCAAAACCAATCTTTAAAAACAAAGGTATGAAACGTAACGGTTACCCAAATAAACTAATCACTGGGTTTCCACATAGGTGAAAATATGGATATAGAAGAGAAATCTAACCATCATGTTCTGATGGAGAGTGGTAGAGAACATGGCTATGGAAAATCCAGCAATCACAAAGCCATTAATTTGTGACGATCTAAGGTACCATCTGATTCATCAGATATAAGAGCACTAGGACAACATTTTTGGTTTTTAAGATCATTTCCCTAAAGTTGATGAAATTGGAATTAGAAGAAACACTTTTGTGATTTTGGTATAGTCTCGCCATTGGTCGTTCTTTGGACAATTTCCACTTCATCTCTTAATGAAATGAAATTGAATTTGTCATTCATGATGTGTTAGTAGATCATGTGATAGAATGATGGGTCATTCCATCTGTCTCAAACAAAAGGTTATAAAAGTTATCAAAAATACATAAGACCATCTATAGTGAAGTTAATCATATACGATTCCAAAAATCATACCGCGTAATAAAATAAATCTAGTTTCTACTAAACATGGACTTCCTGTAGGCCAATGGTAGGAGAAAAAGGCCAGTCGCACTTCGGTTGTTGGTTCGATTCCCACAGCCTTGTCCGACGCGATGGGCTGTCGCCCGTCCTGCAGGTTGTCCTTTTTCTAAAACTACATTACTATAAAATCCCATCAGTAATATCGAAAAAAGTTCTATCCTTAATCAATACTTAGCATATGTCCAACATAATCCATTCCAATATTTAGGCTTATCTAAAATACTTCGGTCCAAGATTATAGTATAAAGAAAATGATTACTTGAAATGTCATCAACCAAGCATGTGAATACCATCATTTATCCCCCATATATATATATTGTTGGTCACAGTCCAATCATGTGAATACCTTAATCATGTATTCTCTTGAAAAAATGAATACCCATTGAACCATAGTGAAAACTTGAATGCAGTTAAAAGTTAACACTTTCCACATAAAAAAATCCTCAAAATTCTATATACTCGAACCATGATATCACTTATTCCTTATATCAATCATGAGCTCATGAATGCTGTTAAACATTTCATTTTCTCATTTTCCCTTCATTATGCGAATATCATCTTATTTCCAAAAATATCTCAATCACTTTGAATACCACATTAGACCAATACATAAATATTCCAATACTCCATGATACAACATTATTTTGGAATCCCATTACATAAACACTTAATCATTCCACCACATCGTTGTCATATTCAACATCGCCAATAGTGATCACATGTGACTTCCCTTTGTCCTTTGCCTTAAGCGGTTGCTCATGTCGATCATCACTAACCCTTGGATTAGGTCATTTATTATCATAATGCCCCATTTCCTTGCACTTGAAACATTGAAGTGTTTGTGGTGTGTTCTCTGCAGTGTTTGCTTTATTCACATCATTAGAAACCCTTTTTCCATTACTTCGACACTCAGCTGCTCGATGACCTTCTTTTCTACACTTAAAACATTTTCTAGTCCCATTAAGACAATCTCCATCATGCTTCTTTCCACACTTTGTGCATAAGGAAACATTCATCTTTTTTTCACCATTATTCTGAGATTTCTCCTTGAAATCCATCTTTCGTTTCTTGTCAAAACCATGGGATGGATATGTAACACCAACTTCCATTTCTACCTTGATAGCACAACACACAATTTCTTCATAGCTACTGAAGTCTCTTATAGCTAATGCCCTTCGAAGACTTGGTTTTAAGCCACTGAAAAATCGATCTTTACTTTCAGGTTGGATGATAATGCCAGATGAATACCTTGCAAGTCTTGTAAAATTCGCTTCTTATATACCAACAGATTCATTATCCTTCTGCATCAGCTCAAGAAACTCCTTTTCCATCTTTGTTCGAATAATACGAGGGAAGTACTTACTGAAAAACATGTTCTTGAACTCGTCCCATTCCATGGACTCAATTTCATCTCTTGGCCTCGTATTCTTGATAAGATTCCACCATTGATCAGCTTCACCTTCCAAACTATATACTGCTAAGATGACTTTATCATGTTCAGAACATTGAAGAACTAAAAATATCTTTTCAGTGGCACTGATCCATTTTTCAGCAACAAATGGATCGGAAGACCCACTGAAAGAAGGTGGACGTTGCCTCATGAAAGACTCAAAAGAATCTTGTTCCCTTATCTGCTCATTTGGAAGTCCAGAATGATTCATAGCTTGTGTAAGTATAGCAATAATATTTTTCACTCCATCTCCCATAACACTTGTTTGTTCAAGAGGACAATCATTGCATTGTCCATTACAGTGATCAACACGGTTCCTTCGGGTTCCAGCCATCGTCTAAAACCCAAAAAGAATAGTGTGAGAGGCAAAAATAATTCTAGGGAAAACAACATAGTAAAGGGGGATTACCCTTAATATCTAACATCTTAGGTTAAATTCTAAGATCGTTACCATAGTTCTATGACTATATCCTATATGTATACTTATCCTTAGGGACATACCTAGACATACCTTAGAAATATCTCTTGGGATCTCACTAACGTTTTCGCATCCTAGTTTCCAAAGGTTGACTAAACTTTTCCTCTTATACCAACTATAGACACCCGAAGCTTGACGTACATGGACATTACATTACTTTTGCAGAATACTTAGTACATTACAAAAACACACACATAAGGACCGTAATAGTTTAGTATCTTGGGAAACTCGGAATATAATCTTCTAATCGTGGTGAAAGATCTTCAATATCTCCCATAAAGATCTTCCTTTTTTTTACCTAAAACCTTTCTTTATATCCTGGGGAAATGAAAACATAAAAGGGTGAGCTCAAATGCTCAGTAAGGGTAATCAAAAGAAATATCAATCACATCATATTCATAAGAACATAACTTTTGGAAATCTTAACCTGCAAAAGAGATCATAATTTCATAACATGGGATAAATCATAGTAGTGAAATGAAATCCCAATAATCATAACTTAATACATGAAACTTTGTGGCATACACACATAATCATAGAGAATCATATCTTATTAGTAAAGATTCATTGCCAAGACTATCTTAGTGGACAAAGTCCCTTTCTGAACCGAGTTCATTCCTCGTTTCAGTCCTGTTTCACTGAACCGGTATAACCTACCATTCCAGCCATGTCAATCTCATGAGATATAAAATATTTACCCAATGCATTGGAGGGAGATATAGGTCCCACCCATATCATAATGATACCACTCTTATGTGTGACACAAAATCATAAACCATACATCATAGCATAACCCATGTAATAAAAATGAGAATCTTAAACAACATGACATCATAAAACAATTCATATAAGATAAAGGAATTCATAAAAATATTTCCATCACAACATAATCAAATCCATGTAATAATAGGGATAGAAATAGAACCCTATATTATCTTAGATGGAAAATAATTTTGATAAAACACTTGAACTCCATTCTTGAGGAAAATATCCTTTCTACTTCAAAAACATTTTTCCTTTCTTAACATGTCATGCAATTTTAAACTAAAAGAAGTTGATTAAAAATAAACTTGAAAACTTGTAAAGGAAGATTATTGGAAATATTGTTTTAAAAATCCATTCATGCTGTATAAGTTAAAAAAAACATTCTTCTCGTACTTTTTTCAGAAAAGTCAAAAAGTACCTCGTACGAAAAACGACAAAAGATTCCTTTCATATCCTTTACTAAAAACTCACCGAAAGGGTAAAATTGGATTTAAACAATTGTAGGTGGATGGAAATAATATTACATATTGATGAAACATGGATGTGGATGATAAAATACACCCCAGTAAATGCCAAAGTATAATCAATCTCGGATAAAAATGAGACTGTGATATTTCCCCTTACCTTATGTCTGATATGCTTTGTACGTATCCGAACCTCCTCTTTTTGACACGCCCTCTTTTAACCTCCACTTAAAGAACTAAGGATGGTCTTTGAAGAAGACCAGGACCTCTAGGATGATACTAGGGAATTGGATAAGAGATTTTGGCAGGGTTTGGCCGAGCTTGAATGCTCAAATTGGTGTGAGGAGGAGAGGGAGGAGGTGCCCTTTTATAAGGGAGGAGAGGGGCACCTTAGGAAAATCTCAAAATATTATTTTATATTAAGGTCAAATTCGGTTTATAATGGTTTAAAATGGTCTTATTTCGAAGCTAAAGTGGGTATAGGTCGAAATCCTCTCATCCGATAGGATTTAGACAAGTTTAGGTTATTATTTTAACCTTATCAATTAGATTTAACTCTAAGATAAATAATTTAACTTTTACCGTGTCTTTTTGTTTTCTTACACTATATGGTTAATAAAATTACTATATCAAGCCAAACGAACCCCAAGTTGTTTATTATTAATATATATAACCTTATCTAAGTCATTTGGACGAACCTTAGATTTTTAGGAATAAAATAACAATTAATAATAAAATATTTGTTTTAAAAACTAATTTATGTCAATTTTGACACTATTTGGTACATGATTTTTATGAAATTAATAACAGAATTATAAGTTCTAAAAAAGTTACTAAAATCACCAATAACATGTCATATTAACCTAGAAAATTAGTGTAAGTAATAAAAAGTCTCAAATTACATTTATTTGGGCATTTATAACATCAATTATGTCAATATTTCATTAATAAGACAATTACCGCATCATCTTTGTGTCATAATAAATGATAATTATTTAATACCTAAAAATACTAAATAAATTCCTATGATGTAGATAATTGTATTATCTTTCTGGAGACTATTCATGTTTGAAGTTTCATGAAGTTTATCACTAAATTAAAATTATTATACTTATAAGATTTAAGAAAGTGACATGTTGTCACATTCTTTGGTTTTAATAATAATTAAATTATATTCATGGAAAAAAGTCCATAAAATGAATCTAATCCGACCCTTAGGTTATATGGGTCTACCTTTATCCATACAAAATGATTTTTCCAAGTGTTAGGGTAATTTTATAATCTTATATTTACCCTTAATTACCCGATTTACCTTTAACTATAGTAAATAAAGTTTACCGTAGTTAGTATTCACAATGACCAAAAATAAAAAGTAGCTTATTAACATAATCTGGACCCACTGATTCCAAATATGGAATCTATTTTTCAAAATTCAATACACAAAATATGCAAAAATTAAATTAAAATTAATCCCGTTGTCGAATGAAAACGGGTTTTTCTTTAAAACATTGCAAAAGATTGAATTGATTTAACCAACGAATTGAAGGTAAAATCAATGCTAATGACATAAATTATATTAAATGGTAAAAATATATTCTATTTATACTTTAAAAAAATCAATATTATAATTTATCCACATAAGATATTATGATGAAAAAAGTTGTTTTTAATTAAAATATAGCGTGTTTTTACTATTAATTAAAATATGAAAGTTATCGGAAAAATATCAAAACCTTATCTAATGTAAATTTTTATATCCTGATTCAAAATAAGAATTTTATTTTTTCCAATTGAAAATATAAACATGTCAAAAACTAGATTTAATGTGGGTGCGCCATCAAAAGGCAGCAAAACTGCATTTTTTGAAAAATACTTATTTTACCCGAAAAATTTATTTTGTTCTTATACCTTGTTCTAGAAATGTGTAAGATGAATAATAATGTTATAAAATTCAAAATTTAGTTAACACTATTCATAACGGCTAGTTCATAACAATATTATAATAATATATCGTTGTTTAGTAAAACCCGGTATTGCGTACAAGACACGCTATCGAGGAAGATCGCGATTGCGTGTAATACAAGCCAAGTCAGGGTTGCGTGTAGTGAACAACTATTTTGTTTTTGCGTATAACAGAATACAACCATATTTTATTTATAGACTCAATGTTGCATAGAATAACTTCTATCAAACAAACTTGAAATTGTGTGTAACAAGAGCCAAGAAAAGTGTTGTGTATACAACAAGCTAATATAGTGTTGCGTATAGCGCAAGATAATCTTGGTGTGTCGTACAATAGAAGATATGAATGAAATTAAAAGGAATGTATCTTATAAAATCTCGGGTTGTTATATTCTTGCTTCTCGATCTTCTAGTCACGTGGAGGGCTTCCGTGACTCGCACCAAAATAGAAGCTCTTGTGATCAATCTTTATATGACCGTGGGGAAAGCCCATGTAGGTCCTCTGGAGAGGACCTTCAGAGCTGCTGGTAACGACATTCCGGGGAGGCCCTTTGCAACTACTACTATCACTCCCATAATATGGAAATGGGTGGGTAGGGTTTTGAGCCTTTGATATGTGCTTAGTGGAATTGTGAACCATAACTTCCAGTAGGTCAGAGTCCTAAACCCGCTCTTTATTTTCTGGCTGCCTTCAGCATGTACGGGGAACTTTCTTCCAGGCAGTGGGGACCGTCTATCAATGATAACGGCCATCACCTTTGGATCCCATTATAATTGGGTCTCGTGATGCTGTCGCGATATGATGACGATTATCTTGTATTTTAGTAGGGATATATGCCTACTCTGGAGCATCCACCGTGATTGACGGGTGTCCCCCAGTTGGATTGAGTGAAGCAGCTCGATCTGATTACCCTTGTATCGCAGAATATGGTCGACGACACTCCTGGGTGTAATCAGGGATGCAGATCTTCTCTGAGACATCTATTTTGTCTCTTAGATGAGTTACCTCAATTCGGGATATGGGATCATGGGCCCGTGTCCTTGTTGTTTCCACTGATGCAATTACATTCTGACAATTCAGCAAGATATAATCTGGGATCGATACTTGCTCCTCCTTCATTACTAGGATATGTAGAGAGACATCTTTGGCTGGAACAGGTATGCAGGCCCATTTCGGTATCGGAGTAGGAATATCCTACTCTGGTCCTCTGGTGGTCAGTGGGTACTGAAAATTATCCTGTGTCGGGGTAGGTGAACAAGTCTTCCCCTTTGCTGGGATACACCGATTTATCTCTCCGTTCACTGCCACATCGGGATGGCAGACTTTACTTGCATCCACAGGGAGCTGGCCCTGCATATCTTGGTTCCCCACCGTATTGAGTTGGTTGCCTCTATTGGCAGGGAGACGTGCCTACCTATTAATCTCTACCATATCTAGATGGAGGGCTTTGTTAATCTCCACCACAATGGGATGGTAGGCGTTAGGACCATCTTCATGGAGTGGGTCCTACAGGCGCTAGGTTTCCACCACGTCTGGTGGGTGGGATTCATGACCCTGTGCTGGGAGAGGTGCCTGCCAAGTTGGCGACGTCATGTGTGAGTGAGGGGCTTGATAGAGCTCGGCAGGGATGCATGCCTGCTCATATGATGTCGCCATATCTGGATGGTGGACCTTGAAGGAGCGGACATGTGTCTGTGCTTGCTCGTGATACATCTCTATAAATGGGCAGTGGAGCTCATCCTCAGGGAAAAGGGTGATGAATGGTCCCTGTTTGTATGTTTACTGCCCTTGTTGGGCGGTCTGAGGGGTCGTAGCTTGGGGAGCGTGGGCATAGATCCTCAAGGCGATGCACTCCTTGGTGTGAGGACATTGAGTCACGGTGTAACTGCATTGACGTCTTCTAGTAGAGGCCTTAGAGTGGAACCCCCATTAAGTGGGGATGAAGTCCTCAGTGTCGAACTCATTCGCCTCCCTAAGATATGGGAGGTATGCATTGTCTCATTCCAGGGATAGACTCCCAAAATTATTTGAGATGGCAACAGGCACCGTCTGGATCTGCTTTCACAGCCGTTACTAGGTAGGCAACTGGCGGTTCGTGGCGGATTGGAGGGCATGCATGGCTGCCTCCACCATCAGGAGAGTACATTTTAAGTGGTACTCTCAGATCAACGGATCTGAGACCCAACATTGAAGACGATGAGTATGTGATGGGGTCCTTAGTAGGGGAGGATGTCTGGTCACTATGTAGCTTAAAGTACGCGTCTGTGAGTTCCTTCATGATTCCATTGGATTGAAGGGAGTTCTGATTGGTACCTATAAAATATTTTAACAAATACAAATAGAAAAACCGTCAAAGAAGATTATCATGATATCATGCATAATTAATGACCTTTCATGGCCCTCTTTGTGAGTATAAGAGGTAAAATAGTAGGATTATGTTAAATTTGTCATGATTGGTTAAATATTCACATCAGGTTCACCATTTCTGTTTCGACAGAGAAAGTGGGAGGAGACCGATGCACTCGAAGATTGATCTAGAGGAGAGCTGAGTTCCGCTCAATCGATCAGGTTGGGTATATCGGTATTCATTTCGAACCTCCCAATGGTTCTTTATCCAACAATCTGTGGACCTAATTTCCAAAGGCAGACATTCGCTTGGTGATTTGGCCAGCGATGATTAAGAACTCACATTAGTCAAGAGGATGGGAATTTGGGCTCATCGCACACTTTTGGGGGTAATTTTATTGCCCATTTCGGGACTCTCTTATAGATTTAAGACATATTCATATGTTCACGAATCATTGGTTTATACCAAATCATAGTATCCATGGATTAATCCTGGTAGGAAATGTTCGGTTGAATGTAGGGATTCCGAATAATTTAGGCCCGAGGTTTACCATCCCCAATTGGACTAATGACTCCGAGGAGTTTGGACTCATTGAGATGGCACTGGCTTGAAGCCTTATTACTGGGTGCTGTTGGATTATATTGTCATCCATGGGGGATAGATAATGACTTGAGCATTTGGATCGAACCCGTGATACCGGCTTCCTACTTATCCTCGTGAGAGGAATCAGAATCCACGTAGTTCGGTGCCACTTGATGGGACACATCACCTTTTAATGTCGTGAGACAAAGACCCAACCCTACATTTTAATGTCATGTGTCAAGGACCCCTGGGCGAGAGATGCCCGGTCAATGTTGTTGTGAGTCTTATGATGAAGTGGCCCAGAAGACCCAAGGGATGTGATTTCCTGGGTCTAAAGATGGTTCTTCTGGAGTATAAGGACATGGTCTGATAGAGACAGATGTGTATCAGACATAGATATTGGGCTTTCACCTCAGAGAGGTTTACTACGTATCCCGGTTGGTTTGGAATCAAAGTCCACATAGATCTTAGAGATTAGGGCTTATATGTGAGAGTTTCCTGTTGTTGGGATTGAACCTCAAGGAGGCATCCTACATACCCTATTTAGAAAATAGGGATCAAAACTCACAATGTACGTTTTGAGGGAATGATTGGGACTTACACATGGTTAGTGGCCCGTATTGGGATTGAACCTCGGGGAGGCATCCTATGTACCCTATTTACAAAACAGGGATCAAAACCCACGTAGTTAATTTTTAGGGGCACTATTGTGCGGGCGTCGTGGCCATTACAAATCTCTAAGCCCACATGATTCATGCTCTGTGTGAGAAACAATAGAATGGAACAGACTTAGAAATCCTCACACCTTCTCCCTACTGAGGGAAGGGGAGAAAGACAATGTGTGGAGGAGTAGGCCGGGACTACTAGAATCTCCTTATCGATGATGTTGGAGGAAGGTATAAGTCACGCAGTTGAGAAATGAGCCTTCTATGATGAGAGTGGAAGGGCAATTGACTTCTGGGGACGATGGTGTGGGGATTACTCTAGGAGATGGGAGAAGAGCTCAATGACGACGCTCGTCAATAAGGAAACGCGAGCGGGGTCCCTCAATCCTGACAAGTGGAGAGGTAGAAAGGGGACTCTTGGGCTCGGACCCTGCACTACCGTGGGAATGTAAACCCATGAATGTTTTCAGAACCCACTCAAGGGATAGAGAAACCCCTTTTCCTCGCATACCATGGGTATGTGAACTCCAAGAGGCACATTTATGTGGATGGAGGTTGCATCATATGGGTCTAGTCGATTCGGTAGAGGCCTTGGATCAGGGTCGATGGGTAGACCAATGATGGGATTGTGAAGGATCAGGCCAGATTGGAAGGATTTTTTCTATCTCGGGGAATGGGAACACCGAAGAAGTTGGCGGGCCACATGGGTGTATGAGGAGTGGCACCCTTCACATCGAGGGGTGCGACGTGGCTGGAGAGGTCGTCCGCATACCAGGGTGGTATGAATCTTTGGTTTTGGCCCATGTACCAGGTTGGTACATGGAAGAGTCCGTGCGTGAAACAGTGACCAGGGGCAACACCGGTTGGGGGTTCGTCATTCAGGGCTTCGCCCGCGTAGGAGGGTGCTACGCAGTGCGTCAGATCAAAAAAGGGGCATAGACTCCATGGTCCGCAAGGAGGGAATCCGGGGATGGACCATGGATCGCGGTCTTTTTTTTTTTAAGTTTGTGGTTCACCAATTTGTTATGCGTTTTTGGTTCCTTATTAATTCATTTCCAGATTCATACCTGTTCTGGTTTGCGAATTGGAACTTCGCTGTTTGCGAAATCCTACGCTCCTACCTCTGAAATCCTTCCACCCAAATATGATCGATCTCTTTCTTCTCACCCATGATGTCCATTTATAGAGGGGAAAGAGATGTATCTGTGGTCATCAGACACATTTTCCAGAGGCCCATGACTGGAAACCCGGTTTTCAGATGACTTGGTCAATCCGCAACTCACAGGGGGCATTGAATGCACCTTAACCGTGAACGAAATTGGTTCGGGGGGGTGCATTGTGGAAGCGCAGAGCTCCAACTATATCATTCAAATGAAATCACATGTGGTCTGGGCTGGTTGATGCGTTTCGTGGCTGGGGCGGTTTGTGACGGTGGACCGGCCCGGTACTCGTCCTGCTTCGTGCCCGTAGAGGGTTCCCTCCTCCATTTCGCAGACGACGCTTGTCCGCAGAGGGGGTGACTTGCTGAACTGGCTACATACCATCAATTTTGGACTGGTACGCGGACTGTTCGATCCTTTTCCAATTCTTGGGTGTTCTCCATATTTTTTCCCAGTTCTTTGAAGGAAATTGGGTTGAATCCTTTCCCAAATTAACGGGGTTCCCATTCTCCTTTGCGAATTTTATCAGGACCCTACAATCCCAGACAAGAAATAAGTGATGTATCTTGAAACATGAGTTTGGAGAAAATAAATATCATGTAAAAGTTTTAAATGAAAATAAATTTCATATTTATTTGGGAAAAAAGAAATATAGAGGAACACGAAGTAATAAAGGCCGTTTGGGTCGAATTCCGTCTAGATTATCGGTATGATATCAGGTGTAAAAAAGAGGGATTCCTGAGAGAGAACTGGGTTTATCATCCCTTATACATCATGAGGCAAGTATGGGGGGGGGGGGTTTAATCATACCCCATCACTATTAATTACATATAAAAGGGAATAACATAGAGGTCAATCCTGAATAAAACAGAAATAGAGAGGATCTCTTACCTTAAATCTGATGGTGATTCTTTCTTCAACATAATAATATGAATAATCAAATTAGGATCAGTAATTAATAATTCCATATCCTCTTATATATTTAAAATATTTAGTATATTCTTTTTATGTTCATTTATAACCATTTTTATTTCTTTTGAGGAACAATTTCATTATTTTGGTCTGTTTGCTATCATGGTTTTGAGGATAAATTTACTTATTTTCCTAAACAGATAAAAGTTTAAGATGAAAGATATTTTTCCATAATTGAATTTATATTCCATTATTAAAAATATATGAGATTAAATGGATTTAAATTTAATTTGGTTACTTAGATTTTACTCGAATCATTATATTAAACTTTAGTGGCAACCATTTTGGTCAATTTGCAGTTTTTTACCACAAAGTATACGTTTTGTTTTATAAAACAAAACCCTAAGTAAAAAAGGATTGAAGAACCATAGATGAGTAATAATACCTATATTATGGTCTAGTTCAACCATGAAAATGTTTTCATGACTGGAATTGAATATGGTAACAGAAAGTTAAAACCCATCATCCTTGAATGTGGTAAATTGACACATCTTAGATAGTGTCTTTAAGATTAAAATAAAAAAGGTTAAAGGAGATAAGATAATAACTTATTCCATTATCCTAATAAAATTAAATAACATATAAAGTATTTCATTTTTCATAAAATTTATATGAATAGAGGTTAGGATAGAAAATGAAACTAAATAACATGAAAAGAAATTAAAAGAATTAAATAGTGGAATTTGCCTCTTGAATCAATATTCCTTGAGAGCCTCTTAATGGGAGAGGTTTTGGTCTTTTGAGGGGACCAAAGAATGATTTATGTTGGGAGGGATTTTGGGAAGAAATTTGGAAATAATTTAAGTAAAGAACAAGGATTGATAGTAGTGAAGATAATAGGTAAGGAGGGGTGGTATTTATATTGGAGGAGAGAAGGGTTTTTATAATTTTTAATTCCATAGTTTATTATTTTCCATAAATACTAGAAATAGTGATGATTTCACGACAGAAAATAGTAATAAATGCATGTTAGTTCGATCTAATTGGGCTTACATCATAATATGATCAACTATGACTCATTAAATCCATTGTTTATCAGTCATCATAATTTATCTTATTTTACTAATCATAAACAATTCATGTATTTTAGAAAAATCCAAAAAATTCTACATAACCATTTTTTGAAATTTAGATTCCAAAAATTTTAACCATTTTTCAAAAATTAGTTCCAAAATATAATTTTTTAATTTTTAATTAAAATCACAATTTACCCAAAAATTAATAATTTTAAATATTTTATTTTCTTATTCCAAGATATCGGTATAACGTACTCCCACATGAATCATATTTATATAATATCATATGTATGATTAATATTCATTAGGGTATGTAACTACTAATAATGGTATTATTAATATTCATAAGGCTATATTACTATTCACCGATACTTACATTGGTCATATTTGACTCCTAATAACATACTGATCGCAACTGTGAATGTGAGATTTTTGAAATTCAAATAAAATAATTGAAAAAATATTTTTAAAGGTCACATATCACTTATTAGTTCATTATTTTGTGATTTCATGTGATTATATGTCATAATCCTAAGAATGAAATTTCCATTGAAAAACATTGGGTTGTTACACATATGGATCATTTTGAAAAATTATATAGAAAGAAATGTCATACTAGATCTTTTTGGGATGAAGTAGGTGAATGGAAGATGATGGGGAAAGAATTAGTAGAAGAAATATTTGAGAAGGAGAGGTAATTTAGAAAAATATAAGGTTAAATAAGAGTAGGAAGGAAATTTATGCATCTAACTGGAGGAAATATATTTATTTCGAGGTATGTTATATTTTTTTAAATTATCTCTATAGAAAAGGTGTATGGAATTTTATTAAAAAGGGGAATCTATGTATATATGTCATTAGACCATATAAATCCCTATAAGAGGTTGGATCAGTTTCCAATCATACTGGATTTACTTCAGAGTTTATCATAGACACACATTTCTTTTCATGTTTCAATGTTATGAATGTTTTTTCTAAATTCATCTCATGTTTTGAGACCTAAAGTAGATAAATTATAAGAGATCTGTTCTTTTATGGAATAACCTGTATTGATTCTCAATATAACCAAATTTGATTTTACACTATGTCTCTTTTTATGTGTAACATCGTAGATAGATTACCAGGTTAAAAAATGATTTAAATAGTATTATTAATTTTTATAGTTATATCCATGATGTTGGGAATGGTAGGAATGAATGAGATTAAGTAAATTATGAAAATATAGACTACACTTGTTTACAAAGTCAATTCATTGATTACCAATTAATGAAAACTAATTGAACATAAAGGATTTATATTTATAAAAACCATTTTTATTCCCATGATTACATCTTTATTAATAAATTAAATTGACCACTAATATTGAAATATATTATTAAAATTTATATATTATATATTAAAATAAATATTTTTATATAATTCCATTTAAAATTATTGTCATAAGATAATCATAAATCCAATTTTACAAAAAAATTCTATATTTTTTTAAACACAATTTAACCACCTTTTAAAGGAGAACTTTTTATATATATAATTTTTACACATTTATAAATTATATTTGAAAAAAATATTAGTTTTTAAATTATAATATCAATATATACTTTGGTTAATTTATTTTGTTAAGTTTCATTTTTTATGAATAGTAATATGGCTTTTAGAATAAATATAAGACATTTAGGAATAGTAATATGGACATTAGAATGATAACCTCAACTATAAATGTTAAATTAAAATTTATTCATCTTATAAATGGTACTATGATATAATTATATCATAGTATAAGTAAAAAATTTATTTAAAATTATTAAATATATGTTGATATTTTTATAAAATAGAAATCATTATTTTCTATTTTATAATTAATATAATACATTTAATGAAAAATTATTTTCATAAAATTGACTGAAAAATTCATAATTTTTTCTTATGATTATAATATAATTTGATGACCCCAAAGTAAAATTTTCAAAGTGTTATAAAATGAATTATAATTTTAAAATTGTAATTTTTTTGAATGAATGATGATTTAATTTAAAATTTTAATATCTCATATTTAGAAAATTATTTTCATAAAATAGAGTTATTTATTTAAATCTATATATTGAAAAATGGTTAGGTGAAATTATTTATATTTTTATAAAATACTTGAATTTTTGGTGAATAGTGAACTACATTATTTTACAATATATACATTATAAGTTAAATAAACTATTCCTTTAGTCATGGCTAATGTAATGAACATAATCTCGAACTTCCATTATTTATATTAAAATATATTTTGATAATTCTAAAACTATTCATTGTCTTGGTCCATAATAGCTAACCAATTAATAAAATAATGTGATAACACCCCTCTCTTCCACTATAAATACCACCCTTCACCACCTATTCTCCTCATAGATTTAATGATTGGAGACTTGTCAAATTTATAAATAATCATGTTCCCAATATCCTCCCCCATTTCTATTTTCCTTTTTTTAAAAAATGGCCTAAACCAATCCTCTTAATGAGCTTCTAAATGTGAATGCTTCAAAAGGTAAAAAGCCTCTAAATTGTATTTTATTTTATTTTTTATTTCTTTTTTTTATTATCCTATCATAACATAGGCATTACAAAGTAGACATATAACTATAATACATTTTATATATTGTAATTTTATTATGAAACCATAAAATAAACCATCATTTCACTTTTATTTTTCATTTTATTTTAAAAATGAAAGCATCGTCCGTGAGGTGCGAATTTATCTCCGTTATGGATGACAAGCTTTCTTTTTTCAATTATACCTTCAAGTGTGGTCATAAAAAAAATTTTGTGTAAAAAGTATTATATGATATTTATTACATCTTATCTAATGTTCTTAGTCTAGTATATATATGTATAACTAATTAAATAAAAAAAACATGATTGTGATGATTGAAAAACAGCAAAAATAATATAAAAGATTATCACTAACATATTATCTAATAATTCATATTCATTCCAAATAAAAAAAGGATTATATAAAAATTTAATATTAGTATTTGTAATTAATAAAATATATCATCAATTATGTATTTTCATTCCAATTTCACAAGATCTATCAAACATGTATACAAGTGATCAAATCGTGAAAACCAAGGAAACAAACACTTCAGAAAAGAGAAATTGAATATTATTACTGAACAAAAAGGCCATAAATGAACATTATATATTAAAACTAAATAAAATATATTTTTAAATTATTTTAATTAAATTATTAAGAAATGTGATTTAATTATCCAGGATGTAATGTACATGTGAAAAACACTTTTAGACATAAGGTATGGGTTTTACCATCTCACATTCATTTCTGTGATATATAACTTATTTGCCACTATTTGTTATGTGTGGCCTATGAATAATTCCCATTGACTTACCATATAATGAATAAAATTATACTATTTTTAATATAATGTTTCATTTTTTATTATTAATTTTATGGTCAAACGATTTGATTGATTACCATGTGGTAAGAGATTCTCCCTAAACATTAATTTTTTCTTTCGTGTTATAATTCATCTCTCTTTAGACAAATGTAATTATTCCTTATTAAAATATACATCTAATAAATTATATATATATATGTTATATAGTTAATTATCTGAATAATTTATTCTTTATTTGATGGGAACTACATTTTTTAAGGTTCCATTTTCAATTCTTCCCGATAAGAAAACCGGGTTAAAATTGCTTCCCAACTTATTACACATTTTAAAGCACGCTACCAAATATATTATAAATACACCATTATTTATACAAAAATAAAAAAAATTCATGAAAACTTATCCTTTTTAATAAATATATTTTTATATAAATTATTCCTTTTTATGTTTTAAAAAACGTTATTATTTTCCATTAAACCGCACTAGAGAAGCTCATTTCTAATGTTTCTTAACATTAATTTTTATATGTTTTCATAACATTTGGAAATAATTTATTCCAAAATATAATAATTTAATTGTCCCATTTTATTATTTTCTAGTATATATATATATTTATAATCTTATTTCATGAATAATATAAATTATTTTCCAAAAATAAATCTTCCTTCCAAAAGTAAAAGCGTATTTCTCTTTAAAATTTCTCAAGGATTTTATAGAGTAAAATCATCTATATTTATGATTAAAATATTTCAAAGTGGTATGGTACAATTTTATTTAATTATATTTTTTTAATTGAAATAAAAGGAATTAATAGGACTTATTAAGTGTTAAAAAGTTCCCTCTATAGCCCATCGATGCATTGGAAGGTCTCATGAGACAAAATCAGATGGTGGGAAACCCTTCATATTTGTTTCCAAGAAGTTTTCCAATTTTAGAAGGATAAGTCATGGCTAAAATTAGATAGTTATATACCCACATACATAAATTATAATGAGGATAGATATTCATAGTAACTATATTGAGGATTGATCATGATAGTGCATACGTTGAAAATTTTGCATTCCCAAATTATGATATTTGTAATTGATAAATCATTTGATAATTCAACTAGTATAATTTCCTTGGATATGTTTCAGGTGATTATTTATATGTAATTATTTATTTTAATGTTATTCCAACCATATTATGCTCAATAATTTTTTATTTAAATGAGTTTATTCACCTTTTTATATAGTTTATGTTTGTGACCGCTTACATTGTATTGTTTACCCTTACTAATCATCTGACCTCAATAATTTCTTATGTTTAATTTTACACCAAGATGTTAAGGTTTATATTATGAATTATTTTATGGGATAATCAAGGAGTTATGGTTATTTTCAATGGTGTATATAATGTTTTCGCATTTAATTTTGTAACTTATACCTTTTTTCTATTTTTTCAAAACTATTAAACAATTCAATAATTTGGGAAGAATGAACTTTTTAATAGTACCAATATAATGATTTAAGGAAAAGGATTCATTCTACTATTGTCTATTTTTTACTATTGGTATCATATATAAATTACTAGATACCTTGGAAACTAGATTTAGAAAATATATATTAGGGTACATTACTCTTTAGTAGACTTTGATTATAATCTTGTAATACCATCATAGAATTTTTTTGAGGAAGATATTATGTTGGGATTCCAAGATATACATCCATATCAGGATAATATAAATATAAATGTCTTCATAATAGTTTTACCTAGGGTTAATAACTCAGAAAATGTGTCCCGATCTAGACTAAGGGTATGTTAGTACACAACAACGATCCTTACTATACACCTAGTTTGACACTCCTTGGGGATATTATTAGGATAAATCAATTTTTCATAAAAACCAATATGAATGATTTAAAGTTAAATATATCCAAAATGAATCCATTTTTATGATTAAGAGATTAACTGTGCCTAAATTTTCAATTAATGTTTTTTTTACTAGTTCGAAATTACACATTCTTATCCAAAACCTAATATTGTGTATGACATTTTTTGGAAATGGAACCTCATGGAAGGAATAAAAACTATATAAACACCAATAATCTATGTAGTGATTTACAACCTATGTAAGATAACTATGTTGGATTTTGAACTGCAACATGTGCTGATAAACATATATCTATACCGAGTATATTTTCTCATGTTATGAACAGTAAACTAACATGAATGGAGCATCCTAATCCAAAACATGGAGTGACAATTATAAAATGCTTCACGAGAAAATAACTGCCAATATTAAATGGGACTACAAATCTATTTTCAAATGAATAATGGATATGTTCCATAGAGAGGATATATCTTATATTTTGAAGAAATTAATAGGAGAAGTTTATCATGACAATTTATTACCTCTAAGAAAATTTGGATTTGGGGAAGTCATTGATTCAAAATATGAAGGAGGATGAAGAAAAATACCTTTTAATAAAAGGAATTCATGAAAATTTTCTTGAAAAAATATTTACAAGTAGAAAAATGATCAGATATAATGTTGTGGTTTCTGATTCTGAGAAAAAAGGAAGATGAGAATGATGCTAAGTATGGTGCCAAATTTACGAGGTGAAAATGGCATGATATGTACTACATATGTATCCAAATGAGTAAGATTGATTATTTCATTGATGGTTTAAAAAAATTATTTTTAAGGGTAGTACATTTCCAAAATTACTGATCATATGAAGATATAGACTCATATTTAATTAAGACATTAAAATAATTTTCAATGTCTTTGGATATAAATTAATGATAGAGAATAAAAATTCCATATTGAAAAATATGGTTATAAAGAAAAATAGAAAGAATTATTTTCCCACATTTGATAATTGTTAAAAGAATCACCCTAACATGTGTTTGAAAGCATTGGGTGTTTTTTATAAGTATATGGAATAGGGTCACCGAGAAAAAAATGAAATGGGAAGAAAGAAAAGACTAATATTCAATGTATCTACTGTATTGAAATGGGGAAATAAAAAATTAAATGTTATAAGCATCAAATAAATTTACTTAAAAATAAGAAAATAGATCATCATCAATCTTATGTTGTTACTATAGTCTAAGGGGAAAAATGTTGTTTTTATGTAGGTTAAATATTTATGTTTTAAAATTATTTTAGCAATTGTACTCCTGTTATAAGAATCATGAGATAGACATATATTGTACTGTAGTACTTCGTCCTTAAGTATTTGAATGAATGAAAGGAAATCAAAGGATTCATATATTTGGTATGTGATATTAAGAGTTATATTAGGGTTTTTGGAGAATCTAATTTTGGAAAATTAGTGATCTTTTTATTAAATGTTTAGACATGGAATTTTGAATGATTTATTTTTAATGAGTTATAAAGAAATTACATATAGAATGGATTATGTAAATCTTCAACGATTATAGTTTTAGGATAAATAAGGATATATTAGATAATTAGTGAATTTTTTTTTTCTGTTTTAGTAAACATTTATGAGGATGAAGGAAATAATTTCGGAACATAGGATTCATTATAAGATATTTAGATTTAAAAAAATCATCTTGAAATTTATTTTCTATGTGTATGACATGATGTGAAAATAGATTAAATAACAACCAAAGTTTGATATTAGTCTTAAGAAATTGAAATTAATCATGTATATTTATTTTATCAAGTGATTATCTAAATATTAAAAAAATCCATCAACTCTAGGAAATTGATTTTGGAAAAAAGGTACATGTTTACAATTCATTTAATAAAATTAATGGCCATTTAACTTATCAAAAGATTAAATGTTTTGTGAGAGTAAACATTTTAACGACCATGTTCTATATCAATATCCCTTAGAACTTGATATTTAGATTTCTATTCCTTTTCCATGTTATCCCTTGCCACTAATGATTTCCTACAAAATTTTTTTTGTGGGAACCTTCATATTCCCCTTTCCCTCTTATTAAGAGGATATTTTGTTAACCCAGTTTATGATGTGGATTTCCTAGAAAGAAAATTTAAAGTATGAAATTTTCATTTTTTGAGTAGATTTTCAAATTTTGAGAGTAAAATTTATTGAAGATGGGTAGAATGTTACACCCAACAATTTTACAACATGTATATTTTTAAATTTAACTTCTTCGATTGCTTACCAGCTTAAAAATTATTTAAAAATTATTATTTAATTAAAATAGCCATCTGCAAGATATTTGGAATTGTAGGAATGAATTATATTATGTAAATTATTAAAAAATAGATCACTTATGTTTATAAAATTAATTTATTTGTGCCCAGTTAATGAAAATCAATTAAATATAGAGGATTCATTTTTATATAAACTATTTTTATCGCCACAATGAAATTTTATATTAATAAATTAAATTAATAATTTTTAGTGAAATATATTAATGAAATTAATATATTATATATTCATTAAAATATATTTAAATTAATCTAAAACATTTTTTGGGACATAAGATAAGAATAAATCTAATTTTTTACGTAAAATAATATATTTTTCTAAATGTAGTTTTACCAAAATTTAATGGTGATCATTTTTTACATATAAAATTTTACACTTTTATAAATTATATTTGAAATAATAAAAATTATTTTTGAAATTTTAGTATCATAATTTACTTCGGTAATATTTTTATTATTTTTTTGGTAAGTTTTATTTTTTAATGAATAGTAATGTGGCCATTGGAATAATAATGTGACCTTTATTAATAGTAATATAGACATTATAAAAATAACCCCACCAATGATGGTATATAGAAAATTTAGGAATTGTTTAAATGTTAATATGATATAATTATATCAAAGTATAGATAAAAATGATTTTATAAATTATTAATTACGGGTTGATATTTTTGTAAAACATAATGGTTTTTTTTCAATTTTATAATTAATATAATAAATTAAAATACAGTTCATTTTCATAAAATATATTCATAATTTGGTATTTTTTTCTTATGATTATAAGATAATTTTATGAGACCTTTTTTAAATTTTTGATGTGATATAATGTTTATTGTAATTTTAAAATCTGTATTTTCAAATAAATGATGAATTTATATAAAAATTAAATTTCTCATAATTAAAGAAATATTTTCATGAAATGGAGTTTATTTTTTATTTTTTTTACTTTAATAATGATTAGGGTTAATTTTTGAGTTATTTTTAAAATAATTTAATTTTTTTAATAATAAAATATGATAACTAACAGTATATATACATTATAAGCTATATACAAAATTCCATGAGACATGGATGATGTAAGAACCCTAATATCAAAAAAACCTTTTTTATTTCAATATATTTTGTCATAATTTTTTACTCTATTCACATTACTTATAAAAAATAACAAACTAATGAATAAAATAATGAGAAAACACCCCAGTCCACCACAATAACTCCACCCATTACCACCTCTTCTTCTAACACCTTTCAAGATTTGAGTCAAGTTCAATTTTTTTCCCAATATTCATCCCATGACCCACCACCCACGTCCAAGAGAATTTTGTCTCAATAGGAGACCAAAACCTATCCTCTTATGTTGGTTTTCTAAGAGGAGACTTCAATGGGTAAAAAATATTCTTTCTTTTCATTTATTTTCTTTTCAATTTATTTTCTATTCTTGTCCTCCCCTCACCTCCCTGGTAAAAAGAGATATGATAAAAACAATATGTTTTATATAATATAATTTTAGTGTGTTAATTAAAAATCCACCATCAATACTCTTTTCTATTATCTTTTATTTTGAATATGAAAACATCATCTATGATGTGCAGATTTACCACCTTTATGGATGTTGTTTTTTTGTAGTTTTTCTAATCCTCATTAATGGCTAGTCATAATACCCATTTTATGGTAAACCCATATTATAAAATATGAATTTCATTATATCTATAGTTATAGAACCAGTATATATACACAATAATAATTAATTAAACAATACTAGTTTTTGATGATCGAAAAACCACCAAAATAATCTAAATGATTATCACTAATGTATAATATAATGATTAAACCTCACACAAAATAAAGAAATTAGTTATATAACCATTTAATATTATTGAGTTTAATTAATTTCATATTACATCAATTCTGTGTTTTTATTTCCATTTCACATGATCTTTCATACATTTATACAAGCAAACGAAGCATGAAAACCAAGGGAACAGACACTTCTGAATGATGAAATTGAATCTTTTAACTCATAAAAAGGCCATAAAAGAATTTAAGAAATTTATACTAATTCCAATAAATTTTGAATAGTTTTCAAATGAAATTATTTATGAATCTAATTTCTTTATAAATTAATAATAAGTGCTGAACTCTTTTACATAAAAGGTTTGGGTTTTCTCATCTCACAATAAATTCTTTGAGATATTCCTAATTAACCACTATTTGTAATGTGTGGGATACATATATTTCACATTTATGTACCATATCATAAATAAATTTATATTAATTGTATTAGACTCTTTCATTTGATGATTATTAATTTTATCGGCAGATGATTTGATTGATTACAAAGTGGTATGGGATTCTCCCTGAACATCCATTTTTTCCTTCATGTTACGCTTTATCTCTCTTTACCCCAATGTAAATTTCCCAATTTAAATAAAATTCTTCAAATTTATGTTTATATGTTCTAAAATCTTTTATATATATTAGTTCATCATTTTTAGGTGGAAAATAGATTTTTTATAAGGTAAAATTTTAAATTAATCCCAACATGTAAGCATAATTAAAGGAGACTTCCCAATTTCTTACACATTTTCATGTACCCTACATAATCTATTTTTATAAAGCCATACTTTGTATATTATAAATAAATTTATCATGATGAAAACCCCTTTTTAATTACTATATTTATTAAATAAATTATGTCTTTTTGTAAGAGCCTTTGGTATTTTCTATAATAGTGCTCTAAAGTGCCTCATTTTGAAAATTCTAGAATGATCTGTTTATATGTTTTCACTTTATTTCAAAAAACAGTATACGTCAAATATAATTATATTTTCCCTAACATTTTTTGAAGGATATAAATGTTTATAATCTTATTTTATGAAAAATACAAATGATTTTCTAAAACAACTCTTCTTTCCAAAAATAAAAAAGATTATTAATATGAAGAATTTCCCAATGATTAGTATATAGTACTATCAACTATATTTATGACTAAAATTTTTCAATGTGTCATGGTAAACATTGGTATAAATATATATATTTTTTATATATAATGAATTCAATGTACATAATATGTGATGAGAGGGGACTCTCTATAACCTCTGGATGCATTAGTAGGTATCATGGGAAGAAATCAGTGGGAAGCAAACCCTTCACATTTGTTTCCATGTAGTTCTAAATATATAGGAGGATATATAGTAAAAAATAATATTAGTATCTTCCCACAAACATAAAATGTCATTATGATAGATGTTGAATGTAGCTATCTTGAGGATATATCTAGATAGCGAGACTTCCAACATTATGTATTCCCTCATTATGATATTTATAATTTATAAATCATTAGATTATTCTACAACTCAAATATCAATGTTTAATTTTCATGTGAATATATATATAGAGAATTATTTATTCAGATTTTATTCTAGACATATCATTCTCAATATTATGTTTAATTTTCATTAGTTTCTATTATTCATCGGGCCTTGTTGTTTATGTTTGTGAGAGATTTCACAGTATTATTTACCCATGCTGACCATCTCAGCTCACACATTTCTTATATTTTATTTCCATAGATGTGAATATTTATATTATAAATGACTTTTAGGGAAAATATATGTGATATGGATATTTTAAATATAGTTTCATTGTTGTTTTTTCTTATTCATTTTTGTAATGTAAAACTTTTGTTTTCATCTATTTTTCTAAAACAACTAAACTATTCTGTCATATCGGTTGAAAACAAAGGTTCATTATTCCAATGCAATGATTTATAGAACCAGATATAGGATACTAGATTTTAGTTATTTTCAAATGAATATAGATTGAATGTATTTTGACACATTGAAATTCACCATTTAATGGTTTTTTAGAAAACTTATGTTGTTGAAGATGAAACAAGGGAGTCATAAAATTCTATGAGGGAAAGGTATCCCCACTTTCTTAATAATAAAAAAATGTGAGAATGAATTATCTAAAAGGGAAATGAATTTAAAATCTAAGATAAATTTAGAATAAATCATTATCAATTATTATCTTTTTTCATTAGTTAAATAGAATAGTGTTATATTCATTATAAAAATGATATTTAATTTTTAAATTGAAAATGAAATTGTTCAATAAACACTTTTATTATAAGAATTTATTCAAAATTTAAATTTTCATATTATAAAAAAAAATTTGAAGAAATTAATTTATTTTTTTAATTTAGCATGTAAAAATTATCGTGATATTAATTTGTGATAATTTTCTTAAAATGAATTATTTTTTATTTGATATTTCAAAATTGTAATTTTTTATTAAAAATATATTTAGTTCCTCGTATTTTCATAGTAATAATAAATTTTTAATATTTTTAAAATTTAATTAATTATTTTAGAATTAAAATAAATCAATTATTATATTTAAATTTAATTGAAAACTAGATGTTAGTGTAAAAACATCTTAACATTAAAAATGTTATATTTATAAAATTATGTATTTTATTGCATTTCACCGGTATAATTTTAAATTAATTTATGAAAATTCTATGTTTAAAATTTTACAAATTTTATTACATATTTAGAACTAGTGGATAAATATTTTGGAAATTATGTCCCTTTTTGGCCAATAAGAATAGAAATAGTTTTAATTTTTGTTACCGTGGTAAAGGTTAAATCAATTAATTAACGATACAAATAAAATTATAAGGATTATAAAATGAACTTGAACATGAATTTATTAAATTATATGAGTTTATTTTTTAAAGAATCATATAATATTTTACTATATCCCCTTTTTCCTTTTGGGTTTGATTATAACCATTATATTACTTTTTTTTAAAGAAAAGTAAAAAATTCCAATCTTGTTTTGAAAAAATATAATATTTTTATCATTGTGTTAAAGAGAGTATATGTTCAGTTATAAATATTATTTGCAAATATAAATGAATTAAATTAATCATGGTAAGTAATTTTTTAATTTTAAAGATGAAATAAATAGATTAATAATTTACAAAAATATGGTGTAATTATTATTGACTAAATAGAATAATAAAATAAATGATATAAAAAATTAAGAATGTAATATAATTTTATATAATTAATGTGGTGAAAAAATTGTTTAGGAGAACATGAACTTTTGGGGATATATTAACATATTTGGTACTGAGTTTATCTATTTTCTATATGTTACTAAATGCAATGTAAAGAATAGTATTAAAAATTAATATTAATAATATGTTATAATAAATAATATTTTATGAAATAAAATAAAGATAATAAAAATTAATACCTTAATCCATGTGATTAGGATATGTTTTAAAATATCAGACATGATAAATTTATTGGAATATTTTTATTTATATTAAATATACTGATCCTCAAAGAGTAAAAAATCCTTATTGGCATAATAAGTGTGAAATGGCTTAATAAGTGGTTAAAACCAAATGATAAGGGTTCAAACATAGTCATGTAATATATAATTCAATTTTATGATATTATTTTGACCAATAATCATCATATATAACAATTAAATCATTATAGGACAAATTTTATAGTAAAATAGATTTATAATAATTTATGTTTTTTTTAATTTCCAAGAGTGACCCTCCCCTCTCTTATAGAAGGGAATCCCTTCATACATTTTTATCACACTTAAAACCCCATTTTAACATGATTGTTAAAACAATAACACCATAAATTAAATCCCACTGTTATATAGGCCTTATTTTGGGGTTTAATAAGAGCCATAGAGGACTTAATGTGTTATGAAATGGAGGTTTCCCGTAGAAGTGATATTAATTTTAATCAAGAATCTCAGGATTATTTCTTCTAACACATCATTAAAATCAATATTAACCATCAATATATAAAAAATAATGTATCATAAAGATACATAGTATATTTTATGTTATAATAATAACCAATATACATCTCCTCTTCCAAAAAATGGGAAATGAAACCATCGTTCAGTTGTACAGAGGAAAAAGGCCTCATGCCCTGATGTATTTTGTTTTCAATAATCATTCACATGGATCAATTATAATGATAGATTTAATGTTTATAAATTATATTAATAAAATATTTTTTATTCTTAAATATAAAATATAAATAAATTTTATCCTTTCTATTACTTATAAATTAAATACATCATTAAGGGGTAGATGTGAACTACCACCTCCAAGAAATGCTGTGATTTTTTTATCTCCATAACAGTTGGATGAAATATATGATTGTATTTACTAGTTTAATATAGTATTTATGTTGTTATTATTATATAATGTAAAAATTATACTCACCATCATTCCATAATGTTCATTGAAAAATGGAAACATTACAAATGCGTACGTGTAGACTACTGTCTCCATGATTATATTGTAGATCGTATATTCATAATTGTATATAATGATTGATATTAATATTATTATTTATGATTAAAAATGATAATTATATCTTGATTATTATTATGTTTATGGTGAAATAATGACCGCAATGATTATAGTCGACCTATCAAATTCATTTCTAACAAATAATCTGAATATCATCAAAATGCCTAACACCAATGTAATTGAAAATGTAATTGTTTATAATATTGTATTAAATTAAATAATAGAATAATTATGATGAAAAGGTTCATAAAAAATTTAAAAAATAATATAAGTTTGTTATTCAAGAGGATAAAAAATGTATTTGTCTTGTGATACTCAAGGTTAGGGACATTATTTTAAAAATCACCTTTTAATTTTCCCTTTAAAACTCTCTTTCTCTTCAATATCATAAATTTTGAAGTTATTTATATTTTATACTGAAGAATAATATTTGTAAAGGATTTTTGGTGTCTACATTAAATTTATTTCTCTGTTTTTTAAATTTAATATTTTTACCTAATGTTTTAAACTCACTACCAAAGAGAAAATTAGCGGTCAACATTAATATATATGATGGAAATGACTTTTCCTACCTCTATAACCATTAATTGAATATTTGATTACTCTAAATGTTTTCATGTCTTCTTCAATGAAAAAAATATAACTGTTTTTTTGTTTTTTATTATTGAAAAAGTTTCTTGAGAAAATATTTATTTTGGTATGAGATGTATTTTTCATACTAGATTAAAAAACTTTTTCAAGGGTTTTATTCATGATATAGTCCATAGAAATTGTTTATGAAGTGTTGGACACCATTATAGCATGTGGGGGATACCAAATAATATTATATCATGGGAGAGCTATGATAGTTTTCTAATTCATTCGGTAATAATTATCTTCTATAGATAAATATATTGTAACTCTACATAATGGTTATTGTAAAAGTAAGGGTTTCAATACAATGATGTCCAAAAGCACTATAAGACTTTACTATTCAATGTAATTAAATTTTTAGGGAACCATTAAATTTAAAAATTTATGTTAATATAAATTTTGAACGAAAAATTATTCTCATCTTGGATTAAAATTTACGTATTTAAGAAAAGGTTTTTCCAACATTTTTCACATTTTTCACTAGACTAAAATATTTCTTCTTCTTAGGACAATACATAGATTTTTCATTCCCAAACCTCATTTAAAAGTCATTTTCACAATGTTTAAGGATACGTAGTGGAATTAAAGAATTAGAGACGATTTTTATTATTTTAAATAAAAATAAATCATTTTTATATTAAATGTTTTATATTTTAGAAAAAATAAATGGTGATTAGATGTGTATGAATTGAATAATTATTGGTTTGTTATGTAGTAGTTATTTCAGACTCTGTATTCATGTAAACAAAAATGATATTTGAGAATGTAACAAATTGAATTATATGTTAATGTCACTAGAATATATAATTTTTAATGGAAGGTATGTACAGTGTAGTCATGGATTGGGATCACTCCCCATACTAGCATATCCTATGTAAAGGATGACTCCCATGTTTATCATAGTGGATAGAGTCCCTTATATAATTGCGGTCCCTCCCTATTATAGTCCTTATTATCTCTTGACATATCAATCTATAACTAATTTATTTGATATATATTGTATTGAAATTCCACCCATCAAATATGTAATTTCATATACAATTGTGACACAAGATCATAAAACATTAAATCTATCATAACATGTGTAAATGAAACAATATTCATAAAAATTTAATTAAAACATACCCCTTGAAAATAAATTATTTTAACCAAAATATAATCTTCATTATCAAAAAACATATATAGAATGGATATGTACTTTTTTTTAACAAGGATCATATTATTATTAGTAAATAAGTTAAAAAACGTTTTGTTATCATATTTTTAATATCCTAAAAAATATATCTTGGGGTATTTCTTGATGAAAATATAATTTTCATTTATGAATAAAATCATTGAAATTGACAAATTTCCTAAAAATAACGAAATAAAATTATTTTAAAAGATCCTAGGAATCATTTAAAATAATATTCAAATCAATGAAAAATCATGATAGTGAGAAATTACATTGATGTCATATTTGTTAAATCAAATATTCCATTACCATTTTTTGAAAATATAAAAAGTATTTTATTTTGAAAATGAAAAGTAGAACAATTGTAAAAAAAATTAAATAATTAATTCAGGATTAAAAAAAAATAAAAAAAATACTGTTTATTAAAAACATTCATGAAATTATATTTAGAAAATAGTGGTATTAGAGGTAATGAATTTCTGATTGAAAATGAAATAAATTTTGAATTTTAATACATTATATAGATCTCTTAAGTTTTTAAATAGATTTATATTTACATAGTAAATGATTTATTTAGAAATTTTATATTATGTAATAATAGACTTGAATTTATTTATTTCTAGTTTGTAAAATGATTCTCAATAGAAACAAAATCATAAACAATCTTGACAAACGATGAAACTCTAACATAAATCCATTACCTGAAGCTTGAATTTCATCGAAAGAACACTAATATAATGTAAAATAACGTTTAATTTATAAAAATATATAAAATAATTATTAATATACTTATTATAAGATATATTATTCATTTATAACATTTATGACTCCCATTTATTAATAATTCCTAATTAAAATCGTCGTTTCTGGGTGTTAATTTTCTTTTTTTTCATGAGAATTTCAGTTCTATTATTATAGTCATTATTCATTAATCATGGATCCATAATACTTGAAATTTAAATCTTGATATAATATATATATATTTATTTATTTATGTATAATAAACATACATTTAATCATCCATAAAAGATAGAGATATAAAATAAATTACACTGTTTGTGGAGATGGTAGGCCATGCATACACTTGAATGATGCGTTCAATTGTCGAAAAATGAAACAAAAGAAGGGTATAAAATTATGAAAAACTCTAGATTAATTATAACTTCTTATATTTCATTTATATTCATTAGTTCCATATTTCTTACAATACATGAAAAATAATCATAGAAAACCAGTTACACTATAATGTGGAGATGGTAATCCATACAAACACACAAGGGATGTTTTCATTATTCATTAGATAGAAATGAGGTTAATATTTTTTGTTCAATAACCATAATAATGTATCAATATATTTATGATACAAGAGTATTTATTCCTATCTAATATCATAGATTATGAGGAGGTATAATAATATATAAAATTTAATGTACTCTGTTAAGAGCAACACCACTTCATTGAGAATCCTATTTCGGATTACCCCTAAACACTTCAAATGAATACTATTTTTTTAAGGACACAAGAAATGTGTAAATGATATAGAATATAGTAAGGTATTATTATTTGGATTGGATGATCTAGAATAATCAGTGATAGAAAGTTACACCCATTATAATTGAGTGGAGGGGGACTATTGAAATTAATTTATCTTTTAATTAATATAAATTACTTTTCATTGTAAAATGACTCCAAATTTAAATAATTAAATGATAATATGAACATGAGATGATATATTCAAATTAAATAAATTTTTATAGTTTTAGTTTTTAATTTAACATTATATCTATAATTTAACCCTTATTAACTTTTTTGACAATAACATAAATATCATAATTGTCTTCTATTTATGAGTAAAAATTTAAAATTAAAGCCAAGTGACACATAAATACAACACGTTTTTTATTATCAAATATATCCTATTTAATTGATTTAATATTTTATTTTATTATTTTTTAATCATTTAATAAAACATTTTTTATTATAAAATATCATAAATATCATTTTTAGATCAATTCAATTACATTGACATTAAATATATCTAAATTAATATATAATTTGAATTAAAACCATTAATGTCCATAATATATTGTATTTACATAAAAAATTCTTCTAATATAATAATTAATTCAAATCATAATCTTTTTAGTATTTTCAAATTAAAATTTATTAACATTAATTGATTAAATATATTTTTTTCATTGTGTATGCATTGAAGATAATTAATCAATAAATAAAAAATAAAAAAATTACCATGATAAAAAATTAATTAATATTTAAAATAATCATTTATAACAAAATATATCATATTTTAATCTATATAATGTAAATTTAGAGATATTAAATTCAATAGAGTGAAATTTTGTATTTATTCTTTTATTAAAATAATATAACAGTCATAATCAAAAGAAAAATGGCACAAACTAGACTTTTATTCTAGTCATGGATGGAAGATAAAAAATATCCAATAATACAATAGAATAAAGTCATGTTTTAGAGAAATTTTAAATCTTTATCCAATTTTTCTTAAATAAATTTTACCCATAACACACTTTAAAATGTGAAAAGTCTTTAAAAAGATACTATTCATATTGTCCAAAAATAATAGGGTACTGTTAAAAAAATTTGATCCTCCTTATTCCAAATATGGAATATATTTTAAATATTTCAATTCAATAAAAAATCTAACTTTTTTATAAAATTTAAACTTAAAATTGCAATGAAAAGCAGTTTTCTTGAGAAAATGGTTTCATATGTATAAAAATTATTATTCATAAATAAAAATTAAAATTAATTTAAACAACCATATTTTTTATTAATAATATAAATTTTTCAATTTTATGTTTAAAAAAATTTATAACAAATTCATCAATTTCATTTATTTAAAAAAACATTCTCTTTAATAAAAATATTTATTGTTCTTTATTTATTAAAAGGTCATTATTTTTTATAAAATTATAAAAATTTAAATTTAAGAAAATTTTAGAATCATAATTTCAAAAGAGACTTTTTTAAATTAAATTTTCAAAAGTGTACAAATTATTTAGATTAATTTTTACCCTAAACATATAAGACTAATTATTGAGAAAAGATTAATTTTTGATGAAGATAATGACAATAATTAAAAATATATTTTCATTAAAAAATTATTTTTAATTTATAAATTATTTTTATTCTTATTCATTCATCTAGTTTAATATCTATATTATAGTAAAATTCTATATTATAGTTCATTTATACTTCATGTTTCATGTATCCCATGAAATCAAAGGGATTAGATATATTAAAAGAGAAATGTATCACAAAACCTCAAGGTGGTACATTCAATCCACCTTAAATGAATTTCACCATAAAAATTGTTCTAATATGATTAAAAACTTTAGTATATATCTACTTCAACACATCCTTAGTTTTTCAATTACATTTTTCAAAATATGGATTAATCTAGGGAATATTAACTAAGTGAGTAGTCTTGTTCTGTAAAATAATGTCTTCACCGTCAATGATTTCTACTGGTTGTTAAAAATAAGATAGATAATTATCCAATTATAGGGCCTATAATTTTAGTACATGAAACTGATTATGTATGAACTTACTCTGGAGAGATACATTTAACACACAATGAACTATAGAGATATTTCACAAAAGTTACAAATGATATGTTATCATTCCAACTTGATCAAGAATATCAAAGTAGCAAATATTCAAAGGGCTCGGATTTCTATTACTAATAAATCCCATTTTATTTTTATATATATAAATTCATAGGGATTCATTTTAACCAACTTCAATCCACAAGCCCCATATATGATTCCAAATTTAAATTATTTTTCAACTCTGAGCTACTCTTATGTGCTGCTGAATTTCTCTGATTTTTTTCAGACATTTCATTAGCTCGAATATGTCCCAATGATGTTATTTCTCCAACATCATCCGAATACATTGGTATTCTATAAATATGTTCATAGAGGGATTCATATTGATAAATATAATATATCACGTGAAAGATGATGTTATTATACAATTAAAAAAGGTGATTGTGTTGATCCCAACAAATTTTAAATCAACACATCTAGACAAAATCATATCCTCAAAGGCATAATGGTCCCTCATAGATTGACCATATATCTGAGGATGAAAAATAGTACTAAAAGACATTGTTTTATACATATCATACAAAATACATCTACATAATTTCATGGTAAAACTCAGATCTTGATATGATATAATATAATCTGGTACTCCATGAGATCATTCCAATTCCATAATATATATTCCAGAAAGATGATCAATGTTAAAATTGTCCCAAATAATAATGAATTGTGTATAATTTATAAGGTGGATAACTAAAACAGAAATAGTATTATGTCTTTCAGATATTTTTGGTAGTCAAATGTTGAAATATATGGTGTTGTCTTCCCATTTTCTTTCTTATATGGGTACTGTCTATAATATCCTCTTTGAATTCTACTATTTTGACTTTACATAATGAACTATGATTAACCAAGGTACATACTCTAAAAAATCACACTTCATGTTTTCCCACTATAAATAATCTATCATATCTATAAAAAACTTCATACATCAATGATGAATATAGAATAATGAACTCTAATCCTCATCCAAAAATATATTTCTTTAAATCAATTATGGAAGGAATGAATACACAATTTCTAAACTATATTATTCACAAATATCAAAGTTGTACTTTGGAATATTTATTGACTTATTTATAAAATATATATGTTTTTAGTACATCCCATTAATATTTATCAAAATAGATTATTAAACACTAATTTGGGAAAGAAAATATGTATCCCCTTCCATCAATATTACTTCATAAATCATTTTCAAATACTAAAATATTGGATCATTTTTATCACCATCATAGATAAATTAGAATGAACATTTCTCCTCATATAATTTTTTTTATTTTTTCATTATCCATGTTGATAATTTTTTTAATAGTTATAATCTTCAATCAACTCCATCCATATTCTCTTATTAAAATTCATATCTTTTTAAGTGTATATATAATTTAAAATTTTATTATTAGAATATATATCAAACATTTTTTCATAAATATAATTCCTATATATATTTAATGAATATATTACTACAACTAACTATAAATCATGATTTGGGTATTGTATCTCATGAACCTTCAATTGTTATGATACATAAGTTGTTACCATATCATTCTAAAAAAATTTGAATACAAAAAAAAATTCGATACATTACTGTAGATCACAAACAATTATCAAGTAAATGGTATTTAAGGGTATTATGATAATATGTTCAATAACAAAACATCTATTTAGTTAATTTAAATTTTCCACATATTCATATGTATAATAGAAATTGAAACCATTTTTAGTTAATATGGTGAGTAAATCAGAAAAAACATAAAAATTACCAAAAAAGTGTTGATAATATCCATTGAATAAGTGGAATATAGATATCATATTGACTATGGTTAGTCTGGACCATTCACCAATAACATCTACGTAACAGCCCAAGATTTCATAGTATGTTATTTTTATTTAAGGTAATTCAATAGCTTGTGCAACACGCAACACCGAGTTCGAGCGCAGCATGTCTTACAAAACTAGCCGTTCAAATACCAGTATTGAATTATATTAATTGAATTTTTAAATTTATATACTCCATATAATTTTAACATCCATATTAGGTGTTTCTTATTCATAATATAAGAACAAATTCAATTTTTCATATACAAGAATTATTTTTCAAAAAATGCAATTTTAAAGCGTTTTAATGTAAAACCCTTTTTAAATAAAATATTGGACACTATTATATAATAAACATGAAAAATTAAAATTCTTATTTATAATAGGGACATAAAAAATTTAGTTTGGTAAAATTTTTGGTGTTTTTTAAATAAATTTCATAATTTAATGAATAGTAAAAAATACTAAATTTTAATTGGAAAAAACAATTTTAATCAAAATAATTTATAGTGTTAAATAATAAATTTTAATGGTATTGAAGTATAATTAGATTAAATTTTTATCATTTAATCTAATTTTGGTCATTGGAAGAAATTTTAAATTTAAACTGTATATAAACACATATCAATCTTTTGATAGTTTTTACTTCTCAAAAACACGTTTTTTGGTTTTGAAAAGATGAATTTTTTTTAATTAATTAATACAACTTCAATGTTTTGAATTTTGTAAAATAAAAATAATTTTTTAATTTGGAATATTAAAAATTATCTTTGGGTGAATTGTTTGGTATTTTTCATAAAACATTCAATTTTTGATGAATTGTCAAAAACAATACTTTATTGTTAAAATCAAACATTTATTTAAATTATTATTTTCAATTTAAATTTATATTAATTTAAAAATACATAAATTATACTTATATTAGTCCAATTTAATTCATTTAAGTCATATTATAATAAGATTAGATATATAAAATTTTATTGAACTTTTTACCGTCCTTTACCCTCCTTCTAGGCACATTTGCAAATTTGTCTAAAACATAATTTTTCTGCATATGTGAATTTAATTACAAAAAATAGAAGAGGCATGGTTGAATTCAATATATAAAACGTGTTTCAATTGGATTAAAATAGTTTTTGGGAACAGTATCTTTTGAATTTTATTTACCACGGTTATAAATAAATAGGGTTATTAAAGGTTAAAATGATATTATAATTACCGTAACATAGGTCCTAATTCAATTAGATAAGTGTTTTTCAACCAAAATCAAAATCAGAACAAAATAAGATCCTTCTTATCCACTTGGGTTAAATTAGAACATTAATTTTATTTTATTAAAATAAATGTTGAATCGTTAAATTAAAATTTTAATAACTAAAACACTTTTAATATAGGGTTAAAAATAAGATAAATTTGACTATAAATATTCATAAAAATATAAAAAAATTACTACATAATTGTAATTTATTTATAGTTTTTATACATTAAATAATTAAATTTATTTATGACACAATGTTGATACATTAATTACCTTATGAAAGAAAGTCTAAAATAATTGATGTTATAAATACTAAAATAAATGTATATTGAAACTTTTGATGCATTACACTACTTTTATTGGTTTATATGAAATTTTAGCATTGATTTAATCTATTTTTTCTAAGTAATAATGTTTTTTTGACTTTCACAAAACCAAATACTAAATAGTCTCAAAATTGACATAATTGAGTTTTTAAAATGAATACTATATTATTAAATGATATAATATTCCTACAAATATAGGGTTCATACAAATGACTTATAAAATGATACATATTTCATTAGTAAACCAATTTAGGTCTCAAGGCATTTTATAGTATGTTTATTAACCATGTAATATAAAAATACAAGAAGATAGGGTAAAAGTTAAAGTTTTTAACTAAGAGTTAAATATAAAGGATAAAGTTAATATGGTGACATAAACTTGTCTAAAACCTATTGGTTAACGGGATTTCTACCCATCCCCTTATTTTCCTCTAAATAAATTCATTTGGAGACATTATAAACAGAAATGATTTTATAATAAAATAATATTTCAAGGTTTTCCTAAAGTCACCCTCACCTCTCTTATAAAAGGGTACTTCCCCTTTTCTCAAATTCACACATCCAAAGCCATTTTCCTCTGCCAACCCCTAATAAAATATCCTCCCAAATACTCTCACTTCAATATAAAGACCTCAATTTTATCATAAAGCCAACTTAAATATCCATTTTTATTAAATCAACAGAAAGCACCCAAAGAAGAGGTAATTATATCATCACCTCTTTCAATGTTCTTTTCTTCTTCCACTTATTCATTATTTTTTGATTCCATACCAAAATAATAACTTTAGTACCTTATACATACTGTAATAATATTATAAATACGGTACAAACTTATTCATTATTCTATCCAACCTATGAATGACAAAGTCATCATACGTGCGCACGTACGACTTACCATCTCCACGTTGTGGGGTAGTTTGTTAATCAAAACGTCATTATTTGGATTGGTATTATAATGAGTATTATTTATTTAAATAAATAGATATAACATGTTAATTATTCTGTATATATGATATACCTTACAATTAAATATTATTTCACCATCAATAGAATGATATTGTCGCTCGTGCGTACGTATGGATTACCATCACCATGAACACGATATGATTCATTTCCCATCGTAAGAATTCAAGAATAATTTTCATTTTATGATTTAAAATAATTTTTAAGAACCTAATACCATTCTATATATGAATCAATTACATCCTTCCGAAAAAAACATGAGTTATGTAATAAAACATATAAAGGAAAACAAATTAGTTAACACCTGAAGCAATGATACTATTGAAATATTATTAAAAATGAAATATTTATATCATATTTATAGATGTGGTTCTTTTATAATTTAATAAAAAGGATTTTACTATTATATGGGATGTTAATGTACCATCGACTTAGGAAAATTACAAGGTAAGGGGTTTTCATCTCACTTTTTATTCCTATGAGATTCATGAAATATTGCCAACTATTTTGTTTTTCTGTGGTGTATGTACTTCCCATGATTGTATTATTTGTGTAATATAATTTAATTTATAGTCATTTACATCTTCATTATATGATCCTTCTTTCATGGGTTGTATGTTTTGAATGTTACCAAATTGTTAAGTGAATTTCTAATTTCAATTTTCACTCATTGGGTTTTAGGCAAACATCATTGATTATTTTACTCAAAGATTATGTGTGAAATAACTATTTATTTATTTATGTAGAAATTTACACTCCCCTTTGTGAGGATATACTTTTTATACACATAATCACTCCATTGATGAATTCTCAAGTCAACGATATGAACTTGATAAGAGTAATCTTAACTCAATTTTCATTTATTGATATAATCATTCAAGTCATTGGTGTTGTTTTTACAAGAATATGGTTGAATTTTCATTGATTTATTTACATTGGAAATCCAATAATATTGAGTGTATTTTTATTTTCCATAAATAATTATGGAAACAATTTATCTTTAACTAAAGGATACAGTCTTTATAAGGGATTTCATCTCAATTTCCTTTCTATTTAGACTTCTTTGTTATTATGAGCCTATTCAATTTTATATGGTGTATATAATATACCTTGAAATAGCATATCATGAATCCATTTATTCTCATGATATTATAATGTTTTTGTTAAATCAATTATTTTTATTCAAGTGTCTCTCATTTGGTTAGGATCTCTAACTAATATATAGTTTTAAATGTTTTGAGGAATTATTCTTCTAAGTATTTCTCATTAATGTCCATGTTTTAAAAATGGTGTTACAGGTTTATTTATATGAACATGAATGTTTTAATATTTAAATTCCTTTTAAATGTTTCAAAATTGTATGGTACACTTTGATTCAAAAATATATTATAATCAGCTTCATGATAAATACTGAGACTTTTAAAAGTTTTCATTAAAAAAAGGGTCATTTCTCTCAAATAGTTTTACTGATAATTTTCATCTATGTCACTATCCTTTGTTAATATTGATTGAGGTTGATTTATTATAATATAATCTTCAATATTTTATTTAATGAGTTATGTTTGACTATGGATGTTCTATTTTTATACTATACATGGTTTGTGGTAAAAATATTGACATTTAGTATGCTAAGTTTAATACGAATGTTTAGATTATGTTTCCACCATTTCATATGAGGAATGAATTGGACATAGTATGTGATGGGTGGATCCCACTATAGCTCCTCGATGCCTCAGAAGGTCTCATGAGACAAACTAGTGTCATGGAATAAGGCCTATACAATATTATTATTTTTAGTCTGGTTATGTTTCCTTGACTGTGTGCTTTGGATGTCTGGAATTATACGTTCCGTCATTATGAAATTACCTATTGATGTTACATGTGATTATTAGACTAGTTTGGTATCCATGTGAATAATAAAATGACATTATTTGATTAATATTGACAATATTATACAAAAGATTAATTTTAAAAGTCTTGTGTTTTAGTCTTATACATTTCTTAAATGTTTATTCTTATTTATAAATGTTTCCACTACAATGTTTATCTTTACAGATCATCTGAACTCACCCCTTTCTAATGTCTTATTTTCTCAGGATACCAAGAATTTTATTATATTTTATATACTGGTTTAAGCATATAGAATAATATTATTCTCAAACTATTATCTATGTGTTATTTTATGTTATAAATTGAAATGTGAAGTTCATATATGTAGTCTACATTCCAAGACTGCTAAACTGATAGGCCCTTTGGTACTTCATTCCTTGTAATCAATCCAATGATATTTAGTAATGCATCAACTCTGGGTAACTAGGGTTAGGGAATTATAGTTGGTATTAGAGAAAGTTTAGTACAATCATTGGAATCTACATTTAGAAAAACACTGATTAGAGAACACTACCGTAATATAGACTTTTAGGATTCTTATAAAATAACTTACTAGAATTTTGGTAGTGTAGATATTTTATTAAATTTCCAATCAATACATCCCTACCTAGATACGAGTAGGTAGAGGCGGCTCTAGCACAGATGTATCTAGGGGTAAAACTAGAAAACACTGCTTTGAGATATACTTGAATGGGAACTGGTGCATGACAACAAGCCTTACTACACTCTTGGTTATGACACTCCAGGGGTATATTCTTAGGATAATTCACATTTTATTTGAAAACTGATTTAAAGGATATTAATATAATATGAGAATAAATAACCTTGTTTAATGCTAAGGAGTTTTAGATTGAAAATAAGGTGTCATAATATTATTTAAATGATTTTATGACTATTGTCACTCAGACTCTGATTTCTTGTTTTAGTCAATGAATGGATTACTAGGAAGTCATAGTAACATTGAAAATGATGTACAAGGTGGGAAAGGTAGTGGAAATAATAAAATGAATGGAATTTTGATAGGCGTAAAAGATATCGTGTTTTTTCTGAAGGAGGTTTCCAAACATATGAACAACAACATATAAAATAACACACTCCCAAACTCAACAATGAAGAGAAATGTGAATAATGATAGGAGATCTAGTAGTGGAGACCATGGAGAAAAGAATGCTCAATTTCAATCATGTAGGAAATGTTGAAAGAGACTTATATAAAAGTGTCTCAATAGAATAAGAAACTGCTTTATGTGTGGTAAAGAAGGACATAAAGTAAAGAATTTATGTATAATAATATAGAGTACAATGGAAGAAAATAAAAACGATCCTAATAATCCATTTATAGTAATTTTCCGTTAATGTAGGGGACTTTTGAATTACCAGAGTCATTTCCCTATTCTATAGGATAACCACTAGGTTATGGAAGAACCTATGTGGAAATAAATGGATGGAGAAATGTTTAAAAAATTAATTCACTTTTTTGATTGGATTACTATAGATAACTTTTCTCTTGTATGTGTAACCCTTTACTTTGTGATGTGAAAATGTTATTTGAGGAATAATTATATTTTCTTTTTTTGATATAGATATAAAGAACCATTTGGGTTTATGTGATCTTATAATTTGAGGAAATTATAGGTTAATAATTTTTTTGATGAAAACGCGGGGTCTAAGATAAAATTTGTGGTTAAAATATGTTATGGTAATTTTGGGAATTTATCTCATTTTGGTAATGTTAAAAAATATAGTTTTTTGGAAAGGAAAACACGTAGACTGTTTAGAAAACCATCACATCAGACAAAGCCCTGGGAATCGAACAGACAACCAATGTGCGAGTGGGATTTATCGCCTACCACTGGACTATAAGACGTTATTGGGTAGTGTGACAAATTTTTTTTAGTAAAATTACTTTTTGATCTATATTAAGTTGATCTGTGATCTTATGTTTTATATAATGGATATCCTCAGTATAGGAAAATTATTTTAGTGATTAAGTGAAAATGTTATTATGGAAGATATTCACTTGGTTGGAAACACTATATGACTAATTAAAATAGAATACCTTGGGAATTCATTTGAGGAGTAATGGTGTATTTTTATTTGGAATGAATATATGTTTTTATATTGATTCAGGTTATTGATAGAAATAATTAATCTATCATAGATAATATGTTATTTGGTTAATTACACTTCAGTATGAGTCTTTAAGATTAGTTGATGTTATTATGATATAAATATTGAGTTTTAATATTAAAGACTATGTGATTAAATTCATCAGAGTTTTAGGTTACAATCTTAGATTGGATTATATTGAAGGATTATAAGGACAATTTTTTATTGAATGGTCTCTATTGAACTTCATGAATTATTTTTTTAATTTTGGAAATTAAGATTAGTATTTATTTCTATAAAGGATTATCCATTTTGGAGATCATCTTATCTTATACTAACCATTTTGTTTTTGGATAACCTCTAATGAAAATGGAAATATATAGATCATCATTTTTGGATTATGTGTTTCTTTAGAAGTTGATTCAAGCACATTAGTTGTGACCAAGTCATCTTGAATACACATCGTTTGAAGCAAAGATGAGTTAGTTGTAGAAATTTATTAAAGGATGAAAATATACATGAAAAGTAAGTATATATCTCAATGTTCATAGTCAATATCATAGATAAATTCCTCAACTTCATGAAATGGAACTGAGAACAAAAAACGTTGTCCGTTTACTTTTCATACATGGAAACAAATGAAAGTTTAACACATCACAAGATTATGGTGTTCTTATTGTAAGCATTCCCCTAATCATGTTTTATATCACTTTCTATAAGAACATGACACTTAGTTCATCTTCCATATCTATGTTTTCCTACATTCAATCCTAGTATGGGTTATCTCGGGTGACCCTTATACTTTTCAATCTTTCGTTTAAAGTGATAGTTTTATTGAGTCTTTTTCCTATGTGGGACATTAAATGAATTTTCCAAGACCAATTTTAAAATTTTGAGGTAGTAATTTCTAAAAGGGTTGAAGAATGTAACCCCCCAAGAGTTTATTATAAGTTATTTTCTTTAAAGTAATTCAATAGTTTGTTTTACACACATCACTGGGTTCGAGTGCTCCACGACATGCCTTACTAGCCATACATAAAGAGGTCATGAATTTAATTAACTTAATTTATAATTTTCTATATAACATATTAATTTAACATCCATATTATGTGAATCTTAGACATAATATAAGAACAAATGAAATTTTTCAAATAAAAGAAGTATTTTTAATGAAATGCAATTTTACCACCTTTTAAATTTGAACCCTTTTTAAATAAAATACTAGAAACTATTATATATTCAATTTTAAAAAATAATATTCTTCTTTAGAATATGGACACAAATATTTAGTTCGGATAAATTTTCTTTGTTTTTCTGATTACATTCACATTTAGGTGAATAGTGGAAAGTACTAAATTTTAATTGAAAACAACATTTTTAATCAAATTAATTTATATTGGTAAATTGTAAATTTGAATGGATTTGAGGTATAATTAGATTATATTTTAATCATTTAATCTAGTGTTCATAATTTAATGTAATTTTACATTTAAATTGGACACAAACACGCATCAATCTTTTGAATGTTATTACTTCTCAAAAACCTGCTTTCTGGTTTTGACAATAGAAGTTATTTTTAAATTAATTAATACAAATTCTATGTTTTGAATTTTGTCAAATAAAAACATTTTTTAATTTGGAATACCAATATTATATTTGGGTGATTTTTTGGTATTTTTCAAGGTTGAATAGTAAAAAACACTGTGTTATTATTTAAAGCCGACTTATTATTTAAATAACTATTTTTAATTTAAATGTATTTTAAAGTAAAAATAGATACTTAATACCTATATTATATTAATTTAATTCATTGAATTTATTTTATAATTATATTAGATCTATAAAATTTTATTGAACTTTTTACCATCTTTTACCCACCTTCTAGGCACATTTGCAAATTTGTATAAATAGTAATTTTACCACTTCTGTGAATTGAATCTCAAAAATTTGAGAAAGACAATTGACATCAGTATGTAAAATGTGGTTCAATATGATGAATAATTTTTTTGAATAGTAACTTTCGATTTTAATTTACCATGGTTAAAAGTAAATAGGGTAATTAAAGGTAAAATTGATATTAAAATTACTCCAACACATGTCCTAATTCTATTGGATAAGTCCTTTTCGGCCAAAATCAACATTATGTCAAAATTTGATCCTTTTTTTATCCACTTGGATTAGATTTTTAAATTTATTATATTTTATTTAAAGAAGAGTTAAAAGTTTTAAATTCAATGATTAATTACTAAAACATTTTTAATAAAGGGATACACATAAGATATATTCGACTATAAATATTCATTAGAAAGATATATAGATTTAATAAATAACAGTATTTTATTTATAAATTTTAGAAATTAAATAATTACATATATTTATGACAAAATAATGATTCAGTAATTAAATTATTAATGAAAAACTAAAATAATTGATGTTATAAATATAAAAAGAAATGTAAATTGAAACTTCAGATGCATTAAATTAATTTATAATTTAATATGACATTTTAGGGTTGATGTAATGTATTTTTTGAGAATTAATCATGTTTTTTTGACTTTCACAAAAACCAAATACTAAATAGTGTCAAAATTGACATAAATGAGTTTTTAAAACAAATATTATATTATTAAATGAGTTAATTTTCCTAAATATATAAGGTTCAGACAACATACTTATATAATGATATATATTTCATTAATGAAACACTAGAGGATATCTTGGCATTTTATAGTATGTTTATTACCTATGTAATATAAAATTAAAAGAATACATGGTAAAAGTTAAACTATTTAAGTAAGAGTCAAATTTTAAAGATATGGTAAATATGGGGACATAAAATTATCTAACACTTATTGTCTCACATAATTTCAACCCATCACCACCTTATACTCAAAATAAATCCATTTTCAGCTATTAAAAATAGAATATAATTTTATAATAAAATAATATTTCCAGCTTTCCCTAATGTGACCCTCAGCTCTCTTATAAAAGGGATTTCCTCTTATCTCAAATTCAAACATCCAAAATCATTTATCTCATTCATCCCATTCTAAAATATCCTTCTAACTACCATAAATTAAAACCAGAGGCCTTACTTTAATCATAAATCCAACATATGTATCCCTTTTGATAAAATTAAAAGAAGAACCCAAAGAAGAGGTAATTATTTCACCACCTCTTTCAAATTTCATTTATTCTTACACTTCTTCATTATTTATTTTCACATACCAAAATAATAACTCCAGAACCTTCTACATACTGTGATTTTTTATAAATATGTTACATCCATAATCATTATTCTATCACTCACACTACTGGAAAATGGGTCTATACCCACGGTTTTGTGTATAACCGTGGGTATAGGCCCCCCCTATACCCACGGTTTGGGAAACCGTGGGTATAGGGATAGTATCGAGACCTATACCCACGGTTTTGGAGAACCGTGGGTATAGGTCCCCTATACCCACGGTTCATGGAAAAACCGTGGGTATAGGTTGTTTTTGAAGACCTATACCCACGGTTTTGGCAAAACCGTGGGTATAGGTGTTGTTTAGCAGACCTATACCCACGGTTTTTGAAAACCGTGGGTATAGGTGGTATATTTTTCAAAGACCTATACCCACGGTTTTTCAGAACCGTGGGTATAGAGTTCCCGCGTTATGGCGGGAACAAAAAATTCCGCGGGACGAAAATTTTTTTTTGATGAAAAGACGATCTTAAATAATATAGATATATGGATACGAAATTTTAAATCGCATAATATGTTTAGGTTAGTTGGCCAGTACCTCACATGCCTCAGTATAGGTCGCGGGTTCGAAAATCAGCGTGTTTTATTTTTTGATTATAGAAGATATATTAATATAAGAATAAAAAAGTATAATTATATAACAATTGGTTTGTTAGCTCAGTTGGTCGCTGTGACTGGGCAGCGAAAGGGAGGCGCGGGTTCGAAACCCGCTGGATTTTTCTTTTCGATTATAACTATTATATTAACATATTAAAATAAAATTATGAATATATATCAATAGCGGCGTTAGGTCAGTTGGTCACTTGGTGCGGCGCGGGATTCACGTGTTGCGCGGGTTCAAATCCTCCCAGCCGCGTTTTTTGAATTTATTTCCTGTCATTCGAAATCTGTGGATTATATTAATATATATTTGTTGATATATGTATATCTAACAAATAGAAATTGTAGGTGCGTTGGTCTTGTGGTGAGGTGCGGTAGTGAGGCGTTGCTGGGTTGCAGGTTCGAATTCCAGCAGCGCCGAATTTCTGATTTTTAATACCCCACGGTTTGGAAACCGTGGGGATTGGTGTGTGCCACGCTGGAGCAGTGTGGTCCTCCCTTTGAAAAGGCTATACCCACGGTTCTGCTAAACCGTGGGTATAGGGTGAGACCCCTATACCGACGCCACTCAGCCCCACGGTTCCCCAAACCGTGGGTATAGCCTATACCCACGGTTTTGGGGGCTATACCCACGGTTTTGAACCGTGGGTATAGGTCATTTTTTCAGTAGTGTCATATGAATGAAAAAGTCACCATACATGCATATGTACTGCTTACTATCTCTGTGTCATGGTTTAGTTTGTTATTCTAAACATTACTGTTTGTATTGGTACAATAATGAGTATATATGATGTAAATAAATATATATAACATGTTAATTACACTTTATATATGATATACCATCCAATTTCATACAATTTCACCATCAATAGATTGATATTATCCCTCGTGCGTACGTATGGATTACCGTCTCCACGAATGTGTTGAGATTGATTTACCATCGTAAAAATTCATGAATCATTTTAATTTTATGGTTTAAAAAAGGTTTAATAACATAATACCATTTTGTATCTGAATCAAATACATCCTATCCATAAAAAATGACTTAGGTAACAAAACATATAAATGATAACAAATCAATATAACACCCAAAAGAATGATACTTGTGAAATATTATTAACAAATCAATATTAGATGATCATATATAATAGAATATTTATGTATGTGGTTCTTTTATAATTTAATTAAAATTATTTCACTATTATATTGGAGGTTTATGTATTATAGACTTATGAAAATTACAACGTAAGGGGGTTTCATATAACTTTTTATTCCTATAAGATTCCTACTATATATTCCACTATTTACTTTTGGGTGGTGTATGTACTACACATGATTGAATTATTTGTATAATATACTTTAATATATATGTTTTTACATCTTCATTTTATGATCCTTCTTTCATGGGGTTCATGTTTCATATGTTATCAAATCGGTAAGGTAATTTCTAATTTCAACTTCCACTCATTGGGTTTTACGCGGACTTCATCGATTTTTTTACTCCAAGATTATTTGTGAAATCAATATTTAATTATTTATGAAGAAATTTCCACTCCCCATTGCATGGATATACATTTGATACACATAAATATTACGTTTATAAATTCTCATGTCATCGATATGAACTTGATAAGAGTAATCTTATCTCAATTTCTATTCATTAAGTTAAACAACCAAGTCATTAGTGTTTTTATTACAAGAATATGTGTGAATTTCCTTTAATTAATTTACATTTAATATCCAATAATATTGAGTTTATTTATATTGGTCACACATGTTTATGTCATTGATTTATCCTTAACCTATGGATATGGCCTTTATAATGGATTTTATCTCAATTTACATTCCATTGAGACTTCTTTATTGTTATGCTCCCATTCTATTTTATATGGTGTATATACAGTACTTTAAAATAGAATATCATGAACCCTTTATTCTCAAGATATTATAATGTTTTTATTATCCCAATTATTGATATTTAAGTATCTCTCATTTGGGAAAGGAACTCTAACTAAAATATCATTTTAAACGTTTTAAATATTTATTCTTCTAATTCTTTCTTAATAATTTCCTTATTTTAAAAATAGTACAAAGGATTTATTTATATCGACATAAATGTATTAAAATTAGAAATCCTTTTAAATGTTTCAAATTGGTATGGGACACATTGATTCAAAAATCTATTTTTAATAGTTTCTTGATAAATAATGATACTTTTAGATGTTTTCCAGAAAATGGGGTATTTCTCCCAAAAATTTCTACTGGATATTTTTATCTATGTCAATATCCTTAGTTATTCTTGATTTATGTTGATTTATTATAATATAATCTTCTATATTTTGCTAAATGACTTATGTTTGAATATGGATGTTTTATTTTTATACCATTCATGGGTTCTAGGTAAAATATTGACATTTTGTATGAAATTTGTAATACCAGTGTTTAGATTATGTTTCAACCTTTTCATATGAGGAATGCATTTGACTTAGTATGTAATGGGCGGGGCATGTTATAGCTCCTCAATGAATTGGTAGGTCTAATGGGACAAACTAGTGTATTGGTACATAAATTGACAAAATTATTATTTGTAGTCTTGGCAAGAGGCCTTGACTTTGTGGTTCTGATGACCGACATTATGCATTCCATCATTATGAAGTTAAAAATTTATATTAAATGTGATTATTTTACTAGTATAATATCCATGTGAATAAGTAAATGGAAATATTTGATTTATATTTTCCATACTATACATAATATTAAGTTTAAAAGGGTTGTGTTTTAGTCATATACATTTTCTTAAATGTTTATTCTTATTTATGAAAGATTCCTCTATATTTTTTATCCCTACTGAGCATCTGACCTCACCCCTTTCTTACATTTTATTTTCTTAGGATTTCAAAAAGGGTATTATGTTTTATATAAAGATTTAATCTGGTATAATAATAGAATTATCAATGGATTATTTATGTTGTATTTTAAGTAATAAATTGAATGTGAAGTTCATGTATGTAATCTATTTTCCAGGACTGAAAAACTAAACAGCCCTTTAGGACATGATTATTTTTAATAATTCCAGTGTTATATAATAATGCACTGACTATTGGTAACTAGGGTTAAGGAATTATATTCGGTATTAGAGGAATTTTATTACAAACCATAGACTGTAGATTTAAAAAACCTCTGATTAACAAACATTAGCTTAAGATAGACTTTGAAGATTCATATAAAAGAACTTCCTATAATTTGGGTAATATGGGGATTTTCTTGATTTTCTAAGAAATTCATCCCTATCTAGATATGAAAAGGTAATGATAGCTCTGGCACAAATGTATCTAGAGGTAAAACCTGAGAACATTGCTTTGATCTAGTCTCGAATGGGAAAAGGTGCACGATAACAGTCCTTACTACACTCTTGGTTATGACACTCCAAATGAATATTTATAGGATAATTCACATTTTCTTTACAAACTGATTAAAATGATTTTACTATAAGATGAGAATAAATAACCTTGTTTAATCCAAAGTTGTTTTAGATTGAAAAAAAGATTTCTTGATATTCTCTAAATTATTTTATGACTGATGTTACTGACATTATGGTTTCTAGTTTTAGTCAATTACTGGATTCCAAGAAAGTAGTAGTAACATTGAACATGATGTATATAAGGTATAGAAGATGGTGTAAATGAGTAACTGAATGGAATTTTGATAGGCGTAAAAGATATTATGTTCAAGCCAAAGAAGGTTTCTAGAAATATGAACAACAACATATACATTAACACACTCCCAAAATCAAAAAAGATGAGGAAGATATAGAATAATAAGATCTCTAGCATTGGAGACCCTGGAGAAAAGATCACTCAATTTCCATCTTGTAGGAATTATTGAAGGAGACACCTAGGAATGTGTCTAAATGAAACAAAGAAATTAATTTTGTGTGGGAAAGAAGTACATTAATTAATTAATTGCCAAGGAAAAATTATGATTATTATGGATGAAAATAAAAAATTTCCTACGAATCCATTTACATTTATTTTCCATAAAAGTAAGACACTTATAAATTACCTGGGTCAATTCCCTATTCTATAAGATAACCACTTGGTCATGGAAGAACCTATGTCAACATAAATGGTTGGAGAAATGTTTAAAAGTATTAATCCTCTTGGTTGAATGGATTACTTTGGTTGAAATATCTCATGTATGTGTAACCCTATAGTTTGTTTTGTGAAAATTATATTTAAGGAATAATTATCTTTTATTTTGTGGATATAGTTATAAAAAAACCATTTGGTTTTATATGATCCTTGAATTTGAGGCAATTAAAGGTTATTAATTTTTGTGATTAAAATGCGAGGTATGAGATACAATTTTTGTTAAATTATGATATGGTTATTTTGGGATAGTTATAAAATATTGTTTTTGAAAAAGGACTATACACAGACCATCTGACAAACTATCTCACTGGATAAATCTACGAGAATTGAACCCACAACCAATGTGCAATTGGGATTTATCACATACCACTGGATAACGTAAGTCCATGTGTAGTGTGACTAATTATTTTTTGTTAAATGATTTTATAGATAAAAAATATGTTGATTTCAGATCATATGTTTTATAGAATGGATATCCATATTATAGGAAAGTTATTTGGTGATTAAGTGATTAATTTTATTTTGGAATACATTCGCTCTATTGGGAAAAATATGTGCCTAAGGAAAATAGAATACTATGGGATTTCATTTGAGGAGTAATGGTGTATTTTTTATTTAATAATCAATGTTTTTATAGAGATTCAGATTATTAATGTAAATAAATAACCTATCATAGAGAATAAGTGATTTGGTTGATTAAAATTCAGTTTGAGACATTAAGAGCAGTTTATGTTATTTGGAGATAGGTTTTATGGTATACAATGAAAGAATATGTGATTAAATTCTTCTAAGATTTTGGTTTTAATCTTAGTTTGGATTATATTGAATGATTTTAAGGACAATTGTTTATTGAATGGTCTTTATTGAACTTTCGGTATTGTTTGTTTAATTTTGGAAATTAAGAATAATATTTCTTTCTATAAAGGATTATCCATTTTGGGAATCATCTGATCTTGTACATACAATTTTGGTTTTGGATAATCTGTAAAGATAAGGTAAATACATAGTTCATCCTTTGTGGATTCTTTGAATCTCTAGACGTTGATTCTAGCGCTTTTGGTGTGACCAGGTCATCTAGAATACTCATCGTTTGGTGAAATGAAGAGTTCGTGGTATAAATTTATTAAAGGATGAAACTCTACTTGAAATGTAAGTATATATATTTTCTGTTCTAATTCAATCTCATAAATAAATTCATCAACTTTATGGAATGGAATTGAACAAAAAAACATTGTTCGTTTATATTTCCTACTGGGAAACGAATGACTGTTTAACACATCCCAATATTTTGGTTTTCTTTTTGTTATCTTTCTTGTAATCATGTTTTCTATCACTCTCCACCATAACTTGACCCTTAGTTCATATTCTGTATCTATGTTTTCTTATATGGAATCCTAGTATGGGTTATATTGGGTGACCCTTGTACTTATCATTCACTTAAAGTGATATCTTCATTGACTCTTTTTTTGATGTGGGGCATTCAATGAAGTTCCCAAGAAAAATTTTAAAATTGCAAGGAAACAATTTCCAAAAGGGGTAAAGAATGTAACACCCCAAGATTTCCAAATATGTTATTTTCATTAAAGTAATTCAATAGTTAGTGCTACATGCAACAGCATGTTCGAGTGCACCATGACATTCCAAATTAGTCGTTCAAAAAGAATTTATGAATAATTTTAACAACATTTTAAATTTTATATACTCTATAAAATCTTAAAATACATATTATGTGATTCATAAACATAATATAAGAACAAATTCAATTTTTCAAATAAAAGAACTATTTTTAAAAAAAAATGCAATTTTAATGCCTTTTAATGGCGATCCATTTTTAAATAATATATTTGACGCTTTTATATGTTAAATTTTACAAAATCTAATTATTCATTATAATAGGGACATATAAATTTAGTATGGATAAATTTTTGTGTTTTTCTGATAACATTCATATTTTGATGAATAATGAAGAATACTAAATTTTAATTGGAATCAAATTTTCTAGTCAAAAAAAATATACTGTTAAATTATACTTATGAATAGTTTTGAAGTAAAATTATATTATATTTTCATAATTTAATCCAATTTTCATCATTGGATGTAATTTTAAATTTAAATTGGACATAAACACATATAAATCATTTGATTGTTTTTATTTTTCAAAAACATGCTTTCTTGTTTTGACAATGAGAATTATTTTAAAATAAATTAATACAACATCAAGGAATTAAATTTGGTAAAATAAAAATCATTTTTGAATTTGAAATATCAATATTATCTTCAGGTGAATTTTTGGTATTTTTCTAAAAACATTTAATTTTTGATGAATAGTGATAAACACTAAATTATTGTTTAAAGCCAACTTTTTATTTAAATAATAATTTTTAATTTAAATTTACTTTTAATTAAATGTAGATTTATAATACCTATATTTTTTCAATATAAGTTGTTGATTCCATTTTATAATAAGACAATATATATAAAATTTTATTGAACTTTTTACCGTCTTTGACCCACATTCAAGACACATTTGCAAATTTGCATAAAACATAATTCTACTACTTCTGTGAATTTAATTTCAAAACTGACTAAAAAACAATAGGCATATTTAAGTAAAATATTGTTCAATAGGATGAAAATAATTTTTGGTGAATTGTAAATTTTTAATTTTCTTTAACACAGTTAAAAGTAAATAGGGTAATTAAAGCTAAAAACGATATTATAATTACCCTAACACATGTACTAATTATATTGGATAATTGTATTTGGACCTAAATAAACCTTAAGAAAAAATATGATCCTTTTTTATCCACTTGGATAAGATTAAGACATTTATTATATTTTATCTAAAGAAGAGTTAAAAATGTTAAATTCAGAATATAATAAATAAAAATTTTTTAATATAGGGTTAAAAATAAGATAAATTCGACCAAAAATATTCATTAGAAAGCTAAAAATATTTTAATAAATTATGTTATTTTATTATTAAATTTTAGATATAAAATAATTACATTAATTTCTGAAAAAATGATGATGCCGTAATTAATTTATTAATAAAAGTCTAAAATAATTGATTTTATAAATATTAAAATAAATTTAAATTGAATATTTTGATGCATTACACTAATTTTATATGTTAATATGACATTTTAGGGTTGATTTAATGTATATTATGCGAAGTAATAATGTTTTTTTGACTTTTACAAAACCAAATACAAAATAGTGTAAAAAATATCATAAATGAATTAATAAAACAAATAAAATATTATTAAATGATATAATATTCCTAAAAAAATATAAGGTTCATAAAAATGACCTATATAATGATATATATGTCATTAATGAAACATTTTAGGATCTCATGGAATTTATAGTATGTGTTTTTGACGTCTTCGCTGGGGCGCGTGCATCCGTCACGCATAGGACGCGCTGCTGTTACCCTGCATTCCCTCTTTCCAAAGGTTCGCAGAATCTGCTCTTTATTTATGGATATCTACTCCTTGATCGAAACGGGATGATGGGATGCGAGTTCTTTCTTCCGTGGATTCCTCCTCTGAGCTCGTCAGCAAGTCCGGGTCTCCCTAACAGATTTAAAATGTAATTTTTGAAGCTCTTCCTGGTGCCAAATCTTTATGGACACTAATTAATTATGCCGATTCTATCAGGATCATCCAAGGGGACCAATCAGGGCATCAATATTCGGTTAGGAGAGTAGTCATGTTGGGATATCACTTGCATGTCTTGACGTTGGGGATTGGCGTGTCTGTCTTCTATCCCTTATCATAGGGCTTCTTGAGGGCACGGAAGCCCGAGGCCTCCCATATCAAACATGGGGAATTGTATTCCATAGGCCTGTATCTGAGGTTTTCTTTAGCTACCCATGTTTAACACAGGGCGTGACACAAGTTTAACGTTCAATGGAGATGGATCAGAATGATCAGAACACTAGATTGAGTGGATCAGATTGAAGAACCCCTAGAGGGAACACCAATGTTGGGGCCAACGCATGGGTAGCTTCCCGAATAATGTGGGGTGAATGAGGAGTGAAGTGGAATGATCCCACTAGGATGTGGCGGACGAGGTAAGAATTAGTATGAATGATGGCTTTGGGCTTGAGCCTCGAAGAGAATTCTTACGTATCCCTGTGGTAGGGAATCAAAGTCCGCGTATTTCGATGATACGATGGGACACCCGAAGAGGTGACCCACGAAAATGAACAATTGTATGGGACCCAGAAAAAATAGAACCTACAGGTTAAGGCATGAGATTCCCAAGACACGTGGGCTCGAGGGAGAGATCAGGATGAGTGATGGTCTTGAGTCTCATGGAGGCCTCCTACGTATCCCCATAGCAGGGAATCAATGTCTTCCTAGATTAGGTGGCTGATATAGTTTATCATAATGCGGGATGAGAATGTATCTTACACTCTGAGGTGGCCCATGGTGATTACGAACCGACGTGAATGGGGACCTGGGTTCCAGATGGATTGGGGCTTACACTTTGAGGCAGCCCATGGCGATGGGGTTTGAACATCGTGGATGCTTCTTATGTACCATGCCTTAGCACAGATCAATGTCCCCGTAGTTCGGGATTGTTGGGACTTACGCTTTGAGACAGCCTAAGGTGGTTGGGCTTGAACCTTATGGAGGATTTCTATGTACAATGCCTTGGCATGGATCAAAGTCCTTATAGTTTGGGTTGGTTGGGGATTATGCTCTGAGACGGCCCAAGGTGGTGGGGCGTGAACCTCATAGAGGCTTCCTACGTACTATGCCTTATCACAAATCAAAGTCCATGTAGTTTGGGTGGGTTGGGGCTTATGCTTCGAGATGGCCCAAGGTGGTGTGGCTTGAACCTCGTGGAGGCTTCCTACGTACCATGCCTTAGCACAGATCACAATGTTGAAATAGTGGGTGCCCTAGAACCAACTATTATGTGCTTTTCATTACCATATCGTGTATACAGTAAGCTATGCATGATGTCATATTACCATTATAGTGTATAATTTTCTGCGTCCACTATTGAAATGGTAATGTCCAAAGGTTAATTGTCGCATAGAAAGGTTATAGTAGTTCCCAGGCTATAATTAAAACCTCTAGATACTATGACATTAATCTTAAATATATGTTCTAGGGTCTAGATACATCTTACTGATTGGAAACAGTAGATGTCTGACCATCAGGTGCTGGGGGATCATAAGCATTGAGACTTCTTCTCATGAAGTTCACACATGGTGATCTCTAGAAGTGAGATCATGAGGACAGACCCGCCAATTATAAATCCACATATTTCGGGTGTCATTGGATGTTCCTATCTACGATCATGTGTAATGGTCTCTTGACTTTGGATCATTAGCATTGTATGTCATTTGATTGCATACTTTGATGCAAGATGAAAACCATGGAATTGAAGTCGTGGAAAGGTAGTTTGTGTCAGGTGTGTCATTGGTGGCATGACATTGGTTGAATTGTCAAGAAAGGATTTGTCTCTTCCAGGTTATGGAAGTAATATATATCTGGCTATGTTGATATGGATGGCAGTACCATTATAATACCACGACCATGGCAGTCGAGGGTAAATTCATCCAGTTACATCAACAAACAATAATGGAAGAAAAGGGTGATGACATGAGAGTGCGTCCTGCTTTATGAGATATTATAGACAAGGAGATTATATTACACATTGCAAGTTCGTAGGTTGGTTGTCGCTATTGTGACAATCCTTATATCTTCAGGGGCCATGATGGGTTGCTATATCCCGCTCTCGGTATGTGAATACTATTCACGGCTATCGAAATAAAGGCCTAGAGGGTAACACACAATAGCGTATTAAAGAATCTTCACTATTCATATGAATAGGATTTTTGGACATGGTGGGCCCCACCAAAGGGTTCTGAGATTTGTCCAAAGTTAAATGATCACCAATGCAATAATTAAATTCATATTATTTGAGTTTAGAATAATGAGTATTGAATTTATTTTTTAAATGTATTTACGAGTTTTAAATAAATATATGAAAATATTAATTGAAAAATATTAAATTATTCAAGGTTAAATCAATATTTATGGGAGCGACGAGTTTAGTTAATTACTCAATTATTATCACGTAATATATTTTAATATGTTACAAGTAAATGATAATAATATTTATTACATAGTTTAGTAGTCATAATTGTCGTCGATAGTGCGTTAAGTATTCGGGGATGGCGAGGCGATACCGTGTATTTCAATTGTGCACTATAAATAGGAGCGGAGGGGAATTTGACAAACACTATTCATGGAGTCTATCTCTCCTCTCCTCTCTCCCACATTATAGAGAGAGATGTTGTGGATCCAAGGAGCTCGGATGGATCTCTCTCTCGGGCATCTCTAGCGAAGTGATGCGGTGGTCTTTGGAGCGTCAAAGGAATCATCACAAATCCATGCTAGCACCCGGATTACAAACAACGGCACTCCCAAGGATTCCTTGAAGCACGTGTAGATGAACTAGAGGAATTCGACTTCGGATTCTTCGAGCAGCGATCGCCAACGACGAGCAGATTTCATGCGCGTCTTCAGATTTAAACCATGTATTTTACTGTTCAATTTTTTGCTTAAAACTCTTCATTTGAGATCCTCAGATTAAATTAGGCAGCTCTTCACCGATATTGATAGTTTTGCATCGATCGTCAATGGAAAGTTTTTTAAAAACCCACATGATTGGGGATTTCGCTGCATGCCCGGTTCCAACAAGTGGTATCAGAGAGACGTGTTTCATTTTTAAGCCAAGAAAAAATTAATTTGCATTAAAATGTAAAGAGGGCGTCGATATTGTCCTAATGCCGCAAACGAAATCTGAATTGGATTTCAGATGTCAAGTCTGTGGACATCCGAAGTTATGAATTCAGATTTAGAAAAAAATTGAAGGTCACCGGAAAAGTATTTTCCGGTGATTCAAATAATTGTTATTATAATAATAATAATATTATAATAATAATAATGGTTTGTATTAATAATAATTTTATTATTATAATTTTATTATAATAATATTTTAGTATTATTATTAATTATTAAAGCCTAAATAGGCTTTAATTTGTTTTTTAAAAAATATAAGAAGACCTTATTTTAGGTAATGTTAATAAAAAAAAGGGTGTTTGGGTGGACTTACAAAAGGAAGTCTTGGTAAAAAAAGGACATAGAATTCATGTATTGTTAAAAAAAGGAGAGGAATAATGGTGCGCTGCTGGAGATAGTCGGGAAGTGTGCTGGGCTGATGTTCCATTGGACACTGCTACAGTGCGTGGACATGCTGCATCGTCGCAACACCGCACACCCCAGAGCCGCTCGAGAACCCGTCCCGCCCAGCTCCTCTCCCATGCAGCTTCAGTAGCAGTTCATGGCTGCCCTGGAGAGAGCTGCAGCAGCTATGTGCAATGCCTCCTCTCACATGCAGCAGCTGTGTGCGGTGCCTCCACTCCCATGAAGCAGCGAACCAGGCCACCCCGACGGTTCCCTCGTGGAGACCCCAGCTGTCCCGACCATCCCCGCTTCTAGGCAGCGCTCCACACCAGCCAAGGCGCAACCCCTTCGTCTTTCCCCTTGCTATAGTAGCGCTTCAATCGACCAGCGCTACGCTCTCCTCGTTTGGTTTCCCCTTGCAGTGAACATAGGAAGGCACCCCGCTGGCCACCTCGCCCTCCCATGGCACTACGCCGACAACCCGCCTTGAGCCCCTGCCCTCCACGGATAGCCCCGCTAGGCTGTCTCCCTCCATCCGTCCAGTTCCTCCACTCATGGTTCGGCCTCCTCCCTCTAGCCACCACCGCAGTCTGGGACCCCTTCCAATGAGGTAATCCCTTTTCGTTTCATACAGACCAGACCAGTTGCGAAACGGGCATTAGTGGGCCTGCTTAGCTCGGAATGGGTTTGTGCGGGCCTGCTCGGCCTAGAACACCATCACACGGGGGTCTTCATGGCACTGGTTGAGCCTGGGTGGGTTCACCTTGACCCGCATAGTCCCTGGTCGGTTTTTGGGGGGCCTGGAAATTAATTTTAATCAATAGTTAATTTAAATAATTAATTTATTTACAGTTGATAATTAGATTAATTAAATATTAATTTTGGTTAAAAAATTAAGTGGCATAATTAATTTAATTTGGTGATTAATTAAATTAATCAATTAATTTAATTTTAGTTTTAAAATTAAATTAATTAAATCGGGACCGAACGACATAAATATTGGATTAAAAATTAGTGTGAAATTTTTAATTTAATTAAAATTACCTCAAGTTTATTTTTAATGAATGTTTAATTTTTAATTCTGCATTTACTTAATATACGCGGGGTTAATGCGTATATGGCTGATCATGAGCTGGTGTCTGACCAATTATTTTCTGGTGGTTTATTTATTTAATTATTTATTTAATTATTGCATGTGGTTATGTAATAATTATTTTAATTAAATAAAAGGAGATCAATGTGTCATCTCTAGTGTCATTATATGTATAATGGCCTGCACGCCCATTCTCAGAGTTGTATATTTATACCCTGAGACCCCCTCACCTGCGTGCAAATACATTTGTATAATGATGAGATGAGTTATGATTCATTTTGCGCCAAGTGACGGTGACACACAATATTAGAGTTAGATGCATTGGATGAGCAGTCACTGCTATTCAAGTTTCATGCCAAGCGACAAATGGTATTTACCCTTAGGTTTTCGGTTGGTCCGTTATTCACTCAACGGATCAACCAATAGTATTGGATCATGATCAGGTGTTCTTTTTATTTCTGCATGGTTTATTATTTTTGTGCATGTGTAATTTATTGCGCGATCACATAGTATAATAATAAAAAAGCATGCAAGATAAAATGAACATATGACGCGAAGAAATTTGTATTTCTTGCACAATCAATTGTGAGTGCGATCACATTGTACGTGCTTAAAAATTAGAAAATGATTTCTTTCATCACAATAAAAATAATAAAACCCTCAAAGATATATTAAGTCTAAATAGCCTTATATAATTCAAATTTGGACAAAGTCATCTGTTTGAGGTGCTGGTTCATGCCTTAGGTGAGGGTGACTCTTACTACTGGGGAGTCCTTATAAGAATGATGGGTCGAATTAACTAAAGTGCTAGTAAGTATTAGCCCTAGATAACTTGATATCATTTTAGAGGCAGAGTATTCCAAGTAGTGGCATAGCCTTAGCTTGTAGACTATGAGGGTGGTTCCGGGATCCTTGACACTAGAATACTCAAGCGACAGAGTATTCCGATTCTAGCACAGAGGGTTCCTAGAATCCGATGAAATAGTGGGAGACATTAAATGATTTAATTAATTAATAAAAATGTCTAAACCGGTCATCCAGATAAAAGGCACCCATCTGCTAAAATTTATTTTTGTAGAAAAATGGGATGTTATACCACAAGATTAAAACTGAAATATTATAGTGGACAAAGTAAATGTCCACAGTGACACGAGTATCGATGAATAGTACTAGCACGTGCACATAATACTATGATATAGGAAACTCAAGGTGTCAGTGTCCCCAACACTATTAAACTACCTCAAGAAGTGAGGGTGAAAATTGATTATAGGAGACTAATATACAAAGCATATGATAGTTATATCATTATGCTTTCATCAACGTCTGATGTCAGTTGTGGTCGCTACACGACGACATAGATGATATAACATAAAGTCTCATCTCCGAGATGTTTGCAAGGAGAATGTGAAGCAATTATATGAGTAAAGAGAAGTTTACACTGGCATGTGCAAATTTAAAGATTGATCATGATCTTTAAATATCATTTTCATCACATTACTCAAGTCTCATTTTAAGTTACAAAAATAACAAGTATTGAGTAAACGATTCATTACCTATCTAGGTAAGATTCGCGAAGAGAATAAGAATAAAATACAATTAAGCATTAATTCATATGGCAGATAATTTTAAAGACAATGTAAAAAGGTCAAAGACATTTAATGCCAATGACACATTTGTGACATCCTTCAATTAATGAGGTATTAGCAATGGTTATATGCAGTTCATATTATAAAATAATGCTACAGAAGTTTAAAAGCAATAAACTGATTTAAGGATGCAAGTTTCTACTTCTACATCAGGCACATTCATCAATGTGATGCTCCTTTTACTACTTTGATATTAAATACAATATTCTGGTAACATATGTGTATTCTAATATAATAAACAAGTTAGTATTGAAACCTTACTTGAAGTCAGGTGTATTCTCCAAATAGGCTGTGCAAGGGTGATACCTAGGACAGTGGTGAGAAGTACACAACTTCTTTAATTCCCAAGTGAGAGATTCGTGTCGAACTATTGTTGAGTATTACCACAAACAATAATCTCAGGTGTCCTTGGATGCAAGGAGACATTGTTTCAGTTTCTGGAATGAATGTTGTTTATGGTAATCTCAATCACTAGTTTAGTGATACGTTAATCATAGGAAATTAGTGATGAATATAATTGTAAGACTTATACCCATTTATGACAGGATAATTCATTGTCATGTAATACTAAAAATGGATGTCATGAATATACCAAGTATGGTATTTAGGCTCGGAACAACTAAATACTTTTGGTATTATCGATATCGTTAGTTTGGACAAAGGAGTCTTTAGAAATAAAGGTACGTCACGAAGATTTTGGAAATAGTTCAACACGAAAGTGTGAACTATTCCAAGTATAAGCTAGAGGTATATATACTTCATAAGATTATTTTAAGTAATTAAGGAATATCAAAGATAAGTATTTGTATGGTCAGGAGATATGAGTTGCTTTGGGTTAGAATACTGAAGAATATCTCGACCAAGCATTCATCAATCATGATAATGTTGCATGGAGAATTTACTAAACGCACATTACCTTATCGAAATCATGACATTGATGTTAATGGAGAGGATTAATGATGAAGTATTACTTATCACCATTGATCAACAAAATTTAGCGTGGATTAATTCTTAAACACACATTTTATACGTCAAATTATTGATGTAAGTAATATCAATGTTGGAACTGGCATAAACTTCCATTTTATTTCATGCAATGATTTTCAAATAAAAGTGATATCCCACAACCATATGCTCACTATAATGAAAAATGGATATCATACGAGTTATTGTATGATGTAAACCCATTATTTCATAAGAACATGTGTTTGGATGCAAAGAGTTTGTTAGGACATAAACAAAATAGCGTCAAGACAAACACATTGTACATTTAATGTAATAATCCTAAAAGTTGTTTAGGATGTTACATAAATCCCTAATATAGAAGAGTAGGTAATAAAGCAATAGACTACACTTATATATAAGGTTTAACATCTCTATTAGAGATAGTGGGAGCTATATTGACTTGTGTTTAGTCAATTCTCAAAATGCACTAGTAGTTGGCATATGAACAAGTTCCACAAGTTCATGTGGAGCAATGAGTGTTCCAAAGACACATACTGCGTAGGAAGGATAAAACCATGGTGATGGTTTTTATATTCACTGTGGTCGGTGATCTATTATTCAATGTGAATAATATTTCCTACAATTAAAAAGTATAAGGAAATTAGCTAAAATTTATAAGACTAAATAAAATTTAATTAATGTATTCCATGTATCAAAGTGTAAAGGGGCTATTATTTTGAATACTGCGGTGGGTATTCCAGTGAGTTGATACATGGATGGTACGAGCTTAGTACCAATAAGGCTCAATTGGTTTAACCAAGTTGTTATGCCTAAATCCGTTAGAATTTTACTTATCATAACTAATATCCATGATCAATATATTTAGAATTGGATGTCAAGACCACCAATCTTGGATGGTGTCTATCCGACACAACCAGAAAGTGATGGTCACGTCACAGAATGGTAATAAATGTTGCAAGTTACTAAAATCCGGTTTACGATTAAAGTAAGCAACATGATCATCAAAAATACTTTTGAAAAAATGTTTTCTATGTGTTTACGTGAGGTTAGTGGGAGCATCAATGTTTTCTAAAGAAATATGTTCAGAAATATATGGAAGACAAACATTGGTCATACAATTAGATAAGACCAAAATGAAATTTACTCTCCAATGATTGACTTAAAGTAGCAACCTATGTTCTGGGGAACAGGATCTACAAAGGTAGTTCTATAGGGTGCTTAGTCCAAGTCAATCATACATATAGTGACATTTTATTGAAAAATACATGTAGGAACAATTCAAGATATGAATTGTTGCCTACGTCATAGGGCATAATCTCTCAATGTTGACATGTCTGTGACATGGGAAGAGATTAATGCGGTGAGTTGAAATCTATACGTCGGAGTGATGGATCAATCAAGTATGCCATGATATGTACAAGAACCGATATTTCCAAGGTATATTTTACAATAGAAAAATATCAGTCATATCCAGGAGCACTGCAAGGGATGTAGTCAGAACAATCTAATTGTACTTCGGCATGTAAAAACGATATGTACCTGGTAAGTGGAGAAGAAAGGATACATGTTTTGGGGATGAAAAATAGTCTTCTATAGATCAATGTGATCCAGTATTGGAGTTAGGCTAATGGAGATGAGCGAGTCAAGATCATATAAGCCTGTGGTGGCCATATCTACAAGACCAAGTACATTGCAGCTTCTAAGATATCTAAGAAGCTGTTAAATGCAATGATCTGTTCTAGTTCATGGAATATAACCTGGTGGGAAATGTATAATCATAATCTAGATTATGATATTCTTACAAGACAAGATTTCAAGTTATGACAATGTACAAAAAGGTATATAATTAGGATACCATCTCTAGACAAGTTTTAATCAAAGATATGAGGTCGCTATAGTAGAATAGGCATGTGTCGGTACCATGGTGGACCCAGTATCTAAGGCCTTTACTCAGCAGAAACATGACACTAATCATGTGAGTAGCTAACAAGTTTGGCTAGCAAGTTGGCTCTAGTGCAAGTGGGAGTGTTGAAATAGTCGGTTCCCTAGACCCAACTATTCTGTGCTTTTGATTACCATATCGTGTATACAGTAAGCTATGCATGATATAATCTTACCATTATAGTGTAGAATTTTCTGTATCCACTATTGAAATGGTAATGTCCAAAGGTTAATTGTCGTATCGAAAGGTTATAGCAGTTCCCAAGCTATAATGAGAGCCTCTAGATACTATGACATTATTCTTAAATATATGTTCTATGGTATAGATACATCTTACTGATTGGACACAGTAGATGTCTGACCATCAGGTGCTGGGGGCTCATAAGGATTAACACTTCTTCTCATGAAGTTCGCACTTGGTGATCTCTAGAAGTGATATCATGAGGATAGACCCACCAATAGGAGCTCCACATGTTTCGGGTGTCATTGGATGTTCTTATCTACGATCATGTGTAATGGTTTCCTGACTTGAGATCATTACCAACGTATGTCATTTGATTGCGTATTTTGATGTTAGATGAAAACCAAGGCAATGAAGTTGTGGCAAGGTAGTTTGTGTCAGGTGTGTCATTAGTGGCATAACATTGGTTGAATTTTCAAGAAATAATTTGTCGCTTCCAGGTTATGGAAGTAATATATCATTGGACATGTTGATATGGATGGAAGTAACTTTATAAGACCATGTCCATGGCTATCGAGGGTAAATCCATCCAGTTACATCAACAAACAATAAATTAAGAAAATGGCGATGACACGAGAGTGCATCCTGCTTTATGAGATATTATAGACAAAGAGATTATATTACACAGTGCATGTTCATTTGTTGGTTGTTTCTGCTGTGACAATCCTTATTTCTTCAGGGGCTATGATGGGTTGCTAGAGCCCGCTCTTGGTTTATGAATATTATTCACAGGTGACAAAATAAGGTCCTTGAGTGTCACACACAATAGCGTATTCAAGAATCTGCATTATTCAGTTGAATATGATTTTTGGACATGGTGGACCCCACCAAAGGGGTCTGAGATTTGTCCAAAGTTAAACAATCACTAATGCAATAAATAAATTCATATTATTCGAGTTTAGAATAATGAGTATTAAATTTATTTATTAAATGTATTTACGAGTTTTATGTAAGTACATGAAAATATTAATTGATGAATATTAAATTATTCAAGGTTCAATTAATATTTATGGGAGCGATGAGTCCAGTTAATGACTCAATTATTATCACGTAATATATTTTAATATGTTACAAGTAAATGATAATAATATTTATGACTTAGTTTAGTAGTCATAAATGTCGTTGATAGTGTGTTAAGTATTCGGGGCTGGCGAGGCGATACCGAGTATTTTAATTGTGCACTATAAATAGAAGAGGAGGGGAATTTACCAGACACTATTCATGGAGTTTATCTCTCTTATCCTCTCTCCCACATTCTAGAGAGAGATGCTCTGGATCCAAGGAGCTCAGATTGATATCTCTCTCAGGCATCGCTAGCGAAGTGATGCGGTGGTCGTTGGAGCATCGAAGGCATCGTCGCAAATCCGCGCTAGCACCTGGATTACGACGAACGGTGCTCCTGCGGATTCCTTGAAGCATGTGTGGATGATCTAGAGGAATTCAACTTTGGATTCTTTGAGCAGCGATTGCCAATGACGAGCAGATGTCATGCGCGCCTTCGGATTAAAACCAGGTATTTTACTGTTAAATTTTGTCATTAAAACTCTTCACGCGAGATCCTTGGATTTAATCGGGTTGCCCTGCACCGACGTCGACAAGTTTGCATCGATCGTCGGTGGAAATATTTTTACAAACCAACTTGTTTGGGGCTTCTGTTGCATGCCCGGTTCCAACACAACGTCCCTGTAGTTTGGCTTGGATGGGTCTTACGCTCTGAGATAGCCCAAGGTGGTGGGGCTTGAACCTCGTGGAGGCTTCCTACGTACCATGCCTTAGCACAGATCAAAGTCCTCGTAGTTCTGGTTGGATGGTGAATACGCTCTGAGACGGCCCATGGTGTTGGGGCTCGAACCTCATTGAGGATTTCAACATACAATGCCTTAGCATGGATCAAATTCCAAATGGTTCAGGTATATAGTTTAATGTAATGAGGGACAGGGGCATTTGGGGCTTACGCTCTGAGGCCGCCCATGGTGTGTCATGGTCGGTGCTTGCTCTATGCTCATGGGAGTCATGCTCAGTGTGAGAATTAGGAGGTTGCAGGGACCTGATGACCCCGTCATGAAGGGTGCATCCGTGGGAAATGAAAAGGGGATTACATGTTGAGCGTCCCATGGTGCCGAGACTTACTCCAGGATGGAGGACCAAGGGAGAAAAAGTGTAGTGGGAGAGGGATTTGGCACCCAGGATGAGAGGAGGGGCCCCGTTACCTATCACGTCCTCCTCCGGCCTTGGGGACCGATGATGAAAGGAGGGAGCACTGTTCCCCACCATGCCCTCAGCTGGCCATGGCAATGAGGGAGTGGGGAGGAACAGGGGAACTACCTCTTGCAAGAATGGTTAGGGGCTTACACTAGGGTTTCTTCCATTCCGCACAGACAAATGCCACTCCTATAAGGAGGATATCATCCCCTGAGAAGAGTGATCCCATCCCCGTGGAGACGAGCGTACATGAAGAATGTCCAAGGTGGGGGGACCCTGCATGTGAGGCACAGGGCCAGGTCACCGTTTAATGTGATGCGTTGAGGACGGGGTGCTTGTCAGTTTAATATCTTACAGCTCGGACGAGGAGGGTTGGCTCCACACCCCTAGGACTAACATAACCGTTCCCCTCTTCCCCTCGTGGAAGGGAGTCATCGGTAAGGTCGTACAGAGGGGGTGTCACAGGGCAAACCATCGAGGGGTCCACTTTAGTGTGTCTATGCGAAGAAACAATAGCCGTTAGCGTTCCTATGCGAAGAAGCATGGGGCGGAGCAATGCAATGGGAAGGATTGTTAAAGGGAGTTTGAAGTTACCTCATACGAGACTAGAAGGCCATACGGGAAAACCATGTATGATATGAATGCCTAGGGCACAAATGAAAACTACGATTGGCACCCCGAAGGATGGAATCAGGCACTCGCACAGAGGGGGTACCCAGGGAGCACCGAGGGGAAGGGTGCCGGAGGATTGCGCGTAGCCCTTGGGGTGCACGAAATAAAGGGAACCTAGTGTGGGATGCCCCGGGTTGGCACAAAATCAGTGTTTCTTAATCGAAATATGGGTTGAGGCTTTGCGTTTGACTTGATGGGTTTACGCACAAGGGGAAGATTTACAGGCAGGTGGCAAGGGCCGCATGTAAGAGTAGGGGGTGTGCAAATGCAGGGATTGCGTGCAACTAACTGGCCTGCGCGCAGTGGAAGGAATTTCGCAAAAGGGGAAGTCCCTGAAGGGGTTGGGTTTTAGTCTAAACCAGGGGGATCTTGTGCAATGGTGGATCCCGGGGCGACATGTTGTGAAAAATAACCTTACCTGAACGACATATTACGCATGCATAGAATGGAAATTACATTCATGAGAGGCAGTTCGAATTATTCCTCCCTGAAAGGAAGGGGGTTTCCTTCTATTTATAGGAAACCCAGGGCATGAAATATAGGGTTGCACGAAATAATTGCACGATAGAGGCGGTGGTGCACAATATCAACCGTGTAGGGTGTGTACGCGAAATTATTTCGCACCGGCATTGGGACTTTTTGCGAATCTCAGTACCTTCTGCACGGGACACATTTTTTTGCACACTTCACTCTTTTCTTCACACAACACCTCCGGGCCCTCCCGAATGGGCCTCCGGGTCCGAATATGACTTCTCTTTTTTTGTTTTTGAACTTTCTCTAGTGATTATGCTCTTTTCGGCGTCTACAAATTCCCCCTTAGGAATTGGATCAGTGAGGGGTCTCAAAAATTGGATTCCAAGGGAAACACCGAAATGTAGGGCTACATGGGCCGCTGGCGTGAAAAAACATGAGTGGCGTGTAAAACCTGTAAAGGAATGAAATACTCAATTCGCATGCGCGCGGAACCCCAACATAGCCTATAAAATCCGTTGCAGGTCCCATTTTCCATATGAAATTTCTCATGCGATAAGCATTGAGCTATCGTGTGTGAAATTTCTTCCGCTCCTGCGTGAAAAAACGCCTTGTTGGGTGTAATTATGCCGAGAGTTAGCGGCATTTTACTCGCAAACCCATGATTTTGTTGTGCAACACTCTAAAATATTTTGAAACCCTATGAACTTAAATGTAGAACTCCCAAATTTCGTGCCAACGTTCCAGATTTTGTGCCCAACTCACGGAACACTAAGTTAGAAGAAGATGGCCACCCACCGTGCTGATGAGGGGGAAGCCGCTGCTCAAAGGGCTGAGATGGATGCGAACCCAGAGGTTTATTGGCACAAAGAGGGTTGTCTCCAATAACCATACTCTCTTCAACATCCTAATTCCCACCCATAATGTGTATGCCTTGTTTGATAATCTGCTGTTGTGGGACTTCGGCATTCTGGAGGAGGTTCCCCTGTCGGGCATCGAGGTTGATACCCTGTGGTCATGGGTGACCCGCAGAGATGACCTTCCTCGATACAACATCACCATGAACGGTCTTCTGCCCATAGAAACTACCCACATGGATGTATATGTCATGATTCCCAGGACCAGGACCATTGCTGGGGGGGATCATGTTATGGAGAGCTCACCGTCCCTCTTCGCGAGCACTATCCGTCAGAGCATCACTGATGAGACCAAAGGCTGGCTGAAGGAATGGGATCTGCGGTCCAGAGGCAACTTTAATAATGAGTGGGACTGGGTGTACAAGGTTTTCCACACATGCTACCAATTTGGGGCCGAGCTGCAGCACATTGGTATATTCGTGGCGGTGTGGACATCATAGTTCCAATTCCATTGGCAGCTTGAGCATGGACCAGAGCTGTTCACCCAGTGGTCCCCAGATACCAACACATTCCATCTTCACTATGGGGAAGTCAACATCAGTCTCTGGGACATCCACTGCAGCGGAGGCGTCCCTTTGGAGGGCCATCAATATGACGAGTTCCTCCCGCCGATGAATATATGGGGTGAAAAGACTCTAACCCACATACTGACGTGGCACATACTGGAGTTGGCCAAGGAGAGGCTGAAGGTCAAGGAAATCCTGAAGTACATTGCCTACAAGGAATGGTTCAGCATGTTCTGGGAGAAGGACCCAGAGGTCAAGATGTGAGGGCGGGGAAAATGGTGTCCAACCGCAGTTTATAAGAGTAAGAGAGGATCCTACTCGAGGATCCTAATAGCAGGGAAATACCAATCATGGGGCTACAACATTAATGAGGCACGGGACCTGAATTTTTGGTATGCCCGATTCCTCACCACGTTCCTGAGCTGGGGGTTCTTGCTGGTATGGGACGGAAGGATGGGCGTCCACCCAGCGACCTTGGTGATGGAGGGCATTATGGCTTCCAACAAGAGGTTCAATGTGGGGGTCCCTGTGCTGACTCGGCTGTACGCCATCTTAGGATGCATCTCGAGAGGGGGACCGCCTAGGAGAGTATGTGGCCCCTTCCAGATATTCCAGGGCTGGGTTGCGGCTCACTGTGGCGGCTACACCTTCCCAAATGACATTCGTCCCTCGGGCAACATCATGCGACCCTCGCTGCTGAATATTGCTGGGGTCATTCCAATGACGCTTAATGAGGATTGGGTATAGATCAGGATTGATAACCACACCATCTATGCTATTATCCCATTCCCCACCCCAACCAGTTAGCTGGTAGATGATGTTCAAGTCTCGCTGAAGCATAAATGGTACTTCCAAAGCTTTAGATGTGGGGTGCTTGTGGCCCTGATTGATGGGATGATTTTTTGGGAGCCTTATGTGCTGTCCAGGTTCACTAGGGTGTTTGGATGCCTTTTGATAATGCTGAAGAAATTATTCACAGATGTCTGATAGGAGAGGCATCCATGTGTTCTTCTTCAGCTATGGCTGATGTTCACAACCTATGACTCCGGTGACATCATCACTTTCACTCCCACTGGAGTTGACTCAGGCCTCTCAACAGAGTATGCTGAACATTGGACCAAATCATACCCTGAGGGGATTCTGCGAAGGCAAATCTCGTATCTCAAGGTCACCAGTGTGGAACCTCGATGGAGAGAGAGTAGGCGTGGTACTGCTAGAGGAGGAGGACCAGAAGCACCTCAGGAAATGGGGCCTGCATAGGCCAGGACCTCAACAACAGGGGCATCACATGGCGTGGCCAAACAATCATTGCATAGAATAAGAGGGACCCACGGGTCATTCAAAGTACTTCCTGGAAAGAAAATAAGATATTTTCTTCAACCTTCCCAGGATGTTGTCTACCCTGTGTTGTTTTCGGCATGGATAACCCTTTGATAGTCAATGAGTACTAAATCCCTCTAGCAGACGATAGTGTGAGACGAGATCTAGATACAAGAAGTTGGGATTTTCTAGGTCACCGATAGAGTGGTCATCCACCAATGACATGCATACCTGATGTCCATGGACACATACACACATCAACGAGGTCTTCGTGTGGTGCCACCTCTCTTGGTGAAGGTGTTGCTCAGCCAGGATCATGATTCGGAAAGGATGCCACTGGGGGAATATTATAGCGATGTATTTGAGGGAGATGAAACAACAGAGTGGGATGGAGGAGAAGGGGAAGGTGAAGGAGATGGAGAAGGGGAAACTGAAGGTGAAGGGCCACAAGGGGCATCTCACCATGTGATTCTCTAGGAGAGCAGCGAGATCTTCGGCTCCAATATGGATAGGACCGAGCTGCTCGAGGTAGACTCTGACCCTTAACCTTATTCTCATGTATTCAATTTCCTTTTCAACCCTAAACACATCTTCCTTGTCTTACTTAGGAGCACATCAATGCTGACCAAGCATCTCCGGCCGAAGGTGGGGAGGAAGCATCAATATCGCAAGGCGGGGCACCGACTCTCGTTATCGAGCAGACAAGTGCTGAGGGATCCCCCACCATGACAACTCTTGTAGTAGCCATAGAACTAGAGGACGATGAATTGGGTTCTTGTAAGTTCATTAATTCGATACTAGTACTCACTATTGAAGGACTCAAATGATCAAGGTGCTTCTTGTTAGTAAAATGATCACAACACTGGAGGCTCGTAGGGCTGGTGAGCCCAGCCCATCTGTTAGAGCACCAATGGTGAATGTGACGCCCCATCCAGAACATGCCTCCCAAACTGAGTTGGCTCTAACAATTGATGAATAGGGAGCAGCAGAAATCGGTGGTGCTGTCATCGGGGCAGGGTCAGAAATCGACGCTGGCACCACTAGGACTGAGGGGAGAGTGGAAGGTCACCCAGATGCTAAGGAGCCTATTCCCCTGGGAGGAATCTCTGAGGAAGAACCTACTACTACCATGTTGGTTGTTTTCCCTATCTATCAGCCCATTGATCCTGAAGAAATTGACAATTCAGATTTGTAAAAGGCCAAGGAGAGTCAGATGACACAACGTAAGGAATGGAAGTGCATCTGGCGTTTTCTCAATCAGCACCCAGGGGAATGGCTGAAGCAGATGGGGTCCCTCCAGACCTGGCTGCGCTTCATGTGTGCTGGAGGGGAGGATGCTCAACATCTTCATCTGCCGGTCCATGAGTAAATGGCCAAGATGATGCGTGAGAGCAGTCAGTGCACCGACCTCATCTAGTGCCAGGTGGAGTCGGGGACTACCCAGGCATATTTTAGGGCAGACCAGGAGGTCTGATTCCTCGAGGAACAAGCGAAGGAGCAAGAGATGTTCATTGAAAACTGATCTGAGCTTGTGGAGAAGTAGAGGGCCTAGCTGGAGAATGCTCAAAATCAACTGAAAGAAGTGAGTCATTAGATAAATGAGCTCCAAGCTGAACATGAGTGGGCACAACCCAAGGCCATCGAACTGCGCTTCATGACTGCAGATGAAGAAATAGTTCTCAAGGGATGGGAGGTAGTCCAAGGGGCCACCAACCAAAAGTTGGCGACATTGGAGAGATCTATCCAGGAAGCTGACCCTTAGGGGCCCTGTTTTGGCCACACCCATACACTTTTCCCGCCTTACTGCTTTATGTTCTTTTGAGATATATGTATAGACAAATTTACTAGCCCTTTTTCTTGACATACATGTCCCTTTGGTTTATCTTGCTCAACCATAACCCCGAAATAAATAGGAGTCCATCCATAAGCTCACGTTGGTTGTGAGAAACAAAGGATGCTCGTACTATCACTTCTTCTGATCGTGGGAGCGTCAACCAAGCATCAGGCATTTGAAATTCGAACCCAGATTTCTGAGGAGAAGTGGGAGGCCCATCCAAAAGAAGAGGACCTCAGACCAATCGATGTATCATCTTCTCAATGTTCTCTATTGCATAATCAGGAAAATTCCAGGGGTATTGGAATCAGTCTGAACATAGGGAAATGAAAAATGTGATTCATGTTACACTAATTTGGAACACTATGGGAGGGGAATTGTAATAAAGGATGACTGTTGACCGTGTTTGAAACACAACATCCCTCTTTCACTATCCTGTAATTGGGACAACAAATGAGGTCCAACCACTAACCATGTTTGCAAGATGGGGCCTAACTCAAGTATCATCGATCAGTCTTATGAAACGTTGGACCAGGAAAGCAGACAGACCATAGGTTGAGCATCCATACTGTTAGGGGGTACCTCTAAACGTGATCAGCATTCCGAAACATTGGCCCAGGACAACAGGCGGACCATAGGTCAGTCATCCATACTGTTAGTGGGTCCCTCCAGATAAGATCAATCTTCTGGAACGTTGGCCCAGGAGAGCAGGTGGACCATATGTTAGGAATCCATACTGTATGGGGGTCCCTCCAAACGTGGAAGAGGGTGAAGATCTGAATAAAGGGTCATGCGAAGCATGGAAAGTGAAGTGGTGTTTTGTTCTCATGGAATCCCACACTACCAAGATTATTCCATCGTGGCAGAAGCTCATTAGGCAGACACATCAATCTGATCATGGATAATCCCTACTTTTAGACAGGGCCTCTCTGGCGAGGGAACTGTTGCCTCCCAATGTCATTATGGGGCATCCAAAATTTTTTCGGGGAAAATGATGCATCACAAAATTCCACGAAAATTCAAGCCTTGGGGACAATAGTGAGGGGGGATAGACTTGTGATTCCTGAGGCTGGACCTGAGATGAAATGTCTGGGCGTTCCTATGTATCCCATAGATATGGAAATCAAGGCACATGTAGTTCTAGAAAGGGACTTAGTTTAGGTTCATATAACTCACACCAAGGATTGGTAAGGAAAGAAGGAGATAGATGGTACGGTGGTTATGAAACCCGATGTGAATGAGGGCGTGAGCCCTACCTACCATGTGTTCCCTGGGTAAGTGTTCCTGTTAAGGGACCAAACATGAATGTTAGGCTGGGCCCGTGGGGAAGTGCCCGGGCACTCCTACGTATCTTATGTGGATGATAATCAAGCCATACATAGTTTTTAGAGGGTGTGATGGCATGGTAAGGTACCAGTGCAAAGGATGAAATGGGTGTGTGGGTCTAGCCCTCTCACCAAAAGAAGTGGCATTTTATGTATCTTGTTTTTCCTTTAAGTTGAATGGTTGTTTCTTTTGTTGAGAGACCATCCTAGGGTATAACTTTTGGCTTCTCCACAACGATCAAGCCGTATAAAGGCATTGAAAAATGCTATGGTAAATTACTGATACCCAACGTGATGTCCTCTATGATGAGGTCATCATAGTATAGTGCCATTTTTTGTCATGCGACCGTGACGATATCATCATAGTTTATGGTCATGTGGTAGGACCAAACAAAACAGTTTAAAGTCATATATCTTGGACATGGGGGAATTCGCGCGACGTGATAAACATACCCAAAATAAATTTGGGCGATATCCAAATCATCACCGTGCACACCTCTGGGAAAAGAGCCTCGGGCTATGAGGCTGGCAAGGGCCATAGGACTAGGGGCAGGAGACTCTATCTTGCTGTTCAACTTGACCTGGAAGTATGATGTTCGGGTGTTCTCACATATCCCATGGTGATGAGGATCTAGCTGCACATAACCCTTAATGAAGATCTTAGTTTATGGTGTTAGAGCTCGGACCGTGGGAGCCCCGAAGGACACCGTGTTGGAGATTTGTCCCCCTGACGTGTGAAGGTGCGCTGAGGGATAGTGACAAGAGTGTCGAGATTCCACCTAGGTGTGATGGGGTGGAACATAATGTGAATAATGCAACCAAAATTCAAGGCATGAAGGGGATGGCGTGACAACAGAGGATTACTTCTGACCATATTCACAACACAACATCCTGTCGCGTTTCCCTGAAATGGGGACAAACAAATGAGCATTGACCACTAACCATGTTCGCAACACGGTATTTGTATCAAATTGTTGTTTGAAACCCTTGGGGGTGTTGGCCTATAATGGTAGGACAAACCTTAGGAGTGGTATCCATGCCCTTCGTGGGGGTCCCTTTAGGTGTGAAGGATAACATGGGCCCAAATGAAGGGGAACATGAAGCTTGAGAAGTGGATGGAAGCTTGCCCCAGTTGAATCTGACACTCCTAGTCCTAGACCAGAGTACTCTGAGCACATTGGTAGACCACTACAAGGGGTCAAGGGACTCAACTTTAGAGTGTTCGAGAGATGAAGGATTCCTAGGCGAAGGGGGGGGGGGGGGCAAGGCCCCAATAACCCTATACGACACCTATATATCCCCCTTTTAGAGAGGGACATGCCAAGGGGCCTAGGTGACTAGGAGATCGGGGAGATCTCTTGAGAGATGGAGTAGACCTGAAATATAGATGTTCAGGTGGTCCTACATATCCCATAATAATGGAAATCATGCCACACGTAATTCTTGAATACACCCAGGTGTAAGATACCCTACCAAAAAGGGGGGTGCATGACACGACGAACAACCCAACATGAACGAGGACATAATCCCACACTAGACCGTACATTCTAGAGAGGACTGGGGAGGGTGCACAAGAAGGCCAAGGGGCCTGAGGCTGGGCCTCTGTCAGGAAGGCCTGACGAGATTGCAGTTTAATGTCATGCGGGATGAGCGTGTAGTTTAAGGTCAAGTGGGACCGTAGGGGGCCCAATGCTGGAAGAAATGTAGTTTCAGGTCATGCATGAAAAAATAATCATGAAAATTATTACTTCAGGAACATGGAATTGGTGGGAGGAGTTATACGCCCACCATCCATTGTCACCAAGGAGAATGCTCCATTGGGATAAAACCTATGAATAATGAAAGGCCCTTCCCATTTGGGCTACAACTTGGGTGGTTTCCTGCCAAGGATCATTGGCACTCTGAGGGGTAATACCAAGTCACCTTGCAGGAAATAGCAGAGACGATCCTTCTTGTTGAAATCTCAAGCCATCCTACTCTGATGCCACTTTAGGTTGTGCAAGGCACGATGCCTATTCTCTTCTAGTGCTTCCAATTCTGCTAGACGGATTTCAGCCACTCTATCTGGTGCTTGCTGGTCATAGACAGCTGTGCGCAATGAGGGAAATTGAATCGCGATGGGCATGAAGACCTCCGTTCCGTACACCAAGGAATATGGGTTCACTTGGGTGGAATTAAAAGTCATCTTCCAATAAGACCATAGGGAATTGGGGAGATTATCCGGCCAACTCTTCTTGTTCTGACCAAACATTTTCCGCAGAATGTTAGAGAGGGTTTTATTGAACGCATCAATCTGTCCATTTTCTTGCGCGCGATACAGGAGGTATGGTGGGAGAGAATATTGTACGTGGCGTACAATTTCATTAGCTTGGAAACTCTGATGATTGTGCCTTTATCGCTGAGGATAGCGTATGGTACCCCAAATCGATATATGATATTGGAACTCATGAAGTCGACGACAGAATGGGCATTGACTTCCTTGAGTTGAATTGCCTCCACCCACTTGAAAAATAAATCCATAGTGGTCAGAATGAATCGGCATTGGCTAGCCGTTTTCGTTGGGTATGGTCCCACAACATATAACCCCTAGACTGCAAATGGTCCAAGAGTACATAGTATTATGGAGAGGCTCTGGTGGCTGATGCACAATGATAGCATGAAATTGGCATGCATGGCACCTCCTGGAGAACTCGATGCTATCATGGATCATGGAGGGGAAAAATAACCTAGTCTCCGAATCTGGTGAGAAAGTTTTGGCCCAGCCTGATGGCCCACCACATGAACCAGCATGAACCTCTTGCATGAACTATGGAATCTTGAATACTTGAAGGCAATAGAGAAGAACACCATCAAATCCGCATTTATAAAGAATCCTCTCAAGGCTGGGACCGCTCTGAAGGGTAAACTATAGCACGCGAAGTCGAATTTTCTCCCTCTCATCCCAGTCTGATGGGAGATTACCGTGTTGGATGTATTCGACCAAGGGTGTCCTCCAATTGGTAATTACATATATCACCGCAACTGAAGAACCCGAGGTTCCTGACGTAGAGGCATTGATGGTAAGATGGTTTACCCGCAAGTTGTCATCATCCTCTGGGGTGATTGGAGTAATGACACTCTAGTGCTCTATGTGTATAATCAGATCATCCTGTTCGGGATCTGCAAGCGATGCGACAAGGATGGAAAAAGCATCTTATTGACCGTTCTATGATCGATAGACATGGAAAACCTCTGGCCGAGAAGGGAACTGGGCCATTATCTGGAAAGTGAATTCTAACAATGGTACGAGCTCTAGATTCCTAACAACATAGTCACCATTTAACTTCTTGATTACTAGATCAGAATCCTATTTGACATGAAAATGATGCACGTTTATTTCAAGGGCCATCTCGAGACTAGTAATGAGGTCCTAATACTCTAACTTGTTGTTGGTTCATCCTTTTGATAACCGAAATGAGTATGGCAGAACGGCTTGCGTCGGGGTGATGAAGACGACACCCAAGCCCACTCTATTGAGCGTAGGATAATTGTTCCTCCTACCAGTGGGGCTCTGAGGGGCACCATCAATTTGCATCTGCAAACATCGGATGGCTTGATCAACTGAGAGGATTGCCTCATCAAGAAAATCCAGGTCTAGTGACTGCGTCGCAGAGGATGGATGGGCAGCTAGAAAAGTCTGCAATGCCAGCCCCTTGATAGCCTTCTAGGGCACGGAACCGATATCAAACTGCTGGAGGATCACCACCCACCACGCTATTCAACCAGTCAACATGGGAAAATTCATAATGTACTTTAGTGGGTCTACTCGAGAGACCAACTGTACCTCATGGTTCTGCAGGTAATGCCATATCTTCTTCACAGCAAATACGATCACAAGTCATCTTTTTCAATGGGGGAGTATCTGGTCTCCGTATCGAGGAGCATGTGGCTTAGGTAGTAGAGGATGTTCTCTATCCACTCATTGTTCTTCTGAGCAAGAAGGGAACCAAGGGATCATTCCAGGGTGGTGGCATAGAGAATCAGTGGCTTCCCCGAGACGAGTGGCGTAAAGACTGGAGGCTGGAGAAAATATTGTTTTATTTCATCAAAAGTGGTCTGGCACTCCTCATTCCACTCATAATTGGTGCCCATATTCATGATCCAAGAAAAGGGATTACACTTTCCAGCCAGATTCACAATGAATCAGTGTATGTAGGATATGTGGCCTTGGAGTCCTCGATGCTCTTGAATATTGCTCGGGGGATGCATCTGGATGATTGCCTTGATCTTCTCTGGATCGATCTCGATTCCTCGGTACCAAAAAACAAAGGCAAAAAATTTCCTGGAGGTGACCACGAAGGCACACTTCAATGAGTTCATCTTCAAGTGGTGGTAATGGAGGAAACATACCACTTTCTCCAGGTCCTTGAGATGGTTTTGGCACTGGCGAGATTTGACCACCAGATCGTCCACATAGCATTCCACCAATGTTCCCAGGACTGGCTTGAATATGAGATGCATGGCCAGCTGATAGGTGGAACCTACATTCTTCAGGCCGAATGGCATGACCTGGTAACAAAAAGTACCTTGGAATGCCATGAAATAAGTAGACTCCTCATACTCAGGGGCCATCTAGATCTGATTATTTCCAGAATAACTATCCATGAAGGAGAGGGCTTGGAACCCGGTTGTAGCGTCGATCAACAATTCTATCACCAGATGGGGAAAATCATCCTTCAGATAGTGGCGATTGATATCTCAGAAGTTGATGCAGACTATGATCTGGTCGTTATTCTTTCTGAATGGCACAATGTTGGCTAACCACTTGTGGTACTGAACCTCCTTGATAGAGTTGGCTTTGATAAGTTTTTCAACTTCGGCCTTGACCATGGCACCGTGAGACGGGTGCATCTTTCTGGGAGGCTGCCTGAACCCACGATGGTTTTTTGGGAGACCGAGGTGGTGGACGACTACCTAAGGATTTAGTCCTAGCATCTCATCAAATATCTAGGAGAATACATCATTCTACTATTTAAGAAATCCTATGTACCTTTGCTACTCCTCAAGATACGTTGCGGCGCTGATCAATGTGGGTCTTGGATTGGTCTTGCTTATGAGGTTCAAATGTACCAACTCACCGACCATGGCTGATATGCCTTACTCAATTGCAGGGGGAGCATCCTCTTTATCTTCTTCTCCATTTATAGAGGGACCCTCCGCTAGGGGAGATTATTTTGAGCTATCACACTCTAATGGGTGGCTGCTACCTGCTTTTCCGGCCATGGTCATTGAATAGGGGCATTCTGGCATTGCTGAGACCATGGCTATGAAGGCTGTCGACCTGATCCCATCTGGTCTTCGACCCAAGGGTCCATGCTTGATAATATCAAAGTAGTAGTGGTGCGTCGTCCAGATCCAACTTATCCCAGCCCAGCGAAACAGACAAGTATGACAGACTTTCGTTTCCATGAGTCGAACGTCTCGATACATGACGGGAGTGGGAGGCTCCTAGATCACTAGAGCCTAGTTCTTGTAATAATATGAAGTGATCCTCTGATGTCTTCTGGATTTGGGAGCATGGTTCTCCCTTTTACAGGAAATGAAAAAACATTACCCCATTTTTGGGGTTGTGGCCTCCAACCGATGGACTCGGAAGATGTAGGAATCATTTAGGCCTGTCCAAGGGTCGGTCGTAGCAGCAACGAGCTCAACCTCACTTGCCCCGACATTCTTATCCATGAACTTGTAATAATCAGCATCGAAGTAGCAGGCTTCTGAAGAGGTGATGGGAGATGCATCACCGAGGAGTACGCCTACTCAACCATTAAGGGAGTACAAGAGGAATTGGTGATACGATGAGGGGAAGACCACGTGCAGGTGGAACCATGCCCTACCCATCAATGCATTGTATGCGGTGTCCTGAGAGACAACCATAAATTCTGTACTGGAAACTAGGCCACCTAACTGGGTCTTCACATAGATCTTGCCAACTCAGGTATGTTCTATCAGGTCATATCCCTGGATCCTTAAATTGTAGGGACTCAGGTCATCGTCGGATAGCCCTAGCTTCCGTAGTGTCCATGTTGGGATATGGTTGATACCTGAGTCAGTGTCAATTAGATAGCGGTGACCCTCCATACCATTGAATTGGACAGTGATATATAGATGGAAGATATGCCCCTATAAGGGTGAGACTTCATCCTCTCCTGAGAATGAGATGACGTCCTGGCATTCAGCATTCTTAACTGCTTCAGCGTGGAAGTCTTCTGCTGCTGCTACCTCCATCTCAAACTGGAGGGGGCTTCTTTAAGCCTTTGCGAGTGCTTTGCACATAACTGGTGACAGGAGAAGTGGTTCATGGATGGAGGGCCTTGCTGGGATGCTGGAGAGGTGCTTCAGAACATCATACATCCACACCATGTGAGAACTTCTACTTACAGGTGGCCACTCGGTGATTGGAGGCATGGAAGACCCTTCCAGCTGGACTGGTGACTGGCTGGAACTAGGAAAATCACACTCCTCACTAGTTTGAGCTCAAGGGGTAGCTGTCAGATGAGGACCAGGCGACTGAGATTGGATTGTAGTGGGGCGAAGCTGGTCATGGTATGATCGATGTGGATCTTCCTAATCCAGTTGCATAAACGGTGGCAGAGGCTGGCCAGTCGACACTGGATGAAGAGGTTGTGTGTATGAAGTTTGGCACTGCACCTATTGTCTAGTCTCAGTGGCATGAACGGCCTTGCTGGAGGTGCCAAATGACGTGCCTCGACGACCCATGTGGTCATGGTTCATCCGACATCGGTGTCAGCTGGGAACATTGGGGAGGTTCGTTTGGTGCTCCCCCTCTCTAGGAGTCATATAAGGATTTACCAACTCGACGGTGTTAATCGAAGCGTACCCCTGACTGTTACTTGAAGAATAATCCACCAATCAGTGGATTCTGGGATGGATTCCCATCTCCGAGGGAATGAAGTCACTGAGAGTGCGGGATGAAGATGATATTGGTGGGCCATGCTGCCTCTTCTTGCACCGCAGATGCTTGCTCTTCTAGGAATAGGCCGACCGAGATAATGATATAGAAGTGGTGGATGCATCTTCTAAAGGCTTTGGACAATTCAGTCATGCACGAATAATTCCATTGGTGCAAGCAACTCTCATGCGAGCAATCCAATTATAATATTTCTGGGACCCGCGGTCTGGAACCTGCTACCACTCGCCTCCGTCGTTGCTATTGCTATCTAATCTCACAAAGACACCCACCACTTGTTCCAGGGCTGGGACCAACCTGACTATGTTGTTGTTAATTTGGTCCTAGAACTAGTCCTTGAACACATACCATTGATTGATGGTGTTCCCCAGGATCTGTTGATAAGGGAACTAGTTGGGGTGATCAGTGAGATGTGCCTCTTCTGGCTTCCGACACTTGGGTAGTCATATGATTCTTTGCTCCAAGGTGTAGTGGAAGTAGTCGGGGACTTGAGCCTCATCAAATGAGTAGGGCTGATTCCTTCTGTCTAGATAGGGGCTCTAGGATCAGAACCCAGAAAGGGGGTTAGAGGAGCCTACTGAGGGGGCAGAACTTGATTATCTCACCTAGGTGGTGGCAGCGCGTTACGTGGAGGCGCCTGTCGATTCTGGGGTAGGCGCTGCTAGGCTGGAAACTATGCCCGCGGTGGAGGGGCTCTGCAAGGCTGCGAAACTAGCTCCACTGGTAGAAATTCTAGCTACCTAGGGTCCTCTATCTGGGCCTCGGCGGCAAGATTGTCTCTGGAAGCTCTCATTGTTGGAATTCTAGGGGGCAGCAGTCGTGCCTGGCCAGCCTGTTGTAGGGCTTCTTTGAGGCAATGGGCCTTATCCGAGAAGTCTCAAAACCCTCCAGGATAATTCTGAGTGATTAGGGAGGGAACTAGTTTCATCTTGAAATTCCCCATGCACATCATCAGTAATTTCTCCTGAGTTAGTGGTATGTCCAGAGAGTATGTATGACCCATCCACCAGCTGATAAAGTTTGTGACTCACTCATTGGGCCTTTGCTTGCTCCTGAAGAGGTCTGTGATGTTCATATTTCATGTGGTAGAGCTGAACTGGTAAAGGAACTGCCTACGAAGGTCCTCCGAGCTTGTAATAGATCCAACAGGGAGCTGGCTGTACCAAAAGAAAGTCAGTCCCTCCAGCGTTTGAACAAAGCAATGAAGATTGGCGGCCTCCTGATTCACTTATGGCATCCTGCCTTTTTATAACATAAACTTTCATTACATTACACAAAACTGAGGGTCTTTAAGTTTTAGTGTCTTGGAAACCAGGAACATAATACATGAAAACAACATAAAACATTCTTCTTAAACAATTGAAAGGATTCTCCTTAAGTTCATCCTAGGTTCATTACTGCATCTCATAACATGTGGACATACATCAAAAGAAAGGGTGAGCAGAAGGCCCAGGAAGGGAAACAAGGGAAACATTTAACATGTGAACTTGAGATACATCAACTATGTCATGAAAAAGAATTTTAAGGCATGAGAAAGAAATCATGTGGCATATCATAATAAAAATAACATTTTTCATAAATTTAAGATGTGGCGACATCATTTAACATAGAAAATCATGAAAATATCACGAAGGTCCATCCCCAAGGTGTCATTTGAAAATTACCAAGGTTATTCACCAAGATATCATGAAAATTTTAATCTCTAGTGGTTACATCATTACCCAATGCATTGGAGCGCAATCAGGGTGCACCCTTAAATTTGACTTTATTATCATGTGAGCCACATATATCATCATCAAAAGTTTCATAAATAACCCATATGTCATAAAATAAATGGGTTTCATTTCATAATCATAACATTTTAAAAACTGCATTAAAGACATGATCTTTACGTCACTTTAAACCCACGGAAGGGGAGAGCGGGTTTCATGTATGCAAATCCCAGAATTTAAAATAGAACGTTTTGGTATATATGTGAATAACCTTGTAGAAATAAGATCTTTGAGTATTCACTTTATAACATAAAATAATTTTGAGTAAAGAGAGAGGCATTTTGAGATGAAAATTCTGCAGCATAACGGCTAGGTTTCGGGGTTTTAGAAAACATTGAAAAGAGAGGGGACATGAGTCAAACAATCATAAATGACCCATAAAACAGTATTGGGACAGAATAATAAGGATATATGAACATGTTAATTATATTTCAAGGACATACCATTTGAAATAAAAAACATGGAATGAAGACAAAAATTATATTTCTCTTATGAAAATTCGGCAGCCTAACAACGTCACTTGAACTTCAACAAAAATGAATTGAAAAGATCAAATAGGGTCCCTCATCATATGAACATAAGAGTTCGGTATGATATATATATAGATCATACCCCAACATAATTAAAAAGGAACTTGAAAGACTTGACATGAAAGTAGAACTTTGAAAAGAATGAGAAGGGTGAAAGAATCCCCTTAAAAATTCCGCAGCCTAACGGCGCCACTTAAACATTCTTAAAACGAATTAATGAGAGAAAGATGGGGTCTCTCATCATATGAACATGAAAAGGTAAGTAATATGAATTTAGAAGAACATCCTCCAACATGAGAACATAGAGTATAAAATAAATGACATAAAAGAGATTACTTGAAAAGAAGAGAGAGGTCGGATCCCTTACCTTAAAACGTAACTCTTAAAACTCAAAGGTATGGACCTTGAGGGCCTGGGGGAACCTTGGGAGGACTCCTTGGGAGGTAAGGAGACCATAAATTCGTTGAGTATATTTTTGGAGTCTAATGGATGAGAGGAGGTCTTGGTATTTTTAGGGAAAGTGAGGGGACATGGCATTAATGGCCAAGGGACACCTCATTAGTGGTTTTGGAAAAACCATGGGCTTTCCCATGGTTTTTTCCCTTGGTATTGGACACTGGGGACACCTCACACATTAAATCATCCCCTTTAGTCGACCATACTTTAAAATATCCCATGACATCATCATGATAGATTTATGATGTCATTTAACATACCGAAACCCTAAAACTGCATTTTTACTATTCACTGAAAATTCATCTTTCTCAAAAAAATCCCAAAAATTTACCAGAACATAATATCGATGATATGAGTTCAAAAATAAAGTCCATTTTATAAAAATAATTTTTTAATATTTTTAATTAAAGTTTTAAATAAAAACACTATTCCCCCAAAAAACTAATACTTGATTAATAATTTATGAAACCGTTATTTAACCATTTTGTTGAATCACATTACTTAATCAAGGTGTCTAAATTATATTAAAACTTTCTTTAAGTGAGATTACTAATCCATTTGGTCACCTTAATAATCCTAAGCGTAAAATCACTATTCATAATTTACTATTCATTAAAAATTAAGTTGATCTTATTAGACTCCAAATTCCTTACTGAACACTTTTCTATAAGACCATTTTTTGAAAATCATTACACATCATTAATTATTTAAGGTTTACATAAATATTTTTAAAATATCTTTTTTTCCAAAATTCATCAATAAAATACATTCTAAAATTATCCGGACATTTTAAATTTCACAAACATCACTAAAAGAAGAAATCTCAATTTATTCATCCCAAAGGATTACAAAAAGAAGCTACGGTCTCGTCACATACCCCCTTATAACACCAGCATATGACCTAAGTGTAAGGTGTTCTATGGTGAGAGAATCTGAGGGAGGTTCAGATAACATTTCCCTAGTAGTAATCTCTACTAACATGAACTTCTCCCGCAGGAATTTACGTTCAAGTTTGACACATTGGAATTCGGCTTGGGCTTGGTCCAAAGCAAAGCCCAAAGATGCCACCTCCTTCCCAAGCTTCGATAAGTGGGATTCCTAAGGTTCGAGTCTACTGAATGAAGCCATTGACTCCTCTTTCTGCATTAACCATTTACATATCTATAAATCGTTAAGAGTAAGTTAATATACTATTTAAATTGTTTGGGTCGTTACATTCTTCCCCCCTTAAGAAATTTTGTCCCCGAAATTTTATACTTGAGACCTAGTCGAAAAGGTGAGGGTACTTTTGCTTCATTGTTTCCTCATGCTCCCAAGTCGCATCTTCATATTTATGATTCCTCCACAACACTTTCACAAGGTGGGTGGTCTTGTTTCATAGGACCTTGTCTCTATGGTCTAAGATCTCCACTGGCTGCTCCTCATAAGAGAGGTCATGTTCCAGTTGTACCACCTCTGGGTTCAGTACATGCGATGTGTCTGATATGTATTTTCTCAAGAGAGATACTTAGAAGTCATCGTAAAATTGAGCTAGGTTTGGTGGAAGTTCTAGACGATAGGCCACTGCTCCTAGGTGATCAAGGATTTCATAGGGGCCATTGTACCTAGGGCTGAGCTTCCCTTTCTTCCCAAACCACACGACTCTCTTCCATTGAGAAATTTGAAGTAAGACATTGTCGCCAACACCAAACTCCAAGTCCCTTCGACGGTTGTCAGCATAGCTCTTCTGCCGACTCTGAGCAGCCTTTATGTGTTGCTAGATGGCATGAACCTGTTCTGTCAACTCTTGCACAAGATCAGGCCCAAGAAGCTTTCTCTCACCAGTTTCATCCCAACAAGTAGGAGTTCAATATCACTTTCCATGTAGAGCTTCATGGGGTGCCATCTGAATACTCGAATGGAAGCTGTTGTTGTATGAGAACTCAACTAATGGGAGGTGTTGATCCCATTCCCATTTAAATTCCATTGACTATAATCTCAGCATGTCCTCAAGTGTCTGAATAGTCCTTTCAAATTGGCCATCAGTTTGAGGATGATAGGCCGTACTAAAATTTAATTCAGTATTCAGAGCATGTTGAAGACTTCTCCAAGATTTTGATGTGAATCTTGGATCACAAGCAGACACGATGGATAGTGGTACCCCATACAGCCTTTCTACTTCATTCACATATATCTTGGCAAGTTGATCCAGAGAGAAATATTCCTGAATAGAGATAAAATGGGCGGTCTTGGTGAGATGGTCCACAATAACCCATATCACATTGTTTCCTTTGGATGTTTTCGGGAGACCAGTTACAAAGTCCATAGTGATATTATCCCACTTCCATACTGGTATGGGTAGCAGTTGTAATACCCCCTTAGGAAGTTGTCATTCTGCCTTTACTTGCTGACACACCAGGAACCTGGTAGTGTAATCAGAAATCTCCCTCTTCATGTTATCCCACCAATAATGATCACGAAGGTCTCTATACATTTTAGTGCTTCCCGGATGTATAGAGAAAGTAGAGCTATGAGCTTCATCCATCAATTCTTTCTCTATCTCTGGAATAGATGGAACACATAGTCTTGTATGAAATTTCAATACACCTTCTTGATCAATACTGAAATCATGGAACTTCCCATCCTTTACAGCCTCAAACTTCTCCTATAGCAAAGGATATTCTTTTTGATCCTTCTTGATCTTCTCTAGTAATGAAGGTTGAGAAATAATTTGGGATAAGGTTGATGATGTCCCTTCCCTTACAATTCCCATGTCTAGTTTTACTAGATCTTTAATCAAGGGATCCCCTAGGATCCTCATTGTTTCCAGAACAATAGGATCTTTCCTGCTTAATGCATCCACAACATTGTTTGCTCTTCTAGGGTGATAATTAATTGAACAATCATAGTCTTTAATAAGCTCCAACCATCTCCTTTGTCTCATGTTCAATTCTTTCTGCGTGAAAATATACTTTAAACTTTGGTGGTCGGTGTATATATCACATTTATTCCTAGAAATATAGTTCCTCCATATCTTTAGAGCAAAAACAACTGCCACTAGCTCTAGATCATGCGTAGGATAATTCTGCTCATGAATCTTCAACTGTTGAGATGCATAAGCAATTACCTTGTCATTTTTTATGAGGACACACCCAAGCCCTTTTAGAGATGCATTGCTAAAAATAACGAATCCTTCTCCGATAGAAGGTAGTGTTAACACAGGTGCAGTAAACAATCTCTTCTTTAGCTCTTGGAAACTTTCCTCGCATTCCTTTTTCCAGATGAACATAACCCCTTTTCTAGTCAACTCGGTTAGAGGACTAGAAATCCGTGAAAAGTTTTTCACAAATCTCCTATAATATCCTTCTAAACCAAGGAAACTACGAATCTCAGTTACGATTGTGGGTTGAGGCCACTCCTCCAAAACCATTGTCATTTCAGGGTCAACTGAGATTCCTTTATTTGTTACGATGTTCCCCAAGAAAGCCACTTGTTGTAACCAAAACTCACACTTGCTGAACATTCCAAAGAGCCTCTCCTTCCATAAAGTTTTCAAAATTACCCTCATATGATCTTCAATCTCCTCGCGACATATTGAATATATCAAAATATCATCAATAAAAACTTCCACATAGTTATCAAGGTAGTCCTTAAAGAATTTATTCATCAAATCCATAAAAATAACAGGAGCATTAGTCAAGCCGAAGGGCATAACAGTAAACTCATAATGACCATATCTTAATATAAAGGTAGTCTTTGGAATATCTTCCTTCCTTACCCATAGTTGATGATAACCAGATCAAAGGTCAATCTTGGAGAAGAATTGAGCCCCACGAAGATGGTCAAATAAATGATCAATTCTTGGAAGAGGGTATCTATTATTAACTGTGATCCCATTAATTCTCTATAATCAATGCATAGCCACATTGATCCATCCTTCTTCTTCAAAAAGAGAACTGGTGCTCCCCATGGAGACTCACTCAGTCGGATAAACACTTTCTCCAACATGTATTGGAGTAGTTTATTTAACTCTTCTACTTCCACATTTTCCATTCTATATGGGGTCTTTGATATCGGATGAGATTCAGGTACGAGTTCAATGGAGAACTCTACTTCTCTTCCTAGGGGAGGTCCAGGTAAGTCCTCAGGAAATAAATCCAGGTATTCCTAAACAATCGGAACATCTTCTATTTGTATACTCCCTTTTCCTTCTTCATCATCACCGATTAACTTTATAAAGAAAGTTATAGGAGGTGTTTCTAGATAGGGATCAGTTCGAGATATCTCTCTTTGGAAGATAATTTTAGGTCGTTCATTCAAGACTAACAAGATTTCCTTACTTCTGCATTTGATCATAGCATTATACTTTGAGAGCCAGTCTATCACCAGTATAACGTCAAATTCCAATATGGGAATGACTACTAGATTTGTGGTAATATTGTGCTCACTGAAGTAAACACTAGAGTCTCTAAACACTGTTGATGCATGGATAATCCCACTTGGAGTCTTGAATAAAAATTCTACCTCATGTAGTTCAGGGATTGATTCTATATTCTTTGTAAACTTGGAGGAAATAAAGGAATGCGTAGAACTAGAATAAAAAAAAGTACTTGATAGTTTTGAGAGGACAACAAAAGTACCTGCTACCACGTCGTTCAGAACATCAACTTCAGTTGTTGTGATAGCAAAAGTACGACCTTTCTCCATTGGCCTTTTTTGAGGTTGATGGTGATTCCCCTCCACCACCCTCGGATTTGGACAGTGATTAGTAAAGTTCCCAAGCTATCCACACTAGAAGCATTTGACTTCGGGTAGCTCCAGAACCATATTTCCTCTGTCGTTAGTGTTGGGAAGTTGAGGCTTCACATCACTATGACAATTCCGAGAAATATGGCCTTCTCTTCCACACCTGTAGCACTTACCACTTCCAATCAAGCAGTTCCCCAAATGCTTCTTCCAACATTTATTGCATATGGCATGTTGCATATGCTTTCCACCTATTTCCTGATCAAAACTTTTTCCTAGGTTGGTTCTAGTTTTCTTTTATTCTCATTATATTTGTGAGACCACTGTGTCTCCCCAAACTCTAGTTGAACTTTCATAGCAGTTCGAACTATTTCTTCATAGCTATCATAGTCCATGTTGGCTAGATTCTTCCACAGATGAGGTCGTAGTCCACCAAAGAATCTATCAACCTTCCCATTAGGGTCCATGACAATGGTTGAGGTATAACGGGAAATCCTTGTGAAGTTCATCTCGTAGGTTCCAAATGATTCATTCTCCTTCTGCTTTAGCTCGAGAAATTCTTTCTCCATTCTCGTTCTCATCGAACGAGGGAAGTATTTATTAAAGAATATTCCCTAGAACTCTTCCCACTCCATAGCATCCATCTCTCCTCGTGGATTCGTGTTTTGATCACTTACCACCACTGATCGGCTTCTCCCTCTAGGTGGTAAACAGAAAGGGTGACTTTTTCTTATTCCGAACAATGAAGTACAGAAAAGATCTTTTCAATAGAGCTTATCCATTGTTCTGAAACCAATGGGTCAGTAGATCCACTGAATGTTGGTGGTCGTTGACGCATAAAGGACTCAACATAATGTTGTTACCTTCGTGGTGAGATCAACCTCTTAGCTTGATTCAAGTTATTACTCATAACATGAGTCAGTTGGTTCATCATTCGCATGAATGTTTCTATTCCAACTGCCATTGGAGGGTCGTTACACATGGTGCATTGCGGTCACCATCTTCACGGTTCCTCCTATTTCCCACCATTTTCTAAAAGAATAAAACCTTAGTGAGAAACTTATTTCATTTATGAATATTTTAACTAAGACTTCATGCTTATAAAAATAAAACTTCTCTATAATTCCTTCATAATGATTCATAAAAATCTTGTGATTAAACAAACATATCCCCCGGGAGTGTCGTAACCAAGAGTGCAGCAAGGCCCGTTATCGTTCACCAGTTCCCATTTGAGTCTAGCTCAAAGCGGTGTTTTCAGGTTTTACCCCTATGTACATCTGTGCCAGAGCCACCTCTACCTGCTCGTATCCAGGCAGGGATGTATTTTCTTGGCAACCCCTTACTCAAACTCACCAAAATACCAGGAATATTTCCTTTATTTAAACTTTTCTATAGGGTTCATCCTAAAGTTTTCATATCCTAATTTCCACAAATAACTAAACCATCCTTTTATACCAACTATGGCATCCCGCCTTTTTATAACCTAAACTTTCATTACATTACACAAAACTGAGGATCTTTAAGGTTTAGTGTTTTGGAAACACGGAACATAATACATGAAAACAACATAAAACATTCTTCTTAAACACATGAAAGGATTATCCCTAAGTTCATCCTATGTTCATTACTGCATCTCATAACCTGGGGACATACATCAAAAGAAAGGGTGAGCATAAGGACTAGTAAGGGAAACAAGGGAAAAATTTAACATGTGAACTTGAGATACATCAACTATGTCATGAAAAAGAACTTTAAGGCATGAGAAAGAAATCATGTGGCATATCATAATAAAAATAACATTTTTCATAACTTTAAGATGTGGCTACAACATTTAAAATAGACAATAAGGAACATATCACCATGGTCCATCCCCAATGTTTCATTTGAAAATTACCAAGGTTATTCACCAAGATATCGTGAAAATTGTAATCTCTAGTGGTTACATCATTACCCAATGCATTGGAGCACTATCAGGGCGCCCCCTTAAATTTTCCATTATTATAATGTGAGCCACATATATCATCATCAAACATTTAATAAATAACCCATATAGAATAAAATAAATGGGTTTCATTTCATAATCATAACGTTTTAAAAACTGCTTTAAAGACATGATCTTTACGTCACTTTAAACCCACGGAAGGGGAGAGCAAGTTTCATGTATGTATTTCCCAGAATTAAAAATTAAAAATTTCGGTATATATGTGAATAACCCTGTATAAATAAGATCTTTGAGTATTCAATTTATAACATAAAATAATTTTGAGAAAAGAGAGAGGCATTTTGAGATGAAAATTCTACAGCATAACGACTATGTTTTGGGGTTTTAAAAAACATTGAAAAGAGAGGGGACATTGTTCAAACAATCATAAATGACCCATAAAACAGTAGAGGGACAGAATAATAAGGATATAAGAACATGGTAATGAAATATAAATGACATACCATTTGAAATAAAAAACATGGAAGGAAGACAAAAAATAGATTTCTCTTATGAAAATTCGGAAGCCTAACTACGTCACTTAAAATTAAAAAAAATGAATTGAAAAGATCAAATAGGGTACCAAATCATATGAACATAAAAGTTCAGTATTATAGATATAGATATCATACCCCAACATAATTAAAAAGGAACTTGAAAGACTTGACATGAAAGTAAAACTTTGAAAAGAATGAGAAGGGTGAAAGAATCCCCTTAAAAATTCGGCAGCCTAACGACGCCACTTAAAAATTATTAAAATGAATTGATGAGAGGAAGATGGGGTATCTCATCATATGAACATGAAATGTTAAGTAATATGAATATATAATAACATACTACAACATAAGAACATGGAGTATAAAATAAATGACATAAAAGAGATTACTTTAAAAAAAGAGAGAGGTCGGATCCCTTACCTTAAAACGTAAATCTTAAAACTCAAAGGTTTGAACCTTGAGGGCTTGGGGGCACCTTAGAAGGTCTCCTTCAGAGGTGAGGAGACCATAAATTCGTTGAGGATGGTTTTGGAGTCGAATAGATGAGAGGAGGGCTTGGTATTGATAAGGAAAGTGATGGGATAAGGCATTAATGGCCAAGGGACACCTCATTAGTGGTTTTGGAAAAACAATGGGCTTGCCCACGGTATTTACCAATGGTATTGGCCACTTGGGACACCTCACACAATAATTCATCCCCTTTAGTCTAAAATCACTTAAAATATCTCATGACATCATCATGACACAGTTTTGATGTCACTTAACATACCGAAACCCTAAAACTGCATTTTTACTATTCACTGAAAATTCATCTTTCTCAAATATTCCCAAAAAATTACCATAACATAATATCGATGCTCTGAGTTCAAAAATAAATTCTATTTTATAAAAAAAATTAAATATTTTTAATTAAATTTTTAAATAAAAAACATTATTCACCCAAAAAAACTAATACTTGATTAATAATTTATGAAACCGTTATTTAACCATTTTATTGAATCACATTACTTAATCAAGGTGTCCAAATTATATTTAAACTTTCTTTAAGTGATATTACTAGTCCATTTGGTCACATTACTAATCTTAAGCATAAAATCACTATTCATAATTTACTATTCATCAAAAATTAAGTTGATCTTATTAGACTCCAAATTCCTTACTGAACAATTTTTCCGAAGACCATTTTTTGAAAATCATTACACATCATTAATTATTCAAGGATTACATAAATATTTTTAAAATATCTTTTTTCCAAAATTTATCAATAAAATACATCCTAAAATTATCCGGACATTTGAAATTTCACAAACATCACTAAAGGAAGAAATCTCAATTTATTCATCCCAAAGGATTACACAAAGAAGCTACGGTCTCGTCACATACCCCCTTATAACACCAGCATATGACCTAAGTGTAAGGTGTAATATGGTGAGAGAATCTGAGGGAGGATCAGATAACATTTCCCTAGTAGAAATCTCTACTAACATGAACTTCTCCCGCAGGCGTTTCCGTTCAAGTTTGACATGCTGGAGTTCAGCTTGGGCTTGGTCCAAAGAGAAGCCCAAAGAAGCCACCTCCATCCTAAGCTCTGATAAGTGGGCTTCATAAGGTTCGAGTCTACTGGATGAAGACATCAAATCCTCTTTCTGAATTAACCATTAACATCTCTATTAAATCGTTAAGAGTAAGTTAATATACTATTTAAAAAGTTTGGGTCGTTACAGCACTGCAGTCCCTAACAAAGTCCCACACCTCGAGTTGACGTGGTCAGGTTCTACGGAAGGTCCCCCATCCCATTAAAAGGGGAGAAAGTGGTATTTCCAAATCCCGGGGGTGCTGGCATGTCATCCACCCATGCCGGGTATGGCTTTCTATCAGGTGGGACAACCACATGTCTCATTTCCCAAGCTTCCAGGCATGCAATGAGGGACTCCATTTTATCATCTGGACATGGGTACCTATCTTGAAAGAGTTCCCTAACCACGAGCACATTACGGAGCTCCTCAACGCAGAAGAAAAACTCAGCGGCTCGAGGAGCGGCTGGTGGCGCGACCCTTGGGGCAGCTAGAGGAGCCCGGATGGGTTCCTTGGATGGTCGCTTCATTCAACAGTGTTCAACGAAACATTAAGCTCCCTATTTCCATGGGCTCTGGCTTTTGCCCCCACAATGAATACGGCATGATCATGGTTTTCTGGGAGAATCTCGCCGAGGGGTAGTTATTCCTGCACCTGCTACCCTAGCCTAGGATCACCTTAGTCAGGTTGCATCTCTCCAATGTGTTGAACCAGAAGTTCTTCGACTAACTTATTTTTCTCGGCAAGCTGCTGACACAGCGCAACCTTCTCAGGGTCCTCTTCTATCTTCTGCACTGAGGTTGATGGGTCGCAGTGCTTGGCAGCTCCATTATGTTCTTTGCCTTAACTAACATTCTGACTCAGTACCAATTCTTAGGTGGGTGGAGGAAGACCTTGGAGGTTCCTCTTCTGGAGAGTAATCCTTCCTAATCGGTCCAGTGGTACCACGTCCTCAGGGGGAAGCCACCATCGAGAAGTCCTAGCTCGTTTGACGCCCCTGTCAGATCGGTTATGTTGACCGTCACACTTCCAGGGGCATTCCCTCACTACCGCCAATTGATTCAGGATGCCAACGAATCACACTGAAGAGGAGGGAAGCATAATACCCCTAGCCCGAGACATGCACAGGGGGTAGCCTCCTTGACAACTCTACAAAGTACATGAAAACTCTGAACACACTGTTGTTGGAGGGACCTGTGGGGGCCATGTGACTCAGGGTGTCAGACCGAAGGGAGTGTGGCCAGGTCAACCAGAAGACATTGTTTGCTGATTCCTTCAATGTGCTCTTGGCTCCTGGGATAAGTCACGTGATGGTGGAAATGACGGAGGTGAGTCTACCAGAGGGTCTGGCGGAAACATTCCAACTCATCCAGGGTGAGTGATTCTGGCATACCAAAATACGATCCTGCGATCGGCCAAAATTTCTCTGGGAAGTGGCCCACTACGAGGATGGTCCAAATGTTCCCCGGCTTAGATCAAGGGCCCGACCTTTGATTTCCCCACTCGACAACTAAGGGTCACTGAGGAACTTGCAGCAACACTGAAGCAAGTCATTGGGATGGCATGCTACCCAGTGGATAATACAACGAGCAGGTGATTGGCCGCCGAATCCTGGGCTGTCCCCTAAGGATTTCAGCGACCTGGACGCCATGTCACATTAAGATGGACCAGCGACCAGAGCTCCTGACACAGTAGCAGTGTCTTCCGGGGGTGGGTTAAGCCCAGAATCATCCATCATTGGCCCCCAAAATTGTTCTGAGATAGAGGGAGCTTTTAGAGATGATGGTGGTTAATGCATTGTCGGCCCATAGAAGCATTCCAAGGTCTTTTCCTCTTGGATATACCTTTTAAGGGAAGCAGGGATCCTGTGGATCATGAATTCTGGGAGCATGAGGTTGATGCGCCTCATTCCTTCCCAAGCCCTTGACTCGGAGAACTGAGTGGAGGGATCCTGTGCGGAATCCTACTCCCCCTCAAAGTCTGAGAAGTGGACTGGCCTGATTCCTTCTCGTCCTTCCCCAAGATTCCTCTTGCGGCGACATAGACTTGCTCTCCTGCATCTGGATGGTTCTTCAGGGCAGGGCAGATTTCCAACATGGGGTCCTCCGGCTATACTAGTGTCAGAGCATAGACAGTTTCCACCCAAAGAAGTCAGGGTGTGAGGAGAACAAGGAAAAATGTCAAAAGGGACACATGGAGGACCTCTATGATGGGAATTAGTGAAGTGGGGTTGGCTTCCACCTCTCTGATTGTTGGGGTGAGGAGGACCTTCACTGATCAGCACAGGGACATGGGGAGGACTTATATGTCAGCAGTTGGGGGAGTGACATCATACCCAGTGTAGTGAGCATGATAGAGACCCCCCATTAGATTGTTGCTGTCAGAGGGAAGACCCTTGCCTGGGTTAAGGTTGCACGGGGCAGACCACTAAGACATGATTGGAAGTAGGGAGGGCCTGCACCTTCTGTAGTGGTGGTGCATTGTGAGCCTCCGCGCTGGGTGTCACTACTACAGATTGGTCTGCGGCCGCCATCACATGTGCTGGAGACCAAGAGAGATGACCAAACCTGCCTCTGGGGCAGTTGGGGCCTCGATCCAGGTCAGGCGTATAGCTTCCCCTGCTCAATGTATGTAGGGATTTGGGAATATGAACTAGTGGTGGCTTGGGCCACATTAGTTGCTGATGCTGATGCACCACAATGACCATCTCCTTCTGATCACGCCCGACATTGGCGTCGGGTCAGGTAGACTAGATCCAGTGGTACAGGCTTGTGGAATACATGCTCCTCGGCTCGGGGAACCAGGCGGCAGCGCTAACGCGGCCTAGTGGGTTCCCTCACTAGGAGTCCTTGAAGAGGGACTCTGATCGGGCTAGCCTGGATACCTCCTACTTCGTCGGTGTAGGGGAGGGAGATGTCGAGGGGCTATGGGGGCAAGCTACTGAAGAAATTGAATTTTGGGGTGGGGAGCAGCGGCTCCCTATGCCGCCCTCGGGGTCAGCGTGGATAGTGAGGTGCATCTGTATCCAAATCTAGGCGGGCCATATTACTGGTGGGGATGACCCCCTCCTCCTCGTACCTGCATCCAAGGTCATTGATTAACCTTCACTTGATGATCTCTGATGGGGAGAGGGGCATGGGATACTGGTGGTTGCGGCCGTCGTGGATGAGGTAGAACCACGTGGAGTGGCCACATCAATATTCCCCCTACCCCTATACTGATTGGAAGGTGATCGAGCTCCAGATGCAATGACCTGATTCCTAAAGTAGGGAGAGGAACTCATTAACACCTCTAGGAAAAGGAATCGACACCCAGTGCCCCAATTTCATTCCATCTTCCATGGTCAGAAAGAGGGATCAACATTAACAAAGTCATAGAATGGAATTCCCAACGTCTTGAATGTCCCGACTTCTGGCATGTTTCACGTCAGGATTATTTGGAGGGACCTGGTACTGTATGACAAGGTTAAACGACATGATTATCCACTAATGTCTCTAACGCTAATAACCTCTAAGATGAGGAGATGATCTTCACGTCGCTTTCACCATTTTCTATTCCCTATGCTTTTGTCGGGGCACACACATTCGTCACGAAGAGGATGCACTGCTGTTATGCTGCATTCCTGCTTTCCAAAAGCGGGATGAATCTGATCCTTATTCAGGTATGTCTGCTCCTCGATCAAAATAGGAATATGGGATGTTGGTTCTTTCTTATGTGGATTCCTCCTCAGATCTCTTCACCTAGTCTGGGTCTCCCTCGTTGATTTAAAACGAAATTCTTGAAGCTCTTCCTGGCACCATATCTTCACGGACACTAGTTAATTACACCACTTCTATCAGGACCTTCAAATGGGTCCGATTATGGTAGAAACCATTGGTTAGGAGAGAAGTCATGTTGGGAAATCATTGGCATGTCTTGACGCTGGGGATTGGCATGTCTATCTTTTGCCCCTTATTATAGGGCTTCTCGAGGGCGCGGAAGCCAGAGGCATCCCACATAGAACGTGGGGAATTGTATTCCATAAGCATGTATATGAGGTTTTCCTCAGATTCCCATGTTTAACATAAGGTATACCACATGTTTAACATCCAGCAGAGAGGGATCAGACTGATCATATCACAAGCTAGAGTGGATCATATTGAAGAACCCCTTGGAGGGAACACTGATTTTTGGGCAGCGCATGGGTGGCTTCCCGAATGCTATGGGGGGGAATGAGGAGTAAAGTGGAATGATCCGACAGATATGTGGCAGCTCGGGTAAGAATCAGGATGAATGATGGCTCTAGTCTTGAGCCTCTAAGTGACTTCCTACGTAACCCCATGGAAGGGAATCAATTTCCATGTAGTTCGATGATATAGTGGGACACCCAAAGAGGCGACCCATGAGAATGAACATGTGGACGAGACCTAGAGGAAATAGAACCTCTTGGTTAGGGAATGAGCTTCCCATGACATGTGGGCTTGAGGAAGAGATTAGGATGAGTGATGGGCTAGAGCCTCGTGAAGGCCTCCTACGCATCCCCTTGGCTGGGAATCAAAGTCTTCGTAGTTCAGGTGGATGATACAGTTTAACGTCTTGCGGGACTAGAATGGTTCTTACACTCTAAGGTGGCCCATGTTGATGACGAAACGACGTGAATGGGGACCTGGGGTCCAGTTGGATTGGGGCTTACACTTTGAGGCAGCCCATGGTGATGGGTCTTGAACCTCGTGGGGGCCTCCTATGTACAATGTCTTATCACGGATCAAAGTCCCCATCATTCAGAATGGTTGGGGCTTATGCTTTGAGACGGCCCATGCTAGTGGGGCTTGAACCTCATGGAGGCTTCCTACGTACCATTCCTTAGCACAGATCAATGTCCCTATAGTTCGGGTTGGTTGGGAATTAAGCTCTGAGATTGCCCAAGGTGGTGGGGCTTGAACCTCATGGAGGCTTCCTACGTTTCATGCCTTAGCACTGATCAATGTCCCCATAGTTCAAGTTGGTTGGGGCTTACAGTCTGAGACGACCCAAGGTGGTGGGGCTTGGACCTCGTGGAGGCATCCTACGTACCATGCCATAGCACGGATCAATGTCCCTGTAGTTAGGGTTTTTTGGGGATTAATCTTTGAGACAACCCAAGGTGGTGGGGATTGACCCTCGTGGAGGCTTCCTACGAATCATGGCTTAGCACAGATCAAAGTCCTTGTAGTTCGGGTTGGATGGGGCTTACTCTCTAAGATGTCCCAAGGTGGGGGGGCTTAAACCTCGTGGTGGATTCCTATGTACAAATCCATAGCACGGATCAAAGTCCCCATTGTTCTGGTATAAAGTTTTACGTCTTGCGGGATGGGGGCCTTTGGGGATTATGCTCTGAGGTGGACCCTGGTGTTTCATGGTCTTGCTCTCTCTATGCTTACGGGAGTCATGCTCAGGGTGAGAAACAAGATGTTGTAGGGACCTGGCGATCACATTGTGAAGGGTGCGTCCGTGGGAAATTAAAAGGGTATTACGTGTTGAGTGGCCCATGGTGTCGGGTTTTACTCCAAGATTGAGGTATGAGGGAGACAAAGCGTAGTGAGAGAGGGATTTGGCACCCAGGAAGAGAGGAGGGTCTGTGTTCCTTATCACGTCCTCCACTGGCCTTGGGGACCAAAGATGAAAGGAGGGAGCACCATTTCCCACCTCACCCTTTGCTAGCCTTGGCGCCGAGGGAGTGGGGAGGAATAGGGGCCGTACCTCCTGCAAGAATGGTTAGGGGATTACACCAGGGCGGCTACCCTTCTCCACGGACAAACGCCAAACCTATAAGGAGGACATCATCCTATATGAGGGGTGATCCCATCCCCCTGGAGACGAGTGGTCATGGAGAATTTCCAAGGCGGGGGGACGTGGCATGTGAGGAATGGGGCCAGGTCACAGTTTAACATCATGCGTTGAGGATGAGGTTCTTGGCAGTTTAACGTCCTATATTTCAGACGAGGTGGGTTGGATCCACGCCCCTAGGACATACATAATCTGTTCCCTCTACGACTTGTGGAAGACAATTCATTAGAAAGGTTGTACTGAGGGAGTGTCATAGGTAGAACCATATATGGGTCCACATTAGTGTGGCTATGTGAAAAAGAAATATCCATTAGCGTGCCTATGCGAAGAAGCATGAGGTAGAGCAATGCAATAGGTAGGATTGTCCAAGGGACTTTGAAGTTACTTTGTACAAGCCTAGAAGGTCGTACGGAAAAACCATGTATGATATGAATGCCTGGGGAGCACACGACATCTGCTAATGGCACCCAGAAGGAGGGCATCATGTTCTCGAGAAAAGGGGGTGCTGGGGGAACACTGAGGGGAAGGGTGCTGGAGGATTTTGCACAGCCCATTGGGTGCCCAAAATAAAGGGATCCCGGTGCTGGATGCCCCGTGTTGGCATGAAATCAGTGTTGCTTTAGAGAAATAGGCATATGAGGCTTTGCGCGTGACTCGAAGTGATTTCTCCCAATGGGGAATAATTATGCACAGGTGGAAAGGGACGCGCGTAAGGCCAGGGGGCATGCAAATGTAGGGATTGAGCGCAATTGACCGGCCTGCGAGCTATGGAAGGAATTTCATGCAAGGGGAAGACCTCGAAGCGGTTGGGGTTTATTCTTTGCCAAGGTTATCTCACGTGAAGGCGGGTCCCAGGGTGACTTGGCGCGAAAAAGAACCTTCCCTGAAGGCCATATTGCGCATGCACGGAATACCAATTACGTGCATGAGAGGCGGTTCAAATTATTCCTCCCTGAAAAGGAAGGGTTCGTCTTCTATTTATAGGAAAATATGGGTTTGAAATACAGGGTTGCATGAAATAATAGTGTGACAGAGGTGGTGGAGTGAAATATTAGCCGCGCAGAGCATGGGAATGAAATTATTTCATGCCAGCGCCGAGACTTTTCACGAATCCTGGTACCTTCCATGAAGGACTCATTTTTTCACGCACATCACCCTTTTTTTTCGCGCAACACCTCTGGGCCCTCCAGACTGGGCCTCCTGGTCAGAATATGACTTCAATTTTTCATTTCAGAACTTTTTCTGGTGCTTATGCTATTTTTGGCATCTACAATATGTTTATTAACCATGTAATATAAAAATACAATAAGACATGGTAAAAGATAAACTATTTAACTAAGAGTAAAATAAAAAAGATAAGGTTAATATGGTGACCTAAAATTGTCTAAAACCTATTGTATGAGAGTATTTTGTCTAATACCCGTCATATAATGGTAATATATCCATTTTATTCCATTATAGACCAAAAATGATTATATAATAAAATAATATTTCAGGATTTTTCTAAACTGACCCTCACATCTCTTATAAAAGGGTACTTCCCCTTCTCTCAAATTAAAACATCCAAAGCCATTTGTATTGACCAGAAACTACTCCAATAACCTTAAATCTGACCTCAATGTAACCAAGAAGCCTTACATTGATCAAAAATCCAACCTAGGGATCCCTTTTGATCATATCAAAAGAAGCACGTGAAGAAGAGGTAATAATTTCACCACCTAATTCGATGTTCTTTTCTTCTTCCACGTCTACATTCATTGTTTGTTTCATACCAAAATAATAATTATAGTACCCTATATATAATTAAATGTTATTATAAATATGGTACAATAATACTCATTATTCTATCTATACTATTATTGACAAAGTCACTATACGTGCATACGTACGACTTACCATCTCGGCGTCGTGGTGTAGTTTATTATTCAACACTTCATTATTTGGATTGGTAAAATAACGACTATAATTGATGTAATTAAATAAATATAACATTTTAATGAATCTTTTTATATGATATTTCATCCAATTACATATGATTTCAGCATCAATATAATGATATTGTCACTCGAGTGTACGTACGGATTATTATCTCCACGAATGCGATGAGATTCATTTCCCATCATAAACTTTGAAAAATAATTTTCATTTTAATATTCAATATAATTTTTAAGAACTTAATACCATTTTTTATATGAATAAAATAAATTCTATCCATAACAAACATGACTTATGTAACAAAACATATAAAGGAAAACAAATCAGTTAACACCTGAAACTACGATACAACTGAAATATTATTAAAAAAGAAATATTAAAAGATCATATATGATATCATATTTATGTATATGGTTCTTTTATAATTTAAAAAAAATTATTTAACTATTATATTTGAGGTTTAAATACCATCGACAAAGGAAAAATACAGGTAAGGTGTTTTCATCTAAATTTTCTTTCCTGTGAGATTAATGCAAAATTTTACACTATTTACTTTTGTGCGGTGTATTTAATGCCCATGAATGTATTCATTGTTTAATATACTTTAATTTATGGGTAATTAAATTTTAATTTTATGATCCTTCTTTTATGGGGTTTATGTTTCTTAGGTTACAAATCTGTAAGGGAATTTATTATTTTAATTTCCACACATTAGGTTTTACACAAACATCATTGATTATTTTACCACAAGATTATGTGTGAAATAACTATTTATTTATTAATTTAGTAACTTCCACCCACATTAGTGTTTATATATATTTAACAAACATAATAACTCCATTGATAAATTTTCATGTCATCGATATGAACTTGATAATAGTAATCTTAACTCAATTTTCATTCATTGAGTTAAACATCAAAGTCATTAGTGTTGTTTTTACAAGAATAAGTGTGAATATCATCTGATTGATTTACACTAAATATCCAATCATATTTTGTGTATTTATATTGATTACACATAATATTATAATTTTTTTCTCCTTAACAGAAGGATACGATCTTTATAATCTATTTCATCTCAATTTACATTCAATTGAGACTTCCTTATTTTTATATGCCAAGTCACATTTATATAGTGTATATACTGTACTTTGAAATAATATATCATGAATCAATTTATTCTCAAGATATTATAAATTTTTTATTACCTCAATGATTTTTATCCAATCTTCTATCATTTGGTTATGACCACTAATTAAAATATCATTTAAAATGTTCTAAGGATTTATTCTTCTAAATCCTTCTCATTAATGTCCATGTACTAAAAATGGTGTTAAGGATTTATTTATATGGAAATGAATTTTTTAAAATTAAAATTCATTTAAAATGTTTCAATGTTTTGTGGGTCACTTTGATTCAATAATCTAATTTTAACAGCTTCTTGATAAATAGTGATACATTGAAATGTTTTCAGGAAAAATGGTATATTTCTCCCAAATTGATTTACTGATTATTTTCATCTATGAAAATAACCTTAAATATTCTTGATTGAGGTTGATTTATTATAATAAAATCATCCATATTTTTTTTAATGTGCTATATTTTACGGTGGATGTTCAATTTTTATAACATTCTTGGTTTGTGGTTAAAATATTTACATTTTGTATTGTAGTTTTAATACGCATGATTAGATTATGTTTCAATCTTTTCATATGAGGAATGAAATAGACATAGTAAGTGATGGTTGGAGCCCACTATAGCTCCCTAATGCATTGGTAGGTCCCATGAGACAAACTAGAGTATCAGAACAATGCCTTGAAAAAATTATTATTTGTAGTCTTGGCACATGGCCTTGACTATTTGGTAATGATGTCCAACAGTATACATTCCATCATTACAAAATTAGCTATTGATATTACACGTGATTATTAGACTAGTACAATATCAATATAAATAATTAAATGGAATTATATGATTTATATTTTCCATATTATATAGAAGATTTGTTTTAAAAGGCTTGTGTTTTAGTTTTATATATTTCCTTAAATGATTATTCTTATTTATGAATGTTTCTGCTATATTGTTTATACTTACTAAGCATCTGATCTCACTCATTTCTTATGTTTTATTTTCTTAGGATGACAATGAGTGTATTATGTTTTATATTCAATTTTAATCTATTAGAATAATGGAATTTTCAATGGATTATCTATGTTGTATTTAAATTTATAAATATCAATGTGAAGTTCATGTATGTAATCTATTTTCCAAAACTACTAACCTGATTGGGCCTTCAAGAAATGATTTCCTATAATCATTCTAATGTTATTTCATAATTCACCGACTCTGGGTAACTAGGGTATGTGCATATATACTATCTTTGAAGGATCTGTCGATATACCATCACTTGTGATTATATGACCAAATGATGAATGTTTCTGATGTTAAAATTTGACCATGTTAATTTTTTCATAAAACATGTTCTCCCATATGGACTTTATCATAATTATCTATTAATCATAATTCTATTCTGTGAAACACTAATATTTTTAATGAACATTCATTTCTATAGTTTATATGACACGCAACACCACAGTAAAAAGAACCAAGAAATAAAATTATTTATATATGACCATTATAAACTAGAAATTTCATTTGGTGAGTTTTAATGACAATAATAACATTATGAAATGTATATAATGGTCCTACATAATACAAAGGTTCCAATTGAAACTTAGGAAATAGTCCATCATTTTTTCGTACTCGTATTGTGCTTCAAAAATATGTTTCCATCGAACAAGATTTTTAACTTTTTTTGAAGAAAGTATTAAATATTTTTTTTATTGTTTTAGGAAATTTATTGGAAAAATTATTATTAAATTTTGAAATTATAATATCAAAATTACCATAGGTGGAATTTTAATGATTTTTATGAAAGGATTGATTTTTCAGTAAATAATGGAAAGTATCGAATTTTATTGTAAAGTTTATTTTTTCCTCAATCATGTACACATATCCAATTTATTTTATATTTAATTAAATGTCTTATTATAAATATTATTGTATGAATAATCCAATTATTTTATTTTTAATCAATTTTATGATTTATTTTTTTTGAAAACATTATCATTTTGAGAAATTATTTTTTTAAAAGTTATTTATCAATTCATTTTGAATTTTATTTTAAATTAATTCTATCTAATAAAGGATATTGAATAATAAAAAATGTACATCATTTTTGGAATCATGAGATTCAAATTTTATAAATAGGTCCCTTTTAGTTTTGTTGATTTGGAATAATTGCCATACTAATTTATTGTCACTTTGATAAGGGAAAACGAGTAAAATAGAGTTCAAACATAAGGATATGGATATAAAATTTATTTAACACATTCATTTATCATATAATAATTATGGATTTCATTCATACACATCAAATTATAGAATTTTTTGGAACCTGGTTCCATATTTATTATTTAAGACTTTTATAATAATTTAAGATAAGATAAAATATCCAATGTCACACTATTAATTTTAATATCACAAATGTTTTATCAAACGTCTAAATAATGGAAATGCTCAATTAAATTTTTTTATTCAAATTAATAAATTTATTAGGTTTATAAATAAAATTTATATTTCTTTTTCATATATTCATTAATAAACCTAAAATCTTACGCAATTCTAACAAAGTATATATTGTATTAATTAAAGAATCAAATAAATTATTTTAAAAATACTAACAGTAATGAAATTTATATTAATTATTGTTTTCCTAGTTTTTTATATAAATTTACATATTATGTTGTGTTATTTTATTATATTCTAATTCCATATTTATGTTGTTATCTTAAATGTAAAAGTACATGAATAATATCAAAAATTTAATTAATGATATTTTATAAAAATAATATCTTAATAAATTTTTTAAAAATCATTTAATAATTACATTGTGTATATGGGATAATTTAGGGAAATAATGTACCACCTATCCCTTTTTTATACAATTAAAACCTTATAAGTAAAATTATTAACACTTAAGAGTGAAGAAGTCATTGGTGTTAAGGTAAAAATTTGGTAACAAAGGGTTTCAGCCAAATGGTAAGGTTTAAAATACAACATAAGCAAGTAAATATATCATTTTTATGATATTTCAGAAAAAAAATTTATAAATAAAACTATTTATATTTTTAATCATTTATTAGAATTTATTTATATAATTTTTTATTTTAATAATCTCTAGTGGGACCCACCCCTCACTTGTTAAAGGAAACCTTTTCTTCCCTAATTTAAACAACATTAAGAATTATATATCAACCATACACTAAAAAATTAACTTCTCAAAATGCATACACCCAAATTAGTGAATATTTTCTTCTTAAAAGTCCATTTGTTACACTGTTAAGAAAGGATCTAAATGAAGCCTCCTAAAGACGATATAATCATACTACACATCCTATTTCAATTTGTTTCTTCTTATAATTCCACTAAATATACTATATTTATGATAATATATTAACATCAGTAACACAAATAAAATAATAATTTATTATAATTATGAAACCACAATTATGAACCATCTTTTCAATCAAATCGGATGTGAAAGTATCACTCATGCATAATTACATCTTACCATATCCACTTAGCGATATAATTTATTTTCCACCACCATATTTCATGGATATATATTATGATTTTTCAATTGATATAAATTATATTAATAAAATTATTATATTTATATAGTTATAATATCATATATACATTCTTTCCTTCCAATTAGTTGGAAATGTATTACTTTTTTCACGTGTATGTGTGTACTACAACCTCAATAAGGCAACATTATTTATTTTTAATTTCTATTTTATATGGATGGTTATTATTATATATTATATTTAAATATTAAACATTTATGATAAAATATTATCCTCAAAATTTTAGTTTGATTATAACAAGCCAGACCCATCACTGAAATCCCAAATAATTCATCATACCAAGATTTAATTCAAATCAATATTCCTTATCCATATATGTATTGAGTATGTGGTACAGATTCCCCAAAATTACCCTAGTTAAAACAATGTTCAAATAAACATCCTATGTAAATTGGAATATAGCTAATAAAATAATCATATCAATGATACAAGAATATGGATATTTATCATAAATAATCTATTAAGTGAAACACTAACTCAAATGGGAAGTAAATTCCTCAAATAAAATTTATTAGGTGCATAATACCAAGTAAGTCTCAATGAAATGGAAATTGAGACAAATCCCCTTAACTTATGTCCTAATATGTTTTGCATTTGATCATAATGTCCATGATAAATAGATTAAATCAATCAATTTATTAATTTAATTTTTTTCTACATGTATTTTATTTAGTATAATTTTATTATGTTCAATTATTTTTTATGAGTTATAAAGTAAAATTTAAAAATTCATGAGAATTTATTTCCTCTGTTTTAATGATCTGTTAACTTGTATATTTTTATAAAATATTATGAAAAATTAGAATAGTTTTTTTAAATTGAATTTATAAGTTACTAAAAATGCATAATATTATATGGTTATATATTTCATTCCTTTATAATATATTATGGTGAATCAATAGATAATAAATTTGTGATTATTGTTTAGATGATTTTATAATTTTTTGTTATTCATGGACTAGTTTTTTCTTATGAATTTGTATTAGGTATATATACTTTTTCAATAATATTAAATAAGTTTTTGTACATATATTATAGTATTTTTCTTCTAAAAAATGTTTTTATGGATATCGTTGAATATGAAAATATAAAATAAACAATTATAGTCCATGATTGTGGTGAATCGGCACCTCAGAGATGATGTTTTCATTTTGCGTATAAAAAAAGAAGGGAAGAGAAAGGATGATATATTATTCCATAATCATAATAAATTTTTTGTATATATGTTAAAATGGAGTTATTATTCAACTTGTATAAGGGTTCATGATGATAAAATACGAAATAAATGAAATTAAATGGAAAATAAGAGAAAATAGAAGAATTTACCTCTTGAATTGTCCTCCTTGGTAACCTCCTTAAAGAACATGGGATAGGTCCTTCTGTGAGAAAAAAGGATCCAGAACGTGGGTAAGGGACTTGGTAGAAGTATTGGGTAGAAATTTTACATGGTTCAATGCTTTGAATGTTTTAGGAGAGGTGGTGGTAAGCGGTGGAATTTATAGTGGAGGAGAGGGCTCTTTTTTGAACATTTTATTCAATTGTTTATTATTTTGGATCAAGATTATGAATAAATTGAAAATTATCACTAATAATATTAAAATAATGACTTATAGTTCTACATTAAGGTATTTACATAATATATGACTCATGGAATATTATATTTAACTTATAATGTATATATATCATAAATTATCTTATTTTTCTATTCACAATAAATTCACGTATTTTAGAAAAATATCATCAATTAAATCTTATGATTTTTTATGCATATAATTAAAAAATTAAATCCATTTTATGAAAATAAGTTTCTAAATATAAGAAATTTAATTTAAAAATAAAAAACAAACCTTTTGGAAAAATACCCATTTAAAATTATAACTAGTTTTGTATCAGCTTGAAAATTCAACTGAGGTCCCGTAAATATTTCTTATAATGATATGAAAACAAAGAATATATTTTTTATTCAATTTTATGAAAGTTAATTTTCTTTTAAATCATTATATTAATTGAACTATTGTAAATAAACCTTTATATTTTATAAAAAAATAATACATAATTAATAATTTCTAAAACATTTATTTACTTATAATAAGATATAATTATATCATATCACTATTTATTATATGCCTAAATTTTAATTATTATTTTTTGGTATGCTTACTATTCCATTGGTAGAATTATTTTTCATAAGGGTCATATTACTATTCAAATGTTCATGTTACTATTTTGTTGGTATATGTTCCTCAATTTTCATAAAAGCCTTATATTTCATTTGACCTTAATTATAGTGTTTATTCTGTGTTCTCTATGTTATTTTACATATTTTGTACTATATGAAACTATTTTGTGTGTAATATAAGTTACTTATTGAAATGAATTTATTTAACTTTATACATAAAGTGGAATATTGTGGCATTATATTCGTCCCTCATATTGAATTTTTTTAATGAAATTTTCATGAATATTTCCATCTAAATAGATGTGGGTGGTTCTTTATCATAACATCCTTTGGTTCCCATATTACTTCATTCATTCTATGGTTTCTCCAAATAACATTTAATATTTGTGTCGAATAGTTACTCAATACCTACACTCTAGTTTAATGAATCTCAACAAGGTCTTCCAAGTTAAATAAATTATGTTCTAGTTCTATTTCATCATATGTGAGTAAATGCTTTGGTATTAGAGTGTACTTCTTTAAATTTGATTTATATAACACATAATGATCTTTGGAGTTACCTAGAGGCATTTCTCAAATGTAAGATAATGCTCCAATTATTTAGATTATTTCAAATTTTTTGGGGTACCTGGTGATCAGTTTCCCTTTTTACCAACCATTAATACACCCTTACAAGAAGACACTTTATGAAAGTCATGATCACACACATGTAATTCCAAATCCTTTCCCTGATTTCCAGTATAACTCTTTTTATTTAATTGATATGTCTTGATATGATCCTAAATTGTCATTACCTTTGTTTTTTTCATTTCAATAAGTTCTATTCCAATATGTTTCCCTTTACTAACATCATACCAACAAGTTGGAGTTCTAAATATATTTCTATATAATGGATCATATGGAACCATTTTAATACTATAATACACAATATTATTATAGTAAAATTAATGAAATATAAAATATCGATCCCATATTCCTTAAAAGTAAAGTGATGAAAATATCTACATGTGTTCAAATGTTTTAATAGTCTTTTCATTTTGTCTTTTGATTTGAGGGTCATAAATAGTACACATGTGAAGCTTAGTATCCAAATACTTATGAAGACTTCCATAATTTTAATGTAAATCTTGGATCATGATAAAAATATATTAAAATAATTTCACCATGAAGTCCTAAAACGTCATTAATATAGGTTTTTCTTGGTTTTCTAGTGGAAAATACTCTATTATTAGGAGCAAATGTGAATATTTGTTAATTCAATCAACAATTATTTATATAGAATCATTCCTTCAAGGAGTGATAAGTTTTCCAGTGACAACTTCCATCTTAATTTCATCCCACTAATACATAGTAATATGGATGTTTTTCATAAATTCAATAAGATTGTGTCTTTTATTGTTCACCTATTGAAAAAATAGTCACCTTGACACATATTTTGCAATTTTCCACTTCACATTATACCACAAAAAATGTTTTTTCGGGTCCTTATACGTCTTTGTTCTACTAGAGGGTATAATGAAATTTGAGTTATGATTGTCATCAAATAGTTCCCTTTTTATCTCTATTTTTTATGGAAAACATAACCCCTTTCCAAATTTCTAAACACCTTTTTCATATACTAATTCATTCAATCTTCCATCCTTAATAACATTAATTTTTTTTTGAAAATTACCATCATCAGATTGACAGATTCTTATCTTCTATAGTAAATATTGTTAAGAAATAATTTGAAAAAGGAGTGATGTTTTATATTCTATAATATTTCTAATATCCATATTTTTTAGATCCATGAATATGGGATCTTTATCAGTCCTCATTTGGGTTAAATTCCCATTATATTTCATTCTTAATGAATGTGCTTACTTATTTTCCTTACTTGGGTGGTAGTGTATTGTGAAATAATAATCATTTAGTAACTCAAGCCATCGTGTTTGACTAATACTGAATTCTTTCTATGTAAATATTTTTTTTTCAAACTCTTATAATCTCTTTAAATCTCACATATATCACCATAGCGGTAGTGTCTCTGAATCATCTTAGAAAAGATTATAGATTTTAACTTAAGATCATGAGTTGGATAATTTATTTCATGTTTATTCAAATTCCATGATGCATATGAAATAACATTTTCATTTTACAAAATGACACAACCTGGTCTGTTCTTTGATGCCACATTGTATATTAAAACTCCATCATTTCCCGATGAAAGAATCAAAATTGTAGCATTGTCCAATTTTCTCTTTATTTCTTCAAATCTTTTTATACATTCTTTATCCAAAACAAACATAACCCCTTTACATATAAGCTTGGTTATCGGGTTTTCTAGTTTGGAATTGTTTTTTAAAAAACTCCAATAGTAACATGAGAATCCAATGAATGTATATACAACAGTTATTTTAATTAGTGTAGGCACTTCTTGGATTTCCTTTGTCTTCACAAGATCAATTTACATTCCATAATTATTGACAATATAGCAGACAAAAGAAACTATTTGAAACAATAATTCACCCTTTCTAAACATCACATATAACTTGTTTTTTTTAAGAGTATTGATAACAATTTTCTATTGGTTCTCATGATCCTCAATGATTTTGTAATATATCAAGATATCATAAATAAAACACCAAAAAATGTAATGATATTACTTGAACACTATGTTCATTATATCCATCAAAATAAAGGGTCCATTAGTATGTCCTAATGGCATTACGATAAAATCAAAATGTCTATACCTGGTTTGGAATAATTTCATAGAAATGTCTTCCTTCCTCAAATGAAATTACTGATATCCAGAATGAAAGTAATTATTTGAAAAATATTGAGCTCCATAGATTTTATCAGATAATTCATCAATGGAAGGTAAAAGGTAATATATCTTTATTATAATAGTATTGATTTCTCTATATTCAATGTACACACTCATGGATTCATATTTATTCTTCACTAACAGAACAATAGATCCCCGTGGAGAAACACTAGGCAGATTAAATACCTTATTTCTCAAATACTCTATTTGTTTATTCATCTTTACAGATTTTATAGTTTCTATTCCATATAGAGTCCTTGATTTTTATCTTTCATCCAGGATTAATACAATGGTAAATTCAACTTCATGCTTAGGGGGGTGCCCAGGTAAATCCTCCGGAAATACATCAATGTATACATATATAATTAGAACATATTAAATTCTAAGATTACTTTCCCTATACTTAGAAGATGTTTTCTCTTCCCCTCCAATTATCTCAACATATAGAGATAATATTAGTAAATATAGATAAGAATTAGATGATGAGGTTTCTGCTCTAAAGCTAAGAGATTCTACATATTCCTCACATATCACATTCATCTTCTTCTTGTTATAATGTTTCAAATAATTTTTTTAAATCTAGTCCATAGTAAATATTATATAAAATTAAATCATGGGTATGATGATTTGTTCTACAACTAAACAATGTATATTTTTCATAAAAGGGATAAATCGATTCATTCATATTGAAATGAAACATTCCTTAAGAGCTTTGACAAATAATTAATTTGATAAATTAGAAGGAAAAAGTTTAAATTTCTTGTAAAACATGGCAGATATAAAAATTGTTATGATACAGAATTAAAAAATTCATATTCTAAATTTGGAGATATGATTAATGTACCTTCCACCACATAATTGGGAACACCCACTTCACCTATGGTGATCCAATAATCATATAAATTTCCCATTAGCCTCTTATATGGTAGATTATCGTAATGACTACTAAATTGATTTGAATAATACCATATTTCATTAATAATGAATCATTTAAAAATAATTTATTGGCTAATTTCCTTTTCTTTAATTAATTACCTTTTCGTTTTCTCCACACATATAGGAAACTCTTATGAAAATCAAGCATTTCCCATGATTATTTTATGAAAAATTATAACATAATGAAAAATGATTCATTCCATTATTCTTCTTTGATGCTTCATCATTTCAATGGTTATCAGAAGACAACTAATTATCTTGGTTTCCCTTGAACTTGTAGGATCTTGAAAAATATTTCTTCTATTTGATGTCACTTAATACTATTTCATCATATGATTAAAATGTTTGAGAATCTATTTCCCTTCACAGACATGGCTTAATAACTTTGATAAAATGATCAATATTGTCTATGTAATCACATATGTAATCTATTGGATAGCTAATTGGTCTTGTTATGTTTTCCTCATACACTATAACACTATCTTATTTCATTTTTACATTTCTATAGACATTTATATTCATTTTATTTCATTTATCATGAGGGAAGTATTTATCGATTTATTTTTCATTAAAATTTCACTATTACATGACTTATTTTTTGTCTTCATCCTTAGTATTCTAGATCAAAGAACACAATTGATCAATATCACAATTGAAACAATTTTCTTCCAGTATGACCTTTAAATTTTCATTGAACCTCAATGATATATATATCTTTTCAAGGGAATTAATCCACACCTCAACTACCATTGGATTTGTAGTTACACTAAAAGATGGGGCTTCTTCCACATGAAATAATCCAACATTGGTTTAGTAGGGTAATTATTCACAACCTATGTAACCTACCCTAATATAGCTATTATTAACTCAACTTCAACAAAAATTGTGTTGACTTTATTAGTGGGTCAATCCCTACAGTGTCTATTGATATTGATTCCTTTACATCCCTTAGGATCCATTTCTATATAATAGCATAAATTATATTTGGGTATGAATCATAATGAATAATTTCAAATTAGATAACCACATAACATAAATTAAAAATTTATCCATAGATAATCTCATAAACATGGTTTCCTTTTGGTAATATTTACTATTTAATAAATCATAATGCTTAGTAAAGATGATTTTAATTATACTATGCATATACATAGGGATTTTCAACAAAGGTTCCTAGTAAGGATCATTGTCTTGTAACAGGTTATCCTGACTAAGGTCTCAGACACCTTGTCAGCTTGTTACCCCTTAGTAAATATGTTCTAGAACCTCGTCCACTTGTTGTATCTAGATAAGGATGTATTTTTTTGATAACCACTTACTCTATAATTACCAAAAAAATTAGGATGTTATTCTATGCTTATCCTCAAATTCTATCATAAGGTTATGTTCCCTAAACAATGTTTTCTAAATCTAGTTCCTTAGGTTTCTACTAAACAATCCCTAATACCAACTATAACAATGCCCACCCCAGTAGCCTTGAGTGATTGGTTGTATTTTTAAAAGGGGATAGACACAATAGACCATGTCACCATGAATCAATTAATTTATTATTCTTGAATAAATAGATTCATATATGATTCCATTATTATATTGGTAAATAAAAATAGTACATAATAAAATAAAATAAAAAACTTCACGTCCCTTATTCAAAAATCTCATATTCAAAACCTAGGGATGAAAAAAATAAAAGGGTAAGCTCAAATGCACTGTAATATTTACATATATTGGATGAATGAAACTAAAATAAGAAAATCATTATCAATTTGGCATAGACAATATGGCATAGTGAATAGCTAAAAAACACATTCCATCGCTATAGTGAGAATGAAAATACATCCATTGATTGTATTATAATGAAAATACATTGATAATTATAAATAAATGTTAACTGATGAAAATACCTAATTAATGGACATAATGTATAAAGAACATGAACCATTATACTATCAAAAAAATTTATGTTTGTGGGTTGATACCTATGATATTGTGTTTTGGAAACAAACACAAATGGTTTTGTCATGAACTATTTTGTCTCATTAAACATGTCGATACATCAAGGGGATATAACGGGTCCCACCTAGTACAATAAGTCCAATAAATAGATTTAATTCCTGAATAGTATGTTTTATCAATATCTGTAATTACATGAGGATACATATTCATCAATATTTCCTCAGTTAATACATTATTCAAATAAAATACTTATGTGAAATAGAATACAACTAAGAAAATAATTAGATCTTTGATAATTAAATATATATATTTAATAGAAATATATGTTAAAATGAAAAATTATCTCAATGTTTTAGTATATACACAAAATAAAAATTAATAGGTGTACAATACCAATTATGTCTCAATTAAATGGAAATTCATACGAATTCACTTGCCTTATGTCTGAATGTGCTCGGTAATTTATCTCAATGTTGGGGTAATTAGATAAAATCAGTTAATTAATCTAGAACCATTTCAACCTATATTTTATTTATTATAATTTTATCAATATCATTTATTTAATTTTTGATGAGTTATAAAGTACAATTTTATCATTTTGGAGCATTCATTTCCTTGGTATTCATGATCAATTTACTATTTTATTTTTATAGAAAGTCAAGTAATATGGGAATAGATTTCCATTTTTGAAATTATATGTAATCAATGAAATTATATAATCTTAAATGGATATATATTTCTTTAATTTATATGGTATGCGTAGAATCATTATATAAGACATTAGTGATAATCGTTTAGATTGTTTTTTGTGTTTTTTCGATCATTATGAATGGTTTTGGTCTTATTGTTTCAAATTATATACATACAGGTTAACAAATATTAAATAAGTCATACTAAATATATTATAGTCTATTTTAACCATAAAAGGGGTTTCATAACCTTCCCTGAAAACATAATTATGAAATAAACAATCATCAGCCACAAATGCGGTGAATAGACACCTCACAGATGATGTTTTCATTTTTATAAAAAATGAGAGGGGAATTGAAATGATGATGGATTATTCTATAATTTTTTTTTAAAAATAGTATATATGCGACACTAGAATTATAATTCAAAATGTATAATATTATAAGATGAGGGAATAAATAAATGAAATTGAATAGAAAATAAGAGAACAAGAAAGTTGAATTTACCTTAGGAATTCTCTTCCCTGAGAACCTCAATAAGAAATATGGGATTGGTGTTTCAGTCTGAACAAACTATCCATCACATGGGGAATTGTCTTGGGAAGATTATTGGGAAGATATTTTCAATGGATCAATGTATTGAAGGTGTTGGTAGAGGAGGTGATGATGGGTGGTATTTATAGTGGAGGAGTGAGGTTTTTTTGAATATTTTTTTCATTTGATTATTTTTTGTCTCAAGGCAATGAATAATGAAAATAAATAAATAAAAATATTAAAATAATTAAGTTGAGTTTGAGATTATTGTGCTTAATTCATCTCTTACTCAAGTAATAGTGTATTTAAATTTTACTGTATATATACTGTAAATTAATGTATTTAAATATTAAAAAAAATCATATATTTGAGACAAATCTCCAAAATTCACCCAAATTATTTTTCAGTGTGTATAATTTAAAAATGAACTCCATTATATGAAAATTATTTTCTATAAATGATTAATTTGGTTTTCCAATAAAATCATCATTTAATTAAAAAAAATACAAATTTTAAAACTATAAAAAATATTTTAACACATTGAGAAATTAACTAATTTCTCATAAAAAATATTTTCATCATAATCTAATATAAATTTCATTTATTAATCATTTTTAAGAAAATAAATTTTCTTTGAAATGATTATATTAATTATGAAATTATAAATAAACATTTATCTTTTATAAAAATAATAATATTTAATTTAAAATTTCTAAAATATTTATTTACATGTACAATGTTATAATCATATCATATTACCATTTATAATCTGTATAAATTTTATTTATAATTTTTAGAAGAGTTTAATATTCCATTGAATTAATTACTATTCATAAAGGGCACATTAGTATTCCAATGGTTAATTTTATATTTCATTGGTAAAGATTCCTTAATTTTATTAAAAAGACTACTATTTTTTTTATTCATCATTATATAGTTTTTGTTTTTTTCTATATGTGGTTTTATATGATTTATACTATATTAAATAATTTTTGGTTCAATATAATATATTGAATCAATTTAATTTATTTAAGAGGATAAATATAATGAAATCTTGGGGTGTTATAGTCTTTGTAAGGGTTATTCATCTAAAATTGTCTTTTTGTTATATATGTTATGTTCTACCCCTATCTACTTTTATTATGTGTATTTAATTCCCATTTTAAATTATATGTAATTTATATATTTTTATTCATTTTATTTATTCTTTAATTTGATTTTATTTATTTCATTTGTGGTATGATATGAATGTTATATAAGTGGTAAGGTTTTATTTTAAAATATCATCATTATTCAGGATTGTTTATTTTTATGCGTCTGATGGGGGAATAATTCTATCTTTCTATATTAATCCCAAAATATTATTTTATCCTATATTTTTTATATAATTTATATAATTTCCTTTCATTATCCTCTCTTATGTACTAAAGATAACGAAATCATATTTCTAAGGAAAAATAAAATTATTTTTCTTCATGGTAAAAAATCATTTTAATTTGTGTACATAGCACCATTATATTTATTTAAAATGTGTTTTTAATATTATAAAATGATTTAATTACTATTTTTTTATCTTGTTATATTAAAAAATTAAAATGAATGTTCTTACCATTCTCTAAATGATATACTTTTTGGTTTTTTTATTATAGTGTGAATGGAATTATATTTAACATATAAATCATGAATATAATGTCACTCCATTAGGACCACTGAATACTTATTAGATTCCATTTCAAAATGAAAACAATATTTTAATATTAAATGTTCACCTTAATATTTTTTAGAATTTTTATATTTTAAATAGATGATTTTAAAGTGAAATGTTTATTTTCCTGATGAATTTTTTTTATTTTTTAAATAATATTCAACCATGTCACTATCCTTAGTTGAGAATTATAATATAGTGGAATATACTCTAAATATGAAATAAAACTTATTTTATGGACTGTTTATGATAAATTTGACTCAGAAATGTTTTGGAGTTCCATATTTTATTTCTTCCAATATGGGTAGTTAATGATTTTTAATGGATGTTGACTAAGTTATATTGTTTATTCATAATAATAATACATTGGACTTATTAAGTGATGGGTAGGGTCCAGAATTATATATCCAATTGATGTATCATTAAGAATCTTGGGAAAATATATATTAGAAATTAGGATGATGCCTAACCCATTATTTAGATATATTTGAATGAGGCATTGATTATTTTTTATAGTGAATTATAAAAAGGCCTAAAAATTATGTTATAGATTTTAGAAATTATGAATTCCATAATTATAAAATCATTTATTAATTTCAATATAATTATCTGAAATGTGATGATATCCATGTATATATTTCAATATCATGTGGTTATTTATTAATAAGTATAATTATTTATTACTTCTATATTAATATTAGTGATCATTTTATCTATTAAATGGAATACTGTTTTAGTTATATATACCTCCATATCAATTAAACATTTCTTATTCACGATAGATTCCACTTTACAAAACCATTATTGAGTATCTAAGATCACACTTTCACAGTTTCCCTGTCCCCCTGATACATGGAAGTGTACTAAGATTGATATGAAAGTATATATAAGAGAGAATAACAGTGTTTTCTAATAAAGATTTTATGTTTTCAAATATATGTGAGATTAATGAAAGTATCTTATTTAATATGTCTATAAATACTATTTAGTCTTTCTTAATATGATTCTGTATATATAGATCTAATGTTATGAAGAAACCCCCAACTTTGGACAACTGTATTTATGTTCATTATAGATTCTATCAATAATGTTTAGTATAAAAAATTGTACCTAGATTTATAACATCATAGATTAGAGAAAATACCCTTTTGAAACACAAAGTATTTTTATAATTATAAGATTATATCATAATGTTTTTAATAATTTAAAAATTATTTTGTCTTTCTAGGAATGAATCCACGTCTTCATACTATAAGAGGATGTGGGTTTGGCACATATCTTTATTGGAGTAATAACCCCAAGAAGAGTTGGTCAAGTATAAATTTACAATCATTCTAATACATTGTATGTGTGACCATACTACATACCAATTTTGACACTCCTGAGTGAAATTATTCGGTAAATTACTATTTTTTTGAAACCCATTATAAAGGATATGAATAGTTGATGAACATGAATAACCTAAGATAAACCTATTGTTTCTTAGATTTAAATGATGATGTTATGATTATCACATGATATAAATTATTTTAAAGAATATTTTTTTATCCATATATGATTTTTGTTTCTTATATTATGTTATTTGGTTTTATTAAATGGCTGGAGAATGAAGAAAGTATGTTAACAATGAATGTGATGGATAATATAGTGATTATTAGAAAAAATGGATAATAAACAGTTTTATTGATATTGGTATTATTTATAATAATTTATGATGATATTTGAATTCCAAATTTCACATCAACTAACCCTCAGACACACCAAATAAGAGAAGTATAATGTTCTATAAGATCTTGGGTTGTGGAGACCATAGAGGAATGAAGGATTTGACATCTTTAGGTTGTAACTATGGAAAAGACACCTAAGAGTATTCTCAAATAATTGGAAGATGTTCCCTTTATAGAAATTAAGGCCATAAAAAAATTTATTATTGATGAGTTCAATGTCTTATGTGTTGGGAAGATGGGAATTATAAAATTCAATTTCATAATACAAGGAATGACATCTATACCATAGATGGATCTATTCTATGTCAATAATTGAAGTTAATTTATTAGATTATTTTAGAATTTGGAATTGATAATTTTGTTGTATAAGTGATATATAAATGATATTTTGGTTAAAGAATCAGAAACATCTAAGTATTGTTCTAAAAAAGTTTTTATTTTAGGATTTTAAATCACATGTTGAATGATGTTAATGTCCTAGAAATGTTATTTAATGGTAAGGTGATATTTTTTTTAGAAAACATATAATTTGGGAAATAGTAATAATTAATATGTTCCTAATATTTGGATGAAATTTTTCATTTGAGATATAGAGATAATAGATATTCATAAATTAAATAGGAATATGTTTCTGACCTCAAGACTGATTAGTGAGTTGATTACATAATTGCGGGAGATTATAGAATTTTTGGATTTTTGAAATATATTTTATAATATGAGATATTATTTATGAAATAAATAGAGAGATAATTTATGGAAGTATGCAAGTCTTCATTATAGTTTTATTATAATTCAGGTTATTACCATATAAAAATAAATTATATGATCATATTATTTACATATTATGTATGTGACATTAAGAGGTACATTATGTTGTTCTGTGAACTAATGTTAAATTAAATATTTAAATTTAGTGACCATAATTATAATTTTTATGTTCAAATTCGGTCGTACATACTTTGGAATGGTTTTTAGGATATATATTTATTGAATAGGATATTTTTATGACTGAGTGTTATTGTTGTGGTATAAGAGATTATTTTTTAGTGGATACAATCATCTATAATTTTAGAATTTATAAATATTTAGAGTGATTTCAATATAACAAAATTTATTTTATGAGTCTTTAGGGAAATTATAATTTTAGTTCACAAGGAATATCCAATTAATCTTTAATATTTGATTCATGGATTAGATATGATACATAAATTGATTAAAGCATAACCAAATAATGATATTGATCTTACAAAATAGAAAAATTATCAAATAAGTATATATTTTTATATTCTCTGTCTCAAAATAAATTTATCACTCAATCTATTAAGGGTGATGGTGGGGGGATAATGTAAAACCCTAATATTTGAAAACAAAATTATTTTTGATTGAATATATGACATACCTCACCAATCCTAAGTGAACAACATAATATTTTTAATTTAATATGTCTATTTTTAATTACATGAAGAATTGGTAAGTTTGAATTGGAATGACCAAATTATTAAATTTATATAAAGTTCCTATAAATACCAATGTTTTGATTAACACTTATGAAAAAGGAATTTAATTTTATTAAGGCACCTGATTTTTCAAAAAATCATTTCCTTCCAAAATTGTCTTTTCTTTCATTCTTTGAGATTATATAATATTTATTTTTTCAAAATTTTATAAACTATACTGGATAAAATGAACTTGTTTTTACAAATAATAATATGTAAATTATATTAGAGTGAATTTATTTGATTATTTAAAAGAACTATTTTCTATTGAATAATTAAAAATAATGATTTTCATTTAAAACTATATTTTTGTTTCAAGAATGTACAAAGGTAAATTTTTTAAAATAGATTTAAATATAGAATTATTTGTACTATATTGTTAATTATCAAGTTAAATTAATTGTAATCAATTCTATTGTTTAATATTGATTAAAACATTTTTTTACTTAAAAATCCATTTTATTGAGAATTTTTTTTCATTTTATAATTTATTTTTTATCTTGAATTAGTTTATACCAAATTTTGATATTGAGTATTGAAATATTGATACCATATTTGGAATCTATATTTTTAAATTTGGTAAATATGTTCCTTCTGTTTTTTCAATATAAATTTTTACCAAAGTTAATTTTTGTCACTTCGATATGGGTAAAATGGGTTATATAAGGTCAAAACATTGAGATAAATATTTAAAATTTATATAACTCTTAAAATAATTAAATTGAATGTTTTTATTTATTCAATGTATTTTCCATACATGATGACATGACAACATTATTCCTTATTTCATTAATTATGACCTTAATTTTTATTTAATTAAAGACAATGAAAAACGATGTCGCGCTCTAGAATTTAATATCACTAATTATTTATCGGTGGGACAAAATGAGTTTATGAAATTATATAATAGTTTATTTGAAATAAAAATTAATTTTATTCTTTGTAGTACTTTATTGATTTTTTTAGTGTGTGAATAATTACCCTAAAACATACAAAAGTCTGACACAGTATTTTTACACATAATAAAAAAATAAATTACATTAAAAATATTAAAAGTCAATAAATTTAGAATTTTTAATATTTTACAATAATTATTAATATATATATATTTGTAAAATTTGGTTTTTGTAAAAATATTATTTTTTATTCCCATCTTTTTCTTTTTTCCTTGAATTTCAAATTAAATCAGTAGTATCAAGAATACAATTAATCATATTTTGTGAAATTAAAACATTAATAAATTTTTTAAAATAAATAAAAAAATTGGAATATGAAAAATGTAATAATATATAGTCTAAAATATTTTCCCATTTCTATTTGTAATCCCAATGTTATGTAATATGTAAAATTATAACCGTTTATGAGTGGAGAAGTTGTTACCACAACTAATGTAAAAATATGTTAATTAAGGGGTCATACCAAAACATAAGGTTTACAATACCATGAAAACTTGTCCAAATTTTATTGGATGATGATATTTAAACCATTTTATACATTATGTTTGAATAGTCTTCCACTTTGAAAAATTTGTATTTTGAATTTATTTTTTATCTTATAATATTTTTTGAAATTTCAAGAGTGACCCTACCCTCACATATAAAATGACACTGATTCCCTCTGTTCAATACATAACATTGAGACGTATTGAAAAAACCATTAAAAAGTATCCTTTATAATTCACTGTACTCAAGTTAGATTTTTTTCTTCTTAAAAGTGCATTCTGTTTGTCCTTAAAAGGAATCAAAAGGGGGTCTCTTAAAGAAGAGGTAATCGTCATACTCGACCCCTTTCAATTTTATTATGCTTATTCCTCTTCTAAACATATGGTATTTACAATAAAATAATTATTTTAGTATCCTTCATAAACATACTGGTTGTTGTGATCATGAAACCAAAATTATACAACTTAATTTCCATTTAATAAGAATTGAATGTTGGTCATGGGTATGTATGAATTACAGTCTCCACATAATGATGGATATTATTTTTCATCATCATATTTAATGGTTGAATATTATAATCGGATTAATTTATACAAATGATATTTTTTCTTATTTTTTATTTTATAATTATTACATCATATTCGATTAATAAGTTTTATTTATTTGGAAAATAATAATCTCACAGATCTGCACGTGTGGACTACCACCTCCATGAAGTGTTGTGATATTCATTACATTTAATTTTTAAATGGATTATAATAATTATATATTTAATTAATATAATTTATATATATGATATTATTATGATCCTGAAATGATGATTTCTTTTATACCTTTATTTTATTCCATATTTCAGAAATAGAAAACATTCATTATTTGTATGCATGGTCTATCGTCTCAATAAACGATGAAATGAATTTTCAGTCAATACATTTTATTATTGATCCAAATTATTATGGAAATAAATTTATATGATCTTTATGTCATTATTAACATTATATATATGATATAACCCTAATCAATGAAATGGTAAAACTACCATACCAAAATATATATAAAAAATAAAGTATTACTAACCAGGAAAATTCTAACACCCCAAGCATCCATGATATGTTTCCCTTTGAATAATGCAATAGCTGGTGCTATACACAACTTGTAGTTTTAGTACACCATGAAAAATAAAACTAGACATTATGAATAACAATACAAATTTTTTGAAATTTTATAAATTTAATTTTTAAAAATGGACTTCCTTTTTGGGTTTTGAATAACAAAATTATTGTAGGGTGAATTTTTGGTATTTTTCTATAAATTTTAATTTTTAAAGAATTGTGAAAAACACTAAATTATTATTTAAAACATAATTTTTATTTAAATGATTATTTATTTAATTTAATTTTTTGAAGTCAAAATAGATTCATAATAGCTATATATGTTCAATGTAATTCATTTGTCTCTTTTTATAATATTATTAGACATTTAAAATTTTATTGAACTTTTTACTATCTTTTACCATCCTTCAATGCATATTTGAAATTTTTCATAAAACGTAATTTCACCACTTCTCTGAAATGAATTTCAAAAATTATAGAGACATGGTTGATATCAATAAGTAATATTTGGTTCAATAAGATGAATGTTTTTTCATGAATAGTTACTTTTTCCTATTATTTACCACAGTTAAATGTAAATAGGGTAATTAAAGGTAAAAAATAAATTATAGTTACCCTTAAACATGTCTTACTTATATTGGATAAGTTTATTTCAACCATAAAAACCATTATAAGTAAATAATGTTCCCTTGGGTCCACTAAGATTAAATTAGGTCCTTTATTATAATTTTATTTAAAGAAGAGTTAAAAATTATAAATTCAATGATTAATAACTAAACCATTTTTAATATAGGGTTATACAAAAGATAAATTTGACATAAAATATTCATTGTAAATCTAAAAATATTTCTTACATAATTGTAGTTTATTGATAATTTTAAGACATTAAATAATTAAATATAATTCTGAAACAATGATGATGTAGTAATTACCATATTAATAAAATATTACAATAATTGATATTATAAATATCTATATAAATGAAAATTTAGACATCTGATTAATTTCACTAATTTTGTTGGTTAATATTATATGTTCGGGTTTATAAAATAAATTTTATTTGAAGTAATCAAGTTGTTAGGACTATAACAAAAATCAAATACTAAATAGTGTCAAAATTGACATAAATTAGTATTTAAAACTAATACTATATGATTAATTGATATAATTTTACTAAAAATATATGTTCCTTAAAAAGGGATTTGATAATGTTAGATATATCAATACTGAACCACTTGGTGTTCACATTGAAGTTTATAGTATGTTTATAAACAATATAATATAAAAATACAAAGAGACATGGTAAATGTCAAACTATTTAACTAAGAGTTAAATATAAAAGATAAGGTTAATATAGTGACCTAAACCTATCTAAAAGTCAATGGTTGAGAGTTTTTCTACCAATATCGGTCTTATACTATAAATAAATCCTTTTGGTGCCATTATAAACCGAAAATGGTTTTATTATAAAATAATTTTTCAATCTTTTCATAAAGAGACCCTCACCTCTATATAAAAGGGAACTTCCCCTTCTCTCAAAATCACACCTCCAAAGCCTTCTAGATCGGCCAAACATTGCTCAAATATCCTCCCACATACCCTCACTTCAACCTAGTGTCCATACATTGATCATAAATCCAACCTACAGATCCCTTTTGATCAACTCAAAAGGAAACACCAGAAGAAGAGGTAATAATTTCATCATCTCTTTCAATGTTCTTTTATTCATCCCCTTATTATTTATTTATTGTTTACATACCAAAAGAATAAATATAGTACCATCTACTTACTGTGATGTAATTATTAATCTGGTATTACGATATTATTTATTCTATTCATCCTATAAATGAAAAATTAACCATACGTGCGTATGTACGGCTTACCATCTCCTCATCATGGTGTATTTTGTCATTCAACACTTCACTATTTAGATGTGTATAATAATTAGTATAATTGATGTAAATAAAAAATATATTATGTTAAATATTCTGAATATATTATATACCATCCAATTACATATTATTTCACCATCAATTGAATGATATTGTCGCTCGTGCGTACGTACAGATTACCGTCTCCACGAATGCGATGAAATTCATTCCCCATCATAACCATTCAAGAATAATTATCATTTAATTGTTAAAAATAATGATTAAGAAAATAATTTCATTTTTGATATGAATAAAATAAATTATATCTATAATAATCAATACTTACATAATAAAACATATATAGGAAAATGAAACAATTGACATCCAAAACAATGATACTATTGAAATATTATTAACGAATCCATATTAGAAGAACATATATAATATCATATTAATGTATTTGGTTCCTAAATAATTTAATAAAAATTATTTGACTATTATACATGAGGTTAACATACCCTCGATCAAGGAAAAGTAAAAGGTAAGGTTTAATTCTACAATCTCTTCATTATCTGAGCTTGTTTATACATGAGTATCTACTAGGACCCCATTATCATCCATATCCATGTTACTTAAAAATGTAATTCAAAACATTTTTAGTATTTCCTAGAATATGGTTTAAAGTAATTTATATAATTTTTTTACTTTTTATAAAATGTTTATAAAGGAATCTATCCATTGTTTTCCAAAAAAAGGTTCTTAAAGAGCTTCTCGAAAAAATAAAGGAAAGAATGTTTTTTACTTATACGATTGGTGTTTCTATTTTACACAGTTATAAAACCTTCAATGATTCCCTTACATGATTATAAGAGTATTTTCAAAATAAATTATTTCTTTCATAATTATGTGATTTTAAATGATTTTAAAATAGAAAGAGATATTTCAATCAAATAGTTTTGATTTCATTTATGTCGACATCCTTTGATTGATTTTACACATGTTTGAAGTTGATTTATTATGATACAATATTACACATTGTATTGTAGGTTTTGTGATATGTTTGAATATTGATGTGTTATTTTTATATCCTTCATGGTTTAGGGTTAAATTTTTAACATTTCATATGCAAGTTTTTAATCGAATGATTATGTTATGTTTCATCCTTTTCATATGTGGAATGCATAGGACTTAGTAAGTGACAGGTGGAGCCCACTGTAACTCCCCTATGCATTGGTAGGTCTCATGAGACAAACTAGTGTTTTGAAAAAAAGGCCATGACAATATCTTATTTTTAGTCTTCACACAATGCCTTAACTATGTGGATATAAAGTATGGCATTAAGCATTCCATGATTATGAAATTGGATATTGATATTGAATATGATTATTCGACTAGTAGAATATACATGTGAATAATTCAATAGGATTATTTGATTTATCTTTTCTATATTATGATTATGTTTATGTTTAAAAGGCTTTTGTTTTAGTCTTAAAAATTTTCTTAAATGTTTATTCTTATTTATGAACGTTTCTGCTATATTGTTATCCTTACTCTACACATGTGCTCACCCCTATCTATGTTTTATTTTTTCTAGGATGTGAACAAGTATATTATGACTAACCTGTAGGGATAGTATAAGGGATATGAATGTGTTCAAAAGAGACAATTTTTTTTTTCATTTTATTATGTAATGTAAAATATATATATGTATCTAATACTTTTTAGGCTACCAAACTGATCAGTCATTCGGGATTTAATCCCTTGTGATCATGAAAATGTTATGTAATAGTGCAAAAATTCTAGTTAACTAGGTTCAGGGCATTATAGTTGGTATCCGAGGAAGTTTAGTACAATACCTAGAAGCTATATTTAGAAAAACATTGATTTTAGAACATTACACTAAGATATACTATTAGGATTTTTATAGAAGAACCTCATATAATTTGGGTAATATAGATATTTTGTTTATTTTCAAAGTAATACTTCCCTTTCTATATATGAGAATGTAGAAGCGGCTCTGGAATTGATGTATGTAGGGGTAAAAACTCCAACATGGAGTTTCGTGTTTGACTCGAGGTATCCTGGTACATGATAACGGACCTTGATGCACTCTTGGTTACGACACTCCCATGGGATTTGTTTAGGACAATTCACATTTTATTTACAAACCATTGGAAATTATTTATGAGTATATACCTCCTCAAATAATTTTTTTATGATTATGAATTATATCCATAATCTGTTCAAATTATGCTAAGTGTTTTACATGTTTGGATTTATATATTGAAATTCATAAACTAATCTATTGTATTACATTGTTTAGAAATGGTGCTTAGTGGAAGGAATGGAAACCATATCAATGAATGTAATCTATGTATGGATTTCCCTCCTAATCAAGATAATTGTAGTAGGGCTGGTGATGAAACTAGTGTTTCTCATCTTATCACCATACAGGGACAACTCACTCCGGTTATGAATAATAACCTTGACCATAAGGAAAACCTTGATCCAGAACGCATATGATCAACGTTATACTTCTTCATGAGGCAAAAAACACCAACATTCAATGGGACTACAAGTCTATTTTTAGCTGAGCAATCGATATGTTTCTTAGGGAAAATATTTCTTGATTTAGGGAGTAGTGAAAGGGAAAAAGTTTTCATGGTAGTTTATCACCTCACAGTTGATGCAGATCAATGGTGGTTGTTCATTCAAAACAAAATGGAGTATGAAGAAGTATCAAATAAGGAATTGAGGGATATTAAAAAGATTTTCATAGAAAAATAATTTCCTCATGACCATCGAGCTGATATGGAAAGACAATTTCTGAGTCTGAGGAATAATGAGGATTAAAATGTCTCAATGTATGAGGCTAACAATAAAAGGATAGAAATTCATGAAGTAGATTATATACTTAACCAAATGAGTTATATTGATCAATTATTTGATGGGTTAAAAAAATTTCTCTGTCAATCATTATTTTCAAAATCCTTCTCATCGTACGAATATATTGTCTCATGTGCTATCAAGACAGAACAACAATTCTCCTTATCCTACGAATTTAAAGCAAAGAAAGAGAATAAGATATCTACTGAACAATATAGAAATTTAAATAAGGGTAAGAAGTGAAAACATAAATATACATCTTGTGGTAAATGAGGTAAGTAACACCCTGGTACTTGCCTTAAGGGAATCAGAGTTTGTTAAATGTGTGGTGAAAAAGGCCACCAAACATGTGATTGCAAGGGAAAGAAAGAGGCTGACAATGTTGAATGCTACAATTGTATAGAAATGGGTCATTAGGAAAATGAATGTCTTAAAAGACAAGGAAAAATACCTTAGAAAATTCCAAGGGAGCAAGGATAAGTTTATGTGATCACTATGGCTAAGGTTGAAGCTCTGAAAGACATATTGGTAGGTAATTTAATGGTTTCCTCATGTTTAACCAATGATTTATATGATTCTGGATCATTTAATTGTTTCATATCATCCTAGTTTTCTAAGAAAATTAGATATTTCTATTTTTATTCTACAAGGGATTTGTCAGACAAAACATTTAAGGGGATTATCATTGAATGATTTTTTTGTCAATCAGTTCCCATTAGGGTATAAAAATGTTATTTATATTTTGATCTCATAAACATACCCATGATTTAATTTGATATAATCCTTAGAATGGATTGTCTATCGAACCATGATTCAAAAATTTATTGTAAGAATAAAGAGGTTACAGTTTTCAATGATGATAAAGAGTGCCTTATCATTATAGTAGAAACACCACCACCTGATTCTTATCTAGATCCACCCCCAGTAGCTCTACTAAATTAAATTATTGGGGAGGAAGAGAATTAAATAACTATGGGTAGGAATGTAATGTTCAAATATAGGAAGTACCTATTGTGCAAGAATATGTTTATTTGTTTCTAGGGGATTTACATAGACATCCTCCAAAACGGTAAATTTAGTTTTCCATTGATTTAATTCATGATTCCAGGCCTATATTGAAGACCCCATATTGAATGGCCACTATGTGAATATGGTAACTAAAAAAACATGAGGAATTGAGTAATAAGGGATTTATCATCCCTATTGTTTCTCCATGGGGATCCCCTATTCTTATTGTTATGAATAAAGATGGATTTATGTGGTTGTGCATTGACTATAGGGAGATCAATTCTAGAATAATAAATAAAATGTATCCCCTACCTCACATTTGTGATTTATTCGACCAACTTCATGGAGCACAATATTTATCCAATATTGACCTTCAATTTGGATATCATCAGTTGTGTGTGAAGAAGGAAGAAATTCTGAATTCAACATGTCGAACAAGGTACGGGCATTATAAGTTTACAGTAATGCCTTTTGGACTAACTAATGCACCCTCTATTATCACGGATCTAATGAATAGTGTTTTCAAGGAATATCTTGATAATTCTTTGGGTATTAATTGTTTATATATTGGTTTACTCAAAAAGTTAATAAGATAATGAAAATCCAATGCACACTAATCTAAAAACTCATAAAAGATATGAATTATATGTGAAGTTTAGTATGTGTGAAATATGTCTTTAAGAGTCTTCTTTTCTTGGCCACATTGTCTCTATAGATGGAATATTTATTGATCCTTCGACGACCATCACAATCCTTGAATGCCCATCACTGACAAGTATAACTGAGGTACGTAGTTTTATTAGTTTAGTAGGTTTTTATCTGTGCTTAACCCATAATTTTTCCCGATTTGCTAACCCAATAACCAATCTCACATGTAAAGGGGTTAAAATTGTTTGGACAAAAGATTGGGAAAATGTTTTAAATAATTGAAGAGAAGATTAGTAAATTCTCTTATATTGACTCTACCATTGGTTAATTATGGGTTGGTTATTTATAGTGATGCTTTAATGAAAGGACTTGGCTGTGTCCTTATGAAGAATCATAGAGTTATTGAACATGCATTAAGACAACTAAAAATTCATGAACAAAACTATCATACTCATGATCTTGAATTATCAACTGTTACCTTTTCATTGAATATTTAGAGACCCTATCTATATGGTGAAACAGATGTAAGATATATATATCAATCACAAGATCTTATATATATTTTCTCACTCAAAGAATTCAACATGAGGCAAATGGCTTCCAAACTATATTTACATGAAATGATACAAAGTTTGCAGACTAATGATGAGGAGTTTCAAAAGAAAATTAAAGCTCTAAATGATGGGAAATTGATCGAATTCATATATGAAGATGGAATTTTTGAAATTTGGGAAGACACATGGTGTTCCTGACATACCATATTTAAAAAAGGAAATGTTGGATGATGTTTGTAAATCCAATTTATCTATACACCCTAGTAGCACTATGATGTATAGAGATTTGAAGGAAAATTTTTGGTGGGACAACATAAAAAGGGTGATTTCGGATTATGTGTCGAGATGTGTGGTTTCTCAATAGGTAAAGGTTTGTGAAAAATATCCTAGAAGAGTCATGCAACCTTTTCCCATACCTGAGTGGAAATGGGTTGATATTATGATGGATTTTGTCATGGGGCTACCTAAGACTCCTAGAAGGAATGATGCAATATGGGTCATTAGTGATCCTCTTACCAAGTCAGCACATTTTCTTTCTATATGATAAGATTTACCAATTGAGATTTTGTCAAGAAAATATATTAATAATGTTTTAAGACTCCATGGATTACCCTTATCAATTTTTTTCTGATCGTGATCCCCATTTTACATCAAGATTCTGGAAAAGTCTTTAGAAGGTCCTAGATACTGAGCATCGTTTGAGCACTCCCTACCACCCTCAAATTGATGGACAATCAGAAGAAGCTATTACAACATTAGAAGACATGTTGAGATCTTCCGGACTTGATTTCCACGGTACGTGAGATCAATATTTACCTCTGGTAGAATTTTTCAATAACATTTTCTTTCATTCAAGTATTATGATCGAACCAAATGAAGAGTTATATAGAGAGAGATGTCACAGACCAACATTTTGGGATGATGTTGGTGAAATAACACTCATATGACCAAAACTTGTTGAGGAAACAATGTAAAAGGTGAAGGTTATCCAAACCAACATTAAAGAAGCTCAAAGTATGCAAAAGATCTATGTTAATAACCAAATATGGATTTAGAATTTCATATAGGAGATCATGTATTCTTGATGGTATCTCTATGGAAGGGTGTTATACGTTTCGATAAGAAGGGTAAATTGAGTCCCAGGTACATCAAACCATTCAAAATTCTAGATTGAATTGGAGTTGTATCTTTTCATTTGGCAAAGCCAACAAGTCTCTCCAAAGTTCATGATGTGTTCGACATATCACTACTAAGAAAATACATGCCTGACTAACACATGCACTCACCTGTGAAGAGATAGAAATTGAACCTAACCCGTATTATTGAAAATATCTTATCGGAATTCTTGATACCAGGGAAGATGTTTTGAGAAACCAAACAACTCGTTTGGTGAAAGTTCTATAAATAAACCATAAGATGGAAGTGGCAACGTGGGAACCCAAGGAACTTATGTTGCAGATCCAACAGAATCATATTCCTACAGTAATATTTTAGAAATTTTTAGGACAAAATAATTTTATGGGGGGAAGAATATAACACCCCAAACTTCGATGGTACGTTTCCCTTTGAATAATGCAATAGATTGCTCTGTACGCAACTTGGAGTTTTAGTAGACCAGGACAAATCGAACTAGCCATTAGGAATAGTAATACCCACTTTTTGAAATATTATAAAATTTATTTTTCAAAATGGACATTATTTTTCGGTTTGGAATATCAAAATTATTTTTGGGTGAATTTATGGTATTTTTCTGAAAACATTCAATTTTTGATGAATAGTGAAAACACTGCTTTATTGTTTAAAACAAATTTTTTATTTATATAATTATATATTTTATTTAAATGTATTTTAAGTCAAAATAGATACATAATAACTATATAAGTTCCATGTAATTCATTGAAGCCATTTTTTAATAATATTCGATATATAAATGTTTATTAGTCTTTTTACCGTCTTTTACGACCGTCAAGACGCATTTACAAATTTGCATAAAATGTAGCTTTACCACTTTTGTAAATGAAATTCATAAAATTCAAGGAAAATGGTTAATATCAGTATGTAAGATGAAGTTCAATAAGATAAAAATAATTTTTGGTTAATTCTAACATTTTACTTTTATTTACCACAGTTAAAAATAAATATGGTAATTAAAGGTAAAAATGATACTATAATTTACCTAACACAAGTCATAATTCTATTATATAAGTTTATTTTTACCAAAAATAACCATAGAAATAAAATATGATCCTTTGGGTCAACTTTGATTAGATTAGGACACTTATTATAATTTTATTTAAAGAAGAGTTAAAAGTGTTAAATTCAATGTTTAATAACTAAACCGTGTTAATATAGGGTTATACATAAGATAACTTGGACTATAAATATTTATTAGAAAGATAATGATATTTCATACATAATGGTATTTTATTTACAATTTTTAGACATTAAATAATTAAATTTATTTATGACACAATGATGATGCAGTAATAACCTTATTAATAAAATATTAAAATAATTGATATTATAAATATATAAATAAATTTAAATTTAAACTTTTTATGAATTGTACTAATATTATATGTTACTAAGACATTTTAAGGTTGATTAAATAAATTTTATTCGAATTAATCATGTTATTAGGACTCTAACTGAAATCCAATAATAAATAGTGTCAAAATAGACATAAATGAGTTTTTAAAACAAATACTATATTATTCATTTATATAATATTCTAAAAATCTAGGTTCGGCCAAAAGACTTTGATAAGGATATATATATTAATAATGAACCATTTGGGGTTCTATTGGTAGTTTATATTATTTTTATTAGCAATAAAATATAAAAATACAAGGAGACATACTAAATGTCAAACTATATTTTTAAGAGTAAAATCTAAAAGATAAGGTTAATGTGGTGACCTAAACAAGTCTAAAACCTATTTTCTGATAGGTTTTAGACCCATCCCAACATTATACTCAAAATAAATCCTTTATGAGACATTAGAAATCGAAAATAAATTTATTATAAAATAATATTTCAAACGTTTCATAATGTGACCCTCACCTCTCTTATAAAAGGTATTTTCCCCTTCTCTCAAAGTTCCACCTCCAAATACATTTTTATCAGCCAAAACCTACTCAAATATTATCACAACTACCCTAAATCGAATCTAGAGGCCTTACATTGATCAGAAAGCCAACTTATGGAGCTCTTTCTATCAACTAAAAAGGAAACACCCGAAGAAGAGGTAAAAATTTCATCACCTTTTTCAATATAATGTTTTTCTTCCACTTCCTCTTTCTTTTTAATTATTCCATACCAAAAAAATAACTCCCATACCTTATAGATAATGTGATGTTATTATTAATATGGTAGAACCATATTCATTATTATATTCATCATATAAATGAAAATGTCACCATACGTGCGTATGTACGGCTTACCGTCTCCATGTCGTGGTGTAGCTTTCCATTCAATAATCCACTATTTAGATGGGCATAATAATGAGTTTAGTTGATTTAAATAATAATTATAATATGTTAATTTATCTTTATATATTACATACCATCCAATTACAAACTATTTATCTTTCAATTGAATGATATTTTCTGTCATTCATACGTACGGATTTCCGTCTCCACGAACGCGATGAAATTCATTCCCCATTATAAAAATTCAAGAATAATTTTCAATTTATATTTAAAAATAACGTTTAAGATCATAATATAATTCTGTATGCGAATAAAATACAACATATCCATAAAAAACATTAGTTACGTAACAAAACATATAAAGTAAAACGAATCAGTTAACATCCAAAACAATGATACTACAAAAATATTATCAACAAAGCAATATTAGAAGATCATATATGATATCATATTTATGTATTTAGTTCTTTTATAATTTAATAACAATTATCTATCTATTATACAGGAGGTTAACATACCCGGGATCAAGGTAAAGTACTAGGTATGAGTTAATTATACAATATCTTCATTGTCTGTGGTTGTTTATACGTGAGTATCTACCAGGACCTCTTTATCATCCCCATCTGTATTATATAAAAATGTATTTCAAAACATTTTTAATATTTCCTAAAATATGGGTTAACGTCATTTATACCCTTTTTTTACTTTTTATAAAATGTTTATAAAGCAATCTTTCCATCATTTTCCAAATAAGGCCCTTTCGTCCTTTTCGACAAATTAAGGAAAGCATATTTTTTAACTTATACGGTGGGTGTGCCAATTTTATGCCATTATAAAACTTTTGAAACTTCCCTTACATGATAATAAGAGTATTTCCAAAATAAATGTTTTTTTATAATTATGTGACTTTTTAATGATTTAAAAATTTAAAGAGATATTTTCTCAAATTGTTTTGATTTCATCTATGTCAACAACCTTTTATGGATTTTACATTTGTTTGAAGTTGACTTATTATGATACAGTATTCCATATTTTATTGAAGGTTTTTAGATATGTTTGACTATGGGTGTGTTATTTTTATTCCATTCAAGGTTTATGGTTAAAGTATTAACATTTTGTATTCTAGTTTTAAAATGAATGTTTATTTTATTTTTCAACCTTTTCATATGAGGAATGCAATGGACTTAGTAAGTGACAGATGAAGCCTGTTATAGGTCCTTAATGCATCAGTGTGTCTCATGAGACAAACTAGTATCTTGGAAAAGGACCTTAAAAAATCTAATTTGTAGTCTTGGCACGAGGCCTTGACTATGTGGATATGAAGTCGGGAATTATGCATTCTATTATTATGAAATTGGATATTGATATTTCATGTGATTATTAGACTATTACAATATCAATATGAATAAGTAAATGGAATTATTTTATTTATCTTTTCCATATTATGATGATTTTTATGTTTAAAAGGGTTGTGTTTTGGGTCTTATACATTGCCAAAAATTTTATTCTTATATATGGATGTTTCCACTATATTGTCATCATTACTGAGCACCTAAGCTCACCCCTTTCTATGTTTTATTTTTTCTATAATGCAAAAAAGTATATTATGACGGACCTGTAGGGATAGTCTAAGGGATATAAATGTGTTCAATGGAGACAATGTTGTTGCATATTTTCATTTTATAATGTAATGTAAAACTTATGTATGTATATAGTACATCCAAGGCTACTAAACTAATCGTTCATTCGGGATTTGATCCCTTGTGATCATCTCAATGTTATATAATAATGCATCGAAACTGGGTAACAAGGGATTGGGTGTTTCAGAAAATAATGTTTATAAAGAGTTATTTTTAAATTAGTGATAAAAGGGTACAACTAAATAATAAAAGGTACTATATATATGATTATTATTCTACAATACCTTTATAATAAATGTCCATTTATTATATAAGAGGTTTGAATAGATATGATGGAAGTGGTACTTGAGATAAGGGAATAGATTAAATTTCATTACATTATGGAATTTTTATAATATTATATAGAAATTTCATTAAAATGGTGTTGATAATTTCCTTTTATGTTTTTTATAATTAATCAATCACACTTCATGTTATTTTATGTTAAAGTTTAAATTTTTTTCATCCAAGTGGGTTTTAATTGAACGTTACCAAGTGGTAAAAGGTTTCATATCAGAATTTCCATTCATTGGGTTATACTTCTTCTTCATTGACATTATTATGGAATGAGTATGTGTGAAATGAATTCTTCTTGTATTATATTATATTATATTTTTTTTATAATTATGTCAGAAAAAATAACATTATTGAATAACTCTCACTTCAATAATAATATCATTAAGAGGGATCCACATCTGAAATTGTATTATTTCAAGAATATGTTATATTTTATAACTATATAATTTTATGAGGAGTACATTATAGATGAGAAATCCACTTAAGGTCTAAAGAGGGCATCCATGGATAAAATGAAGGCATATTTTGACTCGGTGACCAACTCTTTGAGGAACCTAAGGGCTGTGTGAAAAAATCAATTTGTGCGGGAAAAACCTCCCTCTCTCACGAAAAAAAGTGGGATTAGATGGAGTTTTACATGTGGGAAAAAAATATTCCATGCCACCGACATTGGGACTGGGGTTTCTATGTCGGTCCACTTCTACAAGGACCTGATAACCCCAAAAACCTTTAAATAGAATGGTTTCCCTTCCCCTTCCAGCGGCTGAAGAATCTAAACCCTCTCCTCACTATGAAATTCACCACATCCACATAAAAAATATGTCTTCCAGGTATGTGATTTTCCACGACTGGTCTCCCGAGGGTCCACCTTCTTGCATAAACACATGTGTTTGACCCTAACCCAAGTCCTAATGTACTGGGCCTATTGCGGGAAACCCCTCCAATGCGCAAAAAACCTCATCCCCCTTTGTGTGCAAACATCCTCTATTGCACGCACAAAATCCTTTCTTCTCACCCATATTTTTTCATACATCTGTTCTAGTTGAGCGCCTATTGCGCGAAAACCTCCTTTATTGTGCACAAACCTTACTTTTTTTTCTCACCCCATCCTTTTCTACCCATCTGCTCTATTTGTGCACAAACCACCCTCCTTGTGTGTGCTGTTTTTCACGGGTTCGATGTCCCTCTACTGGGAAACATCATTTGGTGCTTCTTATATCCAAAACATCTATGGTACAGACCTTTCTCTAGTATGGACCTATAGGCTTATACAAAGTAACTTCAATGTCCCTTGGGTGGTGCGTCCCATTTCATTTCTTTGCCACATGCATCTTCTCATAGACACGCAAATGGCTATTTCTCCTTTGCATATCCACACTAACATGAGCCCCTCAATGGATTACTCCACAACAACCCAACACCAAGACATTACTGATGCCTTCCCTTTCCCACAGGTGGGCATGTATTAGAAATGTATGTCCTAGGGAATGACGAGTGAACTCGCCTCGTCTGAGTTGCAGGACGTTAAACTTCCAAGCACCAACATACTCAAACACATGACATTAAATGTTGACCACCCCCATGCACATTACACAAGGTGCCCCATCTCGAACATTCTCTTCGCCCACTGGTCTCCACGAGAGTGAAATTATCCTCGCATGGAATGAGATCCTCTTTGCTAGAGCGGTGGTTATCCACAGGGAAGGGAAACCATCATGGTGTAAGGCCCTAGCCTTTCTTTCCTGAGGTAGTACTCTTACTCCTCCTTTTTTATTCGATGACAAAGACCAGATAGGGGGCGATGGGCATCGAAACTGTCCTCTCTTCCATGCCAAATCCTTCTCTATTTGGGCTTTGTCACCACCCGGTCCTCCCTCCTGGAGAAAGTGCCAATCTCCATATCATTTGGATGTTAACTGCGTGTAATACTTTGTTTCTTCTTTGGGACACTAACCACATGTAAGTACCACAACACTTCCCACAGAAACACCATTTACAACTTGATCGTTAGGTCTTTGCTTCCCCTTGTTTCTCACACTGAGCAGGACTCACATTGTCTTAGAGTAAGAATCGACCCAGACATCCTCTCTAGGCAGCCTAGTGTGTAAGCCCCACAACACTTCCGAACTATGTGGACTTTGATCCTTTCCCTGGAAAGGTACGTAGGATGCCTTCTTGAGGTTCAAGCCCAACAAATATTTGTCCCAACTCCCTTCATGTAGGTTGAACCAACAATTCCGAGCTACCTGGACATTGATCCTTACCAAGGAATGTTACATAGGACGCCTACCTAAGGTTCATGCCCAACAACCATTGGTCACAACCCCTTCACGTCGGTACACAAACTCCACAATCTGATCTAGGTGTAAATTGATCCTTGTATCCTATGCAAGGTACATAGTATGCCTCTCTGATGTTCAAGACCAATAACCCCAGGTCCCTAACCCTGGATGTAATTCCACCTACACCATTCCGAACTACATGGAATTTGATCCTTGCAAAGGCAATGTATGTAGTATTCCACCCTAAGGATCAAGCCCAACAACCATTGGCCTGGACCCATTCATGTCGGTTCACCAACACCTCATTCTGAACAACGTGGACATTGATCCTTGTCTCCTAGGCATGGTATGTAGGATGCCTCCCACATGTTTAACCCCATAAACCTTTTTTTGTGACCCCCTACACGTCGGTCCACCTATATCATTCCAAACTACATTGAATTTGATCCTTGCCAAGGAAAGGTATGTAGGATGCCTCCCTGAGGTTCATTCCCAACACCCAGTTGCTTCGTCCCCCTTCATGTCGGTTCACCATCATCCTGCACTACATTAAACTGCATTCCCCCTTTTCGTCCCACACAACGTTAAACTATACCTGATCAAACTACGCAGGCTTTGATCCCTCTATCCTAAACAGGTACGTAGTAAGCCTCCATGTGGTTCAACCCCATCAAACGGTAAGTCGTTGTGTCCCCATCCAATGGGAAGCTGTTGTTACCCCATCCAGCAGTAATCCATTGTGACCCCATCTAGTGGGAAGTCGTTGTGACCCCATCTAGTGTCAAGACCGTGTGAACCCATCCATTGATAATATATTGTGACCCCATCCAGTGGTAAGTCGTTGTGACCCCATTCAATGGTAAGCTGGTGTAGTCCCCTCCATTGGGACCCACATTCCTAGTTTTCCTCTCTGGAGTCAGACCAACTCTCAGACTAGTAACAACACATACGATCTAGCATGTCATCAATTAGTTGTCCACAGTGCACAACCTAATTCAATCCCCCAACCCGAAGGTCCATCATCCTCCCGGTCCCATCCATGCACCCATTCGCATAGGGCACCTCCTTTGGTATTCCATTTCTCAGAGAACTACGTGGGCTTTTATTTGTTGACATATAGATACATAAATGTGTCTCTGTGGCTCAATCCCAACATCACTGACATACTCACATTAGTTTCATATCATTATTCATCCACTCTCAACCCTCCATCACCCATCTGGATTCTCACTCAAGCCGCCACATCTTGGTGGTATCATGACACCTAATTTCCCATTCCTTAGAGCAGTAGTCGGGTAACTAACCACGTGTTAGCCCCAATATATGTGCTCTTTCCTAAGATTAAACCCCTCTAATCCACTCTGTCTAGTGTTCTGATCAGTCAGATTCATCTGTTATAGATGTTAAACTCACGACATGCCCGATGTTAAACATGGGAAGCTGATGAAAACCTCATATACATGCCTATGGAATACAATTATCCTCATTCTATGTGAGATGCCTCAGGCGTTAGCACCCTTGAGAAGCCCTATCAGAAGGGGAGGAAACCAAGATGCACTAGTGTTCCAGTGTCAAGACATGCCTTTGAAGTCCAGTGTGACTACTCCCCCTATTGAAGCTTGATGCCCTGAACAGACCACTGGAATGTCCTGATAGAAGCAGCATAATTAAACGGCATCCATGGAGACATGACACTGGGAAGATTTTCATGAACAACATCATAAATCAATGAGGGAGACTCGGACTAGGAAATTAGTTCTGAGGTGGAATACACGGAAGGAAGAGTCGACATCCCAACATCCTGTTTCAACAAAAGAGAAAATGTCCCTGAATAAGTGACCGATGTCACAAGCATTTGGAAAGTAGGAATTTAGGGAAACAGTTAGCATGAACTCATCCCCTAAAGACGAACATGCGCACATGCCCAGGAAAAATTATCGGAAACAGAAATGGTGAACCCGACGTGAAGTTATTATCATCCTTGTTTTATCACTAATGGTTTAATCTCCCTGCCTTCTAGGACCCAAGATAAAAAACAAGAAACTGATCACTACCCACCCACCGATGCAGGGGAAGGAGTAGCTCCACCACATCAATCCCGTGTGGCTCCACCGCTTCTGTGACATCTTCCAAACCCACAACTGATGTGTACCCATGCCCCATTTCTCATTTTGTGTTTGTTCAACGAATGGAGATAGATGAACTCATCCACCGATAAAAGGAGGGGGAAATTATCTTTACTCTAGATATGGACAACTAGTATTTAGAGGTGTATGTCCCTCATCACCACCGCCACCCCCAAGGCCTACTCAGGGATCCAGTAGTCCCCACTCCGATGCACAATCATTTTAGGAGGCTCTCGCTAGAACGTTTTGATGACTCCCACCACTATACAGATGAGGTGGGGGATGTGTGGGTAAACCCTACCAGAATCTTGTTCCAGGGGCTCCGATGGAGGGACCCTACTAGGTCACTTCAGCGCTACCACCCAGCCCCATGAGTCGACGAGCATGTAAGCTATGTGCCTACACCGTCGGCCCCAGTTTGGCTGACCTGATGCCAGTGTCGGGCATAGGCTGAGGAGGATGCCCACCATGGGGCATCAATGTCAATGACTACCATGGCTTGTGTCACCAGTGACATATATCATCAGTCCCATTTATTTTTTTAGTAGTGTCACTCATATACCCAACCCTAAACTAGGCCCCAACTGCCCCATGGGCAAGCTGAGTCGACTCTCCTGGTAGTCGGTGCATGTAGTGGGCATAGCAGACTAACCCCCGACAACAAAACCCAGTATGGTGGTCCCCCCGTACCACCAATATGGATATCATGGGTCCTCCCCACTTCCAAGATCAGCATGGAGGTTTGACACATGCCACCTTCAATCTGAATAAGTGTCCTCCCCAAAGTAGTGACATTGCATACGAAAGCCTCTTTCACACTAATGACATCAGGTATGGGGTCATTCCTCCTGCCACATGCCACCAGTGTACTGATGCTATGCATTTGGTCAATCTATAGCATGGGGGCATCCCCCATGTCCTTACATCGGTTGGTGAAGGTCCTCCTCACCCCATCAATTAGATGAGTGAATGTCAGCCTCCCATCATCAGCACCTAGCATGGAGGTCATACCCATGTTCGGCTTGACTAGTACGAGGACCCTCCTCGCACTGACACTACTAGGGGAAATAGGCATATAGGTCCTACCCATGCTCCACCTATCTTTGGCGGGGGTCCTACCCACTCCGACACTTCCTGCATACATTCCCACCACACATCAGCTAGTGGACATGGAGTTCCTCCTAGTGTTCCTTTCGACATCTATCTAGGTGCTCCTTGCACCTTTTCTCACTCAGGAGGAATCCCTCTCCACCGCGTCTCTAGTTTGTCCGAAGGTCCCCCTCATTCCAAAAATCTAACCTTTACCAAAGAGTCATCCCAGATTAGGGTGGAAGGTCATCATCTCCATTAAAAGAATGTTGGGAAGATTCAGACCAAGGTTAAACCAGTCATCTTCTCAGATTCAGAGATGTAATATGATTCAACAATGGAATCAACACCTTGATACTCAGTGTCATGGGTAGGTGCATGAACGTAGCTCATCAACCTCATAATTCTAGAATTCATGGTCCAATGGATCACTTCCACCCTCCATAGATATATCCAAGAGGACGAAGACTTGGAGTCTCCCTAGGGTTCGGTCATTCAATCGCCACCATAATCAGCAGGATAATTCTCTAACCTGACCAGAGATCATGGAGAGTTATTCTGGGGACAAATAGAGAATGAGAAACAACATGTTCCACCTCAAGCATCCATAGTCCTTATGCCAGAAACCATGGTTCCCAGTCCATCTTATCCCGATGTGGTGGCCATGTCACTACACTCTCAGTTGATAGTCCGAGATGCCGCAGTTTGTCAACACGGTCATGGTACTCTACATCTTCTAGCCTACTATCTCAACAATCTATTTCAGTTCTACTACTGGTCCCCCAAACACCACCAGTTGATGAGTGGGGAAATGAAGGGATGGACCCCCAGTCTAGACGGATGAGTTTTTGGGAAATTATTGCATCATACAATTTCTTAGAGATTATTTGGCCAGTCACGACACTGAACAATAATACACCAGAAGTACTCACCTCGGAGGAGGATGGATGCTTTCACTAGACCCTATGGGATTCTCATTTATGTCATCATCATCGATGAGTGGAATACCCCAAGAGATAGAAACACATCGAGGACATTGGTCAACAATTCCATTTTTGTTGATTCGGTCGCACACCCCATTTCCCAATGCACTGAGTCACCAGGACACCATATGACCCTCCAAAAAAGAAGCATCCAAATATTTAAAGTGCTCTAAAAGATAATTAAAGAGGCTTCTCACCATCTATAAATCTATGGTTGGGGTAGTACATGGAAAACTATTTTAGTTCCATCTGGATCCAACACAAATTCTCAGGCGATATCAAAGATATGCCTCTAGGTGGAGTCATAGTTTGCATGGTAGACCTATCATAGGGTGAGAATGAGCTGGAGAACCTTGATTGGGACTTACCCCCTGGGGGAGTTCCATAACTATTAGATCTATTGGGAAGGGTCAATCGCTATTATAGGAACTTATTAGGTATTCTCATGCCCACTAAGGTGTTTCTCCTCAGCTGTAATCTCAATAAGGGTAAGGAGCACCGCTGAGCTGTCAAACCCTTAGACCCATCTGGCTCAGTGTAGAAGGTAGAAGGTGATCCTAAAAATTCCATGTTGCATCAGAAACTCGCAGAACCCAAGTATATGGTCGACGACCTCCTTACTAAAAGCACTACAGAGCGACGACTGGACTATGCTGATCCTATACCAGGGAAATAAGGGCAGACAACCCCCCCCATCGAATTACCTCTAGGTGACCCTGACCATCCTACCCACATAGACAGGGTAGAGGCTGGAACTTATGGCAAGATGGAATGATATGTATCTCTAAATCATCCTGAGTGACGTAATAATTCTCAGGACCCAGCTTAGGTTCCCTCAACTGCTCCATAGGTCATTCCACCAACCACTCAATGAGCCATTGGGACTACTTAACATTTTGATGAACCTGCCAATGCGTTGGTGGTCAGGGATCCCATCTAAGACAAAAAGGCCCACATATATGACCCAATGGCGGCACTCATTGGCCGCCTCGAGGAATTTGAAACTCAACAAGTGGCAACCCCACCTAGGGGAAATCCATATCAGGCCTGGGATGATGATATGAAAGCACCCAAAGGTTTTGAAAACCCCACTCCCCCCTTAAACGGGACGAGTGAAATATTGTAGAGTCTTTCCCACTATATCTCAAGGTGTAGACCTAGGCTGGGGACTCCAACATAGAAAGAGGCTACAAAACTCCGATGCTTTGTCGAGACGTTGGAAGGACCCGCGTTTGTCTGGTATATCCAGCTACCCATCGGGTCAGTAGCTGGCTGAAAAGATCTTTACAAGAAATTTCTTTTCTAGTTTAGTTCTACTACATAGAAGACAGGTTTTTCAGACCACTTCAGGTGGAAACAAAGGCCTGGAGAGCGCGTCACAGAATTTGTCACCCAGTGGAAAGCATTTATATACTCCCTTGACATGTTGCTGAATCCGGAGAAACTGTTGATGATGTTTGTGGGGAATATCAAGATAGAACCAGTTCCTACTCTAATCTCCCAGAATTACCCTAGGGGATTACAAGTATACTTCGATAAAGCCAAGATCCTAGAAGAATCCCTACAACAGGCTAGCAAGAAATGTCTGTTGCCTCCTCCAATCCCTGAGCGATGGGCCGCCATGGCCGATCCAACCTCAGTGGCCTAGATAAAGGCCCCTAGAAAATAGGAATTATTATCAGGGAAGCCGCCTCTATAGCCTCATAGAGGCCGACCACTGTAGGTGCAACCTCCAACAATGAAACGCTCCCCTCAGAATTGGCGGGCGCCCATGGAAAACTCGCTACCACCACCCTAGAGAGACAACTAGGATACACCTCATCGAAAGGATCCTATAACTGATGGTTTTAGTTTGGCTCCCAGGACTCCATTCAAGGACAGGAGGGACATGACCTACTCATTCAATGAGGCTCAGTTCCCCATTTATTTTTGATGTGTTTTGTAATAGGGGATTGTACGTTTTACTTAATACAAGAGGACAAAAGTGGCGAACCTCACTGAACGCCCAAATTATTTCCCCTATAACCGGATTCTAGGGAACACCCTCAAATAGTGATATGTGTTTAAGGACTATCTCCAAGACCAGGTCAGAAAAATCATAGTCAGTTTAGGTCTAGCTCTGGCCTAGGAAGCATGTGTTTCCACAAAACTAGACAGTGACAATGACATCGAGGGCAAGTGGAATCATGTTTCTAACCATGGGTCACAAAAGTCTGATAACTGGATGGCTCACAAAATAGTTTCCCATGCCCATGGAATTATCTGAGAACATCTGGATCAACCCAAGCCCTCAGAGGCCACTACATAATTCACAACTAGTTCTTCTATGACGACATCTCAGCCCACCTTCTCCCAAAAGAGCAAGCATCAGTGGAACAAAGGAAAAAGAATGTCCCATGCCGATGCCATCATCATCCCTTTCTCTTGACAACTTCATGCCCCCAGAGATGGTGAAGCCTCCTAGAATCTACCCAGTAGTGGATGACTCTTTAGGTGACAGTCAAAGGTATGCATCGGTTAACACCGTAGATCTAGTAAACCTCTACATGATTTACGATGGTGAGGAGCACTAGAATGATCCTCCCATGATCCCCAACTATCTCTAGTGGTGGTAGAGCTATGGAAATATGGGTTTTCGGAGTTCCTCAGTTAGTACATCCATCAAGAATTTTCTTTCCACTGAAACTAGACTGCCAACCCAGTGTATATCTCATCATGTCCAGCCTTCTCATCTGTTGTCATCAAATCCACCTTTGACCCCATTTGTGTTGCTTGATCAGGCAGAGCCACATTGACTATTTCATGACATTCAATGCTCTACTATGGACCGGTCTCAGTCATCTGGTCCTTATTCTGTGTTTACCCCAAAGACTTTGAATAGTGAGGAGCGGGATATTCCCAACACGTGTTAGTCGTCAGTCCAACTGGTAGGGCCCGCCATACCGCCTATCACAGAGAGTCGTCCTATAAGTAGAAGCCGAAATTTTCAATGGAAGTATAATTTTATCAATTATCTTCTCATCAGTTTGGCAAGGACCTCAATCCTTGTGGATCTTCTCCTGTCAGTAAATATGCATGAAGCTTTTGTCGAGGATTTAAGGTGACCCCTCTAGTTTTTGATGGAGGTAGCAGCTGCAGAAGCCATCCATGATGAGGCGTACGAGAATGAAGAATGTCAGGACATCATTTCTTTCTCTGGAAAATATTAAGGCTCTACCATACAAGGGCGCATCTTGTAACACCACAATATTTCATATTGTGTTATTTTTTCAAAATAATTCAATAACTTGCACTACACGCAACACCGAGTTCAAGCGCACCATGACTTTCCAAAAAAGCTGTTAAAAATAGGTTATGAATAGTATTAAATATATTTAAAACTTTATATAATCCTTATAATTTTAGAATCCATATTATGAGTTTCTTAGTCATAATGTAAGAACAAATTCATTTTTAGTATTTCACTTTTACCAACTTTTAAGAGTGAACCCTTTTTAAATCCAATATTTTAAACTTTTATATATTCAATTTGACTAAATAAATTTACTTTATAGAATGGGGACATCAAAAGTTTACATTGAAACGTCCCAAGCTTCCACGATACGCTTTCCTTTGAATAATACAGTAGCTTGTGTTGTACGCAACTTCGATTTCTAACGCACACCACAACCAATCAAACTAGCCGTTATGAATAGTAATAACAACTTTTTGAAATTTTAAAAATTTTATCTCTCAAATTGGACTTCATTTTTTTATTCAGAGTATCTAATTTAGCCTATGGTGAAATTTTGGAACTTTTCAGATAACATTTATATTTTTATGAATAGTGAAAATTACAAAAATTTTAATTAAAAACGACTTTTTTAATCGAAATAATTTATATTGATAAATTATGAATTTGTGTGGTTTTAAATTATATTTAGAATATATTTTTACCATTTAATACAATGTTGGTCATTATACATAATTTTACAATTAAACCGGACATAAACAAGTGTCAATATTTTGATAGTTATTATCTCTTAAAAACACGCTATTTGTTTTGACAATGTGAATTAATTTTTAAATTAATTAATGAAACTGGTATGTTTTGAATTTGGTAAAATAGACATAATTTTTGAATTCATAATATCAAATATAGCTTAGGCCTAATTTTTTTTATTTTTCTGGAAACTTTCATTTTTTGATGAATAGTGAAACCACTAAGTGGTAATTAAAAAACTGAATTTTTCATAAAACATAATTTTACCGCTTCTGTGAGTGGAATTTAGAAAATTTGAGAGACACGATTAATATCAAGGATTAAAATGTTGTTCAATGAGATGAAAATAATTTTTGGTGAATAATAACTTTTTACTTTTATTTACCACGGTTAAATGTTAATAGGGTAATTAAGGGTAAAAAATGATATTACTATTAACCTAACACAAGTCCTAATTCTATTGGACAAGTGTATCTCGAACTAAAACAACCTTAGGAGTAAAATATTATCATTTAGGTCCACTTGTATAAGATTAGGACATTTATTATTATTTAATTCAAAGAAGAGTTAAAAGAGTTAAAATCAATATTTATTTACTAAAACATTTTTAATATAGGGTTATACATAAGATAAATTAGATTGTAAATATTCATTAGAAAGAAAATAATATTTCCTACATAATTGTATTTTATTTATAATTTTTAGACATTATATAATTTAATTTATTTATGACACAATGGTGATGCACTAATTACCTAATTAATGAAATATTAGAATAATTAATATTATAAATACCCAAATAAATATAATTTTAGAATTTTTATAAATACCAATAATTTTATAGGTTAAAATGAAATCTTATGATTGATTTAGTTAACTTTTTTCTAAGTAATCATTCTGTTATGATTTTTTAAAAAATCAATTATTGAATAGATTCAAAATTGACATAAAAGAGTTTTTAAAACAAATATTATATTATTAATTGATATTATATTCCTAAAAATCTAAGGATCGTCCAAGAGACTTATATCATGATAGGTGTATCATTAATTTACCACTTGGTGGTCTCTTGGAGGTATATAGTTTGTTTATTATCTATATAATATAAAAATACAGAGTGACATGGTAAGTGTCAAACTAATTAACTAAGAGTTAAAACTAAAAGATAAGGTTAATATAATGACCCAAACCTGTCGAACTTCTATTGGTTGAGTGGTTTTAGACCCATACCCACCTTAAAATCTAAATAATCCACTTTGGATCCATTAAAAACCGAATATTAATTTATTATTAAATAATATTTCTAGCTTTTCCAAAGGTGCCCCTCACCCCTCTTATAAAAGGGCACTCCCCCTTCTCATTAATTCACACCTTTAAAGCCTTTTGGTTTGGCCAAAACCTACAAATATACTCTCTCAACTTCCCTAACTATAACCTAGATGTTTTAGTTTGATCAGAAAGCCAACCTAAGGATCCATTTTGATCAAATCAAAAGGAAGAATCCGAAGAAGTGGTAATGTTTTCACCACCCTCTTTAAAGTTCCTTTATTCTTGAACTTCTTCTTTCTTTCCAATTCTAAAATAATAACTCCAGTATATTATATATACTATGATTTTATTATAAATATGGTACATCCATATTCAGTATTTTATCCATCCTTTTAATAAAATGTCACCATATGTTCGTACGTACGGCTTATCGTCTCCACGTCGTGGTGTAATTGTTATTTAATAAATTATTATTTGGATGGGTATAATAATGATGTGTAATTCAAGTAAATAATAAATATAACATGATAATGATTGTATATATATGATATACCATCCAATTAAATATTACTTTAATATTAAAAGAATGATATTGTCGCTCGTGCGTACGTACGGACTACCGTCTCCACGAACGCGATGAGATTCATTCTCCATCGTATCCATTCGAGAATCATTCTCATTTTAAGGTTAATAATAATGTTTAAGGACATAATATCATTCTGGATATGAATAATATACAACATGTCCATAACAAACATGGATTACATAACAAAATATATAAAATAAAATGAGTAAGTTAACACCCAAAACGACAATAATTCTAAAATATTATTAACAAAGCAATCTTAAAAGATAATATATGATATCATATTTATATATATGATTATTGTATAATTTAATAACAATTATTTCACCATTATACATTAGGTTAACCTACCCCAACCAAGGAAAAGTACAAGGTAAGGGTTTATTTCGCAATCTCTTCATTATCTGAGGTAGTTTATACATAATAATCTACTGGGATTACTTTATCATCCACATCCATGTTTCGTAAAAATTTATTTCAAAAACATTTTTTTACTATTTAATAGAATATGGGTTAATTTCATTTATACCCTTGTTGAATTTTATAACTAGTTTATAAAGTAATCTTTCCATCATTTTCCAAACAAGATCATTTTTAACGTTTTCGACAGAACTAAGGTAAGAATGTTTTTTTAACTTATATGGAGGGTGCGGATATTTTCCGCCATTATAAAATATTAGAAGCTTCCCTTAAAAGTTTATAAGAACATTTTCAAAGAAAATGTTTTATTTTATAGATATATGACTCTTAAATGATTTCAAAATAGAAATAGATAATTATATAAAAAGTGTTTTGATTTCATCTATGTCAACATCCTTTGATGGATTTTAAGCTTATTTGATGTTGATTTGTTATGATACAAAATTTATATATTGTATTGAAGGTTTTTTGATACGTTTGACTGTGGATGTGTTATTTTTATACCATTCGTGGTTTATGGATTAAGTATTTACATTTCGTATGCTAGTTTTAATACGAATGTTTATGTTATGTTTAATCCTTTTCATATGGGAATGAATTGGACTTAATATGTGACGGGTGGATCCTGCTATAGCTCCTCGATGCATCGGTAGGTCTCATGAGACAAACTGGTGTCTTTGCATAAGGCCTTGCCAAAATCATATTTGTAGTCTTGGCATGAGACCTTGGCTATGTGGTTATGATAGTCTGGCATTATGCATTCCATCATTATGAAAGTGGTTATTGATATTGCATTTGATTATTCGATTAGTAGAATATCAATGTGAATAAGTAAATGGAATTATTTCATTTTATTTTTTCCATACTATGTTTAAGTTCAAGTTTAAAAGGCTTTTGTTTTAGTTATACATTTCCTTAAATGTTTATTCTTATTTATTAAAGTTTCTGCTATATTGTTATCCTTAATGGGCATTTGAGGTCACCCCTATTCTATGTTTTATTTTACCCAAGATGTGAAGAAGTAATTTATGAATGACCTGCAGGGATAGTATGAGGGGATAAGAGTGTAGACTATAGAGACTATATTGTTTTAGTTTTCATTTTATTATGTAATTTAAACTTTATTAATGTATATAGTTATTCCAAGGCTACTAAACTAATCGGTCTTTTTGAGACTTGATCATTCTTGTGATCATGCCAATGTTATGTAATAATGAACTGAATCTGGGTAAATGTGGTCAGGGCATTACACATCTGCTCGTTGTACATCACCAGCCATTGTAATGGTGTGGATGTTTGTCACTGTATTTTCGACACAGGCATCAGGATCATCCCAATCCCACATCAGACACTATGAAAACTGGGGTTGTCCGAGGATGATCTGAGTCCCTCTAACCAAAAAATCCTAGGTTATGACAGGATGGAATAGAAACCAGTCAGAAAAAATCACCTAAATACCCAATTCGGTGGTCTGGTAGCTAGAAATGAGTTCATGGTTGTCTCTCAGGAGACCACCTACAATGTACTGATGGGAATGCCATGTCTCCACCTATAAGCGGCAGTTCCTTCATCGTATCACCAATTCCTCAAGTACTCCCTTAATGGTCAAGTGGGAATACTCCATGGAGATGCATCTCCCTTGGCTGCATGTGAAGCCAGCTAGCTAGATGCTGAGTATTATAAGAGCAAGGACTTGATGATTCATGCTAATGAGGTTGAGCATGAAACAGCTACGACTGACCTGTGGACAGATCTGGATGATGCCTACATCTTTCCGATCCACAAATTGGATTCTACAACCCTAGATAAGGGACCATGTTTCTTTATTTCTAGAATAAGTGGATAGAACATTCCCATGTCTAAGAGACGCTATAAGATCACCTCATACAACTACATGAATTAGAATCAGGTGATATTGAAGATTCCTAACCCCATAAGGTATTAGGATGTCTGCCCCATGACGGCCTCAATACGACACACATGCTTGTTCCACTGTGTTGGGATAAACCGAATCAAGAAGACGCACCCCTATTGCTTTTATATCATCAAGCGTGACCCATGGGGAAAAAGACCGGATAGAATCGGATTGATATCTTTCATTTCCATGGTTTTTCAAATACAGGAGTCCCCCGATATAGTATCCCCTACTGCTCAAGCTGGTACCAGTATCTCATTTGGATCTGCTGACTCAGAGGAACCCCCCCCCCCACCAAGGATCCCTCCTCCATAAGTGAATAAGAGGATTAATAGGATGGTCCCCCCAATTATTAAGAGGGATTCTCCACCACTGTAGAAGTATTGGTACAGGTGATCCTCGGTAGTGAGGTGGACCCGAAACCCACACTGATCAATACTGTTATGCTCCTCAAGGAGAAACAATAGTACATGGAATTTATCCATCAACACCATGATGTATTATCTTAGAGCTATGACGAGATTCCATGACAAGTTCCTCAAGTCACCATCCACCACCTCAGTCTCCCCGCAAATCACCCTAGGTTTAAGAAGCCTCCCATAAAGATACATTCTTATCATGGATCCATGTTCGAGGCTGATGTTGATAAGCTCATCAAAAGAAAATTTTGTTAAGGATGTCTAGTACCCCAAATGGCTAGCCAATATAATGCCAGTTATGAAGAAGAATAGACAGATTAGATTATGCATTGACAATTGAGATCTTAATTGTCAGTTTCCAAATGGTGCTTTTCCCCTCCCAATGACGGAGTTGTTCATTTATGATACAAGTAGGTTTCAGGCCCTCCCCTTCATTGATGGGTACTCCGGGTATAACTAGATCTCAATGGCCACCGAGGATAAAGCGTCCATGGACTTCATGGCACCACAAGGTACTTTCATTTACCAATTCATCCCCTTCGGTTTAAAGAATGCAAGTGCCACCTATCAGTGTTCCATGCATTGGAAATTTAATTCGATCCTCGGGACATTGGTGGAATGTTATGTGTCCAATCTAGTGGTGAAATCCCTCTAGGGTTAGGACCGTATCAAATACCTTGAGAAAGAGTTGGGCTTCCTCCATTCTCACCACCTGAAGATGAACCCATTGAAGTGTACCTTTGGGGTAACCTCTGGAATGATCCTCAGATTCATTGTCAGATATCGAGGCATCAAGATTGGCCTTAAGAAGATCAAGGTAATTATCGAGATGTCTCCACAAGAAACCTCCTAGATCTTTGAGGTTTCCAAGGACATTTTGCCTACATACACCAATTCATCATGAATTTGTCTAGCTAGTGTAAGCACTTTTCTCCACTCAAGAAGAAGGGAATTGTCTATCAGTGGGATGAATAATGTCAAACTACTTTTTGAGGAAATCAAGAAGAATATTCTCTAGCCTCTGGTCTTAATTCCACTTGTCTCCGGAAAGCCACTGATCCTTTATGTGACCACCCCAGAATGTTCGCTCGGCATCATTATCACCCAGAAGAACAACTAGGGAATACATAATAGCCTCCACAACCTTAGTCACATACTCCTCAATAAGGAGATAAGATACTCCCCTATCGAGAAGAGATGCCTTGCGCTGGTATTCTCACTACATAAATTGGTCTATTACATGTAGCATCATGAGGTACAACTGGTGTCCTGAGAGGATCCTTTGAAGTAAATCCTAAACTGCCAATTGTTGACAAGATGTCTAGCTCAAGGGGTAGTAATCCTTTAACAGTTCGACATCAGTTTTGTCCCTCAGAAGGAAATTAATGTGGAAGCATTGGAAGACTTCCTTTATACCGATCTAGTTCCTATGGACCAGTTCCAGAACTTTGATTTTCCATGTGAAGCGATTCTATCGGTAGACTAAGCCATGTCATGTTGGGAAATTCACTTCCATGGTGCTTCCTAGAGCCTTACCAACAGAAGGATCAATGACCCAATCTCAACAGAGTAGGCTTCAGCATCATCTTTATCACCCCAACACTAGCCATTCTTCCGTATTCATTCCAACTATTAGAGTGCTGCACCAACAATGAGTCAGAAAACCAGGCTTAAATTACTGGCCTTGAGCTAGCCGTTGAGACTTAGGTTCCCCACATGCAGGTGAAAGGGGACTCTGAACTAGTAATAAAGCATATCAACAGTGACTATGTCATCAGAATGATAGATATCTTACCATTTTTGGAACACACCCTACATATAATGGCCTAGTTCCTTTTTCTGCCCGAAGTCACTCATGTACCTCAATCCGAGAACGGTTGATCTAGCACCTTGTCCAGCATAGCTACATCACTTGTAGATCCTGAACAAGATGATTTGACTATCCTAGTGGCACACCAAAGAGTCATCGCTCACGTCACTCCAGATGATGATGAAAATCCATAGGTAAGCCTCCTTACTATCAGTTCCTCCATGTCAGGACCTCTTGGTTCCCCATATGTAGTGATTGAGGAAAAACCTGAATATAGAACCTCCTTTGTCATGTACCTTCAAAATGGTAATATCCTAGAAAATGAGGCCAAGAGAAAACAAATTCCATGCCTCTCACTGCAATTTACCCTTGAAAGTGGTCCTGGTCTTGAGTAGATCCTCTATAAGCACAATATTGATCTATTCAAGCAATCGATATTTCTCAGGTCATTCCAGAGTTTAATGCCAGTTCATGTGGGTCTCATCCGACCAGGCCGAAAATATCTCACCAGATTTAGAGACTAGGTTATTTTTGGCCCTCCATGACCTAAGACTGTAATGAGTTCCCCAAAATTTTATATGCATGCATAATTCATGCAAATTTTATGCATCAGCAGCTAGATCATCTCCACACTACCAAGTTATCTAGGTCCTTTGCAGTCTGGGGATTTGATGTTGTGGGACCATATCCACTGACGAAAGCTCTCCAATAAAATTTTATCATGACCACTATGGAATTATTTTCCATGTGGGATGAAGATATCCCACTTAAGTAGGTCAAGGACCGTTCAATCATCAACTTATTGAGCTCTAAAATCATCTACTAGTTTGGAGTCCCTCATGTTGTTCTCACTGAAAACAACACTATATTATGGGCAGCAAAGTTGAAGAAATTGTATGATAAGTAAAAAATCCATTCTGACCATACCCCCCATTATCATGTGCAAGAAAAGAGATAGATCAAGGCATTCAACAAAATTCTCTCTTACATTCAACAGAAAATGGTTGGTAAGAATAAGAAGAGTTGGCCAGACATGCTCCCCAATGCCATCGGGGCTTATCATATGATGTCTTGTAATTCCACCCAGGCGACCCTATATTCCCTTGTGTATGGAAAAGAGGTTTTCCTTCATATAATGATTCAATTTCCCACATTGTGCACTGCGATCTATGATCAGAAAGTGCCAGATAAAGTTGCAAAAATCCATCTGGATGAGTTAGAAGTGCTTGACGAGAACAAGCCTCGTGCCCTGCACAATCTGGAAAGGCATTAGAATAAGATATCTAGGGCTTGCAAAAATAAAGTTCACCTCTCTATTTATTACAGGGTGACATGATATTGTCCATAATAACACTAATGATACATGGAAGGAAACCTCCCATGTTAGATCCCAAATGGGAAGGACCTTAAGTCATTCACAAGGATTACTCCAATTACGCATACTTCCTAGTTACCATGGATGGGGAGCGTATTACACCTCCCACCAATTCCAAGTTCCTCAATAAATACATTGAATAATTTTTAAGGCCCCACATGATCTTAAACTACATGGTCATGCATGATACTGAAATACATTATGTTCCGGAACGACCCAAAACTATCTGGTCTGGCATGACCTTAAACTGTAGGGTCTTACATGCCCTTAAACTATCTCATCCTGCAAGAGGTTAAACTGCATCTTAAGAACTACACATGGATTGATTTCCAACCTCATGGGATATGCTGGAATGCTCATATGTTTTGTTGAAGAGTTCATCCACCACACTCTTCTCATTTTACTACCCCTCCTGGGAGTAGTTCCCTTGGAGGATCCCATGCGGTGCTGCCTAAGTTTCATTGGACCCACTCATGGAAAGATTACAATGGTCGTGCCATGGGCCGTCATAATTATTATATCCTCCCACATCCTTACCACATTACATTAAATTGCATGGCCCTTTCAGAACTACATATGGATTGATTCCCATCCTCATGGGAAATGTAGGACAGCCCATACATTCTTTCTATAGGTCTAGCCCCAATCACTAAGGTTTTCCCTTGAGTCTCATCCTACATGATGTTAAAATGCACATGCATATTCACGATTTGCTCATCCCCTATATTTGGGGTATCTATCACCCTTAACATTTGAAAGCACCTCTAAATGGCATGAATTTTCAGCCCAAGGGCTCTCTAAACTTTTGAGGCCCATGTCCTTGAGGATTTTAGAAAAAAAATGATACTAGTCCCGCATTGTGAATATGGTCAGCGGTCGAGCCTCATTTTTCATTCCCATTTCAGGTCACAATATATTGATGTTTTGTTTTGAATATGGACAATATTCATCCTCCCTCATTGTCTCCACCCCTATAAGTCCCAAATACTAGGTGAAATTATTACATTTTGTCCTAATACCTCTTTAAACATCAGTCCACTTTTGACAAAAATACTCATCTGGTCAGGATGGACCATTCTTGATCATCTTCCCTCAATTCCATACTCTTATATGTTAGGGAGAGCCTAATCCCATTCCTTGTTTCCCACACTGAGCTTTACTCATGGGGCATAAGAGATTTTTTAGTAATTACCTGCATAAAGGATCTTGTGTACATTGTCGGTTGGGACACCCTTTTCCCTTGTCCATCGACCCTTTATGCCCCACTGGACAAAGTTCTCATCTAGGATTGTGTGGTGTTGTATGGACTTATGTCTTCATTCCTGCCGAGTTTTCTAGAGCCGCACCACATATTTCTTCTCTGAGGGCTAATATATCCTGCCCCGTATTATGTAGCCTTTTATGGACCCTCAGCCTAAGGTTTCATTCATGGAATCATGAGTAGTGTGATGTGGACCACATCCTCATTCAGTTCGGGTATTCTTTATCATGCTATGAACATCCCCTCTTGAACCTCTTTTGTACTGTATATGTTTGAGCCATATGATGTTAAACTATGATGCCTAGTACCACATGACTTTAAACTATTGTGTATGTACTACGATATGTTAATGTTCATTGGTGGGTCCTATTACATGAATGTAAACTGTGAAATTATCATTCTAGCCCCATGGAGAAAAATAGCACAATATTTTGATGTCCTCACTTGAGGGGACATCATGTTTGGTATTAGTCACCCACCATAACATTTATTAATGCCTGTATACAGATTGATTCTTGTGGCCACACCTGGAATATTCATCCTAGGTCCATCCCTTCACAAAATAAACACAAGAAACACACATTCATCCTAAAGGACAAACAATATATTTCAAATGTTGTTTTTTTGTGAGTAGGCTACACCTGCACGACCTTATTATCCCTGGCACTGGAACCTTACCATGCCACTTCCAGAACTATGTATGTCTTGATCCCCATCATCAGGGGGTATGTAGAAATGCCCACACACTTTTCCATGGTCCCATCCTGACTTTCATTTTCAGTACCTCGACTGAGAACCTTCCTAGGGTGAACATTGTAGTATGGACTCTGTCTTCATTAATGTCACATTTTATATGTACCACACCACATGTTTCCCTCACTCCTTTCCATTTATGGTCTGAGCAATATGACCATAATCTATGATCTCCACATGTCCTTGCTGCAAGATGTTAAATAGCCTAACAGAGTCTAAAAATTTGTATAGCTTAATTCCCACCTTGATAGGATACATAGGAATTACTAAACATCTTATCTTTAGGTGCATCCCTAGGAATTTCATAAATCTTGTCCCTTTTCTGGACCCTAGGCCTAAAATCGTTCGAGGACACATAATGATATGGGCTCTTACTATTCTCGTTCACTCCAGGATATGTACTGCACCATACATTCCAATTCTGAGTTACCTAGTCCTTAATGTATGACTTTAAACTATAGCTATACCCCGAACAAGTTCAGGATGCCCTGTAGTAACTGTGGGCTACGCTAGTTTCCTCATTATAGAGTATTTCCCCTACTAGCACTAGTCTTCATCCACACTATCCACCAAAACTACATTAGGATTGATTCTCACCTTTATGGGATATATAGTGACACCCAATAATTTCACATCGATTCCAACCCGAGGGTCATTAACCCTTTTTCCCCCTTGACCCCAATCATGATCTAAGAAGTCTGACCTTAAAACTGTGTGCATAATCTACACTGTGCGACGTTAAACTACATGTTCATAGTCATTCATGGTACGATGTGAAACTAAAAGGCATTCACGGTCCTCACCATAGAGGTCCAGCTCAAAAAAATGTATGATCCCTAATCAGACAGATGCACTCCCCTAACATGTTTGCACCACGGCGGCGTAATTTCAAGAGTGTTGGACCCCATTTGAACAACCAATCACTCCACTCTCTATGCATTGAGTTCCCTTTATTTGTATTCTCATCCTCTTCAGGTTTAATCAAACCCCCTAATTGTATGGATTCTTGTCCTATGGAACACCTAGTATCCCTGGCTAGCATTCTAGAAAACAAAAGGATGAAATTTTGAGTTAGGCCCCATGTTTTGATCATGGTCAGCAGTTGGCCCTCATTTTTTATCCCCATATTAGGCTTACATAATTGGAGTGTTGTGTTTCTATAATGATAAATAGTTATCCTCTATTTTCACTCCACCCATAAAACATTCTGAATTTTGGGTATCACAATTCACACTTTCCACTCCCTATTTTTGTGTTGGTTCTAATGCCCCAGACGTTACCCCACTCATGCACTAGAGCACTTTGGGAAAACAACAACTGGACCATTCTAAGAATTTCATTCTCCAGTCAGGCCTCCCCCCTCTTCTTCATGGAACCCCAAGTATTTCATTTATACCCCTAATGAAGGATGTTTGGATGGGCATCCCACATTCCAATGAAATTATGATTCGACCATTTCTTGTTTCTGACATCGGGCACAACCCACATGTGCATAGGGATGGATTGCTAATTATTTCAAAATTATGGCGGGAAGAAATTAAAATTAACAAGAATGTGAATATTCCCTTCATGAATCAGTTCAAAACAAGAATGAATGGATGTGTATAGGTTTATGGGTTTGGCAAAAAACAAGGACCTTAAGGATTAGTGTTTTTGATGGATTGTACAAGTGTTTCCACCCTCTAGTTTGTGGCCTCCAACATTGCTTCCCACCCCCTGATATCCTTCTCTTCATCAGCTGCCGCATAGTATAGATCATTAGCCTTATAATATACTCATACCTCTTCAGTTTTAAGATCTATCATTTGGTTACATGCCTCTACTATATGCTCCTGGGCATTAGCTATCTAGGCCCTCAATTTCTCAACATGCTCGGAGCAGTTTAAAATGAGTGCATCCCTTTCTTTCATTTTATCTTCCAGGAGTCGGACCTACTACTCCGCCTTCAATAAATTCATGGGTATTCCCTTACTCTTTTTAGAACTAGGCAATGTCGGGTTGTATTATTTTATCCCGTATCTTCTTAGGCTTTTAGTAATGGAGTGTTTGATGATGACAGTGAGCATCAACCCCTCTAGAATAAAGAAAGTGAAACCAGGTGATGAGTGATCCCTTCTGGTTTATCCATTCATCAGGTGGCTAACTGAGGAATCATTTGATACACTTTCATCCCTTACACCGTGTCATCCGGATATCATCTATTGCTTCCGAATCAGAGACATCCATCTCCTCATGGGATATAGGCTGATAGTCGGGGAAATCAACCAACAGATCAAATAAAGGATCTCTTTTAGGTATTCATCCCAAGGTATTATGCTCCTCAACAAATGGGCTACCAACCTCTATCATCTTGGCCTCAGAGATCCCCCCCCCCCCCGCCAACATCAGACCCCTCTGTGAAATTGATATCTCTGGTGTCCAAAACCCATTTCTCACCAAGTGGCATGACCAGCTCGGTTTGAGATGTGTGTCTTGAGTGGGTCAGTTCATTCTCCATCGAGTAATCCATGGATTGTTGGGATTATATGGCCTATCGAGCCTCCAATTCCTTGATTACTGCACAAACAATGAACTTCCTGATCAAATAAGCTCCTTGACGACAAACAGATGAATCTAAGTGATGAAACATACAAAATCACAACGAATTAGCCTTCAGTGTTTGAGTTACTACAGGAGCGATAACTATAAGAGATCCTTCATCTCTTGTCAGTTCAATGATGGGTGTCAGCTCCCCGCATTATTATATTGGAATATCCTCTCCCCCTTCAGACGAATCTTCTTAGACAACCCCAATATAAATAAATGAAGGATAAAAAAATCAGATTGATGATTGTGAATGATGAAAAGAGGAAAGACTATGATAAGGAGTGAGGATTACCTCGAGTTGCTTAGCTATTTCCATGTCCGAGCTAGTAATCTGAATGCTTCCTCAAGGATTCCCTTGGTGGGCTGTCTCATGAGACCCCCACCTTCAAGCTCCTCTTCATCTTCCCCTATTTCTTATTCCATTTATTCTCCATCTTCTTCTCCAGACTCACTTCCATATAGCTCCTCATCGCCCCCATCATCATTAGACAACATTATTTATGGATCATTCTCTAGCACAAGAATTAACTTAACTAGGAGAGGTGTTTCCTCTCACCAACCCTGTTGGCATACATATGTGTCTAAGGCAGCCCAATACACCTGTCGATGATGGATGTTCACATATTCATCAATATGAAGGAGTCTGACCTCTGGCATCTATATTCCATCTCTTATTATATTTTTCCAAAGGGATTCAGTGCCCATCGACTACCATAGAGTCAACTAGGCTGACCATAGAATCGGGGAGATTGCATCAGTAGAAGGTTAAATAAGGCACATTATCAGCTTCTGGGTAATCTCTATGACCAATTCATGTGGTTTTTTCACAAGCCCCTATCCTCCGAATGACGAGGGAACACCCACACCATGTGACGTTTCCACTGTTGTAGTCCCTACCTGCACTGAACCAGCTGTCAGACATGCTCTTGGACATTCCTTCCCGATGGCACCGTGCCTACTCGCTTGTAGCCCAGGTTCAACACTAGCCTCCTTGAGCTTCCAGACATGCTTCCGTAGTATCCCTTCAGGGTATGGCACAACCAAATGTTCAGAATATTTTATTGAAATTCCAGCGTCAACTCTAGTGGGGTGAAAGGTAATGACTTCTCCAGATCTATAAGTTGTAAATATCAACCACATTTGGAGAAGAATGTAGGGATGCGTCTCCTCCTGGACAACTGTATACACTTTATTTAGCATCCACTGGAGGAATCCAAATTACCTAGAAAATAATGATGGAACATAATTATCTCAAAGAATCTTCTCATCGACACCGGCCATAAGAACCCCACCTCTGATGCTTAGGAAGTATTCCCTTTTCTCTAGTGATCCCTTCACATTGTTTATCATCTAGCCAGCCGGGGTGGGGAATGGACTAAATTTAAAATTGGAGTGATTTCTAATCCTAATCCTTATCCCCTATTCTTTGAGAGTCAACGACATGACCCCTGCAATGTTCAACAAGGAAGGACACACACCATTGCATGGGGACAAATGGAGTTTGGGAAGGTGTATCCGCCATAGTGAGTCACGGTCCATCCATGAAGGATTTGGAAAGGGCCACAGATCCACCTCGGTGAACCCCCTCTCAAAATACGCCCTATTATGGCATACAGATGGGCCAACATAAGGACCTCCACATTAAACCTGTAATTTGAGGCCATAATGCCATCCATCAAAAAATTTTCTGGACGAACTCCCATTATTGTGTCCCTCACTGGAAGGAACCACCCACTCCGGAAAGTAACAATAAATCCGGAATACCAAACGTTCAGGTCTTGTTTTTCATTCACACTGAATCACCAGGATTGCTATTCCCCTGCCTCTAGGATCATCACGTATGATCCATTTTTTTCTTCTCTATGTCACGATCGGACACCATCTTCCTCGCCCTAACATTTTAAAAATTGGGTCTTTTTACAGAAATAAGATGAACTATTCTTTATAGGAAGTGTACATCAGGATGTCTTTGACCCCTAGGATCTCCTTGGCCAGCTCCAATAGTTTCCATATCAGGATGGGAGTCTAAAACCCATCTCCCCAGATGTTCTCCGTTAGAGGAAATTCATCATACTGGTGCCCGTCCAAAGGGATACCCCCGATATAATGAACATCCCAAAGACTGATTCAATCCTCCCCATGATAGAGATAAAATGTGTTTGTATTAGGGGATCATCAGGTAAAAATCTTAGGCCCATTTTCTTTATGGTGTTATAAATGGAACTACGATGTACACACCGCCTCGAACAGCCTGATGTGTTTGAGTTCTGCCCCAAACTGTTCGCATGATTGGCGTACCCAATACTCCCAGGCCCAATAACTTATAAACATGCCTCCAGACCTCAGGTCGCAGTCTTGCAGCCAACCTTTAGTCTCATCGGTGATACTCTAACAGAAGGTACTTACACAATGGGCTGGAGAATCCTCGGCGACTGACTCATTTCCCAAGATGGGTCTGGTCCTGGCATTTAGCACATAAACATCCATCTTCCTAGTTTCTCTAGAAGGATGGCCATTGTTAATGATGTTATATCATGGGATATCATCCTCAAGGATCACCCATGACTGCGGTGTATCAGCATCGAATCTTGGCATATGTACTTCCTATAAAATACCGAAATCCCATTTTAGTAGGTTGTAAAATAGCACATACTTCTTCTAGGATGGTGTCAACACGTTGAAGATTGTTTGGTTGTGGATAATACTTTATGGGCACCATAAAACTCTGGGTTCATGACCGTCTCGGCCCATCAAGCATCATATGTAGCTTCTCTCTTAGCATCACCCCAATTTCCAGCCATCTTCAAATGGTAATGACTGAAGTGGCCTACGCGAAAAGGCCAACACGATGTGTGAAAACCAGAAATAGGCACAAAAACCCAAGGAAGAGGCATGAAAAAACTGACACTACACATAAAATAATGGCATTATTCATGGGATTTTGAGCAATGGAGGTCAAATTATATGAAAATTCAAGGTATATTTTCCACTCATGAGAGCACCAAGCTTATCACATGAGAAAATCAGTACGGTCTATGGGATGCCGATGGTTTTTATAAGAGTATATCAGGGTTTCCACATATGAAAAAAACACTTTATGCATGACTTAAGGGTTTTACCCACACCGCCCTCAAGAGATTGGATGCCTCGATGTTTCCCTCAGAATCTGACCATTGTGTCCCCTCACAGATCTGATTCTAAGGGGGGGGGGGATTTTTAGATGCTTAAATCCTATTAAATCCTAAAGAGGGATTCCATGGATAAAATGAAGGCATATTTCGACTTTGCAACCAATTCTGGGTGAAACCATAGCGCTGTGTGAATAATTCAAGTGGTGTACAAAAAACTCTCTCCTGTGAAAAAAGCAGCGGGACCAGAAGATGTTTTACACGTGAGAATAGAAACCTCCATGAAACCGACACCAGGATAAGGTTTTCCACATACGTTGACTTCCATGCGGACACGATGACCACAAGCGCCTATAAATAGAAGGTCACCCAATCCCTTTATGGGGGATGAAGAATCTGAACCATCTCCTCTGCATGGAATTATCATCTTCCACACATAAAAGATGACTTTCAGGTACAATATTTTCTGCGATAGGTGTCTCGAGGGTCCGCCTTCCCGTGGGACTTGTAATGTTTTACCCTCGTCCAATTCCCCACATACTGGACATAATGCATGGAAACCCATCCCCTTGTGCACCAAAACTCAGCCCCCATTGCACAAAAACATCCTCTGTTGCACCCACACCTTCCCTTCCTCCCACTAGTCCTTTTACAGGTAGCTATTCCAGTTACGAACCTATTGCGCAAAAACCTCCTCTTTTGCTCGCAAACCTTCCTGTCTTCTCATCCAGGCCTTTTCTGTGCATCAGATTCTTTTTCATGCAACCATCCCTCCTTGTGTGTACTCTTTCGCATGTGTTCAATGCCCCTCTTCCAGGCATCATCTTTAGGTTCTTCCTATGCCCAAAACATCTATGTTAGACACCCTTCTATCATATGTCTCTCTATACTCCTATAAAGTAACTTGAAAGTCCCGTGGGTGGTGCTTCTTGTTGCGTTGCTTCACTTCACACTACTTTGCATAGGCACGCTAATGGCTATTGCTTTTTCGCATATCAATGCTAACGTGGTCCCCTCAATGGATCACTCTACTACCCCCCCAAACCCACATCATTACTGATTCCTTCCCTTTCCAAAGGGTGGGAGGGTATCAGTCATGTAAGTCCTAGGGGGTGCCAAATGAACTCACCTCGTCCAATCTCCATGACGTTAAACTACCGAGCTCCAACATCCTCAACACATGATGTTAAACTGCGACCTCACCCCATGAAATTTATATGGGGTTCCCCATCTCGGACATTCTCTACACCCACTAATCTCTACAAGAGTTAAATCGTCGTCACATGGAATGAGAACATCTTTAGTGGAGCGGTGCCTGTCTGCGTAAAAGGGAAACCATCTTGGTGTAATCCCTAAGCCTTTCTTGCAGAAGTTAGTACCCTTACTCCTCCTTTCATCTTCATTTCCAAAGACCAAAAGGGTAGGGGGGATGTGCACCATAACCCTCTTCTCTTCATGGAAAAGCCCACTCCTATTTGTCTTTGTCACCACCAGGACTCTATCATGGAGTAAGTACCAATCTCTATCTCTTTTGGCCGTTAACCACGCATAACCCCTTGTTTCCACATGGGGCTGCTGAACACGTCTACATCCCACTCCACATTCCATATAAGAACCTTTCGCAACATGATCATCCTGTCTTTAATGTCTCTTATTTATCAATTGAGCATGTCTCAAGTGGGATTAAAGTAAGCATCGACCATGACATCCTCTCTCGATATCCTAGAGTGTAATCCCAACAAAAATTCTGAACAATGAGGACTTTGATCCTTGCCAAGGCAAGATACATAAGATGCCTCACTGGTTCAATCCCACAACCATCAGTCCCGACTCCCTTCATTCCAGTTCACCCAACAATACTAAACTACGTGGACTTTGTTCATTTCCAATGCAAGGTACGCAGGACACCTCCCTGGTGTTAGAGCCCCACAACCATTGGTCCTGACCCCTTGACATCGGTTCACCAAAACCTCATTCTAAACTATGTGTAATTTGATCCTAGTATCCTAGGCAAGGTACGTAGGATGCCTCCCCGACGTTCAAGCCCATCAACCATTGGTCTCGACCCCCTTCATGTCGGTCCACCTACACCATTCCGAACAACATGGACTTTAATCCATCACAAGGTAATGTATGTAGGATGCCTCCCTGAGGTTCAATCCAAACAACCATTGGTCCCGAACCCTTCATGTCAGTTCAACAGCACCTCATTCTACACTATATGGAAATTGATCCTTGTCTCCTAGGTAAGGTACATGGGATGCCTCCCTGAGGGTCAATCCCAACAACCATTGGTCCTGACCACCTTTACATCAGTCCACTTGAACCATTCCGAACTACGTGGACTTTAATCCTTGCCCAGCCACGATACGCATGAGGCCTCATTGAGGTTCATTCACAACCTGCAGTTGTTCTAACCCCCTTCATGTTAGTTCAACATCATCCTTTATGATGTAAAACTACATGCCCCCTTTTCATCCCACACGACATTAAACAATACCTATTCAAATTATGTAGGATTTGATCCCTGTCTCCTAAGAACGGTATGTAGGTAGACTCCATGATGTTCAACCCCATCCCGTAGTAAGCCATTATGACCCCTTCCAGTGGTATTCCAATGTGACCCTATCCATCAAGAGTCCATTGTTACCCTGTCTAGTGATAAGACGTTGTGACACTATCCAATGACAAGCCATTGTGCCCGCATCCAGCTGTAATCCATTGTGACCCATCCAATAGTAAGATAGTGTGACCCCATCCAATGGTATGATGTTGTAGTCCCCTCTATTGGGAACTACATTTCTGGTGTTCCCCTTTGGCTTCTGACCAACTATCGGGCATCTAACCGCACATATGCTCCAGCATGTCTTCAGGTCATTGTCCTCCTCGCACACCCTGATTTTATACCCCAACCCAAAGGTCAAGCATCCTCTAGGGCCCATCCATGCACCCATCTATTTAGGGATTTTCTTCAGGTGTCCCATCACATGCCGAATTACATGGACTTTGATTCCCAGAAATAAGGATACATAGGAAGTCTCTATAAGGCTCAAGACCAACATCACTAACGTCCTCACATCAGTTCCATCTGATTCTTCATCTACTCTCAACCATCAATCACCTATACTAATTCTAACCCGAGCTTCCATGTCTTAATGGGATCATTCCAAAGCATTTCCCATTCCCTCTATTAGCAATCAGGTAACTATCCATGCGTAAGATCCAATATCTATGCTCTCTCTTGAGGTTTCTCCCCTCTGATCCACTATCTCTAGTGTTCTAATTAGTTCAATTTGTCTCCTCTAGACAATAATCGTGTGTCATACCCTATGTTAAACATTGATAGATGAGGAAAACATTAGATACATTCAAATGTCTTACAATTCCCCGTATTTGACATGGGATGCCTTGGGATACCACACCCTCAAGAAGCCCAATCATAAATAGAAGATAACCAGACACGCTAGTGTTTAAGTGTCCAGACATGCCTGATATGTCCAATGTGACTACTCCCCTGACAAAAGGTCACTGCACTGACCGAACCCCCTAGAATGTCCTGACAGAAGCAGCATAATTAATAGGCATCCATGTAGACATTGCACTAGGTAGAGTTTCACGAACAACGTCTTATGTCAATGAGGGAGACCCAGACTAGGCAATGAGTTCCATGGAGGAATCCAAAGATGGAAGATATGACATCCCATCATCCCATTTAGACCAAGAAGAAAAATTTCCTGAATAAGAGACATATGCCACCCACCATTGGAAAGCGGGAATGTAGGGCAATAGTCAGTGCGAACTCTTCCCCACAGACAGACGTGCGTGCGCACCCCAACGAAATCGTCAGAAACATATATTCTACAAATTTGATATTAAATTTCATGAATATCTTCATATTCATGTTTTTAAGGTTTTATTAGATTTTATTTATTTTTTGGGAATATGATTGGAATTTCTACCAAAATGTCAAGGGTTTATTTCACAAACTCATCATTATTCAGGATTGTTAATGTTTACTTCTAAGCTGGGTGAATTATATAATAATTCTATAGTAAAAAAATTATAATTTATTATAATATAGTTATTTATATAAATTAATATTTTTAATATTAATTATTTTATCGTTGTGTACTCAATACACCAAAATCATTTTTGGTTGGGATGAAAATATATTTTTTCAACTCTGTCTGGTATCTTTTTATTCTATGTCCATATTCCACATAAAATGTATGAAATAATTTTGTTTTTATTATCGAAATGATTTATTAAATAAAATTTTAAATATTTTTGAGGTTTTAAAAAATTCGATTAAAAAATTTTCTTCTCATTGCATAAATGTTGTACATTATTAATTTTCGTCAAAAATTGTGAAAGGGATAATTTTGTAACTCTTAAGGATCAAAATAATTTCCCACTACAATAAATCATTAATTAATTAAATACCATATGTAATATTTATAATATTAATTTCTTCGAAACTATTTTTCAATACTATATTTAATTTTTTTAAATTGAGAATTAAATGCTAAAACGGTATTTTCCTCAACAAATTATTTTTTTTATTTAATTAAATAATTTTTATACATGTCTATATACTTTGTTGAATCATATGATTTAATAAGTATATAATATAAAGATACCATAAACTATATTATTATTTATGTTTTTACAATATATTTACATTTGTATTTATTAACATTACAATTCATATTTATTAAAATATGGGAAAATTGATAATTTTTATGGGTTTTGATTATATTGTATTGTTTATTAAAAAAAATTCATTTGAATTATTATGTGATGAGTGTTGCTAAGAATTTTATACTTCTATGATGAATCATTAGGTCCTATTAGACAAAATATTTTGGTAATTTTTTTAGGGCCTTATCCATTTCTGTAGATATCTTGACATGATTCATGATGATACTTTAGTTGTCTTAGCACAAGGCCTCAATGTTTTTTTTCAGATGTCTGAAATTATGAATTCCTATAATTTGAAATCATTTATAGATGTTCTTATTACTATTTTAATATTTATGACATCAATTGACTAGTTTCAATACCATGTGATTATTTATATTGAATTATTTGATAAATAATTATTCATTCCATATCATTCTTAATTCCCATTATATTGATTAAATGATATGTGTTTTCAATTATTCACTTTTCCATATTTATTAAATCTATTTTTTGTATGATATATTTCAATCTACACAACCCATACTGAGAAAATGATCTCACCCTTTCATTTATTTTTTCTTTCCCCATGATACTAGGAAGTGTACAATTATTTGCATAAAAGGATATTCTAGAGAGAATAATATTCTCTCAAAGAAAATATTTTTTCTTTTGTTTTCATGAATTTATTTGTGATTTTAATATGTATTAAATTTTCCAATACTAAAAAACTATTTGGTCATTCGAGATGTGATTCCTTGTATCCAGTGATAACGTAATAATGTAACCATTGAATCTAGGATAATAGATATGGGGTCTCCACATCTTCAATTATTTTTCATATACAAGAATATAGTCTATAAGTACTACCACAAACTAATCAAGCTAATATATAAAGACCCAATTCATTTAATACATAAATATAGTGGGAGAATTATAATGAAAAAAAATTCATCACAACAAATTAATATTGTCTATACCTTGTACTGATGGTCATTTTGGGTATGTCTTTACTTTATACTGTCAATAGTTAATATCCATATCAAAAAAAATATACAAAAAAATATCTATCACCTTATAATTTTTTAATAATAATCAATATGATTTAGCGGAAACATACTCATTATTATAATTTTTTTCAATTAATATGAATCAATATAGAGTCCAATTGATCCATATTTATTCATATAAAAAGAACAAGTTGTTTCCAAGGATCACACTAGGTAGAATGAATCCCTTTTCGTGTTTCCCTTATATTTTCTAGTCAAATTCCCACATCTCAATTAAGTCCACACTATATAGACTCTATGATGTTGGACTTGATAAATGTATTAATTTATATTGAAATAATGAACATTATAATTGGGTGGAAGACTAGGTAAATCATTTGGAAATTTATCAATAAACTTCAAAACAATATGAATATATTTGAGGTTGATTTCATCTCTAATTATATTAGTTAAATAACTATGTTGTATAAAAACAAGGCCCACTCAACAGATGAATCATCAATCATTTGATAATATTTATCATCACACTAATAGAAGATCAATGGTAGTTTCAAGATATAAAACATGAATTTCATTTAATAGTAAATTTATATTGTATTTATGTATATAAATCCAATTAATTCTTAATATTACATCAAATTTAACAAGATAATGAATAATAATATTTTCATGAAGCACATTCCCATAATCATCAATCATATAATTATTATAAAACTGATAAGGGATCAGTGTACAATTAAGGTTTTCCACTAATAATTCAAAATATAATATTTGAGGGGGTATTGTGAAAAGGATAAAAAATATTTTAGATATAAAATATATCATAGATCAATAATAAAATATGTCATTGGGAGTTTTAGAGTGGATGGATATAGTACCTTTCACCACTTCATTAATATTACCCTCATGGAAAATAATGATAGATTGATATTTTTATTTTTCTCCTGGTATAATTGGATGTTCAAATAAATCAATATCATTGTACATAATATTTGAACCTTGGTTAGAATAATGAATATATTCATTATATTTGAAACACAAGAGTGTGAGTATTTATTTCTCTCTATCCTTATCTAAAGTATTCTTACTATTACATCATCATCCAACAAACAGATTACCTTCCTTTCCATACAATAAAATTTACTTGTTCTCTTATGAAAATTTCCTCCTTGATTCCTTCCACATGTTTAGAATAAGAGAAACATCGTTATCTTCTCTCTATGATTTTTAACATTTTCATTGAATTAAGTCTTTATTCTCTTATAAAACCCATCACCTTTAGGGGTAACTACAATATCCATCTCCACTTTGGTAGAATGTTAAAAAATTTCTTCATTGATAGTATTATATCTTATAGATAATTCCATTAAAATAATTTCTTTTGAGAAACATTAGAATCGGTCAATCATATATTTGGATTAGATGATAATTCCATAAACACACCTCACATGTATTGTAATGTTTTCCTCATTCATACTAATATATTCATCATCCATCTATATTAGCTGAAGTAATATCTTCAACAATTCCATATGAATAATAATAAGAATGTTAATTTTTGAAAAGAAATTCTAAAACTTATCCAGCCCTATTTATATATTTTATCCAGGGTTCCTGATGTTCCTCATAAGAGTCCACCATTTTTCTAATTCACCTAATAAATGATAATCAACAAAAATGAAATAAAAATTTCCCAACCACTGGATAATGAAAAATATATTATCAGTGGAATTATTCTATTTATTAATAAGTATTGGATCATCATACACAATAATATAATTTGGATGCTTCTTCCTGGAGGACTCAAGAAAATGTAGTTCATTTATTTTCTAATTTAGAAGCTCGACATGATTGGTAGACTACTAAAGTTATATCAAATTTAAAATACGACTTTTATTTCATTATCCCAAATAAGTTTTTTCATAGGTGTAATATTGCTTCATTTTATATTGCATTCAGTTTTAATATGATTCATTTGAGATCCATTGATTTTCTAAAAGAAAAAATAATAGTATGAGATATAAAAATCATAGTGGGAAACAATATTTTCTAGAAAAATAATTTATAGGAAATCAAAATCACGAATCTTTCATCTCAATATATCACAGAATAAGTTTTCCATAGGTCATCCATGATAATAATATTTTTATGTACCTTCTAATTTTATACATTGAAAATGAGAATTATCCTATGTATATCTCTCGATATGTTTAACTAGGTGTGTAGTAAGGGAACAATCAACATTCCCTAGAATGATGGTCAATTTAGACTTTACCAATTCATTTCTGGGTTACTACCCCTATTTTCAAATAATCTAGAACTATATCCATTTATATTATATTTACAGGTGTGTAATGTTAAGAAGAAAATGTAATCACTTCCATACAAAAATTTTGGGATGTTATCATTTACATAGATATATCCCAATGATTTTCACAATTTATTTCTAACATTAATTTCTAATGATTTAGTAAACATTTCCAATGATAAAAACTATAGTGAACAAAATTTTATATATCAAATTATTACATCAAAATTGAATAATAATAACTATATTTTATAAATACTAACATATGGACCATAAAGAATTAGTATATTTATATATTAAATACACAATCTTATATTTTAATAATATATATTAAATATATCCCACAATGATTTTCCAACATAGAACACTTGATTGACATACCCTACTAAAAACCTTTCTGCATAACCCGTTGAAAGGAATATTATGAAATTATGATCTTAGATGGCGAGAAATGGTAAAAATGGGAGAAATCAATTATCCCTTTGGTATAAATTGATAATTAGTGTATGAGGACCTGAGATAAATATTGGAATACCACACCATTCATCTGATAGATCAAACTAATGAATCACAATATAATGGATTGTAGTTCATAAGAAAATAATCATAAATTAATCAAAGGTCATTAGAAATAATATCATATCAATGGAATAATACCTAAGGATATGGAATAAAAATATGATTAAAAAATAATTTCATTAGTAGTAAAGTCTCACTACTAATAAATTCATAATGGATTGAGTTCTCTCCCCAAACCATCAAATCCTAAGACAAGGTTCACTCCCAGGACTATCACAGTGGAAAGAGTTTCTTACTTAATTGGGTTTACTCCCCATTATTATTATTATTATCTCATGAGATATAAATATTAACCTAATTCATTAGAGTTATATATAACTATTATCCCACTAGTTATAAAATGAAATTCTATAATATATTTCCCATAATATTAGAAAATATTTAACATTTCATAAATCCTGGAAATAAAAAATTATTCATAATAATTTAAACATTTTATCATAACATAGAATAATGAAACTAGTATAGGATTCATAAAAATCTCATCATCATAATCATAAAGTATCAAGAATGAGAATAACAATGGTATCCTATGTTAATATCTCTAATAGATAACACCAATAAAAAAATTGATGTAACCATAAATTAAATTTCCCTTAAAAAATCACATGGAATCTTTTTGTGTGTAAAATATAATTTTCATCTTATTATCACTTCATTAGAATCTAAAAATTTCAATATAGTGTGAAAAATATTCATTTCCTAAAAACCATGTAATAATGTACAAGATGATTAAAATAAATTAGTGGTTAAGATTATGGGAAATTCAAATCATGTAGTATATGTTAAAACAAAAATTTCATTCATATATTTGGTAAAAATATAAAATTAACACATTTTAAAATTGAAAGAGAATGATTTTAATTAATTTTTTAATAAATAAATTATGGATATAATTGAATATAAACTAAAAATAAAATAATAGTAAAAAAATTATATAAATAATGTTTTTTAAATATATATATGAGAGAAAAAATTATTTTAATTGTAGCGATAAATAATGTTGATTGTTTCATGAAAATATTATTTTGGTATCTCGAATTCATAAGGAGGGATAAATGAAAGGAACATGTGTAATATAAAAAAATAACTAGTGAATAAAAAATTTAATATGATTTTTGATAGGATGATAATAAAATTACATTATTGTAAAATTTATTCATAAACAACCCCATAACACAATGTGATTTTAACATAATTCTCCTACATTAAATTTGAATTTCAAAATATGGGATATTTTCAAATGTATAATAAATTAATATTTTTGTAATATTTTTTTAAAATAATCTTCATATATATAATATATTATATCATTTAAACACCCATATATTTATAATTTCAAATTAAAATTGTCGTTCCATGGTGTGATCTGTTTATTTTTTCCTGAGAATTTTGGTTTTGTAGTTTTGTTACTTATACTTTATCAAGGATCCATCATCTAAATAATTTTTATCCTGAAATATGCATCTCAAATATTTATTATATACATATTTATAGTCATTTATGAAAGGTATAGATAGTATAATGAATTACATCATTCATGGAGATGGTAGCCCATATGTACATAAGAGTACTATTTTAATTTTATAAAATAGAATTAAAGAATGATAATAAATAATTCAAATTTACATAATAATTAGTGTATCTTATATATCATAGATAATCCTTAATTCCATATTTATAACCTTCTATGTGAAATGGTGATGGAAAACAATTTACACCACTACAAGGGGTCGGTAAGCTATAAGTTCTCATGAGTGATATTTCATTTTTTATAGGTTGGAAATGATGTTGAAATGGGTTATTAAATAAATCATAATTACATATATGTATATTTATGATACTGAAATCATTATTTTTTAATATAAACCATTGATTTTGAGGAATAATTAGAAGAAATAAAACTGAAAGTACTCGATTTTGAGTTATATCTCATCATAGATAAGACTCACTTGTCTTACACCGTAAGCTGAAAAGGTTGATTATTTTTGATAAAAAAAGATATATATTTGGGTGAAGGGAGGTAATATTGTTTTATGGTTTGGATAGACTTGGCTTAATGAATCAAATTTTTTGAAGAAGATAAGAGAAGATGGTTCATTTTCTAAGTGAGGGGAGGGACACTCTTCAAATTATATAAAGTATTATACTATTATAACATAATATTCATGCTTAAATGATTAAACCATAGTTTAAAAAAAGATAATATAGGATGGAGTTTTATTCATCACATCCAATTTATAAAAGGTTTAGTTTCTATTTTAAAAATTTTCTCTCTATTTTAACCATGTTAACCCTTTGATAAAAACTCTAATATCTAAGTTTTCTACTATTTAAGGATTAAGAATGTTACCATAAAAATAAAATATAACCATAAATGGATCATGTTTTGTATTTTTTCCAATATCCCATTCAATTGAATTTTGATAATTTTTTAAATTTTTAATTATTTAATTAAATATTGATTAATATAATTAATCAATAACATTTTTGTAGAACTGTTAATTAACATTTACAATAAATTTATCATGAATGTTATGATATTTTAATATAAACCTTTAAAACATCCCAATAATGGTATGTCTATCTAAAAAATTCATGGAATACAATAAATCATCAAACTTTTATTAATTTTATTTTTTAATTCATATATTTTATTTGTGTACTAATTTAATAATTACAGTGTCAGTGTTGAGTATGAATTAAATTATTTATTAAATAACTAATAATTAAAAGTAAATAAATTTTAAAATGAAGAATAATTTATATTACAAATGGTTAACTATAATATAACATATACTATTTTTTATTATTTGAAAATTCTATAGTTAATAAATTCAAGAGAATGATGTATTTTATTTTATATTTTATTAAATTAATATAAAGGTCATAATATAATAATAATGGTTCCATGTGGATATATATTCAATAAATGGGTTGAAATGTTCAAACTACACTCATCTAATATGAAAATAGAATGTGTTAATGGAATTTTATAACCTTATCCAAACGTTTTAAATTATTTGACTGATTTACCCTTATTGAGATGAAAAATATTTACTAATGTTCTAATTTATAATGAAAAAAATAAATGGGTAATTTTTGAAAATTTTCACCCCGTGATTAAAAATATAGAATCTATTTTACAATAATAAATTCATATAAGTATTATAATTTAATTTAATATTACTATAAAGAACCTACATTTTCTTACAGGACTATAACATCTTTTTATTGATAAACAACACAATCATTATACATTAAAGAATAGAAATTCTTAGTATCATTGGAAAATTAAGAAAATTAATCACTTATAGGTAATAAATCATAATAATTTATTGCAAACATTATTCATTATCCGATTAAAATACCACATTATCCTTAATACACTTATTAAAATGTTGATATACATTAATGAATGGTAAGAGAAAAATACTGAGTAAGAGGTGGAATAATGTACACGAATTAATATATCATGGGTGAGAATATTCATCATCTTTGAATCATGATCATAAGATAATTTTATTAATCAGTATAGATATATTTTATAATTGAATAGAATATATAAATTCATAAAAATGAAACAATATGTCATAGTGGTCAAATACCACACATAGTTGTGAAAAAATTTGGTATCATGTTCACATATAACATATTTTCATAATCATAAAATCATCATTGTGTAAAAAGAATATTTTTATATATAAAACACATTATATCATGATATACATCACATCACCTAATTAATTGGAGGGAAATGTAATTTTGGGCCCACACATGGCATCATAATATTTATATAATCATGCATTCCACATAGAACGTATAGCAAACATATTAATGAAATATAGAATTGAAAGGAATGTGTTTCTTAAGGATTTCATAAAGAAAACACTCTTGAATAAACTATTTGGTTCTTAAATGAATAATGGAAATCATAATTGGTATAAGAATCATTATTCTAGAAGAAAAAGAATACAACTAAAGAGGGGTCCAATATATTTTTTTGAAAGAAATTTATTTTTGGAAAATCATTGAATTTTTCTTGAAAATAAATGACTAAACTTTAATATCCTTAAAAATAAAATGGAAAAATAGTGAAATGTTGTTTATATATTATTTGAGAAATATACTTATAGAATATTTTAGGATATAGTGATATCATATAAAAAGGATTGGGGCCCAACAATCCCCTTACCATAAATTCCACATTATTTCATCACTATGTTTTATCCTAGATAATATTTATAGGATTATTATAAAATAGTTCAATATGTGAATTACATTGAATTGATCAACTATTTATCCATTATAATTATTAACTTTCATTTTATAATTTTTTATGTAAAAGATAATTTATTTGATATCTTGTTTTCATTAAATAATATAGTATTTACTATATAATCATAATTCTATAATGTTAAATGTCACATACCTTCTCTCTATAATGATCTTTGAAAAATGGGAGTATTACTCATGCATACATATGACCTATCGTCTCCATGACTGTAACATTGGTTCACTTTTCATATTAATATCTCATGATTTGTTTTAAAATTAAATTTTATGTATACATATAATAATTATTTCTTGATTATTATTCTAGATATATTTATATAATGATCCTTTTGACTATAGTTGAGATATGAATGCTGTTTTTCAAATAAAAATAGAAAATAATCCAAATTCCATACATAAACTTAATTGATTATATAGTTGTTTCCAATATTTAAATGATTGAAATAAATGTAATGATGGACATGAAAAAGTGTTTGATATAATAAAATAATTATTATAGTTTCATTATTCTGGATACTAAAAACACACCTGACAATTCAGACTCAAGGTAAGGGGTTGTAATCTCACTTTTTACATTTGTGAGATAAATGTCATATTCAAAACATACTTATTTTCCTAGTGTATATACTATATCTTTTGATATATTATATAATTAAATAAATTATATTCATGTTATTTAAATGTATCATTTAAGGATTATTAATTATTGGGTTTCCAAATCATATATTACTATAGTTGCAATGTATTTCATCTCAATCTCCTTTCATTGGGGTATTTATTGATGATATGCACCTTTATTATTATATATGGTGTATAAATACCCCAATTGTAATTAAATATCTATATATTATCTATTATCATTTTATTTATTGTTTTTTAAATGTTAATATTTCATGAGGGTTTTTATTTAATCATTCGATGTGGTATGGGACACATTGAATCTTTAATGATTTAATTTTGAAACATTTTCCTCCATTAAATATTATTGAAATTATATTACATATTAATTTATATTTATATAAAAAATATTATAATAGTAATTTTATCAATATTTTTGTATTTTATTTTACTAAAAGACTTCATTTTTTATTAGAAAAAAACCTCTCTTTAACTTTTTTGGGTGATTTGTTATAGAAAATGGGTTTTGAAAATATATTTATAATTTGAAAATAAATATTTTTTATATTTTAATTGAAAATGTAATTTATTAAGTGAAATTTTGAAAATTGAAATGATTTATGTGCTATAATTATATAATGGTACTTGGAAGTTTTATGGTTGGATCTGTGATTAAAAAATCATGGGTTATTCTGTGATAAACCAATCACGGGTGGGTCGGTGATAGCCATCCAATTCATTAGATAGTAATGTTAGCCATATGGATATCCAATTATAAAGAGTGAAATTTATGGATTTCAACCACATGTTTGTTCTATTTATAAGAGGGATAATTATAAAGATTTCCCAATAGACCATTTTATATTTTATATTATTGTTATGGGTTTTAAGTTTATACTTTGATTAAAAAAATAGTTATAAGATGATATTATTTTCAACGATTTATTAATTATTAATGGTGAAAAATAATACATTATGATAATGTTTTCAGGGGTTTAATTATTATAAATGATCTAATGGTTTGATTTCTTTTTGTATCCCTTAATAATGTTTTTATGCCCATACAATGATTTTTAATACTTTTCAAATGACGTAAGGAATAGTAATGTTCTGGAAGTATTCATGTTGAATGTAGTGGAGAGTACCATAAAATGGGTCATTATTTATTTTAATATATTTGAATTTTTGAAAAACTGTATACTATTTAGAAGTGTAAGCTTTTAATTTTAATGTTTTGTTATGTATGAGTTATGGAATTTTTTTTAAAACACTAAACATGAATATATTGTCAATGAAAAATATATTAAAATCATTTAAATAACTAAGGATTATTAAATGTTTTAATTATGAGGAATTATAAAAATTATTAACATATCATTATCCATATCGATTAGGAAATGAAAATAGTGTTTATGTGTACGTATTACCATCCTTCTCCACAAATAGTGTAGTTAATGTTTCTATATGAACTTTTAGGAATGTAACTAATCATGTATATATGGAAAAAATTTGAAATTTCTTTTATAATTGAAAATACGGTGATTATGGAACCATGATCAAAGTATAAGGACAAAAAACTATCAAACCAAAACAACCATGAAACTCAAAGCAAATATCACATAGAATTTTTTGTTTATAAATAAATTTTAATCAAATGGGTGATAAAAATGATATATTTAAATAATCTGAGATATGATATTTAGGAGTATGGTTGTGTAACAGATTTATAACAAATATTTATTTTTTATACATGATATTTGAATTCCTATGATTTTAATCAGACCTAAGGTAAGTGATTTGTATTCTCTCTTTTATTTCAAAGAAATATATTTCAAATTCACCACTTGTATATTTTGTGTGTTGTATCTACTGATCTATTGAAATTTAATGTCATTTATATAACAATATAAATAATATTTTGTCTTTCATTTGATTAGTATTCTTTAATGTGTCTTAGAATTCAAATTTTTTTAATGTGGTAAGAAATTTTCATCACAATTTTATTTCTATTGGACACAGTCTATATTAACTACTTGATTATTTTCTATAGTGTATATAATACCTATAAATGTATATTAGGATTAATCATATAAATTTTAGTTCGATTAAGATATTCATACATGGTTCAATCATTAATGAGTATTATAGTTTAAAATATACTAAAGTGGTAATGGATTTAAGTTACAAATTCACTGTTTATTAGGGTGGTTAATTTTTTAGTTTATAATGATGAAATATTATGTTCTATCTATAAATAAAGTCATTATTTTTATTCTACATGTTGGTTTTTTTATAATACACATTTTTTCATTTTTTATCTTAATACCTAAAGATAACAAAAATATGTGTTTTAAAAAGAAATGGACTTTATTTTTCTCTTTGAACAAATTGTTTTCTTCCATATCAATGCCGTGATAAATTCTTTTAATGACAATTTTTTTTATTCTATTACGATTTTTTAATGTAATGTTTACCCATTCCTATCTTTCTAGTAATTGTTTTATAATTATTTGTTATCCTTTTTTGGAAGAAGCGAGTTGTTGAATTTTTCTACCAAAGTGTGAACATAATGTTTTATTTTAAAATATATGACATGAATGAAATTTCCCATATCATGACTGATCAATTATTTAGATATTCCATTATAATTTACAAGGATATTTTCAAATACAATAATTTTATTATAATTAGGAAATTATTTATTTTTTAAAATTGTTATTTCAAAGTGGAATGCATATTTTCTTGAAGAAATGTTATATGGGATATTTGAATATCATTATCCTCATAAAAATACATCCTTTGATGTTATATAATTTTGAATTGCGATATAATACAATGAAACCATCTTTATTCCTTTTATAGATGGTAAATGTTTAGTTTGACATGATTTTTGTAAAATCCATTTTCATGGGTTATGGTATGATTAAATACTTATGAAACCAATTTCTTGTCCATGGGGTATCTAATGATTAAATTTCAATGAAACCCATTTTTATTCATTGGTTTAAATAGGTTAATGTTTTTATAATTCTATAGAACACACATATATATGGTTTCTATTATTTGATGGTTATTTTATTAAATCCATGTTATGTGGTCATGATATAAATCAAAAGGTGGTGATTTTATAATTAATAATGGTGGTCACAATATAAAAAAGTAATGGTAGGACTTATATATCCAAAACATTCAGTGTGTAATGTTATTAATCTAATGGGATAACTTATGGAATAATTTGAATATGCTTGAAACAATTCAAGAAAAAAGATGTTGTGCATGATCCATTATAGGATACACATTGATGTGCTTGATATATTATGGGAAATAGATATTGAGGCATGATCCATTATGATTTTATGCAGTAGGTAGTCAACCATGACTTAGTTAATGGTTTATCTACTTCTAATGGAACCAAACTTCTATGAAATTAATATAGGGTTCATGTTTTATTTATGATGTTTTATCACTCATATGAATATATAAATTTGAAATGAAAAATAATTATTCAATGAATCATGTTTATTAATTTTGGTAGATCGGGTAAAAAAAGTTGTAAGTTTTTTGATAGCCTCAAACCATTATGATTATCATATTAATTAATATTTTCAATGATTAATACCATCTATTTTTAACATTACTGAGCATCATATCTCAACATTTTTTAAAATTATTTCCCATGTTTAGGAAGAAATTTTTTAAATAGGGTTGTTCTATAATGATTACTAAATGGAAAGTTCATTATGGAAGATGATGATGATATATCATTTTATTAGAATATTGTATATCCAGTCTCTAATGATGCTAAAACATTCAATTTCATATGTAAATGATTGTGAATTCTATTTAATATTGGTCTAAAAGATGTCAAATTAGTGTTTGAATGTACTGAACAATTAAAATGCCCGAACTGAAAATGGTTTTTAAAAGAAAATTGTATTTTGACATTCAAAAGTGCATATCATGTGAGTATAAAAGATTTTATCAAAAAATATTACGATGAATATTGCCTGAATAATATTTTTTTATTCAATAAATGGTACTTAAGAATTATATATGAGAATAAACTTAACCCAATATAGATAATATAATGGTTTGATCCATATTATTGATCATGGGTGAGTACAATAGAGATTATACAATGTTTGAGCCCCATTATAGTACTCGATTTAATTTGGTAAAGGAACTAAGCTAACTAATTAGATAACTACTCGGAAATAATCGGAATATATCACAATTTATATTCCATGTATAACTGTAATGGGATTTTGAAGTGTAAATACACCAGTTATTCTAAGTATTTCAAGTGTAATATGTGATAGTTACTGAAATTATTCAAGTTCAACTACTATGGTTACTCTATTTATAACCATTATGGTTATTCAATTTATGAATATGAGGGTCACTCTATATGTAAGATTGAAATGAAAATTATGCCCTGTCTTTCTTATATTTTTTTATCTGTACATGATTGGGGTTTTAGAGGATTTAAATATGAAAACATTTGTTTGTGGATTTTAATATTAAAATATTTTCATGTATCCAATCAAATAATATTTAGAAAATGGTAATCATTATGGGTGTTTTCATGTTTTTTCCTTGACTAATAGATACATTCTTTCTATATACCATACTTTGATTTTTTACATTAAAATGTTTTAATAAAATCACTTGAATTTATGGATAAGAAGGATAAGAATGATGGAAATATGAATATTTTTATTATGTATCATTAAATTAAAATATGAATCTATTTATAATATTTTTTCTGAATTATTAGAAACTATATATAATATATAATTTTGTAATTTATGGTTTTATTATGTAATTATTATGACCTAACAATCTAATACTATATACTGAAATTATATTTTTGAATATATGAATGTAAATTCTTGTTTAATGTTACTATGATATGTATTTTTTTAGGGAAATATACTTATATTTGGTGTTAGAGAATTGTTTAGATAGAATTAGATTTTAGTATGTTATTTGAAGAGAAGTTAAATATTCCCTATAACGACAAATGATAGTATGTTAGAAAAAACAGTGGTTATTTTGGATAAATAATAAGAGTTGAAGAAACCATATATGAGTATTTATTAGTGTTTATCCTCCTCATAAGATAGTTTATTGCCGTTTTATTTATAAGGTCAATCTAAATTTATTATAGTTGTTATATGGGGAGATCTTGTAGGAAACTATGAATAAATGGATGAGAAGGAAAATTTGGTTGTTTTCTAAATGGGAAATTGATTGAAATGGGATCCCTTGTAAAATGTCTAGTGGTTATTCTTAATAATCAATCAAATGATATTTTTAAAAACATGAACCATGGTGGTTTTACATGGTCATAGAATAAGAGAGTAATGAAACTCTATGAAGGTTCAAGTGTAAAATATCATAAAGGATAAAATATTCAATTATTTATGTATTACAAATTTTGTAAGAAGAACCTAAGAAAAGATCTCAAGATAATGGGATGTTGGTGTATATTTGATAAAGTATGGAATAAATAATTAATCTTACCTGAAGAAGTTGATGCATTTAGGTATCACCATGAAGAGGAATAATGTTATTATGAAATAATCCATAGAATGTTTAATATTTAGAAACTATGAGATATATTCAAATTGATTTAAGGGGGTTATATTTCAATAATAATATTGGAAAGACCATAAGGATGATTGTTAGAAATATTTATTTCTATTATTTTTGAATATGAGGGAAAAATGACATATGGAAGGTACATATTAAATAATTTCCTTTGTTTTTATAATTTTTAATCTTAAGAAATAATTCATATTTTATTTATTGGTTGGAATTATTAAGTAATAATAGGGTAAAACATGGTTAATAATCAATATTTAATTAGTTTGATACATAAATTTAGGGACACAATAGTTATAATATAGTGATATATTTATGGTTGATCAAGGAAAAGAATTCATAGACCCCCCTTTTGAGGTTTTATGTGATGAGAATACATTGGGATACATTTATATACATTGAGTATTTGTAGAAATGTGTTTTATATGAAACACTTATGTGTAACAAGTGAAAATTTTATTCTAGGAAGAATACTAAGTTTATTGTGTGGACATATGTTTTATGGTTTTTCTAACATTGGGGGTTTGTATCATCATTGAAGATTATGGTTATTTTCGGTATTATCATAATGTTTTGGAAACTTTTATATGAAATATATTGGTATTTCTTTTGTAAAATGATAACTCATAGGCTAGGAGATAACATGCCGCTTCAGGAAAGGTTAGGTTTCTTGAACCCACTACTAAAAGATTATAAGTATGTAGTGCCTACCACTAGAGTATGTGATGTCTTGATCAGTATGATACAATTTAAAAAAAATATGTTAAATAATTAAAATATTTACTTGGGGAACATATTCCATATAATGTAGATAACCAAGGGATTGAAACATAATTCGGTGATAAATGATATTTCATAAGAAGATCTATATTTTGGGAGTGTTATATGATTAATGTAAATATTATATTATGGTATTTTAATTGAGTAATAATGCTTGAATTATATTTTTCAATAAATAATTTAATAAATGTGGCTTTTTTGAGATTTAGTTGGGCTATGGATATGATTACCATATATTAGAGATTACACAATTAGAAAATCACATTTTTTGGATGATACATTATCAGAATTTGATGTCATTTGGAAATAAATATAAAATTTATTTTGGATGAATATGTGTTCAAATAATTATGATCTTTGGGTTTCATTATAACTTTATAATATTTTTATGAACATTTATCATAGTAATTTTAATAATTATTTAATTTAAACATCATGTATTACAATTAAATTGTGGGAGTTTGAAGGATTATTTCCTTGTATAATGGTTTATTCATTGTTGTATTTATCATACCATGTCCAAAAAATTTTGGTTTTTGATTAATATTTAAAGGAATGGAGAATATTTTGTTATCACCTTTTATATTATTCAATTTCATAGAATTTAAATTTAGTTCATCATGAATGAAAATTTCATCTTGAATACTCATCATTGGTAGAAAAAATGTGATTGAGGTGGAAATTTATTAAAGGATAAAATTGTACATTCCAATTAGCCAAATTACCTTATTAATTTACTCCAGTTGGTAAATAAATTCATCAAATATATGTGAAATGATCTTAAAATATTTTACCCTATTATATTCATCTCTAATTAAACAATAGTCTCTTTACCCATTATATATTTATGATGGTTTGACAATTAACTTTCTCATGAACTTTATATCTATCAATCTCTTCCAATCCATGGAAAAAAAATTTATTCCAAGACCATTTTTCACTTTATACTTCTAATTTACTACACAGAAACCTAGTTATGTGTTATTCCACTTGACATTTTCACTCCCCCTTTTTTTCTCTCATCAAGTGGATGTTTTATTAAACCTTTTAATAGTGTGAGACTTCAAAAAAGAAAATTTTAAAAGTCAAGCCCTTGGTTTCTAAGCCTGAGGTCAAATCATGAATAAAAAAGTCATTAATGTGTGGGGGATTTAATATCCCAATATTTTAAAAGAATAAAATTATATTTGATAATATATATGACCCACAACACACATCGAAATCTAATAGAGAAATATTATTATTCAAATATTCCCATTGTAACATAGTCATTATATATGAGGGTATGAATAGGATTAAATAAATCTTCATATATATATATATATATGTATATATATATATATCTCTCTTATAATCACTACTAATGTATTAATTAATTTTTTGGATATATTCACAGATGTTTTAGTAAACCAATTTTATTCTTTAATCTTATGTTTTCTTGAAAAATGGTTTGTATTTTTTTATATGAAACAATAATAAAATTTATCTTTTTAAAATATATAATTTTTTTAACAAGTAATAAATTTTTTAAAATAATAAAATCAAAATTATGGTATGATTATAATTTTATATATTTCTGAAATGATTTATTTTTCAATAAATATTGAGAAACTCTAATTTTTATTGATAAATGTTTTTTCATGTAATAAATTTATCTTGTAAAATTCTGTTTATAAATATTTTTTACCTTTCATTTATTCCATATAATTTTAATCAAATGAATTATGTTGTTTTAAAATAATTATAAACTTGAATTTAGAATATATACATTATATAAATATAAAGGAAACATTTCTTAGATTCCATTTTTTCATCACATTTTTCTTGTTTAATTTTAAATTCAATTATGATACATCTGTATCATCAATTTTAAAAAATTTATTCAATATTTATAATAAATAAGTACATATTTTTTAAATATTTTCCTTTATTTTTTATCAATATGAATTGTATCCGTAATAATTTTTTTACCATGATAAAGGGTAAATAATTTAATTGAAGATATAATATAAAAATATATAGATAATAACATGACCCAAAAATTTTCTTGATTTTATTTTATGACTTAATTTCATAAATAATAATCCATTATTCATTTATATAAGTGTTTATAAACATTCGGATGTGACTAATACCTTTAAAATATTTTATATATAGAAAAGACAAAACTGTCATACTCTTTTTTTAATAAAACATTTTTTATCATGGGACTAAATAGTCTACATTATCATTAATTTGAAATCTAAATGATTGATCTTATTCATGGAAATTTATTTATAATTTTTAGTTAATAAATAAGTACCATAAATTCTTATGCAAAGATGATGTGGTAATTGTTTAATTGATTGAAAAATAAAATAAATAATGTTGATAATATTAAAAGTAATAAAAAGAGGTTGTACGAAGAACAGATATAGATCACATCTGATAATTTTGTATCATTTCTTCTTAAAACTCATAAAAATGATATAGATAAATATTTTGAAATTAAAACTATTATATAAAATTTTATAGTATTTGATTATGTTGTTGTTATAGACAATAACCATCTAAAACCTTCATAAAATGTGAAATGAATTCATCGTCTCTGTGTACGGTGGACTTATACCTCTCGAACCCATATAATTTGTTTTCCATAACCACCTCTGCTAGATTTTTATAAAGATGGAATTACTATTGTAATATGATATTCATGAAATATATATCATTAATAAAAGATAATATATCATTTATTGTATTTATTTTCCATTCACTAAAAAAATAAAATATCATTTCTGCGTATATTTAGACAACCACCTCTATTAAGTGATGCGACTCGATTTTCATCACCAAATCATATGGATGAAACATATAAGTTTATTTCCATATTTAAATTTTAATTTTATGATATAAAGAAAAAAGTTCAAATATAAATTAATTAATTTCTCCCATTCAATAATGATCATTGAAAATGGAATTGTTAATTATGTGTACGTTCGACCTAATATCATCGTGACTGTAATGTATTTCATCATTTATATCCATATTTCATGATTAGTTGTAAAAGTTTAAATAATTTATAAAAATGATAAATATTTCATGAATATTGGTCTATATATGATGTAATAATGATCACTTTTACCATAGTCAGTCCAATAGAGTCATTTTGGACTTATGAGCCGAATAACATCAAAATGCTAGTTGTGAACTTAACCGATTGAGTAATTACATATAAAGTTTCAATAGATAACATAAAGTGAATAATAAACATTAATTTTTTTCTTATGGAATTTAATATTTTACATAACATTGATGTACTATAATAATATATATATATATATATATATGATCTGATTCTAACTTTGGATAAGTTATAATCTTTTAAAAATCCACTTTTAAATATTCCCTTAAACATTATTTCACTTATATCTATAATTTTATTTTTAGGAATTTTTTTATATGGATATAAAATATTTTGAAATTAAATTTTATTGATATTTGATTTTATTTAATAATTTTTCAAATGTAATATTTTATATAATTTTTATAATTTTACTATAAAAAGATAAAAATGGATTGGTCAATTTTTAGGTATATATTGAAAATAAATTTTCTTTCCACTAAAACCATTATTTTCTGTTTGGATTTCTATATATATTTCTTGTTTTATTTTATAGAAACATCTCTCACACATTTTTTCTATTTTCGTATTGAAAATTTGTCTTAAAAATGATAATTTGATATATAAATGTGTGCTGCATATAGTTTTAAAAGAGTTTTTGAAATCCTTTATGATGAAAAGTATAAGAATTAAATATATTAACCATTATATGGAACTTTTCCATTATATATGAGAAATATATGTGCCTGATAGTTATTATAAGATTGGTTATGACCCAATATAGCTCGTGGGTGAGCTCGGTATAGCTTATATGAAGTGTAATCACCATTATTGCTCTCCAATTCCTAGGGTAGAGGAACAAAGTTAAGAAATTAGATTTATCCAAAGTGATTATGGGAATATATTGTGATGGCCATTTCAAATATAATCATAATTGTCATTTCATGTGTACCTATAGTGATAACTAAAATCATTTAATGTAAAACTGCGATATTTAATACAAGAATACTAATATATATATAATGGTTACTAAAAGTATAACTATTATGGTTGTCATATGTGTAACCATGATTGTTACACTATATGTATGTGTGACATAAAAATAATTCCCCTTGTTTCCTATATATTTTATCTTTTATTTACATGTATTTTAACGTTATCCTTTACTATTTTTTGTGTTTTATTATGTGGAAATGATTTCCTTCATTTTCTCAAAGAGTATTGAGATAATTGTAATAATATATTAGATCTTCATGTTTCTCACTAGACTAAAGGGTTATTTATTTCTTATCCTTTATAGATATTTTCTGTTCTCAAACCATGTTAAAAAATGTTTTTCCACATGTATTTTATGATTTTTTCAAACACAGATTTCATCATAATGAATATTTTAAAGATGTTTCATGAAAATAAAATTTGTATCTTTTAAAGGAAATTATTATGAAGAAATATGACACTAAATAGATGTGTCCACATAGAAATTTATGGTTTTTTATATAAAATCTATTTCCAAAAACACTAGAAATACAAACCTTTGAGATATTAAGGAATTCGAGAAATATAATTATTTTTCAATTCATCTGGAATTTTTGATTTATATATTATGTTTTTATAATGATGGAACTGAAATAAGTTGGAAGGTATGATAACCTAATAGGGAATATTGGAACTAATAACCTATTTTGAAACAAATGGATATAAATTTTATGATAATGATTTCATTAATAATTTATTACACATAAGGTCATAGTTTCACATTTTATTTGAATATTATTTTATATATTATAATAGCTGATTTTTCATTACTATAGTTTATGGTGGTAAATATGAGGAAATCAAGACACTAACTAATTTTATAGCGAAGTTGAAGATTTACCTAATTAAATGCTTACCATAATGGGATCTTGAGTAAACAAAATCATGTGTGTACTTTGATAACAGAATAAAGTATGGAATAATATCATGAATCACCTAGAATGACCTCCTTTTATAGAGAAAGAGATGGTTTTGGTTGAGTCCTTTATAAGATAAGGGCCTCCTACTCTTTGTGGATCCTTTGATCCCCTAATTAGGGGTCAATGGTTTCACACCATTAAAATGATATTTTATTTCATATAATTTTCTAATATATATATATTTTTTATTCCCATCTATCACATAGTTGTAGATTCTAATCAGTAGTGTACACCGATATAGAAGCTGAATCCTAATAATGTAATGAAATCGATGAAATAGGATGGATTTATTATAAAGTCAATAAAATATTTTCTATAAACTATATATAATATAAAGGATTGGGAGTTTCTTCAACTATAGAAAACGGAATATGATTCTATCTTTTGATGTGAATAATGAATCACAAGGATCTCATGGTATGCCTCAATGTTTTTTATTTATAATTAATGTATGATCATCAACTTATTTATAGAATTAAATCCGCATATATGAAAATTATAGTTGATTCATGAATTTGAATGATATGAGGAGATTGATTGTTGATCCATTAATGTAGATATGGATACTTGTTATTATATTTGTGTACATAAAGTTGGGGATAAATTTTGGAAAGTGGAGTTAAATTCACGAGGATTGATATATAAATTCCATATAGGAAGAAAAATGAATTTCTAATGTTTCAAAAGTGTTGGAAGAGGCATCCCATAAACTATCTCTACAGATTTGGGATATAATTGAATTGTTGAATATAGGGGCATCTGGATAATTAATGTTGAATTGATATGAAGAATAACACTGATATTATGAAAGAAAATAGAGTATAATTTAATCATTATCTTATAGTCTAGTTATTTTTCTACAAGGGACATAAAAATTTTGTAATTCTTTTCCATAATCCAAGGGTTGTTGAATATAATCAATCCCAACAACCTCTAATGACAAGAGATAAATGGATTTTTCATGAATTAATACAATTGAGGTGTAAATTTATAATGAAGTAGTGAATTGTACACAAGTTATTCATTGAATAATGACGAATGGATTACATAACACTACTTTGACATATTCATTCATTTAAAGAATGTTTTTTTGAAATATTTAACCCCTACCTCAAAATATTGTTGTTGAGATACAAGTTGGTGAAAAATTGTTTACAATAATATTTCCCTAATAATATAACACCACCCAAGTTATTTTTAAACTAAACCTCATTGAAAATATTTTACTTGTTCACTGGAATTTTATGATATATTCATATTGGATTATATATCCTTCTATAAAATAACATCAATTGATGGGTGAGGGAAATAAACCATCACATCTTGGGTCACCCTCATATCATGCCTAAATATTAATAGGACGATGAAGAATCCTTGGAATATTCTTCTCATTAATTTATATTATTTATTTATGATAGGTTATATCTAGATCTAATTTTTGAGATAATGGGGTGAATAAATCTTGAAAACATGCACAATTTAATATACTATAATAATGTATTCACCAAACAGTTTTCTAGTCTACCTCAAAATCGAATATTTGAGTTCTTAATTGAACTTATACCAAGATCTATACCCATATCCTTCACTCTATAAGGAATATTTACAGTTTAATTTGATGAAATGTTGAGAAAATGACAATAGAATTTGGATAAAAGATTAATATATTACATAACCACACTATGGAGTGTGCCGGTTCACTTTGTCACTGAGAAGGATGAATCATTGTAGTCATTCATTGATAATCAGAAAACAAAAAAAACATGATAATGAAATATTATTCCCTATCATGGATTGAGGACATTTTTAATCAACTATATGTGTCCTTGTAATTCTCTATGTATGACATTTGGTCAGGATATCACTAATCAAAGGTGAATTGTACAAGTAATGAATATTATAAGTTCATTCTGACTCCCTTAAGACTCACTAAGGGTGTGAAGTATTTATAGAATTGAAATATATTATATTTATTAATTACCTAGAATTTTTTTTGTATTATTAACAGAGGAAATTTTAATAGGATCTAAATTTCATGAGGAACAAGAGTTTCATTAGTGTAATTCTCCAATGAATTTTAAAAATGAGAATTTATATGAACTTTACAATACATTTGATTTATGGATTTTTAATGTATCATTATTGGGTAATTATATCACAAAAAAGATATCTATCCATCTGTTAAATAAAAAGGATATTTACTTTTAATTACATGATGTTTTTTATATATTTATCATCGATCAAATTTATTTCATACCTTTCATGATTTGAAAACAAGAGTCTAAATGATATCTATTATAGTATATCATCATAAAATATCCATTAAATTTATGAAATGAATATTAATTTAAAAATTTTGTAGTAATTTAAGAAAAAATATTTTAGATAAAGAATATATATTGATAAATTATTGAAAAATCTTTAGTAAAGTAAATATGTTGTTCAAAAATACATTTTCCCTCATGAAAATTTTTTCTACCTATTTTTGTGATGAGATAATCAAATTAATTCCTAAAACTGTTAGAAAATTAGTTTTTACCATTATGTTTATAATCCAAATGTTTAAAATATAATAGAGTGTAATTTTTAGAAACTTTTGACAATATAGATTTTTAAATCATTAAAAGAAGATAGTTATTTTTTTTTGAAAACTACCTTTTAGTTTGAAGATTTTACAATGTTAATTTTTTTTAAAAAATATTTTGAAGTAAACATTTGTTTAATTATATAGTTCTTTATCTTAGTAATATTATTATAATTAATATTTATTTTGTATATAATCATATTGTACTTGAGAAATTTTTTTTTGGAAAACTAATTGCTACCACCTTTTATGGGATTAATATTAGATTAATTTCCCCCAATTCAATGAAGTAAATTTAATAAAATAGAAACCAAATTAGGAATAATAATTTCTAAAACTAGATAATGAGACCACATTCATTTGTGGTTATAATGAATTATAGAAATAGAAAAAAATTTTCACTTTAGTTATGGTTAAAATTGATTTCTAATAGCTAATCCAATAGATAAGTAATTTTTTTCCAATTAATCTTTTCAAAATTTTATGTTATGGACATATTTAGACATAAAAATATCAAATATTTTAATATCTATTTTTTTGGAATCATTTTTATTGAGTGTGATATTATTAATTTTTTTTATCATTTATGATATTTAGATTGTGTCATTAGCTATAATATAAAAGGACACCGCTCATTTATCTTCATTATACCACATTGATATATATATATATATATAAACTAAAATCTACATGGTTATCTTATAAAATTTATAATACATGATTCAATTTTTGGGTCTTATTAAATGACCATTCCAGGGGTACTCAAAAAAATAATCTAGAGGAGGCCAACCACATGAAAGTTAATCAGACTACATGTCATCTCTCAATTTAAATATTTTTCTACCTCTTAAAAATATGTCGAATTTATTATAAAATTTAGATTAAATTTTCCTAAATCTAATAAAATTTTATTCTTATTGTGTAAAAAATATTAATTATCCTCTTTTCCATAAAATTGAGGTGAATGATTTCCCATGCATATGTGTGGACTAACTCCTCCACATAGAAATACAATTTATTTTAAATCAAAGTTATTCATAGATTGTTATTATGATAGGAATATATTTTATATATGACATATAATACAAAATTAAATTTTTTTAATTATAATATCATATCAACCATATTACCTTCCCATATGTTGGAAGATGATAACATCGTCTTTTCGTACCTATGGACTACTACCTCAGCAAAGCGATCTGATTTGTTTTTAGTTTATAATTTATATAGATAGTAATAGGGACATATTTAATAAATATTTATCATTTTTTTGAATGAAAATTTATTCTATAAATTTGATTCAAAATTTTACATTATTAAATTCTTTCAGTGAAAAAGTGAAAACATCATTCATATGTATGTATGGCCTACCTTCTCCTTGATTTATGTACATCATTTTTATATCTACATTTTATGGATGAATATAAATATAAATATATATAATTATTTTTTGTTATATTTTTTTAATTATTATCATTAGAGATATAATATATCCATGATCAATGTACAAGGAAACCCACTAACAAACTGTAATTCTCATGACAAACGAATAAAATATAAAAAAAATAACGATTTCAATAAGTAATTATTAATTAATGGTTGTTTAAATGATGTAAGTGGAATATATATGATATTATATGTATGTAAATGGAACTATTAGATAATTATAATAAATTTAATTCTATTATACTGATGTTTAACTTACATTTTCATTATGAACCAATATAAAGGATTTTTATAGTCGATGGTCATGAATAGCCTCAGACCAAACTAAAGTTTCATATATTTTATGAAATTTGTAATAAATTTTAAATATAATAAATATTTATTGATGAATATTTGTTTTGAAATTATAATTATTATTTCTCAAACTAAGTTTTTATTCAATGGATGGATCCAGAAGGAACCATGAGAATACTGAATGTGAATGACATTTCAATGATTATAACACTAAAAACCCAATATTATAGGAGTGGAAATGAAATATATCATTTATATTCATATGAAACATTTTCAATCTATGAATAATTATGAGATTATAAATGATAAAATGAGGGAAAACGTTTTTTTTATTCATTCACAAGAAAACATCAACTTTATTTCAGTGGGTATATCGAACGACTAGTTATTTAGAAATAGATCAATACAACTAAAATAATATTTTCCATTCACCAGTATCTGAAACATGAATTTATTTTGATATATTTATATTTTATAAGGTAAATTAGATCTATTGTGGAATATTATCAATATCATGAGGCACCTAGAAGAAATTGACTCCTTGAGGTGTGGTGAGTATTAGAGCATATGTTTTCATAATTACATTGCACATATTAATTAATGGCACACATACCATCAATACTAGAACTATTATTGTATTCATTAATTATTGATCAACCCAAATGTTTTTTATATGATGATATTTATTTTAGTATCACAATACCACCTCAATGATTAAATGTTCTAATAGATGTGTGATCCTCTAATGCTATGACAATTACATCTCAATTATAAGATTCGTATCAAATAGATTTTGGTGGTAATTTTATTCCAAAAAATACCATTATTTTTCATCTATATGTATTTTATGTTATCATAGGACATGAATATATTTTTTATAAATTATGTATAATTTCCCTTAATCATGTTCTCTCTCACATGGCCAAACTAGATTTGTTTCTAGACCTCAAGCACACATCCCTCTATACAAGAGGCTTCCGAGTAGCAGTTAGGGAGTAAGGAACATAGTGGAGAGACTATCCCACCTAGTGATGATTTGTAATGATAGAGGGAAAAATATTAGAGTAACTAAATATAGGAATTATAAAATAATATAATGAAATCCAAATACTAACGGAAACGATCAAACAAACATTCAAACATTAATGTAATGATATGATGGAATGCAGCTATGGGACAAGACGAATGAAAAACAGATAAATGAAAAAAAATAAAATAGGACTCCCATTACCACTGTCCCAAACCATTCATTGGTCCATTATCAAAGATCCAACTCATATGGTAAGAAACAAGAAAAAAAAATTTCTTTTTTCCTTATCTAGACATGGATCCTTGTAATTTTCCCTATTATCAAATGATTTCCTAAATAGTGTGTGAGTAAATATGAGTAGGACTGCAACACTATGTAAATTTAAAAAAATCATAATAGTATGTGGAGAAAATAAAGATATAAACATTAGTTATAATTAACCAATTAATAAAACATAAAAATTAACTTATTATGAACCATATTAAAATAACACTGAACATATAGCACCACCATTCCAACTGTAACCACAATTACAAGGATTAATAACATAACTGAGAAAATCCCTATATATAAGCATTATAGTATAACTTGGGGAATCCCATTATAAGACCCTATCAGCATAACCACAAAAAAAGTAAATTAGAATTTTTTTGTATTAGAAATTTATTAAAACAATTATAGTTCATCTACATACATTTTTGAAAAAAATTAGGAAATGTTGTCAGTCTAAATTATAAATTTTTATAAACATCACCAATTAATGAAATTTATAAATTTCAAAAATTAGAGAGAAATTAATTGATTATTTTTTAAGAAATGATAGAAAATGACACATTTTATATCAATGTTTCTAAAAAATGTTGGTAAATTTTTTCAAATTCATTTTTTTAAATTAATAGATTCATAATTATTGTTAAGATATATTTCTTTCAATTCCCACATTCTGCTCTATATTTAGTCCCTTTGTGCTCCCTCTCTCCACCCTCCATGCTCTTCTATGCTCCCACACGACACCCCCTCTACCCGCATTATACACTCCATTGATCTGCATGTGGAGTAGCCCCCTCCGCCTCCACCAGCATTGCATCGCTTTGTACCTCCTCCACTCCTAAAACCCTACTCTACATCCTCTTATTCTACAATAACTACCACCCTCAACTCGTGCTACACTAACCTCTATCATCTGTCTCCTCCTACAAAACACCCCTCTATTCCATTTTCTCATGTTGCACCCCCTCTGCTTAGTGTCATGTGCCCGACCACCCACTCCACCCTCCGTCAACATTATTCCCACCTTTTCCATTTTCTCTCCATGGATTAAGTGCATTGAAACCAAATATATGCTTGCAAAAAATTTGAGACCAACCAGTTTTGAACTCTACACCTAAGCACTATAGGATAACGACCAGACCACTCTACTACACCCATTTAAATTTATATTTTTTATTACACTATATATATTAATTTATTACTATATTATATATATAGATTAAAAAATTTAAATATTAATATAAAAATATATATGTTTATTTTTATGTTTAAATTATATATATATATATATGTGTATATATATGTATATATTTGATTGAATATAAATGTGTGTCTGTTTATATATATATATATATATATATATATATATATATATATATATATTTGTATATATTTATACATAAACGTTTCTATGTGTGTGTGTTTATGTATATATATATTCTAATATTTGAATATATGTTAATTTTTTTTATAAATATTAATTTTTATATAAAAATACATATAAATAGAATAATAAAATTGTATATGTGTGTGTTTATATTAATATATATATATATATGTCTATAAGTAAATTTTTATATATAGGTTTATATAGTTATATATTTACTTTTTTATGAATGTATATGATAATATTTAGGTATTTGTATATAAATAGAAATTTATACGTGTGTGTGTGTGTGTTTATATTAGTAAATATATGCTTATATTAATTAATATAATTATATATGTTTATATTAATATATTTATAAGATTATATATATGTAAATGTGTCTATATATATATATTTGTAATTATGAATTTTTATTTTTATATAAATGTAAATTAATTTAATTATAATTATAATTATTTATATATATATATAAATAGCTATGTTTTAATAAAATTTTATTAATGTCACAAAAAGAAATATGGTTTCATAGAAAAATTTATGAATTTCAAATTTGTGTGTGTTTATTATATATAAATATATGTATATTTGTATATATATATATATATATTTATTTATCAATTTATATATTTTTAGTTTTTGGTTTGGGGGTGTTTATATATATATGTATGTATATATCTGTGTGTGTTTATAAATATAAATATAAATATATCTATAAATCTGTGTGTGTTTATAAATATTAATATATATATATATATATATATATATATATATATTTACATCGATGTGGGGAAATGATAAAAAAACATATAACACAAAAAATCATGTAATAACTCGGTGACGATTGAACTCAAGACCTAGATGAGACCCATAGGGGTTACCACCGTTGAGATGCACACTGAGGGCTATATATATACATTTAAATCAATGTGTTTAAATATATACATTACGATAATTAAATATATTTTGATTTATTTGTTGAAAATTATAAATTTATATATAAAAATATAATTTCAATATATATATGTAAAATAAATTGAATAATACTTAAATATAATTAATAATGTTCATAAATACTGAAAAAAATTTCACAAATTTATACACATTTAAAAATAAGGATATTTTTTATATAGTGATATTTTATGAAATCATCAATAACATAGTAGGGTTACAGAAACATGTTTCTTATTTTGAGACATTTGTTTTCAAAAAACAAGTCTAAATTTAAAAGAATCAATGTTTTTTCTGAAAAATATTGCTAAAAATATCGCTAAATTCTAGATTCTATAGTGAACTTGGACAAGCCCTCTATATAATTGTTTTAGAAAAAAATGGGCCAATACAATTATATTAACATCTCAGTATAACCGGTCTAGTCCCTTTATATAACCATTTTATCATAACTGGTCCTGTCCTTTGTATAATAATTTCATCATTTCCAGGACATTCCCTTTATATAAGTATTTTAAAATAAATCAGACATGTCCTTCATATAAGTATGTCAAAATTACCAGGTGAAGACCTTTATATAAGAATTTCTTCATAAGTGGAAAAAACCTATATATAAGTATTTCAGTATAACTATATCATATCCAAGTATCACTTGAAATTTTAATAAAAACGGATCCATTTTACAATGTGATCCAATCACAAGCAATCACTAGTGGTCTAATGTCATGAAAATTCATATTTCAATAAAAAAATAAATCCATTATCTTTCAATGGTAGGAATACCCTATAGTTACCCGCAAGAAATGTCTCAACACTTCTATATCCAAAGGGATCAAAGGAGTAGTCCAAGAACCTAATTATCATAAGCCTTTATTTTCTTACTTAACATTCATGTTCTGTCAGCATGATCATGTAGTTTTAGACACAGTAAATAAAATTACAAAAATACAGTTGGGACTTGTTGTAGACCACATTCTATTATTAGCTGAGTAGAGAAACACTCTCAATAGGGAACACCAATGACGAGAAAAGGTGGAGGATGTAAAATGGGAAAACCCAGAACCCAAAATCATCCGGATCAGATCATGATTAAATGGATATAAGTATATCACACCAGAACAATGGAGGATAGTGGATGAAATGTGAATATTAAATAGAATAAACTCAATATAGATCAAACTCTAGACCAGGACATCTAGTAGGGTTGAAATCTCCAAAAAAATATCATGGTGTCATACTAGGGTATGATATATGAGGTTTAACAGGGATTGCAAAAAAATCATAGATGCAGAGTGGATAAAAATTTTTGATCCCAAAATATTTATGACATGAAACACATTCATGAATACTGAGTTATTAAAAAAACTCATATTTAATGTCAAGGAAGTTCCATGAATTTATTTTAAAATTATATGGGTTTATTTTTAGGCAAAGAAATTTGATGACACATGATTCTGAGGCCTGGTGAGCCCAGAATAAATGTTTGAATTTTTTTTGATGTTATTTATAATAATGTGTCTGCATTGATTTAGATTTTACAGAATGGTTTCTCATATTAAAAATCCATGGGTACCATTGCATTTGGAATGAAGAAATTACCTCTTAAAACACTTAATCGTGACCAGTGTGGGATGATGGCAATGGTTAAATTTATAGTGTTTTAAAGAAAAATAAAATAAAATTATGAATTTTTATTTAATTCAAATTTGTTTCCTTAAGAAACAAAATCATTATAGAAGATTCATTTAATAAATAAAATAGGTTAGTTGTACTAAATGTTACACCCCATCATTTCATAGTATTTTATATTCTTTAAAGTAATTCAATAACCTTCACTACATAGAACACCATGTTCGAGCACACCACGACTTACCAAACATGTCGTTCAAAAAGCAGTTATGAATAGTATTAACTAAAATTTTAACTTTACATACTCCATATAATTTTTACATCCATAATATGTTTTTATTACCCATAATATAAGAACAAATTCAATATTTCAGATAAAAGATTTTTTTTTCAAAAATTTCTATTTTATAGCTTTTTAATTGGGAACCGTTTTGAAATCAAATATTTTACTCTTTAATATATTCAATATAACAAAATAAACTTTTTATTTATAATATGGAAATAAAAATATAGTTTGGATAATTTTTTGGGGTTTTCTGAGAACTTTCATATTTTTATGTATAGCAAAAAATACTAAATTTTAATTGATAAAAAGTTTTTTAATCAAAAAAATTACAGTGTTAAATTATAGAGTTGAATGGTTTTTATGTATAAGTAGATTATTTTTTTATCATTTAATCAAATTTTAGTCATTGGAAGTTATTTTACATATAAATTGGACATAAACACATATCAATATTTTGATAGTTTTTATTTCTCAGAAACCCGTTTTCTGGTTTTGACAACAGGTATTATTTTTAAATTAATTAATACAAATTCTAGGTTTTTAATTTGTTAAAATTATCATCCTTTTTGAATTTTGAATATCAAATTATCTTTTGGTGAATTTTGGGTATTTATCTAATAACATTCTATTTTTGATGAATAGTGAAAAACACTGCGTTATTTTTTATGGCGAAATTTATTTAAATAATTAGTTTTATTTAATATTTATTTAATTGAAAAATATATAAATAACACCAATATTATTCCAATTTTAGTTTTTGAAGTCATTTTATAACAATATTATATATATACAATTTTATTGAACTTCTTACAGTTTTTCACCGACCTTCTAGGCACATTTGCAAATTTGCATAAAACAAAATGTTACCACTTCTGGAAATTGAATATCAAAAATCTATGAGAAACGATATACATCATTATGTAAAATGTGGTTCAATAGAATGAAAATAATTTTTGGTGAATAGTAACATTTGAATTTTATTTTCCACTGTTAAAAGTAAATATGGTAATTAAATGTAAAAATGATTTTATAATTACCCTAACACATGTCCTAATTATATTTGATATTTGTATTTCGACTGAAATAAACCTTAGAACAATATATGATCCTTTTTTATACACATTGATTTGATTAGGACATTTATTATATTTTATATAAAGAAGAGTTAAATGTATTAAATTCATAGTTTAATAAATAATCATTTTTAATATAGAGTTACACATACAATAATTAAAATATAAATATTCATTAGAAATATAAAAAGATATAATACATAATAGTATTTTATTTATAATTTTTTGACATTAAATAACTACATTTATTTTTGACACAATGATGACATTGTAATTACCTTATTAATGAAAGACTAAAATAATTAATGTAATAAATATTAAAATAAGTATAAATTGAATCTTTTGATTCATTAAACTAATTTTATAGGTTAATATATCCTATTGGGTTTGATTTGATGTATTTTTTTTATGAAATCTTATTTTTTTTACTTTCACAAAATCCAATTACTAAATAGTGTTAAAATTGACAAAAATGGGTTTTTTAAACAAATACTATATTATTAAATGATATAATATAACTAAAAATAAAATTTTTGGCCAAAGGAATTATATAATGATATATATATAATTAATTAACCACTTGAGGTTCTCTTGGTATTATATAGTATGTTTATTAACCATTTAATATATAAATATATGAAGACATGGTAAAAGTTAAATAGGTTAACTAAGTGTCAAATATAGAAGATATGATTAATATGGTGGCCTAAACTTTCAAAAAACCAATTAGTTGAGAATATTTTGACACATTCCCACCTTATAATCTAAATAAATCCACTTATAGACATTGTAAACCGAAATTTATTTTTTTATAAAATAATATTTCAAGCTTTTCCTAAAGTGACCCTCACCTCTCTTATAAAAGGTGACTTATCTTTCTCTACAATTCACACATCCCAAGCCAGTTTTCTTGGCCAACCATTACTAAAATACCTTCCAAACTACCCTAAATTAAACCAAAAGGCCCTACATTAATCAAAAATCCATCCTAAGGTGCCATTTTCATCAAATCAAAAGGAAGCACCTGAAGAAGTGGTAATAATTTCACCACCTCTTTCAAAGTTCTTTTCTTATTCCACTTATTCTGCGATGGTTTTTTACGTACCCAAATAATAAATCTAGTAAATTATAAATTTTTTGATGTTATTATAAATATTTTACCACCATATTCTTTATTCTATTCATTCTATGAATGGAAATGTCACCACAAATGCGTACGTACAGCTTAACGTCTCCAGGTCTTGGTGTAGTTTGTTATTCAACACTTCATTTTTTGGGATTGGTATAATAATGAGTATAAATTCTGTAAATAAATATATAAAACATGTTAATTATTATTTATATATTATATAACATCCAATTATAGATGATTTCACCCCCAATAGAATAATATTCTTTCTCATACATACGTATGGATTACCGTCTCCACGAACGTGATGAGATTCATTTCCCATCGTAACCATTCAAGAATAACTTTTATTTTATTCTTTAAATTTTTTTAACAGCTTAATTCCATTATGTATATGAATAAAATACTTCGTATCGATAACAAACATGACTAAAAAACATATAATGGAAAACAAATAGGTTAACACTCAAATTAATGACACGACTAAAATATTATTAAAAAAGAAAAATTAGAAGATCATATATGATAACATATTTATGTATGTGGTTCTTTTATAATTTAATAACAATTATTTAACTATTATACATGAGGTTAATTTACCATTGATGGAGGAAAAGTAAAAGGTAAGAGGTTTTCATCTAACTTTTTATTTGCTTGAGATTCAAGTTATAATAGCCACTATTTGATTTTGTGTGGTGTATATACTTCCCATAATTGAATTAATTGTGTAATATACATTAATTTTTGGTTATTTACAAATTCATTATATGATCCTTATTAACTAGGCAGTATGTTTCTTAAGTTACCAAATCGTTAAGGGAATTTAAAATTTCAATTTCCACTCATTAGGTTTTATGCAAACTTCATCGATTATTTTACACCAAGATTATGTGTTAAATAACTATTTATTTATTTATGTAGTAATTTCAACTCCCATTTCTGTGGAAATACTTTTGATACACATAATAAATCAATTGATAAATTCTCATGTCATTGATATGACCTTGATAAGAGCAATCTTAACTCAATTTCCATTCATTGAGTTAAACATCCAAGTCATTGGTGTGTTTTTACAAGAATATGTGTGAATTTTCTCTCATTGATTTACACTAAATATACAATTATATTTAGTGTATTTATATTGGTCACATGTAATTATTTCATTGAATAATCATTAACCTAAGGATACAGTCTTTATAAGGGATTTTATCTCAATTTACATTCCATTGAGACTTCTTTGTGGTTATGACCCAATTCACTTTTATATTGTGTATATACAATACATGGACATAGTATATCATGAATCCAATTAATTTCATGATATTATAATGTTTTTATTAAATAAATTATTTTTATCCAAGCATCTCTCGTTTATTTTGAAACTCATACTAATATATCATTTTTAATGTTTTAAATATTTATTCTTCTAAATATTTCTCGTTAATGTCCATGTTTTAAAAATGGTGTTAATGATTTATTTATATGGACATGAATGTTTTAAAATTAAAATTCCTTTGATATTAATCCAATTGGTATATGAAACATTGATTCAAAAATCTATTTTAACAGCTTCTTGATAAATAGTGAGACTTTTAGATGTTTTCAAGAAAAAAGGGGATATTTCCCTCAAATAGTTTTACTGATTATTTTCATCTATTTCAATATAAATCATTATTCTTAATTGAGGTTGATTTATTATAATAAAATATTATATATTTTATTTAATGAGTTATGTTTGAATGTGGATGTTCTATTTTTATACCATTAATGGTTTGGGGTTAAAATATTTACATTTTTTATAATAGTTTTAATACAAATGATTAGATTATGTTTCAAAATTTTCATATGAGGAATTCGTTGGACATAATAAGTGATGGGTGGAGACTCCTATAGCTTCTCATTGTATTGGTAGGTATCATGAGATATACTAGTGTCTCGACATAAGGCCATGTCAAAATTATTATTTGTAGTCTTGGCATGAGGTCTGGACTATGTTGTTATGATGTCTGGCATTATGCATTCCATCATTATGAAAATAACTATTGATATTACATGTGATTATTCGACTATTAGATTATCTATGGGAATAATTAAATGGAATTATTTGATTTATATTTTACATATTATTCTGATGTTTAATTTTAATAGTCTAGTGTTTTAGTCTTATACATTGCCTTAAATTTTTATGCTTATTTAGGTAAGTTTCTGAAATATTGTTTATCCTTACTAAGCATCTGAGCTCACCCATTTATTATGATTTATTTTCTCAGAATATGAAGATGTATTTTATGATTTATTTGTAGATTTAAGCTACTAGAATAATGGAATTCTAAAAGGATTATCTATGTTGTATTTTATGTTTGAAATTTTAAATTGAAGTTCACTTATGTAATCTATTTTCCAAGACGGCTAAATGATTGGCCCTTTGAGACTTGATTCCTTGTAACCATTCCAATATTATGTAATAATTCACCAACTCTGGGTAAATGGGGTCGAGGAATTATAGTTGGTATAAGAGGATATTTAGTACAATCCTTTGAAACTAGATTTAGAAAAAATATGACATTAGAACATTACCCTAAGATAGACATTGAGGATTCATATAGAATAACTTCCTATAATTTTTTTAATACATGGATTTTTTGAATTTAACCAGAAATAAATCCTTTTCTGGATATGAGAAGGAAGATGAGGCTCTATAACAAATGTATCTAGGGGTAAAACCCAAAAAACACTATTTTAAGCTAGACTCGAATGAGAAAAAGTGAACGACATCGTGCCTTACTACACTCTTTATTACGAAACTCCTGGGGGATATTCTTATGAAAAATTAAATTTTCTTTTCAAACCGATTTGAAATATTTTAATATAAGATGAGAATAAATAACCTTGGTTAATCCTAAGGTGTTTTATATAGAAACCAAGTTATAATGATATTATCTAAATGATTTTATGACTATTTTTACTCTCACTATGCTTTCTCGTTTTAGTAAATGGTTGTATTCCAAGGAGGTTATAGTAACATTGATCATGATGTACAAGGTGGGAATGATGGAGGATATGAGAAGCTAAATGGAATGTTAATAGGAATAAGATATATCTTGTTCATAATGAAGGATGTTTACAAAAATATAAAGAAAACCATATAAATTAATACACTTCCAAACTCAATAAAGAAGGGAAATTCGGAGAATGATAAGAGGTCCAGCAGTGGAGACAGTTGGGAAAATAATGCTCAATTTCTATCATGCAGGAATATTGGACAAAGACACCAAAAAAAGTGTCTCAATAAAACAAAGAAATGATTAATGTGTATGAAAGAAGCACGTAATGTAAATAATTTCTATGGAAAAATGAAGAGTACTATGGAAGAGGAAATATTATCCAAAGAATCAATTTATAGTCATTTTCCAAAAATATATGAGACCTTAGATTTACCTGAGTCCATTAACTATCTTATTGGATAACCACTAGGTCAAGGAAGAACCAATGTGGAAATAAATGGATGGATAAATGTTTAAATGTATTAATGCTCTTTGTTAACGAGATTACTTTGGAAGACTTTTATGTTTTATGTGTAAACCTATAGTTTTTTATGTGAAAAATTCTTTTTGAGGAAGATTTACCTTTTATTTTGTGGATATAGTTATAAAATACCATTTGTGTATAAATGATCCTTGACATTGAGGAAATTACAGGTTATTATTTATTGGGATTAAAATGAGAGGTATGAGAAAACATTTATTGTTAAAATATGTTATAGTTATTTTGAAGAATTTTTTTTTTATTTTGCGAATTTTTTAAAATATCGTTTTTGAAAAAGGATTACACACAGAATGTGTGAAAAAAGATTATGTCGGACAAAGCTGTAGGAATTAAACCCACATCCCAATTGTGAATGGGATTTAACACCAACCACTAGTCTAGGTGAGGTCTCTTATTAGAGTGACTAAATCTTGTTAGTTAAATATATTTATTGACAAATAATAAGTTGATTTGGGATTTTATGTTTTATTGAATGGATATCCATAGTGTAGTAAAATGATTTGGTGATTATGTGATAAATGTAATTTTGGAAGATTTTTCATCTTTTGGGTACACTATATACCTAAGGGAAATATAATATTATGGGATTTCCATTGAGGATTAATGGTGCATTTTTATAATGGAAGAAACTATGTTTTTATAGAGATTCAGGTTATTAATTGAAATAATTAACCTATCATAGAGACTATGTGATTTGATTAATTATACTTCAGTATGAGGATTTACGCATAGTTGATGTTATTTTGATATAAATGTTAATATTTACTATGAAATACTATGTGATTAAATTATTTTGAGTTTTCAGTTTCAATCGATGTTTTGATTATATTGAAGGATTTTAAGGAAAATTATTTATTTAACGGTATTTGTTGAACTTTAGTTATTTTGTTTGTTTAATTATGGAAATTATCATAAGTATTCCTTTCTATAATGGATTAACCATTTTGGGGATCATCTGATCTGGTACTAACCATTTTTGTTTTTTTAATCTCTCAAGACAAGGGAAATATATATATCATCCTTTGTGGAGTATGTGATTCTGAAGAAGATGATTCTAGTGCTTTTGGCATGACCATGCCACCTTAAATACTCATCGTTTGTAGAAAAGATGAGTTTGTGGTAGAAATTTATTAAAGGATGATACTCTAATTGAAATGTATGTATATCTCTTTATGTTCTTAGTCAATCTCATTTATAAATTCCTGAACATTATGAAATGGAATCAAAATAAAAAAATGTTGTCTATTTACTTTTCTTATTAGGAAACCAATGTCCTCTTAACACATCAAAAGATTGTGGTTTTCCTATGGTTAACATTCTTGTAATCATGTTTTCCATCACTCTCCATCAGAACTGAATATATAGTTTATCTTCCAAATCCATGTTTTCCTACATCGAATCCTATTATGGGTTATCTTAGGCGACCCTTGTAAATATTTTTCTATCTTTTGAAATTATAGTTTGATTGAATCTTTTTTTGATGTGGGACAGTCAATTATGTTCAGAAGCCCAATTTTAAAATTGAGAGGATGCAATTTCAAAAATATTGGAATAATGTAACACCCAAATATTTAATAGTATGTTATTTTCTTTAAAGTAAATCAATAACTAGCGCTACATGCAACACTGATATGTAGCACACCACGAGTTACAAAACTAACCATTCATAATGAGGTTTTGAATAGTATAAACTACATATTTAATTTTATATAAAATATTTAATTTTAACATCTATATTATGTGTTTTTTATACACAATATAAGAATAAATTAAATTTTTCAAGAAAATGATGTATATTTCAAAAAATGAAAAATTTCTTGCCTTTTAATGGAGATCCGTTTTTTAGTAAAATATTTGCCACTTTAATATATTCAATTTGATAAAATGAAATTATTCTTTTTAATATGTATATAAAAAATTATTTTGGATATGTTTTTGGTGTTTTTCTGATAACTTTCATATTTTGATAAATATTGAAAAATACTAAATTTGAATTGAAAAAATATTTCTTAATCAAAATAAGTTATAGTTTTAAATTATAAATTTGAATGGTTTTGAAGAATAATTAGATTATATTCTTATGATTGAATCCAATGTTGGTCATTGGATGTAATTTTACATTTAAATTGGACATAAACACTTACCAATCTTTTGATAGTTTTTACTTCTCAAAAACCCACTTTCTAGTTTTGACAAGGAGATTTATTTTTAAATTTATTAATACAAATTCTATGTTTTTAGTTTTTTAAAATAAATATCATTTTTGAATTTGGAATATCAAAATTATCTTTTGGTTAATTTTTGGTATTTTTCTAAAAACATTCAAATTTGTATGAATTGTGAAAAAAATATATTATTGATTAAAGGCAACATTTTATTTAAATAACTATTTGTAATTTGAATTTATTTTAATATAAAAATATATACACAAGACCTATATTATTCTGATTTAATTTATTTAATTCATTTTATAATATTATTAGATATATAAAATTTTATTGATCTTTTTACCGTCTTTTACCCACCTTCTAGGCACATTTGCAAATTCGCATAAAACATAATTTTACTGCTTCTTTGAATTTAATTTAAAAAATACAAGAGACACTGTTCACATCAGTAACTAAATTTTGATTCAATATGAAGAAAATATTTTTTGGTGAATAGTTACTTTTGATTTTTATTTACCACGGTTAAAAGTATATAGGGTAATTAAAAAAAATGATATTATAATTACACTAACACATGTCCTAATTATGTTGGATAAGTTTCTTTTGTCCCAAATATACCTTAGAAAAAATTATGATCTTTTTTATCAACATGGATTAGATTAGGACATTTATTTTATTTTATTTCTAAAAGAGGTTAAAGTGTAAATTCAATGTTTAATAACTATTTTTTTTAATATTGGGATACAAATAAGATAAATTAGACTATAAATGTTCATTATAAAGATAAAAAGATTTAATAAGTAATGGTATTTTATTTATAATTTTTAGACATTAAATAATTAAATTTATTTATTACACAATGATGATGCAATAATTACCTTATTAATGAAACACTAAAATAATTGATGTTATAAATATTAAAATAAATGTAAATTGAAACTTTGGATTAATTAAACTAATTTTCTTTGTTAATATGACATCTTAGGGTTGATTTATGTGTTTTTTTCTAAGTAATAAAATTTGGATGACATTCAAAAATACTAAATAATAAATTGTGTCAAAATTGACAAAAATGAGTTTTAAAAACAAATACTAAAATATTAAATTATATAATGTTCTTAAAAATATAATTTTCCACCAGAAGAATTATATAATGATATATATGTCATTAATGAACCACTTTAGGTTCACTTAAAATTTTATTGTATGTGTATTTACCATGTAATATACAAATAATATAAGACATAGTAAAAGTTAAAATATTTAACTAAGAGTTAAATCTAAATGAGAAGGTAAATATGGTGACCTAAACTTGTCTAAAACATATTTATTGACAGTATTTCGACCAATACTCACCTTATCCTAGAAATAAATCCATTGAAAGCCCTTATAAACAGAAAATGATATTATAATAAAATTATATTTCATGTCTTTCCTAAAGTGACCCTCACCTCTCTTATAAAAGGGCACATCCCCTTATCACAATTTAACACATCCAAATCCATTTGGCTCAGACAAAACCTACTCAAATATCCTCAAAACTACCTTTACTGAAACCTATAGGCCTTAATTTGATCAGAAATCCAACCTATGGAGCCCTTTTGACCAAATCAAAAGGAATCCCCTGAAGAAGAGGCAATAATTTCACCACCTCTTTCAATGTTAATTTTTTTCACATCATCTATCCTTACTGTTTCCAAACCAAAATAATAACTCTAGTAACTTCTACATTCTGTTATGTTATGATAAATATGGTACAACCATATTTATTATTCTATCCATCCTATGAATGACAAAATAACTATACGTGTGTACATCAAAACATCATTATTTTTATTTGTATAATAATGAATATAATAGATGAAAATAAATAAATATAACATTTTAATGATTCCTTATATAATATATACCATCCAATTACATGAGATCTCACCACTAATAAAATGATATTGCCACTCGTGCATACGTACGGATTACCATCTCCACAAATGCGATAAGATTCATTTCCAATTGTAACCAATCAAAAATATTTTTCATTTTTTGATTTAATTTTTTTTAAGAACTTAATATCATTCTATATTTGAATAAAACACATCCTATCCATATGAAACATGACTTATGTAACAAAACATATAAAGGAAAACAAATCGGTTAACACCTCAAACAATGACACTATAGAAATTTTATTAACAAAGAAAAATTAGAATATCATATATGATGTACTATTTATTTATGTGGTTATTTTATAATTAAAAAATTATTTAACTATTATAAATGAGGATAACATACCATCAACTAAGGAAAAGTACAAGATAAGTGTTTTTCATCTGACTTTTTATTCCCTTGAGATTCATGCTATATTTTCCACTTATTTCCTTTTGAATGGTGTATGTATTACCCATGAATGTATTCATTGTGTAATATACCTTAATTTATGGGTATTTACCTCCTCAGTGTATGATCCTTCTTTCATGGTGTGTATGTTGAATATGTTACCTAATCAGTAAGGGAATTTCTAATTACAATTTCCACTCATTAGGTTTTATGCAAACATCATTGATTATTTTACTCCAAGATCATGTGTGAAATCACTATTTATTTATTTATATAGTAATTTATACCCTCCATTATATAGATAAACATTCTATACTCACAATCACTCTGTTGATAAATTCTCAAGTCATCGATATGAACTTGACAAGAGTAATATTAAATCAATTTCCATTCACTGAGTTAAAAATCCAAGTCATTGGTGTTGTTTTTACAAGAATATGTGTGAATTTCCTCTGATTAATTTACACTAAATATCAAATCATATTGAGTGTATTTGTATTTTTCACACATAATTATGTCACTGATTTTTCCTTAACATAAGGATACGGTCTTTAAAAGGGATTTCATCTAAATTTACATTCCATTGAGACTTATTTGTTCTTATTCACCAATTCACTTTTATATGGTCTATATACTGTAACTTAACATAATATACCATGAATCCATTCAGTCTCATGATATTATAACGTTTTTATTACCTCAATTATTTGTATTCATGAATATCTCATTTGGTTAGGAAGTCAAACTAAAATAACATTTTTAATGTTTTACAGATTTTTTCTTCTAAATCTTTCACATTAATGTCCAAGTTTTAAAAATGGTGTTAAGGATTTTTTTATGTCGACATGAATATTTTAAAATTTATTTTATTAAATGTTTCAAAGTGTTATGGGACACTTTGATACAAAAATCTATTTTTAACAGCTTCTTGATAAATAGTGAGACTTTTTAATGTTTTCAAGAAAAATGGCATATTTCTCTTAAGTAGTTTTACTATTTATTTTCGTCAATGTCAATATCCTTTATTATTCTTGATTGAGGCTGATTTATTATAATATAATCATCTATATTTTATTGAATGAGTTATGTTTGACTGTGGATGTTCTATTTTTACATCATTTATGATTTGTGGTTAAAATATTGACATTTCGTATGGTAGTTTGAATACAAATGATTAAATTATGTTTCAAACTTTTCAAAAGAGGGATTAATTAGACATAGTAAGTGACGGGTGGAGCCTACTATAGCTTCTCGATGCATCGGTATGACTCACATGACAAACTAGTGTCTTGGAACAAGGCCTTGACAAAATTAATATTTTTAGTCATGGCACGAGGCCTTGACTATGGGGATATGAGGTCCATCATTATGCATTCCATCATTATAAAATTAGATATTGTTATTACATGTGTTTATTCGACTAGTAGAATATCCATGTGAATAAGTAAATAGAATTATTTGATTTATAATTTCCATATTATACTGAAGTTTAATTTTAAAGGCCTGTGTTTTAGTCTTATACATTTCCTAAACTGATTATGCTTATTTAAGAATGTTTCTACTATATTGATTATCCTTACTAATCATATGAGATCGCCCCATTCTTATGTTTTATTTTTTCGGGAATCCATGATGTGTAATATGTTTATATGCTAGTTTAAGCCAGTAAAATAATAGAATTATCAAAACATTATCTATGTTGTATATTTAGTTAGAAATTGTAATGTGAAAACCCTATATGTAATCTATTTTCCAAGACTGCTAAACTTGTTTTCCCTTAGGGACTTTGTTCCTTGTAATCATTACAATGTTATATAATAATTCATCGACTCTATGTAACAAGGGTCAGGGAGTTATAATGAAACTGAAGTATAACATAAACATTGTCTCATTTCATAATTGAAATAGTTTAACTATGTAGCGACAAGGTGTAATTGAAAAAAGTGAAATGTGTTTCCCCCATTTAGTTGTTTAACAGAGATATAGGATCATTGGCACTATCCTAGAACTGGTCTGATCCTTTGGTGTATTTTTATTGGCGAGCAATGATGTGACTTGGATCCTCACCATCGAACAATCCAACCTCAAGGTATGGGTTTTGTTCTATGTTATTATGTTTCCCCATTCTCTATTTATAAATGTCGAATGTGGATTAAACAACAAACTGGTTAATTTGTCGGTCGTTCATTCATACGGTATTCATTGTTTATTGTGGGGATTGAATGGATATAAACTTTTGGATAAATATTTTTACTGTAATTATAATGAGCTGGACATAGTCTAAATGAACAAGGCCAACATCCAACCATTGGGTGTTCTTGGTGCCTTTCTTTTCCCCATTCTTACGTTCTTTACCAATAGAGTGAATATGTCATGTAATACTTTTCCAGGTTTGCGGGGGTTCCAAGCATGATTGAACCCAAAGATAGGCGAAAATATGATTATTATCCCATGATCAGTGATATGATGCCCCGGGGACTCTATAATACCTTCTAGATCCAAGAAAAAACTATTAGAGTAAGTCTGGTGGTCCGCTGAAGAAACTTTCGGCCCACCAGTGATGGCTCGCGATGTCGGCCATGTGCAGGAGGTTGCATGAACCAGTGGAAATCTAGAACAGAAGATGAGGCCCATGGCTATGCCATTGGTGGTTTATTAGGATCATCATCAATGGATATTATCAGTGTGGATTGACATGGCCGGAGGTCATGATTTAGTGGGACCACGACAATGACCCACGACAACTGTTTTGGGTGGGATACAGTGTCTTCTGCATCCCAGGTGGATCAGATGAGCCTGCTCCTACGAGTAGGGATGCCACAACAAGCCATGTTGACCCATCGGGTTGGGTCAGACCTGGGTTAGTTTAGGGGACCTGTGTTGGGTCAGCGGCCCTCGGGCCGGGTCAGACCAGACTCAAGCTCAACTGATACATTTTCACAAAAAGACAAATATCATCCAACCATACATCAAAATGAAAAAAACGTTTATAGAATTTGGACCATCACAAAGAGGCGATCCTTTTGAAATTCTATAACTGGGTTTTGGGTAAATTGAGATATGATTGATTTCTTGAGGAGTATATTCTCTATGAATGAACATTATTATGAGAATGAATCATGTGGCTGGATGTCACAAGAAGATTGTGATGAGCAGGTCTGGGTGCCCTAGTTGACTGAATAGATGAGTTTTTCTAGGTGTCCATGTAGGATGAAGTGACGAGTTGTTCTATGTTCCCTAGTAGGCCCATGTGACGAGCAAGTGTAGATGCCCTAGTAGGCCTAAGTGATGAGAGGGCCTATGTTCCTGGGAGGCCAAAGTAATGAGTGGGTCCAGGTCCCGCCTCTAGCCTAAGTGACTCATCGTGGAAGAGTGGATCAGAAGTGAATGGTTCTTAGTATTTACAACAAATAGACTTTCTTTTAATAATTTAAATTTATACCTGTGTGGGATGACTATGTTGACTCTATGTTAACTATACTCCTTAGAGGATACACTTCATGAAACAATTTGGTAGTCCAAATTTTTCATACATTCCATGTTGTATTACATTTTGGTTTTTGGGTCTTTACTGAGTATTGTATTACTCACCTAGGTATGGTCACTTCCTACATTTTTATGGTCTTATGAAGATGAAAAATTCTTCAATAGAGACCTCGATGGTATGGGATTAGGGGTTTCCTAGTGATATCCAATAAACTATGTGTACTTCTACGTCTTCAGGTGGAAGCCCCTTCACCAAACCTATAAGTAAGTTTTACCCTAGATGGAATTCTAGAGCTTGTACAAGTCTTCTGTTGGGAAGGTATTCCGGCCCCTTTACTTTTAGTTTTGTATTGTTACTCATAGTGGTTGTCTTAGTGACATGCATGATTACTTTTCATCATTATGGTCTATGGATGTGTGTGTGCATGTGTACATGAACTAGGATAAATTCCTCCCACTTATGGGATAATACCTCTGGTGTTACTCGCTATCCCATGGAATTTAAGAGGCATGCTTGGGGTAGTCACGACACGAGCCCCGGGGGATGGTTGTGACATCATAAACTTAGGATAAAAAACAAATTGGTTAACCATTTCTCAGTGAGTATGTAATTCACGGATTTTTAACATTCAATTTCTGAAATATGTTCAATGTATTTTACTAAATTATGGATTCACATCGTGTATTACACACAGAACCTGAATACAAAAAATTGAAATATTCAATACATATTCATCTCAAAATATAGAATATCATTCAACTCCACCAATGCCTTATAAGAAACACATTGCGATCATAGAAAAAATTACACATATAAAAAAACTAATTCAACCAAACATTAATCTACAAACATTATGTCATTTTTTTAGAAAAATATTCACATCCCCAAAGAAAGTTATTGGTCACCATGGTTTTGTATAATAAATACCAACATAGATGGTATTCAACAAGAACTCAAAGAAGGACGTACCTAGAAATGATGAGATCTTTCATCCTCCCATATATATAATAACTGATCTCCAAGATTCTCCATGAATCACAATGGGTTATCCGTGAACAACTTTGGCTATTAAACATGATCACTAATCCCCCTATCCCAAGTCTCCTCTTAAATAATCCCATGTTTTCAGTTCAGAAACACTACAGGTATAGTCTTTACATGATATTAATTTTCCTAATGGTCCTAAATATATATCATATGATCCTTAAATGATGAATATAGAAAAATCTCAACATCATCAACATGTATCTTCTGTGAAGGTTCATGATGTTATCTTTTAATCTTTTATTGGTGATAGAATTTTTTTCATGGAACATTATAACTATAAAATATTCAATCAGTGCAACACTGGACTAACCCTTTCCACAATCAAGAATGGAATTTAAAACCTAGGTTCTATAATTACCTATTTCCTTATCCAGTGTTGTCCCAATCTCATAGAAATTAGAAAGGAAACATGATGATTCCCCTCAAACTATAGTGCCCATATCTACTAGTCAACATAAGATGTTTTCTTAATCAACGTGGTCATCATCCAGTTTCAGTTCAATTAAACCAAATATGATGTCTCTTACATGGGATATTTTCTAACAAGTGCTTACTCACCACCTTAAACCAATAAAGAGATGAAAAATATGAAATTCTATACAATACCTTAAAATTTTGAATTTGTATCTATGCCTGGGATATATTATTATATGAAAACCATATGATTTCCATATACTCTTCCCACAAACCACCGAAATTTTGTTTGTAGGCTCCAGGAAAATCATCCTAAACCTAAATCGTTCATTCCGATTGGCTTTCATTATTTACATGATTGTTTGTACTCATAAGAACCTATTATCCCTGATCTTACTAGGGACCCTCCTATAATTTATACTAGAAAAAATGTTCTATATCAGAAACAATATTACTCATAACATCATGCAATCAAAATATCTCATACACATAGAGAATACTCATATAATCAATTTTGAATATCTACCTAATGGGAAATAAGTGTTTTACCATTTAAATTTCTAAATAAGATAAACCAAATGGCGAGATTCATAGGATTTATAATGCTTAACAATGTTACGATGTCCATATAAACATCACCCCATTTTTATTATTGAATGGTAAGTGCTTGAAAAAATAGATAAAGCCTATAATTCTCAACATTATCCTGTTGATAGGAGAAGAATCTAGAAACTATCCATATCATCTCTTTCTTAATTCATTACCATACACATTTTTATTTAGATCATGACACATATTTGACATAATCTGGTGTACCACCAAACTAGAATCATGAAGCTCCATCATTAGTGGCTCAAACAAGCCAGTAAGAACCAATACACTACCATAGTAAATAATAGAATTATAAATTCAAATATATAATCATGATGTTGTCTCCCAACCATATATATTTTCCCACAAAACGGAGACCAAAAAATTATATAACTTATGAATCTCAATCTAAAAAATAATAATTGGTGAAATAAATTTTTAGGCTAATATTACTATTCCATGATACTCTTGACTATCTATATGCATATCTACAAATATTTCCATCTTCTTATACTCATTGCAGGACTATTTCCCTACCTCAACATGTAACTTTCACATGACGAATCTACCTAAAATTTTCATTTACATAGTGTATTAGTTAGATTGATGCCTAAATACTATAGATTATTAACTCACCTTCTCTACTAAATGTTTAGGTTCCACATAGAAATGATATACCTTTGGCTCAAATGTTTCATGTTAAAAAAAACCTCTCTCCTAAAAAGTAGTATCACCTGCATCTTAGGGAATTCATAACTTTTTCTAACTCCAGATCATGAGTAGTATAATACCATTTACGAGGTTTAACCTATCTAGATCCATAAGTAACCACTCAATTAGCCTATAAAAGAGCTTATCCTAATCCCACATTGGATGCATCACAGTAAATGTAAAAAAAATTCCAGTATACGGAAAGTGAGAATAGGGGATGATGTCAAGAACCTCTTCATCTCTGAAACAAATATCTCACATGTTTTTATAACAACAAACTTCACCCATTTCATGATCATCCTAGAAATAAGAGCTTTCATATAGGGTAATTAATTTATAAAACACAAATAATACACATCAATAAGAATAAAAATATGATTCATGAAGAAATTATTGGGCCTCTCTCGTGATACAAAAACCGTATCTTTATCCGGGTTTACCACCAATCTAGTATCTAAGACAACATCACTATTAAAGGGTAGTTTATAAATCCATGAACTGAATTTGGGTATCTTGGTGTAAATATTATTCCCTCTAAATATTCTAAATATTATTCCATGTTGTCCCACATGATCATCTATAGTATGAGAGTTCCATATAATTTATTGACAAAAATTATAACAAACTTATCCATGAATGGATAGAAAATCCAATTCATAATGACTATGAATAACATCACAATTTTTTTTTAAATAAAATCTCCCAGACATAGAAAATCCACCCCTTCATCAAATAGTATTCCATTTTATGTTTGTTGATCTCTAGTCAATCATTGTAAAAATATAGGTACCTATCAGTTGATAGAAGGGGTCATAAATCTACTCAAGGTTATACTGGTTTTTAATCATCATCTAGTTAAATATTCTTACAGTCCACCCACAATCCCAATGTCTCATTATCCATCATGGAAAGAATCATGGGAGAACCCTAGGGTGACATACATGGTTATATTATACCCTTACCTTTCATATCTCATAACCAGAATTTAAATTTAATATTTTTCACTGGTTCCACCTCTAAGGAAAGATATAAAATAAATCTACTCCAAAAATGAACTCAATCATGATCTCAATCACCCACACGGGTGGTAATCCATAAAAATATCTTGAAAAAGCATTATAAAATATTTCTACCATTGGATGTCATGTATCCTAATGCATTATACCTACATTAAGAGATATAACTTATATATAAGACATGAGACAATCTGATCAACAAATAATTTGCATTTCATGACCAACTTAAAGATCCAACACACCCTATTTAATATAGCTTCCCCATTACGATGATAAATTGGTATCAATACTTTGGTAACATTAAACATGATTTTCCTATAGAATTAATAATTAAATATTAAGAATGAAAGTTAAAATTCCTATTTCCACCCCAAATCATTACATAAGAAAAGGGAACAAATTTTTTTTAGATAACATAGATTAAAACATTGTATATTTGTAGAACTCAGTCCCAATGTTTTGAATATGTTCAATATACCATCTAATCATCCCATAAAAATCCGAAACCATTTAAAAAACCATTTATAGAAGAATGTGTTTAATCTTCATCATAACCAAACAAAAGTGTAGGTGACATAAGAACCATACATCTAACAGTATAATGTCCTATATCTAGACTATCAATAGTAGACTACATAGAATGAAGCTAACATTACCCTCTACCTTGGACTATAGTGTGAATCCCATGTGCTACTTAATCATAATGATAATAATACTTTTGCACTGGGGTACCCCATCCCCAGCCTGAATCCAATTGTCATGTGGAACTCCAGCTAATAGTATTAAAAGCGGTGGCTAAGTCATTTGTATAATTTGGTACCTATCCTAATCCCCTACCACTACCCTATAGCTTTATGACCCTAAAATCCTCTATATGTGGAATATCCTTCCCATGTAAGATTTTATAAAGTAATGTATGGACAATGGGACCACTTGTGGAATAACATGCCACATTGATAAAACTAAAATGAACCACTATCCTAATTTGAATACCCACTTCCCATGTTTTTCATCCCATTGATCACATCTTAATAACCATCATAGTGTCTATTTTTTTCACTAGATGAAGAGTAATATGTCCTCCCTACTTAATATGTTTTTCCTCTTCAGGGGGCCTCTATTTAATATTAACTTATTTTATGGGAGACTAATTTATCATGTAAAAAATGTAAATAAGGAAGAATACATTCACCTATGACTTGAACTAACTGTAATTCCCATCATAGAAATTAATCGTTCGGGAAATTTGATATACTGCTAATATGGCATAAAGAGATTCGTGTTCATGAAACATCTAGAAAATTTAATCACTAACATACCTTCCTACATCAGGAATACAAAATCATGATCCTTCTCATCCTTTGATGACTTTGGATATAAGTTATTAAGAGACATCAAATTAATGTTCGTTTAGGCCATCTCCTATAGAATCAAATACCATCCTAAAGTGGCCCCCAAATCTTCACAGTCCACAACGAATGTATTTCTAAGGATTCAAAATCCATTTATTGGGTTCCTTAAGGATCTTGAAGATCATTTGTATTGAATCAATCTTGAACTCAAATTTCTGTGAGGCCTACCTCCTCAATGAATGTATGTGTATTATATTAAAGAAATCTCACATTAACATAGAAATAAATGTTATAATATGAATAGTATACCTTTTCATTTACCAAAAGCCCCTTAAGATGTTTTATTAATGATGAAAATCCATATAATTATTAGGAAATACGAGAATGTATGATTTAAAAAGTTATATACATGATGATTTCCACTCTCCTAATGCAAAATTCAAATAAATGAGGTGTAATTTTCTCTACAAGACAAACAAACACCTTATAACATATGAGAAAATAAATGTCAGTAAAAATTGGTAAATAGGAGTATCATTGGGTCATGGCCTATTTTAAAATGGATTAACTTGTTAACTGAAATTATATAATACTTCATTTATTCACTTTTTTATTAGATATAAATGGTATCTCATTCCAATGTTCATACAAGATTTTATATCAAAAGGAATAAATTTTTCTATATCATAAACTATGTATGTCAGTTCTTATTAATGTGAGCTAATCATGATTCAATCATAATCATATCATGCCATACTGAGCAAAAGGTATAAATCTCAATAAAAAATAACGTCATATAACATGTGAATAACTCAAGAGGAAATAACATGAAATCTAAAAAGTGGAAAACATTAACAACAATACCATCCATGGTTTCCCATATTTTCACCCATGTATGGGTTTCCTAATGCAATAAATAATTTCATTACCTGGCCCCAAAACATTCCTAAACTCCCCTCCACTTTTTAAAAATAGTAATACAATAGAATAGAAAACTGAAAAAATCTCATACCACTTTGTAATAACCTCTAATTTGGTAAACTCTGACATGAAAAAACAGGTTTGGTACAAGACTCTATGTGATCCTCCCATACACTAGAAGCATCCAACATGTAGTGGGGGTGTATGGAACCTAGTTGGGAGATTATACCCATGGGTACTAAATTACAATTATAGTGACATAAATGTCAAAGATACATAAATACTAGAAATAGTATAATAATAGTAGACAATCCAAATAGTGAAAGAAACTAATCGACCCAACAATGTAAAAAATAATGTAATGATTGTATGGAAATTAGATAAGTGTAAAACTAAATGTAAAACAAATAAATGATAATAAAACTCAATGATGACTCCTAATAACCAGGAACCAGTCCCCTCATCAGTCCCATTTCTATACTCCAACCCATACTATATGAAATTATAAAAAACAAGGTCATTTTTCCATTTCCAGACATAATCCATGTAATATACAAGATTAAAAAATTGAAACACAAATAGGGTGTGATTAAAACTCAGTTGGCCATCACTACCATGTCTAAATGAATCCAATCTCATATTATGTTTTAGAAGTAAAGTAATAAAGGGGAATATTAGTTAATCAAATAATACAGTATATCAATTTAATTTCTTTGGTGACTTACTATAATATGATTGATCATATAGAATCACCATGACAACAATAACCAAATTTCCATATAACAATCATTGTACATAGAAAATACCTCTACACTATAATTTCTGTAAAACTAGATTATGCTGCTTATATAATAGTTTTAGCATAACAGGGACATGCCCTCTATATATTAATTATAGTATAACTAAGAAAATCCATTTATATAAGCACTTCAACATTACTAGACTAAGGACTTTATATAATAATTTTAGCATAACTAGGTCAAGCCTTTTTATATAATCACTTTAACACAACCCTTAAAAGATATTTAAATAATCATTTCAATATAATTTTCCCAAGTACTTTATATGATAATTTCTTTATAACATGGCCAAGAACTTTATATAAGAATTTTAGCATTATTTGGAAAACCCAATTATATAATAATTTTATTATAATAATATACTTTCAAATTATTTATAGATAATTACAAAAACAAGTAATCTGTATTACAAAGTGATTATATCATAAGAAATCTCCTAGGATATCATGTCATGCTAATTCATGTTTCAATCATATACCCAATTCATTATCATTCACGTTTATGATCACCATACATGTATCTGAAAGCCAGGTATCAACACTGTTGGATCCAAAGGGATCTATGGATATATCCAAATAGATGATTATCATCACCCAATATTTGATTAGTTAATGTTCATATTCTAATGTCATGATTGCTGAGTATTTCAAAAACATAATCAAATAGAAATAAAACATATGGATTTTTTATAGACCACATAACAATATCTACAACTCAAAGAAAGACTCTCAATATGGAACACAATGATGAATGAAGGAGAAGGAGATAAATAAAGGAAACCTCGATAAAATAAGCATCATTATCCAATCTAGATTCAATAATGTTCTTGAGATCTAACTGCAATAATGGAGAATTGTGGATGAAAGGGGAAAAATGAACTTAGTGGAGATAAAAAATATTGACCTAGATAATAGGGGGAATATCCCAAAAATATTCTAGTGTGACCCTAAGGTTCGATAGAGGAGGATGTAAAATGAATAATAAAAATTATACAAGCATCGAGCATAAAAAACACTAATCTGTAAAAATTTATGACATGAAACTCATTCACGATGACAATTTCCTAAAAAACGAGATATGATAAATATAAATAACCTAATGTTAAAAAATATATGTTCATCAATATTTTCACTGCATGTATCAATTTCGTGGCTTGTATACCATTCACATTATAAAATAGTTTCATGGATTCTACTTAATGATTAATTCACATAAAATATTTCTTACACTACCTGAATGTGGCATGCAGGATGTAACCTTTTCTGATTCATAATTTTTTTTGAAAACCTTTAAATCTACTGGAGTTATAAGTGAAACCCCTTTAAATATTAGAAACTTTTATAAACAACCTTTAAATCATATTTTCATTTTTTAAAAAACCCACTTTTATTTTTGAGTGGGAACCTCAGAACTACTTAATAAAAGTATTTAAAATGGAATAATCACTATCAAACCATCCAAAACAATAAAAATATATTTGAAATTATAATGGTTAAATAGATCAAAAAAGTACTTTCACCAAAAAGAATATTAATTCATTCCACTGTTGATCCACCGAGAATAATTTAGAAATTGAAACATAAGAATGATAACTTTGATAAACATATTGTTATGCTTGTCTTGAAAATAGAGATATACAAGTTCACTTGATCCATATTCAAAAACTACAACATGGGATGATATTTATATATATTTAGATTGGGGTTGAATAATGGAGGTCTCACCATAATTCTAGCACTACATTTCTGAGATGTTGAACCAGCACCCTGGTCAAAAAGAGATTTCATAGTATGTATTCCAAGTCCCTTAAAAGGGAAATCAAACTAAGAATGAAAATAAAAATTTCCTTAGTTTTCATATGTTGTCATCAATAAATATGAGATTTTCATTATTTCCCCACCTTCCCATCAATGAAGTCGACAGGTGAGATACAGTTATCTTGGAACAAAAAATATGGTCATCTATGATGAGGAATCTTATTTGATAATTTATTCTTTTCTACTTGGATAGAGATTAAAACTTCACCATCCAATGTCACCTATTTACACTTTTTCACATGAGATATATTGGGATCCTTAGATGATAAAATAGTCACCATAGAACCCATTGAAGAGTATACACATTTATAATCTAAATCCACTAATTCAGTAAAATATAGAATCCCATAAACTTGGTAATTTTACTTGAAAAAAATATCCATAAAAAATAAAAGGTTTGATTACAAAGGATTGGAAGAATGATGAACTGAATAATATGGGTTCATCCAAAACTCCAAGATAGGCCACCCTTTAATATACAAGATCGTACATAATGTACACATTGATTTCTGTAGAAGGGGAGATATCATTTAATTTTCCAAACCAAAAAATCTGTATATAATCCCACAAGGATAAATATAAAAATATAATGTAATTTAAATTATTTATATTGGTCATGGATTATATTCACAACGGGTGTTTGTATCATATTTATGGGTATAAACTCAATATAAAATAAATGTTCCAAGAGTTTGTTAATGTTATTCAAGAATAATATCCTAATATTCAACTGAATTGTGATGATTAGTTTTAAATAGAACTCATACTATGACCTACAACTACTTATATGACACTATATAAAATACCCCCTATTGATTTGATGGAATTGAAGAATAAAATTTAGGAGAATCTTTATAAGGAATTAATTTAATCACATGTATCACCTTGGGGTGTTCCTCTTATTTTTAAAAGAAGAGAGATGTATAAATTTTAATTTTCATTGATTATTAGGAACATAACAAGATAAAAATCCAAAATTAGCATCATTTCCCCCATATTGATGATATGTTCAATTAATTAAAAGAAACTCAATATTTTTCCTAGATAAATTTGATCAAGATAGAATGAATTGAGTGTCAGAATTGAAGACTTACATTAGAAATCCATCCATACAAGGTCTGAAAACAATGATTTTTTAACGATTCTATTTGTTCTTAATAATTTCCTTTCTAATTTCATATATTTAATGAATAATGTCTTCAGATATTATCATGATCAGTTTTTGGTTTTCTCTATAGGTGATATTCTTATATATTCCAAAAGTAATGAAGATCATGATGATAACTAGATAATTGATCTGATGATCATATGGAAGGTTGAGATATATGCAAAATTTACCAATTGTGGATATTGGCTACAAAAATATTACATTTTTTGTCATATAATCTTTGGAGAGGGTATATTAGTGAATTTATAAAAATTTTATTTTTTTAATGTAGTCTGATACAAACTCATAAGACTTTGATTAATTGTATTCATGGTTTGGAATGATGTTATAGACATTTTATGGCGGGTTTTAAAATTTTTCCTAATCCACTTCCCATATTAACATAAAAGGGATCCATGTTTCTTTTGAATATATATATATGGAAAATTTCAGGGAACTGAATAGAAATTTAGTTAGTGAACATATGCTTAAACTACATAATTGTTGATAAAGTTTTGTTATCTATAGAGATTCATCGATGAAGGGACTATAATATTTCCTCATATATAATGGTGTGGTTATAGCTTATGCCTCAATAAATTTGAACGTGCTGGATAATAATTACCCAAATCATGATTCTAAGTTTTCTATGATATTGTTTTTATAAATATATTGAGTAATTTCCTTTATGCTGAAATGCGTTACATATATACTATTCATAAAATTTAAATGTATTAATTCTCACAAAAAGAGTAGAATATGCATCAAATAGGATGGTAAGAGTTGATTAATGATTATAAATACTAATTAAATTATCACCCTGGGAAAGAAACAAAGTGGAAAATTCTCTATGTCAAAAGGATCATGAAATATTATCTATTAAGAGGACCACAATGAATTTAATATATCTAAATTTTGAAGACATGGCCATTGAAATATTAATTAAGGTTAAAAATATTATCTTTATTAGATGATTATTCAATCATATATCCATGTAAATCTTAATGAAACACATAATGATGATTTAGAGTTTGGAAAGAATTTGAAAAATGATTCCATGTTAATCATTAATTATGATTGAATTATAAGGTTCATGAACTATGTATGTTTCCCGTCCATACAATATTTAAAGGAACTATTTAATAAATATCATAACTCATAATTACTTATTTATCATCAATGTATAAAGATATATACAGATGTGAAATATTATTTTTGGAGGGACTACATTAAAGGAGATATTAAAGAGTATGTATGTTGGTGCTTGGTATGTTTTTGTGTTAGTGATAAGAGACAAATGTCTACAGAAACGTTAGGACCAATACCCATACCAGAATGGAAATTGGAAAAAATCACAATGGATTTTATCATAGGACACCACAAAAAATTTAAACAATATAATTATATTTTGGATTTAGTCCATCACATTAATAAGTTTCTGAAATATATTATAATAATAAAATAATTGTATCTTGATAATGTTTCTAGAATAAATATTAGGGAAGTGGTATGGTTTCATGGAGAACCACATTATATTATATTTGGTTGGGATCTATGGTTTACATCAATATTCTTAAGATTTCTTCAGAATGATTTAGTATCAGAGTTGCGTTTTAGTGTTGATTTTTATCCTCAAATAGATTATATGTATAAGAATACCATTTAAATTCTAGAATACATGAAGAGGTATTTTTATATGGACTTCAAAGGAGTTTTTGGATTTACAAATTCCTCTTGTTGAATTTTATTATAAGAATTGATTTTACTCTAAAATCTAGAGAGAACCTTATAAATCCCTCAATAGAATGAATTGTAGAAATAAATTACGATGATATGAAACTTGAAAATAACATTATTATGATAAGATCTATATATAAAATGGAAGTGAATGTTAGAACCCTATAGTAGCACAACAAGGAATCTCAATTTCAATAGAAAAATTATGGTGAGAATCCTCAGTGATATATGTAATTTTATACTGGTGAGAATGTATTTAATTGAATTTATTAATCGAAAAAAGGTTGTTTAATTTTTATAGAAAGCAAATCTACGTGTAGTTATATTTTAACCTTCTAAGTCGATGATCTATTAGGGATGGTAGTTTATCGATTGGTTCATTCACTAAACCTCACTCATGTTCATGATGTTTGTTATGTATCTCTCATAAGAATTTAAATTATGAATCCATAACATTTACTAAATTTTTGGGATGTAACACTAGAGTATGATGCCTCCTATTATGAATAACTATTTTAAATTTTAAATAAAAGAGATAAGTTGATATGGAATATGACAACTCACTTCATAAAAGTTCTCTAGGAGATTCATAAAATCAAAAACGTTATATGAGATGAAAATGATGTGATAATATGGTGATATCCTCATTTGTATGTATCATAGAGATGAATATTTAGGAATTTTTTCATTTTATGGTGTTTGGGGATAAAATGTAACACTCCAAGATTTTATGATATATTTATCGTCATATTAGTTTATTTATATCATTCATTACTCACAAACACAAGTATAAATGTAATATAATATATAATATTAATATAAACTTGTATAAATTTTGGTTATATAAATAGGTATTAAAAAATTTTGAAAAATAATATTTGCATAGAGTAGAGATAATATATTTATAATATGAACTCAATTTTTAATTGAGCAATTATCTAAATAGAATTTTATTTTTCCCACGAAAATAATTCTTTTACTTATTGTGAGAATGTAATATAACAAATATATAACAATTTTTGAAACTGTATTTTTAAAAATTTTATTTAATATTTTAAATCATTATGTCAAAATTACCTTATAGTAAATTTTATATTATTTTTTTAAAATATTTATTTTTTAATGAATAATAAAAATATTGATTTATTGAAAAAAGTAATTTAGTTTAAATAATTTACAAGGAGAAATATATTTTTAAAATGGTTAGACAGTATTATTAATTAATTTACATTATCAATAATATAGTTAAGGTCACTCTAACTAATTTTATGTTACATTTTAGTATAAAAAACATACGAAGTTAAAGAAAACATTTATTTCTAGAAAACATCATTTCATCAATTTTGCCAATTTCATTTTGAATTAAATTCTTCCACATCATTGAATCTAAATTGATCAAATTTATTCCATATTTGTAATTATAATTTAAGAATTTGGTAAGGATTCAATTTTAATTTTTTTCACAATGAAATTTAAAAATAGTTAAAATTTATCACTATAGATAATGTTAAATTGGGTTTATCGAGGAGGACCATATGATAACATGATGGTGAGGAGCGGTGACGACGACGAAACCCTGGAGATTCTGGGTGATCGGTGACGACGGCGATGGTGTCGGCCTTCCCCCCGCTTGGGGGGAAGGGAGATTCGTCGACCGATGCGAGACCAGGTGTTTTTCGACCATTTTCGAATCTAGACTTTCTTCCTCCTTTCCCGAAAATCTCCTTGACCCCTAAGGCCTCTGATCTGTTCGATGGGCGACCTAATCTTCATCTTTTAACTTCAGAGTTTTCAGAATCCTCTACACTTCTAATTCTAACCTTGATTGCAAGCTTTAGAAATGGGCGACCTTCTGTTGATGCCTTCGACAGATTTATCTACGGTTCGTGGGAGCTACAAGAAAGGGAAATTGTCGGTCAGCTTGATAGGAACCACATGATGATTTAGTTTGAATCAGAGGAAGATCTCATTTCTGCTTTTGTCGAGAGCTCCTCGCAGTTTCAATGGGTATCACTTCCTTCTATTATGCTGGTCTTTTGACTTTCACATGAAGCGTGATTCACCGTCGACAGCAGTTTGGGTAAGTTTCCCTAATTTGCCACTTCCCTTCCAGAACCCTGCTATTATTCAAATGCTCGGAAACCTCGTAGGAAGGTTTTTGTGTTCTGATAGTCGTACTAATGCTGGGTTCCATCCGGTTAATCCCCGGGTTTGTGTGGAGATGGACGCCTCTCGACGACCATTTGATTATGTGTGGATTACCATAGGGGAAGAGTACAGGTGTAGACAATAGGTGATTTACGAGAACTGGACGGGCTTCTGTTCTTCTTGTCACCTCTTGGGACATGAAGAGGAGTTTTGCCGTAGGAATAGAGCTTTGAAGGACCAGCTACGTGTTCCCAGTAGAAGGGATGGAGAGTCTAGGAGAAGACCAGTGGATTTGGCTCTGATGGTGGGATGTGAGCAGAGGGAGGCTGGTCCTGTTGGAGAAGAGGTGGGTTCCCAATCTGTAGGAGTGGACAGTCTGCTAGGTGAGGCCACCAAGGCAGCTGTTGAGGAGATTCTTGCCCCTGTTATTGAGGAAATGAATACAGAAGGGGTAGATTTGGATTCCCAGGCTCCGGAGGTGGATGGGCCGGTGGTTGAGGTCAGTAGGGTGCTAGAGGAGGACGACCAACGTGCTAAGGATTCAGTGGATTGGATGCTTGCTGGAGGTGGAACTGATTTGGTTCAGACTGTGGGGAATGCGAGTACCAGTCCTGTCCTGTTGTTTCCCTACACAGAAGTGGCTAGAGGTTTAGATCCAATTGCCAAGCCTTTTGTTACTTTATCCAACAGGTTTGAATTCCTTGGTAATGGTGATGTTGAACCGGCTTTGAATAGTGTTTGCAGAGGTGGGGAGGAGGGTATGGAAACAACAAGAAAAGAGACTTCTATCGGGAATAAGGGTCAAGTGGAGGCTTCCAAGGAGTTATGCATGGATGGAAGTAATACCTTGCCCAAGAGAAGGAGGTGCAAGAGCAGGAGCAATGATAGTAAAGGGAATGCGGCCTTGTCCAGTGCTGTGGAAAAGGCTCCGAATGGAGATGGACATCACCCCTTAGTGGAAATCAGCAATAAAGATCAGAGGCTGGATAATTTTGAATTCGTAGTTTCTGTTTGGAGGGAGCAACATAGTAGAGGAGAGGAGAACTCTGAGGGAGGAATAGGAACTGTGAGTGAGCTGGCTGGGATTTCTTTCAGTGATATTGTCAAGAGAGGGACTAAGAAGATAGATACAAGTGGCGGGCCTATGTATACTCAAACAAGAAGAAGGGTGTGGAAGGATTACTCGCACCTTCTTCCGTCGCTGAGGACCAGATCAGCTTCTAAGTGGAGTGGGGAGGTGGTGATTGCTTTGAAAAAGGGAAAAGTGGCCATCGAGGCCTCAACTGAATGGCATGTTCTAGAGCATCTTAGAAGTAGGGTTCAAAGTGCCTACTATTGGAGGAACCCAGAGTGGGAGTCGGCTATGGGTGAGGAGGAATCCAACATGGGTTTCGGAGACGATTATGGCTATTATGATGTGTAATGTTGTGTTGTTCTGGTTTGTTTAAGTTTTGTCTATGTATGCATGTTGTACGTTGGGGTACCAGTCCCCTTTAACCCGACTTTAGAAAATGAAAAAAATGACTTGCAGGGTTTATCGAGGAGGGTTTAACCAAGAGGTAATGGTATGTTTTCAGATTAAATTTGAATAAACCCTATTTTATGGATGTATTAAGACCTCATACAATACAAACATTGAATATCTAGTCATTTGGAACCATTTTTCAGGATTATTTCATTATTACATTTTAATATAGTAAGAAATTCAATGTGTGTCCACTCCTCCAATAATTAAAAGACACCCTTCCTTTATTTCATTTACACATTATTATGTAATATATAAGAACAAACCAATTAATATATTATATAAACATCACTATACATGATTTATTTGTAGTTTATTTTTAAAATACCATTTCGGTGCTTCGTTTCAATAGATCTAATCGAGGCAAATTGAAGAAATTGTCAACATCTTACCCGACATCATTCAAAAAAATATTATCTTAACTCTTGTAATTTTTTTAATAATCATAAAATCATAAATTTATTATAATAAATATAATTTTATTTAATTATAATTATATAATAACATTTATTAAACACCTTTTTAATCAAATGGAGTGTCAAAGTATTACTCAGGCATACATGTGGACTACCGGCTCCCCATTACTTTACAATTCAATTTTCATCACCTTATTTTCTGGATAGTAATATGATGGATTTTTTTGTTTATATAATATATTTATGAAATAATTATTATTATGGAATTATAATCTCTTGTACACCTTCTTACCTTCCCATCAATAAGAAACTAATAATGTCACTTATTCATATGTGTGGACTACCACCTCTACGAAACCATATATTTTTTATCTCATATTTACATGGATTGTAATAAAGATAGATTTAATGAATATATATATATATATATATTATATAATGATATAAAAATGATTCTATAATGGTTAATTAATATTTACATTTATTTTTTTTTTCTTCTATAAAAAACTGAAAGCAAAGTGCATGCGTATATATAACCCACCCTCTCAATGAACTGTGTAAATCATTTTCAATCACTATATTTTATAGATGAGTTTATATATTTATATAATTAAAAATATTATATCTTAATAATTATTAATTTTTTAGATGATGAAACTATAATAAATTTAAATGTATAGGAACTATAAAATTTATATTCTAATGAAAAAGGAAACATTTAACACCCAGAAATGATGATTTTTATAACAGATTTTCAAAAAAAATATTGTTGAGATGTTATAAGGTGTAAATTTATGATATTATAGGTATGTTAGTTACTATATTATATAATTATGATAAATTTAATCTTTTAAAAAAAAATGAATATGTTGCATTCGTATTGATTTGAACTTATGGAAGGTTTTTTATGTTGCAATCTCATTATTTACTAAAATTGTCTAGGATTATGTTTTTGATGATATAATTCCATGATATACCTATAATTAATCTCATGAATTATAATCTACAATTATTTTAGATTTAATTTTTGATTAATAATTCCATATTCCTCTCTTTGTTACTAAAAACTTATTGGTAAACTAGTTTTAGTAAAAAAACATTATTCCATCTTTGATCAAGAATTGTTTTATTCGATATCCACATTCTCTTTAAAAAAATCCAGAATACTTTTAATATTATCCTTTTATTTTTAATGTAGTTTTTACAATCTTTTACAATTTTAAAATATTATCAATGGAATATTGTTCTAATTTTTTGGAAAGAGGTACTATTGGATTTTTACTAAAAATGTGGAAGGCATATTTGTTTTAAAATAAATTTAATTAAATGGATTTCCAACCACCATGACAACTAAAATATTTGAATATTATTTTATATTATTAAATAGTTATTTTAATTTTTTTTAATTATTCGGTATATTCTTTGATATACATATTTGATTCTAATATTGAAAATGATACTTTTCACTAGAAACATTATAAGTGATCAATTAAAAAATTATCCATTTAAGATAATACCATTCAATGTAACTTATGCATTACTAAATATATGATCCAATGAAGAAATAAAATTTATTTTTGGGTTTTAGTGACAGTAGCGAAGAGACCAGGCCAGAGGGCCAGGACCTACAACATGACAATGATCGAGAGGGGTGGTTTGGGGGTGTGGCCCCCGTGGTATAAAAAGGTGGACTAGAATGTTTGATCATAATGAAGGATAGGGCTTTGTGATATATGGGGGTTCATGGGGATTGTGTTCTCACAATGTATAGAGATTCACAGAGCTCAGGGTCTCATTAAGTATGGGGCTTCATGGGCACCAAGGTCTCATAGATCATGGGAGCCTCTCCTTAGTATAGGGTTTATTTGATGAGTTCTCCATAAATGAATAATGCATCATGGAGCCTCGAGAAACTCAAAGGGAATATCTATAATTAGTAGGGGCGATCCATTTTCTAAATGGCTTAGGGTGACTAGGAGCATCATGAAATATGACATTAGTAGCCAAATTGGTGGTGTAAACATCCTTCTAATGTGGGGGGATCTAGGTATTTATAGCGAACGAGGAATACTGTGCTCGTAGGGAACACTGCGATGAAAATTCTTCATGATGCTCAAATACATTTGTGTGGCTGCGAAGGGAGCTATGAGAACCATGATGATCATAAGGTTACCAAAAATACAAAGGATTCCATTAACCTAAAATACATTCAAATGCCCATTAAAGGATCCACATGAATTCAATTCTCAAAAGGGAATTGTGGAGAAAAAAATGCTTCACGAAGCTCAAATAAATTTGCACAGCCATAATTGGTTCTCCACAAACTCAATTCTTATAATGGCACCGTGAAGGGTCATGGATCCGTTATACTAGTAATTCCATATGAAAAAGATGTTCATGTGAAAATAGGGGGAGATCTATGTAAATTATTTCCTGCCTTACTTCAAGATTACATCGAATGAACATAACTTCTAATCTGTAGCACTGATCTGGCTCTATGAACAAGAAAATTGAAGCCTACACTCCTTGATCAAGTATGTAAGCATTCTGTGAATCTTTTATATTTTTTTATAGTGCCAAAATGATCACAAAAACATTATTTCTTAAAATAATTAAATAAAAATGGGAAACTATTAATGAAAGATCAACTCAGAGTCCATTAATTATGTAGCAATAATATCATTATTAGATAAATTAAAACTCCTTTCCCAAAGAAAAAAAAATATTGTATACTATATGATTTCATTAAATTAAAATATATTGATTCTAAATCATTAATAATGAACAAAGACTCAGTGACACAATATAAAAAGAAGGAAGTCAATCTGAGATAGAGTGGATGTTATCTCAAAATGTTCAATTAACATCCTTTAACACATCATCCAACTTCATTCCATAACTAGTATCAATAAAATTTGAAAATAAATCCCCCAACAAAACCTTTTTAATAAAAATTTTAAATAAAAAATAAAATAAAAATATAGAATATCAGCTTAGATAATATTTCCTTGGTCACATAAATTCAAGGGCTTAATGGACAATTATATTCATCTAATTTTACCAAAACTAAGAATTAAGATAATGATGGTTTGAGGAAAATAAAATAAAATGAATGAAATAATTGGATTAACTATATTTTAAAAAAAATCTCAGAGGAGAAATCCATGGAATAGTGAGGAACTAAGAATAATTTGGTCATGATAATTAAATTGGTATATGAAATATTTGTCCATTAAAATACCTCCCATAATAAATTATCACTATTAATATCAGTCCCTCAGATAGACCTCTATTTATCACCCTGATAATTCCTTATGGAAATTAGTTTCAGACCATATATCTCCACAATAACCCATAGACATCCATGGAATTACCTCCACCCAGCACGTCGTTTTCTTCCTTTTCCAGAGGCCTCCATGACAAGCCTACAATGTGGAGCTCTCTAGAACCTATCATAATAACCCATGGATAAAAGAATGACAATTTACATCCTTAATATAGTTCAACATTATTTCAAAAAAACCCATCCATGAAAATTCTTATAAAAAAAATAATCCCCATAGCTTAGTTTCACATCACCACATAAACATCAACGAAGATGATTGAAAACAACTCAGAATATTTATTTTCATAAAAATCTATGAAATACCCTATAAAAATACCAAAAACATGGGATTGTATCCTTTAAAAGAGTAAAATTCATTTATTCATTCTTGATCCAACACCAAACTCTACTCTAGCACCCCCAACAACAGATATGAAAAAAACTATATATCCAAGAAAATAAATACCCCCCATATTTGTTTTTTAAATTATTCTCATCTTTGATAATAAATTCATAACTATGTAGAAAATATCAATCCAAATAGAAAAAAATGGAGAAACCTCTAAAAAAGAAATCTAATTATCAAAAAATCTCAAATAGACCATAAGGAGTGAAAAAACATCATCATATCTTCCAGAAACCAAATCCTATATGACAAGAAAAAATATAAAAAAACTATCGAAAATAAATTTATAATATTGACTCGTTCTCTAACATGAATTCCTATAAGAAATAATTCCTTCAGAAGACATATATTAATGAATGACACATCATCGTTGAAATGTCTATTTATGGTATGAAAAATCAATATATTATTCTAGAAATGTAGTAACCAATTCACTATCCTTATTTCCTAAAACAATGACATGGGACTCATTAGGATTTTATTAAGAATGTTTTTTATCATTGAATATGTCATGATTATATCCATCTATAGTGGATGATATAAAGGATAACAGACCACCCAGAAAATTCTTAGAAACTTAGTATTCAAAAAAATGTAATGAGAAATCTTAAAACCACTAATAGTCATCATCTTATCATTATGAGATGAAACCTTATAAAACATATGATCATATATATTAAATTAATTAGGTAACCTTAATTATTAAAAATAAGATTTTTAATAGTATTAAACTAGATTTATCCACTCAATAATCACATAAATCTTCTTTAATAGTCATCGCTCTAAAGAATGTAAAATAATCATTGAATCCTTGACATTAGTCCATCACATGAAAATATATAAGTCAAATTATATAACACCTATAATTAATTATTGAAAATGGATGATTAGAAGCTATTATTTTAAGTAATATTATCCAAAATAAAATGAGTGTCACCCAAAAATCAAAAATAAAGAAAACATTCACACATAACCCCATGTGTTTGGATCCTCCACTATGGAAGATAATCCATATGGATATAAAAGAAATATTATAAGAAATAATTTAAATCCAAATGCATGTTTTAGACTCCTATATACTAAACACATAAAAATCATCTCGTTTTGGTATGATTGTTCTTTATAATCTATGAAGTTGAATCATCACACCAATATAAATTCATTCTAAAACATCAACTACACTTGACTCCCTATTCAATAATAAAGAGAAAAAACCAATAATAAATTGAACCCATGAAATGGTAATATTTCCTTAAAATTAAATGGTACTTCCTTGATAAAATCAAATAGAATGGAAATCACATTATCCACTATCCACCACATTCCTAATAAGATATATAAATTTTATTCACTAGTAAACCGTAATATTCAAACACATGCAACAAATTCTACTTAGAATCATCCACCTTGGGACAACCCCATTAATTTTCCACTAGAATTTCCAATTAACCTCACAAACTCTAAATGATAATAAATTGTTTCCACCAATAATCTATTTAAAACAATACAAGAACACATAATTCGGTGAGATCGATTTAATTTTAGTGAAATTTAACTTAACTAATTTTGATTTTCTAAATATTTTCCTTAAATAAAAGTGGTTTCTTAAAATAGTTTTCATGTACCACGTATAAGGAAATAAAATTTAATTATAATCATCTGAAATTATTTTTTTAGTACTCATAATACCCTTATATCCAATCATTAGTGATTTTCTATGTTCAATCTAGTCTCTCAGTCCAACAACACATTATATGCTATGATTATATGGTTTATTTTCCAAAAAATAAAATCCCCAATGGTTCATAACCCTAAAAATCATTTTAACTCTCAACCAATGCTATGGTACCACTCATTCATAGCCTACATCTATTATAAACCCCCATGGGAAAGTTGAGAAGACCGGAGTAAACTAAAAATACAACTTCTAAAAAACCAATGTTTGGTGACAAATGCTAAGGGTAATTTTAACAGATATGGGACACATTCCCCCTCAATGTCATGGATGATATATAATTAAACTAAAATTCATTTAAAATTGTAAATGAAAACCTCTAAACTCAATTAGATGTATATTAATACTTACGTAAACAAGGTATCTAAAATAAAGACCATGACTAACTCTTATAGTAGTAAATCCTTCTCCAACCAAGGTAAGCACATCATGAGATTGAAATGTCTAACCCAATCATTCAATTTGTCCTATAAATATATAAAAATAAGATATTAAAGATAGTGTGTAGAATATAACTACAATATATGGTTCCAACATTTGAAAAAATCATTGATATATTGAATAAGTATATTGATAAATATATAAATAAATAGTGAAAATTACACATTGCTTACTGTAAGGTTAACATTAATCCAACTTAAAGAATTATTAACAACCAAATCTATATGAAAGTATAATAATATACAGATTAAGAATGCATACCATGAATGAAACATTAAATAAGCTTCCCCACTAATCTAATCATCATCGGGTCCCAATTGTATATTTCATGACATCATCATACCTTATATATCTACATACCACATAAAATATAACCATAACAAATCCACAACCTATTAACTATAGCCATGTATCATATGCCACTATGAAATCCAAAAAACCACAACCACAACCACAAACATTTATATAGCCACATCACTATGACATTCCAACATTAATTCTACATATCATTGACAAAAAACCAAAATATGTCCTTTATATATGGTAAGATAGTGAATCTAACCAACTATAGTGTCACTATAAATAAAGAATTTAGTAATGAACATTGAACCTAGATCATTATATGTGCACCAGTTATATAACCTAACATTGGTAATTATGAATAAAACATTATAATTAACAAACATTTAGAAAAACCATAATATGATTTAATTCCATCCAATACCCCTAAATTTATGAAACAAATCCATATATCTACTACTACATAAAAATAATTACAAATTTTACAGACATACAAAATACAAAACCTCAATTATTAAATATAAAAAAAAACATAATCACATTAACCTTTTTTATATTTCATTTCCACTTTGATATTTTATAATAAAAAAACATAATAACTTATTTATTATTTTTTATAGTTTCTATAAACCACATAAGATTTCCATATATATCAAATTTTACATAAAATTTGCAATATATTATTTCAATTGTCTAATTTCAAATTATAAATCACCTATTTATTCATCAAATTCCCCTGTCAATTAAATTTAAAATTCATTAATTAATTACACATGCTTCAATATCATTGGGAAATAATGGCACACTATCCTCAACACCCTAACATCACATATAAACTATCAAACAAAAAAAATCACTTAATTTATAATCATATAAATTATAAAAATATCAACCTAGTAGTACAAAATAAATGAACTACACCAGAAGCACTACCAATGTACCCAGAAATCAACAACATAACTATAATATCAACCATCAATACTTGAATCATATAAAAACACAAGAAACTTTCATTATTTACACTACATTTTTTTAATTAACTCAATACTATAATCATAATATTAAAATAAAAATGCATCATTATACCCCATATTCTATTTCAATCATTATATTACTTAATCAATTAAACATGTTATGCCTTAACGTCAATGAGAATAAAATAATATGTGTATTCTTGAAATGAAATAAATAACAAATATCATTGAAATAATAAACCAAAAAAATTAATATTTAATGATCCCTCCAAATTTATCCCATTAAATTTGTATCTTTATTTTTCTAAAATCATATTCATTATAAAAGATAAAAAAATCATGATTAATCTATATAAAAAAAATAGAGTTTCAAAATCCACTCCATCGAATAAATAAGCAACAACACAATGAAAAATGAATAGAATAGAATTTATATCAAATTTCAATGATCACATAAGTATCCTTAAATATCCTATAAAATATCAAGAGTCATCAAGACTTCAACCAATCCTTATTGAAACCAAACAATAATACAGTTATATAAACACAATAATAATGACTTCAAATGATATAATTAATGAATAGAATAGAAAAAAGAATTCAGTCACCTGATCAAAATAAAAAAAATCAATGGGATTAATTGATCATCAAGGAAATCCATAATCTCAATAACTAAACCATAACATTCCAAGGGTTCTATAATATTAATATGAATAAAAATTTAGAACATGTATTGACAAATTTATAATTAAATTTTGGATGCCCCAACAATGAAATTTTGAGAGAATATATATGGAATTGTAGAACTCAATCATAGGGGATATGAAAACAATGATCATTAAAACACCCCATATATTAATTTATCATTATCTATTTCACTCCCTCAAAACTCTATAGAGCATGGAAACAACCAAGATATATATAATAGATTGTATGAAATCATATCTCACCATTCGAATAATATAAATTCATATCATATATTATAAAAACCATTTTATTTTCATCATATATTCTGAATAATGGACCCTAATTCTACAATTTGATGTTATCCAAACAACATCACAATCAACCTAAACATAAAATATCAAATTTCACTATAAACACCCCGAAACCAATATCCTAGAGTCGGTGCCTTACTTATTAAATAGGAATAGAATCAAGACATGAATCCTAAAAGACTGACTATTCTAGTAGTTTTGGAAACTATTTTACAAACATAAACACTACATTAAAACATTAAATTAAATACATCATAGAAACTCCCTTAGAAACACAAATTAATTAATATTTTATCCCTAAAAGTAGTTCAGAAAATACATATTCACATCCTAGAGTTTAATAATAATTTTAAATGGGTGATATTAGAATCATAGTAAGGGTAAGAGATAAATTGAAAGTTAATATAAACAATAAGGCATGTAGAATTACTAAGAACACATGTCACTAGAATAAAAAAATGAAAAAGATATGAAAATATAAAAAATATAAAAAAATAATTCCATGAAAATAATAACATGAGAATGAATCTAAACCATAGATATTCTACTAGTATATTAGTAATGTGGATAAGAAATTATTAGTATCATAAGGAGTGAATACATATTTTGGACATCATAAACATACCATCAAGGACCAATCTAAGACTTCTAAAAATAAATGGTTAAGAACTCAACCAAAAACCATTTTTGTTTTTCCTGTTAGACCTACTAATGCATAGAGGGGATATAGTGGACCAAACCCATCACTTACTAAGTAAAATTAATTCCACGTATGAATGGTTTTAAACATAAAAAATATATACATATGAAATTGAAATAGTTTTCCCAAATCTGTGAACATAATCACTAACCATTCTAAATAGTATGGAGAACGAAACCAATATACCACATCTATAGTCAAAATGTGAATAAACAATTTAATAAAATACTATATATTAAAATCATATTAAGTAAATATCAATAAATAATAAATTTTACTGAGTTTTGGAAATATATGAAAACATTATTATAAAATAATCGAGGAATTGATGAGGGAAATACCCCTTTTACTTTCCAATGAAAAGTTATTTTGGAAAAAATAAGTTTTATTTGAGAAAAGTGTTTTTCTAAAAACATAAATAAAAAAATATATATTTTCATAAAATAATTTTAGATTTTATAAAAACAATGGTGTCTTAAAATATATTATGGATGGTACATAAAAATGGGTATGAAATAGAGAAGTTCTCTTAAATTAGATTGTATTATCAGAATGAATTGGGCTGGGAACATTATAAAACTTGTATTATCCCATAAAATAATGATAAAATGATATAGATATATGAGTTTTTAACATATATAAATAATTTACAAGATTTACAGAAAAAATGATGAATAAAATTGGTGTATAGATGGAGAAATCATTACCTGAATGAAAATGGAGGTTTAAGATTGAACCCTTAACATATGTCAAAAAATGTTATGCACATGACCTTAATATCCTAGATAATCAAATTATATAAATTAATTATTTATGTAATAAAATTTTATAATTGTATCTGATTTTTTATAGTTTTATTTAGTTCATTTATGGTCATTGTGATGAGTTATAAGATACATCTTTATCATTCTAGAGTGTTTGTTTCATTTGTTTCTTGATGAACTTACTTGTATATGAGTATAGAAGGTCATGTAAAATGGTAAAAATTATATGGAATTGAAGTTATATGTTATTAATTAACATATAAAAAACTAAATGGTTATATAATTCATTTTTATATTTGGGGTTTTGATGAATAAATAGATAAGATGTTATTGAATATCATTTAGATTATTTTAACAATTTTTTAAACATCAAGAAACTAGTTTTGTTTAATTAATTATAATCATGTGTATATAATGGTTACATAACATTATATAGACTATAATAAATATTTTTTTAATCCATAAAAATGGTTTTATTAGTAGCCTTTAATGAATGAATGGAAAATGAAAATGCATCCACTTTGAAGTCGGTAAATTAATACATCACAGGTAATGTTTTCATTTGTAGAATATAAACGATTGGTAAAAGTGATTGATGATGGATATCAAATTAATATTATATAATTAATGTATATAATGTATAATGTTGTTATCATGTCTCTTATGATAAGGTAGGTGATGGAATGATATAAGAATAAATGAAATGTAAAAGAAAATAAATGAAAAGAAAGAGGATTTTTACTGCTTTAATTCTCCTCCTACAGAACTTCCTTTTGGGGATTGATTTTGTTCTTTTGATGAGAAAAAAGTCTCCATGTAATTGGGGAGGTGCATGGGAAGATTATTGGAATGAAATATTTCAATCATAAAAGAATTTAAGGTGATAAGGGAATGGGTGCTACTTATAGTGGAGAATATTTACACGACCCTTATGCTAGGATGACACACATAAATCGAAAAATGGTTTATTATTTTCGCTAAATACTCTGAATAGGTTTATAATTATCAAAAAAAATATATAAAATTAATGAAGATATAATCTATATTATTTTTCTTACATCATTCATAACTTAACTAATAGTGTATTTATGATGTAATTTATTTATACAGTAAATTATGGTATTTTACAATTCAAAAAAAATTTCAAGTATTTATTATAAATCCAAAAAATTTAAGAAAACTATTTTAATATATATAGAATTAAAAAATTAACTTCATTTTAGGAAAATAATTTTATAAACATGAGATAATCATGTTTTAATTATAATTATAATTTACTAAAAAAATACAAATTTTAATTATGTAACATAATTTCTAATACTCTAAAAAATTAACTAAGATCGTATAACATTAACCTAAAATCAGGAGACCATAGAATAATAATTTATGAATATATTTTATAAATTTTTTTTATTTTAAATCATTTTATTATTTATAGAACTGTATGTAAACATTTATGATTTAAAAAATAACAACTCATTATTAATAATTTTTAAAATATTAATTTTGTTATACTATGATATAATTATACCATACATTAATTTATATGATCCATAAATATTAATTATACATTCATGGGAGAGGTTACTATTAATTTATCCAGTTTACTATTTTTAAGGGTCCTATTATTATTCCAAAGTTCATGTTACCATTTCATAAGTATATGTTCCTTATCATCTAGAAATAAATATTTTTCATTCATTGTTTATTTATATATTTTTTAATGTGTTCTATAAGTGAATTTATGTGATTTACACTATAAAAATAATTATTAGAAGGGAATTTTTATTGATAGAATTTTGGTTTGTTACCTGAACGCTTCCTTTGGTATACTTGGATTTCCCTAAAACACACCAGATACCTTGAAAATAAATTTGAGAAGAACTAAAATGTATTTTAAAAACACAACAAAAATATTTATCTAAAAGGGATCAATCCAACTCAAAACATAAATTTTAAAAAAATGCCCAATAATAAAAATTTACTCTTAATTCATGAGAAATTTATACATAACATTATATAATGTTTTTACAACCATAGGGTATATTTACTAAAAACTATATGTGTATCTAATCACACCAAAAATCTAGTATTAAAAATTCAAGATCCTCCAAGAGTAGAAAAAAATGTATAGGTTAATAATTTTTGTCCTTTTATAAGTACAAAAGTAATTAAGAATGTTTGGAAGAATATCAAGGTGTATACATCGAATTGTTTGGTCCCTTTTATATCTGAGTAAGTATCCAACAATTAAATCAGATTATTAAATGAATGTTTATAGTAATCATACCAAACTAAATGAAATTATTACTTTAACATATTATAAAATCATGACTAAATGTAAAAACATTAATTGATAAATCATTATCCTCCCTTAACAGCAGTAAAACACTTCATGGGATAGTAGTAGTGATGTATTTGAACCACAAATACAATATCAAATAAGTAATGGGTAGGTGAATTGAATTTAGGGTTAAAAAATGTAAAATGGGACATATTGTTCTCTTTGATACTAGTAAATAAAATAAACAAATTAATTAATAAATGTCAGCATTGAGGAAATAACCAAAAAATATCCTTAATATATTAATGTTTTTAATTTTATATAACCAAAAAATACATCACTTAATAACTAGTAACAATCTCATCAAAACATATAATCCTAAAATATTAAAAAGTTTCTTAAAGTCAAAATCTAGTAAGATTGATCCTATTAACTGAAGAATTCTCATAAATTTATAATAAATTATATTGATGTAACGGTGAAAATAATGGTATAATTATATTTTTTTCAACAAAAAACTGTTGTGAATTTTGAAAAATCATATTGAAGATTCAATGAATAAATAGTGAAATTAATATGTTATCCCAACCTAGGTCAATATATAATCCAACATCAGTACTAAAATAATCTCTATGTATTTAGGGAGAGTTAAACTCAATGTAAATTTGAAAAATGTAACAATACAGGCTCTCAATACCAACTTCCTCTTCAATCTAGTTTCCCCCACTTCCTAATGAAATTAATACTAGAAAAATTTTACCATTCAATGTCTATATAAAATGTCAAACCATAAATATATCAACTATATACAATAACCACATAAATATAACCATAACTAAATTAACACAATCATATCCATGTATCAATGATAGAGGAGGAAAAGAGGTGTATTCATCAAACTATTTCAATGAAAACATAGATATTTTGGGTTCAACCCATACTTAAAATGCTATATGTCCATTAGATCAGATATCTTACATGGTTGGTGGTGTTTAGAAATAAGATACATATAATGATAAAAAGATCTTAGAAATCCCATCATTGTGTCCACATCATATCAATTCAATCCTACAACCATTAGATTTCTTAAATTTGTACCACCAATCATGTAACACATTCTTCAAACACAAAATAAAATCATCACTTGAAGACCAAAATTCATTCACCAAATACTAATTATTTTTTCGAAAAAACTCATATATAAATTTCCATATGATAATATACAACAATAATTTAACATATTCAAAATAACATTTGATATGTGGGGTTTTTATGTATTGAAAATTAGTTTAATAAAATATAACCCATTAATTTAATCATAGTAACATTATTTTACTACATGATCTATAAACTAAATTAAACGTGCATCTATTCACACACAAATTCATCCATACTGTACATAACGTCTATTTTTTTACATTAATTCATTTTATATATTACAACCTCATAAATATAACCACATGAATATAAATAAATAAAAAATTCCAAAAATATATAACTATATATGAAATCATCATTTTTTATCGACTTACATAGTATACATTATTGATATCAATAAAATGAATAGAAAAAAATATATACAACACATACTAAAATAATATCACAACACTACATGATTTATATTAACTTTCTATAATTCAATAATATTTATTCAATAATGAAATTAAAATTTAAAATGGTAATTAAATAGTTTCAATTTTCATTGATTCAACTTATATATGGGATGAAACAATGATAACCTCTCCTTAAATGAAGTCATATTTTAAACAATGAAATTGTTATTCCACATTTGCAATAATATATATATCAAATAAATACTTCAAAAAATAATTTAAATTATTAACATTCATAGAAAAAACATGAATTATTATGAAACCATGTTGTAGAATATCCCCTCATGATGACTAGTGTTGACTATAACAACTTCCATGAACCCACAAATATACCGTATAGTGTGCCACATAAAACCATTTTGAATCAATGAAATAATGGTGTAGTGAAGTTTAAATCATAGTATTGTGTTTTCATCACTACAATTCAGACTAAACAAGTATAATTCACAGTAATGCATATATTTTCAACTTCAAAGACCTAAAAAGTCCAATGAATAAAAAATAAGGCTTGAAATGAAAACTCAATCATTCTTTAAATTTGAAATATTATGTTACAATAAGACTTTTATTATGATAAATAAATAATATTGGATTGTTGATATATTTATTATAATTATATATAAGATATTTTACCTATATATGCTAATGACATAAGGTAAAATATTAAATTTTCAATTTGTGATTATAAATGTTTCCTAGATAAAAAATGATTGATTTTAAAGAATCTAGAGATGATGAGAAAGAAAATAATTTAATTTTAAAATCATAAGATATGGTTTTTAGTTTATGAAAGTGATATAAGATTAATAAATTGTTATAATAATGATTTTTTTGTTTTATTAATATAGTAATTATATCATATAATCTAGTGTAATTATGTATGATGAAAGTAAAATTTATAAGAAAAACATATCACAATAGTTATTTAGATTTTATTGGTGGTGTATCATTTCATTAGTTATTTATATTGATTTAATTATATGATGAGCTGACTTTTTAATTTTATATATATATTTAGAATATTCAAAATTTATTTAATTCCAAAAAATACTAAATGAATAACATTTTAGTAGATTGTGTATGCAACACCCAACCTCAAGTATAAATGTACCGTAATATAGCATTCCATTATAACGTAGCCTCTAAATTGGTGAGTATGAAGAGTACTATCTAAATTATAAAAATTATATGCTTTAATTGTGTAAAAAATCATTATATATCTATTTATTAGATATAAAATATGAATGAATTTAACGAAAAAAAAATCTTTTAGAATTTTCACTTTTTTATCAAAACTATTTGGTTTTAGTTTAAACACATTATTTAAATGAATTTTTACCAATTTTAGAAAAATTATTTTGGTAAAATGATAATGGTTTTTTAAATTGTAATATCATAAATATCTTATTTATTTTATTTTTATTTTTATGAAATGAATATTATTTATTGAATAGTAAAATGTATTGATTTTTATAGAAAGAGTCAATCTTGATTAAATAATTAAAAGGTTATATTATATTTTAAATTATATTTAAAGTAAAATTAGTTTAATATTATTATTATTTTAGTAGCATTTTTAATTTTATTTAATTTATAATGATTTTTATTATCAAAAACCTATATAATTATGAGGAATTTTTCTTTTTAAACAATCCTTGTTCATCTCATAAACATGTATATATTTAAATTAAATGATGCAACTCCTATGAAAATATTTTGAAAAAATGGTTTAATGTTTTTGAATTAAAATAATTTATATTGTCTAATAAGGTAAACATGGGTTTTTTACAGAAATTAATGGGGAAAATTTTAATAATTAATTATCATTGTTAAGGTAAAAATTGGTTTATCAGGGGCTACATTAAGAAGATTTGTGGTCAAATAACTTAAAAAATTTAGAAATGAAATTTTATGGGAATATTTCTACCTTATAGAATTTAACAATAAATCCAAGGGTTCTTTGGACGATTTTTTCATTGGAATGACTTTACCATTTGGGATTAATTTTGGAAATTTCCAAGTAATTACAAAGAGGGTTCTGTTTCCCCACTTATAAAAGGGAAACACTCCCTAAAATTCTATACACCTGTAAAGCTATTTGAATCCAAAAAACACTAAACATCCCTCCCAAAATCCATTGAAACATTTTAGATCATATTCTGTTCCAAAATCTCCTACCTAACGGTCCCCATATAGAGAACTATATACGTTTACCTTAAAATGGTAATTTTCTTAAGAAATCACTTTCATTTTATATCTACTTTTTCAAACTTATATTTTGTATTAAAACTTCCAATATTATAAAATATTAACCCTTATACATAGATTACATTATGTTTATGAATTAATATTTATCCATATCTTCTTCTGAAAAATAGTAAATGAAATATATAGTTATAGGTACGGTGAACTACTGGCTCTCGAATCAATCTCGTTTGTTTTACACCACAACATTTCATGGATATATATAATGATTGATTTAACACACATATATGTTAATAATGATATGATTATTATTTGTTAATTATAATGTCAAAAATACATTCCTACATTTTATATACTTTGAATTATGATAACATCACTCTTGTGTAGGGCAGACTATTGCCTCTCAAAGCAATGTGATTTATTGTTCAAATACAATTTACATGGAGAGTAATATGGGTTAATTTAATGATAATATTATATATATATATATAATATTATATTGGTTATGTAAGATTAATATATCATGCAGTTCATTACCCATTCATCCATTAAGGAACTGATAACAATGCTAGTTCTTACACACAACCTATTTCTACATGAAGATATGTGATCCATTCCCCCTATTATAATTTTACAAACAATTTAAAAATATACTAATGGAAAAAATATATAGTGAAAACAATAATATAATTATGATTATTATGGAACTATATATTATTAAAAATAATAGTAACTTTTGTGAAAATGGATTAATGAGAAAACAAAGTAGTTAACACTTTAAACAGTGAAAATAATGAAATATAACTAGAAGAATAGTGGTAAAATGTAATAATAGGATCCTAGATAATATTATAAATATGTATATGTTTCTATTATAAATTAATAACAATAGTAAAACCATTATACATGAGTTTAAATCATTCCCATCTAATAGAAAATATGAGGTTAATGACTTCATTTAAATTTCCCTTTGTTATGGAATATTTTATTGTTGTGCAACTTATTTCATTTATATGGTGTTTATAGAGCCCATTTGAGAGGAAATATCATAATTTTGTATCAATTATTGGTATTTAATGTTTCATTTTGAATTATTACATTAGTGTTTATTAGATATAAAAGTCATTATGTGGTAAATAATTTCATTTCTCAAATTCCCTTTATTGGGTTATATTACTTCGTCTTCGTCTTTGATATTTTATGAGTATTTGTTAAATTAATTTTTATTGACATATGTTTTATTTCCAATTTCTAATGGTTATTTATATTTTATATAAAAAATATATTAATTGATAAATTCTCACAACAACATTACAATAATTGTTGGGTTTATTTCACAATCCAATTCGAATGAAGATTATTTATTATGAAATATTAGATAACAGAAATTATTTGATAATTTTATAATAAAACCATTTAATATTCTTCACATATTTTTATTCATGATATTTTCAATTAATATTACCATTTTTCACACATTCGTAATTAAAATAATTTATTAAATATTTTTAATAAAATCAAACATCATCACTCTCATTAGTCAAATATTTATCCCCATCTAAAAGCATGTTTTCTAAAAAAAATTCGAAATTATTTTTACATTATAAACATGGTTTATTAATGAAATTTTTACACATTTAGTCTTTATTAATTTTTTGAGCTAAATCTTCTTATCATTTTTAAAAAATGTATCTTTTACCTTTTACAATAATATGAATGGAATCATTTTTTTAACATACTTGTTATGTATGGAATTTATTATTTTTATGAAAAATAAATAATTTAAAACATTAATTTTATCTTTCAAAGGTTATTTTCAATGAAAATTCTTTTCAAAATGTTGTATTAACTAATATTTTTAAAGTTATCTTCAACATATATGATTCATTTTCCTCAAGAATGTTTTAATGAAATTTTTATTATATTTCTTTTCATCAAAAAAATTAACCCTTTATTATTATTTTGATCCATTATGGATATGATGTATTTATATCATCATTATTAATTTCATTATGGTTTTCAGTCATTCTAACTAAATAAATATTGACATTTACTTTCTTGGTTCCTTTTTCTATATCAATTAACTTTACTTTAAAATGTTCACTCTATTGTTATCTCTATAGAGTTGTTTTCCCTTAAAAATCTATATTCATTGTTTTAATATTATGATTAATTCGAAAATTGTGTATCATTATTATACATGGGTTTTCTCTTAATTATACACAATATTTTTATATAGATATGATTATTTCCTGAAAAATAATCACTTAAACATACAATGTTTACATTGAATGTTAATTGATTAATAGAGGAATATTATTTAATCTAAATTAATTACTCAATTTGGATAATTGTTGATTAGGAATATGTAATAGAAAATTAAATAGATCATTCCCTATATGAGCAATGATCTGGACCTACAATGAGGGGGGTGGGTCACAATTATATATCCCCTCGAGGCATCACTTTTCTCATGAGGTGAATTAGTTAGCTCGTATTAAAAAAATTTATACAGGTAGTTTTAAACAATCTTATGAAATATATTAAAAGTAGAGGTATCATGTTCCCAAGGACATGGAATCCATTTATTAGGTATTACATTCCTCATTAATTCAGTTATATTTATCCATTACATTTTTTCAATGGTATTTTCTACAGATTCATTTCATTATTTTTTTATTGATTATATGGTATGCGTTTTTTATTATTTACTATTCTATGTTGATTATGAATATGTAATATTATTAATTAAATTCAATGTGTTTTTAGTTATTTAAATTTCAATATTAATAATGAATTTTATTATTCAAATATTCATGTTATTTGTTAAATTTCATGTATTTTTAGTTATTTACAATTTCATTTTGATTATTCTTGTTAAAATAATTAAATTAAATGTTTGTCAATTTATTTACCATTACATGATTATACTTATGCATTCATCATTTCTTCCTATATACTTAACCCGGAAAGAGCATTTGAGCTCATATATATTATGTTTCCCTACCCTAGAATCCATGAAGTTTGCTATCACTAATATGACTGGATATTCTGGATAGAATAATTTTATTTAAAAAAAATACTTTTAATTTCATTTTTATAATGTATTATGGGAATCATGTTTTTATCAATTTTACACAAAAAATTAATATATTCAATCATTTAGGATGTAATTACTTGTATCCTATTCCAGTTTAATTAAGCAAGACCCTCACTCCCACCATCAATGTTCGGGGTCATTATTGTTTGTATTAGAGAAATATACTATAAACAATGAGAATTATATTAAAGAAACTTTTGACCAGGGAACACAACCATATGAATAACATTGAGGTTATCCAATGATTGAAATTCTAATATTTTTTGTAATGATGAAATTATGTGATTTTATCTATAAATATATCATTATCTTGATAATATATGTTAATGGGGTATGGGAGAATAGGTAACTAGGGGAAATAATACCTAATATGGCATATTGGGGAAGACATGATCATCACTGGGTGCATGATAATGTGAGTTACTATTTATTAGATTTGACACTCATGAGTGATATTCTTTGGATAATTAACATTTTCTATACAAACCACTATGATGGATTTTAATAAATGGTGAAAATTAGTGAACTAGAAAAAATGGGGTATTATATTGGAGATAAGATTTCACCATTTATACATCATATAAATGATTATGCGGTTTTTAAAACTGTTATAATTTTTTCTCTCACTATTGTTTTAGGTTTTGGCCAGTAGTTGTAACACAAATGAATCATGTTAATATTAAACATCAAGGATAATCTATTAATTCTCAACAAAAATTTGGAATGATGATAAGAGTGAATGATAAAATTACTATTCATAATAAGTTATCAAAAAAATTATTAAAAATTTATACCTTAACAAACTCCCAAAATATCCAATGAAGAGGATGATTGATCTATCTAAGAGAATGGGTGGTCGAGGTAGTGGAGGAAACATGGATCAATTTCATTCATGTGAAAATGGGGAAAGACTCACCTAGGAATGTATTCCCAAGGAATGGGAGAATGTTTCTCTTATGAAAATTATAGTCATAATTAAATGAATTGCCGATAAAAAATGAAGAGTTGTGTGGAACGAAATAAATATCATTCAATGGATCCATTTGTAGTTCAATACCGTAAATGTGTTGAAAATGGGAATTATCCAAGTCAATTTTATCATCTAATGGTTTACTCCAAAATAAGGAATTATTTTTGTTGAAATAAAATGAATAATGTAATTATGTATTTGTACTCAAGAATTAAATTTAAAAAAAATTTAATAATGGTATTTTGGTTATAAATATCTAGAAACATCTAAAGATTTTCTTAAATATTATATATTTATTTCTTAATTGACATATGAGTTATGGATACTGTCATGGGTTTATGTGATTATGTATGATCATAACAATAAATTCATAAACAAACCATTTTATGATTTATGTTACGGGAGTTTACAAAGAATAAATATATTTTTTCAAAAACATTTACAGAAATAAATATTATTTCGTTTGTATATGAAAAGTTATTTGAGGATAAATGACATTATATTTTATTTGAAAAAAAATTAATGGAATTGGTAACTTTAAGGCCTATCTTATCATTGATATTAAATTTTTAAAAGGTTGGGGTTGAAGCGTCATTTTATTATTTAAATAAATGACCTCTTTAGACTGGGTATAGAAAGACCGATTAAAGTTACAAACCAGGTGACAACATATTACATCTACCGAAGGCCATGGGGACTGAAACCAAACCAACATGATGATAAGTGATTAACACTTACCACTATAATATGTGATTTTCTTGTTAATATGTCATTTTATTGTTAAACTAATTGATATTAATGATGAAGTAGTTGTGTTACTATTGAGGTTTATAGATTCTTGTATTATATTCAATATCTTGTGCTAACCAGATTAGTTCGGGAAAATAGTTAAATATAGAAGGAAAGGTCTGTCACTCTTTCATAGGTATTATGACCAATTAAAATTTAATTTTATTTCTTCAGGCATGAAAAATTTACCTTTGGATATTAATTTATTATAGTATGTAATGAATTACAAATTAATCAAAGTAGAATCAACTAATGGAAATGTTCCTATGAAATAAAAAATTATCACGTAAATATATTTCATTGTATTAATATGTAGAAAAATAATCCCTCAAAATAAGGTAAATGATATTGATACAAATGTATTTAATATTTACTTCACATATAATAAATCAAATGGTCTTTTAAATCACTAAAAAATTGTAATTTTTTAGTTTGTAGATTTCTATTTATCATTTACATTATTATGATCAACAAAAACTATCAATGTCTTCAAATATTTATTGTTTTAATCAATGTCATGATATCTAATTTTAACCAAATTTACCCCACATATAATCATAGTAGTGTTTTATTCAATATAACATTTGTACTTCCACTCTCTTATTAAAAGGATATTTTAGTAACCATTATAAAAATGTAGGGATTTAACATTGGGATTTTATGTATAAAATTATTGATTTATGAGTATAAGATACAATATTGAGGAATCAATTATCTAGGTAGGGGAGAATGTGACCCCCCTAGTTTCTATAATAAGTGCATTATATTTTATAGTTTATGTGACTATAAACCCCAAGTATAATTTCACCATATTATAGTATATTGTTATAAATAATCATTAAATTGGTGGGAATGAATTATATTGGATGAATTATGAATGTTTCATGTTGTGAATATTTAATAAAAAATTAATTATTTATCTATTTATTATAAATAAAATAACAATTACTTAAATGAAAAATAAATGTTTTCTAAATATCTATATTTTTTCTGATAAACAGTTTATTAGTATTTTCCACACATATATTAATTAATTTTTACCAATTTTAGAAACCTTATTTTATAAAATAAAATTCATTTTTTAAATTCATGTATCAATATATATATGATAAATTTTTGGTGGTTTTTCTCAAATGTATTATTTTTTAATAAATAGTGAAAATCATATTTTTATTGAATGTGTGATTTCATTTAAATATTTAAAAATGTTAAATTATATTTTAAATTGTTTTTAAAATAAAAAATTGTTCAATTATATTAACACTTATATATATATATATATACATTTGAAAAAATTTCTTATTGAAATTTCCTTTTAAAATCTTTTGTATAGATGAGATTTTTCTCATTGGGAACTTATTTTTTCATCATATTTGTGGGTATAAGATTGAATTAAATTATTTTAATTATATAAAAAAATTAGTGAAAATAGATTCCATATTTGATATGCAAATAATTTATTTTATATAATATATTCACATTAATTTAAAAAAATTAATACTGAAAATAGTTAAAATAAATCATATTAGTTTATGTAAAATATGTGTTTACCTATGGGTTAAATTAAGAAGATAAAGTTTAAAAAATCCTACCAATGTTTCAAAATATTATTGCATGTGAATATATTCACATTATCATAACCACAATTTGACCTATGTTTATGTTTATTCTTTTTCTTTTTAATTCCAATATCATTTTGGATTCTTTGGGAAATTTCAATCTAATATCCAAGAGGGTTACCATTCCCCACTTATAAATGGGAACTCACTCCCTTCACTTATAAAATTGTCTCAAACAATTTGTATCAAACCAATACCTACCTAATTTTTTCCAAACCATAATTATAATCATTTTTTAGATTATTAACATTCCAATATACTAACCCAATTTCATTAAGGTGATATTCAAGGAATTTTCTATTGGAGAAAGTAATTATATTAACAATGCCTTATCATATTCATTCTTCTATTTCAACCTTAAATTATGTATTATGACATTTAATATAATCAAAAGTTAAACTAACATATACTAAGATGTTATTATGTTGATATAGTAATATTTTTTAATCTCCTTCTCAATCAAATGGGAAATGAAATTATCGATCTTGTGTATGCTGAACTTCAGCCTCATGAATCTATGGAATTTGGTTTCCATAAACACTTGTCATGGATAGATATAATGATAAATTTAAAAAAAATATTTTATAATGATTATATAATTTTATTTTTTGAATAATAATATCAAATAAACCTTTCTAATTTCCTTAATGTTTAAATTATTATAGTGTTGCTGATGTATATATATAAGACTAATGCCTTGTGAGGAAATGTGATTAATTTTTCACATGTGATTTAAAGGTATATTGATAAGAATAATATTAATTTTTATATTTGTTATATATGAGATAATATTTATTCATAATGATTAATATTTCACCCAATTCATACCCTTTCACCCTTTAAGAAAACGATAATGTTGTTCATTCGTACATATGACCTATCATATCCATGATGTGATGTGATCCAGTCTACATATTTCCATTTCAATAATAATTATAAAAATTTATGTAATACTAAAATATTATAATTAGAATATTAATATATATTTAATAATTTGGTATCTATATAATATTCCATAAAACTAGAACTATCATGATAAATATCAAATGAGGAAACAAGGCAATTAACAACCAAAACAATGAAAACAATTCAATATTATTAGAAAAATTTGTTAAAATGCTATAATAGAATCATTAATGAATATATATATATATATATATATTGTTCTGGAATAAATTAAAAACATGTTTGAAACCCTTATATAATATTTTATAAGATGTTTAACTAAAAAAAGCCTAAGGTAAGGGACATGGTATCAATTTCCATTCATTGAGGCATATTTTATTATCTTACACCTAATTTATTTTATATAGTGTACATAATTCTCCTTTTATATATAATATATCGATTTCATATAAATTCAATTTTTATGTTTCAATTTTTAATAGTTTATCTTAGGTTATTTGATATAAAAATTTTCAAGTGGTAATTAATTTCATATCTCAATTTATTTTTATCATGTTATGTAACTTATTTATAGTCATAGATATTGTAAGATTAGGTGTAATTTTTTTTATTATATTAGGTTCTATTTATACTTATTTTATGTGTATTTATAGTTGAAACTCATAATAAATTCCTTGATTATTTGTCACTACTATGTTATGATCATTTTAAGTGTTAATTTCACAATATCATTCTAAAAAAAATCATTATTTTTTAATTTTCATTGAAAGAAATAATTTAAAAATTATCTAATAAAAAAATTAATTTTTTCCTTAAATATTTATTTATTATATTTTCAAGTAATTCTACCGTATTTTACCGTATATTTTACATTAAAAACAATATTTTTTTAAGAAAATGAATCTCCATTTATCACTTCATCCAGAAATCCATTTTCTTCGAAAAAAAATTATTTTCTAAAAATGATTCTATTTTTTAAACCAGTTCGATATGTTTTATTGAAAAAAATTAAACATTTTTTACTTTTAATCTTTTTTTGGAATTCTTATGTCATTTTTATAACAATCCCCATTGGTCTTATAAATTAAATTTAAATGGAATATTTGTTTCAATGTACATAAAAAGAAAATAATTTACCACCATTATGACAACTAATTGTTTAAAACCATAATTTATATATTTCAAAGGTTCTTATATTATAAATTTCTTAAAAAATATTTTTAGATTCATGATATTTAAAAGAATTTTATAATTAAAAAATTATTTTCCTCAACAATTTTTTATGACATATGATTGGTATTTTTATTCATCTACTACATCAACCATTTAATGAAATTATGATACCATTGGAATATGTTCTTTATACATAATAATTATTATTTCATTGGATGTTTTATGACCAAATTAACCAATGAAATTATTGACCTTCACTTTCTTGAGTTATTACTTAGTATTCACTCACTGTCCATTGAAACATTTGTTATCCTATGATCATTGTACAATTACATAATTTTAAATATACATATTTTTCATCCGATGGATATGATTATTTAAAAAAAATTATATTATTTTTCTATATGGAATTTTTCATAATATTTGTGTTAAAATTTAATATATTCACATTTTCATGTTTCGAAGGAGTATCCTGATAGGTTTTAATTTGTACTTATGTGTAATTACTATATATTATGTGTAGACATTCAATATCTAGTTAGTGGTGTTATTTTTTTATCTGATAATGGTAAGGAGATAAATAGATATTATAATTTTGGACTATTTTCTATAGATCACTACGATATCCTAAGGTTTTAACGTATTATTACATGGTCTTTATTATATTCATTTCTGTATTTCAATGGGATTTATTTTAAAAAATTTAATATTATATGGAATATATTTTGATAATAATTACTTTTAATCATGGGTATATTTATTATTATATGTTTGAATATTCATTATTCAGTCATCTATAAAAATTATGGGTAATTTTATTAATTTTATTGTTTTTTATATATGTTCAACTAGTAGTCAACCTTTTTCTTGAATCCCAGTTTGTCCAAGAATTGGCATTATTAATGGACAAAACCAAATTTGGCCCTTAAATTATAAATCCATGAGGACATGGGTTAGTGACTATTTTTGAGAGTATAAATCTAATAAAACAAGAGACATTTAACTCTAATGAACATGTGGGAGGGTAGATCATAAACATAAAGTCCCTGAATCATGAAAATTAATGATCCCATGATCAAATAATATCATAAAAATGGATAATACATAATTTTCATACAACACAGAAAATTTAAAACCAATAAAACTATATTAAAATAGTTGATATCTCCTATTTCTAATATAGAATACATTAAACATGTATGACATAGTGGTACATGGAATAAAACAAAAACAGAAATCTCAAACTGTAATCCCTGATCATCATGATAACGCCTTTTGAAATCACAATCAAGAAAATACTGCAAAATTGAATATAACATTAGGGAAGTGTATATCCAAACACACAGTATACTAACCATAAATGGACCAGACAACTAAAGATATTTTTTATAGGTATTGAAAAGTGTATTCGAATCACCATGACATCAATTTTGATCTCAACAAAATAAAATACCAATTTAATTTTAAATTGCTTTATCTTATAGGTCCTTTTATAACCTAATAGCTAAAACAATTGTAGAACAACAAATATAATACTATCAGTCACACTCTATATAAAAATTGGAGTAAAATATATTAGTATATACAACACTCACACAAAAATAATTGTAAGTGTATTTATAATCAACTCCGCACACCAAGTCACCATAACCCCAATACACTAGGTCAAGTAGAATATAAAACTCGTTCCCTCTTATAAATTACTACATCAATCCTGTAGATACATAAAAAATTACATCAATATATCATTTTAGTGATACTGTTACAATCATTATATGTGTTATGACCATAGTATATCATTGTGTGTGGAAATCCCATGTCATGGAATAGGGGAAATCAACATTGGTTTACAACCACATTGGTCTTCTGACTCAAGGTATATTAGGTAAAATATGGGAAATTCCCTCTCAAGTTGATCTTATATTATGATTAATAATTTTATTGAATATAATGAAAATAAAAAAGTTATTCTCAGAAATATTATATCAAATGCAATATCACACATCAGCATTAACCCCATAAGTATCATGTGTGACACTATGAAATTATGAATGAATAACCATACCAAATTCCCAAGAGTGTGTGTATGATAGATATCTTTTTATTTGAGTAATAAGGACCCCTAAAGTAATCACACTACCCTACACCTATAAAACACATATAAATATAATACATCTATGAAATGTATTACAAGAAATACTATTGAGTATGATAATTCTATAAATATATCATATTTTTAATAACATACCACAAACTAGAATCATAACCATTCATGGGTGCATCACTATAGTCATCATATTTATCATTTCAAACAAATAGTAATTTTCATTTCCATAATCCACATTAAATATTCATGATGATAACACTCAATTTACCTGAATTTTCATAATCAATTTATCATCATCATTGATAAATTTTCCTAATGATTTTTTCAACATATTCAGACTCATTTTTAACATATTTTTTTATTGTTTTTAGAGTGTCATATTGAACAACACATGAAGTCATCTTTATAGAATCATCTCTTGATTGATTATATATAAAAAATTTATCCATTTAATATTTATTCCTTAAATATCTCATTTAAAATCGTATAAAAATACATTAATTTTTTCATAATTTAAAAAAATTAATTTAAAAAATTATTTCATAAGGTGTTACAGAAAATAATTATAATACAGCGATTAGAAAACCAAATAAATTGTTATGTAATATCATAAACACTAATCCCTACAAACTATTACCACCATTTCTAGGCCTCATGTTTCGCTAAGATGTTTCCTATAATTTATAGTCTTCTAAATTATTTTAGATCTCCCAAACATGCAACAATGTAAAAAATTAAATTAGTATAAAAAAATACACAAAAATGTTTTTAATCGATAGTGAATTTAATTATGATTCACTCAAAACATTATTTTATTAGTTCCCTTTAAACTTATAGTAATGGTTCATTGTTAACCCCAACACCAAATATAAATATATCGATAAAATATTCCTATAAATGAACCCATAAACCAATTAAATTATCAGAGTCACAATATTTATCTAAAATCTGTAAATTTCAACTACACATTTATGTAAATTGAATAACCGTGAATGAATATTTATTTGTGTCATCAATATAAATTAATGCATATATAAACACCCACTAACACACATATATATGTATGAATAAATGAATGAATGAATGAATGAATATATGTATCTATATATGTTAGTGAGCATGTATGTTAGTATATACAATTGTATATTATCACATATGAATTTATGAATCTATGACATCCCCATAAGGGGGACCTAGTAATTATTTTATCTCACATGGAGCCTCAACAATGGGCGATCGATTCCTACTAGTTTTCTATTCTCATCATAAATTATGCACTATTTTATTTACCTATCTCAACAATGTAGGGAGGTGTGGGGGAACTTTTTTACCATGTTTCATCATGGATTTCATTCGAGGACTTGGTAACTATACCCACTTCTACAGGTATGGGTCATACTAGGAAGAGTTGGATTTGTATAGGGTGTTCATGAATCTATACAAAAAAAGTTACTATGTATGTTTGTGTTTGTATGCCTGAATGTGTGCACACTTTTAGCTATGTATTTGTTAAAAAAGTTATATATATGTATTAAATGAAATTATTATTTTTATATGAGATTAAGAGAAATGGAAGAAACAAAACACCAATATGATCCAATTTGGTTTCCCCCACAGAAGGGATAAACCTTTTTGAGGTCGACCGACTAAGATAAAAATGTGTTGGGATACCATAACCCACTCTCTAGGGAATACCAACTCCTAGTTGGACTAATTTCAATGTATACAATATCAACATAATTTTACATATTATGTTCAAGGTAAAATTTTACTAGGATATTATTTCAAATTTATATTTATCTATGTCATTATGATAAATAGATCATGAATTTATAATGAATCCCATTAATCAACTCTGTTATACATAAATAGACCCCTCATCAAATTCCAATTAACATAAAAAATTAATGATTAATTTTACACCACCCACTCTAGAATTCCAGACCACATAGTATTTTATTCATTGGTTATATATCTCAACATTTGTCCTTAGTCAAAAAACATCTCAATTCCCAAGGAATATATGGGAGTCTCATCACATATCCACCAACCATGATTATTCAAGAACAATTCCAAACACAACATATATTGAGAACACCACCAAAATAACATTATTAATCATGAAAATCACCTCATTATATCACTATACGACCATCATAATATCATTCATGTTATATCGATAATGGATAACCATTATCATTATCATGTCTTTCCATTTTTGAGGTCATTTGTATCTCACAGTAAACCATTATACAACATCGTGTTCATTAAACTGTAGTAGATTTCCTAAATAGTAACATGATTGTGGTTGTCTCATTTCTATAGTGATTCATGGATAATAATACATTTATTATCATAAAATATATCAATTGTTTTTAGTTATTTAGAAATGGTTTTCTATTAGTCATATTCTTCTTCTACTAGTGATACATGTCATTTAAATATTATCAAACCTAAAAATGCAATGATAAAATTATCTATTTAAATATAGTAATTAATCAAATATAAAAATTCTAGATTTGAAAAAAATTTAGGCTATTTTCCCATTTCACATAGTAAAAAAAATGTATTTAAATTTATATAGCTTTTCATAGAACCCTATCTAGATTGGTAATGGACAATCCTTATTGATTAGGTGCTAACACATATGTCTTATTTAATGTTAAATAATTGTTATTCCCAAAAAATACACATGTTCACATTTGTTATGCACCATACCTGATACCCTAGTAACATGATAACTGAGTCGACATTGAAATATCACAAGGGACGTTCCCAATCCCCATGGATTGGAGACTAGAAATTGGCATCATACAAATTAAAAGCGCTAAAAGATTTTCCACTTACAATGTAGAAGTAAATGAAATAGGATTGTATGCATGTAAAAAAGAATCCCCAGTGGGAATAATATACCAAAAGTCAGAAAATCATAAACAAAACCATGTAGAACAACCAAGTCTACGAAAACTAGAAAAATACCCAAGTCCCATCTCATACACAACTCACCAAGTCCATGGTTCAAAAGCTACATCCACCTCCATGTGATGGTTTTCCCATGCTCAAACCTAGAAAGAGATAATTTACAAACACTCAAATCCACAAGTAGGTTGTGAGCCAAAGCCTAGAGGTATTTCAAAAAATATTCTAAAATAAGATTCCAATATCAAATTAATAAACAAAGTTCCTTAAATATTAAAATAAATTAGTTTGGAATTTCAAAATCATATTTATACAATTAATTCATTGAGAAATCTAAAGATATAAATATTTTAGCAATTCCTCCATCACATTTAGAATCATGGAAATACATTTTACATGATGGAATTTTACATTAAACAATTGGTGCATTACAAAATTATTACTTTTCATAAAATGGATTTAATAAACACATTGACATAAAATAGTTTATATAAATTTTCTAGGCATGTAAAATAATTTACAATAGTGGTATATATATACAATTGAAATAAAAACAAGGCAGAAACATGGTCATGTGTCAAATAGATTTGAAATTTAAGGGATATAGGGACCAACACTATGAAACAAAAAGTATGTATATACACCCCATTGGTCCAATGGTTAAGGGGAATCATCAATATCACCTAAGGAATTGGATGTGCTGATATGAGGTTTTAAAATGTTGTAAATCATAAAGTGCCACACAAAATAACTCACTAACTACATAACGAATTCACGTACTCTAATAGAAAAAAATGATTGGAATTATATTTTAAGACCAGTTAAAATACAATTAAATCCCATTTTCTATTTAAATATTCTAATTTTCCCTTCTAATAAAATAATTAGATTTTGATGAAAAAACAAAAAATTTCAAGTTTTTGAAACCAATGGGTTTCCATCCAAACCATTTTATGCTATTTTTTACCAACTGGGATTTGAAATAAATTCACCATGAAATTTCATAATATTATTTTTAAATTAATTTTTATAATTTAATTTTCAATCAATTTCCATCGGTTTCATTAAAACCCCATATTCGACAGAATTAGGGTTTTTCACAATTTTACATCAAAACAATTCTTCAGAATTTAATCCGAAAATTTAAATTATTAAATTTTCCTAAAAATCTTAATATAAATTAAAATTTTAAATTTAATAATCTTCCATAAGCACACCCTAATTCAATGGAATTGAGAGTTTTCAAATTTCATGCCAAAAACCCATTTTTCTAATAAAAAAATAAAATTAATTGGGTTTTTAATAAAACCATTGACATAAATTCATTTTAAATAAATAAAATTAACTTAAACTGAAATTGAATTTAAAATAACAATTTAGGGTTAAGATAAATTGAGCATCGTAGTGAAACTAACTACCAGAAGTAAAATATCTCACAATGTCAAACCCCAATCCGAATTTATCCATGAATAATAATGAACATGAAGATGGGGATCAATACTAGGTTCATAATTCAAAAAAAGAGGGTATTATATCCGTAAATTGGAGTCAGGATCCCTGGAACACTATACATAAGAAGAGAGACCACATGAGAATAGGATTGGGATGAGGAAACTAACCACAAGAAGATCTAAGGTTGTTCCTCAAGCTTAATACCAATTCCATTAGGGGTATAATGGTTCAATAATCATTCATGGGATATCCAAGGATGTTATAAAATCTTTTGGGTCAAAGGTGGTATATTTAGGGCCTAAAAAGTGGGTTTGAGACAATTTTGACAAAATTTAATAGTAAAGAAAAAATAACCCACATGTTTTCCTTGGACGAGGTGCACGATTTAGTAAAACTGTGCGCAAGCTATGTGCTTGTTAAATGCGAGTCACATGATTTCCCCAGAGAGGGTGCACAGTTTGGTAAATTGTGTGAAAGCAATGTGAAGACCACTCTCCAATTTTTTTTATTTTTCTATAGAAGAGTGCATCATTTGGAAAACTATGTTCTCATCGTTTGTCATCCATGAAGTAGACCATAAAAATTAATATTTTACTTGATGAAACCCAATCAAAACCTAACCAAATCGTGTTCTATTTGATGGGTTTAGGAATACCTATAAATAATACAATGATGTTACATCCTCCATAGCATTGAAACATTATGTCCCCGAAATACTAGGATAATGTTTCCATTCCAAAAATATGAGGCCACTCATATGTCATTATTTCCTCCCTCTCATATGTTTAATGATTACATGATCTGTGAATCTATATCAGATGAACCAAAGGTATCTTCCTCCTACATAATTTCGTTGATCTATAATCAACAATCCCGAAATTTTGTTCAGTAATTGGTAACATAGGCTCATCTTCATGATCAACCCCGCTCAGAATGTGAGATGGATGAAAGAGATACTTTTAGATATATTATATATGGAACATGTTATATATCAATTTTAAATTTTGTGACAATGATAAATGATAAAATAAATCTGTCTCATTTTCAAGATCAAGACCACTCATAACATGAGATGGATGAAATAGATACTTTCAGAGCTAGGATATATAGAACATGTTATATATCAATTTCAAATTCTTTGTAAGTGATCAATGTTAAAAAATGATCCCACCTCTATAACAACCTAAAAACATATAGAAAATGAATAGAATGCTTCTCATACCTTCCAAGCCATCGATGAACTAATCGGGGTGAAGCATTCAAGAACACTTATTCAACAACTAAAAACTCCAAAGGTGTATGGAAAAAATTAGTATAAGACTTATATAACATCTTTTATATTTACTTTCTCTATCTAATTACCTGAATCATTAATGTAATTTCTTTCACCAGATATGGTCCAACCAAGGAACATTAAAAAATCTATCACTAACACAATGATGATTTACAAGGCCGCCAAAAAAATTCCTTGAATGGAGCTATCAAGATCATGTACTGTTAATTATAGTTATATGTAAACACACCCATCCCAAAAAAAATCATCCATTGATCTTAAAATGTCATGAAAAAAACACAAATCATATCTTCAAAAATATGTATATCACTTTTTGTCTAGCCATCCGACTCTGGATGGTATACCGTACTAAAATAGATGTAAGATATTTGTACCTCATAATGTTCTATCCAAAAATGATAAGTGTACAAAGGATCACCATTAGACACTATTGAATACAAAACTATGTACAAAAAACAATATCTCTCATATGGATATTTCCCAACTTCTTAAATTTTTTTTGTATAATTAAGAGTAAGAAGTGAGTCGATATCATCATCCTACCAATCACAACCCATATCACATTCTCCTATATACAGGTATGTATAATCCCAACCACATTTTCTATATGGATCTAATCTCACATCTATGTTGGTTCTGTAAGTTTCGAATGATAACCAAAAAATTTCTGGTGCTCATCCTTAACATGTTTTCATGTATAACGATGATAAAAAAACTCAATATTGACCTACCTCATCATTGATCAAACTCATGATAGGCCTCCATAAACACCTCCATATGTCATATAACATCTTCATGTTTACTGGGTCCAATACCCACATGGAACTATAGAAATCCCCCCATCAATGATTTCATTTACAAATAGGGTTCCACAAAATGAATCTGATAGCATAAAATTCCCCCTTTAGAGAACAACAACTTGGATACTATCTCCCCATCACAATGAGAGTATATAATGAAATGGAACTCATCATTATGTTATTTAAATTATAGAATCATATCAATAATAGTGCATTCCAACTAAACACTGTCCATGAAAACATCATCGCAATTTTATTGAACCCCAATGTAAAGCTGTGCAAAGAGATCCATCACATTGCACTATTATGATGATTCTTTTACATCCTGGCTTAGAGGATTCATGACCAAATCATCTATAATGATATTCCCCTTACAAGGGGTATATGAGATATTGAAATCAAAAGACTGTAGATGTTCCACCTAATGTATTTGGTGGAGATTTATTTATTTTTTGATAGAATATAAAACTCAAACTCTTATAGTCTGAAATCATGGTAATATTTTCTCCATAAAGGTATTTCTTCTAAAACATAATCATTTTTATCACAGAAGCATGTTCAAGGTCATGAGTTAGATAATTCTTCCCATGTAGAATAAGGGGTGAGATACATAAGAAACAAAATGATTTACCAAAATAAGAAAATATCCCAATCCTAAAAGAGATACATTAAAGAAGACCACATAGACTATCCTAGCCTATAGAAATGTCAACACAGGTGTAGTTGCCAAAATATGTTTCAGCAAACACAAATAATTCCATCATTTTTTATCCCAAGTAAAATTTACCCCCTTCTGAGTTAGTGATGTATTTAGAGAATCCAACATTGAGAAGTCTATTATGAAGGTGTTAAAATATCTAGGTAATTCCAATAAGATATAAATATCGAAGTCATATTGTGGTTTCTCCAAGGACATAATAGACTTTAACATCTCATCATAAACTTATATACCATATTTAGACATCATGTGTCCCTAAAACATCCCTTCTTAGATCCAAAAATCACATTTAGAAATCTTGGAATAATATCGATGATTTTTTCGAAAACTCAAACCTATTCTTAAATGATTAACATGATCCTCCATGGACGTATAGTATATAAGGATTTCATCGACAAAGATGATTAGGAATATATCAAGATACACTAGGAAAATTATTTTAATCAAATCCATGTAAACTGTAGGATCATAGAATAGACCAAAGGGCATGAAAATATACTCATATTAGTCAAACCAACTCCAAACGATGTTTTTTAGAATGTTAGAGTCTTTTATCCTAAAAATATTGTAACCAAATTTAAGGTCAAACTTTGAAAAAAATTAATCCCTTTAAAACTGATAATAATTTCATAAGAATGTGGCATCAAATTTTTATTTCTTATGGTAACTTGATTTATATTTTGATAATGAACACATTGGCAAAGTGAACCATAATCATTACAGGAAAAGAGATAATGAGCTATCCTAGGTGAGACACTAAGGAGTATGAATCCTTTACCAAGAAGATAATCTAATAGGGATTTCTGCTCTTTCATTTCAACCAATTCCATAGGGTAAGAGGGGATAAAAGCTGGCTGTCTACAAAGAATTTTTTAGTTGAAAATCAACCACACTTACTAGTTGGAAACCAGAGATGTTGGAAGGAAACACATGGGTAAAATAGAAGAAAACTGCAAGAATATCACTAACAAAAGATTTAGGCTCAATATTAATGGCCATAATAAATATCACATTCCCAAAATATAGATAATAAGTTTCGAACATACATGACCATAGGTCTCATTATCCTATAATGACATGGAACACACTAACAGATGTAGTAAATAAGACATATCAAAGATAAAAACCAGTCTAGAATTAATTTAAAATGAGCCAGTCCATCCTGAAAATGGCTTCAAAATATTTTATGTCATGAACTAGATAACTCCAAGCATGAAAAACATATGATAGAGCTAAGAAAAAAGTGAGACTACCAAGACCAGTTTCTCTATTTATTCAAAGGGGTGTTGTAATATCGATTACACAAGATAAAAATACTTTTGGGATGATTTATCAGACTATCATTATGGGATAAAATAAACAATGAGACATAATAGTTTCAAATGGTATAGTCACCAATGATGAAGCTATAGTAATGGTACCTATTACTTTTTTGAACCCAAATCCACTTACTCTGGAGACTCTTCCATTGTGTGAAGAAGCTTCATTCTGAATGCCTAGGGATTGAACCATTTTGAAAACAAATCATCTGAAATCCTCAGAGTTTTTAGTCGTTCTAATTATCACTTTCCACTATGAAAAGTGGCATAAATGTGGAGAAATCACTGAATTATCTTCAACCATCAATTGGATCTACAGTTATTCTATAGCTCAATGTAGATCCCCTTTTAATGTAAGTATTTCAAAACTCGTAGAAAACCAATTTATGTCTTCTATGTACATTAGGAGGTCTGGAATTAAATTTCTATCGATAAATTCTATGAGATTAATAATTATTCTTCTTTCCCTTGAATTAAAACATGTTTCTAATAAGAGAGAATGAAATGTTTGAAATCCTAGAATTTCTAGGTATGTTCATTTCAATCATAAGGTCTCTATCTAGTACATCTCCCTAAGATGTATGCTTCAAAAAACCCATAGAATTAATATCCAGACTATATCCCAAATCGATCCTTCAGGAATTCATACTCTCATTCGATACTATATAACGTGTTAAATTCATGATCATATAAAAATATTTTTCATATTATTTTACGATATTGATAGCCTTATAATGTTTGAAAAACTTTATAGAATTGGACAACAACATTGATTCTTGATAGAACTAATTGGTGAAATGAACATTGATGTCCTTTGACATTATTCCCCCAAGATTATTTATTCTTACCACTAGGTCCCACCATATCTTACTCAGTACATCCTGAACAATGTTGGAATACATTATGTTTACTTCTTCTGGTTTGGCCAAAAACTTAAAAAAATCTCCATTTTTCTCAACCATTCCTTATCATCTTGAGGATCATTTGTGCCTTTGAATTTTTATATCATCTTGTGAAGGATATATTGAAAGAAACCTTGAGGATTTCCCTTTGAGGTTCCATATTTTGTTCCTGAAAGGTAATAGAAGGTTATGCCTATCTTGGAGCTCTTATAGAGTGCACGATCACCTCTACTAGATTCAAGCCCACAAGAAGATTTTCTCCTTATGTTTAAATAGTAGCTTTCTACTAGATATTATTTACGTGTCTTCTTCGCGACATGATGCTACAAAACACATGTAGACTAAAAGATGACATCAGATTAACCCTCAGATAAGAGAAAAGTATAGTTAATAGAAAAAAAGAGAACCAAAAATATTTATATTTCACTCAAGCCAAAAATAAATAAGGAAAATACCAGAACTAATACTCAAGAAATCATTCCCTAAATACTCCTAGTTAATTATGGTTCATTGTGGTGAGATATAACTATACACTCAATAAAATCTACTTCTATTTCCCCAAAAATATTTTAAAAATTCACAATGATATCAATAAAAAATATCATCCTTGATTTGATACAACTTTTTTGGGAACCAAACTGGGTACCCTGGTAACTTCACAGCTGATCCAGCCCATGAAATCCTGAAGGTTGATCCCAAAACACCTAGTTAAGCAACTAACACTGGGAATCATACTAATAGATAGTGGGAATAATTGTTTCACTTAAAATGTAGAAGTAAAAGAAATTAGACAATATTGATGTCAATAGAAACTCTACAAGGAGTAATGTATTGCAAGTAACCAATGCATAAACAATCCCACAAACCACATATAAGTGCATAGAAATAGGAATGCTACCCAAGTCCCAACATAGATGTAACTCCCCAAATATAAGGTTCAATAGATAGATCCACCATTAAGATAACCCATCCACTTACTCGAACCTCAAAATAGATAATCTATAAACACGTGAAGGAACAAGTATGGTGTGATAAAAATCATTACATGATTTCACATAGGATTAAATAGCAAGATTCCAATATCAAATTAACCAATTATGTGATTTCAAATTTTAAATAAATAGGTTTTTAATTTAAAAATCATATTTCAACCATTTATGCTTTAAAAATTAAAAATATGTAAATATGTTATGATTTCATATGTCACATTTCAATTGATGGAAATAAGTTTCACATGATAGAATTTTTCTTTATATAATGTCTGCTTTACCTAAATTAATATTTTCAAAAAATGGAATTAATAAACAATTTCATATAAAATGGTTTATATAAAATTGATAAGTCATGTAAAATAGTTTACATCAATGGAATATATAGACAATTAAAATTAAAACATGTGATAAATATGAACATGTGTCCAATATGTATTATAGCTTCAGACTATATAGACCCACACATTGTAATTAAAAGTATATACATATGTCCCTTTGGGAAAAAGGAAAAGTGAACTCATCACCATCACTTAATCAATGGGATGTGATGATATGAGGTTTTATAAAATTTTAAATTGTAAATTACCACCTAAATTAACTCAGTAACTACCTAAAGATTTCATATTATCTAATAAGAATTAATTTTGGGAAATTTATTTTTTTCACTCCTTAATATATAATTAAATCCCAATGGCCATTTCAACATGCAAATTTTCTCTTTAATAACCATGGCATGTTTTTAATAAAAACACGCCTTTTCAAAAATACATAACCAATGGGTTTCCATAAGAACCATATTTACCCATTTTTCACATATAGGTATTTTAAATAAATTATATATGAAATTTCACAATAAAATTCTATAATTAAATTCATCAATTTAATTTTCAAATAAATTATATCAATTTAATAACAAACCCCTATGGTATTGGAATTGGGGTTTTTTCACAATTTTCCATCAAAACAATTTTTTATAATTAAATCAAAGAGTTAATTGAATAAATTTCAATAAAAATGGAATTTAAAATAAATAATTTAAATATCAGAAGATTATATAAACATAGCCTAATTAAATAAAATTGGGGGTTCTCTAATTTCATGGTAAAATTTTTTTTTTCAAAAACTCCAATTCACTGAATTTGGGTTTTTAATCAATCATTTGAATAAAATATAATACTAAATGAAAATTTTAATTTAAACCATCAATTGAATTTAAAAAAAATTAGGGTTATTATAAATTGATAATTCTAATGGAATGGACTAACAGAATCAATGGATAATATAATTTCAAACCCTAATCAAGATTTTTCCACAATAAATGATTATCATTAAAATGTCGATCAAAACTAGGTACATAATGCTAAAATTTAAGTTATTGTATCCATAAATAGAAACAAGGATCCATGGAACCCTAGAGAGATGAGGAGAGAATACGAGAGAAATAGATAAAGATGAGGAAACTAACTGTGAGAAGATCAAAGGTAATTCCTAAAACATTTGATCACTTTAAAGAGGGGTCTGAGGGGCCAAGAATACTTCTTGGGAGATCCAAGGATGGGTGGAACTCTTTTCAGTAAAAAGATATATGACCAGGTCCTAAAAGGAGGGATGAGAAATTTTATTCAAAATTCATATTAAAGAGAAACTCATCCACATGGTTTCCTTGGAAGAGGCTCATAGTTTAAATAAACCGCGCAGATGCCATGCACCAATTGTAAATGGGTCTCAAAGTTTCTACAATGAGGTCACATGGATTGTTAAACCATGTGTATGTCAGGATAATCCCACTATCTAGTGTTTTTTCTATTTCAGGGTGCATGGTTTGGAAAACCATGCAACGACCATGTTCTAGCCATGGACAATCCCCCGAAACATAAAAAACGTTAATTTTTTTCCAATGAATCCCAAGTGAAACACACTAAATGAATGTTCAAATTAATGGGATTAAGATGAAATTAAAATAGTAATGGGGTGTTATAATGATATAGTACCATAAAAACTATAAATTTATTCTACACCCACAATCCAAAAATATGGAAACAGTGCATGGGACTGTGGCCTAGCATATAGCCATGATCCAAATAGTCCATTGTATCTGTTTCCCTTAGCATTGGATCCATCCTATGGCCATGGATTATGAAGATGGTTCTAGTCTACATCCCATGAAAGCGAAAACATCAACACATATGTTCATAGACCATGGAAATAAGTTTAATATATTTCTAACACTCATTATTAACGTAACAACCCATGAAAAAATTGAATAAATCGATGAGGTTTTGACCCTCAACAACTTCAGAATTTTTAAAAATATTTACCAATAAACTATGATAGAGTATTTTTATTTATTTTTTGATATATATATATTCAAAAATATCAAATTATATGAATATAAAATTATAATTCATATCAAAAAAATGAAAAAACACTATGATTGCAATGACTAGTGGTTATAGACGAGATTGATCTTGGGTGTAGGAATCTATTTAAAAAAATAAACCCCCAATCAATCTGATCTATGTCTATTGGTTCCTAATACATCTACAACACATGTCAACTATGGATATATACATTTAGAAGGAATCATGAGACCATGTTCTACAATGACCATGGACGTACGTCCTATCTATTTCCACAGTAAATATGATTTATTGGATAGAACAACTGGTATTGACCTTCCCCACATCAACCATTTTTTCCCATTAAAACACTCTTACCACTTATTAACCAAGTAATATTATTGTTTCCTACATCTTATTATTATCACAAAAAAACTAGAATAAAGACATAGGTGGGCATATAGCCATGGTCCATCTGCATTGTAGGTATAGGTGGATGTGGGAAGCTCTATAGCCATATTCCAGTAAGTCATTTAGCAACACAACTTCATGTGGAAAAGGGTCTTCCAACCATGACTATAGCCAATGTATGTTTGTAAAAACAAATTGATTCAATTTAAAAATTAAAATGATATCAGTATCAGATGTAACCATAAAAATAATATCATGTAACCTCATTTTCATAGACACAATAAACCATGGGAAGAAAAAATCTCAAACATGTAAATCGAAGATAATCCACCCTTCTAAATTTATAAATTGATATATAATTGATATTCTCTATGTTTAAAACATTATGTTTTTATCATATCCACATTTCCATTAAGAGTAACATTAACCATTCATCCTCTATTGAGTATGGATTTTAATAACCTGTCAAAAAGAAATGAACTAAGATAAGTAGAAGATTATGTAATAAAAATCATTGTATATATATTTATTCTGTAAAAAGTGGTAGAATATTTAAATAAAACATGGATATCACAACATAATTTTAGAAAGTCACTTTAACTATTTTTATTCTGACTTATTACCTTATAATATTAAATTATCAACAAATAGAATGTCCCTAGAACTTTTTATTTTATTTCAAATTTACATGACTAAGAATCCCATAATTATTTTCACAATAAAAATCAAAATTTCTAGAACTTATGAGTCAAACATTCCCCACCTAAGTGTAATGTTAGGATACATCATCACCAGAACTTGTTGTGTAACAAACTAATATCTATAAAACTGTAACCTCAAAAGGTTTATTTTTTATAATAGGCCAAAGATGTTACAGTCTGAAAATGTCATCACATACATATAATATTTGATTATATACATTACAAATACCTATTAGCATTAGATTTTTATCAAATTAAGACAAATCTAAAAATAAAAAAACTCATTCAATTCTAAATTAATGGAATTTTTTACACAATATAAAAATCATCTTAATTAAAACATTTATTAAAGATATCCCAAAATTACTCCCATGAGAACTCTAAAATACATATCATACAAATTAATTTTAATCATAACATTGGGACTTGTAATAATGATAATGAGTGGAGTCAAATGATCATTATAATAATACATAATTGATAATAATCAAAGATCATAATTGAGTATAAGATGAACAAGTGCATATCATAATATAATCATTGAATAAGAATAGATAATAGACAAATCATTCCATATAAAATAAGTATTATAAAACATGATTTATTAAATGAATCTTTAAGTATATTCTAAAATTTATCATAGGGTCTAGTCATCTAATGATTGTGACCACAACATAATACATGATATCCCATGAATATCACCAAATTTCATCACTAAGGTTTTGAAATGTCATAAAAAAATGATTGCTAACTGAGGTAGCATAAAAAATTTAAAATTATTATTAGCAAGGTGTTATAAAAATTTTATCTATGATATTAATTATTTACCCAATTCATTTTAGTGCTATCAGGGTAGAAATTTCCATTTATTTCATGTACATAATATATTTGTGTTAGATAATGGAAAAAATCTTGAATCGATCAATGATCATAGAATAATAATATCATTAAAAATTAAATGGGAATCCAATGATATTACATAAAATTATAGGTAAAAACCCTTTAAAAATTAATATGTTATTTAATACATAATGAAAAATGGTATGTGGTAATTCAATATTTAACCAAATCAATTGATACAATGAATATTGGTGTAATACCATTAATAAATTGAATGAAATAACAAATATTCATAAACAAAAAGGATACAAATAAAAATTAATTTTATAAACATATATTGGAAAGGTAATAAAAAGACATTGATTGATTATTTGTATTTTCTGAAAAAAGTACCTCAATCTAACTTTGCAGTGCTTTTGTTGATTATGCTTGTTGGAAAAGTTTTTTTAAAATATCAGCTGTGGACTTCCATTGTGATTATTAACCATATATGTTGATAAAATTCAAGACAACGATATAGAATCTCTAGAAGTGGTATATAAATTTTTTTTGTATATGGTTTCACTATGTTGTACTGATTAATAAATTATTGCGGTCTAAAAATTAGAGTAAGGGAAATGTTTTTGAATGAATGATTTCCTACAATACCACTAGAAAATATTTAAAAGGAATATTTTTTGGGAATATTTTTTGTTTTGTAAATGATTAGTGACTCCCACATGTATGTTTCTTGAATTAATGTAGGAATCATGACTATAAGAATTCCCATGAATATTTCTTTAAATACGTAACGTTTCAGGAAGAAATAGAGTTTCATTTATAAGAAAGAATGATTTTATGAAAAGGAAATGGTGATATAGAAAATTTAGAGAATGGGAGGGAATGTATACAAACAATAATACACTCAATCATTGGAAAATTTGAATAGTTATTGAAGATCCAAAGGCACTGAATTCTTGAATGTGGTTCACAAAGTATTTTTTAATGTGAAGGTTTTAATAAGACCATTAGTTTCATAATAAAATGTTGTTTTCAAAAATTTAGCGAGATTTATGAATTTTTTTGAGTTTCAGAAACAAATTGCATTTCATGAATTTATAATTACCCAGGAAGAATTATTATGTTTCAAAAAATTTGGGTAGGGGTGTCACAAATATATATCTTCTGTTATTAAGAAGTATTTTTCAATAAATAATATTGTAATAAAGTATTTATAAGGTCAGTGAATGTGGTCCTTAAGGATGTACAAATGAGTTGTAAACAATATTGGTTGAAGTGATCAAGAAAATATTAATATAAAGGGGATGTGAGCATACATTAATTAGGTGGGTAGTGGGATTTCACAATATAATTGTCAGTGAACCCTGGTGGATAGTAAGTCTACTCTAAACATTGTTAAAGTTCCCATAAGTATATATGGTACATAGGTACATTTATGGGGTGTTATCCTTGAACAAAGCCCATTATAAGTGAACAAAGTTATATTGTTGCGTCGCATTAATGGTCTCATTTATTATCATACATTTATATGAGAGAGTAAGAGTGTTTTGTTTTATTTAATATTGAAAAAAGATATAAAGGGGGAAGTTTTAAACTTTCATACCATGATTCATCCCCCTCCTATAAGGCTATTAATAATAGTTCACTTAACTTAATTAATATAAAATAATATATCAAAATCCATATAATAGAATAGGAAGGATTATTTTATTTGAATATTTTCCATGATCATGAATTAAATATGTCAAAATATGATGTTATTAATGAAAATATTTTTTTGGAGCATTAAAAAATTTCCAATCGAAATAAAAAATTTCCTCCTCCATTTACAAATATTTAATGAATTTTTCTAAACTAAAAGAATACTTATTTACTTGATAAAACCTATATATGTGGAGTAGTAGTTTCTTTGGAAAAGACAAAGAGAGTGGAATGTTTTTCTCAAAGGGGAAATGTTAGAATGAAATTAATTTTTCACAATGATAAAAAATCCCATGAGGAAAATGATACAAAATTCATTTAAATGTTTTGATGAAAGTTAATGTAATATAAAATATCCTAAATAAATTATTTAGGTACATATAATGATAATAGAAAAAAGTGACTAATGAATAATAACATGGAAGAGGGAGGATCTTAACCAATACTAATGGGGGTGTTCAGTTTCACATACAAGAAACTCTTTGGGTAAAATAGGAGTTAAGTTGAAATTAAATAGAGAGGAAACATATAATGGTTAAAAAATATAATGAGTAAAAAATGGGAGGGTTATATATATAAACATAAAAATTCCCCAGAATAATAATTCAAAAATAATCCCAATTTTAAATTGATATTTAAGAATAAATCCTTATGGTAATAGTAAGATAAGTATAATGAGAACCTATGTAACGTCCCGGTTCTAGAAGCCACCTAGAGGCACCCCGTACCTGGTTGGTCACATGGCCTCAAGCACATTTCCCCAAAGGCCAAAGGATGCCGACTAGCAATGAGGGAATTGGGTGTGAATGTGGGGAAACTATGCCCTCATTGGCAGAGTACAAAGTGTAAGTAAATAAATACATACAAGAGAAGAAGCGGTAATAATGAAATACATCAGTAACAACAGAAAACTGAAGTATAACCTAGAGAACATATATAAAATTATGCATGATACATAGCTCTATGAAAAAATCTAAAAAATTCACAATTCTGGAATACAACTGTTTTAAACAAAAGTGCAAAATAAAGAAGATAAAGTCCTCAGTAATGCTAGCCATTTCTTAGTCCCATGCTCTCTAGCTCCACAGAAATTCATGTACCTAAATGTAGATGGGCGATTTACCATATCTATAACTATAGCAATATAATATATTTGGGGCCAAAATCATGGCCCAAATAGGGTGTGAGACTAAATCCCAGTTGGAAACCACCCAATGATATGTGCCTAATAGTCAGTGAATATGTGGAATGTAAATGTACATGAAGTAGTAAATAAGATGGTGCCCCGCAGTAAAGAGTTCCACGAGTCAAACAATAAATCAAGCACTGTAACCCTCTAGGATGTGCACCTAGCATATCCTATCTGGATCAGTATATTAAGACTATATGAGGAAGCACTCACATTCAATTCCCCTTATAGTCTAATGTAGTTAGGAACTCTCTAAGGAAGCTCACGTAGTCAATTCCACTTATAGCCCCAAGGTCAAGGACTCTACGAGGAATCTCACTTGGTCATTTCCCCTTATAGACCATGTCATTCATAGACACTCTATGGAATCACTAACCATCAATTCCACTTGTAGTCTAAATAGGTCAGAAATAAAATCAAAGACTCTCTAAGGAATCTCAAAAGGTCAATCCACTTATAGTCTAAAGCAATGAATGACTATCTTAGGTTGCTCGCTCGGTCAACTCCCCTTATATTCCCAATTGGTTCTATGATCTCTGAGGATGCTCACTATGTCAATCCCCCTTATAACCAAAAGTGCTCAAAAACTCTATGAGGAAGCTCACCCGGTCCATTCCCCTTATAGTCTACTACACTAGGTTATCACAACCCTGTGTAGGTCAATGAGCATAGTAGTCTAATTTGGCCATGTAAAAATACAAAACTACTTAGCTAATCAGTAATAAGCATTACAAGCATGTCAGAATACAAATTCTCTATCCTATAGCAACATGCGTGAAAAACATGAAAGGCAGCCAAACCAGCTAAAACTGGACTAACCGTTTGTTAACAGAACATGAAAGGTAAAAACCGAAAAATCATATAAATCAACCCAATTCATATCAAAATTACCTCTACATAAGCATAGAAGAATGGAAGGAAAACAACAGGGGTAAAACAATAAACACAGAATACCTCGTCCAAGGGTATTGGTGTAATTTTCACATAATACTCAAAGACATTGAACTAAAAGACAGAAACCACCTACCACGGGGTTAGGAGATCACTATATGTGAACCTAGAAGCTTGAATCTATTTAGAATGTCGAATATATATGAGAACGTATAAAACGTTCAACCCAAGATAACTTGGAAAAAAGGATGAATTGGTAAATGATGATTTAGGATAAGGAAGAACTCACTGATGCGATTCCAACGCAACCGACTGTTTTTGATACATCGGACGGACATAGGCTCAGGGGATCTTAAAATATCTATGGGCGTACGGGTTCTCTCGGTCGAACGAGACCTAAAGGAAGAGTTTTATGTCCATCAGACGTGACCCCAGTGCGTTTAATTAAAAAAAAATACATGGAATGTACTTTTGAAGTACACAGAGTGGACTCGACTTTTTCATACTCTGCTTTAAGCGGCCTCCAAGTCACTCCCACACAGTCGTGTGTGCGGATACTACACGGCCAGCACACAGCCTCTTGTGGCAAGGTAGTACACGGTGTGTACTCATAAAGTAGACGACGTGTACAAAGAAAATTTCTTCAAAACCCTCTTTTTCACAAAAATGACCAGAAAATGAAAAAATACATGAAAAGAAGGACTAGGTTCTTAAAAAATTCCCCCCTTAAATTAATTCATCCTTGAGTTTCCCTAGCACGGCATAGAAGAATAAGACCCAAAATGTTCTGGCCACTATGCTCATACATCGCCCCCCCCCCTCCCAGGTCTTGTCCTGCACCCGCCCGTGCTGCCATAACACTCGTACAAAAGGAATAGACTATCCACAAAGCGCCTTTGTATTGTGATCCACAATCCGAGTAGGATTCTTCTCAAATTACACTTCCACTTCAAGCTCAACCTCCTCATGTTGAATGAAATGGGATGGGTCGAAAAAGTAACGTTGGAGCTGAGAAATATGAACAACAACGTGCATAGCCCGGTACCTATGAGGTAACTAATCCCGATAGGCAACTGGCTCAACTTTCTCCAACACCTCAAATGGCTAACGTACCGTGGTGAAAGCTTACCCTATATATTAATCCTCTTGTGTCTCAACTTTGGTGTGACATGCAGGAAAAACGATCCTTGACCTTGAACTCTAGAGGTTATCTCCGCGGATCAGCATAAGACTTCTGTTGAGAGTGTGAAGTAGCCATCATCTTCGGAATAAACGCTATTTACTCTCTGGTATCCTGAACAATATGAGGTCCTAGAAAAGATGCATCTCTTTCCTCCATCCAACATAAGGGTGATTGGCATGTACTACCGTACATAGCCTCATATGGTGCCATAGGAATAGTCTCTTGAAAACTATTATTGTAGGAAAACTCCACAAGATTTATATTCTTCTCCGAAGAACGTCCAAAATCCAGGATGTATGCTCGGAGCATGTCATCAAGAACATGAATTGTATGCTCGGACTGGCCATATGTCTGGGGTTGGTAAGATGAAATCAAAAGTAGCTTTGTACCCAAAGCCTTCTAAAGCACCTGCGATACCTGAGAAGTAAAACGTGCATCCCTCTCTAAAAAATGGAGTGTGGAAATCCATGAAGACGAATACTTTCTCAGATGTACAACCATCCCATCTCATCAATATTGAAGGTCCCCTTGATTTGAAGGAAGTGAGATACCTTCATGAGTCTGTCAATGACAACCCAAACTGCATCACTCCCTCGAGAAGACCTCGAAAAACCTGTCATGAAGTCCATAACAATGTCATTCCACTTCCACTCGGGAATGGGAAACTACTGTAAAAGCCCAGATGGTCATTGATGCTCCGCCTTCACCTACTGACATGTAAAACACCTCATGACAAAACTAGAAACGTCTCTCTTCATTCCTGGTCTCCAATATTGACGGTGGAGATCACGATAAATCTGGGTGACACCAAGATAAACTGTCCACACTGAGGAATGAAATTCCCACACCAGCTCCTCGTGTATGTCTGTCGGTACCCATACAACCCCTAGAAAAACAATATATCATCCTTTCCTACCGTCCATCCTGGAATAGGGTCCTCTCCAGACACACTCTCCCTTATGAATAGGCCTTCAGACTTTGATAGATGCCTTAGTCGAACTCGATCAAGAAGAGTAGAGGTAAATGCTACAGAAGAAAGACACATCTTCCCCTGATGATCCAGCACCTCCAAATGCATCTCAGATTATAGAGCCATGAGCTGCCACTCACTACTGGACTCTTGAACTGCCTGTATTTGATTTCTCTTACTCAATGCATCAGCCACGAGGTTTCCCTTACCAGGCGTATATGAAATCTGAAAGTCAAAGGAATGTTGGTATGCAAATCACATTCTCTATATCAAATTCATATCACGCTGAGTGAAGATGTTCTTGAGACTTTTGTGGTTGGTGAAAACCACAAAATTCCCTCCCAAAAGATAATTTCTCGAACAATGTAATGAATGAAAAATAGTAGCCAACTACAGATCATGCATCGGGTAATTCCTCTCATGTGGTCTCAACTGCCGAGAGCCGTATGCAACAACTCCATCACCCTGCATAAGCACAGATCCCAGCTAGATACCTAACACATCACAGTAAACAGTATAACTCTTGCCTATCTCTGGGAAGACTAATATATGTGCTGAATTCAAACTCCCTTTCAACTACTAAAAGGTTGACTCACAAGAATCTGACAATAAGAATTTCGCACCCTTCTTAGTCAGACCTGTCCGCGGTGCTGCCAAGCATGAAAAGTACTGTATGAAATGTCTGTAGTATCTAGCTAGAAATAGAAAACACTGTACCTAAAATATGTTCTTCAGCTGCTCCTAGAAAACTGTAGCTCTCACTTTCCCAAGGTTTACTGATACTCGTACCTCTGAGAAAATATGACCATAAAGTGAATCTGATCTATCCAAAAGTGGAATTTTGAGAGCTTAACATATGACTAAGGATACCTCAGTGTACTCACAACAATCTCAATATGGGTATCATGGTCGTGTCGAGTGTGATAGTATACCAAGATATCTTCCATGAAAACCACCATGAAAAAATCCAAGTATGGATGGAACTCTAGTTTCATCAGTGCCATGAAAACTACAGGCGCGTCCGTGTGACTGAACGACATAACCATATACTCATATAGACCATACCTGATCTGGAAGGCTGTAAGAGGTATATTAGATAGTCTAATGTGCAACTGATGATAACCATACCTCAATTCAATCTTCAAGAACACACGGGCACCTTGAAGCTGATCAAATATATCATCAATCCTACGTAAGGGATATCATTTCTTGACAGTCAATTGGTTTAGCTTCCGATTATCCACACAAAACCTGGGGGTGCCTTATGCCTTCTTCACAAATAAGTCAAGAGAACACCTAGGAGATGTACTCGGTCGGATAAAACCCTTTTCCTGAAACTCCTCCAACTCCTTCTTGAACTCCTATAACTCTGGTGTATCCATCCTATAAGGAGGAATGGACACTGGTGCCTCTGCTCTCACAATCTCAATAGAAAAGTCCACCTCACGCTCTATAGGAAAACCTAAAAATTCCTCCAAAATGAAATCTCAGAAATGATTCCCCCCTCGAAGAAATTCAAATTTTGAAGTCCCCTTGTCATATATGTATAGACTAGAAATATGGGTTGTAACTCCTCCCAACCCATGATGCTCTGGACACACTCTGCTCACCAAGACATCCCACTCTTCTATATGAAGAAAAGATCCACCCGCTGGTGATATGAAAATCACCCTATGGGAATAACAGTTGACAAATTTCTGGAAGGGAACTAGCCAGTCCATTCTGAGAATGACATCATAGTATGTCATCTATAGGACATAGAGGTCCCATAGAATGTGACATCCACCAACCTATAGAGGGAACTCTCTGCACTAACGTACACTTTCCGTTCTAGTCCTAAACGGAGTGTCTAGCGTCAAGACATCAGTAGAAGAAAAGATATAGAGCCCAAGGCTCTCCACAACAGAAACTTATATAAAACAATGGGAAGGCCCTGTATCAAAAAGAGTATAAGCTAAAACTGCGGCTACTATGATCATACCTCAAATGGTAGATGGTCCGAGATCACGCTCCTACTGATTCAGCTCCACTACAAATTTCTGGCTAGTCTCATGGCCCTATGACCTTACCTGACCACTCTGAGCTAATCCACACTACTATTGCTGAAGAACCAGTGATTGAATACCATAGATACGGCCTCTACCTTGGCTTGAACTGCTAGAAGAATTCCAGTTCCCAGAATGGTGGGAAACTGGTGGAGCTGCTCCTTAACATGGAGTCATAGAAGAACCTATATCACTAGCTACTGGTGAGAATAACTGGAAAAAGTGGTGAAGGTGGACCATCTTACCACAAGATCGACACTCCATTGGGTATCTCGGGCAATGTGGCCTCGTATGCCCGCTTCTCCCACATAGGTAGCATACCACCTGGCTACTGAAAGATGCATCACGCCTGCTCTGATCTCCTCGTGCAGTCTCCCTACAGAGCATTATGCTATCAACTGGCGGAGCACTAACTATAGATGATGAACTTCCCTTGCTCACAACTCCAAAATCCCTCAGATTACGCTCTTCGATCAGTGCTTGGTTGAGGATAAACGATATTGAAGTCATCCTGAAGATGCTCACATAAGATCGGATGTCGTGCCTTAGACCATCCTCAATCTTCTGTGAAAGGACCAAATCATCATCTCTTGGAATAGGCATGAAACGCTAAAGCTATGTGAAGTGAGAGGAATACTCCATAATATAAAGATTGAAATTCTTTAGACTCATGAACACTCAGGCTCGATTGGCCCTCAAGGACTCCGTATAAAAGTAATCGTTGAAGATGCATTGAAACTTTTCCCAAGCCATATTCTGTTGGGAGCCCGCATGTGAGATCACATCCCACCACCACATGGAAGAGTCTAGAAGCATGTAGGTAGAGAGATTCACCCAATTCACTAGAGTTATCTCCAAATGCTCAAAAATCATCAGCATGGATTCTAGTCATGAATCTGTAGCCTGAGGTCCTTCATCCCTTGAGAATGTGGGAGGATGCTAGTGCTGAAAGACCCGTGTCAAATCAGCCATCAACGGGGCAGGAGGCGGCGCTCTCTGAAAGGTTTGCATCATCATCAGAAAGACCTCCCTGAACTATGCATCATCACCTATGTCAGGTACAATGGCTGGTGCCAAGGAAGGCATAACAGGAGGATCTACAGGTAGTCCCTGATCAGCCATGTCTGGTGTCTGATCACCGTCTGGAAACTTGAGCACAACCGGAGGACATCTCAGTAGAATGACTATGCAAGTTCATGCACACCATAGATCAAGATTATCAAGGACTTAAAACAAGGGGGTGTAAGAAGGGAACATAATAAGGAATGGATTCATGTTTTACAAAGAAATTACTATACGGCATGAAAAATTACTACACGGTGTGTTCCCTGAATCCATTTACATGGGCGTATACTCCTACCTAAACTGGTGGTGTAGCACCCCAAACACACGACATGTTGTCTCAACAAATGGTGTGTACTTGAATACTCTTCCCCTACCCGAGTCCTTCTACATTGTTAAGACACACAACTCTCCTAAGACAAAACTACACAGCGTGTTCTAGACGGACACGTTTTGTACTCAACAAGCTTCACCTGGACCGTGTTGTTTGTGACATGGAATGTGTACCCAGATTACACTACACGGCATGTTCAAGATGAACAAGACGTGTACTGAGAAGTCCAAACTAACTCTGTGGTTAGATACACGGTCGGATACACATTTGACTCTACACGGATTGTTCCAGACGGACATGGAGTGTATGAGAAAGGATAACACTGACCCGTGTTGTTTGTGATACAGCCGGGTACCTGGGTTAGACTACATGGCGTGTCCAAAATAGACACTGCATGTATAACTTATGGTCTAACCCGTCTGTGTTGTTGGTTACACTGGTGGACACTAGGTCGACACTACACGGCGTGTTCGTCCGATACACAACGTGTTCCTAGAAGACTTTCCCCATCTCGTGTATCTGCCCACATGGACTACGACACAGTCAGAGACTCCACAGAATGTACATAAAGTAAACGGAATTTACATAAGAAAAAATAGTTTCTTCCAAAACATAAGAACACATGGCATGTATTTAACACTACGTGACATGTATTCTGGGTTTTTCCAGAATGTAAGCCTCAGAAACTACTCTGGAACCTAGAAAACACTAAAATGAACACCGAAAGTGCCAGATTTCGATTCGTGAGGGCCCATACTCCCCCCGAATTAGATTCTGGAACCTTCTACATGTTCTAAAAAGGAAAATATAGCAATCATCCACCAATTTCCAGTCTATGAGGGCCTATAACACCTCAGTAACCAATGATTGTCATATATTCTTGCAAAACCTTACACAAAACAATACCCTATCATACAAAAGCTATTTTATCAAGGAATGTATAACAACAAAATTCATATTCTACACAAAATCTATCATGACAACATGTAATCGCTAAGGCATCCTAGATGACATTGGAAGAATTCCTGACATGTGATTTCTAACAAGTAATTATATGATGCATGAGATGGAATGCCCTCATGTCATCAGGTTGAGACAAAAATAGAACGTCAAAAACATCAATGATAATAGCACAATACATGTGAGTCACCCAACGGTGAAAATAAAATCAACCGTAAAATTGAAAAAACAAAAAAATTACAATAAATGAGGTAGATTGGATTTTCACTGTACAAGGATGAGATACTCCCGAGAAAAATGTATTACCAAGTACCTATTCCTTCCTTTCCCTATATATAGGCCAAAACTATAAATCAAGAGAAAATAATTCCTCTGATACCACTTTGTAACATCCCGGTCCTAAAAACCATCGAGAGGCAACCCATACCCTGTTGGTCAAATGGCCTCAAGCACATTTCCCCGAATGCCAAAGGCTACTAACTTGCATCGAGGGCCTTGGGTGTGATAGTGGTGAAACTATTCCCTCATGGGAAGAGTACATAGTGAAAGTAAATAAATACATACAAGAGTTGAAGCAGTAATAATGACATACAATAGTAACATTAGAAAAATGAAGAATAAACTAGAGAACATATATAAAATGATACATGATACATATGTCTATGAAAATAGCCAAACAAGTCACAATGCTGGAATAGAACAGTGCTAAACCAATGTGAAAAAGAAAGCAGATTAACTCCTCAGCATCACAAGCCATAGCTTGGTCTCATTCTCTCTAGCTCCACAACAAGTCAAGTACATGAAGTAGAATGTCTCTTACCCTTATCTATACCTATAGAAATATAACCAATTTGGGCCCAAAAGCATGTTCCAAATAGTGTGTGGGACTAAATCCTAGTAGGAAACTGACCAAAGATCTATGCCTAACATTCAGTGAATATATGGCAGGTAAAAGTACAGGAAGATATAAACTGGAAGGTTCTCGGTAGTAAACAACTCTACAAGTCAAACAATAAATCAAGCATAATAACCCTCAAGTAAGTGCACACATCCTATCATCTCTGGTTCATCATATTAATACTCTTAGAGTAAGTATTCACAGTAAATTCCCTTTATAGACAATGGTAATCAAGAACTCTCTGAGGAAGCTCATGCAGTCAGTTCCTCTTATATCCCCAAGGTCAAGGACTCTATAAGAAAGCTCACTCATTCAATTACCCTTATAGCCCAGGTCAATCATAGACTCTCTCAGGTAGCACTCACCATCAATTCCCCTTATTGTTTAAAAAGTTCAAGAATAAAATTAAAGACTATCTGAGGAAGCTCACGCGATCAATCCCCTTATAGTTTAAAGAAATCAGGGACAATATGAAGAATCTCTCTCAATCAATTACCCTTATATCCCCATGTGGTTCTAGGATCTCTAAGGTTGCACACTTGGTTAATCCGCCCTTATATCCAAAAGTTCTCAAAGACTCTCTAAGGATGCTCACCCAGTCAATTCCCCTTACAGTCTACTACACCAGGTTCTCACGGCCCTATCTAGGTCAACGAAAATAGAAATGTAACAAGGACAAGTAATCTTATAGAATTACATGGCTAAAAAGTTGACAACATTTTAAGCATGTCAGAATAAAAACTCTCCATCCAACAGAAACAGACATGAAAAATAGGAAAGGTAGCCAGACTAACTAAAACAGGAAAAACCGGTCGTAAAGAGAACATGCAAGGTAAAAACATCCAAAGCATATCAATCAACCCAATTCATATCTAAATTACCTCTACACAAGCATACAAGCATGACATGAAAAAACAGGGGTAAAATGGTAAACATGCAATACCCCGTCCTAGGGTATTTGTGGAATTTGCTCATAATACTCAAAGACATTGAATGGAAAGGCACAAACCACCTACCTCAGTGTTAGGATATCACTATATGTGACCCTAGAAGCTTTAATCACCTTAGAAAATATAATATCTATGAAAAAGTATAAAACGTTCAACCCAATATAACATGGAAAATATGAGGGATTGGAAAACAAGGATCAGAGAGAAGGAAGAACTCACTCCTACGATTCAAACACAAATGACGGTGATTGATTCAGAGGATAGATGGAGGCTCAGAGTATTGTCGATGATCCGCAGCCATACAGGTTCTCTTGGTCAAACAAGACCTAAAATAAGAGTGTTCTATCTGTCAGATGCGACCCCGGTGTGGTTAATGAAAAAAAAATACACAGCATGTACTTTTGATGTACATGGCATGTACTCGCCTTTTCTGTACTCCACTTTAAGTGGCCTCCAAGTCACTCCCACATGGCCGTGTGTGTGGATACTACATAGAGAGCACACATCCTCTTGTGGAAAAGGTAGTACATTCCGTGTACTCATAAAGTACATGCCCTGTACTTAGAAAATTTATAGAAAACCATATTTTTCCAAAAAATGACTAGAAATGGAAAACATACATGAAAAGAAGTTCTAGGTTCTTAAAAACTTCACCGCTTAAATAAATTAATCCCTGATTTTCACTAGAGAATCATAGAATATGAAACCCCAAACAGTTCCGACCACTGTGCTCGTATATCGGCCCCCTCTCTCAAGTCTCACCCTGCACCCGCCCTTACTGCCACAACACTAGTACAAGAGGAACATACTGGCCACAATGAACCTTTGTACAGTGATCCACAATCTGGATATGATGCTACTAAAAAAATGCATCCACTTAGAGCTCAACCTCCTCATGTTAAAATACATGGGACGAGTCCAAAAAGTAACATTAGAGCTAAAAAACGTGAAAAACATCGTGCATAGCCTGGTACCTCAAAGGTAACTGCAACTGATAGGCAACTGGCCCAAAATTCTCTAACACCTCAAACGGCCTGACGTACCTTGGTGAAAGCTTACCATATCTCCTTATCCTATTATGTCCCAAACTTGGTGTGACATGTAGGAAATCCTGATCCCCAACCACAAACTCCAGAGGTCATCTCCGCTGATCAGCATAAGACTTCTGTCGAGACCGTGTAGTATCCATCCTCTTCCAAATAAACTCTATCTAATATGTGGTCTCCTGATAAAGATGAGGCCCCAGCAAAGCTACCTATCTTACCTCCATCCAATATAAGGGTGATCAGCATGACCTACCTTTCAAAGCCTCATAAGGTTCCATCTAAATAGTCGCATGAAAACAATTTTCATAGGCAAACTCCAAAAGAGGTATATGCTTCTCCCAAGAACCTCCACAATGTTTGATGCATTCTCGGAGCATGTCCACAAGAACCAGAATTGTATGCTCAGACTGGCCATCTGTCTATGGGTGGTAAGCTATATTCAAAAGTACCTGTGTACACAATTACATTTGAAGCCACTAATAGACCTGATAAGTAAAACGTGCAACCCTGTATGAAACAATGTAGTGTGGAACTCCAGGAAGAAATATAATCTCTTGGATGTAAAGTCGTCCCAGCTTATCAACACTGAAGGTCTCCTTGATCAGAAATAAGTGATCTACCTTGGTGTGTATGTCAATGAAAACCCAGATTGTGTCACTCCCTCGATGCAACCTCCAAAAACCGTTCATGAAGTCAATCATGACGTCATTCAACTTCCACTCGAGAATTGGTAACTTCTGTAAAATCCCGGATGGTCGCTGATGCTCCGGATTCCCCTGCTAACAAGTGGAACACCTCATGAAGAAACCACCAACATCTATTTTCATCCCTGTCCACCAATACTAGTGGTGAACATCATTATACTTCTTGGTGACACCAGGATGAACTGCCCAAAATGAGGAATAAAAGGCTCGCATCATCTCCTTGTGTATGTCTGGTGGCACCCATACGTGCCCCCTGGAAATTCCAGATCTCATCCTCGCCTATGGTTCATCTAGGAACTGGTTCCTCTCCTGAAACACTCTCCCTTAGGACCAGGCCTTCAGAATATGATAACTGCCTCATTCAAACTCGATCAAGAAGAGTAGAGGTAACACCTACAGAAGAACAAAACGTCTTCCCCTGACTGTCATGCACCTTCAAATGCATCTCAATGAACAGATCCATGAGATTCAACTCACTACTGGCCACATAAAATGCTTGTATTTGTGTCCTCCTACTCAACACATCGGCCACCATTTTCCCATTCCCAGCCTTAAAAGAAAGATCAGTTTCAATGTACTGTTCGTGCTCAACTCACCTTCACTGTCTCACATTCAGATCGCACTGAGTGAAGATGTACATGAGGCTTTTCTTGTCAGTGAAAACCAAAAAATGCTCTCCCAGAAGATAATGTCTCCAACAGCGTAAAGCATGAACAATATCTGCCATCACCGAATCGTGTATCGGGTAATTACACTCATGTGGTCTCAACTTCCAAGATCTGTACATGATGAATCCATCAACGAAATAATCACATCTCCCATCCCAATACCTGATGCATCACAATAAATAGTATACCTCTTTCCTGGATCTGGAATGAATAATATCGGTGCTGAAGTCAACCTCCCTTTCAGCTATTGAAAGGATGACACAAAATAATATGACCATAAGAAATTCAAACCCTTCTTAGTTATAACTATCAACGTTGCTACCAAGTGTGAAAATTCATGTATGAAACGTCTATAGTATCCAACCACACCTAGAAAACAGCATACCTCAAAGAAGTTCTTTAGATGCCCCCAGAAAACTACATCTCTCACTTTATCTGGGTCTACTAATACTCTTTCCAATGAGATAATATTACCCAGGAAGTGAATCTGATTCATCCAAAAGGGGTATTTTGAGAGCTTTTCATATAACTAATTATCCCAAAGTGTACTCAAAATGATCTCAAGTTGGGTAGCATGGTCATGTTCAGTGTGAGAGTACACCCAGATATCGTCCATGAAGACCACCACGAAGGAATCCAAATATGGATGGAACACTCGGTTCATTAGTGCCATGAAAATTTCATGCTTGTTTGTGAGACCTAACATCATAACCATATACTCGTATAGACCATACCTACTATGGAAGGCTATGAGAGTTATATCAAATGGTCTAATGTGCAACTGATAATAACCGAACCTCAAGTAAATATTCATGAACACCCGGTGTCCTCGAATATGATCAAAGAGATCATCAATCATAGGCAAGGGATATCAGTTCTTGAACGTCAACTAGTTCAGCTTTCGATAATCCACACAAATCCTGAGGGTGCCATCTTCCTTCTTCACAAACAGGACAGGTGAAGCCCAAAGAGAAGTACTGGGTTGGATAAAACCCTTTTCCTACAACTCCTCCAACTGCTTCTTGAGCTCCTGAAACTCTGGTTTAGCCATCCTATATGGTGGAATGGACACTGGTGCCTCTCATAGAACAAGCTGAATAGAAAATTCCTCCTCACACTCTAGAGGAAAACCTGAAATTTCCTTTAGAAAGACATCTATGAAATGACCCACCACTGGAGTAATGTATAACTGTGAATTCCCCTGGTCATCCTGATATAGTCTAGAAATCTGGTAAATAAATCCACCAAACTCATGATGCTTTGGACCCGCTCTGCTCACCTGGACATACCACTCGCCTTTATAAAGAAAAGTTCCACCCTCTGTTGATACGAAACTCAACCTATGGTGATAACAGCCGATGACTTCCAGTAAGGGAACTAGTCTGTCCATTCTAAGAATGACATCATAGAATGTCATCTCTAGGATGTAGGGGTCCCATAGAAAGTGACATCCACTAACCTGTATATGGAACTCTCTTCACTGATGTACACTAGATATTATAGTCCCCAACAGAGTCTCTAGCTTCATAAAATCAGTAGAAGAAATGTTGTAGAGCACAAGGATCTCCACAACAGGAACCGATATAAAACTATAGGAATCCCCTTTGTTAAAAAGAGCCGAAGATAAAACTGAGGATAATAAGATCTTACCTAGAACGGTAGAAGGTCTGAGATCTTGCTCATGTTGGGTCTACTCCAATGAAAAAGTATGTCTTGTCCTGCAGCCCTGTGACCCTGCCTGAACACTCTGAAATGATGCACCCTGCTGTTGATGAATAACCGGTGACTGACTACCACGTTCTTGACCTCCACCTCCGCTTGAATATCCAAAAGAACTCCAGTTCCCAAATTGGTGGCATTTCTCTTGAATGTGGTGTCATATAATAAACTCTGTCACCAGCTACTGGTGAGAATAACTGACAAAAGTGCTGAAGATGGCTCATATTGCTGCAAGATTAGCACTTCATTGGGTCTCTCGAGTAACATGGACTTGTATGCCCGCTTCTCCCACATTGGTAGCACACCACCTGGCTACTGGAAGATGCATCATGCCACCTCTGATATCCTAGAACAGTATCCCAGCATCACTTCATGCTATCAGCTGGAGGAGCACTAACTCTGTATGCTGAACCACCGTGGCTCATAGCTCCATAATCCCTTAGATTACGCTCTGTGATCTGCACCTGGTTGACGATAGAAGATTTTGAAGTCAATCTAAAGTTGGTCACCTAAGATCAGATGTCATGCCTCAGACTATCCTCAAACAACTTTGCAAGGAAAAACTCATCACCTCCTAGAATAGACGTGAAACCAAGAAGATCTATGAAGAGAGGGGAATACTGCATAACACAAAGAGTACCCTGCTCCAGACTCTGGAACACTCGGGATCGATCGTCCCTCAATTAATCCAAATATAAGTAATCATAGAAGATGTGATGTAACTATTACCAATCCATATTCTATTGGCAGCCTACCTATGAGACCACATCCCACCACCTCTTGGTGGAGTCTCGAATCATGTAGGTAGAGAGCTTCACCCTATTTTCTGGAGGTATCACTAGATTCTTTAAAATCATCAGCATGGCTTCTAGCCATGACTCTCCAGCCTAAGGTCCTCCATCCCTAGATAAAGTGGGAGGATGCTGCTGCTGAATGACCCACATCAAAAAAGCCATCGATGGGGCGGAGGCGGTGCTCCATGAAAGGTCTGCATCATCCTCATAAAGCCCTACCTGAACTCTGCATCAGCACCAACATCAGGTACAACGGTTGGTTCCATGTCTGGCATAATTGGAGGATCTTCAAGTAGTCCCGGATTTTCTATATCCGGTGTCTGATCACCATCGGGAAACTAGTGCATAACTGGAGGACGTCTTAGTTGTTAGAATCTACAAGGTCAATCACACCTTAGATCAATATTATCTAGGATTGAACACATGGAGTGTAATAAGGTAACAAGAGAAGGAATGAATTCAAGTATTACAAAAAAATTACAAAACGACATGTATAATTACTACACAGTGTGTTCCCTGAAGCCATTTACATGGGTGTGTACTCCATCCTAAACTGGTCGTGTAACACCACAAACACATGGCGTGTTGTTTCAACACATGGAATGTACTTGAATAATCTTCCCCTGCCTGATTCCTTCTACATGGTTAAGCCACACGTCTCTCCTAAGACAAAACTACATGGCTTGTTCCAGAAGGACACAACGTTTACTTAACAAAATTCACATGGCCCGTTTTGTTAGTGACACAGTCTATGTACACATATTACACTACATGGCATGTTCCATATGGATACATCTTGTACTAAGAAGTCCCACCCAATAGTGTGGTAAGATACACGGTTAGCTACACTGCTAACACTACACAGTGTGTTCTAAATAGACACGGTGTGTATAAAAAAGGATAACATTGACTCTTGTTGTTTGTGACATGGTTGGGTACCTAGGTTAGGCTAGACGACATGTTCAACGCAGACATGGCGTGTATATCTTGAGGTATTACCCATCTATGTTGTTGGTTACATAGGTGGACACTAATTTGAAACTACACGGCATGTTCGTCTGGTACACGGCATGTTCCTAGAGGACTTTCCCCATCCCGTGTCTCTACCAACATGGCCTATGACATGGTCAGAGACTACACTGCGTGTAAAAAACCTACACGGCATGTACTTAAGAAAAACAGTTTCCTTCCAAACATAAGAACATGTGGTGTGTAAATAACACAAAACGGTGTGTATTCTGGGTTTTTCAAGATATAAGGCTTCTGAAACTACTCCAGAACACAGAAAACACTAAAAAGAAAACTAGAAGTGCCAAATTACAATCTGTGAGGGCCTATTCTTTTCAAAAATCAATGCATTGTTTTTTTACATGTTCTAAGAAGGAAAACATAGAAATGATCCACCATATTCATGTCCATGAGGGCCCATAACACCTCAAGAACCAAATATTGGAGTCCATTCAAGAAAACATTACACAGGACAATACCTTATCAAACATCATGTATTTTATAAAGGCATATCTCACAACAGAATGCACATTATACAGAACATCTATCACAACAACATGCAATCTCTAGTGCATCCTAGATGACATGGAAAGAATTCATGACATGTGATTTCTAACAAGTGCCTATATGATGCATAAGATGGAATACCCTCATATTATTGGGTTGTGACAGAAATAGAACATCAATAACATCAATGATAATAGCACAATACATGTGAGTCACCCTATAGTGAAAATCAAATCAATAGTAAAATTGAAAAACCAAAAAAATTGCAATAAATGAGGTAGATTGTCTTTTCCTTGTACACGGGTTAGCTACTCCCGGGCATAGCTTATTACCAAGTACATATTCCTTCCTATCACTGGCAATAGGCTCCAAACAATAAATCAAGAGAAAATAATTTCTCTGATACCACTTTATAAAGTCTCAGTTCTGGAAGCCACCTAGAGGCACCCCATTCTCGGTTGGTCACATGGCCTCAAGCAAATTTCCCTGAATGCCAGAGGCTGCCTACTAGTAGTGAGGGCCTTGGGTGTGATAGTGGGGAAACTATGCCCTCATTGGCAGCATAAAAAATGGAAGTAAAAAAATACATACAAGAGAGGAAGAAGTAATGATGACATACAACAGTAACAATAGAAAATTGAAGTATAAACTGGAGATCATATATAAAATGATGCATGATACATATGTCTAGGAAAACAGCCAAAAAAGTCACAGTGATGGAATACAACTGTGGTAATCCAAAGTGCAATAGAAAGCAGATAAACTCCTCATCATCACAAACCAAAGCTTGGTCCCAGGCTCTCCAGCTCCACAAAATGTCAAGTACCTAAAGTAGAAGCTCACTTGCCCTTATCTATACCTACATTAGTCTAACATGTTTGGGCCCAAAAGCATTTCCCAAATAGTGTGTGAGAGTAAATCCTTATAGGTAACCACCCAAATATCTATGACCAATAGTCAGTGAACATATGGAAAGTAAAAGTACATGAATATGTAAATAGGAAGCTTCTCAGTAGTAAACAATTACACACGTCAATCAATCAATCAAGCAAAGTAACCCTCTAGGAAGTAAACATAGCATGTCATCTCTGGTTTAGTATATTAAGACTCTATGAGGAAGCACTCACATTCAATTACCATTATAGTCTGAGGTATTTCAGAACTCTATGAGGAAGCTCACACGGTCATTTACTATTATAGCACCAAGGTCAAGGACCCTCTAAGGAAGCTCACTCAGTCAATTACCCTTATAACCCATGTCATTCTTAGACTCTCTGAGAAAGCACTCACTATCAATTCCCCTTATAGTCTAAATTTTTTTGGGATAAAAAAAATACTCTCCAAGGAAGCTCACATCGTCAATCTATTTATAGCCTAAAAAAATCAAGGACTATATGAGGAAGATCACTCGGTCAATTCCCCTTATAGCCCCAGGTGGTACTAGGATCTCTAAGGATTCTCACTCATTCAATCCCCCTTATATCCAAAAGTTCTCAAAGACTCTCTGAGGAAGTCAACACAGTCAATTCCTATTATAATCTACTACACCAGGTTCTCACGGCCCAGTGTAGGTCAACGAGCATAGTAGTTTAATATGGCCAAGTAAACCTACAGAACTACTTGTCTAAATAGTCTACAACATTACAATCATTTCAGAATACAAACTCTCCAACCTATAGCAATGGACATTAAAAAAAGGAAAGGCAGCTGAACGGGTTAAAACAGTACAAACCGGTCATAAAAATAACATGCAATGGAAAAACACCCAAAGCAAAGCAATCAACCCAATTAATATCCAAATTACCTATACACAATCATACAAGCATGAAAGGAAAACAACTAGGGTAAAAAGGTAAACACACAATACCCCGTCCAAGGGTATTAGTTGGAATTTTCACGTAATACTCCAAGACATTGAATATAATGGGAAAAACCACCTACCAATGAGTTAGGAGATCACTATATGTGAAACTCGAAGCTTTAATCTTGTTGTAACATTGAAGATCTTTGAAAACATATAAAATGTTCAACCCACAATAATGTAGAAAAGATGAGGAATTGGAAAAATATTCTCTAGGAGAAGGAAGAACTCACCGATTTTATTCCAACTTAACTGACAATGTTAGTTTTAGAGGAAGGATGGAGGCTCCAGGGCTCGTCGAAGATCTACAGCCGTACGGGTTCTCTCGGTCGAATGGGACCTAAAAGAAGAGTGTTCACTCTGTCAGACGCGACCCTAGTGCATTTAATGAAAAAAATACTTAGAATATACTTTTAAAGTACACAACGTGTACTCGACTTCTCCTGTAAAGACCCGTAAAATTCAAGGGAAATTTTTTCTTAATTTTCTTTAGAATTTTACAAGAGCGCGGTTTCAGACGGCACCTGATTCCGAGGCCCGGAGTGCCCGGAATTAATTTCCGAAGTTTGGCTCGGGTACGTTCAGTGAACGAACGAGCGGGAATTCCTAACTTTTGATCCGGTGCTCGGAATTGAAATCTGAGGGCACCGATGAACTCGCAGCGCCGATATTCGCTTAAAGAGACCTTTTCGGGAGTTGCGTTTGTTGCGGGTTGAAAGTTAGTTTTGGGGTTTTTAGTTTGAGTTAAATAAAATTTGTATAGAACAAATTTTATTATAACTTGTTAAAAACCTACCAAAGGGGGTTGGAAGTGGGACCCACACCAACTTAACCTCCCTTGGGAGGATTAAGTGTGGTGGGGCCCACACGAACCCCCACCTTTTCAACTCCCCTCTCTCCCTCTTAATGGCTTGATATCTTAACTTCTATTTAATTATACAACTCATGTATATTAAATAAGTGAGTTAATTTTGGAGTTAGCCATTTTGAATTTCAAACCTTTGAAATTCTTTTTGTGAATAAAATAAGACTTTGTCTTATTTTGTTGGGTTAGAACTCTTAGCCATCTTGGAGTGGTTGAGAGCTTTTCTTTCTTCTTCAACCTTGACGAAGAACACGAAGAACGCCGTTCTTCAACGAAGAACTTCTTCGCCGAAGAGCACGGTCTTTCCGCGACGCCATATCCGCGACGTGACGTTCTTCTTCCGCATCATCTTTTCCGCGACGAACGCCATCGACAACGACTCTTCCTCCGACGTCAAAGGAATCGACACCGATATTCCACGACTCCGTCAACGTGCGACTATCGAGGTAAGGGTTCTTGAGTTCGTTGTTTCCTTTTTATTTGACTTTCCTCAAGACTTGACGTTGAACGCTCAAGTTCCGACGAAGAACGCCGCTCCGCTCTTCTTCGTCTTCGGTGTCAACGAGAGAGAACACCGCACCTTCCTCGGACAACCTTCGTCGGCGTACAAGGATTCGCCAATGACGTGCCTCTTCGGACGCGCCTCTTCGTCGTTGAATTGAACGAACGACGACTGCGACGCCCGACCTCCGCGACGTCGTCTTCCGCGGAACGTAGACAAATCTTCGAACCTTATACCCGAGGTAGGGGATGTTGATTTAATATTTAATTATTTCATTCTTGCTCGTGGTTCGTATGTCTAAACGTGAGGATGTTGATTATTTAAAGTTGCGTTATTATTTTAACGTGAGGGGGCCGGACCGCACGAACACGGCCGAACCCCCTCCATCGTTCTTGTTTATTCTTGCGGGTGGAAGCAAGTGGCGTGGTGCCGTCGCACCATGCGGATGATCGTGCAAATATTTTACGCGGAGCCGTCGCGCCACGCCGAGGAAGAATCTTCAAGAACGCGACGCTGTCGCGCCGCGTTGAATGGAATCAAGGCACGGTGAAGGGGCGCGGTGCCGTCGCACCGCGCCGGACGACGAACGCCGCGGCCGGTTCCGGGCCGCGGCGGGACGAGGAGACCGCGGTCGGTTCCGGGCCGCGGCGGAAGAGAAGACCGGCGGCCGGGCCGCCGGCGTCGGAAGCCGAAGGTGGGGACCGGAAATTCCGGTCCGTTTGAGAAAACCGGCCGGCCAGCTGGCCGGCCGGATGTCATTAAAACCGGGGGAATTAATCCCCCGGCCTTCACTTAAAAACCCCCCTCTTTATGAGGGGGGGGGGGGGGGGGGTTCCCATGGGGGGGGGGGGGGGCAGGCGGCTCCCCCGGATCTTCTTCAAAGCGGGCCCCCAAAGGGGGGCCGTTGATTGACAAAAACGGCGCGACTTTGCCGCGCCGCCATTTGAAGAAGCGGGGGAAATGATCCCCCCGCGTGCGGCTCCTCGCGGCACCCCGAGCCGCCGCGGCACCCCGAGCCGCCGCGGCCCCCCGCGCCGCCGCGCCGCCGTGGCCCGCCGCCGCGCCGCCGCCGGCCGCCCAAGGGGGGGGGGGGGGGGGTCGGGCCGGGTCGGCCCGGACCCGGACCCCCCCGTTTCGAACTAGAATCGGTTTTTGACCCATATCTTGAGCCTCGGACCTCCAAATGATGAACCGTCTGCGTCACCACGATCCTTGGATCGAGACGGTCGTTTCGGTATATCGCACTCAAGGTTTCGGATTACTTTGAGTTCGGCCGGGTTGGTTCGTTCGCGGAACCATCCGGGCCTTCGGAGCGGAAACACTCATATCTTGAGCTACGGACGTCCGATTGACATGCCGTCAGCCGCGTTGTGTTCCTCTTAGTGAGACAGATCTTTTGGCATACTCCGCCCGAGGTTTGGACGCAAGTGGAGTACGGTCGGGTTGGTTTTTCCTTAAAAACCAACCGGGCCCCGGAGACGAAAATGCCAATAACTCTCAGACCGGGCGTCCGATCGACGCGCCGTCTGTTGCGTTGACTTCCTATTGATGATACGGAACTTTTGACATACTCCGCCCGAGTTTTGGATACAGTTGGAGTATGGCCGGGTTGGATCGTATCTGAAATCCCACCGGCCCCTGGAACGGAAAAGCTGATATCTTTCAGACAGGACGTCCGTCTGACGAACCGTCAGCGGCGTTGATGATCACGATGAGAAATGGTCCCTATGAGTATACCCTATGAGAGTTCGGGGTACAGTTGAGATACGGCCGGGATTGGTTTCGCTCACGAAACCAACCGGGCCCCTGGGACGAAAAGGCTAATAACTCACAGACCGGCGTCCGAGCGACGCGCCGTCTGTTGTGTTGAGACCCCTGTGACGAGACGGTCTTCTGAGATACTTCTTTGCGGGACTTTGTGATACTTGGAGTATCGACCAGTAGCTCGTGGAGCGGACCCTCCCGGAGACGAGCGTGCAGAGTACGGAGACCGTGTAGCCGGCTGAGACCTGACGACTGCTTGACCGACTCGACTTGGAGTGAGTCGACTAGCCCAGTGGACGGAGCGCCCGGTATTTGGCTGCAGACCCACGGCGGACGGAGCGCCTGGTAGTTGGCAGCAAACCCGCGGTACTCGACAGGAGGAGTACCTCAGTAGGCTATTTGGGCGAGCGCCCGGTATTTGGCGACAGACCCTCAGCGGACGGAGCGCCAGGTAGTTGGCCGCAAACCCGCAGTACTCGACAGGAGGAGTACCTCAGCAGTCTTATGTTAGTGAGCAGTACCTCGGAGTCGTGACAGGACCACTGTACACTCCTGAGACGGAGCTCTTCAGCAGTTACGGTTTCGATAATGGAAATCCTGGTTTGAGCTGAGACTTTTGACCTTGTGTTTACCTCATGTTTGAGATGGGTCACTTGCTAACCTTGGTATATGTATGGGCATATACCCGGGTAGTGGTTATCCGTTGTTTTCACAATCCTTGTGTTTCCTCATGATTGAGATGGGATACTTGATAACTTAGGTATATGTATGGGCATATACCTAAGTAGAGGTTAACTGTTGAGATCTTCTTTGTGGTTATCCTTGTTGGTTTAGTGAGACCTTGAGGGTCTCGGGGTCCCTACTGAGTATCGTTATACTCACCCCTGCACGGGCTATGCCCGCACTACGTTGTGTTGGTTGCAGACGACGGACAGCGTTGAACTTAGCTGAGGCTTGCAGAGCGGGACGGTACCCGGAGGTGGACCACTGGGCGGGACGTGCTCGGAGCGGACGGTGAGACCCGTGGAGCAGAGGAGCTATCTGTACCCACCCTTCAGGTGGGATTTCCAGTGGACAGCTCGGAGTAGCAGCTTTTACTTTTCAGTTGTTGTTTTCCCTTTCGAGTTGTACTTTACTTCAGTTTGGGTTTGTATTCTGGCCCATTTACATTTCCGCACTTTCAGTTGTACTCTGTTTTTGTTTAGTGTTTACTTTCCGCTTGCTTACTCTGTGGTGCTTGTTTTCTTTTATAAAGGCAATGCCTTCCCAGTTATCGGGATTTTTACGCCTTAGGTGCTAGTCGCTAGCCCCTGGCCTATGGAAGGCGGGCTTGGGGTAGTCACGGCACGGGCCCCGAGGACGGGTCGTGACAAATTGGTATCAGAGGAGTTCGGTTCTACCGCGAACTCTGATCTTTTCTATGTGAAGCAATAATGTTTAGCGTATTGAGTGTGGTTATCAGTCCAGGGAGTCCAGTGTTGGTGCGGCGGCCGACGTATCCGTACACCAGGACCCTGACTTCTGATTTCCGACTTAATGCACGAAAACATTGATTGCGTGTGTGTTTCAATGTTTTCTTTGTGATTACTTATATCAGCTCACCAGGTATAGTGTTTGACCGTGGCGCACCTGTTTCCTTTCAGGATGGCCCCACGACGGCAGCCAGCTAGGGTTCCGAGAGTCGAGCGTGACGACAGCCCACTAAGCGATGAGTCCTCAGTGCAGGGCCCTTTGTCAGTAGTGGCACCGGCGGTAGCTTTACCCGCCGAGCCCCCGATGCTTCCAGCAGTAGCCGCTGACGATGCACGTCGCCTCAGCGCACTGCATGAGTTTCAGCGCCAGCGACCACCCAGGTTTCGCGGGGAGACGGATCCCCAGGCAGCAGAGGACTGGCTGGAGGCAGTGGTTCGAGTGTTTAGGCTAGTGAGGACACCAGCAGTCCTCATGGTGATCCTCGCTGCGAGCCTACTACACGCAGCAGTAGGACGATGGTGGAGCTTAATGCTCCAGGTGCACGATGAGGCATCTCTACTTTGGACGGACTTTGAGAGCCTCTCCCGCTCGGAGTTCGTCCCAGCCACCCTTCGTGCGGTGCGTATCCAGGAACTTCTACAGCTGCGGCAGGGCAGCATGACGGTCGCTCAGTACTCGGCGAGATTTACTGATCTCTCGCGCTACTCGACCGACATGGTACGTGACCCATTCTTTCGGGCCCGGACCTTCGAGCAGGGTTTGAGACACGACATCAGGGCATCGCTGATCTCCCTCAGCATACCGACTCAGACAGGAGTACTGGAGCGGGCCCTTCTGATCGAGAGTTTCCTTGCTGAATCTACACCAGCACAGCGACACACCGCAGGGCGGCACGTGGCAGAGTCATCTGCAGCAGATAGCCGACGGATGACTCAGGGTTCCAGGCAGACCAGACCTACCAGTGGCCGACTGCACGACTCAGGCTCAGTTGTGCGGGGAAGTCGGAGTGGAATCAGAGCCAGGCGTGCCGAGAGTGGGCAGTGTTACTCCTGTGGCGGGATTGGTCACATGGCTCGTGACTGTCCGACCCGCCATGCTGATGATCAGCAGTTAAGTGAAGAACCTCCCAGGCAGAGGCAGAGGATCGACCGTGGCGGTCCGCAGGGAGGAGGCGGACGAGGCAGGGGAGCTGGCCGAGCAGCAGGAGGTGGGCGACGCTTTGAGGCTCTTCCACCACCACCACCAGGAGGTCCACCCCGACCACAGGGAGTAGGTGAACATGCGAGAGCTCAACTTCAGGCAGCTGAGGCCTTCGATCATGGAGCTCTGGGAGCCGATGGACAGGAGCAGAACTAGTGGATACATCTTTTGTACTTCTGGTTCCTTGTTACTTTTGTGTAGCATCTTGTATTATGAGCTGCAATAATAAAAGACGCATACCTTTGTGATATTTTCGTTCCTGTCCTCTTTCGTGATGTTACTAAGAGGTTCCAGTTTTGGCTGTTGACTTGACCCTCACTTGTGAGACATCTACTGGAGGAGACCCAGTTACCACACACTGATGCCGACAGTGTGACTCAACCCTTGGAGGCGAGAGTAACGGTTGAATCTCTTAGTAGTAGCGTCGAGGCCTTACGACGTCATCCTTGGTATGGATTAGTATCATCCATGTTAGGATTGAATGTTTTAGGCAAAGAATGTGGTTCATCCAGGGGATGGGACCAGATTTCTATTATCAGCAAAGAAGAAATCTTGCAGCTCTGGTGGGACCGGAGATGGTCCAGGCCACGTCAGAGAAGGTCCAGGTCATCCAGGAGCGGATGAGTACAGCTCAGAGCCGGCAGAAGTCATATGCTGACAGGAGGCGGAGGCCACTGGAGTTCGAGGATGGCGACCACGTCTTCTTGCGGGTCTCACCTCGACGTGGTATTCGGAGATTTGGCCGAGGTGGCAAGTTATCTCCGCGCTTCATAGGACCCTTCCAGGTCCTCAGCAGGGTTGGTGAGGTGGCTTATCGCCTGGCTCTACCACCTCAGTTGCACCGGGTGCACGACGTCTTCCACGTATCCCAGTTGAGGAGATACGTGCACGACCCGACGCACATCGTTGATTATGGGCAACTTTTGCGGAGGTCCCGGTGGAGATAGAGGATCGACACGAGCGGGTCCTGCGTGGGCGATCGATTCCTCTTATGCGCATCAGATGGCAGCACGGGAATCTCCAGGAGAGCACATGGGAGCGGGAGGCTCAGATGCGTGCTCAGTACCCTCATTTGTTTCCCTAGTTTTTGATGTATCTTTACGGGGACGTAAAGCCCTGAGGTGGGAGTAATGTAAAGACCCGTAAAATTCAAGGGAAATTTTTTCTTAATTTTTTTAGAATTTTACAAGATCGCGGTTTCAGACGGCACCTGATTCCGAGGCCCGGAGTGCCCGGAATTAATTTCCGAAGTTTGGCTCGGGTACGTTCAGTGAACGAACGAGCGGGAATTCCTAACTTTTGATCCGGTGATCGGAATTGAAATCCGAGGGCACCGATGAACTCGCAGCGCCGATATTCGCTTAAAGAGACATTTTCGGGAGTTGCGTTTGTTGCGGGTTGAAAGTTAGTTTTGGGGTTTTTAGTTTGAGTTAAATAAAATTTGTATAGAACAAATTTTATTATAACTTGTTAAAAACCTACCAAAGGGGGTTGGAAGTGGGACCCACACCAACTTAACCTCCCTTGGGAGGATTAAGTGTGGTGGGGCCCACACGAACCCCCACCTTTTCAACTCCCCTCTCTCCCTCTTAATGGCTTGATATCTTAACTTCTATTTAATTATACAACTCATGTATATTAAATAAGTGAGTTAATTTTGGAGTTAGCCATTTTGAATTTCAAACCTTTGAAATTCTTTTTGTGAATAAAATAAGACTTTGTCTTATTTTGTTGGGTTAGAACTCTTAGCCATCTTGGAGTGGTTGAGAGCTTTTCTTTCTTCTTCAACCTTGACGAAGAACACGAAGAACGCCGTTCTTCAACGAAGAACTTCTTCGCCGAAGAGCACGGTCTTTCCGAGACGCCATATCCGCGACGTGACGTTCTTCTTCCGCATCATCTTTTCCGCGACGAACGCCATCGACAACGACTCTTCCTCCGACGTCAAAGGAATCGACACCGATATTCCACGACTCCGTCAACGTGCGACTATCGAGGTAAGGGTTCTTGAGTTCGTTGTTTCCTTTTTATTTGACTTTCCTCAAGACTTGACGTTGAACTCTCAAGTTCCGACGAAGAACGCCGCTCCGCTCTTCTTCGTCTTCGGTGTCAACGAGAGAGAACACCGCACCTTCCTCGGACAACCTTCGTCGGCGTACAAGGATTCGCCAACGACGTGCCTCTTCGGACGCGCCTCTTCGTCGTTGAATTGAACGAACGACGACTGCGACGCCCGACCTCCGCGACGTCGTCTTCCGCGGAACGTAGACAAATCTTCGAACTTTATACCCGAGGTAGGGGATGTTGATTTAATATTTAATTATTTCATTCTTGCTTGTGGTTCGTATGTCTAAACGTGAGGATGTTGATTATTTAAAGTTGCGTTATTATTTTAACGTGAGGGGGCCGGACCGCACGAACACGGCCGAACCCCCTCCATCGTTCTTGTTTATTCTTGCGGGTGGAAGCAAGTGGCGTGGTGCCGTCGCACCACGCGGATGATCGTGCAAATATTTTACGCAGAGCCGTCGCGCCACGCCGAGGAAGAATCTTCAAGAACGCGATGTCGTCGCGCCGCGTTGAATGGAATCAAGGCACGGTGAAGGGGCGCGGTGCCGTCGCACCGCGCCGGACGACGAACGCTGCGGCCGGTTCCGGGCCGCGGCGGGACGAGGAGACCGCGGTCGGTTCCGGGCCGCGGCGGAAGAGAAGACCGGCGGCCGGGCCGCCGGCGTCGGAAGCCGAAGGTGGGGACCGGAAATTCCGGTCCGTTTGAGAAAACCGGCCGGCCAGCTGGCCGGCCGGATGTCATTAAAACCGGGGGAATTAATCCCCCGGCCTTCACTTAAAAACCCCCCTCTTTATGAGGGGGGGGGGGGGCGGTTCCCATGGGGGGGGGCAGGCGGCTCCCCCGGATCTTCTTCAAAGCGGGCCCCCAAAGGGGGGCCGTTGATTGACAAAAACGGCGCGGCTTTGCCGCGCCGCCATTTGAAGAAGCGGGGAAATGATCCCCCCGCGTGCGGCTCCTCGCGGCACCCCGAGCCGCCGCGGCACCCCACGCCGCCGCGCCGCCGCGGCCCGCCGCCGCGCCGCCGTGCCGCCGCCCCAGGGGGGGGGCGGGCCGGGTCGGCCCGGACCCGGACCCCCCCGTTTCGAACCAGAATCGGTTTTTGGCCCATATCTTGAGCCTCGGACCTCCGAATGACGAACCGTCTGCGGAAACGCGATCCTTGGATCGAGACGGTCGTTTCGGTATATCGCACTCAAGGTTTCTAATTACTTTGAGTTCGGCCGGGTTGGTTCGTTCACGGAACCAACCGGGCCTTCGGAGCGGAAACGCTCATATCTTGAGCTACGGACGTCCGATTGACGTGCCGTCAGCCGCGTTGTGTTCCTCTTAGTGAGACGGATCTTTTGGCATACTCCGCCCGAGGTTTGGACACAAGTGGAGTACGGTCGGGTTGGTTTTGCCTTAAAAACCAACCGGTCCCCGGAGACGAAAATGCCAATAACTCTCAGACCGGGCGTCCGATCGACGCGCCGTCTGTTGCGTTGACTTCCTATTGACGATACGGAACTTTTGACATACTCCGCCCGAGTTTTGGATACAGTTGGAGTATGGCCGGGTTGGATCGTATCTGAAATCCCACCGGCCCCTGGAACGGAAAAGCTGATATCTTTCAGACAGGACGTCCGTCTGACGAACCGTCAGCGGCGTTGATGATCACGATGAGAAACGGTCCCTATGAGTATACCCTATGAGAGTTCGGGGTACAGTTGAGATACGGCCGGGATTGGTTTCGCTCACGAAACCAACCGGGCCCCTGGGACGAAAAGGCTAATAACTCACAGACCGGCGTCCGAGCGACGCGCCGTCTGTTGCGTTGAGACCCCTGTGACGAGACGGTCTTCTGAGATACTTATTTGCGGGACTTTGTGATACTTGGAGTATCGACCAGTAGCTCGTGGAGCGGACCCTCCCGGAGACGAGCGTGCAGAGTACAGAGACCGTGTAGCCGGCTGAGACCTGACGACTGCTTGACCGACTCGACTTGGAGTGAGTCGACTAGCCCAGTGGACGGAGCGCCCGGTATTTGGCGGCAGACCCACGGCGGACGGAGCGCCAGGTAGTTGGCAGCAAACCCGCGGTACTCGACAGGAGGAGTACCTCAGTAGGCTATTTGGGCGAGCGCCCGGTATTTGGCGACAAACCCTCAGCGGACGGAGCGCCAGGTAGTTGGCCGCAAACCCGCAGTACTCGACAGGAGGAGTACCTCAGCAGTCTTAGGTTAGTGAGCAGTACCTCGGAGTCGTGACAGGACCACTGTACACTCCAGAGACGGAGCTCTTCAGCAGTTACGGTTTCGATAATGAAAATCCTGGTTTGAGATGAGACTTTTGACCTTGTGTTTACCTCATGTTTGAGATGGGTCACTTGCTAACCTTGGTATATGTATGGGCATATACCCGGGTAGTGGTTATCCGTTGTTTTCACAATCCTTGTGTTTCCTCATGATTGAGATGGGTTACTTGATAACTTAGGTATATGTATGGGCATATACCTAAGTAGAGGTTAACTGTTGAGATCTTCTTTGTGGTTATCCTTGTTGGTTTAGTGAGACCTTGAGGGTCTCGGGGTCCCTACTGAGTATCATTATACTCACCCCTGCACGGGCTATGCCCGCACTACGTTGTGTTGGTTGCAGATGACGGACAGCGTTGACCTTAGCTGAGGCGTGCAGAGCGGGACGGTACCCGGAGGTGGACCACTGGGCGGGACGTGCTCGGAGCGGATGGCGAAACCCGTGGAGCAGAGGAGCTATCTGTACCCACCCTTCAGGTGGGATTTCCAGTGGACAGCTCGGAGTAGCGGCTTTTACTTTTCAGTTGTTGTTTTCCCTTTCGAGTTGTACTTTACTTCAGTTTGGGTTTGTATTCTGGCCCATTTACTTTTCCGCACTTTCAGTAGTACTCTGTTTTTGTTTAGTGTTTACTTTACGCTTGCTTACTCTGTGGTGCTTGTTTTCTTTTATAAAGGCAATGCCTTCCCAGTTATCGGGATTTTTACGCCTTAGGTGCTAGTCGCCAGCCCCTAGCCTATGGAAGGCGGGCTTGGGGTAGTCACGGCACGGGCCCCGAGGACGGGTCGTGACATCTCCCTAATCCACATTAAGAGGCCTCCAAGTCACTCCCACACAACCGTGTGTGTGGCTACTACATGACTTGCACACGGCCTCTTGTGACAAGGTAGTACACAATGTGTTCTCATAATGTACATGGAATGTACTTAGAAAATTTCCAAAAAACCCACTTTTTCCCAAAAATGACCGAAAAAGGAAAGCATACCTGAAAAGAAGGTCCGAGTTATTACAACCTAAGAGGTTAAACATGAAGGGTACATTCAAATATTAGGTAATGAAATATATTATTTATACATGATGGAAAATGGTTAGTGAATACATCATATAATATAAATCTTTGTGTTATATATCAATCATGTCTCATGGAATTTAAAATAGAGAAACATAACCATTACAACTATGGAATCTTTTGTATCACAGAGAGTTTAAATAAAGAAAACAACATTTCTCTTGAAAACCCATGAATTAACCTAAAATTGTAAATTAAATCTATTAATCATTAATCACACAATATCAATGACGTCAAGGGGAAAATTATGAAATATCTCCCACAAAATCAAATTGGAGACATGAAAACCCTTTACTATAATTCATGAATTCCACTAATTTTCTAAAATATCCTATAAATAAATATTAATATCTTAATAAAATACTTAATAAAAATAGTTGTATAAATTTATAAATATCATTTAATATTTTTCTCTACATTTATATAAGTAAGTTATTATCTAATTATGATATTAGGTGTAACTAATCTTGATTATTTGGAACTAATTTCATAATGAAAATGTTATTCTTAATTCAACACCCAACATTAATAATTTATAGATCATGAAATGTACTATAATTAATTATTTATAATTATTTATATTGATTTGTTTTCATTATATAGTTATTTCAGATTCACTCCATAATGTTGGAATCATTGATAACTATTTTTGTAGTCATTAACAAGTGAATGTTAGTATATAAATTAACGATATTAAAATTAACCACACCATTAAAAATAAAAAATAATATATTTATTTTTAAATTTTTATCATATATTTTTAGTAAATTATTTCCCCTTTTCATCCATGCTATAATTTTATAGAATTGTTCAAGTAGGTGGTTAGTCCAACCCAAAAGTGAACATATTTCAATTAATGGGTGATTATGGAGTGATTTAGTTTTGATATAATTAGTATAGATTCACAATAATATTATATAGATATTATAAATGCGTTAAATCATATTATATTTAATTTTAGTAATAATCATTAAAATAGATGAGGAATGAGATTTGATACATCATAGAGGTGGTAGTCTAATCAAATACATGAATATTGTACTCATTTTTCTTAGTTAATCGAAGATATGGCAGTAGATAATAATTTTTCTATTAATAATAAATATAAGAAATACTATATATCTCACATTTATTTAAAAAATAAATCCAAAAAACCATTAATGAGTGGAGGTGTTGAAAAAAGGAATTCATCATTTCATGGATCTAGTAGCAAGCAGAAACGAAAAAATAACGTTTTTTCATATCATAATAGAGAAAGGGAGAGGATAATAATTATAGTTACCTTATAATAATAATAATTTTATGTATAAAATAATTCATATATCCTTAAAATTTAATGATAAAATTATATTTTAAAAAATAATCTACAATCTAATATTAATTTTGAAACACTAGTACTCATGTAGAGGACATGATATTTTAACATTAATCAGAACAAGTAAATGGATTAAATAGGATAAATTATTATCAAAATAACAAAAATTAATTGAAATATGATTATTTAGAAATGAATTACAGTATATTTAAATAATGAAATTAATATTAGGTATGGGTATTTAATGGGTGTTGAGAGACCTCTTTTATAATTTATGAGAATGGAATTTGATTAAAATTTTCAAATTTATATAAAGAATGAACCAGGATCACATTTCAAGAAGGATTAAAATGGAAAATAATAATTTTTTGGTATTACAAACATCAACAACTATTTGAAAAAAAATTATTAAAGAATTAATCCTTTTAACCTTTAGGAAACACTTATTATTTTTTTCCATTTACCGTAGTTACACAGTTTTTCTTATATAATTCATTTTATATTCCTAAAATTAAAATTGTCTTTATTATAGAACATGTAAATTATAATTCCAAATTTTTAAATAATTTTTTTAGATTAAATTTCAAATCTTTATAAAAAATAATTTTAAAATATTAATTTTATAATGTATCAAAACAGTAATATTGAATACTGTAACATAAATTTTAAAATATCATACTTAAATTTGTAAAATAAAATAAATATTTTAAAATTTATAATGTATATTATTGGAAATATATTTTCTTGATAATGGTTCCTTATATTTTAATTTTATTCTTATATATTAATTACTTCATAAATTCAAGTTATTTATAATTATGCCATTCTAAAATATTCAACGATAATTCAATATTCTTAGAAAAATATTAATACAATTTACTAGCCAATTATTTACAAGATGAATCTAAAAATTATTTATATTTTTTAAAATTAATTTTAATAATTTAGTAATTTATCCATTAACTAATGTTCTAAAATAGAATGAAAAACTCTTTTAAAGGAATATAAATTTCCAAAATACTCATGGTTCATATAGCTAATTTATTTAAAAACTAATAACAATATCATCAAACAATGAATAATACATGTTATTAACATCATAATTTAATAATAATATACTTATATTTCTATAATAACATATATTGTATATAAAAAGTTATCATTTTGAAAAATATATTTGTACTAAAATAATAAACATAGTAAATTTTTGGATAATGACCATAATATTTATTTATTTACATGTTTTAAAATTCTATTACTCATATTAATACCCTCAAATTTGTTGCATATGATTTAATGGTAATAAGTAATTATGACATAAAATATTTTCATTTTCATTCAATGTATCATGTAGAAGAAGAATTTAAAATTATATTTATTTAGGAAATATATATATATATTTATATTTTTGGACATTATATTCTCTCCACCATAAATAAATTGATTCCACCCAATTTTAATTTTCTAAAACTAATGAAATACTTGTTGGGTTTTATAGGATATAGATTAAATTTTATTTAGTGCCTAATGAGGATTCATCTTCACTACCGATGGTATGAAAAGTTTACTGATTTTATATCATAATAAGAATATACCTAAATTTCTGTATTTTTTTATAGTCATTTGTTCTAAATACCTAAATATAGTGGGTCTGATTTTTTGGTCGGAGTGGACACTCAAGAGCGGGGTGAATTGAGTTATAATTAAAATTTCTGTTTTAAAAATTTATATTAAAACCCCCAAATAAAATACTGAATTAAACTGTAGTGAATTTATATCAAAGTAAAGGTTCTGTTGGGTTCTCAAGGGATTTATTATTTCCTAGTTAATAAAAACAGAAAGGTTGATTAACTTTTGAAACCAACTTACTAATTTACAACTAATATAAACACTTGCAAATTTAATTATCAAAGTGACTTTAAAACAGTTTTGGTTTTAAAGTAATTAGCAGCGGAATAAAAGAATAACTTCGGACATAAATAAACACAGCAGATTTAACCAATAGGTTCAGTCTCAAGCTGAGAATTAGTCCTCTCAAAACTTTATATAAAAGTGATCCACACCCTGGATCGGAGATAAACAACAGTATACAACTGTCCAGGTCCAAGACCTCTACCACTGTTATTCGTGGGAAACAGAACAATAGCAACCAGTTTTCCAATTCACACACGACCTCTACCACTATCTCAGTGGGAAATAAAAGATGTAAAAGTGTTGAGTGAGGATTTAAAAATCCTCCAGTTAAAGTACATGAGACAGTGTGTGTGTAAAATACAGCATATAACACACACTGCTCAACATGTAAAAGGATAAATCACAGAGCAAATATTTAGAGTTTAGAAATGGATCTAGTGATTGTCGTGCAGTTCTGGACTCCTTTGATTGATCAGAATTCACTCTGAGTCCTCTTCTGGTTTTTGCCTGGAAAACAGAGTATCATCTGTTTCCTTAACTTCCAAGTGTAGAGACAGTCGATGAAGCTCTTGTGTTATGTTCTCGTTCTCAGCTCTTCACTGGTAAGTAGTGATGAATGAGTTCCTCGTGTAAGTTCAGTAATCTCTTTTCATTCACACTTGGTTGTTCTTCTAGCACCCCTTATAGTCTGTATGTCTCTGTGTATTTGTCTATATGTCTCACACTTTGCAGTAGCACATCCTTACTTTATTTAAAGCACGTGCTTCGGCAGAAGATGATTTACTTTTTGCAGGTACGAGGTACAGTTCCCTGACATCCAACAGTATACATTAAATAAATGTCAGTGTATTAAAATATACCTGATATGACCGTTGGTTAGATTAAACAAAGATAAAGAAATTAAAGCAGTGTCGGGTTCTATCTCTGGAACGGTAGCTCTTGATATCGGTAGACTTTTGTTACAGTAGGTGTCTATATCGGTAGACTTCATTTGTAACGGTAGACTTTGTTTTTGTAGCTGCAACTGTAGACTTGATCACATCAGTAGCGGTGGAATTGTAACGATAACTGTGGATCTGCCTTGTATCAGTAGCGGTACGTCTCTATTGGTAGCTGTGGCTCTGCCTTGTAATGGTAGAGGTAACTCTCTATCGATAAACTTTGCATAACGGTGGACTTCATCATATCGGTAGCTGTCAACTTTACTTTAGCAGTAACTGTAGACTTCATTGTATCGATACCTCTATTAGTAGACTTTGATGCAGCGATGGACTTTGGGTATCAGTTGGGTATCCGTAGCTGTATCGGTAGCTGTATCGGTTGCTCTCTTATAGTGGTAGCTCCAACATATCAGTAGTCTTAACTGTATCAGTTGCTGTGAGCTGTAACAGTTGCTACCTAGTAATGGTAGCTATTTGTGCTGACAGTAGCTAATGTCTAATGGTTTCTCTACTCTGTATCGGTAACTAGTTTGTAACGGTAGCTGAAAACTGTTTGAGCATTCACTTGGCAGAAAGAGTTAAGTCATAGTAAACATATATCTGATAATTCAAAAGACTTAATTTAAGCATAATGAAAGAAACAACATATATTAAAGTATATTTGGAATGTATTAAGCATAATCAAGATATAAAGAAATAATGGTTGGGATTATCAAAACACAATAAAGCCACTTAATTCCAAAGGGTTCAACATGATTTTTATAGGAAGTTTATAATAATCCATATATTAATAATTCAACAGTGGTTAATTTTTATGACTCATTGTAATTATATGGAAATTATCGTGGGCTCTATGTCAAGATATCTCACATATTCTGAAAATCAAATCAAATTTTACTTAAGGAAGGGAAATAATATTTTAAAGGATTTAAATTCCTCTAAAAATCGATTAGAGAGGAGTTATATACATGAAAAAAAATAATAAAACAAATAGATATTTCTATTAATAATTCAACACCTATTCATTAAGGTGATGATTTTATGTCCTTATCAATCATTCTAGGAATAATGGAGTGGGTAGAAAACTCACATTTTAGGGATGGTATTTTCACCACTACACATAATTCTCATAACCCACCTCTATTATTGGACTAACATATGATTTACCTTTTCATTGATTTTTAGTGTTCTTATCTTCCTTATGTGCCCAGTGGTTAGGGTATTAACTTGGATAATACTCATTTCAATAATTTTAATACATAAAACAATTTGTGGTAACTTTGGAAAACACTATTTTATTTCACTATGTCCACTGAAATATTCATTTTTTACTTAGTAATTATATTTTCCATGAACTTCTTTTCCACACAACTGACACCTCAAAGTTACATAGATTCATTACCCTTGGTTATTCATAAACTTTTTTACATAAATATTTCTGAATATTAGTTCCTTCATCATCCTCATCACATGAACATCCATGAAACCCCATACTTGTATTATTTATTGTTCTTGGATATTAAACTAGGTTAATGTTCTTTATATAAATTTTGTGATAGATAATTACACATAACCATAATTTTTTTCACTCCTCTTATCATGTGAGGTTGCACGTTTGGAAAATATCTATATTATCTATGGAATTTGTTGTTAACTTGTTTCCTCCTATATTAAACCATTATTAAATCAAAATTGAGTAACCATGAATGATGAACACCATAAAATAATAATTTTATGACAATTACATGATAACGCATCATTAAAATATCTTACTCATTGAAATTATTACATTATCCATCGATTCAACCAAAATAAATCTCAGTTCAGACTAGTTTTATATTGATTGGGTCATCTCATATTTTTCACCAAATTCCATAAAATAATAAATCTAAAAGAATAGATTAAAAATGGAATTGGATGAACCATATCATATCCTTTGAGAGTGTATATCATGTTGTTCATTCATAGGACTACTCATCATAAACAATAGATAAGATGTATTTCATACTTAACTATCGTTTTTCTTTTTGATTACCGAAAGCCGCATATGTTACACAACCACACAAAATTTATAGTATCTATAAAATATTATAATTTCATAAAGAACCAAACAATATCAATTTTATTAAAACATTAGAATTATATATTATTCATATAATCACCACTCAGACATATTCCAATGGTTTTCAGTAAATATATCATAACCAAATTAAAAAAATATTTAATATTACCTCAAAAACCTAAAGGTTTTTATTCTCTTGAAATTATGATCAACCTTTACTTATCACCGATGATGAAATTTACATACTCAACTAACAACATTATAATCTTCAATGGAATCTAACATCTTCTCTGATTAAAACTATGAGATCCCATAGACATGAACATCTCATTATTAAATGACATAACAAAAATAATTCTATACATAAATTGAAAATGGATTTTTGGTTATGAGTATTATATAATTTCAACAAATGATAAACTAAAAAAACAATGTACTTCACAACTAAATGAAATTATTTCTAATCTATAAGATACTACATAATACAAAGAATTCATAAACGTCTCTAATTAAGATTCTACAAGAGATACTCTTCATAACATATCAAGTGATGTAATTTTATTTATACCAATGGTAAATTGAAACATAATAATGTTTAAGATAAAATTTTAATTAAATCGATACATAATAAACAATTATAAAATTTCATATGTGGGAATAATATGATATTGTGGTTATTATAATATAATCTTGGTATAAGAAAAGATAATATAGAAATCATAAAATATAAAACCTCAATAATATTCCATGAATAATTAAATAAATCCTCGGCCTTAAGGGGGGATATATCATTAGATCTTCGAACAGAATATTTTGAACATTACAAAATACATTATGTCATAAGCATAGAACCATTGTTCTTCACTAATGTTTTTTAAAATATTATTAAGATGATTTTTCGCAAATGTATCCTAAAATATTTCCACGTAATGCTAACAATGTATTGTATACAAGACATCTCTAGAGGATAATTCTTTATGTAATATATTTTTTCAATATTAGTGTTCAAATTTCAATTCATGTAATATAACAACATATTTCTTTTTTATGTTTTCCTAAAAAATTATTTTTACATTTCTATTGTAGGGTATTATTTAAATTAGTTTTAGGTGTTTTTTTAAAATTTTGAATGTTTCATTAATAGTGCATGATTGGTGTATAGTTTGACCAAACTGTGTGCCCTCTCTGTTGAAACCGTTCAAACCCAATCCATTAGGTTTTTTTAGTGGCCAAAAAATTTGAAAAAAAATGTTTTCAATTAGTAGAAACCATGGAATTGGAAATATATGGTGCACATCTAGGTCAGGTGGTTTGTCTACACTATGAATATCTACCCAGCTAACCTTCCATACAAAAATTTTAGTGAAAATAATAGTTTTTAAGACACCTAAAACCCTCATTTAAGGTACCCAATAGACCTGTATGACCCAATAGTGATTAAATATTCCATAAGAGCTCCCAAGATATGTTTTCCCAATCTTCACCCAATCATAAGTGGATGGAATCATGGAGAAAGATGTTTGATCTCCACTGAGTATCTTGTATCTTCATGTTCTTCTTTCCCTTCTCTCTCTTATTTCCTCCCTATCATTTCTCATACCTCCATATTGGTTATGTGATCTAATACATACTATTTTAGTTCTTGGATATAGGTTTTTTCTTTGATATCTCTTTCTAGCATTCTTGGTTGGATTTTCTAGGCTAGGTTTTGACATTTTGAGAACCCGTGTTTCCAAGGTATGTGGTTCTATTATAATGGCCGAGTTTTATGAACCCTAAATTTCCAATTTTGAATTCAATTGTATTATTTTAATGAAAATGAATAAAAATTATTTTTATTAGTTTATTAAAACCCAAATCTTATTTTATTTTGGGGATTTGGATTTGAAAATGGATTTTTTCCATTGAATATGGGAAAAACCTTCATTCCATTGAATTGGGGTGTATTTTTTTAAATTGATTAAATATTGTGTTGTATTAAATTATAGAATTCCAATTGTGAAATTAATATGATGGAATTTATTTCAAATTTATTTTTGAGAAAATTCCTTGAGATGACATTGATAAAAACCTCATGATTTTATCCTAGAGAAGGCATTATTTGATTAAAAACATGTTTTGGAGTTTAAATGGAAAATTAAAAATTATGAAATAGAGAACATGATGAATTTTATTTTTATCATTATTAAAATAAATTTTCCATTGTAGTTTTTCATTAGAGAATATGAAAGAATTATGTAGTTAGTGGGTAATTCAAAAAACAATCTATGATTTACTACACTAAAAATAAATCTACAGTAATAACATTTCAGATGGGATAGTGATGTGTACTCCTCGGTGAATATCAATGGGAACATTTGTGCACATAATGTTTTGTTAACTATTTGAGTGTAGAGAGTTATATAGTCTAGTTATTTTAAAAAAATATGCATATGACCATGTTTATTGATTGATTTAATTTTAAATATATACATTCCAATGTTTTTTATAAACTATTTTCCCTGAATTATGAATTTATATAAACTATTTTATATAGAATTCTTCTGAAAACATTTGTTTAAATATTTCAATCATATGAAATGTAAATAATTATTTGTTAAATATTATTTATAAATAAAAATCAATTTATTTAATATTTAGATAGTTATTTGATTAATTAATTTTTGGAATATTATTATAGAATCATTGGTGAGACCCTGTCGAGCTTTTAGATCACACACTACTTCTACCTTCAGGTGTTTGTTCCTCCAAGTATGAGCAAGAGTACAATGCCACTTTGGGTGTTGTAGTAGCTGTTTGATCCTCAGTAATGGAGAGTTTCATCCACTACGTCATGGGATTTTATCATGTTTTCTAGTAATTTTTTGTAATACATGGGGGTTTTTACTTATTTGATTTATAGTACACTTCTCCAAATGAAGTTTCAATTTTATGGAAACAGACTTGTTTATCTTACTTTTGCAGTTTTGGCAGAAAATTAATTCCCTCTTCCATTTTTTATGATGTGAGGTGCTAGTCGAAAACCCTTGAGGGATGGGAACACCCTTCATGACATGTCATCACTATCTAGGTTTTCCAGTTACTAGGTTACCCATGAAGGTTTTTGAAAATGTGGTGTTAGAGCTCTATGATGAGATTCATATCATGATGTTAGTATACATTTTTATTTTAGCATCGACACATATGAGTTAGTTTTAATTCATTATCATTCCAGTTCTCACAACAATGAACCTTAATTCAATGGTGGTGGATTGGAAAGGATTCCATGAGGATTAGGTCTAGTAATTTTTATGATTTTGATTTGGGTAGATTGAAATCAATATCTTTTTTGTTCTATATGTTGGGATTAATATCCATTATTTCTATGTTTGAGCATTGATTTGATGCATTCTATGTTTGTTTTGTAGTTATTGTGTAAAAATATTAATTATTAATATGTGATCATTGGATACAATAGGAGGCTATAGATGAACCTTAGTGATAGAATTCTCTCATGGACCTGAGTCTGTTAGAGGTGATTGTGCATACTTTACAAGCTCTAGGACATGAATCCCCACTAGTCCCTATTCTTCCTCGAGCTATGGAACCCTAAAGGGATTATCTTTTTAATCTTTATTAAGAGTTTATTTACTATAATTCACCAGCATTCAAAGGCTCCAATGACACTCTAGAGGTTGATAAATAGTTTAGTAGTATTGAGTAATGGTTTTGGTACCTAGAAACACCCGATGAAATTAATGTGATGTGTGCCACCATCATAATGGAAGGAAACATTTTGATACGGTGGAACAAAATGGGGAGTGTGAAGAAACATCAGGGATTGGGGATGAATGTTATAAAAGCTACTTTCATTGACCATTTCTATCCAAAATTTATTTTGTTGGACACGTCTTTGATTTTTATAGTTTTGAGTAGGCTGACAGGATTGTAATAGAGCTTGCAAATAGTTTTTCTATGCTATTACTATTTTTATTTGATATAGTATCAAATGAGAATAAAAATAATTGACAATTCATGTTGGGAATTATATCTGAAATTAATTTTCATTTTTTCATACTATAGCTACTTTCATATGTCTAGGTGAAGGATAAAGCATTGATGGTTGAGATCGATTAGGCTAGCAAGTTAGGGTTGTTAGTAGTTTCAACTACTCATAGTGGTAGTGTGTTTTACTCTAAGGTAAAGAGGAATCATGATGATTCACATGATATTTATCCATATAATTATTTTTCTATAGACTTTATTTTTCATGTGATAGGACCTTTTATTTTCTACCTATGGAGAAATCCTTGGAAATTATAAGTGGGGTTTTACTGAGGCACCCAAGGTATGTTGCACATAAAGACAGTTATGTCACCTATAGAAGTTATTCTATGTTTATCCCAGTCCATGTAGTGGCACAAGATGATCATTTCCTTCAAAAACTAGGGTTTAATCATTCTTTCATGTGAAAATGTGTTCTATCCATAGGCATCTGGAATGGTTCTTCTTCACGCGTTGAAAGAGTCACCATAAGAAGTGAATATGGGTCCAACAACTGTTAAAGGTACCATTATTATAGATTTATCATTAGTGGCTACTCTATTTGATACTATTTCATCTCATTCATTTAATTATACCCCCACTGTGTATTTTTAAATCTTCCTACAAAGAATTTATCTTATATGATGGATACTACTATTCCTCTTGGAATGAAGATAGAGAAGGGTATCCATTGTCCTACTTGTGTTTCCTCTCAACTAGATGTTAAGAATTCATGTATTTTTATGCTTCTTGACATGAAACCTCTTGGATTCATATTCATTATGAATTGGATCATTGTTAATAATGATATAATTGATCATTATGTTCAATGAGTATCCTTCACAACACCTGATGTGTTATTCTAAATATTTTAAGGAGAATGGGACATGTGGTCGAGTGTAGATGAAAATTATTATCCATAGTTGCAGAATGATATATCTATGAATGTTTTTAATCTGTATTGAGAATCTTTTATTGGTGATCTACCTCGATGATTCATCATGTTTCCCAATATGTTCCCTTCTAACTTTTCAGGTTTTCAATGAGTAAGAGAGGTGGAGTTTTATATCAACATAGTCTTTGGTACTAAACTGATTTATTTTCAACATATCCCATGGATGTAGAAAAAATGGTGAATTTGGAGACCCATTTGAATGTTATTTTAGAGAAAGGATTTATACACCCTAGTTTTCCTCATGGTTGGCACCAATTATCCTAGCTAAGAAAGAGTATGGTCCAATTTTCCATGGTGTTGATGATCAAAAACTTCATTGAGTTATAATAAAGATCAACAATCTATTTCCACATACTGATTTTCTTTATGATCAATTTAAGGGTGTAAATTGGTTTTTAAAGATTTGTCTTCACTCTGGTTATCAGTAGTTAACAATAAAATAGTATGACCTTTAATAAACCACCATTCAGACTATCTACTACAATTTTGAGTATCTTTTAATTCAATTTGGTTTAACCAATGTTCATGTCATCCTTTTGTATTTTATGAACATGATTTTCCATGAGTATATTGATATTTTCATTGTGGCCTTTGGAGTTGAAATCCTTTTTTAATCAATGTATGAGGAAGATCATGCCCGTTATCTGAGAGTAGATCGTGAATTGTTCAGAAACCAAAAATATTATTCTAATCATTTAAAATGTGATGTCTACATTTTAAATGTGAATATCTTGGGGAATGTGGCATTAGATTGTATCATTTAATTTGACCTAGATAAGGTGAAGTCTTTTATGACATGGGAACAGCTACAAAATTCTTTTGATGATTAATGATTCTTGTGTTTAAATGGGTATCATCACGTGTTTTAAAGATCTTATCAAAGTTGTATTCTCCAATGAATTCTCTATCATGGAAGGTAGGAAAGTTTTCCTTGGTTAAGAAATGTTGTAATTCATTTATGGAGATGAAATTTCATTTCACTTTTGCCTCAGTGTTGACCCTTCTAGATGTTGGTTACACCTATGTGGTCTTCAAGGATGCATCATGTTCAGGTTTGGGATGCATTCTAATGCAAGGTGATCGTGTTGACTTTTATGGATCTTGTAAGATTAGTTTACTTTTGAATAACTATCAGAACTATGAATTTGAACTTGTACTAGTAATGTATATTCATAAAATATGGTTTCAATACCTTTTTGGAGTATTGTTTTTGTGTATTCAGACCAAAAGAGATTGAGATATATAGGCCCTCAAAAATATTTGAATCTCCACCAAAAGCATTGGGTGGTATACTGGAAATATTTCATCAGTGACACCACATATACCCCAGGGAAAGGGAATTTCATCGTAGATGCTTTTATTAGGTAATAATCGACCTAGGAAGTGAAAGGATAACTGTTAGAGTGGAACATAGTGGATATTTTCTCACAATTTCATTTTGGTGTTTGGCCATCAGGGGTTAAGGTTTCCTTAGCAAGTGTATAGTTTTAATACTCTCTTCTCAAGGAAAATTTTCAAGATCAAATGACTGATGATGAGCTCTATATAATTAGAGACTCTATTTATAGTGGGGAGAAAATACATCTCTATTAATTTTCCACTGATTGAAATTTATGCTATTACAATGGATTTTTTGTACTGTTATCATTATGGAAATCTATGAGGGGGGTTCCCATAACTCTCAGTGGGTAGTGCATCTTGAAACCAATAAGATATTAATTGAAATGTAGAATAGATTCTAGTGGAAATGAATGAGATGAGTCATTGATAAATTTTACCTTAATTTTATATAATCAAAAAGGTCAGGTCGAGAACCATATACCCTCTCGTATGCTTCAACCACATCCCGTCAAAACATGGAATTGGGATGAGATCACTATGTTATTTTTGGCTGGGATTCTAGTTACCCTTATAACGAAGGGTGTTACATTGGTTTTGATCAACTCGTTGACTAAATTATCCCACTTCATACTGAATCATTATAATATAAATGTTGAGATGTTTTAAAATATCTATGTGAATGTAATTTCTCATATTCACGGAGTCTTCTCTACTACATTTTCTAACAAAGATCCTCGGTTTTCTTCTCACTTGTCAAGAGGCCTTTAAGAGGCGTTGTGATCTTAGGCGCATTTGAGTATTGCTTACCCAATACATTCGAAGGGAAATAAAAAATAGTTTTAAATATTCATGTGAATATTCACCGTGCATGTGATCTCGATATTAGTGGATCTTGGGATGACCATATAGGGATGGTTGTGTTTTCTTATAACAATAGTTAACATTCAGTAATTAGAATGGATCCTTTTGAGGCATTTTATGGATGGGTTTTACGATATTTGTTATGTCGGTCAGAGATGTGTGAATGTTCCTTGGTTAGATATATATTGGTTTAAGAGATGAAATCCAACATTGAGCTGATATAATTCTTATTATAATCATCATCACAAACCACTGGAATTTTTAGTTGGTGATAATTTTGGAAAAAGATGTTATGGTTTTCATCTCAAAGGGCCATAGATGCCCACTTGTGTGATTTCAGGGTTTCGTTTGGTCTGCAATCACTTACATCGGTTATAACATATTCTATGGTCTCCAATGGATCTCTTCATAGATCCAAATACACATAATTAATATCATATCCATGATTCATGGACCCATTTTCCAAAGGTAGGCACTTGTTAGATAAATTTACAACAACATTTTGATAACTCACATTGGTCAAGAGAATTAAAACTCTAGATTATCATGCCTTTTGGAGGGGAACTATTTCCTATTTCCGGAAACTCTTATAGATTTAATCTATGTTCATATATTATTGAATCTTTGGTTCATTCCCATGAATGTGTCCACAACACATCTTTGTGGTTACAAGATGAACCACAGTTATGCATGGGTTTAGAATCATGTGTATGTATCCTAGGTTCTGCACCAACTATGATATTTGTTTTTATTTAATGTTCCACATTGATTTTATCCTTTTATGGATATATCTATGATGATTTTGTCGTTTTCTATGAAAATGTTGGTTTTGATCCATATGGAAGGGCGCTCTGGAGTTTAAATTCCTCCATGGGGATAACAATTTATCAATGTTGGGACTAAAACCATAAAAGGGGCTTCAATGTATCCTAATGATAAAAATATTAACCCAATTTGTTCGATGTAACTTTACTAGACACATCACCTTTGAAGTTAAGGTGACAAGGACACATCCATGTCGTTTAACATCATGCAACAATGACACACAGGGGAACAGTTTCATGGTCGTGGATGGTGAGGGACTTCTGTCAAAGTGGCCCAGGGTTCCACTATGTGATATGATCTCTGAGGTAGTTATGAACCTAATAGTGATGTGGCCAAGAGAATATTACGGTGTTTTGGGAGTCAATTTTGGACCTCAACGAGGCTTCTTATGCGTCCCAAATAGTTAGGGATCAAATACGACATAGTTCTGAAACCAATATAGTTTAAAATGTTGAGGTAAGGATAAGGGAGAAATTAGGTGAGAATGGTGGTATGGATAGGATAAGTTATATATTAGGAGTTCACCTCAGTGAGGTTTCCTAATTATCCTAGCAAGTTTGTAATAAAAGTCCACTTAGTTATGGAAAGGTCAAGGCTTACACATGGAAGCTTCCCATTGAAGGAGGATTATTTGAACTTTTATCAAGGGAGAAGGCCCATTTGATATTGGGCCCTAAACATGATTCATTTGTATTCTAATTGTTTCATGAATTATAGTTCTATTAGTTCATTGTCTAGTGAATCATGTAGAAGCCATTATTTTTACACACCTCTAAGACCACATGAGTCATGTTTGGTGTGAGAAATAGAATGAAATGGTAGATCTAATAAATCACACACATTTCTTTATCTACTGATGTAAATAAAGAAGGAGGATATTGGACGTGGCTAGTGAAATGTGATGGAATATTCCCACCTCCTACAAGAATGTCTAGGGGCATACCTTAGTGGGAGTTTCCTTTGATATTCTATTTCGAGGGGAAGGATCACATTGATTATGGTTCGGAAACAGAAGTGCGGTCCTTTATGTTACTTCCTCAAACAATGAGGTTCATGTGATACTTCCAAGGTTAGACCCCGAGTTACCATGGGAATGTACACTTATGGACATTCTTGGGGTCCTCCTGACTATAGGGATACTCAACTTGTCTATGCTTACTATAGGCTTGTAAACTCAAAAGGGAACTTTGTTGCACACGATGGTTATATCATAAATTTATGATATATTTGGATGATAATTTGGCCAGATTTTGTTGGACATTATAGTGGAGGTGATATGGATGATTTGATGGGAATAAAAGAAAATAATTAGATCTAGAGGGTGGGATTTCCAAGAATACCCCATTCTAGGAACCATTTTGTCATGTGGTATGGTTTTTCCTCCACATTGCACATTGTTACATGAGAGAAGGGTTCATATACATACCATTATGGTATTCATGCCAAGATGTGGTCTGTATAGTGTTTCTCTATACATAGCCAATCCCTGTCTGTGTAACATTTTTCTATGCTGCACTGAGTTTCATCACCGTAGCAATTCACTATTTAGTGTTGGGGTTTCTCCACATAGTGATTCTCTATGTGGTGAATGGTTCCACCCACATAGCGTTTTGATACACAGGGCTTCAATTTGAAGAAAAGGGAATTTAACTTGTGGTTTATCAGAAATTCATCCGTGAGGGAAGTTGGGTTCATAGTATTCCAATTCGTTTTATAGTTTATTCTATTATGCTACGTGGTAGGTTTTTCCTTCAGGGTATCATCGTAAAAATACATTTTTTTAGTAAATTATTCTTCTATTATTTTTTTGATCGATATCCTATAAAATTTTTCAATCTCAAGCCTTCTTGTCTCCCATAGGATTTTTTTATAGAGGGGAAGATGATATGGATCGGTGGGTCACACGTTGTCTTCTTCGAAAGCCTAAGGAAGAAACACTCGTCTTGTTGATTAATCAGACAATCGAGACCTGCAGGGTTACATTTCATAGAGGCATAATCACCCACTCAGTCTTAGAAAACACATAATTCATGGAAACCCATTTTCCTACCTCTCCCACTTACTATTATAGTACACAAAAATAGTACTTGGGGAGAATTTGTCTGCCTCATTCTGAGAATGACGACATTCGTGGGGGTGGGAAGGGTTGGGGTTTGGAGCCATCATCTCTATCCTAAAAACTAGACAGTTCATAGGTGCTTTAGAATGTGGACCTCTATGTAGAGTGGTGGCCTACAATGGATGTTTCTCTTTAGGGTATGGTTATTCCTTGTCCAAATTTTCTGGATTCTTAGGAACTTTTTTCAAATACACACTCTGTTCATTTTAATTTGTTTTCAAACATTATGAGGGAATTTAAATTCCCTTCTCCAATATTTTTGGATCCAGAAAATTCTCTCCATAGTAATGGTATCCAATTGGGATGAATAAGAAATATATTATGATATATAATGTGTTTATAACATAATTTTGTCTATGGTATAAGGGTACACCCATTGGAGGGGACAAAAACTATATAAAGGGTCCCCAACTCATTTGTATTTTACTGTTTTTTTTTCGACTTCAGTGCACACAACGATCTCTATAATTCTTCAATCCACATACCATAGACCCTTTGTGGTCACATTCATCTATGAATGGTGCATTGAATTTTCAAATGGAACTTTGAATATGTTAAATGAACATTGAGCCTTCTACTAGAGAGTATGAATATTCATATAGTGAGGGTTGGTTTACAACTTTTGTGTCCCATGAACCATTGGTTCACTATCCAATTCTTTCCGGGCTAGTGCCTTCAAAGTTTATGAAAACTATCAATTCACTGACAATGATTTATATGGACTATCAGTTGGCTGATGATAATTACCACGGAAAATTTTTATATGGGGCCTTTAATATGAAGACTTTTATTCAGTCATTTTCCTATTTTTTAGATGCTAATTTTTTCCTGGTCCATTGCTGGGACATAGTGGTTCTCACTCTTTCCTCAAGGGGTTCAATCATTGGAAGGGTGGCTATAGTTAAGAATGTCACAACTAATCTAAAAATTTTCATTACCCAAGAGAGTACTCTGGAGGATATCCATTAACAAGATCTCATTTCCAACCCATTGCCTAATCAATTTACACTTTAAAACATAGGTCTCCTATATGGCACTCCCATGACACTGGGAGATAAGAGTAGCTGTACTATTTGTCTCAAAATGCCTCTACGGTTTGATCAAGTGAACATTTCTACCATGGGGTAAATAACAATATAATTGAGAAAAGATGATATATTTGTTATAAGTGGATCCTTTTGGACAAAAAACCATCGACACCAGAAAAAAAAGTATTTCTAATTAGTTATTCAATACTACCCATCCATTTTCAATCAGTCGCTAAATGATCCTGGTGGAGGATAGAGCTCCAAATTGGATCTATGGTCTAGTGGATTCATTTTTGATGATTGGGCCTAGGAATTTAGGGTTCATTAGTACATCGTAAAATCCTATGCAACATTGAAATATTTCAACATATACCATGTGGTGTGGTCCTACAAATTCACCACTTATTCACTAGGAGAGATACTAACTGAGCAGCCCAGTCAGTATTTTTTTATCACAAAAACCATTTAGTTTTCCCACAGTGAAGTGTAGATCAGTCTGTGTGATATCATACCAGTTTTGGGGACATCCCATCGATGGAAATATGTACAATTACTTTTTACCAATGGTAAAAACCTGGGATAATGATGAGAAACAATATCTTCTAGTGAGGGATTTTATAGCCATGGTAGAGGGATTACTCAGTGAACCTCTTCATTCCTTATTTTTCATTTAATTTAAATATTTGATATAAGTATTCTTGTAGGTGAATGGTCCAAGTCTGAGAGTTCATTTTAGCTTAACCAATCTGATCAAGAAATCATGGATCATTCCTAGCTGTTATTGTGATACCCTCAAGTCAGGTCGATACACCACATGATGTTATGAGGTATGAACAAAAGTATCTAAAGAAATTTTATTGGAAGGATTATTTTCCATGCCCCTTAGCGGGTGAATCTTCCATTATCTTGATTTCTATACCGGTGTCTATGTTTTCAAATTAATAATGAACCCACATTAGTAGAGGAAAAACCTATCAATTTAGTTATCCCCACCCGTGCCTAAAATTATTTGTTATTCGGGCATATATAGAAACATAGGCCTCCATATCATCTTAGTGTGCCATTTTATTTTTTTATAGTCAGATAAAAAATCATTTTCCCAAATATGAGTATCTGAACACCATGATGGTTCTTCATTCTGACTTCCATACGACATTATTGAACATTCCAAATATTCATCCTGAATCCTAGATTGATGACTATGTAATTGAGTTAATGAGTTTTCTGTCTCATTTTGGTATTAAACTATACCTCTTTACTCATGGTGTAATAGTAGATCATGAGAGGAGTTCTTTAGAAGCTCTTTCCTACATCATCACACATTATTAGAAAATCCTAAACACCAACACTAATATAGTAACCATTTATGAACAATATACTTCTTACAGTCTTTCCATGAAATTCAAATGCCTGCAAAGAGTCTTAATCATCCTAGTTACCCTGCTCAAGAGGGAATATAATCTAGTAATCATTCATCAATTATGGATGATGATGATGTGGGAGGAATCTGGAATGAAATTCATTATTCATCCCATATTATCCTATATTCACTTATCATTGATGTATTGATAAATATGGGTGGCCTTATATCCTAATGGGATATTGGAAAGACTAACTCGATGAGTTTAGAGACCATTAACAACCTCCAAACCAATACCATCTATAGCATCATCCCATGTTACTTATCTATGGAGGTGTTCCATCCATTGTATCATGCATTCGTTGGCGACATTTTCGTGTTCCCCATTTTTGTAGATAGTGATTTTGATCTATTATCATTAGACTACCCTATTGGTGGCCCTACTAAGGCTATACCAAGCAGGGTGTCCCTAGACATCCCTAAAATCATAGTCATGCTCCTCGATGTAGCTCTCACTATTCAATCATCAACAAAAAATATGGTTCTCCAAAATAGTTAACCCACCCTTGGAAAGATCTATGTACCTATATTTTGTTCCTTGAATATATACTTGTGGTGGAGGAGGATAAAACCCTCGGCTACAATGCCATTGGAAGACATTGAGCTATGAAGAGATAGACATGACTTAAAATCTATACTATTTCCACTGAAACACTTCTTCCAAATTTTTTTGAAGAGTATGACACCCTCTTTTAGATATTTATCGACTTGGGTTCAAGGGGAATGGACTAAAATGACCTATCACACATTACGTAACAAAATGTTTATAGATCGAGAGGATTTAGCTTCTCGTGAAGGTATCGTTGTTTAGTTCAATTCATCAAAAAGTCTAAGAAATACCTTTTGAGATAATCATAAAGAGCTACACCAACTAATAGATGAGGAGGAAACTACCCACGACTAAGTGATCACCAAAACAAAAGAGCTACAAGAATGAGGGGATCATGTGGCCAATCTAATGGAATAACCCGCATTGGCATGTTCCTATTATAAAGCCATTTAAAATAAGGAGAGAGATATCAAGGGAATTATGATACGAGAGTATCTTGACGATGAGGGAAAAGCTTCAAAGAGGGTCTATTTAGTCTAATACCTTGGTGGAACATGTCAGAAAATTATTGTTCTAAAGGAAATATCATGTTGAGCTTCATTATAATATTCCAGGTGGTCCTGTTCATTTTTGTTTTAACATTAGGGAGAAACCCCAGATTGTGGATGCTCCCCATCCAGATTTAATTAGAATAAAAGTCTAACTCCCTTCCTGATCCTTTTTTATTTTTGTCCCAACAATTTTCATCAATTATAGTCAACCATATTTTAAATAATAAACTCAAATAGGCATAAAGTTGAATCACAATCCGGGATAATTAAATTGAAATAATCAATGAATGTACTATTTTTCCTAAGTTATTGGAATCATCAAGAGTAGATTTACTATTTATTTGGTCTCATGAATGACCCTAAAAGATTTATTTATTTTTTTAATATCCAAATTTTTTTATAAGCCTATTATGAATTAGGCTCACAGGGTATAACATTACTTTTGTTAGGCTTCCCTTTCCAGGATTTTTCCAAAACATGATTTGTTTCTATTTTTTTATTTCTTGTTATTTTGAGTAACCCATATGATGTGTTTCTCTAGAGATCCAATAATAGACATTTACTTAGGGTTACCATTTCTGGTATTCAACAAGTAAAGTTTTATGTATCTTTCCATGGGTAGTTTAATGTCTTTTGATCCAGACTACCATCCTCGATGTTTTAGGTTGGACAACATTGAACATGAATTTGTGAGGAGTAGGCCTAGATATTACATATCAAAATTGGACCCCCTAATCATTTTTGGACAAGAGTGATGTATTTTTCCTAACCCTGGTTTTTTATGGTTTTGGGGTTTGACACATGACATGGGGAATAAAAGAAACTAAGGGATTAAAGTGTTGGAAATTGACCCTTATGCGTATGAATTTTTATTTTGTATATAAGTATTTCTTTTGTGTAGGAAAGGTATGAATATCTAATGGGGAATTATGAGGATAGACGAAATATGGTTTCCTTATGGCACTGACTCTCTACTTATGATTTCCTGCTAATTTATGGAAATTTTGTTTTATTGAAACCACCTTGGGTGGCTTGTCAAATGAGTGGTATTTGAAAAGTATGAGGGAATTTTTGTACATTGTAATTATGAAAGAGAGGCTACTCCTACATCTATTTGACATGTACAAAGGATAGTAAAATCATTGTGTTGTTTAACATCACACAACTAGGCCATTTAATATTTATGATTGAAAGATAGTGTACTCTCACCGAATGGATAAATTGTTAATCCTTCTTGATGGTGGTAAGACCATGATTGATATTTCATTTTCAGGCATGAATGGGGAGAAAATATATAGATAGTAATCCAAGGGAATTCCAAAACCCTGATGTTAGGTGGGATTTAAACACAATAGTGGCATATAGAGGTAGGGGATGCGTCTCCTAATAAGGAATTTTTCTTTGGTTCACTAGCCTATCTTATGGAAAATATATATAGAGTCATCTGAAAATACTGCACATTATCAATAAAAGTGTACTCAGGACACTGAGCCTCTATTTCTGATGTCCAAGGATGATTATGGGGTTCATACCTTTATGGAAACAGAGTATGTCTTATGAAAAAGTTAGTGTAAGAATATGAAAGGAGGGATTTCAATTTGAAATTTCCCATGAATTTATAAGGATGAACCCCCTCCCCACATGTGTGTAGAGTATCCCCTACAAAAGATTAATCTATGTGTGGGAAATAGAAGATGACATAATTTCATAGCTATCCTAGAGATACTATGGTGTCACTATGTATCCTTATTACTATCGGAATCAAGGAAACCATAGTAATATTAAGATTTATCCATAAGTGTAACCAATTAACACATATGAAAAGGTATTGTTTCCCTATATACGAGATCAATAGTGAAACTAGGCTCATATTAGACTTTCCAATGAAGATTTTCATCATATATTGAGATGTAGGAGAGATATTATTTGACCTTTTTAGACCCAAGGGTGAAAATTAGGTGTCATGTATCATGTAGTTTTAATGTCATGTGATTATGACATTGATATATATGCCCCGATTAACTGGAGGATAACCTGGTCGAGATTTTCTAACATGTTGACGAAATTATTGGGGTGGAAAGTGTAAACCCCGACTTTGTGTCCTCTCAAATCAAGAGTAATGATGATTATATGGGATTCCATTAGGGGTACAGAGTTGGGAAATGCCCCTCACGGTGACAATTTTCCCTTTGGTTGGAAGTTCAGTTTTTGTGGGCAACATACGTAGAGACACCCAGAAATTGTGTACATTGTCAAAAAAATGTGATCTCATGATATTGAACGTACATTTCAAATGGAAATGGAGGTTTATGAAGATTAAAAATTACTCAAAGTGTGTCGTTGGATGGGTGGAAATGACATTTCTGGACATGTTTGAAACACTCAAACTACGGTCACATGTGGGGTTAGAAACATCCCTACAAAGGCCAGATTCATACAAAGGGTAGGGAATTTGATCTTATTGTTGGATTTATCCCATGTTTTGAATATTTGGGCACTTTTAAATTAGTTTACTTATAGATGTCTCGTTCATACACAAGGGGTTGGCATATTTTTTTTGGGGTGGTTGATCAAGGATGAAAGTCTGGGCATCACTATTTGTTCAGTATGTATAGGAATCAAGATGTAACTAGTTCTCCATGATCCATAAAGTTTGAAATTATGTATTAAGTACATTTGTATCATAGTTTAACATCATTTTATAAAAAAATTGGTAGCGTAGTTTAATTCGATGTTGCATTGATAAATTTTCAAGATATTGTGATCAAGTTTGGGGTAATTGGGATGAGGTAATCTGATATACCACAGATGTGAGTGGGGAAAAAAGTGTAAACCATGACCTTAGTGGATCTTATATAGAGATAAATAATATTGGTCTTGGCATCCTTTGGGAAAATGGATGTAGGAATGGCCTATCTAATAGATGTGTATTCCTTTGGTTTGAAGTCCTCATTTTGCGGGATACTTATTCAGAGCCATCTGGATATTGTTTTCATAATACAAAAAAAGTATCCTTTAGAATCTTACCATCCATTTCTAATGGCCATGAATTTTTTTTTACGATACTAAATTACTTGATACAATTTTTTATGGATGAAAGGTATATTTGGGAACACAATAATTTTCATGACCCTAATTAGATATGAAATATGGAATCCCCTACATAGATCTAACTCATATGTTTGTGGTAATGATATTTTGATGAATCTGTGTTATAGGATTCAATGTTTTCAAGATCTAGTAGATGTATTCATTTTCATGTAAGATATTGGGAGCCTTCTCATTTTTTACCTTTTTCATTGCTGGGATGAGGGAAATGGTTCGAAAATTAAAAAATATATCATTATTACAAGAATCAAGAAACATTTAGTTTTTGATGTTCCATACTGTTTAGTGTCATATGATGAGAATGTAGGATCCCTTTTATGATTGGAAACATCTAGTATTCCCTTTCTGGGTATTATTACTTGGATCTGGGTGAACATAATGCATATTGATTCTCCTTGACTATATTGGGAATACCCCTATAGTGGTATCTAAGCCCACATGATCTATGATCAGTGTGAGAGACAAGGGATAAAAAGTGTGATTCCTTCCACACAGGGATGATGTTATCATAGGCCAGGGAATTTTAAATTTAGGACTTCTATCATCAATGTCCCCAGACATGGGGATCAGGGTTCCATTATTCATCTCATTGGGACGATAATCTAACGTAATTATATGAATTTTTATACTCTTAGTTAGACCTAAATGCAATGACGAGGATTTTTTTTTGAATGATGACTAGACCAAGATGTAGAATCTGGGCATCACTACATATCTTGTGAGGGGATGAATATTTCCATATATCGTTATAGATGTAACTCCCTATATGGTTCATGGAATGAGGAATTGTTTTATTTGTGGTCGATAGGCTAATATGTTGAATCAGGGCATCACTCTGTATCCTGAATCGGAGGAAACCAAGTCATATATAGTTTTATAATTTGGTTTTCTTGTATTGGTTTTGTCCATATATATGGAGAGGGGGAACATAATGTTTTTAATGGAAGTTGGGCCAGGATATAGACTTTGAGTGTTACTATGTATATCTCAATGGTAGGAATTATGACACTTATAGTTCTAGAATAAACACTCTGCATGGGTCTGATTTGTATGCAATGAAGGGGGCATTTTTATCCATTCTTTTGAGGTAATGGGCTTCTAGTGTACCTTTTCTCTATTTTCGTGTTGGGGGAAGAACATAACTTGATTCCTAAGATAATTTTTTCTATTCTCAGTGTGAGAAACATGGAATATAAATTGTTTCACTCATGATGTAGAGACAATAAAGGGTAAAATAGTGGCATTTGGTATCATGTGGTGGATGAACCAATATCTTGGATCACGGTGTATATATATATCCCATTGATAGATGCGAATCTAGTTGTATGTATTTATGTGAAGGGATATCCCATGTGTATATGGTTCACATGTATGAACATGTCCATTTCATCATTTTCATGGATAGATCTGACTCTTGTGCGATGAATCGTTGAATAGAAGGAAATGATACCCATGTAGTTTAACATCTTTTAGCGCCTAAGATAGATTCCATGTAGTTAAATGTCATTCTATAAGGACATATGTTCCATGAAATTTAACAGCATACAATGATTTATTTTTTCCTATAATTTAATTGGATATGACTATGAATATTTCTCCGTGAAGTTTAACATCTTGTGGGGAGGACATTTTATCACGATGTGTTGTGTCATGCGATCAGGATGATGATGATAAGCAGTTTTATGTCAAACGACATGTACAATCTTTGAGCTATATAGTTTAACATCCTGCATCTAATAAGGTCACCATAAATTTTATTGTTATGTTTTAGGAATACCTCCATACCTTTTAACATCACATGAATAGGATGACGGATCACCCAATGGGAATGGAAAGACCCATTGTATATTGTTGTTTAATGTTATCCAATCACGACCTTTTGTCCATGTTGTTTAACAACATGTAGTGAATAAGATACTTATTTTTATTACATGAATTATTTCATAAATAACCTTCCATTAGTAGGTGATGTAGTATGTTTCCCTTCCATTTAAATCAAGGAATAATCTCCATTTCAGTATACCTTATGTATTACATATGGTCCCACCAATTTTGGTTCCATCATTAGAGGTTTATTTCCAGTAATCATCAAGTTTATGAGGTCTAACAACATTTATCATTCTATGAAGGATAGATGGAAACCCTTTTTGTCTATGGCTCGTGGAGTCTTGTTTTGGTATATTTCCAATTGTTGAAAGGTTTCAAATATATTTTCATCCAATCGCTCAAACTCGTCAATTAATTTTTGGGACTTCTCCTCTGTGGATAGTTGATCAGAGATGGAAACATAGAGCAAGGGTAATTGGAGTTCAATTGGTATGTCTCTTCTGTGGATAGTTGATCGGAGATGGAAACATAGAGCAAGGGTAATTGGAGTTCAATTGGTATGAAATATTTCATTCTGTACACCAATGAATATGGGGTTTCTTGAGTTGCAGTGCGAGTTTTGGTTCTGTAATCCCACAAAGCATGGAAAAAATTATACATATATGATTTCATGTCCTTCTATAAAATTATATGCACTATATTGGATAGAGTCCTGTTGAAGGCCTCCATATAACTGTTTCCCATTGTATGGTATTGGGATGAATGGTTCATCTTCATACCATACTCCTGATATATCTTTTCCAACTGAGCAGATCATGAATCAGTGTTGTTTTCAATCAGTATTATTTGCAGGACTATAAATACTGTGATTATGTTTTCTATCAACACGATGACAATGTTTATTTCTATAACTTCCTTTAGGGGTGAAACTTTAGCCAATTTGCAATAGAATTCTGTTTTTGGGATAATATAATTGAATAGTTTGGTTGTAGCATTAGGATAGGGTCCCACAGTGTCTATTCCCCATATGGAAAATGGTTAGGAGTACCTGGATATTTGAATTAACTCTGGGTGGTTGTGGATGAAATTGGCATGAATGTAATTGGAGTGGAACTTCGTAGAGGATGCAGTGAATTCGTTCATCAAAGTTGGATAATAATATCCTAGCATTTGAATTTTCCCGAAGATCCTGAATCCTGATTTATGGGCCCCACATGTTTCAGTATGCACTTAATTCATAAAAACATAAGTCTCTTCCCCAACAATACAAATGAAAAAACCCCATCATAGCCTCTGTTATGAAGCACCTTTTACTGGTTGATACCATCATACAAGACAAATTGACTACTGGTCTCTAGATTTTCTCTTTCCGGACTCTATCAGATGGGTGTTCTCCTTTTTGGAGATACATACTAATTAGATTTATCAAGCTGGTAGTAGGACCATGTGGATCATTGACAATGTTAATCTCATTTATTTCGTCCATCATTTTTAGAATTAATGGTAAGACCATTCGATGGTGAGAAATGTTGCTTACTGTTTCATCCCAACACGGATCAGCTAGAATAGTGGCTATATTTTCAAATGCATCAGCCTGTTCATTTTTTGACTGGGGAACCTGAGTTAATACTATTTATGTAGGGAATATGGCTATTTGTTCTATAACACTTTCCATTAAAGGGATTAAATCCTCTTTCTAGATTGCATATTCACTTTTGACATGATTGATGACTATTCCGGTGTCAGTTTTTATTTTCATATATTTTGGTTGTGTTATCCGTGCATGTTCTAGGACAGAAATGAGAGCTTGATATGTTGCTTCATTATTTGTGCACCCATCTAACCATAAGGAGTTAGTCAAGACTTCATTTTCCATAGGTATTGGTATGAATCCTAAAACAACTTTTTTGAGCCTGGGGTCTTCCGTATTTTTTCCTATCAGACTTATGGTTGCATTATTGAAATACATCTCCCATGTTTCAGAGTCCTCTTGCACAATGAAAGCCTCTTCATATGGTAATTAAATAATCAATGGAGTGATTTATATCAAGGGGTGTTCCACTAGGATATCTACTAATGTTGTTTCTTTAATGGATTTATAGTGAATTTAGAATTTATTGAACTATTATAGGATGACTTCCCACCATGAAAAGCATCTAGAGAACATTGTATAGATGATAATATACTTGAGAGGGTTTTTAATTGACACCTAATGGACCTCGTAGTGATGTAGATAATGCCTTATCTTTTGGAATATATAGATCAGGTTCCGGAATCTCCTCTCAAAATATGAATAATGAGTCTCAATGTTGATCATGGATTGGCTAAGATAACAGATTCTCTTTTTCTCCTGTCATCATTCTTACGTTAGAGGAATGTGACTAGGGATTAATCTAAGTCTGTTACGTATAAAATGAGTGGTGTAACATTATTTGGTGGCACTGTAAATAGTATAATTAAGATATATTTCTTAATATTATTGAATTCCTCCTATAAATCATCCTTTCATTGATTCAAGACCTCCTTCTTCATTAGCCTAATAAAGGAAAAAAAGTTTCCTTCAAGTTCAGTTATAAAGCACCGAATGTAAAATAAATTTCTTTAATGTCATCTCATCTTTGTGAAGTTGGGAGGAGGGGAAATTCCAATGATAAAATTTTTCTTCTCAGGATCAACATCCATTCCATGATGTCATACGATGAAACCAAGGAATTTTCCCAAGGTAACACCGAAAGAGCATTTCAATGGGTTCATTTTCAGGCTGTGCTATCACAATTTTTTTATACTCTTTCATGATATGATGTATGATCTTCACACATCAATGATTTATCTAACAGATCATCAGCCTAGAACTAAATAATATTTTCAGGAATGGATTAAATATTCAATGCTTGGCACGCTGATATGTGGTGGTATCATTATTTAATCTAAATTGCATTAACATGTAGAAAAATATTCTACAGGAGTGACCTGATGGAGGTTTGGACTTCATTTTATCAAGAGATTCATATTTGGTTTAATCATGAATAACCTTCCATGATAGATAGGGTCTGATATCAATCAGTTGAATCAAATTACAATTTTGTGATCGAGACCCAGATGTCGTCTTTTGGGCAGTGCTAGTTGAGATCTCTAAAATCGATGAAAAAAAAAATTGTAATTAATATTTTTTACGGGATATATATTGTCTAGCTAGATGGTATATCAAACTTATTCAATGAATATTTCCCAAATGTTATTTTCAACTTTAGTCTCTATCTTGGGTGTATGCATTGGGTGCATTCTTCTAGAGCTCGCATGTAGCAACTACGGTCTTCTGGAAGGCCCAGGTGGTGAGTGAACACCTCATGATAGAGGCCTTGATTTTTCATAATGTTATAGGTGAAAACATCCCAATTATCATTTTATTAGGTGTTGTAACCTCTTTCTCTTCAGAACACATGGAAACACTTATCAGAGTGGGTTACAATCCTTCTTATGTACACAAGTTGATTTTTTTGAGTTCATCGATGATGGTAGAGACACCTTCATCAAATGATGGATGGGAATACCTAGGGTATTCATTGACTTCCTCTTCCTCTTCCTCTTGTCACCTTGTTTACCCAAGTATATTTTATTGATTTCCACAATGGTGGTAGATACCCCTTTATCAAATGATGGAGGGGAATCCCTAATGACTTCTACTATTTCTATCCCTCTTCCTCTTATTTTTCCACCTCTTCATCATATGATGGGGGAAACAATCCCTGAAATGAGCTTCCTAGAGTCAAGAGTAGGGTCCATATATTGACCCCTAATGGATGACATGACTCCTTCTAACCTAGTTGATGGAGGGTATCATTTTAGAATGTATGGATTGAGGTATGAAAGGGCGATTTGTTTTTTTATCTTCCTCGGTTGGTGGGTCAGAGATTTTTGTGAGCTATGAGGATGGTTCAAGTTAATGTTTATCTTAGTAATCACCATTATCATGGGTACCCATTTTCTTTTTGACACTACTAGGCTTGTCATCCTTCCCCGAAATCAGGATGATTGCTGAATGCACATCTGAATTTGGACTTATGCAATCGATTTGATTAATGGGATGTAATTATTCCTCACTAAGCTACATAATGGGGTCAACATGAACTGTTTCAAAACCATTTGGGGTGGAATACCAACAAATTCTTTCATATATGGATTGTTTCCCTTTATTGTTATAGAATACCACATCAATATAGTGTAACTCACATGATTCGAATGGGGCCTTATCAAGGTTCAATGTCCCACTCTTTCCATTAGTGCAATACATTAAGCATTGGTGGTATGATGATGAAATTTTTGAATGCTGATGCAGCCAAGGCGTCCCTAGCAGGACATTGATGGCTGTGTTTTTCAAAACCACTAGAAATTATGATTTGGCTATGATATCTCAAACTGTGTTTTGGGTTGAATTTCTCCTAATGAATTATGATATCATTTTTCATATCCCAACAATATTGTGGTGCAGGGAGTTAGGTTATACTCATTATAGCCAAGATGATGAAGTGTTCACAATGAGATGAGAACTACATTGAATCCATTTTCAATAAAGACCTTTCATATCTCAAATCCATTTTTCCTTCATGAGACATATAATTGTTTGATTTGAACATTCATAATGGCATCTTCATCTCAATATGTGATGGTGATAACCATGCGGAATTATTTTTTCTTGGTCTCTATCTGATATACATTATTGGCAGCCACATCATATAAAAACTCTTGGGACATAGTAATCTTATAAAAGTTATTAACTATGATCTTGAAAAATATTCAATGCATCCATGATTGATAACATGGGTAGTGAAGAAAAAAATTTCTATAAAATATCATATTTTTGGTGTATTGAATAGTGCTTCCTAGTATGAGGATTCTCTTTCTCATGATCTTTATTTTCATGAGAAGTTGGTGATGATGGGTTGACCATTGTGGGCAGAGCTCGAGGAGCTTTCATCATTTGTGGCTTTAGACTAGTTGGTCTGCCCGCCTGCCGAGGGAAATTAGTCACATGTTCTTATTCTAATGTATATTCCAAAAAGGTCAGACCAATGTGAATTCTTGATAGTATGCATGAATTACCTTGTTCCTTTTGGGGAAATTGGAGTTCTCATCTGTGTGTTTCTTCAACTTTGATAGTTTGAGCAGGGTTGTAGCCAAAATCATGATTAATTCCAAAACCACGTCTCAAATTATTTCCTTAACTTCAGCAGGTTATTCCTCGAGCCCTCCAATTGGGAACTGGAAATTAATGTTTGTAACAACAATCATCATCATAGAAGGGATCCATTATGTGGATGACATTAACATAACCTAATATCAACCCCTCTTTTAACGATTAATCTACATCATCATCTGCATCTGGTGGTTCTGTTGGGTAGGGAGGTTCCCTTCTCTTTTGATATGATGAAATGAAATATGAGAGTGCTAACGAAAACATTTTCCTTGGTTTATGTTTTTCTTCTCGTTCTTCCTATCTATATTTATGGTTGAACTACTTTTTGGATGGTGAAACCTTGGAGGATTGTGGGGTTGATGATGCAGGTTGTGTTGCATTGGGAGATGTTGAGGGATTAGTCAGTTGAATAAACTATGCTTAGAGTATTCCATGGGATCTGTTGACGATTATTTGAGTCATACAACTATTAAACTTCTAATTATTTTTTCTAACACCCTTTTTCAAATCTCCCTCGTCTTCTAGGTTAATGCTGGAAACATATGCCACATGTGATGGTTGTGATCCCATATTAACCTTTCTAAAATCGATTATTCATCACAACAGATCCTTAAATATAACACACTCATAAATGTTGATCCCTTGTATCCATTTGAAGGGACAATAAATTGGTCTGTCATCGAGGCATGCTTCATTAGCCCTCTTTTTATATGGAAGATGAATAAATTTTCAATTCATGGTGGTAATTAAATATCCAACAACGTTTTTATCTTGTGACAAGTAAATTTTTTTATTACATTATATAAATTGATATCTCTTGGGCCCATTTTCTCATATTGTTGAGTTGGGGATGAATATTGATGTCTAGTGGGACCTACATGGTATGGTGTAGGATTAGGAGCTGGAGAAGCTTCCAGAGGTGTCATCAGCATAATAGATGCCACTTCACATATTACCTCCATTTTTTATGTTGTAGTTAAGGATTCATGAGACATGAGGTTAATCCATTATATAGAATCATATATCCTTTGGGAAATGGTCGAGAAATCCTGAAACCCACATTCGTATTTCACCGAGATGAGTGGTGTTTGCAGCTCATCATGGATAATTATGATGCACAAAGTATGAATATCATCATGGGAGAGTATCCATATTAATAAGTAGGTCATACCTTTCAATCATGAAATGAAATCTAAAACACTATCATTCTTCCACTATTTGAAAATCATGACATCATTGCCTATCATTTTTGGCAATGTCGAGTTGAAATGAAAAAAAAATATCGTCAGAGATCCTCCCATCCTTCAAATGAATGAGATATGAAATTATTGTACCACAAAAGGATAAACCTTATATGGGTCATATGATGCACTTGGATTTCAATACATCATTTTTTCTTGGGGTTCCCATCCTGGGATCACAATAGGATGAGTAGTGCATTAGATACTATTCATGGTAACTTGAGACATTGAACACTCTAAATATTGGGTTCTTGAAATTTGGTGGTGGAGGGACATTGAAATCCCAGTCATGGTATGGTTAATATTTGGTTTTATTAGAGAGCACCTCCCTTCCATGTATTCCAATCAACCTTTCAGTTACATGATGGTATTCATGAGTCCTTGATACACATCTTACTAGTCCTAAGCATGGGATGATGCAGTAGGAGAAAATCTGGTTGTTTTTGTGCGGCAGTTACTTGAGGTGGATACCTAACTGGGTTAATCCATTAGGTATTTTCTTGGATCTATTCTGGTTGTTTCCTCAATGAAGGGAAATTTTATTATACTTCTATAATCAAATTCAGGTTGATAGAGGATCCTGTTGTAATCTAGGATGACAACAATAACCTTGATTCATTTATTAGGATGATCACATGTGGTAGTAAACACATGATGGGATACTGTATTGAAGCACTTCCTGGGGGACATGTCTAGTATAATACATTCCCTAGAGATGATCAGTGTTGATTCCCCTCCACTCGATTGTTTTTTCATCCTATAGAGAAAGGCATTCCTCTAGTGTCTGGGAATCATTATCATTTGAAGGAGGAGGTTCTTTATGTGACTGTATTTTTAATATTCTCCCTATGATAAATATGTTGGGGAGGTAATGAAGGGTTGGTTGAGAGACCACCCACATTTAGGTTGTCCATCAGATTCTGATTGTACAAACCCTTAGCCTCAGTGAGGATTGGGTTCTCGGTGGAACCATCCTCCCCTAATTCATTTATGTTTGAATCATCTTCAGTGTGGTCCATGGGGATAATATCGATGACATTCACTAATGTGGAATGCATTTTGGGTAGTGTTTCAGCTATCGAATAGTAGGGTAGATTTTTTCATCCTTTATTAGATCTTCTCCTCCTACTTTCTAAATATTTTTACATTTATTTGCAAAGCATAACTCAGAGGTAACCATGATGTGATATTGTTTCATGCCTCTATTATGGGGGAAATGGATCATGATATGGTATGAGATGGGAAACTTCTCTATTTTTTCCCTCCCTAGGCGTGGAAACACTGACATCTACTAGGCAGGTGGTAGAGCTCAAAATTTTCCCTACCATGTGGGCAAGGGTTACTCCCATTCCATTATCATGATTCCCCAACATGGATTTTCATTTATTATAGAAGAATTTTGAATTATAAATTTCCCCATCCCTATGGTCCAAGGTTTTTCCCTTATCATGTTTAGTTCTTATACTATTTTTTATGTCTTAATCGCACATATTACTACATGGGTGCAATCCAGAAATGGTGTTGGATCCAAACATGATTTATTGGAATCTATGGATATTAGAAATTCTTGTTGATTGGGCCCCCACAAATGAGAGTCATTTTAAGTGTTCTTTCTCACCTAGTTCAGTAGATTCTCATCAACTCCCTCTCATTGGACCTAATGCTTCTGAGAGTTATGCAAGATCGATTCTTTTCAAAGACACCAAATATTATAAGCATGGATTGAATTTGATTACCACCTAAGGATAATGTAATTATAGGATTTCACTTCTAGTGGGACTTACTGGATGGGGCGTGGGGTGAAGTTAAAATCTCTATGATCTCTCCATCCCTGGATAAGAACATGAGACGGTGAATTGGTGATATGGAAACAAAATATGTGCATTTAATAGAGGCATATTAATTCTTGATCATTCTTCTACCTCTCTAATTGAGGTGACTGTAAAGATAGAAAATTATCTCGGTTACCATTATGGTGAAGCTCGCCCTATATATTGACCTGGTATTCATACCCATCATATTGTATGAACATTTCGTTTAGATGGCAGAGAGTTGTCCAGATATTTACACAAATGTTATTCATGCATTTTTCTTTCATCTCTCTTCGTATGTTGAATATATAGAATCCATTTCCTAGAGAATGACCGGTATGTACTGTATGGCTAATTTTATTCTTATGATAAACATATCCTCTTTATATTCTACGAGATGCTCCTCTACATGCTCTGTCCTAAATGAACAAAACATAGTGATTTTGTCTCAATTAGCAGGGCTAGTGGGAGTCTCACTTATATTATAATGATGTAGGGTTGGCTAAGAAAAATGATTGTGGCCCCACGATACATTCTATTTTAGAGAGGAAATTACTTGTGATTTATAGTATATCTAGGACATCTAACACTGTCCTTCCAAGTGTATCAGAATATGAGAGATTTGTAATATTTGATCAAGAGAGGGGATGACCTTCTTGCTGATGAAAATTTTTACTCTAGGGAGGCCCTTTGCAACCGATTCCACTGTTGCGATTACTACCATAAAAACGTATTGTCTTGTCAAATAGTGAATTTATATGGTGTATGTGATAAATATGACCTTATGGGTGCACCGTAGTAAGGTGAAAACCTTATTTCTTCCTATTTTTGCTGCTGGGAGGACCTTCACATTGACTACAAGCTTGGTGTGGACTACACTCATAGCAGAATATATGACTTCTTAGAGAATGTTTAGAGTCTGAATCCAAGGGAGGACCTTTATGATGTAATGAAACAATGGTAGGTCCTTCTTGTTACTTGATTTCACTATAGGGAGGTCCTTCATAGTGACTACCATGGTGTTGAGGACTACCATCATGTCTTATTGTCTGAATGAAGGTATAATTTCAACCATGTATACCAAGGGGTGTACCACAAGGATGAACGTTATTAAGGTGAGGTCCTTTTTACTATTTTATCTTCTCTTCAAGGGGTGGTAAACCATAAAACTTGTTAGGAGAGATTATATCATAATAGATTGTTTATTTTCTATGATGTGAGGCCATGTGGGTGCTCTGTGGAGGACCTTTAGAGCTCTTGGTAACAAAATTGCATGTATAACCTTAACAACTACTACTACCACTTCCATAATTTTTAATTGATTTAAGGTGTCATGTTCTTCTGTTGATACATATTTTAGGGCCTCAATAAATTCATCTTCTAGTAATTCAGGATGAGGAATGTTCTCTTAATTTTCTAATTGCCTTGTGAACGTTTAAATATTTAGCACCCTATTGCCGATGAATAAGGACACCTGTGATTGGTGATTCCCCTCATATAAAGGTACCTATATGAGTGGTTCTTGTGATTCCACTAGGAAACAACAATGAGAATTATGATTTTTGAAAAAGATATATTCTCACCCTGTAGTAGTCACAATGGTAGACCAGTGTTCCCTAGTAAGTACATGTATTTCTTCCAGATCAGGTTCTCCTTGTTTCATGGAATATAGCTGAAGACCCTCCTGTACTATAGAAGGGATGAAAGTATTCTCATGAGTGACCACATTATTTTTTAGATGGGTCACCCTATTGGGGAGAAGGAGTTGTTGGCCTAACTCCTTGCTATTTTTGAAGATGTGATTTCATCAGGATGGTCTATAGGATATGATTAGGAATTGAAGTCTAATCCTCCATAATTTCTAGGACATGTTATGATACATCCTTGGATGGAATGGGTATGTATTCCCATTTTGATGCTTTAATAGGAATTTCTTTTTACATTAGTCCTCTATGTGTTTCTAGTTAGTACTAGTGGTTCTCATTTATAGGAGAAGAGGAATGAGTCTGCCCCTAATTTATAGTTGGGACAAACAAGATATTTTATCCAATTTCCATCATATTTTACAGATGGGATTTGTATTAAAAAAATCATCTTCTCATTGGACACTATAATTATCTAACTAGATTGGTATGCATCTATAGGGAATTGAATCTTCATATTTTTGATGATTTCCACCATTTTTGATATGGGGATTGATATTGGTAGGTATGAATTTGAATCTACATGTTGATTGCCAACATATTTGTATGTTAGTCTTAAATTTATTGGTAGTGTTGTATGATTGCCCATAAATTGTGTTCATTTTTTATGGAAAGTTTAGTGTGTGTCATCATGAGTTTTTTATCTACTTGTAGTGGGTTTATTCCATATTAGTATGGAATGATTCTTTGTTATTGATAGAGATTCTCATCTACTGATAATTTTCCACCTTGATAGCGTGGTGGGACTGGAGATCATAAGTGGGAATTTTCGACTTTTCGTAATACTCCACTCTATTACTGTGGTGAGCATCAAAAGAATGGGCAAGGATATATATCCATTGACTGTTTTCTTTCATATTTTCATGGTGGGACTCTTTAGAAGGATCTAGGGTAATGAACTATTCGTGGTGGTTTGATAGTAACCCTCATAAGGCTTCTTGGGGGACACGACACTGTTGGTATTTAGTAAGGGTCCTTATAGTGGTATCCTTTTTACCATGAGGATACAGGGAAACATGATGTTGGCATATAGGTCTTCTAAAGGGGTTGTTGGGTGAGACCATTGTCTTGATGGGACAATGTCTTGGATGATAAATTCAACCACCTTTGTAAAATTAGGGAGGAAAATGTTGTCATGTTCCAGGAGCAAGGTCCCAAAATGATTGGAGATGAATATAGGAGACTCCGTGTACTAGTCCACTGTCCACTTATGAGTTTATGGATGGAGGGGAATCATGTTCTATAGGTCCAACATTTCCACCTATAGTATGAGAAGTGTACCGTTTTTTGTACAACTTTATCATCACATTTGAAAACCAGTTGTGAAGATTCTAGCAGGGTGATGGGGTCATATTTCTCATTGAGGACCAAGATGCCAGTTTTGTTTCTACAATATTTGTCGAATAAAACTCTTGAGATTCCCTTGGATTAAAGGGTGTTTGGTGAATTACCAAAAATATATGTAACAATACATACAAAAAAACCCATCATATTAGTGTCTCATGATCACAAGTATACTTGATAATTTTTCTTTTCCCTCTCTCATATTTTTTTGGATGGGAAAGGGGGTTGAGTTGGGTAATAACTACACCTTGGCTATAGATTCATTTCATGTTGACCAATTTTTTTGGATGAAGAGGTTATGGTTTTCTTCCTGACAGGTTATGTGGCCCACTAGAGTGATTTCAGGGGGTTGATTTGTGTGCAATCACTGTCATTAGTTATAATGTCTTTGATGGTCCCCAAAGGTTCAATTTTGAGATCCATAATTACCCAAAAAATCCCATGTACATGATTTGGGGACCTTCATTCTAAATGAAAGTGCATGTTGGATGATTTTTCTAACAACACTTTGAGAACTCCCATTGGTCGAGAGGATGGGAACATGGGATAAAATCACCTTTTCAAGGGGAACTATTAATTATACTAGGACTATATTGTATATTTAATATACATTTATTTATTAATGAACCATTTATTTATTCTCATGATTCTATTCATGAAATATCCCTAGGGTAGTAAGATCAGTCATAGGTATACATGGTTTTGGACTCATCTGTATGTGTTATGTATCTCCATCAATGAAGATTTATGTATTCATATCATGTTCCTCCTCATTTTTATCTTTTTATAGATGGATCCACGATTATTTAGTCCCTTTCTAAGACAATGCAGGTTATAATCCATATGGGGTTGTGATCTGATGTTTACAATCATCTAGAGGGGATGATAATTATTTTATTGTTGGAAAGTATGCCATAAAATGGGCTAACTACATATCTTTGGGAGAGGAATCAGCGTCCACGTAGTTCAATGTCACATTACAGGAAACTTCACCTTTTAAGGTCATGTGAAATGACACATCCATGTTGGTTAATGTCGTGCATCAAGGACACACAGGTGAATGGTTTCCTAGTCATGGGTGGTGGGGGACATATGTCATTGTGGCCCAGGGTACCAAGAATAGATATGGTCAGCTATGTGTATATGATCCTACTAAGGATATATCTTAGAGAATATTATGGTGACTTTGGTTTCAGGTTTATACCATAAGGAGGCTTCCTACACATCCTAGTTAGATTGGGATGAAAGCTCATATTTGTTTGGAACCCATGTAGTTTAATGACTTTTGGAGAGGATTTGGGTGAACTAATGTTAGAATTTTAGGATGGGAAAGATAGATTATGTATAGGTCTTGCACCCCAGGGAGGTTTCCCTTGTATTCCAACTGCTTGGGAATCAATGTCCACATAGTTATGGAAAGGTCGGGGCTAATGCATAGATGATTCCCATTTATGGGGGGTATGATTTGGGGCTTATATCTAGGGAGAAGGCCTAGTTGGCCTCAGGCCCTAAGCATGTGTCCTACGTATCATGGTTTTTGTAGGAATCTTTGTCCTCGTAGTTCATTGTTGGGTGAATCATGTGGAATCAATGACCATCACTTATCTCTAATCATACATGAGTCATGATCGGTGGGAGAATCTAGTGGAAGTATTATATTGGGAAGATAAATCACTTTTCCTTTACTAATGATGAAAAAGGAGGTGGATAATGACAGAAGATACTAAGGTTAAGAGTTGGAAGAGCGCCGCCTTCAACAGGAATAGCTATGGGCTTACCTCCATGGGAGTAACCTATGATGTACAATGGGGGAACGAGGGATATAATTCCTCGAGGAAGGGAAAACATGCATGGTCCATTATTTTCCTCAATGAAATTGGGTGGTACATGAGAAAATCCAAAGGACAGACCCCGCGTTACCATGGGAATGAAAAGTTTTGGCCCTTATAAGGGTCTTCCCAACAGTGGAGATAATCATAATGTGTCTACTCACTATGGGTATTTAACCTCAACTGGTAATTATGGTACAACCAATGGTTTTATCATACAAGTATACTGGATTTGGAAGGCTCATTGGCCTAATTTTATTAGAGTGGATAGAGATGGGGCAATGGATGATGGGCTAGGAATGGATGGAAATAATTGGAGTTGGAGGGTGGGATGCCTAAAAATACCCAATTCAGTGTACCATTTTCTCATGCAGGTTGGGGTTTCCTCCACATACATGTTTCTACAAGGGTGAGGGGGTCCTCTGTGTATTGTGATGGAAAAAGGTCCTAGATGTGGTCCATGTAGTGTTATTCTATGTGATATTGAGTTTCATCCATGTTTTAATTATCTACACTTTAAAGGGTTTCATTCCTGTAGCAATTCACTACCTAGTGTAGGGTTACAACCATATTGTTTTTTTCTATGTAGGGCAGTGATTTGAAGAATGTGAATTTGTATTTCTCATGGAAATAAATAAAACTATGAGGGAACTTGGGTTTGTGTTTTACCGATTGTTATTATAGATTCTTATTTTATGTTATATGGTGGTTTATACCAATAGGGAATCGTCAGAAAATATTGTACTTTGTTGTACATTCATCTTCTATTATTTCGTCAATTGATCACCTATAAAAGTCCTCAATCTTATGAATTATTATCTCCCATATGATTCTTTTTATAGAGGTGTGGAGGAGTTGGATAGGTGGGTTACATGTCATCATTATAGGAAGACTAGGGAATAAAAAATCGACCTATGGATGACTCAGTTAACCGAGGCTCGTAGGTTTGTAGATCTTTGAGGTGAAATCACCACCTTAGTCTCATGAATGAAATCATTCATAGGAATCCATCATATGCACCTTGGTCATTTACTTTCCATGTCCACAGAAAATGGTACATGGGGATAATTTCTCCACCTCCATTCCTTTAACGATAGAATTCACTGGGGGTCTAGTGCCCTCAACTCCATCCCGAAAAATGGTCAGTTTACAGGAACTTTGCGGAGTGGGTGGATTGTTAGGTACTCTTCTAAAAATATTCATTCGGTCAATTTTTCTTCATTTTATAGCTTTATATGAGTATTTAAACTCCATTTATCAAATTTTCCGGAGCCAACTTTTATCAGGTGTTCTTGAATGTTTATCCACAGTTTGGTCATCAACATCTTGGGAGGAAAGTGAAAATACCTCCTAGTTTTGTGGAAGATTTTTATGGTTTTGGAGAAGGCGGGGAATTTTTAATAATGTTTATCACTTCCTCCACTACTGACAACAATACATAATAGGTTCCATGTATCTCATCTCTGATAGAACTTACCTGACCCATTTGATGTTCTGAGATAGTTTGATCTGGAGTTTGAACGTAATTTATCTATGACAGAACGAGAAGTCAAGATACTTGATTATGAAACCATGATATTTAATGGGAGGATAATACCTTTTATTTTTGTGATATTGTAGTATAATTCAACAAGTCATGAGATGTGGTTGATGGAGGCACTGATGAGGGAGAATTTACTTCATCTTTTTGCATGGATGTTTAGAATATGCTTTCTGGTGACATAATGTTTATATGGGGTGTGGTTGTAAGAACCTGTAACTATTTTTAGGTATTCTAATGCCCATATTTTTATCATTATTTTGTTTATTTTTGCTTAAATGTGTTTTGTGAGAATATTTTAGAAATTTTTTAATGTTTCTATGCAAGTCCATATTTGGAGTATGGTTAGACCAAACTATGTTCTCTCTTAGTGGATACTATGTAAACTCATGCAGGTGGGTTTTTCATAGTAATTGAATGGTTTAAAAAACTATGATATCACTCAGAAGAAACCATACACCTAGAACTAAAAGGGCGCAATACTAGGGTGCCCAATTTATCTAAACTGTGAGACTATTCCCTAAAACCATTCTATATGGTAATTTTAATCTGGAAACTATTTAACAAAAACTTATGACACCCTCATTTATGGTACCCAATAGACCTGTATGAAACCATAGTGGTATTTTCTTCCTAGGTAGATCCCATTTGTAGTATTTAGCCTCTATAAAACCTCCCATGATCAAATAAAATCATGGAGAACGATGTTCAATCTCCTCCCGGTAGGTTTTCTATTCCGTCTTTTATTTCACTAATATCTCTCTTTTCCTCCCTACATTTTCTAAGATATATATGTTTTTTAAGTATATAATTACATCTATTTCAGGATTTGAATCTATTTTTTGTTGAGATAATTTATATTAGTGTTCATCATAGGATTTATTCATCTAGGTTTTGGTGTTTCCTGATCTCATGCATCGAAACTATGTGGTTTTGTTATGATTGAAATTTTTTATTAACCATAAACTATTTAAACTAAATTTGATTTCATGAAATGTATTTTAATTAGTTTATTAATAACCTAATTGAATTTAAAAATGAAAATTTGGATTGAAAATTGGTTATTTGGTATGGAATTTGGAAAACCCCCCATTTCCATTGAATTGGGGTGTATTTTTTGATGTTGATGGAAATATATGAAATTTATATTATTTGATTCAAATTGTGATATTAATTTGATGGAATTGATTTCAAATGGTATTTTGGAAAAATAAAATAAAATTATTTTAATAGAATCACATTTTTATTTTCAAGAAAAGATATGATTTTTTAGAACCCCTTTTTTCCATTGATAATTTGAATATTTGAAATAGGGAATGGGATGAATATTATTTTACAAAGTATAAAAATAAATTTTCCATTATTTTTTATTAATAGAGAATAATAAATCCTTAGATATTTTGTATGTTATTTGGATAACACTTAAAGATTTAAAACATTTAAAATGAATTTGCCTCAGTTACATCCCCGGTGGAATAATGATATGTACTCCTCATTCATTATTGAGGGGAACATGTGTTCACATATTTCAATGTATGCTATTTGAGTGGGTGGATTACATTTTCATTGAACTATCATATCTTTAGGAATATTACCATGTTTATTAATTTTATTAATTTGATATATATATATATATATGATGTTTGTCTAAACTGTTTACCATGCCTTTAGAATTTTTGAAAATATTTTATGTAAGTGTTTTTGATGAAATTTATTTAATGTATTAATATTATTTTAAATTAAACTCATAATTTGTTAAAACATGATTTTGAAAAACAAAATATGTTTATATAAAATTTATATCATTATTTGGTTGATTAAATATTGGCATTTTATTAAGAAATCATTGGTGAGACTCTATTTGGATTTTAACTCATGACGTTCTTGTGAATTTAAGGGTATTTATATTATCTTCTTCTATGTTTTAGAATGGGTAAGGTTCTATGTTTGGTTGGTTCTAGCTATTTATCATTGGTCTTAGTGAGTTGTTCCTGATAGGACATGTGATTTTATCCTCTTTTTTAGTAATTTTATAATGTATTTTGGGTAGTTTACTTGTCTGACTTATGGTACACATATCCCTATGTAGATTCTCTTATATGTTGACTAAAATGTTTATCTATCATATATGATGTTTTTGGAAATAAAAACCCACAATAAATATCTATGATGTGTGGTGGTAGTCGACAACCTATGGGGATTGAGAATAACATTAATACTATGTCAAGACCAGCTGAATTATTGAGTTACCTAGTCACCCATGTTGGTTCAGGAGATGTAAATTGTTTACTATTGTTATATAAATAAAAAATTAATTATTTTATAAATAATAATATCATGATAAAACCATAGAAAATAAATAGGTAACAATTTATATATAGTTACTTTCTTAATAAACAGAACTTAATGAAGTATATCATATTTAAACCATATAGATTTCATGTATGTAGTTAAGAAAATAATTTTAACATTGAATAAAATTATGGAATATTAGTGACCACTTGTTAATAAATTGAAGGAAATATAATGTATTCCTAGAGAAAATTCATAGGAAGAAAAATTTTGTTTAAAAATAAATGGTTAGTCAAGAAAAATGTAGGGATGGATCATTTATATGATAAAAATGTATATTTATTAAGCCATATATAGGAAGAACAAGTGTAGTATAATTTTATGAATATCATATATCATGAATAAAATATGTCAAAAGTTGGTTTCACAGATGAAAAATAAATTTTCAAGAGGATTTAAAAAAATTATTTATAATTAAGAAATATCCATTAAATTTTCCATTGCATTAATTGAAATATTTTCAAAAATGAAGTGAAAAATATTTTCATTGAGATACCATTAAGACCTATATATGAAGCCTCATAGGAGAAAACAAGATCGAGGAATGATGTGTTTACACAGAAAATGTAAAAATGAGATTCAATTCACACATCGATGAAAACAACACATATGGAAAATGTTGAAAATTTTATTAGAAATTATTAATGAAATTAATATTTGTATTAAATGACCTTAATCAATTATTTAGGAACTAATAATTTTATTAAAAAAATTATCTGATGAATACTGGTAGTGTAAAGGGATATTACTAATTAGAAAGAATTTGTGGGGTCTATTTCACATTTAAGAAACATATTTTGTAAAATATGAGTCAAGGAGAAATAAAATAATGTGTAGAGATATAAAAATCCAAATATTAAATGTATTACAAAATTCAGGGTTATTTTGGAAACAATTATTAATAAAATTCTCTATATGGATTTTCATTAAAAACAATCTTGATATGAAGTCGAAGCTTAAGATAAATTATATACTGTAGTGATAAACTAATAATTAAAAGACCATAAGAGGAGTCACATGAATTGGAAATTAAAATATCATGATATTAAAGGTATTCATTTTATGTGAATTAAATAGGGTTCTTAATACACTAAATAAAATAAATGACGGTGTCTCGTATCAAACATGTCTCACGAAATTCAAAAAGAAAACAAATAAACCATATAAGATTACTATCATTTGAATTGAAACAAATTTTTATAAAGATTACTATTTGGATATTAAAACCCCAATGATTACAATAATATGGTAAAATACATACAAAAGGTTGAAATCAGACTATATCAATGATATCGTGGTGTAAAATATGGAATATGTATCGCGAAATTAAATATGAGGCAATGAACCCTTTACATTAATTCATAAAAATTAAAAAAGTGATGGAATATACTATATAAATAAAATAACATTCATAATAACTCATTTCAAAACCATATTAATATATATAAAATTTAATGAACATTAGTCACCAGTATACTCTAAATATGAATTAGTTAGTAATTTTTTGTATATTATGTTTGAGTAAACATGATCATTTTGAACGAATTTTTTAATAGTTGTGTTTTTCTTAATTATTCACAAAAACATCATCATCAAAATATAATTAATTGTACCAAAATTTATTATTAACAATTTTCTATGATCATTCATTAGATGTGATTTTTAGTTTCAATCGTTAAATATGAATTCAGAGAATGACATGTTTGAATGAATTTTTTATGAGAGGACATTGGTAACTCAATTAATGAGTTAAATATAAATTTCACTATTATATGAAAAAAGTGAAATAATTATTTACATATTTATATCATATATTATCCTTAATATTTTCCTCATAATCTTCCATGATATTATTTTACCATAATGTTCAAATATGTTGTTAAATTGACCCAAACACGGACATCAGAAAATTATATGATGAATTTGAGTTGATTTAGTTGTAATTTAATAATTAAATAGGATTAATAATATTAATTATACCTTATAAAGGGTTGGAATAATATTACAAGATATTTTAATAACTATTAATGAAATTATATGAATAATGATATATGTTCTTATATGGAGGCAGTAGTACACAAAAACACATGAATAACATATAATTTTTTATAATGGATAAGAGAAAATAAAATAGAATTATAACCTTCCTATAAAAATTCATTAATATATTACATTTGTGACATTTATTTGATCAATTTCATCCATCTAACTCGATAAAATGGGTGGTTTTAAAATACTAAAGATGTCAGTTTATGGAGGATGTATTCCACACAAATCCACAAACTACGTTTTCATTTTTATTAATGGAAATATGGAAAGATGTATAATGAATTGTACATTTCAATAATATCATTAAGTAAAAAAATTATTTATTTAATTATATATAAATATTAACATTATATTTCTAAATGTATACTTGAAAATACAATCAATATGGTATGATTGTTACGCATGTTGAGAACATGACTTTTTTCCTAGGTGGAATCCTTTAAAATATAGGACATATGAAGAATTATTATGACCATAAGATGAGATAATTGAAATTGAATATTATTGGATGATAGTTTGGAATATTTTCAAGAGGGAAATGAATAGTAGTAGTGGTCTTGCAGTGGTGGTGAGAGGTCCTTTTTATAAGTCTTAAAATGGAATTTCTGTAATTTTCTATAATAAATATAAAGAGTTAAAGTGTTTTACAAGTCAATAAGCATTAAAAATTAATCATTAGGGATTATATATTAGTTTTTTAATACAAACCTCAAATATTAAAATATAAATCTATTTTTAACATGTTATACATTTTACACCATTGGTTTGCACATACAATTTTGGATTCATCCACTATAACTTGTTTTTTACCTATGAAATTCATTTACCTATTCATAAAAGTAAAATAAAAATTATAATAAAATATATAACATCTAATTTAAAATATGAAATCCATTTTTTATATTTACCAAATAAATGTGTTAATGTTCTAATTAAGAAAATAAATTCGTAATATATTAAAACCAATTTATATAAATATTGATATTTATGTTCTAAAATATTATTCATGGGTTTTTGTATGAATATATATATATATTTAAAATTGTAATTTATATTATAAAATCCATTTTTCTCTAAAATTTATTAATAACATCCAATTCATACTAATATATTAATAACTTCCTAAAATCATAAAATTTTTAAAAACAATATTTTTACTTTTTAAAAAACAATATTTTGAGAAATATACAAAAAAAATATTTATAACATTAAATTTCATATATAAATATATATATAATGTTAGTTATTTAAATTAAAATTATATAATATTGAAGTTTAAACATTTTATAAATTCATAATATGTTCTAAAAAACTATTTTATAGAAAAATATAACTTCAAAAATTCTAGTCATTCTATTTATTAATTTCAAAAAAACATTAATAAAAATAGAATTAATGAAACAATATTATATTTTATTGAATCCATAATTTAAAAATAAAATACCTATTTTTAATTTAAAAAATGTATAACTTATAAAAAGATTATTTGTAAAATATATTTCTAAGCAACAAATAAACTAATAAATCATCTATTAAATAATTATTATATATATATAGCATAATCTAGTTTCTCATATTCATACCGAGGGATACATTTTTTGGATTTAAATGTCATGACTCATTTTATAGTGTCATAGGTTTATTTTAGTCAGTTATGCATAGAGAATAATATTTTAATACAATATTTATTTAAGGAATGTTAGTAGTGATATTTTGGGTTGTTATATATTTACCCATTTATCCCACTATATTCCATACCTCATTATCTTTTTTATAGGGTTCCATTTCAATTCCACTCTTCAGTTCCTAAGATCAATCCCATATTGTTAAAAATTCTTTCAAGATGAGTGTCTCACTGAGGTGGTCATCCATTAATCCAAATCATAGGGTTTTGAATATAGTTATGTCTCTCATCTAGTATAACTTATTATAGATCATGTTAATATAGTATTTCCATAGAACCTATAGTTTATTCATAACCAACCTGAGTAGATAAAATTGTGAGATTATTCTGAATGTGATTTTCTATTATACATAATTTTATGATACAATAAATATTTCCATAATTAATAGATGACATAATAATGTGATTGTGTGATATATATCAATAATATTATATATTAGAATGATATGTGTTTCAAATCATGTGTTATTAGACTCAAATCCTAACATTTCATCACGGAGTGGGTTAAAATCAATCCTCACTATATCATTATTAGTAGACATAGTTTGGAAAAATCCTTAAAATAATATTTGGGGGTGATTACTTATTAATTTGTCCTCACCACCCCCATAATTGGTGATAATAAAACCCCTAACCATGATGATTATATAGCCTTTGATAACCAATTAATAACATAAAACAATAAAAAATTGTTATTAGGATTAAATAATACATATCACATATAAAACACATAAACTCATAACCAAATGGTGTTTTTACTTTATAGATTGGTTAAATAAATGTCTTATTAAAAAATATTACATCGAAATATCCAATAAAATTTTCCACACAATACATTTATTGAAATGTTTCTATATGTAATTTCCCAATTAAATGGGAATCATATTTATTTGTGCGCTCAAATGCTCAGTAATGAAAAAGTGTACCAATTATTCATAAAGTATTAGAATATAAACTTGTGGGAAAGCACAAATAAGGGAGATAAGTATGAATAGAAATTATATGGTACAAATTTAGAAGATCATAAGGAATGATATAAAAAAATAATTATAGAATAAGGTAAAATAACCTCTAAATTATAATCACGAAATAATAAAATATGTCACTAAAAAATAAGGTGGAAAAATGAGACAATAATCACAAACCATGGAGGAAATTATAGTAATATAGTACAAACATAAGATTAAAAAATATTATCATATTACATGATATGTGTCCAAAACATTCATACTATAATGGGATATGTCAAAAAATTACCAATAACAAGGTAGAATTTGGATAACTACAAGTGTTCCACAACATAGTGGATTGGGCTAACCACATGTGTCACATCTTGGTTTAAGAGTATATAAAACATTACATATTTAATCAGAGTGATTTATCAATCCCACCTTTAATATAATTTTATATCATATATATTTATGTTATGTGTAATAAATTTTATATCATATATAGAATAACTTCATGAAATAAAATGTATTACATTACATTTCTATTAATAATTATAAAAAAAGTTATCAAAGATTTGATTATATGATAATAAAACATCAATCGACCAAAATAAATATAGAAAATTATAACTATTAGTTTGATACATAAAATTTAGTTTCCTAGATTATTTATCTTTTTATTAATAGAGAAAAAATTTGTATCTAAATTATTAGATTATTTTCTTGATGGTTTATTGTTGTAATGATAATGTTATAAGTCATTTTAAAAATAATTTAAAATGTTATAAATGAAACATCTAAAACATTATTTTAAAATAAAAAATCAATGAAATGGACGTTTAAAAATTTAGTACAGTTTAAATTATAATAAATGTGATGTTTATGATAAAAAATATTTGGATGTAGAAAGAAATAAATTTTTAATCATTTTTTTATTTTAATGAAATAAACATTGATAATAGAATTTTATGTTATACATTAATATATATATATATATGAACTTTATGGTAGATAAAACATATTGAAATTGAAAAATATTGAAATAATATTTTTGTGGAATTAAATAATACCTGCATGGACCAGAAATATGTAATTTAGAACAAGTGGGTTATTTTTGAAAACAATGCATTTTTATTAAGAAACAAATAAATTACAAGATAGTATTTAAATATACAAGATATAAATTCTACTAATGTAACTATAGAATTAAAATTATATATAGTAGGGATAGAACATATCTAAATCAGAAAAAACAGCTGAAGAGGAAAGTACATGACTCAAGGAAATGAATTTTCTTTGAAGAAAAACCTAACCACAAATTCTTATATCGCCACCCACTCTATAAACATATGTAATGAGTTTATTATTATTATAAATCATTTTAAAAACCATTTTTATATTTATTTCACTAAATAGTTTCATATATAATATATTATTTTTCTTTATTTATCATTCATTGATAAAATTAATCACATTGACTTATTTGGTCATTTTTTATACTTGAACACTTCCATTTTTTGATTTCATTACATGTTTCATGGTCATATATTCATCAACTATTGATTTGTAATTGTGATTATATAGATTAACTTTTAAAACCCAGATTCTTTCAGTAAAATTCCATTGATGATGCAGTAATGGTTTGGAGTGAAATGTTAGAAATTCATGTTTTTTTGAAAAAAAAATTAATAAGTAGAATTAGTATTATTAATTAAGTTAACAATAAATATTTTCTTTAAGAAATAAAAAACATTTATTAAATTCATCATCATTATCACATATTAATATTAATATATTTTTTTGTAATCATTAATTTTGAAATTTTTACAATGCCATTCTTGTAGGGGAAAAAAATCCCAAATAAGAATTTGTTATAATGAACCAAAGAGCAAGAATATAAATTAGTATAGTTATAATATAAAATTTATAGAATAATAATTATGTTAATAATAAATCATTATAATGTTGGATATGTTTTTTATAGTTGGATATGAGAAGATAAATGAAAAATATAAATAAAAACTCAATATTTACATTATTGTAATCACTCCTTCATGGAACTTTGTCACTTAAAACAAGGGAATTATGCTTCTATTATGTGATGAAGCACATCCAAATGTGGAAAAAAAAATTTATGACAGGGAATTTATGTAATTATTTAAGAGAAAACCAAATGAAAGATGTATTTTATAACTGATGGACATGACCTTTTTTTATATATTAAAACGAGGGACATTTCCCTGAAATCATGAGTTTGGTGAAGGTTAATATTGGAATAATTTAAGGATAGGTGACTTAGGGAATGAAATAATAACGAGAAATTTAATATTAGGTCATTGATTTAAAAATGGTCTTATAAATGTTTTAATATTATTTTCATTTTTATAAATTTAATCTTATTTCTTTTACCCCTTTTACAAGTTTTTACGTTATTTATTTACCCTTACATCCAAATTTTATTAAGAAAATGACATTACCCATATTAATTAATTTTAATGTTATAAATAAGATATATATATCTATATTTTAATGACATGTGTACTTATTGGTTCTATCCTCTGTAGGGACTTTAAATTTTCCCATTGGTGGATGATTCATTTTGAGAACCATTGTTCTTGATGAAAATTAGATCCTTTGTGAATCTAAAAAATAAATATTTTTGAATTTATTTGAGGCTCATATGGTAGCCAAAGTCTTGGAATATCAATAGAGGAGGGCTTGGGGGTGTCCTAAGGTACTACAACAGCACCAACAAGCCAATGAATTTGGTAGTAGCCCAACACCCCTACTAGGCTCACCGACTTACTAGTGAGTCCAAGCCAGCTGGCAGATGGAGATTTTATGGGATGTTTTAATATGGTATAGACCTCTAATTTACTGTTCATTCTTGTATTGTTTTTTATTGTTTAGTGGGGGCATGTGATATCTTTTTTTGTAGAGAATTTTCCATCCCCATAAATCACATTGAACCCTTTCGAAAAATTAATATCATTCTTATTGTGAATATAATTCAATGAATGTTCGAGAAGTTTCTTCAATAATTGATTCCCCATTTGTGTAAATTTAAAATTTTATAGAATAGGATAGATTTTTATTAAATATTTCTTAAAATAAAGGAGAAATAATTGGATAATGATGTGTATTTCACCAATCGTTTGAAGAGAGAATAACGATATGTTTCCTGCATGACATTGAAAATTATGTAGATTATTCTATGTTTATTAGTGAATTTTAATTTCGAAATTAAATTAAATTTATTATACAATAAATAATTTTGTGACAGGGGTTTAACATGATATGTTTTTAGTGAGGTGTGGGGGAGTTTCAATTGTTGTTTGGTCATAGTTTCAGCTTGACGGTTGGGCTGAGGGAGTTTTTTTGTAAATTATAACATGTAGGATTAAGTTAAATAATTAATGATAATTTTTTATTAATAATTATATTTGATATTGGGGATGAGATACATTCATGGAATCATGGATTGTTCCCAGTTATCTTGCTCAAGAATGCTTGAGCCATGCATGGTCTTAGCGAGTGTTTGGACAATGCTCCACAGATCTAGGGAAGGGGATAAATATGAACACAAGGTTGGTGGCCCCAATAAAACAAAAAATAACATGTTTTTTATACTTTATATTTTAATCTTGCATAAATTTTTCTAATCTAGAATGGGGAATGAGGTCTATTCCGATTCTTATATTGGGCGATTGGGTGTTTTAGTAATCCATAGAATAGAATAAGTGATCTTGAGAAACAGGATGTTTTGGGATTTCCCAATGACTTGATCTATAATGGGAGAGGGTACCATTGAGTAGAACTAAGGAATGAGGATGGTCTTTGAGATAATTTTTATGTGATAATTTCTATGTTGTCTTACCAAGAGAAAGTGGGATAGAATGGGTGGCTTGGAGATGGATTGTGGTGGGGGGTTGACTTATCTCTTCCAGGCGATGAGAGCTACCTATTGATGTCGAAGGATAGTTTTTATGCATGTGGATGGGGGGAAAAGTAGTTTGGGACTAATAATATGGATGATTGGGAGGATATATTGGGTTTTGGACCCCAAATATTAATCTAGTTCTGGGATGGGAAGGATGGGCTGGGATGGTCCTTGGGTAGCAGGACTGGGTGTGCTGAGTAACCTTGGAGATGTTGAACTAGAACTTGAGTACTTGGTCTAGGTGAGCCTTAAAGTAGTGATATGTATTGTGTGTTGTAGTCAGGAGGTGAAATAGATTATCTGAGATAATGTAAAGATTAGGTGAACATTTGGACACCCTAGTGGGGGAGTTAAAACAAATTTTAATGAAGGGATATGTTTCAAGTGACTAGATCTCAAAGGCCATCAAGCTAGATTCAAACCAGGCCATAACCCTATGTCCCTATGACAGATAGAGATTCTATTGGGGATTATTCTATTAAGATTATAATGGTCACCTCCCTAGTGTATACATGGAAGCATCATGGTTCTTATGCACCTCCCCCTTATCTCTGGGGATAGGTCAATGTGATCAGTGAACTTCCCTTATAGGCATGGGTTGGTAATGATCATCCCCCAATACATCATGTATTCACTGTAGGACCCTTCTTGTCATTCCCATCCCTCAAAATATTCCCCACTGATTTTAAAATGGATAAAGATAGATAATGAACCTCCATTCCCACCTCTAGTAGGCCCCAGGGTGGTGACCATCAACAAGGGTATAAAAATATCATAAAATGGGAGGCATTACCCTTATGATAATAACAATGATTGGGAGATAACATGTATCACCCTTAACGTACTCCAAGAATGATATATATGGAAAAAAATTCCAAATCACCCCACATGCATGTTCAAAATGAATACTAATACAAATAAAAAATCTCCAATGTAAATACAAAAAGTAAAACTACCCAACGGTGCAAAAACTATCATGATCTAAGCTAGTATGGTCCAACACATTCCATGTAATCCTTCTAGAAACTGGAATAATGTTTTATATAAACATGGTGAGCTTACAAGTACACTCAATATGGAAAACCAATGTCCCTCATGCACATGTGGAGAATCATATTAATTTTCCATGAGAAACATCAGAAACCAAAAAGCATCAATAAGGTATACTAGCCTCCCCAACCTCACCAAAGGAACACACACCAAATAATGTAAGTCAAGTGAATTAATATAGTAATAAAATCCATTATAGGATACCCCACACCACACTACCACCGATTAACCAATCTCACACCCAAACATGAAACATCCTTTTACTCTTACAACTTATGATGGAACCATGTCTCACCCGCCTGCACACACTTGGGTCACACACCATATCAAATCCTTCCCGCACACACCTAGGACACATAATAAATGACAAACCAAAGACACATTTAAACCACAACACATATCATCCTAAATACACCTGAGAATAGAAACTCAACTTCATACACCTGGGACCCACAAACTGCCACCTTATCGAATAGTCTTGGGCTATCAATATAGAGAAGAGGGAGTAGGGCAGAGACGGTGGTCATCTATCCATCCTCCCACCAGGATATTTTCCATCCCCCATACAAATAGGGTTGTTTGACATGTAGTACTAAACTAGGGTGGGGTGCATATGTAATCACAATTAATTACAAGTATATATATTGTTTCCAAACACTCATCCCAACCTATGGGTAGTCAAAAAAACCACCCTATAACATTGCCACCATTTCTGTTACCACTAAATTCACGTATCAGGATGAAAACAGTAATTTCAAATGTTGATAAAATAATATGAATAACACCAATACATTATGACATTGTTACGAATTTACCAGCTATTTCATCACCACCTAGGCAACTAACCACTACAACACACAATTAACCTAAAAAACAATCCAAAAAATGGATGAAATGTATGATAAAACACCCCACTTCACATTTCATCACACTTTGAACCCAAGATATCCAATTACATTATCATTTATCAATGTAACATCTCCCAATATAAGGGAAACCCCCAAAATCAAAAATATCACCACCCAACATATATTTTCACAACCGTATTCAGAAGCCCCATTGTATTACAATACCACACCCAATAACATAATCATAGGATAACCTGAATATATACCCTTGCTTCCCAACCACTACCCATCCATTCCACAATAAATCTATCTCTCAATATGATATTCCATTCCACCGTTAATCCATCGAGAAATATCATCATGATCTCAATTGAATGACCACACAACCTATTAATATAATAAGACATAATAGATCCACACACAGCACACAACCACACCAATCAAGGAATCATGTATTAAGAATTAACATACATGTTCTTCAATTACACTTTGATAAATAAGGGGTTTTCACAGAACAATTTTCATCACAGGGGATCCATTTATATAACTTGGTATAGGTGGTTAATCAATTTCATAATTACAGTAGTTCAACATAGGTTCCATAAAATGTGTAAACCATCACCCATGCACATGCAAAGACCACCAACGACTATGGTTTTCAAAAGACATTCAATTCCAAACATGGATAAAATATAACAGATTAAACAAATGATGATCATCATCTTCCCCTCCACTTATTTATTATTAGTATAAAAAACCCATTATCATAATGTGTCATCTTATCTTTACAATAGATTTTTTTATCTTTGTATCATCATTAATTAAATGTATGGATTCAACAGTAATCAGAAAGGGACATTAGATTACCTACCCCACATGTTAGACAAATAAAGAAAGACTAAGGGATCCCTACATTGAAGAATAAATGATCGACAATTGCTTCTTGTATCAAAATAAAGTGGTGCATAAGTTGTAGGAAACAAACCAAGGAATAATGGATTTGAAGGCCATAATAAAACACACAATTTTAGTGGGAATAAATTCTTTGGGTGCACTAAGAGAAAATTGAAACACATAGGAATGATAAATCCTGGGCTCTAGAAGGTCCAGATATTATATCAATAGAATGAAACAATTTCAATGTGCTTAAAATTTGGTTCATGGACAAGACCATGGGTCTGGGTCATTTCCATATCTCTAGGGCACTTGTATATAAACATAAAATTAATATCCACTGAAACTACTCTAGAAATGGTCAAAATTGGGATTATAATCAATTAATATCAAATAAATTATAAGAGGGATGAAACTATGTCTTGGCCATTTCAACGTCTCTGGGGAACTTGTATATAAATAAATAATTAATATCCATTGAAACTACTCCATAAACGGTCAAAATTGGGTTTATAATCAATTAATGTAAAATAAATTGTAAGAGGGGTGAAACTAGAAAAACTGGGAAAAGCTAGAAATGACACACCATTGGGTGAGTCACTGATTCTGGTCACTAACGTGACTCACTGACACCAATCACCGAAGCTACTCACCAACACCACCTATTGAAGAAACATGCTGATGCCACATACCAATGCCACCTACCGATGCCACTCACTGACGCCACTCACCGACACTACTCACCAACCCCACCCACCAACATCAAGTCACTGACGTGACTATCTAACATGACCTATCGACATCAAGTCACCAACCCAACCTACTAATAGCGAGTCATTGATGCCACTCATAGACACTTCCTACTGAAAGCATCTACCGATTCCACATACCGTTGGAAAACTATATATTTGTAAAACTCTTGAAATGAGTCACTTTGATGCCTAAAACAACTCAAACACTGAATTTTCACAAAGAAATAGAATAGAGGAGCCTTCTAAATTACATCATATATCTCTCAAACTATTGTCATACTCGAGAATTCAAAACCAATCCTAGAAGAAAGTGTGGTCTAAACAACCCCCACATGTGGTACCTCCTAAGGATATTGTTTCACACGAAGCGTCGCTACCATTATCAAAGTTCAACGATAAACGACCTTGTTTTGATAGAATGGTAATGTTAATCCACAACATCCAAGAACACCTCATCTAACATCTACTACCCCAAATAGACATAAAGAGATATAATAGGAGAACCAAAACCAAACTGTATGAACACATGAATTAGGGAATTACATACTCCATGTCAAGATACTATCCACTCTTGGTGGCACTAACTCACCCACATGAATTTTAATTGTATCTCAATTTATGATTCAAGAATTAAAGTTGGGTATTACTATCACCATGTTCATGAATTTATCACACATAAAAGAACAAGGATACAAATCATCTTATATAAATCAGTTTTAATCCTTAAATAAAAAAGATAAATAAATATGAAAAACTCACAAAAACTCTAGGTATTACGCACATATCTGCACTTCTCTCACCCAAGTAGTCTCTTCTAAGGCACTATGATGTCACAACACATGATCCAAAGGAATTCTACATCTATAAATCTCCTTATCCCGATGATCCTCATTCTCCATTGTCCACTCCATGAACTTTGTGTCTCCCTCAATATCCAAATCTCCCAAATCAATTAAATGGGATTCATTTTGAAGATACTGATAATGATTGAACACATAAAAGACGTCATGGATTCAATATTTCTGAGGTGGCAATGCTAATTGGTATTCCACCTTGCGAACTTACCTCAACATTTCAAAGGGTCCAATGAACATCAGAGAAATAATTCACCTCTTCCAAACCTCCACTTCCCATGTCGAGGGGAAACCATTATGAAAATATTGTCCCCATCCTCAAAATCCAAGGGGAACCTCCTATGATCGGCAAATGGTTTCTGCCAATCCAGTATTGCCTTAGTCCTATCACGAACCTCCTTCACATTCTTATTGAAACACTGCACCACATTTTGACTAAGAAATGCTACATCCCCAACTATTTTCAATCATAATTGAGAACGACATGGCCTATCGCAAACGTCTTGGAAAGGAGAAATACTAATGGAAGAGTGATATCTATTATCATATGAAAACTCTACCAAGGGATGGTTTCATAAGCAAGATCGACCAAAGTCCAATATGCTTTCCAGTAAAATGTCCTCCAATATCTAGATGGTCTACTTTATTTTCCCATCTTTCTAAGGGTAGAAGGTGGTTTTCTTTCACAACTATGTTACAAAATCTAAATTCCATCATCTCCATACTCTTGGGGTAAAATGTTTGTCATACATAAGATTATGGATCTTGGAATCCCATGAAGCCACACCGAATCATCCACATAACTCTTGGCCAAGGAACCCATTGTGTCTAACTCATTAATCGGAAAAAAGTGAGTTGATTTCATCTACTGATCCATCAACACACATATTACATCAGAAACTCCAAGAGAACTTGGTAATTCTGTGATGAAATACATCAATATTTCATCCCACTTCCACATAGTTACATCTAAGGGATACCACAAACCATCAGTGTCACGATTCTCATACTTCACCTTCAGGCACACTAAACACTTCTCCACCAAACCCACCATTGGTCACTTCATTCCAGACCACAAAAAAATACATCCTCGAGCCTCATTACTTCCTATAAATTCATTGGAATACCATTAAAGTCAATATATGAACCTAATGGAGAACTCTCTCACACATTTCCATTATAAAAAACTGATTCGTATAAAAAACTATCTAATTGTGTTCATCCTTAGACCATCCCATTGGAGCATTACCTTAGTAAATGTTATTTTGTATCACCTCTACCTCTGAGCCTCCCCACTAATACTCCTCTACATACTGTATTAGAGAAGAATATACCACCATCTGAAACAAATATCCACTACCACCATCTACTCATGCATCCAAGTGTAAGGTGTCCAACTCCTCCATCACCTCTCAATCATCCACATATTCCAATTAACACTCCTTCTACAACGTCCTTATGAAAGATTAATCCCCAACATTCCACTTCATTGAGGTGTAATAGATAAAAAAATCATAGTCCTAGAGAAACATCGCCCACCTCAACTATGCCAATTATAGATCTCACTTGGAAAGGATATACCAAAAATTCTGGGGATCCGTGAAGACCACAAATTCCCCATTAATGAGGTTATGATGCCAGAACGTAAGAATGTACATGACTTATGCTTGATCCAGATCCTAGGTGGAATAGTTACATTGATGGGTATGTAACTTCCTAGACCCATAAGTGAAAATTCCACCCAATTTCATTAACATTAACCCAATGAAAATATGATAAGAATAAATAAAATACTTTGAACATCACCCGTTCCTCAGGGAATAAGAGCATTGGTTCACTGATCAACTTCCCATTAAAGTAGATAAAAGTTTCCTTAAACTGCTCACTCTACACAAATACCCCTTCCTTCCTACTCCAAGATGTCAGTGGAGCTTCATCTCGAGAGATGTTGAGTATGAATCATAAGTAATAACCTAAAAACTGAAATAACTATGAAACTCTAAAACATTATTCAGTAATACCCAAGAAACAATTTTCTCATCCTTGGATAGGTCAAATGCTATACCCTACTGAGACACCAAATTTACAATGAAGTGTACTTTTCTTGTATAGAACATGCACTGGGGAAAATTTCCATAGAGCTGGTGGCATTGAAGGACTTCAATGACTGTACTGAGATTCTCTCCATGATCCTCCTCTAAAATCAAGTAGATAAAGATTTTATCGATTAATACAATGATGAACCAGTCATGGAATGCATAGAAAATAGATTTCATAATCCCCATGAACTCAGATGGTTCATTCATAACATCGAACGATATAACCACAAACTCAAAGTGCCCATACATGCACCCGAATTAATTCTTCAGGATATCACCCTCATCTGGTGATACCTAGACAACGAATTTATCTTCATAAATCAATATTATCCAATTATCTGGTCAAAACTATAACCTATCCTCAAGAGAGGGTAATGATTCTTGACTGTCACAAGATTCAACCTCATGTAGTCTATGCACAACCTCATTCCACCATATTCATTCATTGTGAACAAGACCAGATCATTCCATAGAGAAACACTGGATTGGATAAATCTATTATTTATCATTTCATAAATATGACTACATAGCTTCTAAAAATCTGAAGGTGATATCTAATAAGGAGTAATCATAATTAGAGAAACATTGGGATCAAGTCCATCCCGAACTCAACATCACGTCGAGGGGGTAGAGTCACCACCCCCTCAGAGAAGACATACAATAATTCCCCCAAAAATAATAGAAACATAATTCATATCAGCATCCACAGATTACACTGACAGTATGTCCCCCATGGGAAGAAGAGGCTCTACATGTTAGCTTCCCACCTGATGATTGCGCTTATAAACAAAAACCACACACTGGCCATCCACTTCTAAAAAATGACTCTTCTCCAAAAGAATTAAATGAAAAAATTCACAGAAAAAACTATATGATTCTATAGATAACATTGTTTTTATACGTCTATAGTAAAAAAGAGGTCCCCAAAAGATTGATGTTTCCCTAACATCATTCTACATCCCTAAAAACATCAAAGAAGTTGGTCTGAACTCTTAATGGTGTACAAAATTCTAGGGTCATAGAATTCCTTTCTATGTATAGGCCCAGAGCATGGGATCGAGATGGTGCCATGAACTAGTGAGAATCTATCGAATCAAACAAAGAATATGTAAGAGTATTGAACAAACTGATTGTACCTCGAACGGTCTCCTGCACTATTATAACTGATATCACTGTGATGGGTAAATGAGCATGCCCTACTCCACTAAACCTTTGTTGATGACCAACTTCTCAACCATGCCTGAGTCGATAACCTTGAGTAACACCATGAGTTCGACCACCACCTACTACATCTCCCCCTGATTGAGAAGGAGCCTATTGTATCTTATTCGGAAATAGCCTTTCCAGAAACTTTTTGTTGAGGAAAGCGCTAAAACGTCGCACCTCCACCATACTGATATCAAAATTGGAACTAAAACTAAATGTTTATTTAGCCTCCACTAGTGAAACAACTCATTCCAACTACTATGGGAAATGAATGAGGGGCAAAAGGTTGAAATTGAAACATCTATGGTCGAATCCCCCTTGGATGAAATCTTGAAGGACCTGGTGCCTGACACCAGTTTATGGAAGCCTTGTCCAACATAGAACCCTACTAGATCCCTTGTTGTGGTATACCTCCTAATGAATGTGTCCTCTCAACCACTTACGGATTCTTATAGATATCTTGTTCTATAGGAAAAGTGAATGGAGTAAAAATGTACTGGAGAGAAGGACAATGTTCTTATTCTAAGAATCTCTCCCTAGACTCCTCTTCTAGAAAGACATCCGAAGCAAAGTGAAAGGGATCCATTATCTTGATCATTGACTCCCATACCGATATACTCCACAGCTAGAAGGGATATTTAATCATGTTGATTCTTAACCATCATGGTCAAATAAATTAATTCATCCGGGAACACCCTCTCTAAATTGACCCATGAAACATCAACCTCCTTTCTCTATCCTAGGTAAAAAATCCTCCACTGACACACAACTCCCCTCATCTGACAAACCGAATATCAAAGCCAGTACTCCCTTGGGGACCAGATCAGGTAGAAGATGATATCTAATTCCACAAGCCAGCTCTCAGTCTCCATGTTTGGGACACTACCCTCATACATTACCAATGTATTCAAATTGAAAGCACATAACATTCCCTCCAACTAGATGACATCTTCCTCTAAATCATCCCTTCACTGATCATCTAGATGGGACTGCTAAGCCTCCACTTCTTTAGGCACTTGTGGATGAAGATCAGGTACCATAGTAAAAATATAAACAAGGAACTCCAAATAATGAGTAGCATTTAATTGTTTTATAATTTATTTTATCTTTTAATTTTTAAATTTCACCAAAATGCCAAATTCAAAGAAAAACATGTTTCATAATTACCCGTGTACCTATATTATGGTCTCTAACCTATAAACCGTGTAGCCACACTGGGTCATTCTGTAAGGTCAGAGTCTTGGAATTGGATCACAGGGGGAAATAAAATCTTATTTCCTAGTCGGTTCTCCCTGGCCTATGTCATGAACCAAGGTAACATAAAACCTTTTCCCTAACAACCCCTAAAATACTCACTATTTCTAACTCCAAACACCAAAAAATCACTTAACCATCACATCTGATACCATTCTCTCCCAATCTAATACCCCCAAAGAAGCCCCTCATGAGCTGGAAATACAGAAAGAGAGGTAATGAACCCTTGAGCACCCCCTACATTAGGTCCTAGGTTGGAGACTATCTCCAAGGGTATAAAAATATCACAAAAGGTAGGAATTACCCTTTTTATAGTAACCATGATCAGGAGATAAGATGTATCAACCGTAAACAACTCCATGATAGAAATATATAGGAAAAGGGAAAATCCAAACCATCCCACATGAATGTTCAAAATGAACACTGATATAAATATAAAAGTTTCCAAGGTAAGTACCAAAATTAAAACTAAGCAGTAACACAACAACTGTTGCGATTAGAGAGAGTATGGTTTGAAAAGGTCCATGACATCCACTCAGAAATTTGAAAATAGTATTATATACATAGGGTGAGAAAACAAGTACATTCAGCAGTGGAAACCAAAGTATCTCATGAACAGGTGCCGAAGCATACTAATTCCCCCTGAGAAACATTAGAATCCAAAAGAACCTAACAAGTTATACTAGCCACTCCAACCACAACAACGGCACACTCGGTAAATAAATAAAGTCATGTAAATAATATTTTAATCACATCAAGGATATGGTACCTCATACCACTTTCCAACTGATTATATGATCTCATACCCTAACAAAAAATATCATAGTGCTCCCACCTTTTCTGAAAGAACCACATCACAACCCAACCAGACAAACATGCGCCACACACCGCATCACATCCCGCCCACACACACCTAGGTCACAAACCATACCACATCCTGAAAAAACCATGGAACAACAACACATCTCAACATGGAGACACATGAGAAGCACAAATCACACACAGAAACATGGGCCCCACAATTGAAAAACAGCCTTAAGAATCTTTGGAAATAACCACTTGGAAGAAGGAGCAGTGAAGAGTGGGTGGAAATCCCTACATCCTCTCACCGAGATTTTTGGGAATGACACCCTCCCCAAAACAATGGGGGGGGGGGGTTGGAACATAGTTCTCAACTAGTGTGGGTGCATATATAATCACTATAATGTACAAGTATATGTATATATTTTTTGGTACCAAAAACTTAGCCCAACCTATGGGTTCTCAAGAAAATAACAACCCCATAACACTACCACATTTGTTTCTTCCAATTGAGGCATGTATCCGGATGAATGATGATCAATTCCGATATTGATAATGAAAATCCACTAAATAGCTAGTAATTTTTATGATATTATGATTTTACCATATATTCGATCCCTATATAAAAAAATAACTACCACATCACACAAACAAATTCAAAACCAAGCCTACTGAATCTACCAATTAATATTTTTGTATTTTCCATTGAAACTATTAAGGGGTATGTGTGAACCCTAACAAAAAATCCCCAAGAAACAACCCATAAATTAAAATTACAGCATACAATATTCAAAATTCAATATAAAATTCACAATAGACAAGCCCTTTATCCAGGTACCATCATTACCAGCTTTCAACCACTTCCATTTTCATTCTTCAATGCAATTCCTCTAATCTAATGAAAAAACCTCAACTCACAACATCACCCACAAACATGTATCATCATAACCATACTCAGCATCCCCACTGCCTAACAACACCACATGCAGTATCATTATCATAGAACAACACTAATATCTACCCCTTCTGTCCAAATAATACTTATCCATTCTAAAATCATTAAATATCACAATCCAAGATTCCACTATAACCATGAACCATCCACATACACCTCCATGCTCTCAAAAGTAGCACCACACAACCCGTACAATGAACATGAAAAAAAATATTCACACACAACACACATCCACACCAAATAAAAAAAGTGTTTTCAGATTTAACACACCCATTCATTAATTCCACTTTGATAAATCAATATTTACCAAAAAACATGTTTTATCCTAGGAAATATGTTTATTTAACCAGGTATATAGGGTTAAACAATTTCATAATTCTAACAGTTCAATATGGGATCCATGAAAAGTGTAAATAATCACCAATTCCCAAGTAAAGACCCCCAATAAAAATGATTTTCAAAAGGAATACAATTCAAAACATGGATTAAAGATAATAGATAAAACAAATGATAATCATCATCAGCTTCCCTACCACTCAATTATAAGTAATGTAACAAAACTCGTTATAATAGAAATTAGGATTATATTTATAATAAATTTTATTATCTTCTGACTTAATTAAATGTGGGATTCAACCATAATCAAAAAGGGACATTAGCTTACCCACCCTGCATGTTACACAAATAAAGAAACACTATGGGATCCCTACCTCAAAGAACTAATGGTTAACAGCTCGTCCTTTCACCCAAATAGGGGGGTGTGAACATCATGAAAGACTCCAATGAATATATAATTGAAGGCCACAACATACCACATGACTCCACTAGGAACAGAGGATCTATGCACACAAAGAGAAAACCAAAATACATAAAGAAGAGAAGATATTTGCTTTGGATGTACCAGATCCTATATCAACAGAGGGAATCAATTTCAATGTACTTTATTGTTTGGTCCTGGCCAACAACCTGAGGCATGGATGTTTCAATGTATTTGTGGTGCTATGAAATTATGGATAAAATTAATAACCATTGAAAATAATCAATAAATTTTACGAAATGGTTTTAAACATGATTTATATCAATGAAAATGTAAGATGGGTGAAACTTGAAAAAAAGGGAAAAGCATGAAATTACTGACCATCGGTGAGTAACTAATGCGAGTCATCGACACGAGTCCCAGATGCCACTCACCAACGTTACTCTCCAATTAAACCAACCAACACAACTCATTGATGCTACTTACTATCACCACCTATCAACAATACTCACCGACACCACTCACCAAGACCACTCATTGACAACAAGTCACCAAAGTGACCCACCAACACAAACTACTGACAGCGAGTCAATGACGAGACCCACTGACGCGACTTACCGACAGTGAGACACCGACATGATTCCATGATAACACTCACTAACTCAATCTACCGACACCACATACTGACATGACTTACCAATGTAAAACTATATTTTTTTGAAAACTCTTCAAATGGGTCACTATGACTACCCCAAACACCTAAAACATGGAATTTTGACAATGGAATGGACCGATGGGTTTTGAGACATTACTCAACCATTCATGGATTTGAGTGGTGGGATGGAATCCTTATATTCTCCAAGGATGGGCCGATTTTATGGACCCCCCATGTGTGTAAAGGATTGTTTGGTGGATTATTATTTTCTCCAAACTTTTTTTTAAATTTTAAAGCGGAGGGATTGGGGTGGCACGAACAAGGCCTGAATCCATCCATTGGGGAGTTGATGTGTTCTTCATGACTAGACATCCAGATCGACACCATTTCAACTTAGAGTATGTAGTAATGACAACGATGACTTCAGGATCTTAAACGAACTCATGCATTAAAAAATAGATGAATAGAGAGGGTCATGTTATGACGACCATGCTTTTTAATACAAACATAAACATGATTTATTACATAAGGCTTCACTTGATACAACAAATAATATCGAGTGGTTTAGTGTCTTTGGCGCTTAGGATAATTACATAAAATTTTAAAACATTTAATACAACATCTTTATTGAAAACATCCTTTACATGACCACTACATTCCCTCGTACTTAGCATTGCTTGGGATAACCTGAGGACATGCATAAGAAAAGGGTGAGCTATAAAGCCCATTAAGGGAATACACAAGGAATAACATGAGGAGTACAATACATGTTAGAAATTAGGCATATCAATAGAGCACAAGAGAAATATGAACATAAAGGCATGATAAAGCATGATAATCATAACATGGAAATGTGGCAACTACACTTAACATGGAATTAGCATGAGCCAAGACTCATTGCACATGGAGCATGAGTAAATCCTCATTTCACCTAAATCACGAGTAAACCCTAATTGCACTTGAATTATTATGATTCAACACTAATTTCACATGACATATCTTGATACTATACATTACCCAATGCATTGAGCGCTATAAGGGCACACCCTTCTTGAACATTTCATTTCATGCATAAGTGTGCCACATGGATCATAAAACATGGATTCATAAAAAATAATCATTTATTACATGATAAAGGAATGAGGAATTAATATATGAAACTTTATAATTAATAAGTAAATGTGCAGAATGGTTAATAAACTTGATGGAGAAATGGGCATGGTATTCACTACACAATGACATTGGCTTAGAAAATCGGTGCGATTTCGGTAGCGTAACGTCGTGACATAAGAGTTCATAAAAAATGGTTGATGAGAGAGAAAGGGGTTCCTCATCATATTTACATGTAATTGAAATTAAGGAGTTCATATAGATACATTTCCCAACATGTTTAATGGAATTTAGATTCATGATACAAAAGTATTGCTTGAATGTAAAAGAGGAGAGAGTAGTTCCTTTCGGAATTTCGGCATAATAACGGGTGTTCATGGGAGGGATTTAATGAGAGAGAAAGGGGTATCACATCATTCAAACATAAATAGGGAAGTATAATGGAGGTGTGAAACCATACCCCAATATTCATAATTGAAATTAAAAGGGAAAAACAACTTAACAAAAATTGGACAAAAATGAGAAATGATAAAAAAAACCTTACTTGGAAGTGTGCTTCCAAAGGCTTGAGAGAGGCTTGAGAGTGGATTCTTGGGAGCTTTGGGAACCATGGGTGGATTATAGAGAGAGTAGGGAAGATGATGGACTAACTCCAAAGGCTTTGAGTGACGAGGAAGTGAGAGCTTGGGTGGGTTTATATAGGAAAGGTGAGGGAATTCTTTATTATTTATGTTTGGGACACCTTATATTAAATTAATCCAAACCACAAACCAACCCATGGTTTTTGCCCATGGTTTTTGGAAAACGGAAGAGGAAAAAAATATTTTATAAGGCCAAAGTCCTATCTTCTTAAAATATTAGGGTTGCTTATCTGAGGTGAATCACACTCCCATTGAAATTAATTTAAAAAGACAAGGTGTTTAATAAGTCTTGAGGGGTCCATTAATGCTTTGAAAAGTAAGTCAAAGAAACCCAAAATCACATTATTTTAAAGGTAAAACATGTATTGGCCGAAAATAAATGTTATAGTATTTTATTTCATAACTATTGGGTCATTATGATGTCATAAAACACAATATAAATTTAAACGGTATTTATTTTTTACCCAAATATTTGACTATCTCAGAAAATTATAAAAAACTCACGTTTGGATAACTTCAATGTCCTGATTCCTGAAATAACATTTATTTTATCTAAATAATTTGTTAAATATGTTAAATTTCACTTTTAAAATAAAAACCGACATTTATCAAAAATTCAGGGGTTTTGATAGAAATGGCTTTCAAACCTTAATAAAAATTACAATTGCATTCATAAAATTATAATATCATTTATATTTAATAAAAAATAATTTAATAATAATAATAATATTTTAATAAAATATTATTTAATTAAAAAATCCCTTCATTTAAGAAAATAGAATTCTTAACTAAATAATAACTAAAAACATTATTTGTACTTTAAAAACTATTTACAATGTATCAATAATGACAAGAAAGTATATTCATTATTATATAAAAAAATATAATGTACATGAACATAGTACTATTTATTTGTTACATAACCCCTTAAAATAGCCACATAAGACCTAACAGTAATGTGTGCAATGGTGACAGACTCTTGTGGTGGTTCGGATAACATTGCTCGAGTGGTAATGTCTATCCACTTCCACTTTTCCAGTAGATGGTCCCGTTCGAGCTTGACATGATGAAGCTCATCTTAGGATTGGTCAAGAGCGAAGCCCAAGGATGCCACCTCTTTTCCGAGCTCTAAAAAATGGGCTTTGTATGGAGCAATTCTACTGGATTAGGCCATCTCTTCTTTTTTCTGAGTAAATTGGATTTCTTAAAGCCCTATATTTATACTAATCATGTGATCACTGTTCAATATCTATATTAGGAATGGTCAAAATTCTTAACATATAACCAAATAAGTTGACTTTTTTTTTTATAAACATAAAGATACATTTAATTAGATCAAGAGGGATTTCCATTAATTAAACTTTGGGTCGTTACAATATTCCCCCCTTATGAAATTTTGCCTTCGAAATTATCCTTTTCCCACACTAAAACAGATATGGGTAACTCAGCTTCAACATTTCCTCCGATTCCCAAGTTTCTTCTTCAAACTTGTGGTTTCTCTACAAAACCTTAACGAGGGGAATTGTCTTATTTTGTAGAACTTTTTCTCTACGATTTATGATCTTCATTGGTTCCTCCTCATAAGAAAGATCATCTTCCAATTGTACCACCTCAGAAGAGAGTACATGTTAAGGGTCCGGTATGTACTTCATTAAGAGGGATACATGAAATACATCATGAACTTTGGCCATAGTAGGTGGAAATTCTAGTCGATAGGCCACAGCCCCGACACGATCAAGAATCTCGAAGGGGCCGATGTACCTTGGACTTAACATCCCTTTCTTTCCAAACCTCATGATGTTCATCCATGGAGATACGCATAGAAAAACCATGTCTCAATCATTAAACTCAAGGTCTTATTGATGGTTATCTGCAGAACTCTTCTGTCAACTCGGGGATGCCATGATATGATACTGAATGGTTTTCACCTTCTCCACCATTTCCTCGACCATTTCCGATCTAAGAAGCTTACATTCACCGACCTCATCCCAACACGCCAGTGTTCTGCAACTTCTCCCATACAGGGCTTCATATGGTGCCATTTGGATGCTTGAGTGGAAACTTTTATTCTAACAGAACTCAACTAGAGGAAGATGTTGATCCCATCCTCCTTTAAAGTCCATTGAGCATGCTCCCAACATGTCCTCAAGTGTTTAGATATTCCGCTTGTATTTTCCATCAGTTTGAGGATGATAGGCCGTACTGAAGTCCAGTTCAGTCTTCAGAGCATGTTGAAGACTCTTCCAAAACATAGAGGTGAATCTTGGATCTCGGTCAGACACAATAGATAGTGGCACTCCATACAGCCTTACAACATCCCGGATATATATCCATGCATGTTGATCCAATGAGAAATCCTCCCTAATAGCAATGAAGTGTGCAATATTTTTAATACGATCCACAACAACCTAGATTTCATTGTTTCCTTTGGATGTCCTTGGAATTCTAGTGACAATGTCCATGGTTATGTTCTCCCATTCCCATTCTGGTATGGGTAATGGTCGCATCATCCACTTAGACTTCTGCCTCTCTTCCTTCACTAGCTGGCACACTAGGAACTTTGATGTATATTTAGTGATCTCCTTTTTAATATTATCCCACCAAAAGTTTTCTTGGAGATATCGATACATCTTTGTGCTCCCTAGGTAAATAGAGAAATTCAAACTATGTGCATCATCCAAAAGTTACTTCTTCAGCTCCGTACTTGATGTAACACATAGTCTTTTCCCAAACCGCACAATTCCTTCTTAATTAACATTAAACTCCGAAGATTTCCCCTTTTGATAGCTTCCACTTTTTCTGGAATTCCCACATCATCCTTTTGATCATCCCTTAACCTTTACAAAAGAGACGGTTGAGAAATAATTTGTGAAAATGATTGATGATGTTCCCTTCTATATGATTCCCATGTCCATATTCATCAAGTATAAGAATATTGGATCCTTCTCAATTCTCATCATTGATAGAATCCCTTGGTCCTTTATACTTAGGGAATCTTCCACCTTGTTCGTTTTCCCATGGTGGTAATGGATTGAACAGTCATAATCCTTAGTGAGCTCTATCCATCTTCTCTGGTGCATATTAAGCTCTTTTTGTGTGAATATATATTTAATACTCTTTTAGACAGTGTATATTGCACATTTCACTCCATAGAGATAATGCCGCCAGATTTTCAAGGCATGGATCACAGCGGCCAACTCTAGATCATGCGTTGGATAGTTTCACTCATTGATTTTCAACTGCCTTGAGGTAAAGGATATCACTTTATCATTCTGCATCAGCATACAGCCTAAGCCCTTCTTCGAAGCATCACTGAATACCATAAAAAGTTTCCCACTTGTGGGTAAAGTGAGCACGAGCACAGTGATACACCTCCTTTTCAACTCCTTGAAGCTTTCATTACATTCATCACTCCAAGAAAACATTACTCCATTTTGAGTTAGCTTGGTAAGAGGGTAGGACAATCATGAGAAATTTCTCACAAATCGTCGATAATATTCAGCTAACTCCAAGAAGATACGGATATCTGTTACCGATGTTAGCCTCGGCCATCCCTCAATTGCATCTGTATTAGATGGATCCACAGATATCCCATTGCTTGTGATGATATGGCCCAAGAATGAGACCTCCTTCAACCAGAACTCACACTTGTTGTACTTTTCATATAACTTCTCCTTGCACAACGTCTCTAGTATAGTTCTTAAATACTCCTCATGATCCTCCTTGGTTTTGGATTATATTAGAATATCATCTATAAATACTACCAAAAATTTATCGAGGTAATCTCTAAGGACTCTATTCATTATGTCCATGAAAATTTCTGGAGCATTAGTGAGTCCGAAAGGCATTACTATGACTTCATATTGCCCATATCTTTTGCGCAAAGCTGTCTTGGGGATATCTTCCTTCTTCTCCCTTACTTGATAATATCCCGACCGGAATTCCACCTTGGAGAAGTATTGTGCTCCATGCAACTGATCGAATAAGTCATCAATTCTTGGGAGAGGATACTTGTTCTTTATCATGATTTTGTTATGTTCACGATAATCGATGCAAAGCAGCATTGACCCATCATTCTTCTTGTTGAAGAGGAGATGTGGACCACATGGTGAAGCACATGGGTGTATAAACCCTTTATCTAGATTCTCCTGTAGTTGTTTCTTGAGCTCTTCAAGCTCTACTACAACCATTATATATGGACTCTTGGATATTGGTAAAGCTTCGAGTATAAGTTCAATTGAGAATTCATCATCTCTTCTAGGAGGAAGGCCATGTAGTTCCTTGGAAAACACTTCAGAGAATTCCCTCATAATATGCATTTCTTGAAGGATTGTTTCTTCCTTGGACTCAATCATCTGAGCCAGATACACATGCTCATAAGGCAGTGATATCCATGCTTGAGATGATAGAGATAAAGGAGATTCATCTTCATCCTTATTGTTGTAAAGAATCGGGGGTCGATTCTCCATATGGAGTGTGATTTCCCTCTCCGGAAAATTTATGTTGGCTCTGTATATGGAAAGCAAATCCATGCAAAGAATTTCATCAAATTCCACCAGAGGGAGTATGACGATGTTCGCCGAGAAATTCAATTCACATATTATAAGAGGGGAGGACTTATATTAATGGGATGCAATGATTTCCTAATTTTCCGTACTCACCGACATCTTTACTTCCATCATTTGTGGTGGTGCTGGGATTGTTCTTCTAAACATTCTAGATATAAAAGAATGTGTAAAACCTGAATCAAAAATTATGTTCTCTATTATTTAATGAATAACTAGCATACCTATCACCACTTCGTTGTCGGGGATCATTTCGGCGGAAGTGATGGAAAAATCTCTTCCTTGCTAACATGGAGGTTGTTGGTTGCCTCCGAAAAACCTTGGATTAGGGCACTGATTTGAAAAATGATCTAGTTCTTTGAATTTGTAGCATTGAACAATGGGTTGAGGTTATAACGGAGAGTTCCTCTCCTCTGTCGCAGCCACGGGTCTTTCTTTCCGATAGTTAACAGCTAGGTGCCCTTCTCTTCCACACCTAAAGCATTCCTCATCCCCTTAAGGTAATTTCCAGGGTGCTTCTTTCTGCACTTTTGGCAAGTGGGGTGATGGATCTTCTTAGAGCCATTGGATTTATCCATCGGACCACCAGCATTGAAGTCCACCTTGTGCTTCTTATCCCCATGATACCCCTGCGATTCTCCAATATCCATTTCAACATCAAGGTCACATCAGACAATTTCCTTATAGCTGTCGAAGTCATGGATTTCTATTGCTTTCCGTAGGATAGGATTCAACCCACCAAATAAGTGATCAAATTTTCATTATGAGGTAACGACAAAGCCAGAAGCGTATCGTGCAAGACTTGTGCTGTTTTCCTCGTATTCTCTAATAGGTTCTTCATCTTGTTTGCTGAGGTAAAGGAAGTCCCTTTACATCATAAGCCGGAGGGTGCGCAGAAAATATTTATCAAAAAACATCTTTCCGAAATCCTTCCATTCCAACGCCTCGTTCTCCTCCTCTGGCTTCGTACTTTTGATCAATGTCCACCATTGATCAGCTTCACCCTCCATATGATAAGACGCCAGGAGAACCTTCTCTTGTTCAGAACATTGAACGATGGAGTTGATCTTTTCAATGGAGTTGATCCATTGTTCAGTGATCGTGGGATCAGATGATCCACTAAAAGTAGGAGGCCTTTGTCTCATGAAGCTCTCTATAGTGACTTATTCTTTCTTAGGGGGGGGGGGGTGTACATTCCTCTTGACCTGTGTTTCTATTCAAAACTTGAGTTAGAAAAGAGATAAGCATGACAAAGTTTGCGATTCCCACTCCCATTGGATTGGCCATCACATTAGTACAGTCATCACACTGATCTTCCCAACGGTTGTTAGCCTGAGTCCTCCTATTACCGGCCATTGGCTGGAATAAAAGGATAGTTAGGGGTAACACATAAAGGGAAATCGAAAGACAAAAGTTGATGACTTATAAATAAACTGTTATTTCCTTAACTCATGAGTCTATAGGCTTTAATCTAGGCTTTTCATGATCTACCTTCTAACATGTATTCTTAGGGGAATTGTTTTTTAATTCCCTTAATAAGGGATCATAATAAGATTGTGAATTTATCAAAACATATCCCCCAGGAGTGTCATAACCATGAGTGTAGCAAGGCCCGTTGTCGTGCACCTATTCCCATTCGAGTCTAGCTTAAAGCGGTGTTTTTGGGTTTTACCCCTAGGATACATCTGTGCCAGAGCCACCTCTACCTACTCGTATCCAGACAGGGATATATTTGTTTGATAAACCACTTACTCAGAACTTACCAAAACATAGGGATGTTTTTATTATACTTAGTCTTGTCTCTAAGGCTTTCCTAGGGTTTTCTAATCCTAATCCCAAAAATAACTATACCTATCCTCTAGTACCAACTATGACAACCCTGTTTTTTAATACAAACATAAACATGATTTATTACATAAGACATCACTTGATTCAATAAATAAGATCACGGGGTTTAGTGTCTTTGGGTATTATGATCATTACATAAAAACATAAAACATGAAATACAACATCTTGATTGAAAACATCCATTACATTACCACTACATTCCCTCGTACTTATCATTTCATGGGATAACCTCAGGACATGCATAAGAAAAGGGTGAGCTATAAATCCCAGAAAGGGAATACACATGGAATAACATGACGAGTAAAATACATGTTAGACATTAGGAATATCAATAGAGCACAAGAGAAACATGAACATAAAGGCATGATAAAGCATGATAATCATAAAATGGAAATGTGGCAACAACACATAACATGGAATTTGCATGAGCCAAGACTCATTGCACATGGAGCATGAGTAAATCCTCATTTCACATAAAGCACGAGTAAACCCTAATTTCACTTGAATTAGCATGATTCATCACTCATTGCACATGAAGTATCATGATAATATACTTTACCCAATGCATTGGAGTGCTATAAGGGCACACCATTCTTAAACATTTCATTTTATGCATGAGTGTGCAAAATGGATCATAAACCATGAATTCAAAAAACATAATCATTTATTCCACGATAAAGGAATGTGGAATTCATACATGAAACTTTATAATCAATAAGTAAATGTGCATAAAGGTTAATATCCTTGATAGAGAAATGGGCATGGTATTCACTACACAATGACATTGGCTTAGAAAATCGGTGCGATTTCGGCAGCGTAACGACGTGACATAAGAATTCATAAAAAATGGTTGATGAGAAAAAAAGGGGTTACTCATCATATTTACATGTAATATACAGTAAGGAGGGAATATAGATACATTTCCCAGAAATTTAAATGGAATTTATATTCATGATACAAAAGTATTTCTTGAATGTAAAAGAGGAGAGAGAAGTTCCTTTCTGAATTTGGACATAGAAACGGGTGTACATGGGAGGCATTTAATTAGAGATAAGGGGTCTCCCATAATTAAAATATTAATATGGCAGTATGATGGAGGATCTAAACCATACCCCAACATTCATAATTGAAATTAAAGGGGAAAAACTTTAAGAAAATTGGACAAAATGAGAAAGGAAGAAAAAACCCTTACTTGGAAGTGTGCTTCCAAAGGCTTGAGAGAGGCTTGAGAGAGGCTTCTTGGGAGCCTGGGTAACCTTGGGAGGATTCTAGAGAGAGTAGGGAAGAGGTTGGGTGAACTCCAGAGGCTTTGAGTGAGGAGGAAGTCAGAGATTGGGTGGGTTTATATAGGGAAGATGAGAGAATTCTTTATTATTTAGGCTTGGGACACCTTATATTCAATTAATCCAAACCACAAACCATGCCATGGTTTCTTCCCATGGTTTATGGAAAAGGGAAGAGGAAAAAAATATATGATAAGGCCAAAGACCGAACTTCTTAAAATATTAGGGTTGCTTATGTGGAGATGAGTCACACTCCCATGGAAATTAATTTAAAAAGACAACGTGTTTAATAAGTCTTGAAGGCTCCATTAATGATTTGAAAAGTAATTTAAACAAACCCAAAATCACATTATTTTAATGTTAAAACATATATTTGGAGAACATAAATATTATATTATTATATTACATCACTATTTGTTCATTATGATGTCATAAATCACATTATATATTTAAATGGTATTTAATTTTAACCCAAAAATTTGACTCTCTCAAAAAACTATGAAAAATTTACCATTGGATAATTTCGACATTTTGGTTCCAGAAATAATATTTATTTTATCTAAATAATTTTCTAAATATGTTAATTTTCACTTTTAAAATAAAAACCGACATTTATCGAAAATTCACGGGTTTTGACAGAAATGGCTTTCAAACCTTTATAAAAATTACAATTGCATTCATAAAATTATAAGATCATTTATATTTAATAATAATTAATTTAATAATAATAATAATAATTTATTAAAATATTATTTAATTCAAAAATCCTTAATTTAATAAAATATAATTATTATTTAAATAATAACTAAAAACATTATTTTTTACTTTAAAAACTATTTACAATGTATCAATAATGACAAGAAAGTATATTCATTTTTATATACAAAAAAAATAATGTACATGAACATAGTACTATTTATTTGTTACATAACCCCTTAAAACAGTGACATAAGACCTAAGGGTATGGTGTGCGATGGTGACAGACTCTTGGGTTGGTTCAGATAACATTGTTCGACTGGTAATCTCTATCAACTTCCACTTTTCCCGTAAACGGTACCATTAGAGCTTGACATGATGAATCTCGGCTTGGGATTTTCCAAGAGCGAAGCCCAAGGATTCCACCTATTTTCCGAGATCTAAAAAATGGGCTTTGTATGGAGCAATTCTACTGGATGAGGCCATCGCTTCTTTTGTCTGAGTAAATAGGATTTTTTAAAGCCCTATATTTATACTAATCATGTGATCACTGTTCAACGGCTATATTAGAAATGGTAAAAATTAATAACATAAAACCAATGAATTTTACATTTTATATAACCATAAAGAGATATTTAATTATATCAACAGGTATTTCCATTAATGAAACTTTGGGTCATTACACAAGTGGAACACGACAGTGGGCACATGTGGGAGGCGGCACAACATGGTGGAGGACTAGTATCATTGAAATAGCTCTGGGTGGTGGAATAGGGCAGCCCACAATGTCTAGCAGTGGAATGAGCGGACACAAAAAGACGCACAAGGTCACATGACTTGAGGTATGTGGTCCAGTAATATTGTGGTGGGCATTGCGTCACAGGTGAAGCAAGCCACCCACTCATGATTAGATGGGCATGAGAAGGCATGCCAGACCTATGGCCATATGGGCCATGTTGGAATCTGGGTGGGGATAGACATGGGTCAGGTTGAGGGAACCGGGTCGGGTTGGTGTACCTCAAGTCCGAACGCATTGATCGTAATAGGCCGGACTTGGCCCAAACCCCACAGAAAACATTTTTAGTAAAATAGTCACAACATCCAAAAAGTAAATCTTCTTGAGGATTCATTTTCAGAATTAGAATCCTCGTAATGAGATAGTCCTTTTGAAATACTCGATGTGAGTTTTCTTGGATGTTTGGATACCGACGATGGCTTGAGGAGTATATTCTACTGAAATCATGCACGCTGCGAGCATGTATCATGTGATGGTGTGTGATGAGAAAGAAGTGACGAGCAGACTACAATGGCTCGGTAGACCTCTAGGATGAGTGGAAATGATATTAGAAGGCCACTTAGTCCCATCATACCATAGGGATTGGCGAACCTTAGTGGCCCAACAGACCTTAGTGACAAGCGGACCTTAGTGACCTAGTAGGCCATAGTGACTCATCAGGGATAAGTCCCTCAGTAGTACAAGATGCTCCACATTATGAATAATAGTCTTGCTTTTTATACAGTATGTAAAACATGAGTTAGATGTCCACTACTTCATGCCTACATTTATTTATATTCTTTTATTTGTGATTTTTTGTCTCTACTGAGTATTTTGTTAGTCACCCCTACACGATATCTCCCTACAAGTATCATGTATTGTGAAGACGAATGATAGTTTGACAGAGTCCTTGGATGTCCAAGATTTTGTGGGTCCTAGTGAGTAAACTCTTGTGAGGTGCTCTCCTCTAGTTTCAAGAATCTACTCTTCACAAACTCATCAGTTAGGGTTTTCTGTGGATGGGTTTATAGAGACTTTTTTAACCTCTTGTTTACAGATTTTCATTTTTGAGTTTGTTTTCAATCCCATTTACATATAGATTTTTTCTGTTTTATCATAGTGGTTGTCTTAGTAGCATGCAAGATTTCCCCATTATTTCATTGTGGGTTGGGTTTGTGAGTGTCCATCTGTACAAGTACTCATAAAATTCCACCCACTAATAGGATAATGCCTTTGGTTCTAGTTACCACCCCTTGGCCTTCAGGAGGTGGGCTTGGGGTAGTCCCACCATGGGCCCTGAGGGATGGATCCCAAAAAATTGGAATCAAATGGGGTCAATAATACCTTATGTACTGAGTAAATATGGATTTGTTTTGGGGAAACAATGCTAAATGATTCGAGTTTGAGTTTTAGGATCGGGGAGTCCAATGATGGAATGTCAGATAATGTATCCATAATCAAGGACCTTGAATCCTACTTTCTTACTTGGTACATGAAAACACTAGTTTCATGCATCATATATGAATTTAGTGTTTTATCATGTCCTTATTGAGTCAGAATTAAAACACAAGGTATAATATTTTCGCTATAGTTCATCTTGATCCGTTTCTAGATGCCACCATCCAAACAGCTAGCCAGGATTCTGGTGTGTGACCACATGGACTATACACCTATAGATGAGGCATCAGTATAAGGAACAGTACAAGAGATGGCCCCAAATGGTGGTTCACCATAATTTCAGCCACCCGTTGATCAATTATTGCTACTAGCACTACCAGTAGAGGATGCACACAGGCTCAGTGCCTTACACGGGGTCCATAGGTGGATCCAACCATTTTCAAGAGTGATATTAACCCCCAGGTGGTCAAGGATTGGCTAGATGTAGTTACGCGAGAGTTATATATGGTGAGTAAACCCCTTGAATAGATGTAAATATTATCCATGATACTTCTTTAGGGATCGTTGGGGAGTTGATGGAGCATGAAGATCCAGACTCATGATGTGGTGACCATAACCTCGATAGATATTGAGCACTTCTCTAGGGTTGAGTTGTGTCAGGAAAAAATGAGCTCAGTATGCATAAAAGATCAATTGAACCTACAATATAGTAGTGTCACAATAACATAGTAGTCAGCGAGATGCACTTATCAATATTTTTACAACATCGATATAGTGCGAGACCCATTCTTCAGAGATCAGGATTTTTAGAAGCAACTATGCCAGGAGATCATGGAATCCAGGGAATCACTTAGAATCCATACTCAGTATGAGGTTTTAGAGAGATCTCTACTCATAGAGATCTTCCTAACATAGTAGGCACCATCAACCGGTGCTACCAGTAGTCCCCAGGTGGCCAAGTCTTCAGCCGTGGTTAGTAGGCATTAGAAATGAGGACACAAGATGGTCACGAATTTTAGGTTAATGCCTTAGGATGTAGGATTATTTTTACAAGGTTCCTCAGACTAAGAGAGTCATTAGATGATCATGGTGTGATACTCTTGTGGCTAGAAGGGAGACATGGCTTGTGATTGCCATAACCACAATTCAGATGACTGAGAGACAATTTCGATACCATAGAGATAGAGGTAGAGGTTTGAGCTGTGTGGTCCGCAGGGGAGGCATATGTTGTAGGTGGAAGGTAAGGTAGAAGGTAGTTGGCGGAGGATCGAGGTGCTTCCACCATCACCCCCAGGTGGTCCACCATGTTCTCCGGGAGCTGATAGATAGAGGTGAGTCCAAATTTAGGTGATGGAGTCCTATTACCATGACAACCCATTAATGATTAGATGTCTGATCTGTATCTTCTTCACCATTTCTATAGCTCTTATAGATATATTTTCTAGTCATACATTCCTATCCACGAACCTCATTTGGATCTCAGAGACTCCATTGGAGTTGTTGGATCGATCATTATGGTTAGAGAATCTTATGAGATGATATTCAATGATTTCTGACTACTTGGAGGTGGGATCTTCGTATGGGATCTCCTAGTAGCGGTGTCAAGGCCTTATGATGTCATCTTGGGTATTATCTGGTTTCCACAGTTCATGATCGTATCGACTGAATTAGGTTCCATGTGTGGTGTGTCTATAGATATTGGACCAGGTTTACATTCAACAGTGAGAAGGGAACACTTGCAGCACATGATAAACATCTTGGAAAAGGGTGGATCTGACCACTCATCAGTTAGCAGACATAACCCTTAGTGTGGTGAACGACATGAGTCGTCACTTTAAATTAGTGGTGGGTGATTATAGATAATTCATTCCTAAGGATGTTTTGAGATTAAACCCTCATATAAAGGTGAACATATGAAATTATTGATTCCTTTCTATGGAACTAATATAAATACCATCATATCATATGGCTCATGTAGAGCATCGTGAGTTAAGGGTGTAAATGGATGATCTTCTGAGGAAGGTCTTCATGAGTCCAAGTGTTTCACCAAGGAAAACCAAAATACTGTTAACCATGAGGAAGTTTGAATGTTTTATGTTTTACATTGGCTTATAGAACCCAAATCATGTGACATTGAGAATCATGTATCCACATCCAAGGATTGATAACCTCTTCTATTAGCTAAAGGGAGCAAGATCGTTCTCAATGTTAGACCTCTGATCAGGCTATCATCAGCATTGTGTATGGGATGACGATATACTGAAGATAGCATTCAATAGTTTCTATTTATGCTATGAGTTCTCATATATTCCTTTTGTCATGACCAATTCCCCAAAAATATTCGTGGGATTCATTAACATGATCTTCCATCCTTACCTTGATTGATTCCTTAGGGTATTCATTGTTGAAATCCTACTGTACTCAGCATCTGAGGAGGAGCACGCGACACACCCATGGATAGTCTTTGATACACACTAAGAGAAACATCTTTATGGGAATTCCTTGATTTTGTAGTTCTAGATTTAGGAGTTCCACATTCTTAAGAGATGTCATTTCAGAGGCCGGGGTTGGAGTGGATCTGACAAAGATAAAGGTGGTTCTTTCTTGGGATCCAATTTGGAGTGTGATTGAGGGGATGAGTTTCATGGGTTGGATAGATACTATTAGAGGTTAATTCATAAAACTTCCACGGTCAAAACAACCTTATCTTCTTTGGAATGGAAGGTACAATCATTCCTATGGATGGATAAGTTCTGGTAGAGGTTTTAGGAGGTGAGGAAGAGACTTGTGAGTGCCCCAACCTTAAGACTACCAAAAGACGGAATTAGGTATGTTGTATTCTATGACACATCAGGGACTAGAAATGGTTATGTACTGATGAAAGAGTTGGTTGTTATCACCTATGATTCATTGTAGTAGAGGCGTCACAAGAGAAATTACATGACCCATGACATGGAGCTAGTAGTAGTGTTATTTACATTGAATATGTGGTGGAAGTACATTATGGGAGAGTGGTTTACTGGATACTGTGAATGAAAGAGTCTCAGGTATATCTTTTACTAGATGGAACTAAAAATAAGGCAGTGGAAGTGGCTAGAGATCCTCTTAGATAATGAATATGAGATTGTATTTAATAATGTGATGGGAAACATGGTTGAAGATACACTCAGTGGGATGTCCAGTTTGATGTTGCTGAGTGAATGGTCAGTGCTATTATTCATGATGAAAAAATAATTCATATATGGTGATGGAGAATATTATCTTAGTTGATGGTTGTCACCCTTTTACTCTTATAGTGAGTTATGGAGGCACACTATTTGGATGTTTACTGTGAGGCCTGATGTGCTCAATTATACTTAGGATAAGATTCTAATGGATATTAGGTAGGTGGATAGAATGTAGTCCTTCTCAGATGGAACTCCATTATACTAGTGTAATCACATTAGGAGGTTATGTGGGAGTTCTACACCCCCCTTAGAGGTGCATCCAAGATTGAAAAAGATGTACCAGGATCTATGATGTTAGTAATAGTGGTGGAGGATAGTGAAGGAAGCGTTATAGATTTTTTCATGGTACCTCACTGATAAACAAGTGAATGTAGAAAATTAGGATTCTGCAGGCTTGACTTCTCCACTTGAGATACCATATTGGATGTGGGATAGTATCTTGATGTACTTTGAGATGGGTTTACCCAACACATCTAGGAGAATAATACTATATGTGTAATTCATGACAGAAAAACTATTTCAGACCACTCCCTACCCATCATGGGATAATGTTAAGTAGAAATAATGAGACCCCTCTATGTGTATAAAATATTATGACCCACATAGTCCATTCAACGATATTATATGATTGATACACATTCTTTACATCCCCATTGTGGAAGGGATTATTGGAGGTGTTTGGGACTCATCAACGCTTGGGCACATCTTTCCACCCGCAGACTTATCTTTGGATAGAGAGGTCTATCCACGTTTTAGAGAACATGATTCATACTTTCATCTTGGACATTAGTCACATTTTCAAGGATCATCTACCTCCAGTGGAGTTCACGTACAAAAACTAATACAACTCCACCATTGGTATTGCACCATTTGAGGTATTGTATAGGAAACCATGCATATCATTGTTATGCTTGACAGAACTCCGAGATTTGGCACTCATGTGCCCAAAGTGGGTAAGAGATACCACTGAGAAGGTGCATGTCATTATACAACAGATGAGGACTAAATAGAGCTGGGAGAAATCATATATTGATATGAGACAATGGCCTTTCGAGTTTGAGCTGGGTGACCATGTCTTTCTTATGGTCTCACGTCGATGAGGTTTATGGAGATTTGGTCAGGGCGGCATTTGTCTCTATAATTCAGTGGCTCATTTCGAGTTCTGAGCATAGTCGATTATGTAGGGTACTACATAGCAAATCCACCACAAATTCTCCTAGTACATAATGTCTTTGACGTATTACAACTGAGGATGTATGTACATGATCCATCAAACTTCATCGATTGGGGAGAGTTGGAAATTGATTATGGGGTAATGTTTGCATAGATACTAATAAATATTGAGGATTGACAGGAGCATGTATTTTGTGGATTGTCGATTCCTCTGGCTCTCTTTTGGTGGGAGCACGTGGAATTTTGGGAGAGCACTTGGGAGAGGAAGGCTCAGATCCGTGCTCAATACCCCCATTTGTTTTTTAGCCACTGTTTTCTCTTATGAGGATGTAGAGTGTTATGGTGTGGAGAATTTATTGTCCTATAAATTACATATATTTTTTCTAATAAATTTATATTGGATTATTTAGAGACCAGGCACTCAGAAGACACTTGTTTCTGGGACCCAGTGAGCCCAGAATAAGTGTTTTAAATTTTATAATTTTATTTAAAATAGAGTTTGTACAAAGTTTTGGAAACATTAAAACAATTTAATAGATTAGAAATTTGAGGGAACTGCTGCATTCAGAATGCCAACTATTTCTAAGGAAATACTTAACATCAACCGAAATAGGTGAAGTGAAAATTTTATTTTTATTCATTTTATGAAATATATAATAAAAATTTCATAAGGAAAAATAAAATAAATTTTTCATTTTTTTATTCGAATATTAAATTTCCTTCCAACAAAACGATGTTACAACCAGATAAGATAAGAAAAATTGTTTCATGAATGAAGCATTATAACGATGCTGTGACTCATCATAATAGAAACATTGAAAAATGATTTCTCCATTTAATGGGTTTACCTAATATGGGATCATTGAAATAATCCATTATTTTTCTAAAACCTTGTGAATTTTTTGTTGGTGAGTGACGATCAGCAAACCAGCACAAATGGTAGATTGAGGAATGAAAAATGATAGTGGTGCGATCTTCTCCAATGAATGATCTAACCTCAAGGTAGGGGATTGATTCTATGTGAATTTTCCATATTCCTAATTAATAATTTTGAGTGATGAACATTGGTCAACCCATGAACAGGTGAAATGAAGATTGATCACTTATACAGGAGGGTTTCTTATCTTTGGGTATGAATCAGTGTTATCCATGTTAGATTTTTAAATCTCCCCCCAATTTTTTTTAAAATTCTTACGTGTAAGGATCAGTTTGTCATGAACAAGGCATGGATCTCATCATTGGGGGTATTATTTTTTTCTTCATGATCTAATCTACAAATAGATGATGAGAAAACTTAGGGTACAAAGCAGTGATGATGATAACACGAGGATCTCGATGGCACTCAGGGATCGGTAAACGGACCACCAGAGTAGGTTAGGAGGCCCACAAAATGAACCATCAACATATTGGATCCACATAGTGGTGGACATGGCCCTTGACAATGGATTTGGGTAGTGGATCAGGGCATCTAGAAACGGCCGGTTCCAGCACAAGAGGATACGTTGAGCAGCACAACATCACACGGCGGTGGACCCCGTGTTGACCCACGTGGTGGGGGGAGATGTGGTGGGCAACGTGTATCATATGGAGAATGCATAATGCTCTTGGTAGGCTACTATAAAAAATGCAGGACACCCTGGGAATCATAAAGGGATGGCCTCACATTCCATCTTATCTGGGTTGGGCCCAGATGGCTTGGTCGGACCTAGATCGGGTTTGATTTTCGTTTGGATGGACCTTAGTCGGTTCATAGAATACTGGTTAGGTCGGTGGAACCTGGGATTAGTCGGTGGACCCCGAGTTAGTACGGTGGACCCTAGGTAGGGTCAGGTCGGTCAGACATGGGCGAACCAAACATAGACCCAACCGAGACCATTTTCATGAGAACATTAATTACTTCCAAACCATACATCTGATTAACATGTCGTTTATAGTGTTAGGACCCACGCGACATGAGAATTTTTTTTGACACACTCGAGGTGAGGTTTCATAGAATATGCGATACAAATGATGGCTTGATGATTATATTCTCTATGAATCAATGTCTCTCCAGGAGGGAATCCTATGGGGGGCTATGAAAAGAAAGAATTGAGGAGCAAAGTTTAGTGGCCCATCAGACCTTAGTGATTAGAAGAACATAGTGGCCCAGCAGAAAATAGGGATGAGTTGACCTCAGTGGCCCAGAAGATGATCATACCCTAGTATCCCAGCAGATGAGTGGAACTCATTGGCCCAATAGATCTCAGTTACGGGCATACCTTAGTGGCCCCGTAGACAAGAATACCTCAGAGTACCAACATATGATTGGACCTTTGTGGAGGACCAGACAATAGTGAAAGGATACCATAGTTTTCCAACATAACTTAGTAAAGAGTGGACCGTAGTGGCCATTAAAGAAATAGGGACTCATTAGAGAGGATTGGTACAAGATGTTTAACATTAAGACTAATAGTCTTTGATTCTATACCATAGGTTATACCTATATGAGTTGTGCACTACATCATTTTTAATTTTATTAGTGATGTTTTCATTCTGGTTTTGGGTCCCTACTATGTATTGTGTCACTCACCACTTCACAGGATCCACCCACACATATTGTGTCTTGTGATGATGACTGCCATTTTGATAAAGTCCTTGGTGGTCCAGGACTAGGTGGTGCCCAATGATGACAGATAGGTGAGGTGTACTTCTAAATCTTTATGCAGTTACTTTTCACCTACATTTTCGGTAGGATTTTCTACAGATGGGTTTCAATAGACATTTTTACCCTATTATTTAAATCTTGACTTTTGATGGGTTGATATTATTTCCCCCTTTACTTTCAACTTTGTGTTATTAACACCTAATGGCTCTCTTAGTTGCATGCATGTTTTCCCATTTTAAGCATTGTGGGTAGTGGTTTTGAGTATTCATGTGTACTAGTACTTGTAAAATTCATCCCACTTTGAGGATATTTCCTGCAGGGCTAGTTAGTAGCCCCCGACCATTGGGAGGTTGGCTTGGGGTAGTCATGGAATGGGCCCTGGGTGATTGGTCATGGAAACACGTTTCTTGAGAAAATCTATTTTCATTCATTTATTCAGATTGGAGCATAACCCTACTCATTCTGCCTCAATTGTTTTTTCATTTGAAACCTACCAACCCTCATCCTCATAAAGAACCCAGAAAATATCTCATGATTGAAACATTTTTTAATCTATGAATTGGAGTTACAAGAATGATATAAAACCTATGGACATAACAATTGTTTTTTAGAAAGATAAAAACTCCATATTAAAAATCATTGAGTGATGTGTGAAATATTTTTTTTCTAGAGAGGTAGGTTTGACATGCTTGTGTGGATTAACATGAGATATGGTGGATTCTTATTATTTTTAAGGAGTTATGAAATTCTTATCCATGATAGAGGAATGATATTCTATTTGATAGGATAATTGAGTTGTGTTGTAATTTATGCATTGAGATGTTTGTTTGGACCATGGTTGAAGATGATTTACCTAAAGTGAAATGTTTAAGTGAGGGGGAATTGAGAAACGAAATATTTTCAATTATATTATTCAGAATTTAAATTTCATTAACCCCACCATTGTCCTATTTGAAGTGAATTTGTCACATTTTATATTTTTATGCATTTTTAGCTTAATTAGAAAAATATCATATTTTGGATATAAGTATTTTAATTTATTTCCATATTTCAACCATAACATTATATAAACTGAAATAATTTCAAAATTATTCTTTTAAAGATTCCTAAATTTTAAGGGATAATTTTATTATTCAAGTACCAATGCTCAATCTACCATGTGAAGGCCAAAATCCATATCACAATTCATGTCTTGAAAACTATTTATAGATCGTAAGAATTTTATTGCTAGACCCATATCTCATAAAAAACCAACCCTTGTAGCTAAAATTATAAATGAAGTTGGATAAAATTTCACCAAACAACATTAATTAAGGTTACCACTCTTGATTATTTCACTCTCATGGTCATAAATGCATTAGAACTCGGTGAATTAGAATAATAACAATCATCTTGGGAATATTAAATATCTGGAGTAAATCAGTTGTTTCTCTCTCTACACATGTCCAATAGTTATAAAAAAAGTCAACATAGGAGATATAAGAGAAAACATTTCATGTATACATATTATCCAAATTATGTCATTTATTAGGTCATTAATGAGGAAAAATATTTGGTTGATTTTGGAGCCCAAAAAATCACCTCTTTTTCCTATAAAAGTGTATCCCTCTTTCATTACAAAGAATTTACACTCTTAGTTAACATTTATTGTAGTATTATAGTTAATTTTTTTTTGTAATAATATAATATATATTTATTATATGTTAATCTTCTTCTTCCCCTCGTTCTATTATTATTTTTAACATTTGTGTTTCCACCTTAATTTATTCTCCACCTTGATCTATTATACTAATGATCCAGAGTTACTAACAGAAGGAAGTTTCCAAGGGATCAATGAAATGTTGAACCCATTTCAATTCATATAAATTAATAATTTTTATTATTCTCATCGTTTTAGTCATAGAGACATCAAAGTGGGAATGTTTTCATTGTGTATCCACTTGCCACATGAGGCTTAGCTTTCACTTCTACAATATTTTCCCTCAGTCGAGGAGGTGGATGTGTCGTCTCCCAATGATAATTGAGAAAACTGTATATTCACAAAAAAAAATTATATGATTATATTCATGCATATTATGGAGGATACTAATTATGCTAATTCAAATATAATTACGGTACAATGAATGTTGACTCTGGGTGTTCCCTTAGAGGGATATCCTGTTTGAATAACATCATTTTGACTGCATTCATTCTGTTTCCATTGCATTTCCATGTTTAATTATATTTTTTCATTATCACTTACCCAATATCCATTTTTGTCATTTTATTCCACATATATAGACATTTTATAAATAGATAATTATAATTAGTGAGTGGTTGAGGGAAACTAATACTCAAGGGAACAACCTTGATCAACCACTATACCAAATTTAGATATAAGTATTTTTGAGATCACACATGAAAGAATTTAATCAAATTTGAACACTTTATAGGGATTAAAATGGTCTCTAGTAACTATTTTTTTCATATTTTTAAATAATGTTCCTTTAATTAAAAAACACAAAAAGTCATAAATTTGAAACAAAAAAAAAATTATTTCCCATGATGCCTTTAATTTGAAATTATTATTCATTGATAGATTAATATAATGTCAATGAAAATGTTTTCAATGATCTTTATGAAATTATAGATGGGATTTTTTATGTGGTGGGAAAATTAGAGAAAAAAATAGAGTTGAAAGATGAATATATACATGCATTTTGGAAAAACCTTGAGTCAAAAACTGAACATTATCTTGAAGCTAAACGAGTGGTGTATGAGATTTTGTCAATCATTTATATGTAAATGAATCTAAAGAGGGAGAGAAAAAGATACAAAAGGTGTGAATTGAATCATCCCAAACAGAAAAATTTCTCTAGGTGGTCATTGATAAAAATATGTTAGCTGATATACTTATTGGAGATCATCATTTTTTTAAAGAATATGGGAACCACTTTGTTAAAGATATCCTAAAACATGATCTTCCAGTCAATGATAATGATACCAAAGCACCAATCTACCCCTCTCTTTCTTTGGATGATGATATTTAAGATTCACTTATAGATATCGTGTTTCCAATGGTCTTACAAGAAGAGATCAATTTCTAATCCAACATACTGGAAAGGGGATACTTTTTTATTGATTATCTATTTTTTAATGTTATTAAAGATGAAATTTTTTCTGAACTTTTTTTCTAAAATTTCTGGTACAACCAAAATGGAGTAGGCCTTGGATGAAAATTTTGAGGCCACACATGTAGTAGTGATTGAAGAGGAATATACAGAGAATCTGGTGGTGGCGCATCTACCTCCACTAAAACAACATAGATACCATATAAAGGAGGATACCATAGAAGTTAACAGGGACCACCCCTATTTTATTTTCCATCCAACCCTTGATATCAAATTAATTCATTAATCATTATTAGGGGATCAAAACTATATTATATTCAATTTATATTATTTATTATTGTTGTTTAGTAATGTAAACAAAGAAAAGTCACTTGTGTTGGTTCATCTCAATGAAACCACACCCGTCTTCTAATTGGGGATAATCAACTACAACGTCTACACTAAGGGAAGAAAAAACCTTGCACTCTCATGGGGGTATAAACCATGATTTATCCCATTCTATATCCCAGTTTTTCCTTATTAATTATTTGATTATGTCATGTAACATAATTATTTTAGGTTTATAGTGGTAGTACCTAGGAGTATATCACAATGCTTCCACTAAAAAATAAATCATGTTGTGTATTTCATTTTATTTATATTATTTTCTACCAAATTTAAAATCTATGTGAAACTATTTCTATATTTAATTTGAATATAAATGATGGTAGTAAATAGAATATATTTTGGGGGATATATTTAAACTATTTTTTAGTAATTTTTCATTTGTACATCTATTTTTTGTTTCATATCATTTTATGAATTTTTAACATTTCTGTTTTTCAGTATTTTGGGGATGTTTTTACGATTCCTGCTTTGTATTTAATACTTTTTAAAATTCAAAACATATTTTTATATTTTTATCATTTCATGATTGGATTATTTTAGGAATTACCTGATTTCTGAATGGATTTAGTTTGTTGATTTATTATATTTTCATTTCATGATGTTTGATTGATTGTGAAACTCATAGGCATTAGTACTATTTGAATTGAAATTATTTCCCAACACGAGTGGTTTATAAACAATTGTTTAAATCTTCTTTAAAATTTTACTCTTCATGACACATCTTTCTGTTTTTATCTTTTCCAAAGCATTTAGAGTTCCTGGAATTTGACAAGTATGATTGAGAAACCACTTTGATATACCTTTTTGCCATTAATAAATAATTTTGTACTACCTTAACATATGGACATTATTAATCCTCCAGCTGCCAAGAAATAAATTATTAGGTATCCATATTACAATACCCTTATCCCTTTACAACCTGCTCTTTATGTTAAATACTATATTATTGTTGAACTCTGGTGTGGGGGAGGGATAATATGGGTGGTATTTTTCTTTCTTAAAGAATATTTTTAATTTCAATTTAAATTGTTTCTATATTTACTACTACTTTAGTAGAGGAAATTTTATTATGTAATGATGGATGGGTGGTCCAAAATATCATTAAAAAAATGGGATGAGTGTTCTCATATTTTAGAAGATCCAAAGTTGCATCTATTTTCCTAAAAACATGATTCTAAATGGAAATCCATATATGAATACATTTTGATATAATGTTAATAAGGGGGAAAATAGGAAATAAAATCACTGATTCTGAATTTAAATGTTTCAAATTCATGATGAAAATTTTTTTTAGAGTTGAATTATTTTTGAGCTGATTGAGGGGAACATCATTCTCGAGAAAAACTACTTTCCTGAATTTACTTCACTTTAGTGCATAAGCCTCCTCATTCTGCCTTATAGGTTTTTTAATTTAAAATATTCCAACCTTTAACCTCATAAAAACCAATGAAAATAAATTATTATTTATAAATTTTTTGACTCAATGATGTGGATATACACATAAGATAGGAAGCCTAGGATATCAAACATGTTTTGAGAATAAGAAGAACTCCATAATTAAAATCATTGAGTGATGAGAGAAGTATTTTTTTTTCTGGGGAGGTTGGTAAAAAATTAATATGAGTATTGGCATGAGATGTAATGGATTATTATTATTTTTTAATAGTTTTGAAATTTTTATCCGTGGAGTGGGTATGATATTTTCTTTTATAGGATAATTGAGTTGTGTTGTCCTTAATGTTTGGAAAAGTTTGTTTTGGCCTTGGTATAAGATGATTTAACAAGAGTGAAATGTTTATGCATGGGGGAATTTAGAGACCAAAGATTTTAAATTATTTTATTCTTAAGTACAATGTTTTTACTCCCACCAATCATTTATTTCCAGTGGAAATTTCCCATTTTATGTTTTTGAAGCATTTTTTGCATAATTTTCAAAATAGACTTTTGGTATTTTAACGTTTTTAGTTAATTTCCATATTTCATCCATATAATTATATAAATTGATTATAATTGAAAAAATATTAGTTTATATGTTCATATTTTCCATGGGATTCATTTTATTCTTAGGGTCCCAAAGTTCAATCTACCATTTGAAGAACAAAATCCAGCTCACAAATAAGGCCTTGAAAATTTTGTAGAGATCTGACGAATATTATTATTGGACCCATATCTTATAGAAGTTCAAACTGTTACAAGTGAAATTCTACATAGAGATGAATAAAAGTTTACCTCAAAACGTTCATTAAGGGTTCAAATATTTATTCATTCATTCTAATAGTCCTAAATGTGTTGTAACTCGTTGAATTGGAATATGAATAGTCATATTGGTCAGATTAAATATTCAGAGTAAGTAATTTGTATCTCTCCCCACAAGTATCCAATAAAGCTAAATTTTTTGTGTTGATAGAGGAGAGAGAGTATAAATAATTTCATGATGAATCATTATATATATACATTAATTTAATGGGATATACATGTTTATATATTCTAATAATTATTTTGGATAAAAAAACATCACCTATTTTTCCCTATAAAAGGTTATCCCTGTTTCATTTAAAAGTGTTGAAACTATAAGTTTCCATTTTGTGTAGTATTTTATATTATTTAGCATTTTAATAAATATTCTAAATTTTTCTTATATGTAATTATTATTATTCTTCTAGTTCTACCATTATTTATATCTTATATGTTTCCACCTCATTTTCATCTGTACCATGATCTATTATACCCATGATCATGAGTAACTAACCCAAGGAAGTGCACGGGGGTTTAATTCGGTGTTTTAAACAATCAATTGAACATTAATTCTTGATATGTCTTATTTTCATAGATTTATGACGTGGTAATCTTTTTGTGAATGGTGTCGTTGTGTCTCTACATTCCACATGAGGCTTAGCTTTCACTTATGTAATTTTTTACCTCGATAGAGGAGGTGGATGTGTGGTATCTCAACGATCATTAAGAAATAATATATTCTATACCATATAAAGATGATGATTTTAATGCATAAAATGGATAATGTTAATTAGGTAAATTTAAACTCATAATGAGATGATGAATGTTTAGTTCGAGTGTTCTCCTGGGAGGATCTCCATTTAGAGCAACATCATTCTGCCTGCATTCATTCTGTTTGCATTGAATTTTCTAATTTCATTTTATTATTTCATTATAAGTTATCTAATATCCATTTCTAGAAATTTTATATCATATATATATATATAATTAAAAAATGTGAGTTATAAGTAGTGAGTTCATGACCACAACAACTCCTTAAGAGAACGACCTTGGAAATCCACTATGCTACATATGGTTATAAATATTTTTGAGAGTGAACACAATAAAATTTCATCATTGATAAAATTGGATTTGTTGTTATATATTTAACATATCATATATTATATTTATGTTATCTTTAATGTAATATACCCTTACTGTGCATCTGATCTTACCCCATTATTATGTTTATTTTCCCCATGGATTCCAAGAAGTGTATTGTGATTGATTTGTAGATATATGATAAAGTAAATAATGGTTCACTAAATGAAAACAATATATTTTGGTTATGTTTTAAAATTTAATTCTATATTCTTCTCTGTATATAATTTTCATAGACTATTGAACTATTCCTTCCTTTGGGGTGTGATTTCTTGTATATAGTTCTAATATAATAAAGTGATCAATTCATTGTGGTTACTAGGGTTAGGGTAATTATAATCTTGAGACTACATAAAGCTGGAAAAGACCTATTCTCAATATTTATGGTGAACTATGGGATTAAATGTTATAGACCATGTGTTTAATTGGGTTTGATCAGGATTAGTGCACGAAAAAATGGGCATGTAAGGGAAATTCATCTCAAGATATGCAAGACATGTAGATTTTTTTATAAGACTTGAGTATTCTTCATATAAGTTATCCCAACCAGAAAAAATTAGTAAAAAGATTAATAAATTTAATGTTTCTTAATTGAAGAAGTATATTCCTAATAAATCACATGGGTTTCGACAAAATAATATAAAGATGAAATCTGATGCATTTAATTTAAATAATCTTATCTGTATCATTGACTCAAGAAAGAAGGTTTTACCTGGTAAAGTAACTTGAATGGTATGGGTCACGTAGAATATTATAATGCTCCATGATTGGTCTACATAGAAATAATATGAAATAAATATCTTATGGAAGGAAATTTTTCATAATAGACTAATTGAATATTATTTGGTATGATAATCTTGATAGTGGGTATGTTCTAAATGGGTTAAAAATAATAATTAGGTGAACACATATAATTTTTGTATATAGAACAAATTTTAGGTGTAAATTTATTTGAGGGAGGGGTTGGGGAGTTTGGGGAGGAATGAGGTGATGAGGGATATGTTTCATAGTCATGTTAGTAATGGGTAACTAGTGGACTATCACCAGGTCGATTAGGGTAGAATAATGGATATAAAGCCACTATCATCACCATTAGCTACATAGTGGCTCTGCATATGGTAAACATTTCCTTTTTAGTGTAACAACCCTACCATGGTTCACTAATATATAATTTGAAAAAAGAATTATATTTACTCTAGTAGGCCCCCATGTATGATAAGGAAATCTAACTAATAGCGAGGGTCAAAATTATTATAGTGGAGAGAATATAACCACATATTAGAGTAGAAAAATTGTAAAAAATAAACTATATATCATTGATATTAGTCCATGTAAATTATTTACACAACATAATTGAACATGTGAAATCAAAACTATACGGATATTGTCTTATAGACAATCATATCATCTGGTATCTCACTAGGTCAATCATATATATACAAGAAAAAAAGAATAACTATATTAGAATGAGTATCTACCAAACCATTGATGCACACCTCATATATCCTCTAGTACAATGTGAGTCATCCCTACTCGGAAAATCTATTTTGGCCTATTACACAACCAGAGCCTATGAACAGTGATGTATACCCATTTACCAAAGTAGAATGGCCTCCCAAGATGGGTGTTGGTATATAACACTAAAAGGAACCAACAAAAAAATCACATATATGACCAATAAATGTAGTGATACGTGCATGTGGAATTCTCATAATGATAAATAAATATAAAATTCCTAATGTGTAGAATAAATAAATAAATTACCACCATAAATCCATAGTTTAATGGTCACAATTGAGATCAACAAGACATAATATTTCTAGTTTTTAATATACTTATTCAATGTAACATAATGTTGTAAATAAAAATATGAGAACAGAAGATATAATGAATGATTCCAAGGTCCCCCTATTATACAATAATTGGAACATCAAGTCCTTGGAATCAGATAAATTTCCCCATCAATATATTAATAATTGAACCCCAGATCCATTGAACCACGTTTATGGTCCCCTGACAACATAATAATGGAAGTAAATATTCTTTAATCACATAATTGTCCCAAAAAAATATAATATAAATTTGTACACTAGATCCTATAAATCACAACAGGGTCCACATACAATATAATAATAAACACATTATTAAATTTCACTAATTAATATTTAAGTATTTAACTCATTTCTAAAATATTAAGTGACTTTTGGACAATAAAAGGAATATATATATATACATATTTGGTTCTTGTGGGTACAATTACATTATAAAAAACACACATCTCACACATAGGACAAAAAGGTAGGCTATAAATCTCAAGGGGATATCCCACCAAAAAAGCCATATTTATTTAGTATATGACATGTATGACTAGTTTTCATGAATCCCATTAGATGTACTTTATTTCTCGAGGGAATTAAATCCTATTACATGGCCCTAAAAGCCCATTTTTTACCCAAAGGCCTTCTAGTGAATCGTGATGCAATACTACCCAGGCTGTTACAATACCTACTACAATGTTGTCACCAATAGAATTCCTGCTACAATTACAAACACCAGTATAGTGTTTTCAGTGCTATATCTTCGCAGTTAACATATTATAGATACAGTGCCTCAACATTACTGCTACATGATCATGTGACAAGTGGTTTTGGAACCCCCAACCTCAATGTAGTATTACAAGATTCTATTCCACCTATCCAAACAATAACTACATGCATGACAAAATAATTTAACAATTAATAAATACTTTTCAAGGGTAAAATAACACAACTCAGCAGAAATACTATAAAAAACTTGTTAATTATATAATAAATAATTTTCATATTAATAGTATGTGACATATAGTTATATTAGATATTGAAATATTAATTAATGTTTGATCAAATATAGAAATGTTTTAATTAATCACTTTTTCTTATGATGTTTTATTTGAAATATTCATATATAAATTATTGTATTTTTATTTCGATAACATTAATATCATTTTTATGAAAATAATATAAAAATAATCATTTTGTGAAAATTTCATATTTTTTGGAAAAAATTGATTTCTGAGTGAATAATGAAGAATACCAATTTATTTTAAAAAAATAAAATCTTTTAATAAATATGAGAATATTGTTTATTCAATAAATTTATAATAAGTTTAAAAATATTTCATGTAATATTTTTTATTATTTAAACCACTTAATTAAATTTTAAACAACTTTATATTTTTTTATACAAATTTGTTTTTGTGATTAAAGACGATGTTCTGAAAAAATGTTTTAAAGTTTATAATAATTTACATTTTAGTTAATTAAAATAATTCTGAAGGGTGAATTTTTTAAATCAATTTTATATACTAAATATCATTAAATATTAATTTATTTTCATTATGTGATTATATGTTTTCAGAAAGTTGATATAGAATATTATTTTTCTAGAAAATACACTTATTAAAAACCCTTAGTCTCACAACGACTGTGGGAATAATATTAAAATTAAATTTTCCACATCTATGAAATTAATTTAAAAATTGTATTACATATATGAAATCAACATAATTTATAAATTATAATGATATAAAAAATTTTAACCTATTTTATTAGTGAGATCAATTGAAATTAATCAATGTGATTAATTAAAAAATGAGAATTACCAAGTGTCTAAAATTAAACAAAATGGGTGAATGACCTATAAACATGTCAAGAACCCATCAGATGGCAATATTTCTACTTTATCACTTATAATGTAGAGTTTTTCACATTATTGGTTCCACATTACATTAAAAAAAATCAATAAAATTCGTTCATTCAGAAATTTACAAGTTTTCAACTCACACCAATTATAAAATGACCCACCTATCATCTTTTCTCACCTCTCTATTCCTATGGAGTTTCCCATCTATATGAAAATAACATCTCCACATCCCCTCCTACAATAATAGAATCCATAATTTTGGAATCAATCCATCCAAGTAAGTTCTTTGGTTCAAACATTAAGGAGTTATCTAATGAAAAAGAAGATAAAGACACACTTGACATACCTCCCTAAAGGTAATAAATTCATTTAAATACCATTCCATTAATCCATATTTTTATTTTATACAACTTTATTATCATAAGAGGTGTATGTACACACCCATTGAAATGTTATATCATGAATTTATCTATCCTCATAGTATCTGACGTTTTGTTTAATGTTATATTTCATTGGGATTATGATTCAAATATTTCCAAAATGATAAGTGAAATTTTTTTTAGAAATATTATATTTTAATGTTGTCCTTCAAACTCCAACTCTTCTATGTTTATGTTTTCTAAAATTATTATATTGAAATAAAATATTTATATAGTGTATTTTATGTTTGTTTTAACATTTTTTAAATGTATTTCAAAAGGTCTATTTTTACAAGATTTATATGCAACATTTTGGAAAATTACAAGAGAAATGTTAAATTAATAATTAAAAAACAAAAATGAATTTCCCTCTTCTATGAATGTTATTTGATTTTATCTTATTTTGATATATTTCTTGTTTTACAAAAAGAAAACATCTTTTTTGGTATTATGTTATTGACATTGAGTTTTTAAAAAGAGAATGGTATAGTGATTTCCAAAAGTGATTTTCTTTCTGAGTTTAATGGAGTTCTGAAATTTATTATGATGATAAATTTTAGGCATAAAATAGATTATTTTTCATTATGTGGAACTTGAAAAATATACAATGGAAATGGTTGTAACGAGATAGTTCTAGGAAATTTCATTATATCAAAACATGGGCTGTCCCAGTTAACCCTGAGTAATCGCATTATATTTTTAATATGTTGTATCCTAGATAGTGTTGCCAAATCATAAAATTTCATGGACTAGATAGCTTCATGTAAAACCATTATAGATCAAGGGGTGGGTGTTTTCAGATCGCTCTGAAAATCACTAGGTAATGAATTTTTTTTTTGTTTCCCATATAGTTATTCTAATTAAAATGAATCTAAAATGTGTTTATGTATTTGATAAACTATGTCACAAAAATATTTTTAAATTTATATTTATTGGTTTTGAATAATTTTTTCTAAAAAATGGTATCTCTATTTGTCATTTGAAAATGATTAATTTCATATGCTCAAAAAACATTGAAGATAAATATATACAATATATAAGTATTTATGTTTTTATAGGACTAATAGTTTTCCTTAATTTTTTATCCATTATAGAGATTTTTTTTCTCATTCTACTTTTTAAATTATTTTCATATTATTTATGAATGGATTATTGAATGGAAGAAGTCAGGTTTAATGTTATGAAGATTATCCATGAATGAAATCATGATTTACTTTTAAATATTTTATATAATTTAAAACATGGAGACTAATAGGAAGTGTTCACATTGTATTTTATGTTGTTTCTTGTATGAGATATGGCCCAATTATCTAAAACTATAAACCTATATGATCATCAATGTGAAATAAAGTAAAATTAATTACATAAACTTGATATTAAGAAATGTTTAATTTATAGACATTATAGTTAGAATGAAAGGTGGTTCATGATAACATAGTGTTTACGATAATGTTAATATCATCCACCTGTATGATTTAACCTTATGGTAAGGGTAAAATGTTATAGAATTTCAATATTACCATGTTTCTTCATTGATTTTTTTTTTCATAATGGTTTTATATAGTGGAAATTGGGAAGTTATAGTTGAAAGGATGATAGAGGATAATTTCTTTCTAAATTCGTATCTTATGAAGGTCAGAATCAAAATAGAAAAGTTTTTAATAATAATAGTTTAGATTACAGAAGAGGAAAATGGTGGTGGTATCCATGCAATAGAGGAACCTAATCTACCAGGAAAGAAAATGTTTGTTTTGGATCATTTCTTGTCGCAATATCTCACATAATTCAATAGATCATCTGACACTATTAAATTGGAATGACATATCAATGCATTGGAAAATCTATTTCATGTCTTGTGCTATTGGTAATGTATACATGTAAACCCTTTCCATTTATCATTTTGAAGTTGAAGATGATTGGTTATGGTCTTCAGTTATGAATAATATAGGGAATGATGATCGTGATTCCATGTAATAGGAAATTTATAGGGATATTTTTATTAATATATATTTATATAACTTTTATTGACATTTTATGGACGAACCATTCCTAGATGTTATGCATGAAGATAAATAATCTATAGTGGAATATGCATCAAAATTCACAGGATTTTCCAAGTTTGTGGAATATTTTTTTCGAGACACTAATTTGGATATCAACAGATTTTCCCAAGGATAAAAGTATGTTTACAAATAGAATTTTCCACATGAGAATATAAGATTTATGAGAAAGTGATACATTATTAAGAGAATATTGAGATAGATTTTTCTAGTCCATATATTTTTTGAGTTAACTATAGTATGAAAATTTCATGGTAGTTGGAAATAGATAAAATACCAAATGAGGATTCTAATGGATATCCCACAATATATTACAATTTCACAAAAATAAATTTCTAAAAATGTTTTATATAATCATAGAAGCCTTTCTAGTTTGGTCATATTGGTTATGGGATTCATTACTTTAAATAAAATTTTCTTGAACCACTAAAGAATGGTGTAACTAATAGCAATCAATTGGTGTTTTTTTAGTTTCAATTAGTTAGGTTATTACGCTAATATGTGTGCAAAGTTAGTTTCACTTGGTGGAAATCATCATGATCAAAACACAAAGGGGCTTAGTGAGGTCATTTTATACTAGAATAGTCGATTTTGCGCTGTCAATTTATTTGGGGATAGGTATATTACTTGAGTAATCGAATTATACCAATACCATGATAGACTGTGGATATTTGTATTCATTCGTATTTGAAAATTTTGAATCAAAATTTTGAATATCACTTCATAAATATAAGAGAAATATTTTTGTCTGAGATTCATGTGGTTGTCTTAAAGAAACATTAATTTATTAAAATATTCATGTTTTTTTAGTGTGTTTCTCGTTCTTAAAAACATGTTGAATTTGCTATAGTATTTTTCGATATCATTCAAGGTATGTAATGGATTTTAGTTTTTGATTATAATATATATTAAAGTGATAAGAAATTTATGTTAAATTATTTCATTCCATTGATTACGTACCAATAATATATGAAATTGATTTGAGATGGAAATGAATCTTATCATCTTTATATTATTGAAAATAAAAAAAACTTATCAAATTAGTGATGCTATAGTAGTAAATAAATACCATGATATTTTTCAGGGTTATTTTCCTGGTGTTATTAATGATCAATAGGTTGAGTTTATAATTTACTTAGTGCTTGATACTAATCGTATTACTACACCCCCTTATTGAATGGATAGTGTGGAACATTTATAATTGAAATCAAAATTACAGGAGTTACTAGATAAATATTTCATTCAACCAAGAACATCACCATGGGGTGATCCTGTCATGTTTGTTAAAAATAAAAATTGTATAATTAGAATTAGCATTGATTATATGGACAAAAATATAATAACTATTAAGAAAAATTATCATTATCATCAATTTAGTGATTTCGTTAATTACCTCTATAGAGCATGGTATTGTTCAATGGTTTACCCAATTTTGAGTTAGAATAAGTTGATAGTGAAATATATAGATATAATACAGACTTTTATTCAGACTAGATATGGGTTCTATTTATTTGGTGTTATAAATTTTGTGTTATCTAATGTAACATCATTATTTATGGACCTTTTGAAAATAATTTTTCTTGATTTGTGTGATATGTTATTTGTTTTGTCTATTAATGAAATTTATTTATATTCTAAAAGTATATATCATAAAGAAAGGAACCTATGTATTGTTTTCCAATCCTTAAATTAAAATAAACTATATATAACATTTATAAATAAATAAAAAATTTCACAAAAATATTTCATTACAAGTTTATTTTGATTCTAAAGATGATGTAACTGTTAACCCCTCTAAAATAATATTTGTTTAAGAATTTCAATGAACCAAAAATTTCATCTAGATTCATATTTTTCTTATATTATAGAGTTACCACTAGTTTTTTTTAGATTAGATAAAAATTTAACTTGAAAAGGGTTTATATGCATGTGGACAAATGCATGTGATAATTGTTTTTGATAAATGAAAAAGAATATTAATGAATGCTTTAGTTTTGGAATTTCCTTCCAAAAATATTGAATTTATAACCTATGTTATTTCTTAATTGAATTTTTATGGTTTTTTTCTTAATATAGAATGATTAGTAACTTATTCTACATCAATGTAGTTAAAATCCTATGAGTTAAATAAACCAACACATAATTTTTAATTTTATTAAATGGTTATTTATTTTACAATTTTAAGCCATAATTTTTATGTTTTAATGTTTGAAATATATAAATATCACAAATTATTGAAGTGTATATTCAATTATAATGAATTATTAATGATAAATTGAAATTTTTTTGAACTAATTTTGGATTATAATTTCATGATTCATTATCATCATTGAAATGAAGAAAATTTGGTTGGATTTATCATGAAAATTTAAATCTAAAATAACTAAGGTATATCTATAATGTAACCCTTAGTTATTGGTTTGATGAATTTTGGTTTATACGCATTGGATATAGGGATTTCTTCTAATTTGATTATGGTTTTAGTATAGTAGACTTTCTGAGAAAGGAAAAAGATATCTCAGAAGGAGGATAAATCTTTGTAGAAAAAGTTAGAATTAGTTATGAAGGTTAATTTTAAATATTATAATATTCATGAAGAACGTGTTTTATTATTTTGGAAAAGGTTATGTTTTCCATATGATTCCCAGTTGTAGAAGGGGTTGTTGATTTAAGCTCTTTATTCTCTATTTTCTGTTCATCTTAGAAGCACAATGATATACTAGGACTGATAATATTATTCCCAGTGGTATTGATTGAATTGAGATATTTATAATTTTACCATGAATTGTTCTACTTTTCAATTGGTTAAATAACAATTTATATTGCTTATGTGGATACATTAATCATTTCCATTACAATAGTTAAAATTGGAGAATATATCAATGGATTTCATGGTATGTTTTCCAATTATTTATCAAGGTAATAATATTAATTTTGTTATTGTTGAACAATAAACTAAATAATAACATTTCATTACCTTTTGATATTAGATGTATTTATATCATATTTATATAGTGTATCTAAAGGATATTGTCATGTTACATTGAGTCTCTCTCTCTATAGTATTAGGCCAGGATCAAAGGTTCACATCTAATTTTTGAAAATGACTTCAGAATTCATTGGCTACTAAATTAAATTTAAGCATATCTTTCAATCATCAATAAGATGGATAGTCTAACTATTATATTCATACTTGGGAATACATGGATTATTCATTCCCAATATATTACCAATAAAGATGTTATTGACTTTTTCTATGCTGTGTTTTCTTATAATAACATTTTTCATTATAGTATACATATGGGGCCACTTGAGGCATTATATGGGAATCAATGTCTATAACAACCCAAAATTATATCCGTGAAATCTCTATTATCATAATTATTTTATTTGTATAAATCCAATAAAACCACAAAGATAATAAAAAAATAATATAAATAATGAATGGATAAAATAAATACCATTTTCAGAAATTAAGGAACCTTTACCTATGTAATAGTAACTCGACCTTTGGAATTGTAAGGTAACCCTTAGGAAAAATAATCTTACCAATATAACAGCAAATTCACCAATTTAATTATATATAAAACATAACCATCTTATAAATGAAAATATAATTATATTATATTATAGTATAAATAATAATGTATTTAATAAAATTGATTTTAGTGTTTATATTTTGGTGAACCATAATTATTTATTTTCAATAATATCATTATTATAATGATTTAAGGAATATTTATTTTTATAATATATATTGATGAATTAGTGTTTTTTATTATGATTATACTATAATTTTATGATATCTTAATTAATTTCTCAATGTATTTTAAAATCAATTATATTTCAAAATTTCGAATTTCATCAAATAAATTATTATTTTATTTAAAAGATAATTTTATAAAATTTCTAAAATTATTTTCATAAATTGGATTCTATTTTTTAATAATTCACATTGAAAAATATTTCATGTGAATTTTGTGGATTTTTGTATAATAGTTTATTTTAATTAGTGGAATATAGTAATTTATAATATAAGTAAATAAATGACTTTTAGAGAGATTATTGAGTCATGGATGATATAGTTATCCATTAGTTTTAAATGAAATAAACTAGTTATTGTATTTATTCACTAGAATCAAAATTATTTCATTTATTCAGAAAAATATTAAAATAAGGAATAGATTAATCAAAAAATGACATCTCTAACATTATAAATACAACACCTCACCACCTCTCCTCCTCACAACTAAAAATACTTAAATCTTGTTAACATTCTTCCCCATCCACCTCCCAGTAACCCCTATTTCTAGTAGATGTAAGTCTGGTAAAAAAACCAAAATCATTTCCCCTAAAGAGGTTCTCAAGGAAAAGAATTCAATAAGTAAAAACATATTTCTTTTTCTTTTAGTTTCTTTTCTGTTTCATTGATTTTGTTACACTTTCCTCAATCAACATTATGAAAGCTATATGATAAATATAGAATTTTTTATATACTAAAATTTTATTATGTTAATGGAACATCCCATCATCTATCATCTTCCCCTTTTCATTTAATCTAATAATGAATACATCATCTGTGAGAGGCTGATTTACTGCCTTTATGGATGACCGATTTTTATTTTTCAATTATGAATTAATGTCTAGTAATTAAAACATTTATAGGGGTAAATATAATATAATATATTTATTACAACCCATTTTATGTTTTACAACTAAGATATATAAATGATATTAAATAATGGAACTAAACTAGTTTATGATAATCGCAAAACCGCCAAATTAATCCAAAAAATTAACATTAATTATTCGTGTAATGAATATTCATCACTTATTGAAAAAAATTAAATAAAAGAACATATAATATTATTTAGGTTCATAAATAATATTTAATTTCCATTCTGAAAAGATACTATCAATTTACATCATTTTCTATATATTTATACAAGTATACTGATCATAAAAACCAGGGAAACCAACACTCTCGAACGATGAAATTGAATCTCATAACCCATCAAAAAGTCATAAATGAACTCAATAAGATTATACTAAAGAAAATATTTGTTTAAAAGGTTCTGAATTCATTATTTAATATATTTATTCTAATTATCCATGAATTTATGGTCATTAGAGAACTGTTTCTAACATAAGGTAATGGATTTTACGTGAACCTCCATTATTTCGTTTAGGTTACTCTTTCTCTCTCTCTTTACCCTAGTGTAATGTTTCTTTATTTTTGTGTAACTATTATAAAATATGTGTATATGTTCCAAAATCATGTATCTATATCATATTATCCATCTCTAATCGGGAAATACATGTTTTAAAATGTTTCCCTTCTCAATTATTCCTAAAAGCAAACTCAATTAAGGGGAGCATTACGATTTCTTAAAAATTTTAAGTACCATCCATAATATGTTTTAAGGCACCATTATTTTTCGAAAATCACCTATTTTATCATTAAAAATATATCTTTTTAAATTTATAGTTTTATAAAAAAATTATAATTTTTTTAGAATCTATAATATTTTCCACAAAATGTACTAAAATTTTATATTTATAATGTTTCATAAACATTCCAATTACATGGTTTTTATAATTTTTAACATCCCATATCATGATATATTCCTATTTTAACTTATTATTGTCTAGGAAATTTTTGAATACATTATTTCATGTACACCATTATGATATTTCCATTTATTATGCCTTTTGGCATGATTATGATACCTAATTATTTCTATGGGTAACTGTTATGTTTCTGTCTAATTCCTTGTGTATGATTACTTATGAGGAACACATATTAATAAACATATTATAGTGATTGAACCTATTTTTTGATCCAAATCAATGTGTAATGTTTACTACCATGACACTTCATGTGCAATGGTATTGGAGTTTATACATAACTCATGCTCTATGTGCAATGATCATGGTGGTTAGCCTTGACTAATGGTCTATGTGTGAGGGTCATAGTGGTTAGCCTGGACTCATTATCCCCAGGTCAAATGATCCATGAATCAAGATTATCTCTTGTTTTATTTTATTTCCCAATCTCCTATGATACCATGATTACATATGTTATGCTTCTTTATGTATATCCGTGTCATTTTTTCCATAATCCAATGCCTTCTAACCAAACTGCTATGTTTTATTAATATTCTTATTCCCTTAATGGTATTTTTAGATCATCCCTTTGTTCATTCATTTTCCATGTTATCCTATTTAGATGTAAGTGCTCAAAGGAAGTAATGATCTCATTGTGGAGTAAAAATAAAAGATGTTTTTTGTCCCATGTTTTTAGTTTTATGTAACTAATCTTCCAATGACACTATAATTTTTCATCCTTGGTAACATTTTATGGTTAAAATCATGTAATGATATGTATAAAAGGATACGGTCTCTATAGTGTTGGAAAATATAATTTTTTGATGATATAGGGTAAAGGATGTTAATTGGACCAATGTTGGAATAGGATAAATCAGATAATGTTCAGTGGATTTAGTGACACATGAGGACAGCTCAATGAAGGAAAAAAAGTAGTCCATATTTTAGGTGAAAGATCTTTCTTTTTAGTTATATTATCATGTTAAACTGAAATACTATCCATGGAATTTTTTTTTTGAATTTCTGTAAGAAGCATAATAGGAGTCCAATATTCAGTGGGCCATAGGAAATCTAAGAGAATTACAAATCAACTTTCTATCGAGTGGCCTTACCTATGAGTTCAACTGAGGTACACAATGTGTTTTGTGTCTCAATGTTAAGGAAACATGTTCCTAATTGATATAATTTTTTTAGCCATGAAATTTATTAGTGGTATTTGAATATTTCATATAAGGAACATATTGTTCATGATGAAAGAATATAAGTGTTTTAGATTAATGTTAATTTTTATGTTATGTTTATATGGAAAACTATATGGTTGGATATGAAATAAGGGAATCTAAATATATATGTGGGAATGATATCTCTTCATATTTAATATGTGAATAAAATTGAAAATATGGAATTTCTGAAATGGGGAAACAATGTAACAACCCATATAATTATATAATAAATCATTTTCATGTTTATAGTATGAATTATATATATTTATTTCATGTAAAAATATAATGTAATTTTTAATCAAGAATGAAATTATTTTAATTGAACGATTTACATATAAGGTTTTTTTAAATATTAATATTTCAATTTTAGAATAGAAATTTGAAAAAATAAATATCATTTTGGAAAACATAATATCAAAATTTACATTGGGATAAATTTTTAGATTATTCAAAATATATTGATTTTTCATTCAATTGTAAGAAATACTATTTTTTAACAAAAAAGACATTAATTTTGATAAATTAATTAATTTTAGGGTACCAATATGTTTTCAATATGTTTGTAAATAGCGAAATTATACTTTAATAAAATTTAAACAACTTAATTTCTTTTAATTCATCATTTTTTTCCTTTCAATATATGTTCTTTTGGGTTTAAGGATTGATTTTTCTAATAACTTTTTAAAAATGGAAAACGTTTTTCCTTTTGAACCAGTTAAAATAATACCATATTGGTATTAATTTCAATGTCATATATAGAGAATACTTCATTAAATATATATTTATATAATTTATATTATTAGTAATATAGTTCGTAAACAGAAATCTTTTTCTAAAAAATACCCATCTTAAAAACTCATTTTATCATAGTGGGAGCGAGATTAATATTAAAAATAAAATTTCCACTTCTTTGAATTGAATTTGGAAAAAGGGGTTATATATTTGGAATCATACTAATTTATAATATTTATTAAGTATTTAATAAATTATTACCAACTTTTTAAGTGAAAACAATTAAAACTAATCATAATGATTAAGGTAAAAATGAGAATTAGAAAGATGAAAAGCATTATTCTTATGTGGGAAAATGAATAACAATCTTGTCAGTAACCCATTGGATAGAAATTTACATAACATATCCCATCTAGAATTAGGTTTCTAACATAATTTGAGAAACTTGTCAAGGAAAAAAATATGGTTCAACTTCCCACCATTAATGTTTGTCATGTTTGGCGCTCACCCCATTTATTAAAGGCCCCCACTTATCATCCTCTATTCACAACTCTGGAGTCCATTGGCTCGGTCAATACCATCCCAAATCACTTCTCCAAATTCTTCCTATCAATCTAAAAAACTTATTTAGGGTATAAAAATTTCCATGTAAGCATTTAGTTAATACAAAAAGGTGTGACCAGAAGAAGATGAATATAAAGACATGTGTGGAAAGTTAGACTCAAGGTAAGGTCCTTCATTTTAATATCCTTTAATTGAGTAATATTTCCCCTTTATAAACCTATAATAAGTTTTAATTTTTGTAGTCAGACCCTTTGACATGTTATAAAATGTATTTATCTATCCCCTTGGTATTTAATTTTTTTAACGTTATCCATCATGGGGATTATGATTCAGATATTACCAAAGTGATAAGGATCATTCTCATTAAAAACAAAATATTTTAATGTTTTTCCTTAAAACTCATCCTTTTTCATGACCATATTTTCTAAAATGATTTTATGGAAATAAAATATTTATAAATAATATTTTATATACATTTTTAAACTATTTAAATGGTTTTCAAATGTAATATATGTATATGTTTGTTACAAAACATTTTGACAACTAACAAAATTAATATTATATAATAAATGTTCATAGAAACAATTAATTTTTGACCATTGTGGTTATAATAGTATTTAAATATTAACTTAATATCATTAATTATTTATTCAAATAAAACACATTTTATTTTGGGGAAATTATTGTATTAGAAATTCATTATAAAAAATGAATAGATATTTAAATATCCAATATTTATTTTCTTATGATTATATTTCATTTAATTGAAAAAATTTATGTTGAAAAATTTTAGTCGTAAACATGTTTATATAATTTTATGGTACTTGAGAATTATACATGTGAAATGTTTGTACCAATATACCACATGGTAATCCAATTATAGCTTAACATGTGGTGGCTTAGATAGTGTCATGTAATCCCATAATAGCTTAATATGGGGTGGCCAAGTTTGAAATGAGTAATCCTATTATAGCTTAACATGTGGTTTTCTAGGTATCTCTATGTAATATCATTATAGATTTATTAATGGGTGTGAAATGATAAAACTCAAATGTGTTGGATGATGATTATTTTTTGAATTTTAATGTATGGGTTTTCTAATTAAATTGGTTTCGAAATGATTTTATATATTTGATGCTCTATGTCAAAGAGTGTTTTTAATTTCATTGTATAGGTTTTTGTAATTATATTTGAAATTAATAGTGTAAATTTTCAAGTTATTTTTATAATTCATATTCTCAAAGAACATTGATGATGTATGTAAAGATTATATGAGTTTAATTGTTTTCACATGAATAATGGGTTTCCTTAAATTTATATCCCTTACTTAGTTTTTATGTGATCTGTAACACCCCGACCCCAATTACCCAGAGTCGGTTCACTGTTTTAAAACATTGGCATGATTACGGGGAATCATGTCCCGAAAGACCGATTAGTTTAGCAGTCTTGTGGAATATATTACAGACATGAACATTACATTACACATTAAAAAAATAAAACACAACATAAATGATACTTTGATAACTCCATTGATCCCCTAGCTTAACCCTGCTTATCAATCATAATACACTTCATAGAATCCAGAGAAAATTAAAATAAAGAAAAGGGTGAGCTCCGATGCTAAGTAAGGATAACAATATAGCAGAAACTTTCATAAATAAGAATAAATATTTAAGGCAATTTATAGGACTAAAAAAATCCTTTTAAACCTAAACTTCAGAATAATATATAAAAGATACAATAAAATAATTCAATTTACTTATTCACATGATTATTCTACTAGTAGAATAATCACATGCAATATCAATAGCCACTTTCATAATGATGGAATGCATAATACTAGACTTTAATAACCACATAGTCAAGGCCTTGTGCAAATACTACAAATAAGAATTTGTCAAGGCATTGTGCCAAGACACTAGATTGTCTCATGAGAGCTACCGATGCATCGAGGATTTATAGCGGGCTCCACCAGTCACATATTAAGTCCAATGCATTCCTCATATGAAAAGGTTCAAACATAACATAAATATTCGAATTAAAACTTGCATATGAAATGTCAATAATTTATCAATAAAACACGAATGGTATAAAAATAACACATCCATAGTCAAACATATCACAAAACCATCAATACAATACGAATGTTTTGCATCATAATAAATCAACTTCAAATAAATTTAAAATCCATCAAAGGATGTTGATATAAATGAAATCAAAACCTTTTTTGTAGAAATATCTATTTCTATTTTAAAATCATTTAAAATTTATATAATTATAGAAGAAAACATTAATGTTGGAAATATTCTTATAATATTTTAAGGGAAGATTTTATGATGTTATAACCATAGAAAATATCCACACCTACCATATAAGTTAAACAAAAGTCATTCATACCTTAATTTTATCAAAAAGGTTATAAAGGACCTTGTCTGGAAAACGACCAAATGATTCATTTATAAACATCTTATAAAAAGTCAAAAAGGGTATAAATTAATTTTACCCATAGTTTATAAAATAGTAAGAATGTTTTGAAATAAATTTTAATGAAACATGGATTTGGATGATAAAGTGGTCCCTATAGATATTTACGTAAAAACAACCTTGGATAATAAAGAGATTGTGAAATTAACCCTTACCTTGCACTTTTCTTTGGTAGAGGGTATGTTTACCCTCATGTATAATTACCATAGTATGTTATTAAATTATAATAGAACTATATTTATATTTATTATATCATACATGATTCATTTATGACTTTATACTACCCATTTAATAAGGATTTCCATGTTAAATTAACAATTTGGATAATAATCACTTTCTTTATCTTATGTGTTATAACTTGTTATTCATGATCATATCATTTAGATCATGATTTAAATTATTATATAATAGAAAAATTTATTTATATATAATATATATTTAGAATATAAATAATTATAATAAATGTATATATGAAATGGAAGGCACCGTTTATAGAGACAGTTGGCCGTATGTACGTATAAACACTATTTCCGCTTTCATATCGTATTGAACGGAAGTAAGTAAATAAGATATATGTATGTACATATATATATATATATATTTCTCCTGTAGAATCATTATTTCATATATTATATACTAATTAAAAATATATATTTTTATAATCATTGTTGAATGGTGAACATGGAAATGAATACCATCGCGTCGCGGAGACGGTAATCCGTATATACGCACGAGCCATAATATCATTCTTTGATTTAAATTCATATGTAAATAGATATTATATCATATATAAAGAATAATTAAAATTTTATATTTATTATTTACATCAATTATACCTCATTATTTTACCCATCAAAATAATAATGTATTGAATAAAAATTACACCACGACGTGGAGACGGTAAGTTGTACGTATGCACGTATGGTGACATGTCATTAAAAGGATAGATAGAATAATGAATATGGTTATAACATATTTATAATAAAATAACATTATATATAAGATATTGGACTTATTATTTTAAAATGTAAATAATAAATAAAGAGGAAGTGGAAGAAGAAAAGAATTCGAAAGAGGTGATGAAATATTTACCTCTTCTTCGGGTTCTTCCTACTGATTTGATCAAAAGGGCTCCATAAGATGGATTTATGACTAAAGTAAGGCCTCTAGGATGATGGGAGGACATTTCATAGGGTATTTGGTCAGGGTTTGGCCAAGAAAAAAGGCTCTTAATGTTTTAATTATAGATAAGGGGGAGTTCCCTTTTATAAGAGGGGTGAGGGTCACTTTCGGAAAATCTTGAAATATTATTTTATAATAAAATACTTTTCTCTTTTTAATGGTTAAAAAATAATTTATTTAGAGTATATGGTGTGTATGGGTCTAAAAACTCTTAATAAATAGATTTTAGATAGCTTTAGGTCACCATATTAACCATAACTTTTAGATTTAACTATTAGATAAATAGTTTGACATTACCAAGTCTCTTTGTATTTTTATATTATATGGTTAATAAACATACTATAAACTACCAATAGAACCCAAATCGGTTAATTAATGTCATATATAATATAATTTATGTCTTTTGGCCAATTCTTAGATTTGTAGGACCATTATATCAATTAATAATATATTATTTGTTTAAAAAACAATTTTATGCCAATTATGACACTATTTAGTATTTATTTTTTGTTAAAATAATAACAGCATTATTACATCTAAAAAATAGATTTAATCAACCCTAACATTTCATATTAACCTATAAATTTTTTATAAATCATTAGAAGACTCACATTACATTTATTTGGGTATTTATAACATCAATTATTTTAATCTTTTATTCATAAGGAAATTATTACATATTTATTTAGCCATAAATATATTTAATTATTTAATGTATAAAAATTATAAATAAAAAAAATTATTTAATAAACCATATTAGTTTTCTAATGAATATTTATAGTCTAATTTATCTTATGTATAACCCTATATTAAAAATGTTTTAGTTATGAAAACTTGATTTTAACACTTTTAACTAATCCTTATATTAAATAATAATAAATGTCCTAATCTAATACAAGTGGACCTAAAGGATAATATTTTATTCCTAAGGTTTTTTTTGTCCGAATTACACTAATCCAATAGAATTAGGACATTTGTTAGGGTAATAATAATATCATTTTTACATTTAATTACCATATTTACTTTTAATCGTTGTAAATAAAAGTCAAATGTTATATTCACCAGAAAACATTTTTATTGTATTGAACCACATTTTACATACTGATATCAACTGTATCTCTCATATTTTTTAAAATTCAATTCACAGAAGTGGTAAAATTAATTTTCATGCAAATTTGCAAATGCATCTTGGAGGTGGGTAAAAGACGGTAAAACGTTCAATAATATATGTATATATCTAAAAATATTATAAAATGACTCTAATGAATTACATTGAAATTATATAGGTATTATGTGTCTATTTTGACCTAAAACAATTTAAATAAAATAAATAATTATTTAAATAAAAAGTCTATTTTAAACGATAACTCTGTGTTTTTCACTATTCATAAAAATTCAAAGTTTTTTAAAAATACAAAAAATTCACCCTAAGATAATTTTGATATTCGGAATTCAAAAATGAATTCTATTTTATCAAATTCAAAGCATAGAAGTTTCATTTATTAATTTAAAATTAATCCCCATTGTCAAAACCAAAAGGCGTATTTTTTAAGAAATAATAACCATCAAATTATTGACATTTGTTTATATCCAATTTCAAAGTAAAATTACTTACAATGACCAGAATTGGATTAAATGATAAAAATATAATCTATTTATACTTCCAAACCATTAAAATTTATAATATATCAATACATATTATTTTGATTAAAAAATTTGTTTTCATTTAAAATATAGTATTTTCCACTATTCACCCAAATATGAAAGTTTTCAGAAAAACAGCAAAAATTTTTTGAAACTAAATTCTTATTTCCCAATTATAGAGGAAATTTTTATTTTGTCAAATTGAATATATAATAGTTTCAAATATTTGATTTAATAAGGGTTCACAATTACAAGTTGATAAAAGTGCATTTTTTTGAAAAATATTTCTTTTATTTGAAAAAATGAATAAGTTCTTACATTATGCCTAAGAAACTAATTATATGGATTATAAAATTAAAGGATTATATAAAGTAAAAAATTCACTTAATACTATTCATAACTGCTTTTGAATGGCTAGTTTGGTAAGTCATGGTGCGCTTGAACTCGGTATTGTGTGTAGTGAAAGTTGTTGAATTACTTTGAAGAAATAAGATACTATGAAATCATGGGGTGTTACATTCTCCCATACTTGAATAAATTTTTTCCTCACAATTTTAAATTTATCTTCAAAAATAGAAAGTTGAAAATATAAATTAGCTTTGTGGGAAAACCGACATCGAAAATTGGGTTAATAAAATTTATTCTTAATAATAGGAAAAAATGAATAAAAAAGTCACCACTAAATTATGATCATGATTAAGAGATCATTGGTGGAAATTAGAGACACATAATTGGAGAAAAAACATAAATATTTATAGGGATTGATTGAGGTCATCATTCACAAACAATTGTAGAATTGAGGTCCTCAAAGCCATCAATCTATGATGATTTAAAATATCATTGGTTCAACAAAATAAAAGGTATTAGGATAACACATTTTTAGTTTTAAGTTTCTTTACCAAATGTTTAAGAATTAATTTCTTTATAGAATAATAGATGAAAAAAATATATACTTGACATGTAAAGTTCCATCCTTTAACTAATTTCTTCCACAAAATCATCTTTCACTCTAAAAGATAATAGAACTTAATAAAATATTTTATTTATCCTATTCGTATAGAGTTCCAAAAAAACTAAATTTATAATTCATCTACCAAACACTTTAATAAAACTACAATATTCAATCTAGGACATCATGTGGGTGAGTGGTAGGTGATACACCCTTTTCGGCCTTCAATTACGGGTTCAAGTCTCGCGGCCTTGATAGACTTGACAGGTTGCTGCCTGACCTCCGTGTTGTCCTTTTTATAGAAATCCAAAAATAATCTCAAACTATACTTATCCAAAATGCTTCTATCTAAAATCATAGTCCAAAATTTATAAGGAAGGTAAACATAATGAAGATCCTTTTTTCCACGTAATAACTTGTTAACACCTTCATCATGTATTCTTTTAAAACACCGCAACATCCTGAATTACCATAAAACCTTACTAATTACATTCATGCTCCCTTATTCCTTATAGAATATGGGATATACTCCATCTATCCCAAAAAAAATTAAACTACAACAATGATTGAATATAGAAATAATTATTTAGTTTCCAGGTAATCACGAATATCTAATATAATTTATCCAAATCAATCATCTCTTATTCAAAAATTAATACATCAGTATCAAGACTATATTAAAGTTTTTTTTCCTTCAACCATGTATTTTCGAAAAAAATTTATCATACCATTGAGTCACTTTTATTTGTTCCACACAGTCCTAGGTCCTTAATGAAATAGCACTACAATAAAATCCTTATATACCCTATAAATCTTATAAAATGTACATCATTAATACAATAATCAAATGACAAAATACATTAAAAAAATGTAAGAAATATAATCATTAATCTTCATCATTAGTAGTATTATAACATTATTATTATTATTATCCAATAGTAGCATCTGGCGTATACTATGATGATTTGGACATTTATTCATGTAGTGTCCCAACTCCTTGCAAATGAAGAATTGTTCATTTGAAACATTTTCTTACCCATGCAATCACGTACTTGGTGTCCTTTTTTCTCCACACTTATAACAAACTCTTATTCCCTTAAAAAATTTACCAAGGAGATTCTTTCCACATTTATAACATATTGGAAAATATTTTTGTCCCACTTCCCTTTATCCATCTTTCTCTCTTCCACCCTTTTCTTCTCTTGCTTCCCTTTAAAGCCATAGAACTCAGAGAATTTTCTACTTATATTATTAACGCATGATATTATTTCTTCATATCTTGAGAATACATAGGAGATAATTTCCTTTATAAATTATGGATTAATACCATGAAAGATTTGATCCATCTAACTCTTTGGATCATACATATTGCTGGAGTTCATGTTCCTTCTACTAGGATCCATTTCTATATAATGACATAGACTGGGTTAGTTTATGAATTGCAATGAATAATTATAAACATCTAAAATACCGGAAGTAGATTGAACATTTTGTGGATATAATCCCTAATCATAAAAATTTTTTCATTAAGGAAGTATGTACTCATAAATCATTCTTAAAGGTTCATAAAGAAATTGAGATTTATCCTAAGAATATCCCCTGGGAGAGTCATAACCAAGAGTGCAGCAAGGCCCATTGTCATGCACCAGTTCCCGTTCAAGTCCAGCTCAAAGTGGTGTTTTAGGGTTTTACCCCTAGGTACATATTTTCCATATCTGCCTCTACCTACTCATTTCCAGACAGGGATGTATTTCTGGAAAAACCCACAGAATCTCTATAGTACCATGATTCTAGGAAGTTCTTCTATACTATTCCTCAAAGTGTATCTTAGGGTAATATTCTCAAATCTGATTTTAACTAAATCTATTTCCAAGTTTATTACTAAAATTCCTCTTAAACAAATTATAATTCATTGACCCCAACTGCCCATATTCGGTGCATTATTTTAATACATTTGCATGATTACAAGGAATCAGGTCCCGAAAGACTGATCATTTTAGCAGTCTTGGAGAATAGATTACATACATGAATGTTATATTACACATTAGAAAATAAAACACAACATAAATGATCATTTGAGAATTCCATTAATCCCCTAGATTATCACTTTTTATCGATCATAATACATTTATTGGAATCATATGAAAATTAAAACATATAAAGGGGTGTGCTTAGATTCTTAGTAAGGATAACAATATAGCAGAAACTTTCATAAATAAGCATAAATATTTAAGGCAATGTATAAGACTAAAACAAAATCCTTTTAAACATAAACATGAGATTAATATGGCAAAGATACAATAAAATGATGCCATTTACTTATTCACATGGATATTATAATAGTTGAATAATCACATGCAATATCAATAGCCACTTTAATAATGTTGGAATGCATAATGCCAGATTTTCATAACCACATAGTCTTGTCCTTTTTCGAAGACTACAAATATGATTTTTTTCATGGAGTTGTTCCAAGACACTAGTTTGTCTCATGAGACCTATCGATGAATTGAGGATCTATAGTGGTCTCCACCTATCACATACTAAGTCCAATGCATTCCTCATATTAAAAGGTCTAAACATAACATAAACATTCGTATTAAAACTAGAATACGAAATGTCAATACATTATCCACAAACCATGAATGGTATAAAAATAAAACATTCAAAGTCAAACATATCACAAAACCTTAAATACAATATGGATGTTTTGAATCATAATAAATCAACTTCAAATAAACTTAAAATCCATCAAAGGATGTTGACATAGATGAAATCAAAACCTTTTTAGAGAAATATCTCTTTCTATTTTGAAATCAATTAATATTTATATAATTATAAAAGAAAACATTTATTTTGGAAATATTTTTATAAGAGTGTAATTGAAGATTTTATGATGTTATAATGGAAAAAATATCTGTACTCTCCGTATAAGTAAAAAAATAAATTCTTACCTTAATTTTGTCGAAAAGGTTTTAAAGGAAATTGTTTGGAAAATGACGGAAAGAGTTCTTTATAAACATCATATAAAAAGTGAAGCAAGGTAATAAATGACTTTAACCCATAGTTTAAAAATAGTCAGAATGTTTTTAAATACGTTTTTAAGAAACATGGATGTGGATGATAAAGAGGTCCCAGTAGATACATACGTAAAAATAACCTCAGATAATAAAGAGATTGTAATATTAACCCTTACCTTGCACTTTACTATGGTCATTAGTGCATTTAACCTCTTGTATAATGACAATAGTATGTTATTAAATTATAATATAACCATATTTATATTTATTTTATCATATATGATTCATTTATGACTTTATACTACCCATTTAATAATGATTTCCGTGTTAAATTAACATTTTGTGTAATAATCACTTTCTTTATTGTATGTGTTTTAACTTTTTATTCTTGATCATATCATTTAAATCATGATTTAAATGACTCCATAATATAATCTTTGATTTATATATCACATATATTTTGAATATAATTATTTTTAATAGATATATATATTAAATTGAAAGCACCGTTTATGGAGAAGGTAGGTCGTACGTACACATAAACATTGTTTCTGTTTTCATATCGTATTAAACGGAAGCTAGTGAATAAGATATATGTAAGTACATACATACATACATACTTACTTACATACATACATATATATCTAGAGGAATCATTATGTCGTATATTAAATACTTATTAATAATATATATTTTTATAATCATCATTTAATGGTGAATATGGAAATCAATCTCATCGCGTCGTGGAGATGGTAATCAGTACGTAGGAACGAGCGATAATATCAATATTTTGATTTAAAATCATATGTAAATCGATGTTATATCATATATAAATAATAATTAACATTTTATATTTGTTATTTACATCAATTATACATCATTATTATACCCATCCAAATAATAATGTGGTGAATAACCATTACACCACGACGTGGAGACGTTAAGTCGTAGGTACACACGTATTGTTACATGTCATTCAAAAGATGGATAAAATAATTAATATGTTTTACCATATTTATTATAACATAAAATTATATCAAAGATACTAGAGTTATTATTTTAAAATGTAAATAAAAAAGAAAGAGGAAGTGGAAGAAGAAATGAATTTGGAAGAGGTGATGAAATATTTACCTCCTCTTCGGGTTCTTCCTACTGATTTGATCAAAAGGGCTACATAAAATAGATTTCTGAGAAATGAAAGTACTCTAGGATGATGTTAGGACAGTTGATAGGGTATTTGGGGAGGGTTCGGCCAAGAAAAAAGGCTTTTAATGTGTTAATTATAGATAAGGGGGAGTGCTCTTTTATAAGAGGGGTGAGGGTCACCTTAAGAAAATCATGAAATATTATTTTATAATAAAATACTTTTCTATTTTTAATAGTTCCAAAATAATTTATTTGGAGGGTATGATAAGGATGGGTCTAACAATTCTCAATAAATAGGTTTTAGATATGTTTAGGTTACCACATTAACCATAACTTTTATATTTATCTCTTTGTTAAATAGTTTGACATTTACCATGTCTCTTTTTATTTAAATATTATATTGTTAATAAACTTACTGTATAATGCCAATAGAACATAAATTGGTTAATTAATGTCAAATATATTATTATATACGTCTTTTGGCCAATCCTTCGATTTTTAAGACCATTATATCAATTAATAATATAATATTTTTTTAAAAAGTATTTTATGTCAATTTTGTCACAATTTAGTATTTTTTTGTTAAAATCATTACATCATGATTTATTCCAAAAAAATTTTGATTAAATCAACCCTAACATGTCATATTATCCTATAAAATTAGTTTATTTCATTGTAAGTCTCAAATTACATTTATTTGGGTATTTATAATATCAAATATTTTAATCTTTTATTAATAAGTTAATTACGACATCATCATTGTGTCATAAATAAATTTTCTTATTTAATGTATAAAAATTATAAATAAAATACTATTATGTATGAAATATTTTTTGATTTATAATGAAAATTAGTATTCTAATTTATCATATGTATAAACCTATATTATAAATGTTTTAGTTAAGAAAACATGAATTTATCACTTTTAACTCTTCTTTAAATTAAATAATAATAAATGTCCTAATCTAATCCATGTGGAAATAAAGGATAATATTTTATTAAAAAAGTTGTTTTTTGGTCGAATTACACTTATCCCACAGAATTTTCATAGGTTTTAGGGTAATAGTAATATCATTTTTACCTTAAATTACTCTATTTAATTTTAACCGTGGTAAATAAATGTCAAAAGATACTATTAACCAAAAATTATTTTTATCTTATTGAAGCACATTTTAATTACTGATATCAACTATGTCACCTGTATTTTTGAAATTCAATTCACAAAAGTGGTAAAATTATCTTTTATGCAAATTTTAAAATGCTCTTAGGTGATGGGTAAAAGACGGTAAAATGCTCAATAAAATTTTTACATATCTAATCTTATTATAAAATGAATCCAAATAATTATATTGAAATTATATAGTATTTATGTGTCTATTTTGACCTAAACTAAATTTAAATAAATTAAATAACTATTTAAATAAAAATTTAGTTTTAAACTATAACTCAGTATTTTTCTCTATACATCAAAAATTGAAAGTTTTCAGAAATATTACAAGAATTCACAGTAAGATAATTTTGATATTAAAAATTAAAAAATGAACTCTATTTTACCAAATTAAAAAAATAGAAGATTCATTTATTAATTTAAAAACAATTATTGTTGTCAATACCAAAAAGTGTATTTTTTAAGAAATAATAACTATCCAGAGATTGAAAATTGTTTATTTCCAATTTAAAAGTGAAATTACTTACAATGACCATCATTGGATTAAATGGTAAAAAATAATCTATTTAAACATCCAAATAATAAAAAATGTATAATTTAACAATAAAAATTATTTTGATTAAAAAAGTTGTTTTCGGTTAAAATATAGTATTCTTCATTATTCACCCAAATATGAAAGTGATCAGAAAAACACCAAAAAATTATTAAAACTAAATTCTTTTGTATCGATTCTATATAAGAAGTATATTTTGTCAAATTTAATATATAAAAGTCTCAAATATTGGATTTTACAAGGGTTCAATATTACAGGGCGATAAAAGTGCATTTTTGTGAAAAATACTTCTTTTATCTGGAAAAATGAATTAGTTCTTAGATTATATCTAACAGACTCATAATATGGATTAAAAAATTATATGGATTATATAAAGATCAAAATTCTGTTAATAATATTTATAACCGCTTTTGAACTGCCAGTTTAGTAAGTCGTGGCACGATAGAACTCGGTGTTGTGTGTAGTGCAAGTTATTGAATTACTTGGAAGAAATAACATACTATGAAATTTTAGGGTGTTACATTATCATCGAAATTTTTTATTATTTTTTAATAGATTTAAGGATTTTTAATGGAATTGGAGAAGTTATGTTAAATTTCATGATCAATTCTATGAAATAATCATGGATTATTTTTAAAATGATTAAATTATGGGGAATGTTGATACTAATTTGAGGTTTCCAATTTATATTTAATGGTTTTGTTGTGTATGATTTATGGACAAATTATCTAAAAACCTAAACCAGAAAACATCCTCAATGTAAATCAATGTAAAATTATAGTGTAAAACTCATGATTATGTAATTTTTATGTGTTGGGGCTTATAAATGCATCCCATGATCTCAACACAAACACAGTGAAGAAACTCTGGACTCCCAACACTAGAACATATACATGTTTTTAAAGATGCAATTTTTAATTCTTTCATGTCATTTTTTGCATTGAATCCTTTTAATTATAAGATTTAAATATATTTTTAATGATGAAAACTAAAAAACATTAAAAATGTATTGTTTTTATAATTTTTTATGTAATTATGTTCAAAACCAATGTGAAATGGTTATTTAACTTCTTTTTTCTAAAAAACTGATCTAAAGACAAAATTTCAAATCATATTTTTATATAAGTATGAAATAAATAATATGATAAAAACATTGGTTGAGAGAATATTACATAAAACATAGTTGGTTAAGATAATTAAAAAGACCCACTATTGATTTTCATTATTAAATAAGTATTTAAATTTATATAGATTAAGATAAAATATAAATCAAAAATATATTGATAAAAATAAAAAATATTAATTATCATGAAATAATTAACATTAAACAAGAATAAATTAAATAGTTATGATTATTTTACATAAGTTAAATTATATTTGATAAATCAAATTTTTTTAAAACATCATAGATACTCACACAAATATTAGGGCCTTAGTCAATAAAATGTTTATTCAATTTTGATAAAAAATTTATGAATGATTTATAAAGGTACAAAAAAACATTTTAGATGTAGAACCAAATATATGAGTGGGATAAATGAATTTTAGAGAGTTTCATGGATTAAATATGTCCAATATTGTTAAATATGTAATCAGTAATTATTATTTTTGAATGATGAAAAAATTAAAAATTTGATCTGAGGTGGGGTAAATTTTTAGTTTTTAAGATAAATCTACATTGATGTGATAAGAAAAAATAATTTCTCCATATATGGGTGTGGCTTATAAAATCGATCATTGAAATTAAATTTGGTAAAATTATATGAAATAATACTTTTGTCTTTGTTTTTTTGAATTATTTCCATTAAAATAGTTTCAAAAATATTTTTAATGTTCTTTATAGATTTAACCTATGTTACGAATAATATTGTGTATCTTTAACCTTGGTTATAGAAATAACTAATTTTAAAATTACAAATGTGGTAATTTTTTCATTTAATTTTAAAATATATAAATTAAAAATGTTAACGACCTCAGTTTTTAAACACTGTTGTTATAATACCCTATTTTACTTCTGAATGTCTCACATGCTATTGGGTAATAGGTAACGCCACAGGTTGACACAAACATGTACATCACCACTCAAGTCCAAGGATAAATACCATGGAACCTATCTAAGACCTCTATTTTCATATATTTCATTCTTGTGTAATCTATCTATAAGGATCTAAGGTATACCAGAATTCTATAAAGGAAATTAGGGTTAATTATCTATTCTCAAGGGGTCAATGTGAAACATTACTGTCTGCTACAATCAAATAATTATTTATTTAATACCTATCATGGGGTTAAGTACCATAAGGTACACGATAACAATTATACTCTCAACCATTGGTGGGATGGAGGTCTATCCAGTGCACAATGGTCCTATGTAACCCTCGAATATTTATGAATTTCATATATAAGATATCTATTCAATTTGAAATATTTTTTCAATCAATCAATTTATTAACTCAGTGTTTAATCACATGTATTATAAATACCATATATCAAATGTAATATCATAAGAATAAATCAATTGTATAATAAATTGGGAAATTATTTGGAACTACCTACCTCATACGAAAAGCAATTCCCTTTCTAACTAATTTCCTGAAAAATCATCTTAGGGCAAACATATTCCATTCCTATCAACCATCACACTGATTAAACATGTATGGCCCTATCCCATTGCATGAAATATAGAAAAAATATATTATAAGAATATATAATGAATTAGATAATTTTATTTAAATATGTGGTCTTGACTAAAACTGATGGGCTGATATTTGTTCATTGGGACCATGAAAATACACCAGATGATGGTCCGAGTGACATCCCAAATAACATTCAGTGAAAATTACATATCATGAAATAATATAAATAATATAAATTTAATAAAACTAAGTTATAATATCTTGATAGAATTAGGGAAACAGTTTATAACTACTATAACTATGATTGTTGGTGTATAAATAATGTATTTGGTCCTTCAATATGTATGTTGAGAAAAATCCCCAAATTATCCTATCATTCAAAAATTTGATTTCACCTAATTTAATCAAAAAATTGGAAAAATATATAGGGAAACATACATTAATCCAAACAAAATATTATTACTTTAAATCATTATTTGGGGACACCATACAATAAAGTCTATTTAAAGACCCAATATTCATGGATGATCTCACAATGATAAAATTAATTCATCATCAAATTTGCAAATTAAATCGACCCAAATCAGATGTATATGAAGGATAAATCATGATTTAAAGAGAACTAGAGTTAATAAATTGAATATATAATCAATATTAACCTTATATTACAATAGGATAATGGGGGAGGAGGGATAGGGGTGGATTTTGTCAAATGGACTTCCTCAGGTCACAGAGACTTTTTATATCACGAGTGGGATAAACAAAATAACGAATGAAAGAACCTAATTAAAAACCCATTAGAATACCCTCCGATGATCCATATCAAACTCAATATATATACATAGGCTCATTTAATAACTACTATGGGCTCACAAGTAGTCATATGGGACTAAGGAGCCAACTGGCCTTCTTCACAGCCCACATATGAGCTGGTTGGGGCCACTCGATTGATGGCGGCTACTATTACATCTCATCCAATCCATCCCCTTGTATGTCACTAAAATTATAATCTGTGATGCCAAAAAAGATTTATTCCTTATCCAAAAAAATAATACTCTCTATATTTCTTTTAGAATTTCATTTATCTAAATACACTTTCAACTAAATCATAAATACATATTCCTCTTGAATTTCATATCCCCTAATGGAATAGTTTATTAAATGTTTTCCACAATGAAAATTATCATCCTAGAATATTATAAATTTGGATTCAACCATATATAAATTTAACACTAATTTTCTATGTTATAGAGACCAAAGTAAAAGGTGCTTCCCCATGTCATATTTCAAAATGAGGAACTAAATTTCTAAAACCGCCCCAACATTCATCACAATCAGTGAAAAAATGTCATAATTCTCCACAATGTTCCTCTATAATGAGATTCCATGGAATATTACCCCAAATTCATCATCAATACCAAGGTTATTTTATCTATTAAATATATATCACAATTTCATATTCTGAGCCAAGTTTCACCCACCATCAGTATCACCAATTGGAAATTATTTTCAACAGTCCAACAACCCACTCCATGGCATCTCTACATTGCCAAACCCAACCTCAAAAATAATTTTTTTTCAACTGTCGATTAAATTTCCCAATTATGATTCTCAGAAAATATTATGAGCCTCTACCCCCTGTGAAGTAGGAACAAACATATTACATTTTCCTAAAAAAACAATTAAATTTTCGAAAAAACATTTCATCTATATTTATAATAACAGAAATTGGTTTTAAACTCACCAAATCCAAATATTGACTAAAATATTCATCGGAAAATCCAGAATTTACATAAATATAAAAATGGATTCAAATATAGATGAAATATCAACCATGTTGGGAGTGATGCATTTACCCTTGATGGATCCATTGATTATTCAGTTATCGAATCAATGTTCATAAAAATATAGTTAATTTTCATGATGGATTTGACTCCATCACTAAGTGTATCCATACAATCTACCTAAAAAATGTAATACTAATGATTTTTATAGAATCTTGAGTGACTGTGATTCATCCCATTTCTGAAACTAATGCTTGAACCCTTTCTATCACTACATCTAAATATCAATTACATTACCTACATGATCCCTGATAAATTTTCCTATTCAACCCACAAGCAATAGAAATCCATATTGAACATCCACAAAATATCCATATTATTTAAAAATCCATTATAGAATGAATTTTAGTGTCCCTAATTTGATTTTTCACTCTGATTAATTGGAGTATATCTATTATCTCTTAATAAATCAAAACTCTCAATCGCCACCACCCATGCTGCATATAATACAGAACATTAATGTTAGATGATTTATTTCCTATCATAACCAAGAACCAACATGAATTATCAATTAATCCCAATTTATATCTCATATAAATTTCTTCATCAACATAAAAACAATTATATAAATTGGTACAATTCTATCATGTTTCTAATTGGGAAATCCCCAAAATGTGTCTAACATTATGAAGTTCATCAATTGTAACCTCATCTACTTTAATTATTACATGTGTGGCACTCACCCCTAGAATTTCTCATCCACTATCATCTAAAAAATACACATAATCCATAGTGTCATACTATTCAATGGATAGACACTCCTAATTAAAATGATATTACAAATCCAATTCCTAATAGAACACTCAAAATAGGGGGTTCCTCATTTCATCGAACACCTGGTACCCAATAACAAAAGTATTTTACCAGATCCAAATTCCTTTATCTCTTATATGGTTATTCTTTTAAATGATAATTTTGAGGAACAATGAATAATTGAAACACCCAATATTTTTATGCCATATGTGTTTTCCCCAAAAGAAATACCCACATGAACTCTAATATTTAGGTAGATCGAACATTCAAGAACCCATCATTGGTTATTAATCCTTATCCAGCTCATCCAAAACTAATCCCGACATTTTAGTCTCTTTAGTGACCCATTCATAGTGACTAACTAGCTAGGATTATTAATACATCATCATGCAAAGTATCACAAGTACAAACCTCTAAACAAGTACTCAACATTTCAATCTATTCAAGTAATTTTGTCACATTACTCCTATAATTAAATCTATTCATCATCACTTCTGAATGGTTTTTTAGAAAGATCACCCAAAAATATTATATCATTTCAAAAATTTTCAATGTATACGCATGTGATCAAGGTGATGCTGATTAACATAATTAATCAATTGGGTTTTGAATCCTCCAGATCTTTCCCTCGAATTATCAATTCAATTCCAAAATAAAAAGTGATAAAGGTTAGCATCACTAGAAAATATTCTATACATCACATGAATATACAATATAACTGGTAGATTAAACATGAACAAATCTCATAACAAAAAGAACCAACCCACTCTTCCCACCTCAAAGAAAGTTTCATTTCTGGATAACCCCTATCATGGTTTAACAATACAAATCACTAAGCTCGATTCATCAATAAAATGTGGATTCAAAATATCCTGATCCACATATCAAGCACATGGATATTTTTTGAATCCCATAGGTCACATCTCACATAGGTCAATCACATAGAAAAAATCAATTAATAAACATATCAAATATCACAAGACACCAAAAAATAAACTAAACACCATATGGATTATTGTATAATAGAAGTTTTTGGAATCATATGGTATATCATTAGCCTACTCACAATGTTGATTCCCACTAGGTATTCACATACACACCCACCATAGTTCTCTATATTGATTATAAAATGGAGTGTTATGTGACCTAATTAGAGCCTCCCCATATTATAGAGGCCTCCAAATTTTTTTGAGGGTCTATGATGTTATAGTGTGGAGAATATAACACCATATTAGAGTAGAAATAACAAAGGATATAAAGAAAATATCATTCATTAGAATAAACGTCAATAGGGTAAACATATTAATTAATCATTGTGTATAAATAAATAAGATATGTTTTCATACTAACAAAACTATACCATAAAATCTCTATTCATTATTTTGATGAGTGAATAGGTGTTATGACCCTTAGGGACATCCCAAAGACCCTAAAGGATTGAAATAATATTTATGGATAAGGAAACATTTGTGGAACATTTCCCCATTTAAAGATAAAACATTCACTCCACTTTGAAAAATTAATAACCCATCTTACTCTATAATGCATGTATAAAGGAAGTTGGAAAACTATAATCATAGGTCATGTATAAAGAAATTAAATTTTATAATGTAGCATGGAGGCTGGCCAGGGAATTTTCACATTATAAGCATTATATTTTTTTCAAATCCTAATTTCAAATTCACCTATTTAATTATTTTGTGTTTTTTTATTATTTAGGAAATTGATAGTTTTTTTAGAACAAATGTAACTAAAATAATTCCATGTTAAATTTAAATAAAATTATAGATGCTGATGGAATGAAATTAGAGATAAAAGATCATAGTCTTAGGGTCGGTTAAATCAGTTCATTCATTGTTTATTTTTTGTTTAAATTAAATATGTCAACTTATTTGATTAAACCTAATTAATGATTTAATTTCCATAATATTTTTATTCTGTGATTTTATCATTCCATCGGGAAACCAATCCCTACATCCTCTAGTAATCAAATACACTGACTCCACATCAAAGAGGGAAATTCCTACAATACCCAGCTCCACTGTATATCGTTTCATGACATAAGGAAACCTCAAATCCATTGTATAATGATTTTTCATGATATAAGGGAGAGAAACGTAATGAAATAATGAGATTGAATGGAATTGGAAATAACTACATGGTGGATAACCAGAACACTCATGTAAAACTATTTCATCAATAAAAAATAGGATAAAAACATGTTTATTTTGATTAAAATAATTAAAAATGTCATGAATCCTCCCCTAAGGACAAGCCCTGACTTAGTTACATTTTAATGAAAATTGAAAAGGGATCATGGAGGAATATTGCAGAGAGAAACAAATTCAATATGAAATTGAAAGTAGGATGAGAGAATAAAATAGCAATAATTATATTAAAATAATGATGATGTGTTAGAAGGGAAAGGAAGACAAAATTAAAATAAATTAATCAAAAATCCTAATGTAGAAACATCCATACAGAAAAACTATATAGTGGATCCTCGTGATCTTACCCTTTCTCCTCTAGCTTGGGATTGTATTTATAGGCCTAAGTCCACCTCAAGTCTAATAAATGGTGTAATAAAAGATACAAAAGTCATCAATGTGGGTCTCAAGGTCATAAAATGTGTCTTATCCATTAATTATTTCATATTAGAATGATCTTCGTATTGTATTATAATTGATATGAATTGAAATGTGTGGGTATGTAAACAATTCACAACATGATTCAAGACCTATCTACCCTTATGTTAAACATCATGAATATCACATACATGACATATAATTCTTTTTAAAATAATTTTTTATACATTTCACCATTTATAATCATTTATGAGTTTCATATTTTATTCTTTAGTTGTCCTTGACCATGCAGTAGTATCAAACATCCTTCTAGAACACTGGGTCATGTTTCCATGCTTCAAGACATGACCTCAAGTGTTAGTGACTCAATATGTTAATATCTTTTTTATTCAGTTTTCATCAAACTATATATCCTTTAACAAACCATAAAAACATTTAAATTGAATCATGATCATTTATTTAATGTGAAAACAATGATTTTTATCCAAAAAATAAATTTAAAATATGACATTATCAGTCATGAAACCCAAAATAAGTACCAAAATACATCAATATAAAAGTGAAAATGGAATAAAAGTTTAAAACTATTGCGGAATGACATATAACAAGCCCCAAAGACACCCATGAGGTATGAAAATAAGTAAATCCCATATCAACTCAAAGCTTAAACTCACATTCCCTGCCCACAGTATCAAGGTGAATCACTTGAGAAGTGTGATTCCTTTCCTTTTCAGGCGTCCTGATTGAAATAATGTTATAGTGAATCGATGTTCCCATTAATGGGCCAATTATAAACCTATTAGGAATTCCTCAATGACCTACTAATATTCCCCACTATGAAAATACAAGTTATCACATTTTATATCAAACATTTATAAGTATATTTAATTTTTTAGATAAAACCCATAAAATAGTTTAGTAGAAATCAATAAAAACATGAAAATTCAATTTAAGATTATTTAGTATACCCATTTCTCTATTTCGCGACATTAACACCCATTCATATTGTGTCAAATTTCTATACTCATTAACGGTCACTCATCAAACCAAAAATATATCACATTGTGAACAATATCTATGTTTCTCATAATCATGAACCCCTTATCTGGGGTAATGATTAAAAATTGAACCCACAACAACCATGTATTACAAATTCAAAGACAATCCATTACACAATAAATAATTATTTCATTGAAATGTTTCATCAATCACTTTTTTTGTATCAAATGAAAACCATAATTGTATACCCTAATATTTAAAATGATATAAATTGGGTTTTATGGCATATAAAACATAAGAAACATATCCTAGATTGAAATATAAGACCATAATAATTTATGAAATATTTCTTTATAATAAATTCAATCTCTTTCATATCTTTGATGCACGCAACATCATGTATAAAAAATAGTATTAATATATTTAATATTATAAAGTAAAAAATGATTGTTATAACATAGCAGTTATATTGGAAGGTATGAATTTTGTTAACTAAATTGTGAAAAAAATATTTTTTTAAAATATTAAAAAAAATGGTTATCTATTTAATTGAAATTATATAATTTTCAATTAAAATAAAAATATTTTTTTAAAAAAAAATTATATTTTTAAAAAGAAATTTTAGTCTCACTTTTGAAAAATAATTTATAAATAATTATAAAAAATTTCATCAAATTAATTTTAAAAACCAATAATAATTTTTTAAATCATAATATCAATATTATATTTGGATGTTAATTTTTTGTATTTTTCTAAAATTTTTCATTTATTCATAATTATTGGAAAATTATAATTTTTTTTATAAACATCATTTTCATTAAATTAATTTAAAGGGTAATATAATATTTTTTAATTTTAAAATAGAAATAAATAAATTAACATATAATTGGAATAATTTGTGTTGTTATAATAAATTTTATTTTGAATTTTGGTATTAAAAACTTCTATACCTATGGAAATTATCTCTTTGAAAAACCCACTTTTTTATCACATTTACATGTATAATTTTAAATTGTATTCTTCCACGTATGTTATTTGAATATGGAAAAATGGATTCAATAGTTTGAATTAGCATAATTTATACTATTTAATAATTTCAACATAATTTTTCACAACTATGGATATTGATAGAAAAATATATTAATTAACAGGGTTTGGGTGAAAACTAACGTAACATGGGGTTAAAAAAATATATAATAATTAAAATGAACTAAAAATTAGTCCAACACCATTTTTAGGGAAATATTTCAAAAATATCATATCGATGAGTTGATAATGACCAATTTTTAGGTTTTTTAATTGAAAAAACATTAGTGTAATATATTGTTTTAAAAAAAATTCAATGTGTATCCTCTCCCGCACTTATAAATTACCACTAATATCCTCACCACATCACACTTCATAAATCGATTGGAATCAGCTTATAAAAACATTAATTAATTCATTAATACCCTAAAAATAACCAATATCCCCTGCAGTAATAATAAATTCATCGTAGTAATGATCATGGTCTGAACCTAAAGAGGTATATCAATGAAAATGTAATGTTATTGTATGATCATTTTTTTATTTCTACGTCGACATACATAAAATATAATTAAATATTTCTACTAGATTCAAAAATTTTCCTAAAAAATATTTTTATGTTATTTTGCTAATGTAATTTTTTTCCATATCATCATCTGTCAAATAAGAAATGAAATCGTCCATTGTTTTTATGGAGGACTAATGCCTCACAAACCCATGTACAACATTTTCTATCAACACATATCATGATTATATATAATTATAGATTGATGAATTTATATAATATATATGACATTATTTCACTTCTATAATTATAATATCGCGTATAACATCTTATATTCTATTCAATTTAATTTATCATAACACCACTGTGGTGGACTACCACTTCACGAAGCGGTGTTATTTTTTTTCATATACGAATTACATGAAAAGTAATAATGATAAATTTAATGAATATATGTGATATATAAAACATAATTATTATTGTGGAAAATTATTATATCATCCAATTGTTTACCCTTTCAATCATTATGGGAATGATAGTGTCGATCATGTGTATGTACGACCTACGATCACCACGAAGTGATGCGATTTATTTTCAATGATAAAACTTAATGAATGATTATAATAACAATTAAAATGGGTAAAAATATTATATATATATATATATATATCAATAATTTCACTTTTTTAATATGGATCTATATCCTATACAAAATATCTGAAAAATCAAGAAAAATACGCATGGTAAAAAAATGAAAATACCAGAAACAAATAATATAATGAAATATTATTGTAAAATAGTGTTTAAAATGTTATAAGATGATAATATTTGATATTAAAAATAATAAAATGGTTATTCAATAAATTAATATCATTTCAAAAACCATTACATAGTAATTTAATGCATGTTCATCCAAAATCAACCATGTGGAAAGGGACATCTTCCCAATTTCACTTCATTGATCCATATTGTAATGTTATAAACAAAATTTATTTAATAGGGTGTATACAGAAACCCTTGTACATGTAATATAATGAATCCTTAATAAATAATCATATTTTATGTTTCAAATTTTATTATTTCATCTAATTTTATTTGACATAAATGTTACCATGTGGTAAAGAATTTTGTAGCTCAATTTCAATTCATTATATCATGTTACTTATCTATTATCCATGAAATTATATGATTTTTTGTGTAAAGAAATTTGAATATATTATTATGTATTTACATTTATTTATGTTGATTTACATATGATATACATAATTGAATCATCCATTAATTCTCACCTCATTGTTATGATCTTTCTGAGTTTTCATTTCAAATTATCAATTTAATTATGATTTCTTTTGCATTAATTTCTAATGAATGTAATAATAATATTATTGTATAATAAATCCATTTTTTTAATTTCCGTTTAAATTCATGAAATTTTCAAGATACATTACAATTTATTTTTTATTAGTAAATTAAAATGATTGTGAATTTTTTTTAATAAAATAATATTTTTTTCTATCTCAATCGAAAATCATTTTTCCTAAGGAATCATATTTTCCTAAAATGTTTTAGAAAAATTTTTATAAATTTTTTAAATTAATTGTTAAATAATTTTTTAATGACATATGAATTTTCAAAAAATGTTTTCAAAGGAATATTATTTCAATTTCCTATCATTTATTATTTAGATTTTACCAAAAAATGTAAAAGGAATTTTTTGTTCTAGAATGTATGAAATGAATATAATTTTAAACCACCAAGAAAACAAAATATTTTAATTCATACATTATATGTTTCAAAAGGATATTTTTAATAAAAAATATTTTCAAAATACATTGTGAAATTTTAGTTTTTAACTTATTTTCAATGGAAAAAATGTAATTTTCCTCAAGAATGTTTTTTATGAAATTTTTAATTTTTTTAATTCATCAATGACTTAAAATTTATATTATAATTATCTTACACCTAGAATATGTTGTATTAATACCATCCATATATCTTTTTGGATGTTTTATCACCATTTGACTTAGGAATATGTTGAGATTCCGTTGATTAATTTTTTTAAAAAATCATTTAATGTCCAGGGAAGTATTAACTTTGTTTTCATTATTGAAGATTAAATTTACCCTAAATATTCATAATAATTATCATGGATATGATTATTAGATAAAAATATTTATTTCTACATATGAAATATTTACTTTAATGTTTATTTGATTGACAAGTGAAATTTGATTTAATATATATTCCTCACTTGATAGATAATTTTTTAATATGGAATATTTTCATTAATTAAATAAATTATTTGATATATAGTAATTATTTGGAGATGTAATGATAGGAGTGGCCTGATTATAAATATCCCTATAATTCATATGTATCTTCATGACTAGATTCAATTGGATAACCTTAGCGAAATTGTTTTTCAGTGAATACCAAACAATCGATTTCATTCTTCCTTTTTAAAGGGTGTTATAGTAGAGGTATCTTAGTGCTTGAGATATTAACATCCAATAATTAAGTATGTCTTTATTTAATAATACTGTTATTATTATCCATGAGATTTTATCGATGATATTATATTGGTATTCATTTCATTCTCATCCTCTAAATTAAATGGAAGGTCTATTCAATTAGTACCATTTCCATATATATTAAGTCTTATATATCTAAGATATTTTGTTGATTTAAAGGGATTGTGTGTTTAGATGTTTACCTTTCTATATTAACTAAAACTTATCTTTTAATGATTCTAAATTTAATTAAATGGGCGTTTTTTAGTTCTTTAACATGAAATATTTATTATTAATTATTATAATCATTTTAGTCATGTTATTTATATGGAATGTGTATTCATTAATTTACTTACAAATATTAATAATTATTATTTTTTATTCTTGATTTCTTTCAGTTTATGTATCTCTTATCGATCATATGATCACACTCTTATTTCTCTTCCATTCCTAGAAATAAAGGATGAGTACTATGAATGTAATTCAATGGTATTATTTTGGGAATATAGATATTCACAGTTAATATTATTTTTTAATTTATGTCATCAATTTTAATTGAACACTCATGTATCTATCTGATTAATAATGAAAAAATTATTTTTTACTTTGAGATTCAATCACTTGTATCTTATGACAAAGAAGTTAAGTGAACATCTACTCTTGGCTAAGGGGGTCAGGGTATTTACTATTAATATCTATGGATGTTTAGTAGAATACATTTGAACTAGATTTATGAAAAAATATATTAGGGAATATACCCCTATGATAAACATTAATAATATATAAAAAAGACTATCATTATGTTTTAGTCAGTTCGATATTATGTCGATTTTCCAACAAAATCATCCCTTTATTGATACTAAAATTAAAAATGGTTCTAGAATATATTTAACTTTGTGTAATAACTCTATATTTTGAATATTGGTCTATAATTGTCTATTACCTAGTACAATACAATAATTTTTACTGTGCACCTAGTTTGACACTCTCTAATGAAAAGATAGGTTTTATTCCCTATTTCATTGCAATCCATTAGAAATGATTTGAATATATAATGACAATGAATGAATATAGTTATATGAATGTTTCAGTTTTTTGAAAATAAGGTGTCATAAATTATAAATTCCATAAGATATTCTATTTAATTATGTGGGTTCCCACTATGATTATTTTTACTCACAATTCATTTTTTGGTTTTAATCAATGTCGGGAATACGAAGGAATCATGTTAATATTGAATATGAAGGATAGTGAGGTGACTATACAAAAAATTTGGATGATGAATGGATTAAATGATATCATGATTTTCAGAAATCATTTATCCTGAAATTTTATTGACAATCTCTTCCTTAACAAACTCTTAGACAAACCAAATAAGAGAAGAATGGAGTTCACTTAGAGCATGAGTGTTGGGTGCCATTAAAAAATGGCCCCTTTTATTCATGTAAAATGTGGAATGTGACACATAGGAATGTGGCTCAATAGAATAAGAATTTTTTATATGTGAGTCAAATAAGGTAATGAAAAACATATTTTCAATGAAATGTGAATTGTATAATGGAAGGGGAAATTTTTTATCATAGGAATCCATTTATTGTTCTTTGTATTAAAATTAGAGAATCAAGGAATTATTAAATTAAATTAGATCTATTAATGGTTAACAATTTGACCAAGGAAGCTCATATAATTAAATAAAACAGTTTTAGTATGATTCTAATGGGATTCTAGAATTATATTTTATAAGTATTTTTACCAAGGGTATTTTTTATAATAATAAAGAACCTTTTAATAATTGTGTTAAATTTTAGTAGATTATATTCCTTAATTTTCAGTAGAGTTATTAATATCATCATGAGTTTATGATTTTAGTATTGATCATAAGTTCATACTCAGAAATATCAATTTTTAGGTTTTTGGATATGGGATTATGACACGATTAAGATTATTTTTGGAGACATTATTGAAATAAAACCATTGGTTAAACAAATGATTTTAGGAAAAACTTATTTAATGATGAATTGCCATACTATTTTGGGCATAAAATGGTTGTTATTGGTTACGTTTTGGGTTTATCTAATAACTGATGTTCATTTAATTATTGGTTTTTACACTATGGGAATGTTATTAGAATATAATTAATATGGTTTTATAAGCTAGATAACTAGTGTACCGAGTGACCACCCATTGAATCTCATGAAGTACAAGGGATGTAAACCCACAATTAAAGGATGATAAGGTTTTATAAACAACCATAATCATTTGTTATTTTCATGGTAACATATAATTTTTAGGTATCTACATTACGTGGATAAATATTGTGGTTGAACTAGTGGTTATACTAATGAGGTTTATATATTAATTTTTTACATTTGATATGTTTTTATGACAATATTGGTTTTGGAAAATATTTTTATGGGGTTAAATTACATATATCTAATTTATACATTATGTGATCCAATAAAAGTGAATCTTACTGCTTCAGGAATAAAAAATAAATTCAGGGATATTCATTTAATAGATTAAGAGATGATGTATAAATTGAATGAACCACATCCAAAATATAAAATTTTGATTATGAAATTGAATGATATCAAGTATTCATATTTCTTAATGTTCATATTCATGATGGTGGTGGAATTATTCAATATTAAAAAAAGGATCTTGAAATGGAAATATTATTTTATTTCCTTTATTTATAATGAATCATGTGGTATTTTAAATCATTAATGATTTATGATTATTTGGTTCATAACATTCCAAGGATCATTTAATTTCTTATAATCAATGATCTCTATCACTCTATATAATTATTTACACTTTTTTTCCATGACCATATATTCACTTACAACTAATACTCTCCTATATGGAAACATTTTATGTATTTCTCCAAATAGAATTTTCACCTCCCTTTATCTATTATTAATTAAATGTTTTATTATCACTTTTTAAAATGTTTTTTTATAATAATATTAATTTCAAATGATAATACCTAGATTACTGGGATAGAGATTAAATTGTGATGATACTACTTATTTAAAAGGTGTAAAATGTAACACCTCAAGATTATAAAAGAATAAAATTGAGTTTTATAGAGTATATGACATGTGACAGCAATATTATATTATAATATTATACCCCATGACTTTGTGATATATTTATTTTTAATAAATTCAATCTCATAATATCTTACGATGCATGTAACACCATGTTTTGAAAAATCGTACACTCTATTGAAATATTATTATTTAAGTTGTGACCATTGTAACAAATATTTTTATCTGACAGGTATAAATATGGATAAACCATTATAAAAGAGATATTATTTACATATGTATAAATAAATTTTTTCATAATCAATTAATTAGAAATAAAATAAGAAACATTTTAAAGAAAATGAATTTTTTTCTTCTGAAAAATGATATTTTATAAAAGTCAGTTTAGTAGTGCTTTGAACACATAAATTAAAATTAATTCATAATAATTTTAGATACATTATTTTCAAAATTAATATTCCATTTTTAAATAGTAATATAAAAATTATATTATGGTGGTTTTTTGGTATTTTTCTGAAATTTTCATTTTTAATGAATAGTGGAAATGTTGAATTTTATTGAAAACCACCTTTTCATTAAAGTTATTTATAATGATAAATTTCATTTTATAATTATTTTAACTTAAATTAATAAAATTATATTTCAATTTAACTAATATTGTTCATTAATAAGAATTTTATTTTGAAGTTTCATGTTAAAACCATCTATATTAAGAAAAATGTTCTCTTTGAAACACCCGCTTTCCATCTTGTCCGAGGGTATAATTTTATATTGGACTATGAATCATCTATGAATTGAATTTTGAAAAATTTATTCCATATTTAGAATCAATATGATTTAAATTTATATAACAATTTCAATATAATTTTTTTTTCAATATGAATATTAAATTAATTAATCCAAATATTCCATAGTGAAGGTTAAACATGATTTATCTAGGGATAAACTAAAAAATGATTAAAATGACCTAAAAACAAAAGGAAAATCCATTTAATTGAAATATTTATTCTCTAAAATAAATACATGTTAATAATAACCCACTTTGGAGTCCTGTGGATTGAAAAAAATGTGGCGGGAATTTTTTATTTTAAAAACATTCACGTCCGCCCTCTCCCACAATAATAAAAGGCCACCGCCACTCTTCATCTCTTCACAAATAAAAATACCATTGAACCATCCAATACCTAAAAACATAAATTATATAAAACCATAAAAAAATAACATAACTCGTTTTTTGATCATTAAATCCTCTTATATAGAATTTGGTTTATAACATAAAGGGGTCAATTAAAGAAGAAGAAGTGTTTTTAAAAAATTGTTTTTATTTTATTCGTTATTCCTAATACGTAAAAAAATAATAAATTATGATATTATAATAACACTATATTAACCAATATACTTATATTTTATTATTATAATTTCATAACCTTTACTCATCACCTCCTCCGTCTAATGTGAAACGAAATCGTCAATCACGCGTATTGCGGACACCCACACACGAACTAATGTAACTGGTTTTCCATCAATGCATATCATGATTATACATAATAATATATTTGTTTTATATATATATATATATATATATAATATTATATTATTATACTTATTTAATTATAATTTCACAGATTCCTTATTACATTCTATATCGTTTAAATTTCAATAACATTGCACATATGAATGGAAGACAACAGCCTCACGATGAGATGTGATTCATTTCTCAGGTACACTTTAAATGAAATGTACTAAGGATAATTTCAATAATTATATGAGATATTTATGAAGTAATATTTATTATTTAAAATTAATAAATCACCCACTTGATTATCCTTTCACTCGTTAATGGAAAGATATCAACGTTACTGTTTTTGTACGACCAACCGTCTCAATGAGGCAATGAAATTAAATTTCCATTTCCTAACATGAATATTGAAAATATAAATGAATATAAAGATAGAGTTTTATATTTTTGACACTAAAATTATTCTATATATGATGGATATATATCATATATATTATAAAAATAGATGTGATGAAAAAAATATGCTTGAGAGAAAAAGGTATGTAACAGCTAAAAAAATTTGAAGAATGATGATATTAATCAAAGAAGGTGTTAAAATGTTATAAGGGGATAATATATGATATTATAAATATGAATATGTTTTTGGAATAAATTAATAACATGATAAAAAAATTATACACGAGGTTTTATAATTTCAAAACAAAATGAATTATAAGCTAATAGACTTCATCTCAATTTCCGATTATTGAGTGATATTGTCATGTAATACACCTAATTTCATTATATTGTCTATATAATAACCCATTAATAGGTAAAATCATGTTTTTATAATAATTGATGAAATTTTATATTTCAATTATAATTATTTTATACATGGATATTTGAAAGTAATGTTTCCTAGTGGTAACTAATTTAGTAACTCTATTTATTTTCATTGGATTATATTACTTCTATATTATCCATGAAATTATACGATTTTTTTGTGTAAATAATTTTTAATATATTTTAATTTATTTCCATTTTTATGTGGTTTTAAATTTTATACAACTAATTTATTCACTGATTAATTTTCACTTTTATGTTCTAATCATTGTAAGGGTTTGTTTCACAATCTCATTTTAATTGTCATTATTTATGAATAAATTTACATTAATGGAAAACATTAGATTATTGTTTAATAATAACATTTAATATTATTTTCTTCTTAATATAAAAGAAGGTTCCTATAAATAATATCATATTTCAGTTTTGATAATATAAATGATTGGTAAAATATTTTTAAAAAAATCAGACAATGTTACTCTATTCGGTCGATAATAACTTTTATTCAAAAAAATTGTCTTATAAAAAAATTCTCATAAATTTTACATGACATTAAATTATATATTAGATAAATTTTTACCAATTTTTGGTTTTTTATAATAAAATTAAATGAATTTTCATGTCATTTTCAAAACAAGGCCCATTAGACATTTACCAAAAAAGTGACCAGAATATTCTTAATGTGTACGATATGAATATAACTTTTATCCATTATGAAAAATAAAATTTAAAAATATTAAATTATCAATATCAAAGTTTATTTTCAGTGAAAATTATTTCCATTATTTTTTGGGAATTTTTTTTAAAAAATTATTCCAAATTAAAAAATAATAATTTTCCTTGAGGATAATTTAATTGACCTTTTATGGTATTTATATTCATTAAAAAATCAATATTTATAGTATTTAAGATCTAATAGGGATATGTTGTTTTGATACCATCCTTATTATTTATCTGGTTAATTTATGATCAATTTCACTATTGGAACTATTGATATTCCCTTTTTCGATTAATTTTTTAATCATTAACATTCTAATGAAATATAAACATTATTGTCATCATTGAAAATTGCATTTCATTTAAATATCAATATTATTTATCATGGATAAACCTATTAGATATGCCATATATAATTTCTAAATATGTTATTTTACATTGAAATTTATAACATTGACTGGGGAAATTATTTTTAATATGTATTCCTCGCTCGATGTAGAAATTTGTTGATAATGAATATTGTTCTTAAATTAGAATGATTTTATGATATATAAGAATTTAATTTGACATGAAATAAATGGTGGTTCTATGTTATAGATATCCTCTTGATTAATCTGTACTATCAAGAGACGCATTTGTTTTCTCCTCTAAGTTTAACAGATTACTAGTGTACACCTACCTATATGTTTTAAACTTTCTTGTGAATGGTCTCGACAATATAGTCATCCTAATTTATGAGATCATCACATCCAATATTTAATAATTTAAATATTTAATAATTAGTATATCATTATAAATAATATTTTTATAGTTATATATTCTTTAAATGAATTAAATTATAATTTTATTTATTAAATGTAATGTTTATTCAGTTATATCCATTTCCATAAATTTTATGTATGATCTATTAATGATAGTCTTGTTATTTAAATAGAATGTGTACATAGTTATCTATATTTATATATCTATTATGCACTATCTATTCATGATAGTCATGTTATTTAAATTTAATGTGTGATCAGTTATTTACATTTCTAAATTAATTATGGCCAAATAGTATCGTGATAGCCATGTTATTTAAAAGACATGTCTGTTCAGTCATTTACCATCACATATTGATTATGCTTATTAATTCTTAATAGAATATTATTTTTATTAGTATTAATATTTATCTATGATAACCGATATTTTTTTCTCTTCGTAGTAATATAAGATTTATACAACAAATATCGTCCACTGATATGCTAGAGGGAATAATGGTATTCTTGAAAAAAATTGATTTAATTTGTGATTCTAAATGTAATGGATTACTCAAATATGCATCACGTTTATAAAGACATTATACTATTCAGTCCATTAGGATTTGATCAATTGTATATTATACCAAAGTAGAAAAGTCACCTCTAACATATGACTACTCTGTTCAAGGTATTTAAAATAACTTTATAACTATAAATTTGAAATTATCACTAATGGGATTTTCAATAGGCCTCCATATGTTCCCAATTTTAAAACATTAATGACAAAAATGTTTTCCATAAATAATCATGCATGTTTAAATAATATAATCATATAAAAATGTAACCAAAATATTTATTCATGTTCTATAATAGTGGGGACAATTGAGATTCCACCATCCTTTCAATAGATAGAGTAAACGTAGAATGAAACATGGAAATTAATTATATGAGATCATTAGATTATTTCTTCAATAGAACATGAAATATCTCATCCAAATTCATGTCAGAACAAATAGATAAATATATAATGGAAAATATATACATTCCGAGGATATAGAATATAATTCTATCTTTGAAAAATATCTAAGGGAGTGACAGAACCAGGGAATTCAGACAATTTTGGGTATTCAATACACATTAATTGTCTGAAACATCCCATATAGTTCAAAAAGGATTTATTTTAAATCCTATGGAGGACATGTAATTAGTTACCATGAGATATTAGGGGACTAATGAGGCTTTTGGTACTTAATTTGTATTAAATAAAAAAACATTGCATGGTGAAAAATATAGATACCATGGTTTGGATGCATGGTTTGTCAAATCATGCACAACCAATTCATGTGATTCTGGAAAAGGTCAAAATCACTATACAAGTAGGTTTAATATTCTGTAAAATTGTACTTTAATAATTTTATGATACTATCTCAAGAACAATACCTCCCACATTTGGATTTTATCGTTATACAAACTATGATCAAATTTTACTTCCCAATATTTTTCCCATTTAAGTGATTTTCCTAAGTACTCACAAGGTTTTTTAAAAATATGTTTTGTTAGTGTACCTTCCTAATAACCCCCAAAACATGTTCCATCAGTTCTTTGTGGTGTTGCATGGTTTTTACTAGCTATGCATAAATTGTGAACCTCATCAAGCTCATCCAAAACATACCTAAACCATCTCGATCCACCAAGAACACATCCTATAAAATATATAGAATCAAGACCACCAAAAAAAATGAAAAGTACTAGAAAATTATTTTCAAACACATAGTGAATGATTGGACTCCCATTGGACTGATCATATGTTCACAAGATAAAAATATAAAAATAAAATTGACTGAGACTCTACCACAATATTAAGCCTCATCTCATCCAATGTCTATTATAATCCATGTTATCATTCTACATAAGATAATAATTCCATATACATATCTGGAACCTACTAACATTGAAGGTTATTGGGGAACCCATGTTCATTGGATGTTGGAGTTGTCTATGAATACATAACTTAGTAGGGGACACCATCTCAATCTTTCATTCATCCAGTAAATGTCGTGATATTTTAATGTGACAAAAGAATTAGAATATATATATATATATATATATAATGATATAATAATGAAATTATAAGGCCCCAGCCTTAAACATTACTTAATCTTGAGTTACTTCAAGAATACACATTGAGGATCTTTTCAGGTATAGAGTTTTAGAGAATTAGATCATAAAACATGCATTACATTCCACAGTTAAACAAAGTGGTTACATAAAAGATAGTACTCATTTTCCCATAAACGGAAACATATTTAAAATAAAACATGAATTCTTTCTTGGCACTTTCTTGACACTATCATCATATCAAGTACCCTTCCTTTGACCTGTGAAAAACATTTCAAAAACATGGGATGAGCTTAAAAAGCTCAGTAATGGATATACAAATATGGATAGGAAACATGAGTACATGTATACATAAGAATCAATGAAATCATACTATACTCATAAAACATAATCACTTAAACATACCTCATCAAACATGAATAAATCATAGAAATCATAAGACATAAAGGTAACTTGAGGCATTCATAACATTCTTACGTAGGGAGTAACCCTCTTGGTTATGTTTGGAATACCCATCACAGTATATTTCCTAAATCTCTTCAGAGAAACCTTAATGTTTAACTCCTTCATGTCACCCAATGAATTAGAGAGCTATATCGGGCTCACCCGCCCTTAGTTTATCACGGAACCACCCATCTTCATAATAATTCCCAAGAACCATAACATAATCGGATCACATAAAACATGCATAAAGGAAACATAACACTTCCACTTTTCAATAACAATATATCAATACAATACATTGATATAAAAACATTATGAAAACCATTTTCAATACAAAAATAAAAGAAAAGTAAAACATGGTATTTATTTTTCTTTTAAAAAAGGTATGTCTTGTAGAGGAAGCCGAATCTCAAATAATGGTTACAGTGGCAGAGAAGTCGTTGTCGCCGCATACGTATGACCAAAACAGTCCCTTTTGTCATTTAGTAAAACAGTTCGTAAAAAAAAATATTCCTTTTTGATAAACGTAAAAGTAAAAGGGGTTTATACACCGTATAAAAGAAGGTTGTGTATAAAAAAAATATGCCTCAATGAAAGGAGATTGAGATGAAGTCCCATACCTCTGGTCCGACTTGACTCGATCGTTATTTAACCTCCTAAATAATAAACATGAGTTAATTTATACTATCTTAAGAACCATTTTCAAGTTTATTGTTCCTTTTATATCACTTATTACCATGTCATGAACACTATGAAATTATTTAAGTTAACAACGGTCGTTTTAACGATCATTGGTACTTGAGTCAAAAATAAACTCTTTATAATTACAATTTGATAATGTATCCATTATATCAAAAATTATAATCATGATGTACATATCATATATATCATATATATCCATTACAAATATGCATTTATAATATTACATAATGTTTAGAGGTAGGAAATGAAATGCACCATTGATGGAGACGGTAAGCCGTACGTACGCATGAACGTTACTTTCATTTCTATTTACTATTTTATGGAATGGAATCATAATGATATAAAGGTATATTATAATTCCAATATATTATCATATATAATATCATTAATTAAATCCTTTATATGTCCCACATATGGCATTAACGAATCAAATCACTTTGAGGGGGTGATAGTCCGCACTTCCTAAAATGAAGATATCGCGTTTACCCATAATGGAAACTATAAAGGTATGACATAAATGAAAAAAATACAGAAGCTTAAGGAAAACATAAACATATTATAATCATATATAAATATGGTGACATCTTAATGGCCACCTTTGAAGGTGTTAAAAGAATATTGAACAATCATCGTTTCGTTAGGCAGAAATTCTCCATCCACGGAAACAGTATTGTAAAGACCCGAAGCTTGATGTACGTGGACTTTACATTACTTTTTTGGAATAATTATTACATAAAAAACACACATACAAGGATCATAATAGTTTAGTGTCTTTAGAAACTCAGAATAAAATCTTCTAATCATGGTGAAAGATCTTCAACATCTCCCATAAATATCTTCCTCTTTTTTTACCTAAAAACTTTCTTTATATCCTGGGGAAAAGAAAACATAAAAGGGTGTGCTCAAATTCTCAGTAAGGGTAAAACAAAGAAATATCAATCACAACATTTTCATAAGAACATAACATTTTGGAAATCGTAACCTGCAAAAGAGAGCATAATTTCATAACATGGGATAAATCATAGTAGTGAAATGAAATCCCAATAATCATAACTTAAAACATGAAACTTTGTGGCATACACACATAATCATATAGAATCATATCTTATTATTCAAGACTCATTTCCATGACTATCTTAGTGGACAAAGTCCATTTCTCAACCTAGTCACCCTCGTTTCAGTCCTGTTTCACTGAACCGGTATAACCTACCGTTCTAGCAATGTCTATCTCATGAGATATAAAATCTTTACCCAATGCATTGGAGGGAGATATAGGTCCCACCCATCTCATAATGATACCATTCTTATGTGTGCCACAAAATCATAAACCATACATCATAGCATAACCCATGTAACAAAAATGGGAATCTTAAACATCGTGACATCATAAAACAATTCATATAAGATAAAGGAATTAATAAATATAATTCCATCACAACATAATCAAATCAATTTAATAATAGGGTTAGAAAAATAACCCTTTATTATATTATATGGAAAATAATTTTGATAAAACACTTGAACTCCATTCTTGAGGAAAATATCCTTTCTACTTCAAAAACATTTTTCCTTTCTTAACATGTCATACAATATTAAACTGAAAGAAGTTGATTAAAAATAAACTTGAAAACTTGTAAAGGAAGCTTCTTGGAAATAATGTTTTGAAAATCCATTCATGCCGTATAAGTTAAAAAAACATTCTTCGTACTTTTGTTGGAAAAGTCAAAAAGTACCTCGTACAAAAAATGACAAAAGATTCCTTTCATATACTTTACGAAAAACTCACTGAAGGGTAAAATTGGATTTAAAAAATTTTAGGTGAATGGAAATAATATTACATATTGAGGAAACATGGATGTGGATGATAAAATACACCCCAGTAAATTCCAAAGTATAAACAATCTCGGATAAAAATGAGATTGTGATATTGCCCTTACCTTATGTCTGATATGCTTTGTACATATCTGAACCTCATGTATAATGATTTAAATAATTTCATTAACTTATTACAGAATCATATTCATTGTTATGATATCATATATGGTTCACTTATGACTTTATATTACCCGTTCTTTTGTAAATTCAATGTTAAAGAAGCGTTTTGGGTAAAAAAAATTCATTTATCGTAGGTGTTTGGACTTGTTGTTCTTGACATTATTATTACTTATATCATGATTTACTTACTCCCAGAATATAAAACATGATTTATATATCATATATATTCAGTATATATATATATATATAAAATAGATATATAAATGAAATGAAACACACCGTTCATGGAGACGGTAGTCCGTACGTACTCATGAATGTTGTTTTCCTTTCCTTATTGTCTTGAATGGAAGTAAGTAGATGACATACATATATATATACATAAATACAGTAGATTTAACATTTCATTTATTTCATTATTATTAATTATATATAATTTGTAATCATTCTGGAATGGTTAACATGGATAATGAATCTCATCACGTCGTGGAGACGGTAGTCCGTACGTACGCACAAGCGATGATATCGTTCCCATGGTCGTGGAATTGTGTTGAAGTGTATGTATACTATTTCAGTATCAATATAACTTTATAATAATCATATATAGTTACTCATTACACCATTATACCCATCCAATTAAGGTGGTGGCGGAAAATAGTACACCACGGCGTGGAGACGGTATTCCATACGTACACACGCGTGATGATTTCCTTTTTCCGTAGGAAGGATAGAAGGTTAATTAGAGTTTTTTCATATTTATAATAACATATAAGTATATAATAAATACTGATGTTATTAATTTACCATGAAACAACTAAATAAGAAGATGTTGAAGAAGAAGGAAATTGAAAAAGATCGGTAATGGATATTACCTCTTTTTGACGCGCATTCACTTAACCTCCACTTAAAGAACTAAGGATGGTCTTTGAAGAAGACCAGGACCTCTAGAATGATACTAGGGAAGTGGAGATGTGATTTTTTCATGGGTTGGCCAATATTGAATGCTAAAATTGGTGTGAGGAGGAGAGGGAGGAGGTGGCCTTTTATAAGGGAGGAGAGGGGCACCTTAGGAAAATCTCAAATTATTATTTTATGTTAAGGTCAAATTCAGTTTATAATGGTTCCAAAGGGTTTTATTTCGAAGATAAAGTGGGTATGGGTCTAAATATTCTCATCCAATATGATTTAGACAAGTTTAGGTTATTATTTTAACCTTATCTTTTATTTTTAACTCTTAGTTAATTAAATTGACATTTACCATGTCACTTTATATTTTTATATTATTTAGTTAATAAACATACCATATACATCCAAGCGACCCCCAAGTTGTGTTTAATTAATATATATAACCTTATCTAAGCCATTTGGCCGAACCTTAGATTTTTAGGAATAAAATAACGATTAATAATATAATATTTGTTTTAAAAACTATTTTATGTCAATTTTGACACTATTCAATAGTTGATTTTTTTAAAACTCATAACAGAATGATTACTTCGGAAAAAGTTAATTAAATCAATCCTAACATGTCATATTAACATAGAAAATTAGTTTAGTTCATAAAAAGTCTCCAATTATATTTATTTGGGTATTTAAAACATCAATTATGTCAATATTTCATTAATAAGATAATTACTGCATCATCGTTGTGTCATAAATAAATTAAATTATTTAATGTCTAGAAATTACAAATAAAATACCATTATGTAGGAAATATTTTTATCTTTTTAATGAATATTTATAGTCGAATTTATCTTTTGTATAACCCCATATTAAAAATGATTTAGTTACTAAACTTTGATTTTAACTATTTTAACCCTTCTTTAAATAAATTAATAATAAATGTCCTAATCTAATCCAAGTGAGCCTAAATGGTCATATTTTATTCCTAAGGTTTTTTTCGGTCGAATTACACTTATCCAATAGAATTAGGACATGTGTTAGGGTAATAATAATAACATTTTTACCCTTAATTACCCAATTTACTTTTAACAGTGGGAAAAAAAAGTAAAAAGTTACTATTCACCAAAAAATTATTTTCATATCATTGAACCACATTTTACTTACTGAAATCAATTGTGTCTCTTGGATTTTTGAAATTCCACTCACAGAAGCGGTAAAATTATGTTTTATGAAAAATTCAGTTTTTTAACTTCCACTTAGTGGTTTAACTATTCATCAAAAAATGAATGTTTCCAGAAAAATACCAAAAATTACATCTAAGCTATATTTGATATTATGAATTCAAAAATTATGTCTATTTTATCAAATTCAAAACATATCAGCTACATTAACTAATTTAAAAATTAATTCCTGTCATGAAAACAAATAGCGTGTTTTTAGGAGATAATAACTATCAAAAGATTGACACTTGGTTATAACCGGTTTAAATGTGAAATTACATCCAATGAACAACATTGTATTAAATTGTAAAAATATATTCTAAATATACTTTAAAACCACTTAAATTAATAATTTATCACTATTAATTATTTCGATTAAAAAAGTTGTTTATAATTATAATTTAGTAATTTTCACTATTCATCAGAATATAAAAGTTATCCGAAAAGTACCAAAAGTTCACCTTAGGCTAAATTCGATAATCCGAATCAAAAAATGAAGTCCATTTTTAAAAATAAAATTTAAAAAATTTCAAAAAGTGGTTATTACTATTCATAACGGCTAGTTTTAATAATATTTTAATAGCATATCATTGTTTAGTGAAACGAGGTACTGCGTACTACACACACTATCGAGGAAGGTCGCGATTGCGTGTAATGCAAGGCAAGTCAATGATGCGTGTTGTGCAAGCTCCTTTTGGTGTATCGTACAACACAAGACATTAATGAAAAGAATATTTTTCATAAAATCTCAGGGTGTTACATTCTACCCCCCTTAAAATGAATTTCGCCCTAAAAATTCGTCGGGGTTATAAATGGTTTATTACTTGAAAGTTTCTTTAATAGAAACCCACATTGTAAAAAGGAATTCCAAAACCAATCTTTAAAAACAAAAGTATGAAACGTAACAGTTACCCAAATAAACTAATCACTGGGTTTCCACGTAGGTGAAAATATGGATATGGAAGAGAAATCTAAACATCATGTTCTGATGGAGAGTTGTAGAGAACATGGATTTTAAAAAGCCAACAATCGCAATGCCATAAATTTGTGATGATCTAGGGTACCATCTGATTCATCAGATATAAGATCACTAGGACAACATTTTTGGTTTTCAATATCATTTCCCTAAAGTTGATGAAATTGGAATTAGAAGAAATACCTTCGTGATTTTGGTATAATCTCACCGTTTGTCGTTCTTTGGACAATTTCCACTTCATCTCTTAAAGAAATGAAGTTGAATTTGTCATTCGTGATGTGTTAGTAGATCATGTGATAGAATGAGGGGTCATTCCATCTGTCTCAAACAAAAGGTTAGAAAAGTTATCAAAAAATACATAAGTCCATCCATAGTGAGATTAATCATATATGGTTCCTAAAATGGACTTATACTTCATATATCATACTGCTTAATATAATGAAACTAGTTTCTACTAAACAGGGACTTCCTGTAGGCCAGTGGTAGGTGATAAATGCCAGTCGCACTTCAGTTGTGGGTTCGATTCCCGCATCTTTGTCTGACGCGATGTGTTGTCGCCAGTCCTGCAGGTTGTCCTTTTTCTAAAACTACATTACTATAACATCAAAAATAGTTCTATCCTTAAACAATACTAACTTATGGTTAACATAATCCATTCCAATCTTTAGTCTTATCTAAAATACTTCAGTCCAAGCTCATAGTATAAAGAAAACGATAACTTGAAATGTCTTCAACCAAGCATGTGAATACCATCATTTATCCCCCAAATATCTTGTTGGTCACATTCCAATCATGTGAATACCTTAATGATGTATTCTCTTAAAAAATGAATACCCATTAAACCTTAGTGAAAACATGAATGCTGTCAAAAGTTAACTCTTTCCACATACCAAAATCCAAAAATTCTATATACTCAAACCATGATATAACCTTCTCCTTATATCATTCATGAGCTCATGAATACTATCAAACATTTAATTTTCTCCTTATCCCTTCATTATGTGCATATCATTTACATTCCAAAAATATCTGAATAACCCTTCATGGATACTGGTAACATTAATCATACACTTTCAAAACTCAAGGAAAGGCAACAGTGTAACAATCCTTAGATGTCTCTTTATTCCATAGTACCATGAGATTACTTATACAACATTACACATGATAAACATGTAATCATTCCACTACATTCTTAAACCATTGACCGAGCTTCAACAATTCTTTTATCTCACATATCATTTGTAGTCTATTCATCATCATCCACATAAATACTACCCATACGACCATACTGATTCTTTTTATGAGACTTTCCCTTAGGGCATTGGTTTGCATAATGCCCGTACATTCCACATTTAAAACATTTAACCATTGTTAATGTCGTAGCAATACCATTATCCTCATCCGTGGTGTTAACTGAACCTTTTCCTTTGCACTTATTGGCTTTATGTCCTTCTTTTCCACACCCAAAGCATCTTCTAGTTCCTTTGAAACATTCTCCTTGATGCCTCTTCCCACATGATTTACATAGGGGAAATTGAACTTTCTTTCCTCTATGATCATCATGAAACTCCATCTTTCTATTATTAGTCGAGTCAGGAAACATAACAAATTTTACTTTATTGATCATATTATGAGATTTCTGATTCGGCATAATAATGATGTTTGGACTTCCAAATCCCATTTCATTTGGTTGCTCATGAAGAATATCATTCCATTGTCCATCATATCTTCCATTATCGTGAATCATCTTGTTTCCAGCCATTTCCTAAAACCCAAAAAGAATAGGGTGAGAGGTAAAAATCCTGATAAAGGGGGAGTAACTTCAATATATAACATCTTTGGTTTAATCTAATATCGTTACCATAGTTCTAGGTCTATATCCTATACGTATACGTATCCTTAGGGACATCCCTATACATACCTTATAAATATCTCTAGGGATCTCACTAACGTTTTCGCATCCTAGTTTCCATAGGTTGACTAAACCTTTCCTCTCATACCAACTGTAATGACCCGAAGCTTGACGTACATGGACATTACATTACTTTTGCGGAATACTTATTACATAACAAAAACACACACACAAGGATCGTAATAGTTTAGTGTCTTTGGAAACTCGGAATAAAATCTTCTAATCGTGGTGAAAGATCTTCAACATCTTCCATAAAGATCTTCCTCTTTTTTTACCTAAAACCTTTCTTTATATCCTGGGGAAAAGAAAACATAAAAGGGTGAGCTCAAATGCTCAGTAAGGGTAAACAAAAGAAATATCAATCACAACATTTTCATAAGAACATAACATTTTGGAAATCTTAACCTTCAAAAGAGAGCATAATTTCATAACATGGGATAAATCATAGTAGTGAAATGAAATCCCAATAATCATAACATAAAACATGAAACTTTGTGGAATACACACATAATCATATAGAATCATATCTTATTAGTCAAGACTCATTGCCAAGACTATCTTAGTAGACAAAGTCCATTTCTGAACCGAGTCACCCTTGTTTCAGTCTTGTTTCACTGAACAGGTATAACCTTTCATTCCAGCCATGTCTATATCCTGAGATATAAAATCTTTACCCAATGCATTGGAGGGAGATATAGGTCCCACCCATCTCATAATGATACCATTCTTATGTGTGCCACAAAATCATAAACTATACATCATAGCATAACTCATGTAACAAAAATGGGAATCTTAAACATCGTGACATCATAAAACAATTCATATAAGACAAAGGAATTCATAAATATAATTCCATCAAAACATAATCAAATCAATTTAATAATAGGGATATAAGTAGAACCCTTTATTATCTTAGATGGAAAATAATTTTGATAAAACACTTGAACTCCATTCTTGAGGAAAATATCCTTTCTACTTCAAAAATATTTTTCCTTTCTTAACATGTCATACAATTTTAAACTAAAAGAAGTTGATTAAAAATAAACTTGAAAACTTTTAAAGTAAGCTTCTTGGAAATATTGTTTTAAAAATCCATTCATGCAATATATGTTAAAAAAACATTCTTCGTACTTTTGTCGGAAAAGTCAAAAAGTACCTTGTACGAAAAACGACAAACGATTCATTTAATATCCTTTACGAAAAACTCACTGAAGGATAAAATTGGATTTAAACAATTTTAGGTGAATGGAAATAATATTACATATTGAGGAAACATGGATGTGGATTATAAAATACAACCTAGTAAATGCCAAAGTATAAACAATCTCGGATAAAAATGAGATTGTGATATTTCCCTTACCTTATGTACGATATGCTTTGTATGTATCTGAACCTCCTATATAATTATTTAAATAATGTCATTAACATATTACAAAATCATATTCATTGTTATGAATCATATATTGTTCACTTATGACTTTATATTACCTGTTCTTTTGTAAATTCCATGTTAAAGAATCATTTTGGGTAAAATCGTTTCATTTATCGTAAGTGTTTGGACTTGTTTTTCTTGACATTATTATTACTTATATCATGATTTACTTACTCCCAGAATATAAAACATGATTTATATATCATATATATTCAGTATATATATATATATAATAGATAGATAAACGAAATGAAACACACCGTTCATGGAGACGGTAGTCCGTACGTACGCATGAATGTTGTTTTCCTTTCCTTATTGTCTTGAATGGAAGTAAGTAGATGACATACATATATATATACATAAATACATTAGATTTACCATGTCATATATTTCATTATTATTCATTATATATACTTTATAATCATTCTGGAATGGTTAACATTGATAATGAATCTCATCGCGTCGTGGAGACGGTAGTCCGTACGTATGCATGAGCGATGATATCGTTCCCATGGTCGTGGAATTGTGTTGAAGTGTATGTATACTTTTTCAGTATCAATATCACTTTATAATAATCATATATAGTTACTCATTACACCATTATACCCATCCAATTATGATGGGGGCGGAAAATAGATTACACCACGACGTGGAGACGGTATTCCGTACGTACGCATGCGCGGTGATTTCCTTTTTCCGTAGGATGGATAGAAGGTTAATTAGAGTTGTTTAATATTTATAATAACATATCAGTATATAATAAACAATGATGTTATTACTTTACTATCAAACAACTAAATAATAAGAAGTTGAAGAAGAAAGAAATTGAAAAAGAACGGTAATGGATATTACCTCTTTTTGACGTGCCTTCACTTAACCTCCACTTAAAGAACTAAGGATTGTCTTTGAAGAAGACCAGGACCTCTAGGATGATACTAGGGATGTGGAGAAGAGATTTTGGCAGGGGTTGGCCGAGCTTGAATGCTCAAATTGGTGTGAGGAGGAGAGGGAGGAGGTGCCCTTTTATAAGGGAGGAGAGGGGCACCTTAGGAAAATCTCAAAATATTATTTTATGTTAAGTTCAAATTCGGTTTATAATGGTTCCAAAGGGTTTTATTTCGAAGATAAAGTGGGGATGGGTCGAAATCTTCTCATCCAATAGGATTTAGACAAGTTTAGGTTATTATTTTAACCTTATCTTTTAGTTTTAAATCTTAGATAATTAGATTGACATTTACCATGTCACTTTGTATTTTTATATTATATAGTTAATAAACATACCATATACATCCAAGAGACCCCCAAGTTATGTTTTATTAATATATATAACCTTATCTAAGTAATTTGGCTGAACCGTAGGTTTTTAGGAATAAAATAACAATTAATAATATAATATTTATTTTAAAAACTATTTTATGTCAATTTTGACACTATTCAATAGTTGATTTTTTTGAAACTCATAACAGAATGATTACTTCGACCAAAGTTAATTAAATCAATCCTAACATGTCATATTAACCTAGAAAATTAGTTTAGTTCATAAAAAGTCTCCAAATATATTTATTTTTGTATTTATAACATCAATTATGTCAATATTTCATTAATAAGATAGTTATTGCATCATCGTTGTGTCATAAATAAATAAAATTATTAAATGCCTAGAAATTACAAATAAAATACCATTATGTAGGAAATAATTTTAGATTTCTAATGAATATTTATAGTCGAATTTATCTTATGTATAACCCCATATTAAAAATGATTTAGTTATTAAACTTTGATTTTAACTATTTTAACCATTCTTTAAATAAATTAATAATAAATGTCCTAATCTAATCCAAATGGGCCTAAATGATCATATTTTATTCCTAAGGTTTTTTTTGGTCGAATTACACTTATCCAATAGAATTAGGACATGTGTTAGGGTAATAATAATAACATTTGTACCCTTAATTACCCTATTTACTTTTAACCGTGGTAAAAAAAGTAAAAAGTTACTATTCACCAAAAAATTATTTTCATCTCATTGAACCACATTTTACTTACTGACATCAACCGTGTCTCTCGTATTTTTGAAATTCCACTCACAGAAGCTGTAAAATTATGTTTTATGAAAAATTCAGTTTTTTAACTACCACTTAGTGGTTTCACTATTAATCAAAAAATGTAAGTTTCCAGAAAAATACCAAAAATTACATCTAAGATATATTTGATATTATGAATTAAAAAATGATGTCTATTTTATCAAATTCAAAACATATCAGCTACATTAACTAATTTAAAAATTAATTCTCATCGTCAAAACAAATAGCGTGTTTTTAAGAGATAATAACTATCAAAAGATTGACACTTGTTTATAACTAGTTTAAATGTGAAATTACATCCAATGACCAAAATTGTATTAAATTGTAAAAATATATTCTAAATATACTTTAAAACCACTTAAATTAATAATTTATCACTATTAATTATTTCGATTAAAAAAGTTGTTTATAATTATAATTTAGTAATTTTCACTATTCATCAGAATATGAAAGTTGTCCAAAAAGTACCAAAAGTTCACCTTAGGCTAAATTCGATACTCCGAATCCAAAAATGAAGTCCATTTTGAAAAATAAAATTTACAAAATTTCAAAAGGTGGTTATTACTATTCATAACGGCTAGTTTTAATAATATTTTAATAGCATATCGTTGTTTAGTGAAATGTGGTATTGCGTACTACACACGCTATCGAGGAAGGTCACGATTGTGTGTAATGCAAGGAAATTCAATGATGCGTGTTGTGCAAGCTCCTTTTGGTGTAGCGTACAACACAAGACATTAATGAAAAGAATATTTTTCATAAAATCTCGGGGTGTTACAAGTATGTTCTTTAACCATTAGACGTAGGTGTGTGTAAGTGTAGCTTGAAAACTTCTTATAAAAACATCCTATTATATGGAAGATACTGGTGTTGTTACAAAATAAATGAATAAAAAGAGTTTAGTGGGTTTGAGAAGAAAAATAAAACATAAGAACACAAGAGAAGACACTACCTTTAAATCGGGCAACTCTTTTTGATATGAGCTCAAAGGCTTCCTTGGGAAGACTTCTGGCCAAAGTGAGACTTCTAAGAGTTATAGAGGGATGTGGAGAGACAAAATGGGTAGGTATTGGAAGAGTCAAAGGCTTTGGAAGTGTGGGTAAGGTGGTAGAGGTGGGGGCCTTTTATAAGAGGAGAGGAGGGCACTCTTGGAAAGTTACGAAAAGATACATTGTTATAAAATTATTTTCGAATAAAAAAGGTCCCAAAATTATAAATTTCGAGGATAAGGTGATAAGGGTTTGAAATCCACCCATCAAATATGTTTTTGACAAGTGTAGGTCTTATATTTTACATTATATTTTCATTTTATTTTAATCGTTAAATAATGAGGTAATCGATGTATCATCATGGTGTCACAAATAATTTAATTTATTTAATATCTAAAAATTATAAAAAAAAATACTATGAAGTAGGAAATAGTTTTATCTATACAATGAATATTTATAGTCAAAAATCTGACTTATATATCCCCATTTAAAAATTGTTTTAGTAAAACAACTCATGTTTGTGTCATTTGTACTTTTACTTTAAGTAAAAGACATTAATGTCATTATCTTACCCAAGTGGCTCCATGGGGTCCCAAAAATCGACCCATGGGTTGTCGTGGTCGGTAATGACACATCCAATAAGGTTAGGACAAGTGTCTAGGTCATTTCATATTATTAAAATATTATTTTTACCTTAAATTACATTAATTACCTCTAATCGCGATTAAAAACATAAAAGTTACTATTCACCAAAAAATTATTTTAATCCCATTGAACCACATTTTACTTCTTAATGACAACCATGTATGTTGGATTTTTGAAATTCAAAACACAGAAGTGGTAAAGTTTCATTTAAACGAAAAATCAGTTTTTTAAGTACCACTTAGTGGTTTCACTATTCATCAAAAATTGAAGTTTTTTCAAAAAATACCAAAACATCACCCTAATTTATATTTGATATTTCAAATTGAAAAATGATGTCTATTTTAAAAAATTCAAAACATATAAGTTACATTAATTAATTTAATAATTAATTCCCGATGTCAGAGCAAATAGCGTGTTTTTATGAAACAATAAGTATCAAAAGATTGACACTAGTTTAAGTCCAATTTCAAAGTGAAATAAATTCCAACCACCACTATTGGATTAAATGGTAAAATTTTATTGTAATTTAACTTTAAAACCAATTCAAAATATAATATAATCATATAAATAAATTATATGAAAAAGTAGTTTTGATGTAAAATGCAGTATGTTCCACTATTCATTAAAAAATGAAAATTATCAGAAAAATACCAAAATTTTATCCAAAATATATTTCAATGTCCCAATAAAAAAGAATAAGTTTATTTCGACAAATAGAGCTAATAAAATTGTCAAAATTTTGTTTTAAAAATTATTTTCCATTAAAAGGCCGTGAAACAATCTTTTAAAAATATTAGTGTATTCCATGCCTAAGATTGGATTTATTCTCATTTTAAGCCGCTAAAACACTATATAATTAATTAATAGACATAGATAAAAATATCAATTATTCATTACTTACATGGGATATTATATCCTTCCCCCCTTTAGAAAATTGCATCCCCGCAATTTATTTACATATCAAATAAATAGGGGTATTTAGCCCTCATTTGCATTTTCAGATTCCCATGTTTCCTCTTCAATCATGTGGTTTTTCCACAAAACAATTACCAAATGAATCACCTTATTCCGTAACACTTGTTCCCTATGGTCAAGAATTTGGACCGGTTGTTCCTCATAAGATAGGTTCTCTTCCAGCTGAACTACCTCTGGACTCAAAACATGAGATGGATCTGGCATGTACTTCCTTAACATTGAAACATGAAAAAAATTGTGTACCTGAGATAAACTCGGAGGTAAAGCCACTCGGTAAGCAACTGATCCAACTCTCTCCAGAACTTCATATGGTCTAATGAACCTTGGACTCAGCTTTCCTTTCTTACCAAATCGGATCACACTTTTCCACGGTGAAACTTTGAGAAAAACATGATCACCTACCTCGAAAGATAGATCCTTCCTCTGGTTATCCGCATAAATCTTCTACCTGCTCTGTGCTGTTCTCATGTGTTTCAGAATCAACTGAACGTTTTCTGCCATCTCTTCCACCAATTCTGGTCCCATTAGCTTCCTTTCACCCACTTCATCCCAAAAAGCTGGAGTTAGACACCGTTTACCATATAATGCCTCAAATGGAGCCATCTGTATACTGGAATGAAAACTGTTATTATAAGAAAACTCAACCAAAGAAAGATGTTGGTCCCAAATTCCCTGATAATCCATTGAACAAGTACGTATTATATCTTCCAATGTCTGAATTGTTCATTCTGACTGCCCATCTGATTGAGGATGAAAAGATGTACTAAAATTTAATTCATTACCCAATGACTTCTGAAGGCCTTTCCAAAAGTTAGAAGTGAACCTGGGATCACGGTCAGATACAATGGAGAGGGTAACTCCATGCAACCAGACTATCTATTTAAGATACAATCGAGAAAGTTTATCTAGGGAGGATGTATCTTGAATAGTAAGAAATGAGCATATTTAGTCAAGTGATAAACAGTAACCCAGATTGTATTATTACCTCGAGGTGTCTTTGGCAATCCCACAACAAAGTCAATGGATATATTTTCCCATTTCCACTCTGGCACTGGTAAAGGCTGAAGCATCCCTTTCGGTAAATTCCTCTCTACGTTAACCTACTGACAAGTCAAACAATTTACAGTAAGCAATATCTATATTCATTCCATCCCACTAGTAATACTCCCAAAGATCTCTATACATCTTAGTAGTGCCTGGATGAACTGAAAACGGAGAACTATGAGCTTCACATAACAACTCTCTCTTCAACTGTGAATCACAAGGCATACACAATATCTTCATAAATCTCAAAACACAATCATTATGAATGTTGAATTCATGAAACTTACCTTTCTGAACCAGCTCTACCTTTTTCTGCAACTCGTTGTCCTGCTTCGGTGCTTTCTTCATTATGTTTGATGGAGAAGATTTCACTGATACCTCATGAGTTCTCAACTCTCATAAAGCATAAGAAATTACCTGATCATTCTACATTAGGACGCAACCAAGTCCTTTCAATGAAGCATCATTGTAGATAACAAACTCACCATTCCTGGAATGTAGTGCCAAAACTGGAGCATTCACCAATCTTCTTTTCAACTCCTGAAAACAATCATCAAATTATTTTTTCCAGATAAACTTAACACCCTTCTAAGTTAGCTTAGACATTGGACTAGATAACCATGAATAATTTTCAACAAATTTTTGGTAGTAACCTTCCAAACCAATAAAACTACGGATCACCGTTACATTTGTGGGTCTTGGCCATTCTTTAACAACTTTTGTTTTTGCAGGATCCACAGTTATTCCGTGTTTAGAAACAATATGACCAAGGGACGAAATTTTTTGCAACCAAAACTCACACTTGCTGAATTTCCCATAAAATTTATTTTCTTTTAAGGTTTGAAAAATAACCCTTAAATGTCTTTCATTCTCGTATTTACTTTTATAAAACACCAAAATATCATCAATAAAAACAAAGAACATTTTTCACCTGAGTCAACTGAGCCATCACTGAAAAAACTGTTTAGTTCTGATTCTGACTATCTTAGGATACTGATTTGAAAGGTCATTTCCCTCTTTATTCCTTCCCAGAAAATCTGTTATATTTCCACTATGAAAAACCATTCTTCACACAAAAATATCTTAGGATAATCAATATGGTAATCTTCAAATTCTATATCATTTCAATCATACCATAAATTAATATTTTTAGATAATCGTTTAATAGATTTCTAACTCCTAATGTTATCTAAACCGACCTCTGATACCAACTATAAGGCCCCAGCCTTAAGCATTAATTAATCATGAGTTACTTCAAGAATACACGTTGAGGATCTTTTTAAGATTAGAGTTTTAGAGAATTAGATCATAAAACATGCATTACATTCCAAATTTAAACAATGTGGTTACATAAAAGATAGTACTCATTTTTCCCATCAATAGAAACATACTTAAAAAAACATGGATTCTTTCTTGACACTTCCTTGACACTATCATCATATCAAGTACCCTTCCCTTGACCTGTGAAAAAATTTTCAAAAACTTGGGATGAGCATAAAAAGCTCAGTAAGGGATAAAAAAATATAGAAAGGAAAAAATGAGTACATGTATACATAAGAATAAAAAAAATAATACTCTACTCATAAAACATAAGAACTTAATCATTCCTCATCAAATCATGAATAAATCATAGAAATCATAAGACATAAAGGTAACTTGAGGCATTCATAACATTCTTACGTAGGTAGTAACCCTCTTGGTTACGTTTGGAATACCCATCACACTATATTCCCTAAATCACTTTTTAGAAACCAAAACGTTTAACTCATTCATGTTACCCAATGCAATGGAGAGCTATATAGGGCTCACCCGCACTCTGTTTATCACGGAACCACCCGTCTTAATAAAAATGCCCAGGAACCATAACATAATCGTATCAAATAAAACATGCATAATGGAAACATAAAACTTCCACATTTCAATCACAAGATATCAATATAACACATTGATATAAAAACATTATGAAAACCATTTTCAATACCAAAATAACAGAAAAGTAAAATAGGGTATTTATTTTTCTTTTAAAAATAAGGTATGGCTTGTAGAGGAAGCTGAAACTCAAATAATGTTCACGATGGTGGAGAAGTCGTTGTCGCCACATACATACGACAAAAACATTCCTTTTTTCATTTAGTAAAACGGTTCATATAAAAAAAGATTCTTTTTGGATAAACGTAAAATTCAAAGGGGTTTATACACCGTATAAAAGAAGGTTATGTATAAAAAAAATATCCCTCAATGAAAGGAGATTGAGATGAAGTCCCATAGCACGGGTCTGACTTGACTCGATCGTTCTTTAACCTCCTGAATAATAAACTTGAGTTAATTTCTACTTGCTTAAGAACATTTTTCATGTTCATTATTGCTTTTGTATCAATTATTACCATGTCATGAACACTATGTAATTATTTAAGTTATTAATGGTCATTTTAACGATCATTGGTACTTGAGTCAAAAATAAACTCTTTATAATTACAATTTTTTCATGTATCCATTATATCCAGAGTTATAATCATGATTTATATATCATATATATCATATATATCCAGTATATACATGCATTTGTAAAATTACATGACGTTTAGAGGTAAGAAATGAAATGCACCGTTCATGGAGACGGTAAGCCGTACCTACACATTAACGTTACTTTCATTTCTATTTCATATTTTATGGAATGGAATCATAATGATATAAAGTTATATTATAATCCTAGTATAATATCATATATAATATCATTAATTACATATTTTATACATCCCACATATGGCATTAACGAATCAAATCACTTTGAGGGGGCGGTAGTCCGCACTTCCTAAAATGAAGATATCACGTTTACCCATAATGGAAACCATAAAACTATGACATAAATGAAGAAATAAAAAATCTTAAGGAAAACATAAAAATATTATATATCATATATAAAAATAGGGACATCTTAATGTCCACCTTTGAAGGTGTTAAAATAATATTGAACAATCATCGTTTCGTGAGGCAGAAATTTTCAATCCACAGAAACAGTATGTTCTTTATCCATTAGACATAAGTGTGTGTAAGTGTAGCTAAAATACATATTATAAAAACATACTAGTATATGTAATATAATGGTGTTGTTACAAATGAAATGAATAAAAAGAGTTTAGGGGGTTGGAGAAGCAAAATAAAACATAAGAACACAAGAGAAGACACTACCTTTAAATTGGGTAACTCTTTTTGATATGAGCTCAAAGGCTTCCATGGGAAGACTTCTGCCCAAAGTGAGGCTTATAAGAGTTATAGAGGGATGTGGAGAGACACAATGGGCAGCGGTGGGCAAGCCTAAGGCTTTTGAAGTTTGGGTAAGGTGGTAGAGGTGGGGCCTTTTATAAGAGGAGAGGAGGGCACTCTTGGAATGTTAAGAAAAGATACTTTGTTATAAAATGATTTTCGGATAAAAAAGGTCCTACAATTATATATTTCAAGGATAAGGTGATAAGGGTTCGAGATACACCCATCAAATAGGTTTTTGACAAGTGTAGGTCTTATATTTTACATTATATTTTATTTATTTAAATCGTTAAATAATGAGGTAATCACTTCATCATCATGGTGTCATAAATAATTTAATTTAAGTAATATCTAAAAATTATAAAAAAACTACTATGATTTAGGAAATAGTTTTAACTTTCCAAGTACTATTTATAGTCAAAAATATGACTTTTATAACCACATTTAAATTTTTTTTAGTATAATAACTCGTGTTTGTGTCATTTTTACTTTTACTTTAAATAAAAGACATTAATATCGTTATCTTACCCAAGTGGCTCCATGGGGTCCGAAAAATCGACCAATGGGTTTCCTTGGTCGGACATGACACATCCAATTAGGGTAGGACATGTGTCTAGGTCATTTCATATTATTAAAATATTATTTTTACCTTAAATTACACTAATTACCTCTAATCGCGATTAAAAACATAAAAGTTACTATGCACCAAAAAATTATTTTAATCTCATTGAACCGCATTTTAATTCTTAATGAAAACCATGTATGTCGTATTTTTGAAATTCCAAACGCAGAAGTGGTAATGTTTCATTTAAATGAAAAATCAGTTTTTTAAATACCACATAGTGGTTTCACTATTCATCAAAAATTGATGTTTTTCAGAAAAATACCAAAACTTAACCCCAAGATATATTTGATATTCCAAATTCAAAAATGATGTCTATTTTATAAAATTAAAAACATATAAGTTACATTCATTAATTCCCCCTGTCAGAGCAAATAGCGTATTTTTATGAAACATTAAGTATCAAAAGATTGACACTAGTTTAAGTCCAATTTCAAAGTGAAATTAATTCCAAATACCACTATTGGATTAAATGGTAAAATTATATTCTAATTTAACTTTGAAACCAATTCAAAAGATAATCTAATCATATAAATAAATTAGATGAAAAAGCAGTTTTGATGTAAAATGCAGTATTTTTCACTATTCATTAAAAAATGAACATTATCAGAAAAATACCAAAACTTTATCCAAAATATATTTCAATGTCCCAATCATAAAGAATAAGTTTCTTTCGAAAAATAGAGCCTATAAAATTGCCAAAATTTTTATTTAAAAATGGTTTTCTATCAAAAGGCAGTAAAACAATCTTTTAAAAATATTAGTGTATTCCATGCATAAGATTGGATTTATTCTCATTTTAAGACTATAAAACACTCTCTAATTCATTAATAGACATAGATCAAAATATCTATTATTCATTACTTACTTTGGATGTTAAAGAAATATATATATAAATAACCATCATTAATCTATAGTGGATACATGAAACATGATATCGTCAATATATTCTCCATCTAGTTATGGAAATCTCTATTTTTAGTACCATAATACTGTATTTTTATATGCGGTCAAAATTTATCAATGTATTGAGTCCCTAGTACCGCAATAGTATAATAATGTGCATACTAGACCCTTGGAATAACATCACGGTCCCCCAAAAAATATAATAATAATAATGGGAAAACTGTATCCTTGAAACCACACCCATAGTCACCCAACAAAATAACAATTTTATTCTTAGATATTTGGAATCACATTAATAACCCTAAAAATATAAGAAAAATGAGGGTACTAAACCCTTGGAATCATATCATAGTCCCCCAAATATATTATAATAAACACATTTAATCAATTCCATTAATTAAATGGTAAATATTTAACTCTTGACTCATATTTTTAGTGATGTCCTATATATCCTGGGGAAATAAATTCATTATCAACCAATAGTTTTTTTTATGGGAAACACCATTCTCTCATGGGAAATACATCCCATAGTCTCAACATAAACATCATTCAGTAGCATTGGCCCCCGTAATCACAAAAGTTATTAGATCTATGGTGATAGCAAAGGCTAAAACATAATTATCTTTCCCCAATCCGTTGATAGGGAAAATTATAAGCCATTTATATTTGTTCATTACATTACTTAATTTATAGTCTATATCATCTACCTGAAGTGTTTATTGAGTCAAAAAATTATATAATGTAATCTAAGAAAAATATTCGAATTCATAACACATCCATGGGAAAGGGGTTTTTGATCTCCAATCAAGTCCACTACATTCGCATAATTCTTTATTAGATAAATATCATTGGATTCACATATCACAACGTACTTGATTAAAAATATTCTCATAGCCATCTGTAGGTGGGATGTCCATCTAATTCACAGAGATCATCTATGGCTTTTGACTATTTGTAAATTCCATGTACTAGAAATATATCCAATTTAGAAGAATTTAATTTTTAAAGAAATATTATATTAATAAGAGGATCAATTTACCATAGTGTAATGAACATCTATTGCATTTTATATCATTTTCATAAATAAAGAGATTAAGATATAAGTAAATTATTAGGGACTAATTACCTCATATTAGAAATAATTCCAATTTTAGCTTTCATTCTAGAAGTTCTTCCCAGTGTAGACCTAATCATGGCAATTATTACTAGCTACTAGCCATCTAGGAAAGACCTTGTCTCATGTAATGGAATCTGAAATTATTAATTATAATGATTTAAAATTAATTATATTGTTAAATTTAATTTTAATTAGTTACATGAGACACACAGAAAATGAGACCAACTAGACACTAAGGGTCTGCAACACATCACCAACATAATTCTTAGAAATAAAATTATCCCTCAACACTAATTAAATAATATATTTAATCCATTGAAGTTAAAATAAAATGATAAATTAGGACATTGACTTACATCTATTTAAATATCAATCTATGGAGTAGTGATAAATTATCTTGTATTTCCATACATAAGAGGATTAAAATAACAAAATTAAAATAATGTTTCAAAGTTCAATTTGACATAATTTCATAAAAATATAAAATAAAAATAATAAATAAATTTAAATTAATCCAAATAGCATATGAATACATTAAATCAACCTTTAAAGACACACTTTAGCCAATTTCTTCCAAATACCCACCATTTTTGGACTATTTCCCTATTATATTATGAAATTACACTAGAATGAAAATATGAAATCATGTAGAATCATATAAAAATGATGGAAGTTTAAATAATGGATGAGAAATAGATTTTAAACCGTGAATATTCTAAAAAAATGTTCCTAGGATAACACGAGGATCAAAGGTGGAAAATGGTGAAAAGATAAGGTTAGTATAGTTGGAATAACCCTCCTCTTTTCGCCCCTTTATTCTTAATTTCAAGTGGGGTTCAACACAATTTTTTTGAAAACATCCCTTTTAAAAAACATATATAAACTCCAAGGGTGATACATTCAATTTTCACTAGATTTTTAGTGAATCATCTTATTGTTGGTTATAACATGAAGCATGCATGCCTAAGTTCTATCCTACTAGATAGTGTGTGGAAACTATGGAATCCTGACCAACCCCATATGCTTCCCTATATTTCTCCCAAGAATCCTCAATGCCAAATATACAAGATTCATTGTTATGATTCATATTTTATGTCATTAAATATATCAAAATGTTATTCCGAGTTCCTATTTTCAATAAGAACCATCCACTAAAAACAAAATTCAAATTTCTATTGAATTTTTACCCCCTTCTAGACCTAAGGTATTATAGGTGCGCCTTTCATGTATATAGGGTGATATTTAATTTTTATTACATAACATTAACACCAAAATAGTTTTTAACATGGGATATTCTTATGATTGATAATTTTTAGGTCCATCTCAAGATTATCATTTATCTCTTATTCATATCAATCTAACCATACATCAAACCAGATCTAAGGAGCTCTGATTGTTCTTGGCAACCTTTCATAAGAAATGTATTTCCATGTTTCTCATATAATAATGATCCTTATTCTGATATATAAATTATGTGTATGTAAATAACTTACTACCAAATATAGGTCTTATCCACTCATTTAATTCTCATATATCACCATAATTCTATCTTTTGTGTGTTTTTATACTTATTGTATCTAATGTAAATTTCTTGTTTATTTTATTTGAATTACATTGTCATGAAAGGTATTTTCCTAACTCTAAATTCATTTGAATCTATATTTTTGAGCTTTTGGTGGCATAAACAATCTATATTGGACCTCACTGAGGATTTTAAAAATATATATTTTTAAATATAATTGTTTACCCTCACAATATATTTATGTTTGTGGATAGAATCAATATTTATCATGAAAAATAATTTTGATAAATCATAAATCAGAAATTAAAATTTTATAATGTATATATATATTTTAAATTAATCAATAATTTATAATCATTTATACATACCATTTTTCTAACATATTAATACAATTATGTGATATTTCAATTGATAATGAAGTAAATTGTTTAATTGATACAATCATAATTCAATAAAAATGTCTACAATATAATTGATTATTATTCAAGGTTAATCATAAATGAACACACTTGTATGTTTCCCTAAGAATGATAATATTATTAAATGATATTTGACTATTTTAAATTTATTTTAAGGAGTATTTGGTAGGTGTTATTATTTTTCATATTGGTACCACTTAAATGAGAATTTGGAATTAGATTGGCATTGGAGTTCCATAACTATATTTTTCACTTCGAATATTCCCTAGAATGGCCATCAACCCTAACACGGTATAAAATATACTTTATCCATTGACCTATTATTAGTTCTTAAATTTTTATATATTTATACCTAGAATGGATAGAATAATTGATTTCTCTACCTTTATCCAGATATGAGTACTTGGGTATGCCTATTATATGTAATTTATAAGATGAAACTCCTAGTATCAAGAGTTTACATTTCTAATAATTAATGATTTTCAATAAATATTTTCATTAATTGTCTATTTTCTTTCATTATACTCCATCCTTATATTTTGTCAATTCATGAATATCTATTTATGATAAGTATTTGGAGGTGGGGTGGAGGCCATTTATTGGGTAATATTACTCACACATTGAATGTTCCCCTTTATGATGTGTATAGGCATTGTTATATATGATCCAGGTAAGAGGAAAGAACCATATCATTCAGGAAACTAATATATGAGAGATAGAAAATGGGTGATGTAATTTTTTTTGGAGGGAATGTGGAACATATTTATAAGGATTATCCTAGTGGGTTGTCTCTATAATTTTCATGTGTGAGGCACCATATTGTAATGGTTATACCCTGTTTATCTTGGAAACATTATATATATATAACGTTTTTTCACACATTGGTCTACATTGTGGACATTGTTGAAACATAATCCATATTATGGGTATGAATTCCTATTTTTATGTTTATTGGTTCTCTTATTATTGTGTTTTCAATATAAATATGTATCATTTAAAAAAAATCATTTTGAGAATTGATATTCATCATCCCCTTGGGCCATTCCAAATTTTAGATATGGTTTTACTTTTTCCCCTTCCCAATGGGGAACCAAAATCAGCTACCAACACATTACTTAAGAATCAGTATTAACAACCACCCCTTGTTATCATGGGTTTCACCTGAGGTATTATGGTGACCTAGCCTGATATTGTTATTATGATATAGTCATAGTTTATATATTTTATGAATCACTATCTGGAGTCCATATCTAATATTATTACTATATTTATATAATTCCATTCATCTTTTTTATGTACATATAATACAAAATATACTTTATTGAATTTTGATAACTGTGTAAAATAGTTCAAAAAAGAAAAAAGGGAAGATGTCTTCAGTTTTATTTATTGTTTCAATGATGGAAAAAAGAGTTTATACAACAACTAGAATGTTTTTGTGGTATGATATAAGGAACGAGAAAATTATAATTTAAAAAAACATCGTATTTTCCAATAACGTGACAAGAATGTTTATTGTAATGGTATAGTAATTTCTAATACACGAGATGAATATTTTGATTTAAATTGTTATTATTGATCAAATTCACTAATTTGTAGAAACAATATAATGATAGAATAAATTACATCAATGATACAAGTTCTATATTCAATTTATTTACTAAAATGTGAATGAATGAGTTTATACTACCCATAAATAGAATATTTTATAGATTGAAGACATATTTTTATAATATTTATCCAATAAAATTGAATTCCTTACAATATAGGGTTGTCAATATATTTTTTTCTAAATATTCCCACAAAATATGATTTTTTAAATTTTAAAACAAATAGGATTTTGTTCAAAAAAAACACGATATTGAAGAGAAAAAATTGTTTAATGGTCATAGTGGGAGTATATTCAGACTTAATGAAGTTTGTAGTATATGAAATAAATGGTTTTACTGTCTACACTATATGTAAATGACACGTGAAATCCTAAAATCATATTAGATATATCGGTAAATTTAAATGTTTGGAGTCATATTTAATTAATATAATGAAGTGAATGCCACTTTATATCATAAAATATTTTATAGTGTATAGTTAATTAATGATATTAATTTTTAGTGTTAAATTATTTTAAAAAATGAATTTAATGGATTGTTTTCCTTGTAAAAATATTTTATGATGATGATTAAAATTAATATATTTTCATGTAGACAATAGATTTCATTAAAATTTAAATATTTTTTTTAAAATATAAATGTGTTTGAATATTATATTTAAGGGTTTGGAAATTGATATTATTATTTCTAAATATCGCTATTATTTAAAATAAATTTCTTCATCCCTATTACTCAATAAAGTAATTTAGTGGGATGTTTTTTAGGTGGTTACATAGATAAGTGTATGGAATTACATCTTAATAAAATGAGTCAAAATATAATCCAAAAAGTGAGGAAAACATAAAACCATTCATTTTTTTATAACCTACAACATATGAAATGGTGCGAACTTATTTATTTATTTTTCTAATTTTCTTAAAGGTGTTTAAGAATGTAAAATACTCCATGTTATATAAAATTAATTCTTTAGTTTATTATAATTTCATACTGGGTAAATATATTTTTTGAAGTGAAATAATCTTTAACCTCTCAAATGTATGATATTGGGTGAATTTTAATTGAGGTTCAAAATTATGTATAATAGGATTTAATGAAATGTTACGTTTTTTGAAGGTAGGATTTCATATAGTGACGTTGATTATACTCATGTTATACAGAATGAGTTTTTTATGTTGGATAACCCAAAAGTATACCACATAGAGTATAATAAAAAATTTCATTAGTATACTAGTGTTGTATATTTAATACTGAATCACACAATATGTGGTTGTAAATATCTCTACCATAAAATAGTTTGTACTTTGATACAAATATTTTTTCAATATTAGGGATGTTATCATAAAATATTGCAATGTTATGTTACTAATCGTGTCATCAGTTGAGACTTAACCAATATAGTATTTTTCCCATAATTTTATAATTTGAAATGTTGTCTCTCAATTCGGAATAATTGTGATATTGTTTGGCCATAACTATATACATTACATGTGATGTGATTATTTATTTTAATGAGGGTAATGTGACGTGATTATCTATTTAGGTCAGTGGGATGTGATGTATTAATTCATTGGTTAGTCAATATTTATAAAATTAACTATTTAGGAGTATAATATATGTGGGGAAATTATCTAAATATTATTCTCAATCTATGTCTAAAAAAACATGATTATATAATTAAACATTCTTATTTTGTATTCAGATTTTTGAAATAGTTATGGGGATACTTGTGCATGATTGTGATCAAACCATATTCAATTATAATGTATGTTGTATTAATACTTTTCAAATAGATTCCCCTTTTATAGTTTTTTTATTCATAAATTTATTATTTTTTGATAATACCCAAATATATAATATGTTCAAGAATTTTAGATATGTGAATGAGGATAAAATTTTATTACAACATGTGTGAAAAAGTTTAATAGTTGTCCCAAATGTATTTTAATGGATGTGAAAAATAAAAATTTGTGTAATTTCATGTCTTATTACATATGATATAATATATCGTGAAAATGAATAATTTTTTTTATTAAACTAATTATGGAAATAGTTTCACATGTATTGATTATAATGTAACATAAGGTTAAAATGAATTAATCATATGAGGTATTTAGAGAAATTGAGATATTTATAGAAATATAAATAAAAATGTTTTACATGGTGATGTGTGTATAACAAATAATGGTATGTAATTTGAAAAATCATGGTGTGTTGGGTGTCACCATATTATAGTGTTGTCATAACCATTTTTTTTGTATGAAAATGTTCAGACTGAACTCCATCATTTCCCAACTAGCTATCAGGTTCTATTGTACTTTAATATATTTGATTATGAGGAGTTTAAAATTTTTATATATTTTTCAAACCATTAAATTAATTATATATAAAGTAAGTCAATATTAATCAAAGAATTAATAAATTATATAATATTTATAAAACATTCACTAATAGGATACCTGGATTTCTATATTATGGGTTACAAATCCTCAAACATGGTTGTGAGAATCATTGTATGCGGCCTTTTGTTGATGCTCCATGAAAGAAAAAAATAATCAACTCTTATTCTCTCTTACCATTAAATAGTGTTTTATAAATCCTTAGTATGAAGAGTGATCCTTCCCAATCATCAAGAGAACCATGAAACCTATTGTAAGAACCATGTTTTCAACTCATGATTGGATCATTTATATTTTTTGCCTAATTTGATTATATGAACCTAAAATGGTTACCTAATCTGTTAGTGATTGTTATGTGGGTGTGTAGTGATTATTCGAAGCTTGGAACCCCAAATCATTGAGGTTTTGACATATTTAATGATTAGAGTAAAAAATGTGAGGCAGACTACTTGGATAGTTTGAACCATTCGGGTCTAGACAATGAGGATATGAAGGATGTATGGTATTCCGAAACTGTGTTATTTGGGCCGCACAACATTTTGGAATGTTTTATAAAAATTACTGTGGAATTTAACATGTTTGGAGAACAATTCCCCTAATATTGTAGGTGTTCCATTCTTTATGACTATTCCTATAACTTCCCATTAATTATTTGTTCACTATTTGGCCAACCCATGTGGCCAAACCATGTGAAAGGTAATATGGGGTGAACTGATCAGTTTTATCTTAAATGATATTTAAAAGAAACCCCTCACCTATTTATATTTATATAATACATCTGCCCCAAATTATCCACTATTTGAACTTTTCAATTCCTTATCCTGATATTGATATCTTATACCCATCCAGAGTTTGAATTGGCCACCATCCATCTCGTTTGATCTCGATCAGTATATTCTCAATTCATTTTTAATCATTCTTCATTATTCATTATATCAATGATTCGGTTTACATGATGGCTCAAATTCCCTATTTTATGTGAGTTGATTAGTTCTTCATATATTCTCCAATCAAGGAAAAACCAAAGTTTGAGACTAGATGAGAATAATAGTACAAGGAAAATGCAATTGATCTATAACTCATCCTTTCAATTTCTTCCTTTTGGAAAATTTCATGGCCACATGCCGATATCATCGAGCACTATTTTTAAATTTAAAATTCTATTATTATGGTACATAGAAACTTATTCTAAGGCTCATGAAATATATTATATTCATCATTAGTGGTTACACTCACAACGTCAACCACCCCAATTAGGGTGATTTCCAGGTGTAGTCAATTAGTGGAAAATGATTCCATACTGGTCTGCTACGATATATTAGCTCCATTGATCATGTGTGTGGCATGTCCCTACGAAGGGTAGTCCCCTTGAATTTATTGAATTGAGAAATTTCAAAAGGAATGTACCATTTATTAAAAACATATGAACCTCATAAGGTCTGTTCTTGAACATGATTAGTAAAGTTTAAATGGTATTGGAATGTATATTGAATGAATTTCACTTAGCCTAATTGAATGATGTTTTGGTTGCATGTTTTTAGAAACCATTGAAATTTATGATGGAATGTAATGAACTAATCTTATGAAATTTTAGGTGGCTTGAATATCTTAATTTAATGGTTTCATTTCAATTTTCCATGTCACACTAATGAAAGGAAATGTCATAAACATTTTGGTATATTAAATGGATTGGGTATTAAATAGCCTAACAAATTAAATGAATTAAATGTATTGTGACTAATTAAATATAGAACTAGAAATATATATTGTGTTGGTAAAATGGAATTTATAATTTGGATTACTGAGGTAATTCCATGAGGACTTGTGGATGACATTCAGATTCAAAGATGTATATTTCATTGGTTGTGAACCACATTGGAACTTGATCCTAATCTATTAGTATATACTCGATATGACACTATTTGATTCCTTATTTACTATACATGATTCCGTGGATATATTTCTTGGATATAGCATGGATTTCATGGACATGAGGCTTAATGGTTACATCCTTGGGTTTAGCCATTGCATATATCGTTTTACCTTGGATATATTACATGGATATAGTGAGATCATACAATTGTGGAATGCCTTGGAAGGAGTTCCTTTAATTACACTGTTTATCCTTATATAGGGAACAACTACTACTGAGTTGGTGACTATTGTGGTATTTTTTACATTGGTGACTTCCCTGGACCCTTTACTATTATTATCACGAGTTGATGTTAGTGTTGGACATGCCTCACGTGACAGAATTTCACAAAGTAGAACTAAATTAATTAATGGTCTGGATAAATGTTTGGACACCAACCAAGGTCTGAATTTTGTAATTGGGTATTTACATTTCTATACTACTTTTCTTGTATATATTATTTCTTTCACACTATTAATGTTTATATTACACATATATGATGTTATAAACACTGTTGGTGGTTGACAACTATGATTTATCTCACACCCTATCCGAGATCCTTTGATTCCCATGCAGATAACATATATCCAAGTGTGGATAAAGGGATGTATATCACATTAGAATCATGATTTAATGATTTTTTTGGATGCAGCTATTAGAAGATTACCGAGTTGGAGATCTAGATACTAGGGTTAGATTTGGTTTTTTTTTCATCTTTTGTATTGATTTCATGTATGGTTCTTTGTATCCATTTTTACAGCAATATAGATACAGGAAATACAATCATTATCCATTGTTTATTTATACCAGTTGTTTAGTCGATTATTACTTCAGCCTTATTTTGTTGTTCCATATTTTTATTACTTTCTTTCTCTATTTTGACCACTTTTTATATGTTATTAATTATGATACACTCTGGTAATGGGGGAATATTATCCCCATAGACACATCGTATACCATAATACTAACTGGAAACCTCTTGTATTGTAGGAGATGCTCTTGATCCCATGTGAAAAAATGGGCTCGAGGAACTTCAATGTGACATCTGTGTCCCATACATCACAAGGTTGTATCATAGAATATCATTTCATTCTATACTATTTAGAGACAGTAGATTGAATATGAGTAACACTTGGAACATGGTCATAAGTTGTGCTTGTGTGTCATGAACCAATGTTTAGGGTAAATTCCTTGTTTTTTGAATTGAAATTGTTGTTATACTTTTTTCTATTAAAGTTGATATCATTTCTCAATTGGTGGATTACATTCCATGTTGTGTTGTTAAATATTATTCTTATTGATATTTCATTTCATCCATATCCTTATGATCTGAGGGAATGGAGAACTGTTACATACCTCATCCTAGGAACATATAATTCACATTCCATAAATATTTCTAGGCATATAAGGTGTATGTGTCTTAATTCAAAAGTAATGTTAATCTATTCTATTTAATCCTTGGTAAATGGAATCAACAAAGGAATCTTGATAGTTAAACAAAACATTTAAAATGTAATTTTTTCATGTCCTTATTCATCCTTGTAATGTTTATAAATGGTAAAGGAGTGAACAATCCAATTATATAAAAAATGAATGAACTTGTTTCAAGTTAATGATTAGGTGATGTTCTATTTACCCTCTATCTACTGGAACCCCTTTTAATAATAATTGACCACCTAGCAACACCTTACCTACTATGAAGGTAATTGGGTGTAGTATACCTTGTTTAGTGATCACATTATTTTTTTATCCTCCACTAGTGTTTCTTTATATCTTATTATAGCTTGTTATAAGGAAGTTGATTACCAGTATAGATGAATTTATCTAGGACATCCTAATTGTATGGTCCTAGAGGATGGTGATGATAATGGTCCAGACATAGTGGACCATCCGCTGCTACTCTTACTAATAGAAGTTCCAGTTGAAGAACTATATTTTGTAACTAATTTGGAAAATGATTCTCATGTTCATTATAGTTTCCTATGTCTAAAGAAATCCACTAATGGTTCTCAACATCCTGCCCCTTTGATGGATGATCTTACTCAAGAGATCCAGTTGTAAAAGCATCCTACCTATTAAGTGATGATAATCTAACGGCTGATGAATCTTAGCTACAGGTCACCATGTCTATCTCTGATAATCTAGAGACAACTACATATTGGAAGGTAAATTTATCTACCTACATTTATGTAATTTTTCCTAGTGTTGGGGGGCGTGTAATTACCTAGGCTGGTTACTAACCAAGCATAGTATGTGCTGATTTATAGACTTATTTTTATGATTAGTTAGTTCCACAGATACTGAGATCTAACAGATATATTGAGTTTATGAATCTCACGATGGGTTATATGTTTGTTTTTGATTATTACTAATGTTTTACTATGTTACATAACATTACACAACTTCAAGATGGTGATGATATATTTTTTTCTAAATGGTTTTGAGGATGAGCTCGTGTGTTCCATCCACAATAAGCTGAATGACTTTCTCCGATAAAATTTCATTCAATTATCCAACCATTCTCTTATCACAAATAAACATATTAGGGATGATGATAATACATGTTAAGGAGGAATAGTGCCTCATCGGACCAACTGTAATTCCGACAGTAGAATTTGATCCAAAAAGGATTATTATAAGGGATGTGGCAGCCAGAATACCAATGCTGGTAGCTCCATGGGGTGTCAATAGTGTGGATGATAGGGGCACCCAAAGCCTCAGTGTGATAGAGAACCTCTAGAGTGATGGACTTATAGTTGTATGTGTAAAATAATATATTTCCTCAACAATTCCATTAGATTCTAGTGGAAGTGGTTCCAGTCCAGCTCCACCTTTAGGGGTAGGATCTTTTAAACCGAATCAAGATGGGAGTTAGAGTGGCACCAACATGACAAGTAGGGGAGGATTTTTGGTGGTGGTAGATAACTTACGATCACCCCCAGTGCTATAAAAATTGTTTTGATCATGGTATTCCAGATATTTCACAAGTTCTTGGATCAGGTCTGTCGTATGATTTATAGATAATACCTAAGATCTGGCTATAGGATCATCTACAATGTCAGTGACTATTCTAATAGCCTCCAATATAGTATATACTTTATTTGATATAGGTGATACACTCTCTTTAGTATCATTATCTATCTTGTAATTTCATAAGCTGAAAATATAGTTTATCTTTGGTGTAATGACCCTAGATACATAGTTTGGAGTGTAGTCAGAGAGAATACACCAACGTTATGATTTCCCCCTTTAGATAGTCTCTTACACATTCTTATAGGGCCTTTTTTTCTCTAGATAAAGAGAATTATTGTCATTATTAGGATGAATTGGTTAGTTCAATATCATGTCATTATAGATTTCTATCGTCATAGGGAATCTCGTATACCACCGGAGGGCCAAAAATATCTACACATGGGTGAGTGGTATGTGAAGTAAGTATTTCTACTCTACAGTATTGTGGGATAGGTGGAGTGAGAACCCAAATTTCAAATTTTTTTAGGGAGGATAATGTTCTACATCAGGATGAATTCAATGTAGTGGTAAACTATTTCATGGATTTATTTGCTAAAGACATATCTGGATGACCTCCTGAGAGAGAATTATATGTTATGATTGAAGTCATTCTAGGAGAAGCCCCAGTTTCAATTCCTCGGTATAGGATGAAACCTTCTATGATTAAGGAGTTCAAGTTGATGTTGTAGGACATGGAGAAAAAAGGTTTTATATGTCCCATAACATCTACTTTGTGTATTCCCATTATGTTCTCCAAGAAGGAAGATGTGACCCTTCATCAATTCATATATTACAAATGGTTGAACCATATTATGATAAATAACTCATATCTAATTCCTTAAATAGAAGATATTTTTAACTATATGCTAGGAGTTATGGTCTTCTCTATGATCTACCGAAGATAATTTTATCATTAGGTGTGAGTCAGACATTTAGACATGCCTCATATAGTATATATAGTATGTTGGGTGTATATGTGTACCTTATTGTGTCATTTGGTCTTATGAATATGCCTACCATCTTCACAGATCTGATGAATATGATGTTCTACCCCTATCTGGATTCATTTTTCATGGTAATTGTGGGATATATCATGGTGTATTCTCAAACTTGTAGAAACCATGAAATGATTTGGGAGATTGTTCTTATTACAATTTGAGTGAATCCATTTTAATCTAATATTTATAAGGGATACATCTACATTGACAACGTTCACTTATGGGGACATATTATATGAAAATAGTAATTTTTTATTGATCCAGATAAGTTGAGAGTTGTGGAATCTAGGGATAATCCCTAGAATATATTTTATATATGGAATTTCATGGGGATGTGAGGATATTACTATAATGTTACACAAGACTTCTCACATCTTCTTTACCACTTTCAGGTTTTAAGAAGAAGGCTTTTAAGCTCTTATGATCACAACCGTGTGAGAATGTCTTTCAAAAGATAAAAGATTATTTTCTCACCACACCAATACTCAGTCTACCAGAGGTCAAAAAATGACGTACTATGTTTTTTGATGAATTAGGAATTGGACTTGGATCAATGATAATTCCAAATGGAAATGACATTTCATATAGACCCTAGTCATTGAGGCATCATGAAAAAAATTAACCAACACATGACCTTGATCTAGTTTAATTTTTTCATACCATACATTACTAGAGACATTATCTACTGGGAGAGTGATTTTTTTTGTGTATACGGAAAACAAGACCATCAAAGATATATTTAAATTGTTTTACATGAATCAATGATTGTGAAGACAAGTCAAATTTCTTCAATCCTTCAATTTTAATCTTACAAATATTTATAGAAAGTACAATTTAGTTTCTTATTTATTGAGATGAAAAACTCATTGATAGGCTTTATGGGATGCTAGTGATGAATAGAAATTTATGAACCTCTTTTATGACATATATTTTGAGTTTCATGACATTAACCAATAGTCAAATCTCTCATAATTGATAGTTATATCTTCCATCATTAAGAAGTTGAAGAGAAAGAAATTTTTATATCCTAAGGGATTGGGAGTCTATGAGCGTATTTTAGGATATTACCCACCTTTATATTGGTATATTTATAGAGAAGAAATATTGAATATTAATATAAATGTCGAGGTTCCAAAATATTTTATATAGGATTTTATTTGAGAGTATCATGCTTCTTAGTCAGATGTTCATCTAGAAATATCTGAAACGTAATGAGATTTGTAATGCTAGTATTGGTGTCATGGGATGAAATGTTGGAGAGTATACATTATCATGAGGTGTTTGAGATGAAAATAGATGAAGGTGGAAGAAAATAGACCTACCAGTTTATTACATATTTTTCCAGCCCCGGAATGGATATGAGATGTTTTTCCAAGGGATTTTTAGTAAGTTTACTGAGGTCTTCTAGTAGTAGAAAAACAAATTGGGATGTCATTTACATACTAAAAAATTCATCCCAATTCATTAATATATAAGATACATGATAAATTGAGAAACTATGAGGAAGTAATGTTGTTGAGGGAATATGACTTCACGGGGTCCCTCGTACTATCATTTACAATAGGGATGCTCATTTCACATCATTATTCTGACAAGGATTGAAAAAGGTAATGGGTACATATGTTCATTTCAGAACAACCATACATCCTTAGACCACAGGAAATATTGAAGAAAAAGCACAAGTTATAATGTATATTCTGCAACCATGTTTCCATGATATCGATAGTTCATGGGAGAAGTATAGATACCTGAAGCTTGACGTACATGGACATTACATTAATTTGGTGGAATACTCAATACATAACAAAAACAGGAACACAAGGATCATAATAGTTTAGTGTCTTTGGAAACATGGAATATAAACTTGTAATCATGTTGAAAGATTTTCAACAACTCCCATAACGTCTTCCCCTTTTTTTTCCTTACCTAACACCTTTCTTTATTTCCTGGGGAAAATAAAACATAAAAATGGTGATCTCAAATGCTTAGTAAGGTTAAGAATATAGAACATAAAACAATCTATAAACATTTGAATGCAAAAACTTGAACATGAAATTTAAACCTCAAAATCTTGAGCAAAGACATAAATCGTGGAAGTACGTGAGGAATATATCATAATGGAAGATGAATCACGATAAAATTGCATGGGAATAAAACATGTAATTGTGGAAACCATTCCGCAATTATTATGATTTCCATAGTATCCAAGGCATTGCTACCAAGACCATCTTAGTGGACAAAGTCCGTTTCTAAACCAAGTTCACTCCTCATTTCAGTCCTGTAACACTGAACCATATTAACTTACCATTCTAGCCATGTCTATATCATGAGATATAAATATTTACCCAATGCATTGGAGGGAGATATAGGTCCCACCTATCTCATAATGAAATCATTATTACTTGTGCCACAAAATAAACATACATCATTCATAATAACCCAATAAATAAAATGGGTTTCATAAACATCATCCCATCATCACATAATCCATATAAATAAAATGGATATCATTTCATAATAAGAAAATTAAAACCATTTAAATCATAGAGACATGATACATGAAACATACACATATGAAATAATGTCATCTTAGATGAAAAATGGTTTTGATAAAACACTTGAAATGAATTCTTGAGGAAACTATCCTTTCTTCTTCAAAATCAGTCTCTTTTTAAAAAATGTCATGAAATTTTAAAATAAAAATATTTTTTTGAAAATAGTCATGAAATCTTTTGGAGGAAGCTTCATGAAAATAAGGCTTTATAAAACTGTAAAAATTCGTTCGTGCTGTATAAGTTAAAAAAACATTCTTCACGTACTTTTGCCGGAAAAGTCAAAAAGTACCTCGTAAAAGAAAGATTCAATACATACCATGTAGTAAAAGTCAAAAATGGGTAAAAATGACATTAAAATACATGAAAACATTTTTAGAGAACAAGGACATGGATGATAAATATAACCCTAGTAAATACTTACGAAAAACAATCTCGGATAAAAACGAGATTGGAAAAGTTATCCCTTACCTTATGTCTGATATGAATCGTATGTATCCAAACCTCCTGTATAATGATTTAAATAATGTCATTGGATTATTACAGAATCATATTCATTTTTATGATATCATATATGGTTGACTTATTACTTTATATTACCTGCTCTTTTGTAAATTCCATGTTAAAGAGAATTTTCGGAAAAATCGTTTCATATGTCATTTGTGTTTTGACTTGTAATTATTCATATGATTAATTAGATCATGATTAAATAATTCCATAATATAAAACATGATTTATATATATATTCAGAATATACATATATATAATAGATCGATAAATGGAAAGAAATACATCGTTCATCGAGACGGTAGGCCATATGTACGCATGAACACTATTTTTGTTTCCTTATTGAATTGAATAAAATTAAGTATATGACATACATATTTATATAAATAAATCCAGTATAATTATTATGTAATATATTTCACGATTACTTATTATATGTACTTTATAATCATTCTTTAATTGGTAACATGGAAAATGAATCTCATCGCGTCGTGGAGACGGTAATCTGTACGTACGCACGAGCGATGATATCATTCCCAAATTTATTGAATCGAATTGGAGTGAATGATCTATTATCATATAATTAGTATGATTTTATAATAATCATATGTATTTATTATTTACACCATTATACCCATCCAATTAAGGTGGTGTTGGAAAAACAGATTACACCACAGCGTGGAGATGGTATTTCGTACGTAAGCATGCGCGGTGATTTCATTTTCCATAGGATGGATAGAAGGTGAAATAGGGTTGTTTCATATTTATAATAACATATCAGTATATTAGGGATACTTATGTTATTAATTCATAATGAAAAAACTAAAGAAGAGGGAGTAGAAGAAGAATGGAACTTGAAGAAAATGGTAGAAGGTATTACCTCTTTCTCGAAGCGCATCCTTTAAACATTCTCTTAGGGCACTAAAATTGGTCTTTGAAGAAGACCAGGTCCTCTAGGATGTTTCTAAGGAAGTGGATAAGAGAATTAGGCAGGGGTTGGCTGAGTTTGAAGGATCAATGTGGTTTGAGGAAGGGAGGGAGGATGTTCCCTTTTATAAGGGATGAGAGGGGCACCTTTGGAAATATAAGAAATACTAGTTTATATTAAATCCCAACCCCACATAAAAACTTAAAAATGACTCATATAGGAAGAGTAGATGAGATAGGGATGTAATATCATCAACAAATATAATTTTTACATGTTAGTAATTTATTTTAAACATTATCAACTTGATTTATCTGTATTTATCAATTTAATTTTATTTGTGGTAATACTATTCTAAATTTTTAATTACTATAAATAATCACACATGTGTTTTGAATTTTCCATAATTTGAAAATTAATGAAAATTTAGACCATATAAATTTTAATTTATAATTTTTAGATTTTTTTGTGATTTTTAATCAATTTTATAATATGTTATTTTTATAAAATAACAATAGTGTCAAATTTGACATTATTCATTTATTTGAATTTAAATAAACAATATACAGAAGATATGTTCTAAATAAAAGATTTAATAGATTCATAACATGTCATATTTATCTATAAAATTAATAGAGCACATTAAATATTTCATATAATATTTATTCTAATATTTTTAAAACCATTTATTAGATATTTATCTTAATAAAATAATTTCAACATCCCTATTATGTCACCTTTAATGATAATTATTTAATCCCTAACAATTCTAAATAAATTCATATGATGTAGATAATTTTATTATATTTTTTTATACTATTTAAATCCAAATTTTCATTACGTTTATCACTAAATTATAATTATTATACTTATAAAATTTACGAAAGTGACATGTTGTCACTTTCTTTGGTTTTAATAATAATTAAATTATTTTCAAGGACTAAAGTCTATTAAATGAATCTAATCCGACCCTTAGGTGATATGGGTCAACTATTAGTAATCCAATAGGATTTTGATAGGTGTTAGGGTAATTTTATAATCTTATATTTACCCTTAATTACTCGATTTACCTTTAACTATGCTAAATAAAATTTACCGTAGTTACTATTCATAATGCCCAAAAATAAAAAGTAGCTTATTAACATAATTTAGTCCCACTGATTCCAAATATGGAATCCATTTTTCCAAATTCAATACACAGAAGTTTCAGAAATTAAATTAAAATTAATCCCATTGTCGAAAGAAAATGAGTTTTTGTTTAAAACATTGCAAAAGATTGAATTGATTTAACCTATGAATTCAAGGTAAAATTAATTCTAATGACATAAATTATATTAAATGGTAATAAGATATTATATTTATACTATAAAACCATTCAATATTATAATTTAACCATATAAATTATTACGATGAAAAAAGTTATTTTTAATTAAAATATAGCATGTTTTTACTATTCATTAAAATATGAAAGTTATCAGAAAAATATCAAAACCTTCTCCAATGTAAAATTTTATATCCTGATTCAAAATAAGAAGTTTGTTTTGTAAAATTTATCTTATAAACATATCAAAAACTAGATTTAATGTGGGTGTGTAATCTAAAAGGCGGTAAAATTGCATTTTTTGAAAAAAAAATTTCTTACCCGAAAAATTTATTTTGTTCACATAAAATGTTTTAGAAAATTTATAAGATGAATAATAAAGTTATAAAATTGAAAATGTAGTTAATTAGATTCATAATGGCTAGTCTATAATAATATTATAACAATATATCTTCGTTTAGTGAAACCTGGTATTGCGTACAACACATGTTATCGAGGAAGGTCGTGATTGTGTGTAATGCAAGCCAAGTTAGTGTTGCGTGTTGTGCAAGACTCTTTTGTTGTTTCTTTATAACAGAATTGAACCATTTTTAATTTATACGTTGAATATATATATATATATACTCAATGTTGCATAGAATGAATATTTTCAAAAGAACTTGAAATTGTGTGCAACATAATCTAAGAATAGAGTTGTGTATATTGCAAGCTAATACAGTGTTGTGTATAGCAAACGATAATCTTTTTGTAGCATAAAACACATGACATCAAATAAATTAAAAAAAAATTACTTATCATAAAATATCGGGTTGTTACATTCTACCCCCCTTAAAATGAATTTTTCCCTCGAAATTCGTCTGGATTATACATGGTTTTATACTTGAAAGTTTCTTTAATTGAAACACACATAGTAAAATGAAATACCAAAACAAAACATTAAAAACTAAAGTATGAAACATAACGGTTACCCAAATTATCTAATCATTGGGTTTCCACATAGGAGAACATAGGTGAAAATATGGATATGGAAGAGAAATCTAACCATCATGTTCTAAAGGAGAGTGGTAGATAACATGGCTATGAAAAAACCATTAATCACAAAGCCATAAATTTGTGATGATTTAAGGTACCATCTTATTCAACGGATATAAGGGCACTAGGACAACATTTTTTCATTTTCAATTTGATTTCCCTAAAGTTGAAGAAATTGGAATTAGAAGAAATACTTTCTTGATTTTTTTATAGTCTCACCATTGGTCGTTCCTTGGACAATTTCCACTTCATCTCTTAAAGAAATGAAGTTGAATTTGTCATTTGTGAAGTGTTAGCATATCATGTGATAGAATGATGGGTCATTCCATCAGTCTCAAACAAAAGGTTAGAAAAAGTTAACAAAAATACATAAGTCCATCTATAGTGAGATTAATCATATATGTTTCCTAAAATGGACTTATACTTCATATATCATACTGCTTAATATAATAAAACTAGTTTCTACTAAACAGGGACTTCTTGTAGGCCGGTGGTAGGAAATAAAGGCCTGTCGCACTTCGGTTGTGGGTTCGATTCCCACAGCCTTGTCCAACGTGATGGGTTGTCACCCATCCTGCAGGTTGTCCTTTCTCTACAACTACATTACTATAACATCCAATCAATAATATCGAAAAAACGTTCTATGCTTAAACATTATTAACTTATGTCCAACAGAATTCATTCTAATATTTATGCATATCTAAAATATTTCGGTCCAAGCTCATTGTATAAAGAAAATGATTACTTGAAATGTCACATAACAATCATGTGAATGCCATCATTTATCCCCCATATATCATAAGATATATCTTGTTGGTCAAATTACAGACATGTGAATACCTTAATCATATATTCTCTTGAAAAAAAATAAAAATCCATTTAACCTTAGTGAATACATGAAAACTATCAAAAGTTAACTCTTTCCACATACCAAAATCCCAAAAATTCTATATACTCAATCCATGATATCACTTAGTCCTTATATCAATCGTGAGCTCATGAATACAATCAAACATCTCATTATCTTCTTATCCCTTCATTATGTGTATATCATCTACATTCCAAAGATATCTGAATATCCTTCCATGGTTACCGGCACCATTCAACATATACATTCAAATACTTTTGGAAAAAATAGTGTAACAATCCTTAGATGATTCTTTATTCCATAGTACCATACATTATTCTTTATAAACATACAATCATTCCACTAACTTCTTAAACCACTGACTGAGCTTCATCATTTCTTTCATCTCATATTTCATTTGTAGTCTCTTCATTATCATCCACAAAAATACTACTCATATGGCCATGCTGATTCTCTTCATGATATTTTCCCTTAGGGAATTGTTTTTCATAATGCCAATACATTGCACATTTAAAACATCTAATCATTGTTGATGTCATAGCAATACCATTATCCTTATCAATGGTGTTAACTGAACCTTTTCCTTTGCACTTATTAGATTTGTGTCCTTCTTTTCCACACCCAAATAATCTTCCAGTTCCTTTGAAACAATCTCCCACGTGCCTCTTCCCACATGATTTACATGAGGGAAATTGATCTTTCATTCCTATATGATCACCATGAAACTCCATCTCTCTGTTATTATATGAGTCGGGAAACTTACCAATGTTGAGATTATTGATCATATTATGAGATTTATGATTTGGCATAATAACGATGTTTGGACTTCCAAATCCTATTTCATTTGGTTTCTCATGAAGAATATCATTCCATTATCCATCATATCATCCATTATTATGAATCTTCCTATTTCCAGCCATTTTCTAAAACCCAAAAAGAATAGTGTGAGAGGAAAAAATTATGCTAGGGAAAAAACATAGTAAAGGGTAAATACCCTCAATATCTAACATCTTTGGTTAAATTCTAAGATCGTTACCGTAGTTCTAGGACTATATCCTATACGTATACTTATTATTAGGGACATCCCTAGACATACCTTAGAAATATCTCTTGGGATCTCACTAACTTTTTCACATCTTAGTTTCCAAAGGTTGACTAAACCATTCCTCTGATACCAAATGTAGAGACCTAAAGCTTGACATACATCGACATTACATTACTTTTGAAGAATACTTAATACATAACAAAAACAGACACACAAGGAACGTAATAGTTTAGTGTCTTTGGAAACATGGAATATAAACTTGTAATCATGTTGAAAGATCTTCAACAACTCTCATAATGATCCTCCCCTTTTTTGTTTCCTTACCTAAAACCTTTCTTTATTTCCTGGGGAAAATAAAACATAAAAAGCATGAGCTCAAATGCTCAGTTAGGGTAAGCATAGAGAACATAAAACAATCCATAAACATTTGAATGCAAAAACATGAACATGAAATTTAAACATCAAAATATTGAGCAAAGACATAAATCGTGGAAGTACTTAAGGCATATATCATAATGGAACATCAATCATGAAAAAATAGCATGGGAATAAAAACATGTAATTTTTGAAACCATTCAGTAGTTGTTATGATTTCCATAGTAGCCAAGGCATTGCTTCCAAGACCATCTTAGCGGACAAAGTCCCTTTCTAAATCGAGTTCACTCCTCGTTTCAGTCCTATAACATTGAATCAGATTAACTTACCATTCCATCCATGTCTATCTCATGAAATATAATTCTTTACCCAATTCATTGGAGGGAGATATAGGTCACATCCATCTCATAATGAAATCATTCTTACTTGTGCCACAAAATAAACATACATCATTCATAATAACCCAATAAATAAATTAGGTTTCATAAACATCATCCCATAATCACATAATCCATTTAAAAGAAATGGATATAATTTCATAATAAGAAAATATAAACCATGTAAATCATAGAGACATGATACTTGAAACATACACATATGAAATAATGTCATCTTAGATGAAAAATTGTTTTGATAAAACACTTGAAATTAATTCTTTAGGAAAATATCCTTTCTTGTTAAAAATCATTCTATTTTCACAAAATGTCATGATATTTTAAAAGAAATGGATTTTGTTGAAAATATTCATGAAATATTTTGGAGGAAGCTTCATTAAAATAAGGCTTTATAAAACCGTAAAAATCCGTTCGTGCCGTATAAGTTAAAAAACATTCTTCTCGTACTTTTTCTGGAAAAAGTCAAAAAGTACCTCGTAAAAGAATGATTCCATACATACCATGTAGTAAATGTAAAAATTGGGTAAAAAGGACATTAAATATACATGATAAAAATTTAGAAAACAAGGACATGGATGATAAATATAACCACAGTAAATACTTACGAATAAACAATGTCGAATAAAAACGAGATTGGAAAAGTTATCCCTTATCTTATGCCTGATATGCTTTGTATGTATCCGAAACTCTTGTATAATGATTTAAATAAAGTCATTGACTTATTACAGAATCATAGTCATTGTTATGATTTCATATATGGATCACTTATGACTATATATTACTCGTTTGTTTGTAAATTTCATGTTAAAATGTGTTTTGGGTAAAATTGTTTCATATGTCGTCCGTGTTTTGACTTGTAATTATTCATATGATTACTTAGATCATGATTACTTAATACCAGAATATAAAACATTATTTATATATATATTCAGAATATACATATATATAATAGATCGATAAATGGAAAGAAATACACCGTTCATGGATACGGTAGGCCGTACGTACACATGAACGCTGTTTTTGTTTCCTTATTGAATTGAATGAAATTAAGTATATGACATACATATATAAATAAATCTAGTTGCATTATTATGTCATATATTTCATGATTACTTATTATATATACTTTATAATAATTCTTGAATTGTTAACATGGAAAATGAATCTCATCACGTCGTGGAGACGGTAATCCATACGCACGCACGAGCGATGATATCATTCCCATATTTATTGAATAGAATTGGAGTGAATGATCTAATATCGTAGAATAATTATGATGTTATAATAATCATATGTATTTATTATTTACACAATTATACCCATCCATGTAAGGTGGTGGTGGAAAAACATATTACACCACGGTGTGGAGACGGTATTTCGTACGTACGCACGTGCGATGATTTATTTTTCTTTATGATGGATAGAAGGTTAAATAGGGTTGTTTCATATTTATAATAAAATATCAGTATATGAGTGATACTTATGTTATTACTTCATAATGAAACAACTAAAGAATAGGGAGTAGAAGAAGAATGGAACTTGAAGAAACCAGTAGAAGGTATTACATCTTTCTCAAAGTGCCTCCTTTAAACTTTCTCTTAGGGCACTATAATTGGTCTTTGAAGAAGACCAGGACCTCTAGGTTTTTTCTATGGATGTGGAGAAGATAATTTGGTAGGGGTTGGTCGAGCTTTATGGCTCAATGTGGTGTGAGTAAGAGAGGGAGGAGGTGCCCTTTTATAAGGGAGGAGAGGGGAACCTTTGGAAATATAAAAAATATTAGTTTATATTAAATCTCAAACCCACTTAAAAACTTAAAAAATGAATCATATATGAATATTAGATGAGATAGGGTTGTAATATCATCAACCAATAATATTTAAACATGTTAATAAATTATTTTAAATATTATCAACCTGATTTATCCTTATTTATCAATTTAATTTTATTTTTGGTAATAATATTCTAAATTTTAAATTATTATAAATAAATTCATATGTGTTGTGAGTTTTCCATAATTTGAAACTTTATGTAGTTGTTGAATATATAAATTTTAATTTATAATTTTTATATATTTTTTGTGATTTTTAAACAATTTTATAATATGTTATTTTTATAAGATATCAATAGTGTCAATTTTTACATTATTCATTTATTTGAATTTAAATAAACAATATATAGAAGATATGTTCGAACTAAAAGATTTAATAGATTCATAACATATCATATTTATCTATAAAATTAGTGTATCACATTAAATAGTCCATATAATATTTATTTTAATATTTTTAATACCATTTATTTGATATTTCTCTTAATAAAATAATTTCAACATCCCTATTATGTCACCTTTAATGATAATTATTTAATACCTACAAATTATAAATAAATTCATATGATCTAGATAATTTTATTATATTTCTGTAGACTATTTATATCTGATGTTTCATTAATTTGGTTACTAAATTAAAATTATCATACTTATAATATTTAAGAAAGTGGCATGTTGTCACTTTCTTTGGTTTTAATAATAATTAAATTATTTTCATTGAAAAAAGTCCATTAAATGAATCTAATCTGACCCTTAGGTGATATGGGTCGACTTTTAGTAATCCAATAGGATTTTGACACGTGTTAGTGTAATTTTATAATCTTATATTTACCCTTAATTACCTGATTTACCTTTAACTGTGATAAATAAAATCTACCGTAGTTACTATTCATAATGCCCAAAAATAATAAGTATCTTATTAACATAATTTGGACCCACTTATTCCAAATATGTAATCTATTTTTTCAAATTCAAAACACAAATGTTGCAGTAATTAAATTAAAATTAATCCCGTTGTCGAAAGAAAACGGGTTTTTGCTTAAAACATTGCAAAAGATTGAATTGATTTAACCTATAAATTCAAGGTAAAATCAATGCTAATGAAATAAATTATATTAAATTGTAATAATATATATTCTATTTATACTTTAAAACCATTCAATATTATAATTTAACCATATAAATTATTACGATGAAAAAAGTTGTTTTTAATTAAAATATAACGTGTTTTTACTATTCATTACAATATGAAAGTTATCAGAAAAATATCAAAACTTTATCCAATGTAAAATTTTATATCCTAATTCAAAATAAGAATTTTATTTTTTAAAATCGAACATATAAACATGTCAAAAACTAGATTTAACTTGGTGCACCATCAAAAGGCGACAAAAATGCATTTTTTGAAAAATTTACCCGAAAAAAATATTTTTCTCACATAAAATGTTTTAGAAAATTTATAAGATGAATAATAAAGTTATAAAATTAAAAATATAGTAAATACTATTCATAACTTCTATTTCATAATAATATTATAATAACATATCGTCATTTAGTGAAACCTGGTATTGCGTACAACACACGCTATCGAGGAAGGTTGTGATTGCGTCTAATGAATGAAATGTTAGGGTTGCATGTTGTTAAAGACTCCTTTGTTGTTTCGTTATAATAGAATCGAAATGTTTTTTATTTATACATTGAATATATATATACTCAATGTTGCATAGAATGACTTTTATCAAAAGAAGTTGAAATTGTGTGTAACACAATCTAAAAAAAGTGTTGCGTATACTGCAAGTTAATACAGTGTTGCATATAACACATGATAATATTGTTGTAGCCTAAAACACATGACATAAAATAAATTAAAAAGAATACTTATCATAAAATATCAGGTTGTTACATTCTACCCCCCTTAAAATGAATTTCTCCCGTGAAATTCATCGAAGTTATACATGTTTTTCTACTTGAAAGTTTATTTAATTGAAACCCAAATCGTAAAATGAAATACCAAAAAATAACTATAAAAACTAAATTATGAAATGTAACAGTTACCCAAATTAACTAATCACTAGGTTTTCACAAAGGAGAACATAGGTGAAGATATGGATATGGAAGAGAAATCTAACCATCATGTTCTGATGGAGAGTGGTAGAGAACATGGCTATGAAAAAGACATTAATCACAAAGCCATAAATTTGTGATGATTTAAGTTACCATATGATTCATCGGATATAAGGGAACTAGGAAAACATTTTTTGGTTTTCAAGTTGATTTCTCTAAAGTTGAAGAAATTGGAATTAAAAGAAATACTTTCTTGATTTTGGTATAGTCTCACCGTTTGTCATTCCTTGGACAATTTCCAATTCATCTCTTAAAGAAATTAAGTTGAATTTGTCATTCGTGAAGTGTCAGCATATCATGTGATAGAATGATGGGTGATTCCATCTGTCTCAAACAAAAGGTTAGAAAAAGTTATCAAAAATACATAAGTCCATCTATAGTGATATTAATCATATATGGTTCCTAAAATGGACTTATACATCATATATCATACTGCTTAAAATAATAAAACTGGTTTCTACTAAACAGGGACATCTTATAGGCCAGTGGTAGGCTATAAAGGCATGTCTCACTTCGGTTGTGGGTTCGATTCCCACATCCTTGTCCGACGCGATGGGCTGTCACCCGTCCTGCAGGTTATCCTTTTTCTAAAACTACATTACTATAACATCCCATAAATAATATCGAAAAAATATTTCTATCCTTAAACATTACTAACTTATGTCCAACATAATCCATTCCAATCTTTAGGCTTATGTAAAATATTTCGGTCCAAGCTCATTGTATAAATAAAATGATTACATGAAATGTCACATAACAATCACATGAATGCCATCATTTACCCCCCATATATCATAAGATATATCTTATTGGTCAAATTACAAACATGTGAATACCTTAATCATGTATTATCTTGAAAAGAAATAAAAACCCATTTAACATTAGTGAAAAAATAAATGCTATCAAAAGTTAACTCTTTCCACATACCAAAATCCCAAAAATTATATATACTCAAACCATGATATCACTTAGTCCTTATATCAATCATGAGATCATGAATACAATCAAACATCTCATTATATTCTTATCCCTTCATTATGTGCATATCATATACTTTCCAAAAATATCTGAATAACCTTCCCTGATTACTAGTGCCATTCAACATATACTTTCAAATACTTTAAGAAAAACAATAGTGTAACAATCCTTAGATGATTCTTTATTCCATATTACCAAAAAATTTTCTTTATAAACATATAATCATTCCACTAACTTCTTAAACCACTGGCTGAGCTTCATCATTTCTTTCATCTCATATTTCATTTGTAGTATCTTCATCATCATCCACATAAATACTACTCATATGACCATGCTGATTCTCTTCATGAGATTTTCCCTTTGGGAATTGGTTTGCATAATGCCCATACATTCCACATTTAAAACATCTAATCATTTTTGATGTCGTAGAAATACCATTATCCTTGTCCATGGTGTTAACTGAACCTTTTCCATTGCACTTACTATCTTTGCGTCCTTATTTTCCAACCCCAAAGCATCATCCAGTTCCTTTGAAACAATCTCCTCGATGCCTCTTCCCACATGATTTACATGAAGGAAATTGAACTTTATTTCCTCTATGATCATCATGAAACACTATCTTTCTATTATTATCAGAGTCGGGAATCTTACCCAAGATGAGATTATTGATCATATTATGAGATTTATGATTAGGAAAAATAACGATGTTTGGACTTCCAAATCTCGTTTCATTTGGTTGCTCATGATGAATATCATTCCATTGTCCATCATATCCTCCATTATCATGAATCTTCATGTTTCTAGCCATTTTCTAAAACCCAAATAGAATAGTGTGAGAGGCAACAATCATGCCAGGGAAAAAAACATAATAAAGGGGGAGTACCCTCAATATCTAATATCTTAGGTTAAATTGTAAGATTGTTAACGTAGTTCTAGGACTAAATCCTATACGTATACTTATCCATAGGGACATCCCTAGACATACCTTAGAAATATCTCTAGGGATCTCCCTAACGTTTTCACATCCTAGTTTCCAAAGGTTGACTAAACCTTTCCTCTGATACCAACTGTAGAGACCCGAATCTTGACGTACAAGGACATTACATTACTTTTGCGGAATACTTAATACATAACAAAAACAGACACAAAAGAATCGTAATAGTTTAGTGTCTTTGGAATCTTGGAATATAAACTTGTAATCATGTTGAAAGATCTTCAAAAACTCCCATAACGATCTTACCCTTTTGGTTCCTTACCTAAAACCTTTCTTTATTTCCTGGGGAAAATAAAACATAAAAAGGGTGAGCTCAAATGCTCAGTAAGGGTATGCATAGACAACATAAAACAATCCATAAACATTTGAATGCAAAAACTTGAACATGAAATTTAATCATCAAAATCTTGAGCAAAGACATAAATCATGGAAGTACGTAAGGCATATATCATAATGGAACATAAATCACGATAAAATACCATGGGAATAAAACATGCAATTGTGGAAACCATTCAGAACTTGTTATGATATCCATATTAGACAAGGCATTGCTTCCAAGACCATCTTAGTTGACAAAGTCCCTTTTTGAATCGAGTTCACTCCACGTTTCAGTCCTGTAACACTGAACCATATTATCTTACCTTTACAACCATGTCTATCTCATGAGATATAAATATTTACCCAATGCATTTGAGGGAGATATTGGTCCCACCCATCTCATAATGAAATCATTCTTACTTGTTCCACAAAATAAACATACATCATTCATAATAACCCAATAAATAAAATGGGTTTCATAAACATCATCCCATCATCACATAATCCATATAAACGAAATGGATATCATTTCATAATAAGAAAAGTGAAACCAATTAAATCATAGAGACATGATACTTGAAACATACACATATGAAATAAAGTCATCTTAGATGAGAAAAGGTTATGACAAAACACTGGAAATGAATTCTTGAGGAAAACATCCATTTTTCTTCAAAATAATTCTCTTTTCACAAAATGTCATGCAATTTTAAAAGAAAAGTATTTTGTTCAAAATATTCATGAAATATTTTGGAGGAATCTTCATGAAAATAAGGATTTATAAAGCCATAAAAATCTGTTCGTGCCGTATAAGTTAAAAAAACATTCTTCTCATAATTTTGCTGGAAAAGTCAAAAAGTACCTCGTAAAAGAATGATTCCATACATACCATGTATTAAAAGTCAAAAAATGGGTAAAAAGGACATTAAAAATACATGAAATTTTTTTAATAAAATAAGGACGTGGATGATAAATATAACCATAGTAAATACTTAAAAATAAACAATCTCAGATAAAAACGAGATTGGAAAAGTTATCCCTTACCTTATGTATGATATGGTTCGTATGTATCCAAACCTCCTGTATAATGATTTAAATAATGTCATTGACTTATTACAGAATCATATTAATTGTTATGATATCATATATGGTTTACTTATGACTTTATATTACCCGTTCTTTTGTAAATTCCATGTTAAAGAGCATTTTGGGTAAAATCGTTTCATATGTCGTCCGTGTTTTGACTTGTAATTATTCATATGGTTACTTAGATCATTATTAATTAATTCCATAATATAAATAATTATTTATATATATATATTCATAATATACATATATATAATAGATCGATAAATGGAAATAAATACACTGTTCATGAGGACGGTAGGCCGTACATACTCATGAACGCTGTTTTCGTTTCCTTATTGAATTGAATGAAATTAAGTATATGACATACATATATATATACATAAATACAGTAGCATTATTATGTCATATATTTCATTATTACTTATTATATATACTTTATAATCATTCTTTAATTGTTAACATGGAAAAAATGAATCTCATCGCGTCGTGGTGACGGTAATCCGTACGTACGCACGGGTGATGATATCATTCCCATATTTATTGAATCGAATTGTAGTGAATGATATAATATCTTATAATCAGTATGATGTTATAATAATCATATGTATTTATTCTTTACACCATTATACTCATCCAAGTATGGTGGTGGTGGAAAAACAGATTACACCACGGCGTGGAGACGGTATTTCGTACGTACGCACGCGCGATAATTTTGTTTTCTTTAGGATGGATAGAAGGTGAAAAAGAGTTGTTTCATATTTATAATAACATATCAGTATATTATAGATACTAATGTTATTACTTCATAATGAAACAACTAAAGAAGAGAGAGTAGAAGAAGAATGGAACTTGAAGAAAACGGTAGAAGGTATTACCTCTTTCTCAAAGTGCCTCCTTTAAAATTTCTCTTAGGGCACTAAAATTGGTTTTTGAAGAAGACCAGGACCTCTATGATGTTTCTAGGGAAGTGGAGAAGAGAATTTTTCTGGGTTTGGCTGAGAATGAAGGCTCAAAGTAGTGTGAGTAAGAGAGGGAGGAGGTTCCCTTTTATAAGGGAGGAGAGGGGCACATTTGGAAATATAAAAAATATTAGTTTATATTAAATCCCATCCCCACATAAAAACATCCATAATGACTCATATCTGGAGATTAGATGATATAGGGTTGTAATCTAATCAAAAAATAAAATTTATACATGTTAGGAATTTATTTTAAACATTATCAACTTGATTTATCCTTATTTATCAATTTAATTTTATTTGTGGTATAAATAATCTAAATTTTAAATTATTATAAATAATTACATATGTGTGGTGAATTTTCCATAATTTTACACTTAATGAAATTGTAGACCATATAAATTTTAATTTTTAATTTTTAAATATTTTTGTGATTTTTAAACAATTTTATAATATGTTATTTTCGTAAAATAACAATAGTGTCAATTTTGACATTATTCATTTATTTGAATATAAATAAACAACATATAGAAGATATGTTCAAAATATATGATTTAATATATTCATAACATGTCATATATATCTATAAAATTAGTTTATAACATTAAATATTTAATATAACATTTATTTTACTATTTTTAAGACCATTTATTTGATATTTCTCTTAATAAACTAATTTTCACATCCCTATTATGTCACCTTTAATGATAATTACTTAATCCCTAAAAATTCAAATAAATTCATATGATGCAGATAATTTTATTAGATTTATTTAGACTAATTTTATTTGAAGTTTCATTAAGTTTATCCCTAAATTATAATTATTATACTTATAAGATTTAAGAAAGTGACATGTTGTCACTTTCTTTGGTTTTAATAATAATTAAATTATTTTCCTAGACAAAAGTCCATTAAATGAATCTAATCTGACCATTAGGTGATATGGGTCGAATTTTAGTAATCCAATAGGATTTTTACAGGTGTTAGGGTAATTTTATAATCTTATATTTACCCTTAATTACCCGATTTACCTTTATCTACGGTAAATAAAATTTACCGTAGTTACTATTCATAATGCCCAAAAATAAAAAGTATCTTATTAACATAATTTGGACCCACCGATTCCAAATATGGAATCCATTTTTCGAAATTCAATGCAAAAAAGGTTCAGAAATTAAATTAAAATTAATCCCATTGTCGAAAGAAAACAGGTTTTTGATTAAAATATTGTAAAAGATTGAATTGATTTAACCTATGAATTCAAGGAAAAATCAATGCTAATGAAATAAATTATATTAAATTGTAATAATATATATTCTATTTATACTATAAAGCCATTAAATATTATAATTTAACCATATAAATTATTACGATGAAAAAAAGTTCTTTTTAATTAAAATATAACGTGTTTTTACTATTCATTACAATATGAAAGTTATCGGAAAAATATCAAAACTTTATCCAATGTAAATTTTTATATCCTGATTCAAAGGAAGAAGTTTATTTTGTAAAATTGAACTTATAAACATGTCAAAAACTAGATTTAATGTGGGTGCGCCATCAAAAGGCGGCAAAACTGCATTTTTTTAAAATACTTTTCTTACCTGAAAAATTTATTTTGTTCACATAAAATGTTTTAGAAAATTTTTAAGATGAATAATAAAATTATAAAATTCAAAATTTAGTTAATAATATTCATAACAGCTAGTCTATAATAATATTATAACAATATATCGTCGTTTAGTGAAACCTGGTATTGTGTACAACACACGCAATCGAGGAAGGTCGTGATTGCGTGTTGTAACGCCCCGACCCCAGCTACCCGGAGTCGGTGCATTACTTCGTAACATTGGCAGGATCACAAAAGATCATGTCTCAAAAGACCTATTAGTTTAGTAGCCATGGAAACACTAGATACATTCGTAAACGTTACATTACATCATAAAGTGAAAAACTACAATAACAAAGTCTCCATAGTCCACACTCATATCCTCTTCTGACTATCCCTGCAGGTCATTCATAAAATACTTCTTCACATCCTGGAAAATATTAAATCATTGAAATGGGTGAGCTCAGATGCTCAGTAAGGATAACAATAATGCGGAAGCTTTCATAAATAAACATTAACATTTAAGGCAATGTATAACTAAAACAAAAGCCTTTTAAACATGAACTTCAACATAATATGGCAATAGTAAAATTAGATAATGCCATTTACTTATTCACATGGATATTCTACTGGTCGAATAATCACATGCAATATCAACAACCACTTTCATAATGATGGAATGCATAATGAAAGACATTCTGAAACATTTTTTCAAGGCCTCGGCCAAGACGTCTAAAATGATTAAGGCCTCGGCCAAAACCATAAATCAAATTGGGAAAGGGCCTCGGCCAATTCCACATCTAGTTGTCTCATGAGACCTACCGATGCATCGAGGAGCTATAGCGGGCTCCACCCGTCACTTGTTAAGTCCAATTCATTCCTCATATGAATAGGTTTAAACATATCATAAACCATAACATATTCGTATCACATAAAACATGCATAAAGGAAACATAACATTTCCACATTTCAATCACAAGATATCAATACAACACATTGATATAATAAAAACGATTTCAGAACCATTTTCAATACCAAAATAAAAGAAAGTTAAAACTTTTTATTTATTTTTCATTAAAAAAAATGATGTCTTGTAGAGGAAGCCGAAACTCAAATAATGGTCACGGCGGCGGAGAAGTCGTTGTCACCGCATAAGTACGGAAAGAAAAACATTCCCTTTTTGTCATTTATTAAAATTCTTCGTATAAAAACGATTCCTTTTGAATAAACATAAAAGTCAAAGGGTTTTATACACCATATAAATGAAAATTGTGTATAAAACCAAATATTCCTCAATGAAAGGAGATTGAGACGAAGTCCTTAAAAAGATCATTTTTAAAATAAAATAGATCTATTATGTGTATTCACTATAGGTACATATAAAGAACGTAAAAATAAAAAATAGGACATAATAATATCATGACATAATTTGAAAGTAGGAGATTAACCCAAAGAATGGAAGTTGGGTTAAGAAATTCCCTTACCTTGCGTCCTGTCCTGACTCGACCGTTCTTTAACCTCCTTAAAATCGGGTAACTCTTTTCGATTTGAGCCAAAGGCTTCCTTGGGAAGAGTTCTGCCCAAAGTGAGGCTTCTAGGAGTAAGGGAGTGAAGTTGGGAGAGTATTTTGGTAGAGTTTGGCCGAGCCAAATGGCTTGAATGTGTGAATGAGGTGGTAGAGGTGGGGGCCTTTTATAAGAGTAGAGGAGGGGCACTCTTGGAAAGTAAGGAAAGTTTACATTATTATACAATGCTTTTCAGATTATAAAGGTCCCAAACTTATATAATTCGTGGCTAAGGTGATAATGGTTCAGTATATACCTATCCAATAGTCTTTGGACAAGTTTAATCCTTGGATTGTACATTATCTTTTCATTTTATTAAAATCGTTAAATAATGAGGTCATTGCTGCATCATAATTATGTCATAACTAATTTAATTTATTTAAAGTATAAAAATTATAAAACAAATACTATGATATAGGAAATCTTTTTACCTTTCCAATGACTTTTTATAGTCAAAAATATGACTTGTATAACCTCGTGTAAAAATTGTTTTAGTAAAACATCTCATGTTTGTGTCATTTTTTACTTTAACATTAAATAAAAGGTATTTATGTCATTTTCCAACTAAAGTGGTTCCATGGGGTCCCAAAGTTGACCCATGGATTGTCTTGGTCGTACATGGAACATCCAATGAGGGTAGGACATGTGTAAAGCTCATCTCATATTATTAAAACATTATTTTTACCTTAAACTACACTAATTACCTCTAATCGCAATTAAGAAATTAAAAGTTACTATTCACCAAAAAAATTATTTTAATCTCATTGAACCACATTTTACTTCTTAATGACAACCATGTATGTCGGATTTTTGAAATTCAAAACATAGAAAGTGGTAATGTTTCATTTTAATGAAAAATCAGTTTTTTTAACAACCACTTAGTGGTTTCACTATTCATCAAAAATTGAAGTTTTTCAGAATAAGGCCAAAATTTCACCCTAAGTATAACGACCCATACTTTACATACATTGTTAATACTTCAAAATTGAAGCACACTTATTACAACATATGACAAAACCACAAAGGACCGTATAGGTATAGTGTCTTTAGAAACTGGGAAACATAAACAACTGGTTCATAAATCTTCTACAGTGCCTCCCATTTATTTCATCATATCTAGGGTCCCTTTTAGCATATTCTACTTAATATCCATCTTCCTGACCTGGGGAAAAGAAAACATAAAAGGGTGAGCTCAAATGCTCAGCAAGGGCAGTAAAGGAAATAAAAATCATATCATATCTTTTTAAAAATCATAACCTGCAAAAGAGATCATAAAATCTTAATAAATCATAGAAGTGAAAATGAGATCCCCATAATCATAACATGAAACTTGAAACTTTGTGGCATGCACACATAATCATGGAAAATCATTTCTTGTTAGTCATGACTCATTGCCAAGACTATCTTAGTGGACAAAGTCCCTTTCTGAACCGAGTTCACTCCTCGTTTCAGTCCTGTATCACTGAACCGAAATAACCTTCCGTTCCAGCCATGTCTATCTCATGAGATATAAAATCTTTACCCAATGCATTGGAGGGAGATATAGGTCCCACCCATCTTATAATGAATCCTTTCTTATGTGTGCCACATAATCATAAAACATACATCATTGCATAATACATGTAACAAAAATGGGATTCTTGAAACATCATGACCTCATAAATCAATTCATATAAGATAAAGGAATTCATAAACATAATTCCATCACAACATAGTCAAAACAATGTAAAAATATGGATAGAAACAGAACCCTTTATTATCTTAGATGGAAAATAATTTTGATAAAACACTTGAACTTCATTCTTGAGGAAAATATCCTTTCTGCTTCAAAAATACTTTTCCTTTCTTAACATGTCGTACAATTATAAACTAAAAGAAGTTGATTAAAAATAAACTTAAAAACATGAAAAGGAAACTTCTTGGAAATAATGTTTTATAAATCCATTCATGCCGTATAAGTTAAAAAAAACATTCTTCGTACTTTTGTCGGAAAAGTCAAAAAGTACCTCGTACGGAAAAACGACAAAAGATTCCTTTCATATTCTTTACTAAAAACTCACCTAAGGGTAAAATTGGATTTAAACTATTGCAAGTGGATGGAAACAATATTACATATTGAGGGAACATGGATGTGGATGATAAAATACACCCCAGTAAATACTTACGAATAAACAATCTCGGATAAAAATGAGATTGTGATATTTCCCTTACCTTAGGTCCGATTTGCTTTGTACGTGTCCGAAGCTCCTGTATAATGGTTTAAATAATGTTATTGACTTATTCCAGAATCATACATGTTGATATGATATCATATATGGTCATATTATTAGCTTCTTGTTAGTAATATTTCATTGTTACTTGTTACTCGGGTCTTTATAACTTTTTGTTCTTATGCGTGTTTTGTCGAATAAATTCTTATTATTATCTTTAGGTTATAGATAATTCATTTCCAGAATGGTATTAGTGTATTATATACCATATTCATTCATTCAATTCATTTATATGAAGATCATGTAGAACGAGTCGCATCACATCGTGGAGACGGTATTCCGTACGTACGCACGAGTGATGATATCGTTCCTATGATCGTGGAATTGTATTGGAGTATATATATATTATTTCAGTATCAATATTACTTTATAATAATCATAAATAGTTACTCATTACACCATTATACCTATCCTTGTAAAGTGATGGTGGAAAAATAGATTACACCACGGCGTGGAGACGGTATTCCGTACGTACGCACGCGCGGTGATTTCATTTTTCCGTAGGATGGATAGAAGGTGAATTAGGGTTGTTTCATATTTATAATAACATATCAGTATGTAAGTAATACTGATGTTATTACTTTGTCATGAAACAACTAAAGAAGAAGAAGTTGAAGACGAAAGAAATTGAAAAGATTGGTAATCGATATTACCTCTTCTTTGGAACGCCTCTTTGAATCCTCCACTTAAGGAACTAAGATTGGTCTTTGGAGAAGACCAGGACCTCTAGGATTATTCTAGGGAAGTGGAGAGGATAAAATGGCAGGGGTTGGCCGAGCTTGAGTGCTCAATTTGGTGTGAGGAGGAGGGGGAGGAGGTGCCCTTTTATAAGGGAGGAGAGGGGCACCTTAGGAATTTCTCAAAATATTATTTTATATTAAAGTCAAAATCGGTTTATAATGGTTCCAAAGGGTCTTATTTCGAAGCTAAAGTGGGGAAGGGTCGAAATCCCATCAACCAATAGGATTTAGACAAGTTTAGGGTATTATTTTAACCTTATCAATTAGATTTAACTCTAAGTTAAATAATTTAACCTTTACCGTGTCTTTTTGTTTTCTTTCACTATATGGTTAATACACTTACTATAACATGCCAAACGAACCCCAAATTGTTTATTATTAATATATATATCCTTATCTAAGTCATTTGGCCGAACCTTAGATTTTTAGGAATAAAATAACAATTAATAATATAATATTTTATTTAAAAACTATTTTGTGTCAATTTTGACACTATTTGATATATGATTTTTGTGAAAGTTATAACAGATTTATATGTTCGAACCAAGTTCATTAAATCATAGTAACCTAGAAAATTAGTGGAATTCATAAAAAGTTTCAAATTACATTTATTTTGGTGTTTATAACATCAATTATGTCAATATTTCATTAATAAGATAATTATTGCATCATCATTGTGTCATAAATAAATTAAATTATTTGATGTCTAAAAATTACAAATAAAATACCATCATGTAGGAAATCTTTTTAGCTTTCTAATGAATATTTACAATCGAATTTATCTTATGTATAAACCCATATTAAAAATGATTTACTTATTAAACTTTGATTTTAACTATTTTAACCCTTCTTTAAATAAATTAATAATAAATGTCCTAATCTAATCCAAGTGGGCCTAAATGGTCATATTTTATTCCTAAGTTTGTTTTTGGTCGAATTACACTTGTCCAATAGAATTAGGACATGTGTTAGGGTAATATTGATATCATATTTACCCTTAGTTACCCTATTTACTATTAACCGCGGTAAAAATAGTAAAAAGTTACTATTCACCAAAAAATTATTTTCATCTCATTGAACCACATTTTAGTCCTTGATATTAACCGTGTCTCTCGGATTTTTGAAATTCCATTCACAGAAGCGGTAAAATTAAGTTTTATGCAAAATTCGGTTTTTAACCTACCACTTAGTGGTTTCACTATTCATCAAAAATTGAAAGTTTTCAGAAAAATACCAAAATTTCACCCTAGGCTAATTTCGATATTCTGAGTCCAAAAATGAAGTCCATTTTGAAAAATAAAATTTATAAAATTTCAAAAAGTGGTTATTACTATTCATAACGGCTAGTTTTAATAGTATATTGTTGTTTAATGAAACTCGGTATTGCGTACGACGAAAGCTATCGAGGAAGGTCGCGATTGCGTGTAAAGCAAGCCAAGCAAGTGCTATGTAGAAAAAGATTCCTTTGATGATTTATATAACATAAAAGTCTCGGGTGTTACATTCTACCCCCCTTAAAAAGAATTTCGCCCTCGAAATTCGTCACTTTGTAACAAACAGATGAGGATACTTCTCCTTCATCATATCCTCAAGCTCCCATGTAGCTTCTTCAAGTTGGTGGTTCCTCCATAAAACTTTCACCAAGCGAGTGGTCTTGTTTCGTAGGACTTTTTCGCTACGATCCAGAATCTCTATCGGCTGTTCTTCATAAGAAAGATCTTGATCCAGCGGTACAACTTCTGAGCTGAGTACATGTGAAGGATCTGGTATGTACTTTCTCAGGAGAGATACATGGAACACATCGTGAACTTGAGAGAGATTCGGTGGAAGCGCCAATCGGTAAGCTACCTTCCCAACACGATCCAGTATTTCGAAAGGACCGATATATCTAGGGCTCAACTTCCCCTTCTTTCCAAATCTCATAACCCTCTTCCAGGGAGATATTCGTAAGAACACTTTATCGCCCACTTCAAACTCTAGGTCTTTTCTTCGGTTGTCGGCATAACTTTTCTGTCGACTCTGAGCTGCTCTTATGTGTTGTTGAATAGATCTGACCTTTTCTACCATTTCATCAACGAGATCTGGTCCTAATAGCTTTCTTTCCCCAACTTCATCCCAGCAAGTTGGAGTCCTGCATTTCTTTCCATAGAGAGCTTCATAAGGAGCCATCTGAATATTGGAGTGAAAGCTATTATTATAAGAAAATTCCACCAAAGGTAGGTGTTGATCCCAACCTCCTTTGAAATCCATAGAGCAAGCTCTCAACATATCTTCTAGGGTTTGAATTGTTCTCTCAGACTGACCGTCTGTCTGGGGATGATAAGCAGTGCTGAAACTCAACTCTGTATCCAGAGTATGCTGAAGACTTCGCCAGAACTTCGAGGTAAATCTCGGATCCCGATCAGATATAATAGAAAGTGGTACTCCATGCAATCTTACCACTTCCTTTACATATATCCTGGCAAGCTGATCTAGAGAGAAATCCTCTCAAATAGAAATGAAGTGTGCGGACTTTGTAAGACGATCAACTATGACCCAGATAGCATTATTGCCTTTGGATGTTTTAGGAAGTCCTGTGACAAAGTCCATAGTGATGTTTTCCCATTTCCATTCGGGTATGGGTAATGGTTGTAACATCCCCTTAGACTTTTGTCTCTCAGCTTTAACTTGTTGACAAACTAAGCATCGAGAGACATATTCAGCAACATCTCTTTTCATGCCATCCCACCAGAAGTACTCTTTCAGGTCCCTATACATCTTCGTGCTTCCAGGATGAATAGAGAATGAAGAACTATGAGCCTCATCCAGCAGCTCTTTCTTTAATTCGGGGATGGGAGGAACGCAAACCCGATTCCTGAACTTTATTATCCCATCACAATCAAGGTTGAATTCAGGAACATTTCTCACCTTCTTTTGTAACTCGACATCTTCTTTCTGTGCCTCTTTAATCTTCACATGTATAGATGGTTGAACATTCATTTGAGAAAGATAAGATTTTTCCCCTTCCATTATAATTCCAAGATCCATCCTTTTTAAATCCATAAATATTGGATCTTTTGTGATCCTCATCATGGATAAACTAGCATGGTCTTGTCGACTTAATGCATCTGCCACCTTGTTTGCTTTCCCAGGGTGGTAATGGATTGAGCAGTCATAATCCTTAATCAGCTCCAACCATCTTCTTTGACGCATATTCAACTCCTTTTGTGTGAAAATATACTTTAAACTTTTATGATCAGTATAAATATCACACCTTTCACCATAAAGGTAATGCCTCCAAATCTTTAATGCAAAGATTACCGCAGCCAACTCCAAATCATGTGTTGGGTAATTTTGCTCATGGATTTTCAACTGTCGTGAGGCATAAGCTATCACCATATCATTTTGCATAAGAACACACCCCAATCCCTTCTTGGATGCATCACTGTAGATCACAAACCTTTCTCCACTACAAGGCAGTGTGAGCACAGGTGCACTGGATAACCTTCTTTTCAACTCCTTGAAATTCTCTTCACATTCCTCTGTCCAAACAAACTTAACTCCTTTCCGAGTCAACTTGGTGAGTGGATTAGATAATCGTGAAAAATCTTTTACAAAACGTCGATAATATCCAGCCAAACCAAGAAAACTTCGGATCTCAGTTACTGTTGTTGGTCTCGACCATCTTTCGATAACCTCTGTTTTTGCTGGATCCACAGATATCCCCTCTTTTGAGATTATGTGACCCAAAAATGCAACTTTTTGAAGCCAAAATTCACACTTGGTAAATTTGGCATAAAGCTTCTCCTTTCTCAGGGTCTTCAATATAATTCTCAAGTGATCTTCATGCTCTTACTTGCTCTTTGAATAGACAAGAATATCGTCTATAAAGACTACCACAAATTGATCAAGATAGTATCTAAAGACTCTATTCATTAGATCCATGAAGATAGCAGGGGCATTAGTAAGACCAAATGGCATCACTATAAATTCATAGTGTCCATACCTTGTACGGAAAGCCGTCTTTGGTATATCCTCCCTTTTGACCCTTAATTGATGATACCCTGAACGAAGATCAATCTTGGAAAAGTATTGAGCTCCGCGTAGTTGGTCAAATAAGTCATCAATGCGTGGGAGAGGATATTTGTTCTTGATAGTGATCTTGTTAAGTTCTCGATAATCAATGCAGAGTCTCATTGATCCATCTTTCTTCTTAACAAATAGAACAGGTGCTCCCCAAGGTGACGCACTAGGGCGTATGAATCCCTTATCAAGATTCTCTTGGAGTTGCTTCTTCAATTCCTGCAACTCAATTGGGGCCATTCTATAAGGTGTCTTTGAAATAGGCAAAGCACCCGGTACGAGTTCTATTGAAAACTCAACTTCACGATTTGGTGGAAGACCCGGTAATTCCTCCGGAAAGACATCATCAAACTCCCGTACGATGGGCATATTCTAAATCGTGAGTTTCTCACCAACCATTTGAGATAAATAACCTTCATTTAGTGGAATCAATACCCATAAAATGGAAGAAATTTCCACTGGAAGGTTATGTTCATCCTTGCATTGGTAGACGATCATAGATTGATCTGGAATATGAAATGTGACTTCCCTTCTTTGGCAATTGATATGAGCTCCGTATAAAGAAAGCCAATCCATGCCAAGAATCACATCAAATTCCACTATAGGAAGGATCACAAGATTTGCAGGAAGCACTTTCCCACAAACTTCGATCGGAGAAGAATTATAAACTTTTGATGCGATTGATGTGCCATTAGGTGTTGTCACAGCTAACTCAACATCTAATTGTTGAGGTAATACGGTGATACCCTTAGAAAAGTCTTCAGAAATAAAAGAGTGGGTGGATCCAGAATCAAATAAAACATTTGCTACTTTAGAGTGGATGGTAAGTGTACCTTTCACCACATCGTTATCGTACTCCACATCGCCGGTAGAAATTGCATGTGACTTTCCTTTGTCTTTAGCCTTAAGAGTTTGTTGACGTCGACCATCATCATCAACCCTTGGATTTGGGCATTGATTGGCATAATGCCCCATCTCCTTGCACTTGAAACATTGAAGTGTAGTAGGATCATTCTGTGTATCCCTTCCTTTGTTTGCATCATTAGACATCTTCTTCCCATTATCGCGGCATTCAAATGCCTGATGACCTTCCTTTCCACATTTAAAACATTTACTTGTCCCTTTAAGACAACTCCCTCCATGTTTCTTTCCACACTTTGAGCATAAGGGAAAGTTCATCTTCTTTTCAGTGTGCTCTTTAGAGTTTCCTTTGAATTCCATCTTCCTCTTCTTATCAAACCCATGTGACTGATGGGTTACTCCAATCTCCATCTCGACTTTGAGAGCACATCGAACGATTTCCTCGTAGCTATTGAAGTCCCTTATGGCTAACGCCCTTCGAAGACTTGGTTTTAAGCCACTAAAGAATCGATCGATCTTACTCTCAGGTTGGATAATAATACCAGAAGCGTACCTTGCAAGTCTTGTAAAATTTGCTTCATAGGTACTAACAGATTCATCATCCCTTTGCTTCAGTTCAAGGAACTCTTTCTCCATCTTTGTTCGGAGAATATGAGGGAAGTACTTATTGAAAAATAAGTTCTTGAACTCGTCCCATTCCATAGACTCAATTTCATCCCTTTGCCTCGTATTCTTAACAAGATTCCACCATTGATCAGCATCTCCTTCTAAACGATACACTGCTAGGATGACTTTATCATGTTCAGAACATTGAAGAACTGAAAATATCTTTTCAGTAGTACTAATCCATTGTTCAGCAACTAATGGATCAGTAGACCCACTGAAAGAAGGTGGACGCTGCCTCATGAAGGATTCAACAGAATGTTGCTCCCTCCTTTGCTCGTTTGGAAATCCTGCATGATTCATAGCTTGAGAAAGTTGTGTGAGCATGGCTAAAAGATTTTGCATTCCATCTCCCATATTGTTTGGTTGCTCAGGGGGACAATCATTGCATTGCACATCGCATTCCGCATTAACACGGTTCCTTCGGGTTCCAGCCATTGACTAAAACCAAGAAGAATAGTGTGAGCAACACTAATTATAATAGGAAACCACATAATTCAAGAATAAAATTTTCATGCTTATGGTCTTATCCTAGGTTATTCAAGGCCATTTCTAAAACACTAAGATTGTGTTCTATGCTTAGACTTATCCTTAGGGTTCTTACTAAGGCTTTCACATCCTAGTTTCCAAAGGTTGACTATACCTTTCCTCTGATACCAACTATAACGACCCATACTTTACATACATTGTTAATACTTCAAAATTGAAGCACACTTATTACAACATATGACAAAACCACAAAGGACCGTATAGGTATAGTGTCTTTAGAAACTGGGAAACATAAACAACTGGTTCATAAATCTTCTACAGTGCCTCCCATTTATTTCATCATATCTAGGGTCCCTTTTAGCATATTCTACTTAATATCCATCTTCCTGACCTGGGGAAAAGAAAACATAAAAGGGTGAGCTCAAATGCTCAGCAAGGGCAGTAAAGGAAATAAAAATCATATCATATCTTTTTAAAAATCATAACCTGCAAAAGAGATCATAAAATCTTAATAAATCATAGAAGTGAAAATGAGAACCCCATAATCATAACATGAAACTTGAAACTTTGTGTCATGCACACATAATCATGGAAAATCATTTCTTGTTAGTCATGACTCATTGCCAAGACTATCTTAGTGGACAAAGTCCCTTTCTGAACTGAGTTCACTCCTCGTTTCAGTCCTGTATCACTGAACCGAAATAACCTTCCGTTCCAGCCATGTCTATCTCATGAGATATAAAATCTTTACCCAATGCATTGGAGGGAGATATAGGTCCCACCCATCTTATAATGAATCCTTTCTTATGTGTGCCACATAATCATAAAACATACATCATTGCATAACACATGTAACAAAAATGGGATTCTTGAAACATCATGACCTCATAAATCAATTCATATAAGATAAAGGAATTCATAAACATAATTCCATCACAACATAGTCAAAACAATGTAAAAATATGGATAGAAACAGAACCCTTTATTATCTTAGATGGAAAATAATTTTGATAAAACACTTGAACTTCATTCTTGAGGAAAATATCCTTTCTGCTTCAAAAATACTTTTCCTTTCTTAACATGTCGTACAATTATAAACTAAAAGAAGTTGATTAAAAATAAACTTAAAAACATGAAAAGGAAACTTCTTGGAAATAATGTTTTATAAATCCATTCATGCCGTATAAGTTAAAAAAAACATTCTTCGTACTTTTGTCGGAAAAGTCAAAAAGTACCTCGTACGGAAAAACGACAAAAGATTCCTTTCATATTCTTTACTAAAAACTCACCTAAGGGTAAAATTGGATTTAAACTATTGCAAGTGGATGGAAACAATATTACATATTGAGGGAACATGGATGTGGATGATAAAATACACCCCAGTAAATACTTACGAATAAACAATCTCGGATAAAAATGAGATTGTGATATTTCCCTTACCTTAGGTCCGATTTGCTTTGTACGTGTCTGAAGCTCCTGTATAATGGTTTAAATAATGTTATTGACTTATTCCAGAATCATACATGTTGATATGATATCATATATGGTCATATTATTAGCTTCTTGTTAGTAATATTTCATTGTTACTTGTTACTCGGGTCTTTATAACTTTTTGTTCTTATGCGTGTTTTGTCGAATAAATTCTTATTATTATCTTTAGGTTATAGATAATTCATTTCCAGAATGGTATTAGTGTATTATATACCATATTCATTCATTCAATTCATTTATATGAAGATCATGTAGAACGAGTCGCATCACATCGTGGAGACGGTATTCCGTACGTACGCACGAGTGATGATATCGTTCCTATGATCATGGAATTGTATTGGAGTATATATATATTATTTCAGTATCAATATTACTTTATAATAATCATAAATAGTTACTCATTACACCATTATACCTATCCTTGTAAAGTGATGGTGGAAAAATAGATTACACCACGGCGTGGAGACGGTATTCCGTACGTACGCACGCGCGGTGATTTCATTTTTCCGTAGGATGGATAGAAGGTGAATTAGGGTTGTTTCATATTTATAATAACATATCAGTATGTAAGTAATACTGATGTTATTACTTTGTCATGAAACAACTAAAGAAGAAGAAGTTGAAGACGAAAGAAATTGAAAAGATTGGTAATCGATATTACCTCTTCTTTGGAACGCCTCTTTGAATCCTCCACTTAAGGAACTAAGATTGGTCTTTGGAGAAGACCAGGACCTCTAGGATTATTCTAGGGAAGTGGAGAGGATAAAATGGCAGGGGTTGGCCGAGCTTGAGTGCTCAATTTGGTGTGAGGAGGAGGGGGAGGAGGTGCCCTTTTATAAGGGAGGAGAGGGGCACCTTTGGAATTTCTCAAAATATTATTTTATATTAAAGTCAAAATCGGTTTATAATGGTTCCAAAGGGTCTTATTTCGAAGCTAAAGTGGGGAAGGGTCGAAATCCCATCAACCAATAGGATTTAGACAAGTTTAGGGTATTATTTTAACCTTATCAATTAGATTTAACTCTAAGTTAAATAATTTAACCTTTACCGTGTCTTTTTGTTTTCTTTCACTATATGGTTAATACACTTACTATAACATGCCAAACGAACCCCAAATTGTTTATTATTAATATATATATCCTTATCTAAGTCATTTGGCCGAACCTTAGATTTTTAGGAATAAAATAACAATTAATAATATAATATTTTATTTAAAAACTATTTTGTGTCAATTTTGACACTATTTGATATATGATTTTTGTGAAAGTTATAACAGATTTATATGTTCGAACCAAGTTGATTAAATCATAGTAACCTAGAAAATTAGTGGAATTCATAAAAAGTTTCAAATTACATTTATTTTGGTGTTTATAACATCAATTATGTCAATATTTCATTAATAAGATAATTATTGCATCATCATTGTGTCATAAATAAATTAAATTATTTGATGTCTAAAAATTACAAATAAAATACCATCATGTAGGAAATCTTTTTAGCTTTCTAATGAATATTTACAATCGAATTTATCTTATGTATAAACCCATATTAAAAATGATTTACTTATTAAACTTTGATTTTAACTATTTTAACCCTTCTTTAAATAAATTAATAATAAATGTCCTAATCTAATCCAAGTGGGCCTAAATGGTCATATTTTATTCCTAAGTTTGTTTTTGGTCGAATTACACTTGTCCAATAGAATTAGGACATGTGTTAGGGTAATATTGATATCATATTTACCCTTAGTTACCCTATTTACTATTAACCGCGGTAAAAATAGTAAAAAGTTACTATTCACCAAAAAATTATTTTCATCTCATTGAACCACATTTTAGTCCTTGATATTAACTGTGTCTCTCGGATTTTTGAAATTCCATTCACAGAAGCGGTAAAATTAAGTTTTATGCAAAATTCGGTTTTTAACCTACCACTTAGTGGTTTCACTATTCATCAAAAATTGAAAGTTTTCAGAAAAATACCAAAATTTCACCCTAGGCTAATTTTGATATTCTGAGTCCAAAAATGAAGTCCATTTTGAAAAATAAAATTTATAAAATTTCAAAAAGTGGTTATTACTATTCATAACGGCTAGTTTTAATAGTATATTGTTGTTTAATGAAACTCGGTATTGCGTACGACGAAAGCTATCGAGGAAGGTCGCGATTGCGTGTAAAGCAAGCCAAGCAAGTGCTATGTAGAAAAAGATTCCTTTGATGATTTATATAACATAAAAGTCTCGGGTGTTACACTAAGGTATAATTGATATTCCGAATTTAAAAATGATGTCAATTTTACCAAATACCAAACATATAAGTTGATTTAATTAATTTTATAATTAATTCCCACTGTTACAACAAATAGCGTGTTTTTAAGAAACAATTTATATCAAAAGATTGGCAATTGTTTATGTCCAATTTCAATGTTAAATTAATTCTAATGAACACCATTGGATAAAATGGTAAAAATATATTCTAATTATAATTTAAAACCACTAAATAGTATAATTTATCACAATAAATTATATTTATTAAAAATGTTGTTTTAAGTATTTTTCACTATTCATAAAAAAATTGGATGTTCTCAGAAAGTTACAAAAAATTCAACTTAGGATAATTTCGATATTACGAATAAAAAAATGAAGTCCATTTTGAAATATAAAATTTCTATAATTTTAAAAAGTGGTTATTACTATTCATAACGGCTACTTTGATTAGTCGCGGTGTGTTAGAACTCGAACTTGCGTACAATGCAAGCTATTGCATTATTGAATGAGAGGTGTATCATGGAAGCTCGAGGTGTTACATTCTCCCCTCCTTCAATAAATTGCGTCCTTACAATTTGAAATTTTTCTTTGAAAATAAAAGGTTGAAAATAGAAAATACCTTTTAGGAAAACCCACATCGGAGATAAAGTTAATAAAAATATAACATTAAAAGAAAGAAAGAGAAGTATAAAGGTCACGCGAGATAGCCCATACTAGGATTCTATGAAAATATGGATATGGAGGAGAAACAAACTATCAAGGTCTGATGGAGAGTTGTAGAAAACAGGATTATCAGAAAGTTAACAATAAGAAAATCACAAACTTGTGGTTGGTTAAACGATCATTGAATCCCTAGTTGGAAAAGTTAACCGGAAACATTTTTGTTTCAAGTCACCTTTCATAAAGTTGAGGAATTTATTTAAGAGATTTAATAAGAATGTAAGGAAATATACTTACTTGTCGTTTAGACTTTCATTAATAAATTTTTACCACAAACCATTTAGAATAGGAAAACTATTTTGTAATAACCAGGGACTTCCTGTAGGCTAGTGGTAGGTAATAAAGGCCTTTCGCACTATGGTTGTGGGTTCGATTCCTGCATCTTTATCCGACATGATGGGTTATGCCCCACCCTGCAGGTTGTCCTTTTCCTAAAACTATAGTATTATAATATTCCAAAAATAATCTTCAGAAATGTTTTAACCTTAAAAAATACTATCCAAATATCAACTTAATCCATTCCAACCTTTATAGTTATCCAAAATACATTCGTCCAGACTTTCTCTAAAGGGTCCTTAAATTTCAAAATCAATTGTCACATTAGATTCCCTAAACAAAGTAAAGTTTCTCTTATTGTCACATAAAAAAATATGATTAACTTCATCATATTAAAACCTTAATGAAATAAAAAAGTACTGCAGTACAATCCTTATATATATCACATTATTCTTATAACCAGAATATAATCCTTGAGTCCAAAAGCACCAATACATTAATTATTCAGCTTCAACTGTAGTCACAGAATAAGATTGGCATTGATCCCTTGTCCTTTTCTGAGGTATGATTCCTTGACGCTTAGGAAATTCATTTGCATAATTCCCCAATTCTCTACAATTGTAGCATTCAACATTGATAGCCTCTTTCTATCCCTTGAAATCACGCACCTGGTGACCTTTTTCTCCACATTTATAACAAACTCACATTACTTTTAGGCATGTACCAGGGTGATTCTTCCCACAATTGTCACATAATAGAAAATCCATCCTTCCCTTTTTCCCTTTATCTGTCTCTTTTTCCACCGTCCTCTTCTTCTCTTGCTTTACTTTGTTGTCATAAGACTTAGAGAATTCCTTTTCTATCTTGATAGCACATGAGACAATATCTTCGTATGTTGAGAACGATTGTGATACTAAAGCTCGACGGAGAAATGGTTTTAACCCATCAAAGAAATGATCAATCTTACCTCTTGGTTTATGTATATAATCTGCAGCATGCCTCGCTAACCTTGTAAAGTTATCCTCATACTTTGCGACATTCTCATCCTCCTTCTACCTCAGACTCAGAAATTGTCTTTCTATATCAACTCGATGGTCATGAGGAAAGAATTTTTCTAAGAAAATATCTTTGAACTCCCTCCATTCCATATTCGATATGTCATCATCTTCCTTTCTGTTTTGAATCAGCGACCACCACTGATCGGCATCTCCAGTGAGGCGGTAAACTGCCATGACAACCTTCTCCCTTTTGCTACTCCCCAAAGCATGGAATATTTTCTCTAAGGAATTTATCCATTTCTCATCTACTAATGGATTTGTACCCCCATTAAAATTTGGAGGTTGTTTCCTCATGAAGAGGTCTAACATTGTTCCTCCACGTTGCGGATCAGGGTGCTCCATACGAGTAAGGTTATTATTCATAACCTGAGTGAGTTGTCCCAGTATGGTAATAAGTTAATCAGAACCAGTTGTATCTCCAGCTCCACAATAATTATCTTGAGCAGGAGGGCAATCCCTACACGGAGTGCGTGCATTGATACGGTTTCCATTCCTTCCACTAGGCGCCATTTCTAAACAATGGCATAAACTATATTAGTTTATGAATCAAAATACATAATTCCATACTTGTAAGATACTTAACATAAATTGAACTATTTATGTATATAATCCATAAAATGTTTTCTTTGATGAAGTATATACTCATAACCCTTCATAGTGGTTTGTAAAGAAAATGAGAACTATCCAAAGCATATCCCCTAGGAGTGTCGTAACCAAGAGTGCAGCAAGGCCCGTTGTCGTGCACCAGTTCCCGTTCGAGTCTAGCTCAAAGCGGTGTTTTCGAGTTTTACCCCTAGGTACATCTGTGCCACGGCCGCCTCTACCTGCTCATATCCAGACAGGGATGTGTTGCTCGGAAAACTCAAAACATCTCTACAATACCAAAATTCTAGGAAGTTCTTCTATACTAATCCTCAAAGTCTATCTTCGGGCTATGTGCTCTAATCAGAGTTTATCTAAATCTAGCTTCCAAGGTTAGTATTAAACTGCCTCTGATACCAACTGTAACGCCCCGACCCCAGATACCCGGAGTCGGTGCATTACTTCGTAACATTGGCATGATCACAAAAGATCAAGTCTCGAAAGACCGATTAGTTTAGTAGCCTTGGAAACATTAGATACATTCGTAAACGTTACATTACATCATAAAGTGAAAAACTACAATAACAAAGTCTCCATAGTCCACACTCATATCCTCTTCTGACTATCCCTCCAGGTCATTCATAAAATACTTCTTCACATCCTAGAAAATATTAAAACATTGAAAGGGGTGAGCTCAGATGCTCAGTAAGGATAACAATAATGCGGAAGCTTTCATAAATAAACATTAACATTTAAGGCAATTTATAACTAAAACAAAAGCCTTTTAAACATGAACAACAACATAATATGGAAAAAGTAAAATGAGATAATGCCATTTACTTATTCACATGGATATTCTACTGGTCGAATAATCACATGCAATATCAACAACCACTTTCATAATGATGGAATGAATAATTCCAGACATTCTGAAACATTTTATCACGGCCTTGGCCAAGACGTCTAAAATGATTAAGGCCTCGGCCAAAACCATAAATCAAATTGGGAAAGGGCCTCGGCCAATTCCACGTCTAGTTGTCTCATGAGACCTACCGATGCATCGAGGAGCTATAGAGGGCTCCACCTGTCACTTGTTAAGTCCAATGCATTCCTCATATGAATAGGTTTAAACATATCATAAACCATAACATAATCGTATCACATAAAACATGCATAAAGGAAACATAACATTTCCACATTTCAATCACAAGATATCAATACAGCACATTGATATAATAAAAACGCTTTCAAAACCATTTTCAATACCAAAATAAAAGAAAGTTAAAACTTTGTATTTATTTTTCATTTAAAAAAATGATTGCTTGTAGAGGAAGCTGAAACTCAAATAATGGTCACGACGGCAGAGAAGTCATTGTCGCCGCATAAGTACGGAAAGAAAAACATTCCCTTTTTTTCGTTTAGTAAAACTATTCATATAAATAAGATTCCTTTTGAATAAACATAAAAGTCAAAGGGTTTTATACACCGTATAAAAGAAAATTGTGTATAAAACCAAATATGCCTCAATAAAAGGATATTGAGACGAAGTCCTTAAAAAGATCATTTTTAAAATAAAATAGATCTATTATGTGTATTCACTATAGGTACATATAAAGAACGTAAAAATACAAAATAGGACATAATAATATCATGAAATAATTTGAAAGTAGGAGATTAACCCATAGAATGGAAGTTGGGTTAAGAAATTCCCTTACCTTGCGTCCTGTCCTGACTCGACTGTTCTTTAACCTCCTTAAAATCGGGTAACTCTTTTTGATTTGAGCCAAAGGCTTCCTTGGGAAGAGTTCTGCCCAAAGTGAGGCTTCTAAGAGTAAGGGAGTGATGTTGGGAGAGTAGTTTGGTAGAGGTTGGCCTAGCCAAATGGCTTGAAAGTGTGAATGAGGTGGTAGAGGTGGGGGCCTTTTATAAGAGTAGAGGAGGGGCACTCTTGGAAAGTAAGGAAAGTTTACATTATTATACAATGATTTTCAGATTATAAAGGTCCAAAACTTATATAATTCGTGGATAAGGTGATAAGGGTTCAATATCTACCTATCCAATAGTCTTTGGACAAGTTTAAGCCTTGGATTGTACATTATCTTTTCATTTTATTAAAATCGTTAAATAATGAGGTCATTGCTGCATCATAATTATGTCATAAATAATTTAATTTATTTAATGTCTAAAAATTATAAAAAAAATACTATGATGTAGTAAATCTTTTTACATTTCCAATGACTATTTATAGTCAAAAATGGGACTTTTATAACCTCATGTAAAATTTTTTTTAGTAAAACATCTCATGTTTGTGTCATTTTTTACTTTAACATTAAATAAAATGTATTTATGTCATTTTCCAACTAAAGTGGCTCCATGGGGTCCCCAAGTTGACCCATGGATTTTCATGGTCGGACATGGCACATCCAATGAGGGTAGGACATGTGTCATGCTCATCTCATATTATTAAAGCATTATTTTTACTTTAAACTACACTAATTACCTCTAATCACGATTAAGAACTTAAAAGTTACTATTCACCAAAACAATTATTTTAATCTCATTGAACCACATTTTACTTCTTAATAACAACCATGTATGTCGGATTTTTGAAATTCAAAACACATAAAGTGGTAATGTTTCATTTTAACGAAAAATCAGTTTTTTTAACAACCACTTAGTTGTTTCACTATTCATCAAAATTGAAGTTTTTCAGAATAAGGCCAAAATTTCACCCTAAGCTATAATTGATATTCCAAATTCAAAAATGATGTCTATTTTACCAAATTCCAAACATATAAGTTGCTTTAATTAATTTTATAATTAATTCCCGCTGTTACAACAAATAGCGTGTTTTTAAGAAACAATTTATATCAAAAGATTGGCAATTGTTTATGTCCAATTTCAATGTTAAATTAATTCTAATGACCACCATTGGATAAAATGGTAAAAATATATTCTAATTATACTTTAAAACCACTAAATAGTATAATTTATCAAAATAAATTATTTTGATTAAAAATGTTATTTTAAGTATTTTTCACTATTCATAAAAAAATTGGATGTTCTCAGAAAGTTACAAAAAATTCAACTTAGGATAATTTCGATATTACGAATACAAAAATGAAGTCCATTTTGAAATATAAAATTTCTATAATTTTAAAAAGTGGTTATTACTATTAATAACGGCTACTTTGATTAGTCACAGTGTGTTAGAACTCGAACTTGCGTACAATGCAAGCTATTGCATTATTGAATGAGAGGCGTATCGTGGAAGCTCGGGGTGTTACACGTGTAACGCAACCCAAGTTAGAGTTGCGTGTTGTGCAAGACTCATTTGTTTTTTCGTTATAACAGAATCCAACTGTTTTTCATTTATACATTGAATATATATATATACACTCAATTTTGCATAGAATGACTATTATCAAATGAACATGAAATTGTTTGTAACACAATCTAAGAGTAGTGTTGCGTATACTGCAAGCTAATATGGTGTTGCATATAGCACATGATAATATTATTGTAGAATGAAACACATGACATCAAATAAATTAAAAGGAATACTTATCATAAAATATTGGGTTTTTACAAGAAGCATATCCCCATTGCTAAGTTCCCTTATAATAATATATCTCATGTTACAATTTAGATTGGTCCTTTTGAGTCCTTATATGGTTGGTCATGTCATTAACCCATGTGCATGCTAGAGGATAGAATGGTATCCCAACTAGGTCCTCATCTTATATTGGAGACTTTGGAGTAGGTTCAGATAATGTGGATGCATATTTCTATTGTTTTATATTCACAAAAATCCAATGTCAATCACTATTTGTAACCTATAGAGTCTGTAGTTGGGGATTATGTTTTTTTGTAAGTATCTACTAATCTAGGATATATATGGATATAGAAGGAGACTGAGGACCAATATGTTTTCACCTCATTTTTTTGGGATTTTTCAGATCATATATAGATTCTGTCAGGTATCCTATCAATTTTTACTACATTGGACTTACTATTCTATGGACTACATCTTCCATGTTTCCAGGATTCACTGTTATCATGCCGAAAAGTCTCAAACTTTTGATCCTGATGATACTGAGATTGATTTCAATTCATCCATTGAGGAGTGACATAAAAAATCTTCTACTAGATCATGATGGATATCCAAGATAGGTTTATAACTCTAATATATGTGCTATGATAACACAACCATGTATAAGATGAGACATGGGAGCAGGAGGCTAATGTATGTGCCCAGTGACTGAAGTTGTCCTCATAACTTATTTCACCACCATGGGAAGGTGAACTAGGGGATGAGTTTTTTTATGGGGGAATAATGTAAGAACCTGGTATTTAGATAAGGTATGGATCCTTTAAATTTTGGTCCAATGTGATTTTATGGGCCTATATTGGATGAATAAGGGGATATAGAATATTTATTAGGTTTCTAGATCTTGTTCGGATCTCCGAACCCCATCCATTTGAGGTCTTAACATGACACATGGTTTAGGAAACCCATGTGAGGTGGGAAACACTATTAGTTTTAAATATGTGGGGATGGATAGTGATAAGTAGGAGGGTACAAAGTTGGTCCATAATGTGCAATTTGGGCCGCACAACCATGATGAATGGTGAAGACAAATTTATGATGCATTTGAAATGGTTGAAGAATTTTGTCCCTATTTGTGTGGTATAACTGTGTGGTATGGCCATTTATAAAACTTATTTTTCTAGGATTTTTCATAGTTCGACCAAACTATGTGGCCAAAACTTGAAAAGGTTCATTATGTGTGAAATGATCATTTTCCATTAAAATAAATTTTAAGTCAACCCCCCTCTTATATTTCTATTTTTGTAGAATATAGAATGCCCCAATTCTCCTAATTTTCTGATTTTTGGAGCATAATCTAGATTATAATATATATCCCTTATATGTAGTCTAAATCGACTGTTTGTTCATATTGTTGGATCTGCATCGGTATGTTATCGATACCTTTTTAGTCATTAGTCATTATTAATTTTATCAATTTTGTTGTTTAGATGTAGGTTCATATACACTATATGTAGGGTATTGATTTGTTTATCATATATTCTCTAATCAAGGTCAAACCAACGACTAATACTAGATGCGGATAGTCATAGTATCCTAGGTTAGGTGGTATATAACTCATCTCTTGAAATTTATCATTTTGGAAAATTTCTTCGTCACATGTCGATTTCATTGGGAATAATTTTTTAAATATATGTGTCTAGAAGTCATTATAACTTTTTTCTAAGACTCATGAAATATATGATATTCAATGTTGGGGGTTATACCCACAATGTCAACCACCTAATGTAGGGTGATTTTTGTGTTTGGCCTTTCGTGTCTAGTTATGATTTATTAGTCTTCTATGACCTATTAGCTTCACTATTTAGGTGTGTTCCTTTAACATTCTAAGGGTATTCCCCTTGAATTAATTTAATTGTGAATTTACAAGTGGAGTGTTCAATGTATGATAATCAATTTACCCTTCTATGTTATGTTATTCAACTTGATTAATAAAATATATAATGGAACTATAAATTATATTATATGTATATGACTTGCATTAATTGAATTAATGTTATGTTTCATGTCTGTAGCTCCCCTTTCCATTTATGATTAATGGTAGTGTAATGAACCAAATGAATTTAATATGACCTAAATGGATTAATTAAATGGTTTCTCGATCTGATCCCTTTGTCACACTAATGAATGGAAATGTATGGAACCTTATAGTATATTAAATAGATTAAGTATTAAATGACGATGTTTATTAAATTTTATTACTACCAGGTTCCTAATTACATATGGACCTTGAAATATCTATAGCGTTTGTCAGAATCAAGTTAGCTATTGGATTCCTAAGGTAATTCCTTGAGCACTCATGTGTGCCATTCTAATTTAAGGATTCTAGTATTACTTGTTAAGACCCACCTTGGAACCGGATCCATGCATATCATTGGATGCTGGTAATAACACTGTAGGATTTCTTCCTTACTATAGAGGATTCCTTGGATACCCTCACTGTATCCATCATGGCTACTATGAACAAGAGAAACCATGTTTAAGACCTTGTGTCTAGAAATTATTATTCATTATTTACATTGAATGTATTACTTGGACTCAATTAGATCATATTATTTGGGAAAACCTTGGATGATGCTCCTTTGATTAAACTCTTGGCCTTTAACATTACAATAATTAATACTGAATTAGTGACCATTACAATCTAAGATGCCTTGGATACTACCTAGGAACTATTAATATTACTTTAAATATGTGATTTTAGTGATGGTTAAGAATCAGATGATATAATTATATGATCAAGAACATAATTAATTAATGAACTAGTTATATATTCAGATACCAGCTGATGGCTGAAGCAGGTACGTGTGTATTTAAATTAATTTACTACGTTACTTTTATATATTAATTCTTTTACCCAATTGAATATTATATTACATGAACATGATGTTATAGACAACATCAATTGTGGAATACATTGATTTATCTCACACACTATTCATTCACCATTGGTATGTTGGCCGATTACATGTATACAGATGTTGATAAAGGGATGAATATTTTCTTAGACACTTGATTACATGATTTCTTGAGATGGATATTGTAGTAGATGACTGACCTAGATCCCAGTATGATGGGGGTAGTTTTTTGTTTTTTGTTTCTTATTTTTATAGCATTATTTTCTACTATTTTGTATCCAAGGTTTGCATCATTATACATACACTACATATCCTCATCAGCTCTTGTTTGTATATATCAGTTGTTTAGTTTTTTATTATTTCAGTCATCTTTGGCAGTTCCATCTCTTAATTATTATATTATTCTCTTTTTTATTAGTTTTTATAGGTTATATATAGTTATAATATATGGTAATGAGGTTATTGTCTCCCCATAGACACAACCTTGGTTGTTGTTTCTAGTCTCCAACCTCTAGTATTCAGGGAGATGCGCATGGGTCCATATAACCAACCGAGATCAAGGCACTTCTAAGTAGAATCTCATTTTATAATTTCACACATATGGATGCCTAAGTAATAATATATCATATTTTTTATATCTCAGAGTTTTATATCAAACAATTCATTGAATCCTTGATCAATTTCAAAAATGTACATCATTCTTTAGTTTTATTCATTCAAAATTTATCAATAATTACATGTTGTTTTTATGGTTTGGAGTTGTCTTCCTCTATGTTTAAGAATATATTCATCCCTATATAACCCTTAACATACCACGCATGGTATTCCCCAATAATCATAAAAAATAGGGGGTGTTTGGTCATTTTAGGTGGTTTTATTAGAGCCCTTTGGGTCCTTCCGTTAGATGTCATGAAAAATTTTAATTATCCCCTTTCTCAAATCATATTCCCCACTTCATTCCCCATTTATTATGGGTAGTTTTGGTATCATTCATATCATTGAATTACATATATCAACATTCTTCCTACTTATTTTAACCTCTTCATCTATTCTACATTGATTTGGGTAGATTTTGATTGTAATTTGAGGCTTGATTCCTCTAGAACATTGTCAAATCTATTAATAATCATGGGGTTTAAAAGTATAATATGTAAAAGAATTTCAAGATAAATAAATGTTAGATTTATAATAATTGTTTTATTAATTTGAACATTTTTTTTATAAATTACTTATTTCCCAATTTTTAGAAAATAAAAAATATTTAATTATAGAATTTTTTTTAAATTTCAATGGATGTTTTTAATTATTTAAAAAAAGTTAAATTTTTTCATTTTTTAATAAAAAGATAATTATTTTAATTTTATAACATGTTTATTTTTATTCAATGTTTTTAATTATATTTGTTTTAATAGTTCTTTATTCCTTATAGTTAAAATAAGGGGCAAACATTGGCAACCCCAAGTATGTCCACAACTACATAAGGAACTAGTGGTCAAACTTCTTGTAGAGTCAACCCATGTTCCAAACATTACGATATAGTTGGGATTATGTTTAATGTTGGGAGGATCATTCTCGCGATTACATAATATTGGATCTACTATAATGACGATCAAAGGCTTATGTGAGTAGAGATAGGTGTACAATTAGTAATCCATTGCTAAAATATTGATGGTTTCACGGGAGAAGTTGAACAATATCCTAGAGTCTCAGCCTTGAAAATGTATGATGTGGGATGTACAATAAAAGATCCACATTAATACATTGTTTAATGTTACAATTATATCCTTTTCTATATGATTTATTCCATTTGAGGTATCTATTATCATCCCCTCATCATATTATTCCTCCATTTTTACTTGTTTATACCATGATATGTTCTTGTACACCATAAATTTATTATTGACATTGACCAGTTGATCAAAGATAGAATTGTTTTTACGAATGATCACTTATGATAATAAGTAGGTCAAAAATACTGAATGATATTCTATTATGTGTTTTCTCCATGTTTAATCATTTTCCATGTTGTATTTTTCTTCACATGGAATTATCTACACTCTATTCTTCAATGGATGATCAACATGCTGTTGAAAAAAAGTATATCTAGGGTAGGTAATAGATCACACAAATTTTTGAATGTTACTTCATGTTCCATTGTATATTATCACAAAATTAGAATTCTCATAACTCATTAAATATAAAATCATTCACAAAAATGGTTGTATAAATTTCCTTGATGGTAGAACCATATTCTGATTATAGATTTTCCTTTCAATGGACGATCCATCCATCAACAGTAGTAGCTTCATAGAAGAGTGGTAGGACCACCAGATCTCCCATGGATTTATACTGATGTAGCAGTTAACATTATTCATAGGGTCAGGGTAAGATGATGTTTTCAATAGAACATTTTTTCATACTAGTAAAACACTTTATAAATAAGTGATATATCATTTCATTTTGGCGATAACAGCAACAAGCATTATTGCACATCAAAATAGAATCTCATCTATTTCATTGACACTATATCTACTCATCAGATGGTTTATCATATATAGTGGTGGATCTTCTATTTTCAACAATTATACAATTTTCCACAACAAGTTATAGTAGATCACTCAACAGTAGGTTTTTAGCCTTTGAAACATCATGATACCACTGGATAATCTTCATTATATTTTTAGTTCAAAATATATTTTCTAAAATTACAATTTCATATTTCAATTGATGTATTTGTTATATATATATACAATTAGTTCATTATTTTTATGATTAAAATATAATAATATGTTGTTTTAATATTATTTCGAGTATATTTAATGTTTATAATAAAGACATGCTATAAAATTCTTACATTTAATATGTTTTTATGATGATATATTTTATAAATTTTTTAATATTTGATTATATTTAATGTTTAATTAGTTTACCTTAAATTTCTAGTAAGAATGTATTTTATATATCTTTTCCTTAGATATTTTGGGAATATTTATAATTTTATCTCATAATAGAAAACTTTCATGAAATTCCAATTATATTGAGAGTAATTTCTCTTTTTTAAGGAAACAATAACATTATATTTTTTATAACCAAACTGGTGGCATGCATTGATTGGATCTCTTGAAACTCTAATATGTTAATTAAATTAATTATGAAATGTTTTTTATCTATTGGGGATTTCATCTTGGAATAAATAAAATTACATATAATTTTTTTGAAAAAATTGGGGAAACATTAATCAGTTACATTCTTTATTTTCATTCGATGAAAATCTTTGAAACTTCTATTTCATTGTTTATACCATGAAGAAATATCTATTACACCATAATTTACTAAATTAGTGATTAATATCAACAAACCAAAACATTATATTCAATGAATCATTATTCTTGGGTTTCTTTCTATGCTTTTTATTTATTTTATTATTTTGTTTATTTTTTATGTTTTTCTTATGGCTTTCCACATCAATGGAATCACTTTTGGGTTTTAGAAATTATACCACCTAAATATAAGTCAAGGTTATTGCTCCCTATCACCAGGTATTTCATAGAATATTATCAAGGTTTAGGACAATATATTGGGATGTGTCTCTCTGTATTTTTAAAATAAATATTATATAATAGGTTGTCACACCTATGAATGTGAGATTCTTAATCGGTATCAATATTCTCATAATGTAGAGGAGGTTGAGGAGTGGCCTAGGACCTTGGTGATATGAATTACTATAAATCTATGTGGTAATTTTTTGTTTCCTGTCAATTAAGTAACATTAACATAGAACACACTAATGAACCATTTGATAATAAAACCTGGAATGTTTTTTCTTTAACATTTGCAAATGACTATTCACTCACATGTACTTATAATTTCCATCATTTACAATCTAACAAAATATTCTTTCAATCTATTATAATTTTGATTAATTTATCTTTCATGCTGATTTTTAATGTATTTTAAATGAAATTAATAATAATATAAGGTTTTGTAATAAGTAATTTTATATATTATAGGATCCATATTGAATCAATCGTCCACCAAAACCCTTTGTACATATTTTTGACATCGAAACACCAACCAATATGCTTTATAAAAACTATGTAAATTGTGTATTTTAATTTAGAAATTATTAGTTTATTAAGTTATTGTGATTAATGATGATATTTTTTCTCATTAGATCTATTTGTGGTTTGTTTATTCTCAATGTTATTAAATTTAAGCATCATCATTGTAAAATAATATTACCCATTTACATGACAATTTATTTATTGTTTTACTTGTATTTTTAATTCTGATTATCATGTTTTCTTCATTTTTATATAAAATTACATTAATTCATAATGTTAATTAATTCCAAAAATAAGATTTCATCAAGATTGAATAATTGTAAACAAGATCCATATATCTTGTTATATATTTTTTATTAGAACATTAGTTTAATCAGTTTTATTTCCCTATTTATTTGATTACTTATTGAATTGAGTTTATTTTTCTTGGGATTCAAAAAAATGATTATAATATTTAATTTTTTTGAAAAAAATTAATGGATTTTAGGAAATTAGTGTTCTACTTGAATTTTTTTTCATTAAATGAAATGTTTTGAAATGATAATTCAACACAAATATTGTGTTTTTAAGAAGTTTTTCGAGGTAGTATTTTATAAATTCCAAATGTGTGTAAAGATGACATGTAAAACTCCAATAGATTGATTTTGGAAGGTTATACTTATATTTACAATAAATGAATGAAAATAAGGATGGTTAGGTTATATGATTTTATTTGATTTGTAATTTTAGGGACACTATCAATTTTCAAGGAACGTGCCATTTTGTAGTCCCTCGTGATCAACATTTTCATTATATATTTTTATTGTTAGAATTAATAAGGATATAAAATAATTCTTTTAAAATTTATTTTGAATATTTGGGATTCCCTTTTTGATGAAATTGATATTAGAATCTTGAGTGATACCAACTTCTTGATGTGATTTATATGGTTTATTATGGCCTTGATTGAGTCATAACTTGTGTGGTTGTGTCCTATTTATACGGTTACCATGATATATTTTCATATACCACTTCATTTTGAAGGTAATGGGAGAGAAAATACACCCTCAACATTTGGTCCACAACTGGTATTCATAATTAGCCATATTTACTAATTGGTTATTCAAGGAGTTTCTTTTTAGTTTAATTTTGTGGCTATGGTGCGAGATACACCATGTGATTTCATGATTGATGGAAAATTCTAGTGTCATGAGAAGTATTCCCATATTTGTTATGATCCTTTATATAGAGCTATATTTTGGAAATTTCCTCTTTAGTTTTGAATGATGGAGTGCAGGTTCCTCCTTTTATATATTGGTCCACAACAATATGAGATGGAGAAACTAGGAATGTAGATAGTAAGGAATTTTACTAGATTATTATATCATTTTATTAGGATACCACCCTTAATAAGGTGATTACATTTATTGTTTCATAATTGTATATTTATTTCAGGGAGAATATGTATTTTTAGTTACGAGGTTATGTGTATTAATTTTACCCAAATTTTTGATATTATCGCTCGAGGAGTGGTCTCTTAATTTCAATTTTAATAATATAATTGTAGAGACCCTATGATTAACGTACATGGACATTAAATTAATTTTGCGGAATACTTAGTAAATAACAAAAACACACACACACAAGGACCGTAATAGTTTAGTGTCTTTGTAAACTCGGAATATAATATTCTAATAGTGGTGAAAGATCTTCAACATCTCCTATAAAGATCTTCCTTTTTTACCTAAAACCTTTCTTTATATCCTGGGAAAAAGAAAACATAAAAGGGTGAGCTCAAATGCTCAGTAAGGGTAAACAAAAGAAATATCAATCACATCATATACATAAGAACATAACATTTATAAATCTTAACCTACAAAAGAAATCATAATTTCATAACATGGGATAAATCATAGTAGTGAAATGTAATCACAATAATCATAACATAAAACATGAAACTTTTTGGCATACACACATAATCATAGAGAATCATTTCTTATTAGTCAAGACTCATTTCCAAGACTATCTTAGTGGACAAAGTCCATTTCTGAACTGAGTTCACTCCTTGTTTCAGTCCTATTTCACTGAACCGGTTTAACCTACAGTTCCATCCATGTCTATCTCATGATATATAAAATCTTTACCTAATGCATTGGAGGGAGATATAGGTCCCACCCATCTCATAATGATACCATTCATATGTGTGCCACAAAATCATAAACCATACATCATAACATAACCCATGTAATAAAAATGGGAATCTTTAAACATCGTGACTTTATAAAACAATTCATATATGATAAAAGAATTCATAAAAATATTTCCATCACAACATAATCAAATCCATGTAATAATAGGGATAGAAACAGAACCCTTTATTATCTTAGATGGAAAATAATTTTGATAAAACACTTGAACTCCATTCTTGAGGAAAATATCCTTTCTACTTAAAAAACATTTTCCATTCTTTACATGTCATACAATTTTAAACTAAAAGAAGTTGATTAAAAATAAACATGAAAAATTTTAAAGGAAGCTTCTTGGAAATAATGTTTTAAAAATTCATTCATGACGTATAAGTTAAAAAAACATTCTTCTCGTACTTTTGTTGGAAAATTCAAAAAGTAACTTGTACGAAAAACTACAAAATATTCCTTTCATATCTTTTACTAAAAACTCACCGAAGGGTAAAATTTGATTTAAAAAATTTTAGATGGATGGAAATAATATTACATATTGAGGAAACATGAATGTGGATGATAAATTACACCCTAGTAAATACCAAACTATAAACAATCTCAGATAAAAATGAGATTGTGATATTTTCCCTTACCTTAGGTCTGATTTGCTTCGTAAGTGTTCAAACCTCCTGTATAATGATTTAAATAATGTAATTGACTTATTTCAGAATCATACTCATTGTTATGATATCACATATGGTTCACTTATGTCTTTATTTTACCCGTTCTTTTGTTAATTTAGAGAGCATTTTGGGTAAAATCGTTTCATTTGTCGTCTGTATTTTGACTTGTAATTATTCATATGATTACATAGATCATGATTAATTAATTCCAGAGTATAAAACATGATTTATATATAATATATATTCAGAATATACATATATATAATAGATCAGTAAATGGAAAGAAATACACCGTTCATGGAGACGGTAGGCCGTACATAGGCATGAACGCTGTATTCGTTTCCTTATTGAGTTGAATGGAATTAAGTAGATGACATACATATATATACACATAAATCCAGTATCATTATTATTTCATATATTTCATGATTACTTATTATATATACTCTATTATAATTCATGAATGGTTAACGTGGAGAATTAATCTCATCACGTCGTGGAGACGGTAGTCCGTACGTACGCACAAGCGATGATATCGTTATCATGATCGGGGAATTGTATTGGAGTGTATGTATACTATTTAATAATAAAAATAACTTTACAATAAAATTATATAGTTATTATTTACACTATTATACCAATCCAAGTAAGGTGGTGGTGGAAAATAGATTACACCACGGCGTGGAGACGGTATTTTGTACGTACGTACGCGCGGTGATTTCATTTTCCATAGGATTGATAGATGTTGAAATAGGGTTGTTTCATAATTATACTCACATATCAGTATATGAGTGATATTTATGTTATTACTTCATAATGAAACAACCTAAGAAGAAGAAGTGGAATAAGAAATAAAGTTGAAAGAATCGGTAACGGACATTACCTCTTCTTTGAAGCACCTCTTTGAGTCCTCCTCTTAGGGAACTAAAATTGGTTTTTGAAGAAGACCATGACCTCTAGGATGTTTCTAGGGAAGTGGAGAAGATAATTCTTTAGGTTTTGGCCGAGATTGAAGGCTCAAAGTGGTGTGAGGAAGAGAGGGAGGAGGTTCCCTTTTATAAGGGAGTAGCGGGGCTCCTTTGGAAAAACTAAAAATATTATTTTATTATAAATCCAAATTCGGTTTTAAATAGATCCAAATTGATTTAATTTAAAGATAAGGTGGGTATGGGTCTAAATCTTCTCATAAAATATAATTTAGACATGATTAGGTTCCTATTTTAACCTTATCATTTATATTTAACATTAAGTTAAATAATTTTACTTTTACCGTGTCTTCTTGTGTTCTTATACTATAAGGTTAATAACCTTACTATAACAAGCCAAAAGAACCGCAAGTTGTTTATTATTAATATATATAACCTTATCTAAGTCATTTGGCTAACCTTAGATTTTTAGGAATAAAATAACAATTAATAATATAATATTTGTTTTAAATACTATTTTATGTCAATTTTGACACTATTTAGTAATTGATTTTTGTGAAACTCATAACAGAATGATTAGTTCTAAATAAGTTAATTAAATCATTATTAACATGTCATATTAACCTATAAAATTATTTTAATTCATTAAAAGTCTCAAATTAATTTTATTTGGGTATTTATAACATCAATTATGTCAATATTTCATTAATAATATAATTACTGCATAATATTTGTGTCATAAATAAATTAACTTAATTAAATTCTAAAAATAACAAATAAAATATCATTATGTTGGAAATCGTTTTATATTTCTAATGAATATTTATATACGAATTTATCTTATGTATAACCCTATATTAAAAATTATTTTCTTATTAAACTTTGATTTTAACTATTTTAACCATTCTTTAAATAAATTAATAATAAATGTCCTAATCTAATCCAAGTGGGACTAAATGGTCATATTTTATTCCTAAGGTTGTTTTTGGTCTAATTACACTTATCCAATAGAATTAGGACATGTTTTAGGGTAATAATAATATCATTTTTACCCTTAATTACCCTATTTACTTTTAACCGTGGTAAATAAAAGTAAAAAGTTACTATTCCCCAACAATTATTTTCATCTCATTCAACCACATTTTACTTACTGAAATCAACCGTGTCTCTCAGGTTCTTGAAATTCCACTCACAGAAGTGGTAAAATTAAGTTTTATGAAAAAATTCAGTTTTTTAACTACCACTTAGTGGTTTCACTATTCATCAAAAAATAAAAGTTTCCAGAAAAATACCAAAAATTTGGCCTAAGATATATTTGATATTATGAATTCAAAAAGAATTTTTATTTTACCAAATTCAAAACATATCAGTTACATTAACTAATTTAAAAATTAATTCCCGTCGTCAAAACAAATAGCGTGTTTTTAAGAGATAATAAATATCAAAAGATTGACACTTGTTTATGTCTGGTTTAAATGTGAAATTACATCCAATGAACAACATTGTATTAAATTGTAAAAATATATTCTAAATATAATTTAAAACCACTAAAATTAATAATTTATCAATATTAATTATTTCTATTAAAAAAGTTTTTTTTAATTAAAATTAATAATTTTCACTATTCATCGGAATATGAAAGTTATCCGAAAAGTGCCAAAATTTCACCCTAAGCTAAATTCAATATTCCAAATCTAAAAATGAAGTCCATTTTGAAAAACAAAATTTACAATATTTCAAAAAGTGGTTATTACTATTCATAATGGCTAGTTTTAATAATATTTTAATAGCATATCGTTGTTTAGTGAAACTCGGTATTGTGTACTACACACGCTATCGAGGAAGGTCGTGATTGCATGTAATGCAAGGAAAGTCAAGGATGCATGTTGTGCAAGATCCTTTTGGTGTAGCATACAACACAAGACATTAATGAAATTAAAAAGAATATTTTTCATAAAATCTTGGGGTGTTACATTCTACCCCCCTTAAAACGAATTTCGCCCTCGAAATTCGTCGGGGTTATAAATGGTTTACTACTAGAAAGTTTCTTTAATATAAACCCACATCGTAAAAAGGAATACCAAAACCAATCTTTAAAAACAAAAGTATGAAGCGTAACTGTTACCCAAATAAACTAATCACTGGGTTTCCACCTAGGTTAAAATATGGATATGGAAGAGAAATCTAACCATCATGTTTTGATGGAGAGTGGTAGAGAACATGGCTATGGAAAAGCAACAATCACAAACCCATAAATTTATGACGATCTAAGGTACCATCTGATTCATCAGATATAAGAGCACTAGGACAACATTTTTGGTTTTCAAGATCATTTCCCTAAAGTTGATGAAATTGGAATTAGAAGAAATACTTTCGTGATTTTGGTATAGTCTCGCCGTTGGTCGTTCTTTGGACAATTTAAACTTCATCTCTTAATTAAATGAAGTTGAATTTGTCATTAATGATGTTTTAGGAGATCATGTGATACAATGATGTGTCATTCCATCTGTCTCAAACAAAAGGTTAGAAAAGTTATCAAAAAATACATAAGTCCATCTATAGTGAGATTAATCATATATGGTTCCTAAAATGGAATTATACTTCATATATCATACTGCTTAATATAATAAAACTAGTTTCTACTAAACATGGACTTCTTGTAGGCCAGTGGTAGGCAATAAAGGTCAGTTGCACTTCGGTTGTGGGTTCGATTCCCACAGCCTTGTCCGATGCGATGGGTTGTCTCCCATCCTGTAGGTTGTCCTTTTTCGAAAACTACATTACTATAACATCCCATAAATAATATCGAAAAAACTTCTATCCTTAAACAATACTAAATTATGTACAACATAATCCATTCCAATATTTAGGATTATCCAAAATAATGCTGTCTAATCTCATATTATAGTGAAAACTATTACCAAAGAGTTCATACAACTAGCATGTTAGTACAATTGTTGATCCCCATATATCATGAGATATGTCTTGTTGGTCACATTCCAAACATTCGATGGCCTTAATCATGTATTCTCTTGAAAAATGAATACCAATTAAATCTTATTGAAAACATGAGTGCTGTCAAATGTTAACTCTTTTCACATACCAAAACCTCAAACCATGATTTAACTATTTCCTTATATCAGTCATGAGCTTATGAATGCTGTCAAACATTTCATTTTTTTTCTCTTATCCCTTCATTATACGCAAAATATCTCAATCACTTTACATGGTTACCGGTACCATAAAATTATTGAAAACCACAATAGACCAATACAAAAATATTCCAATATTCCACGATACTATATACAACAATATTTTTGAATCCCATTACATAAACACTTAATTATTCCACCACATCGTTGTCATATTCAACATCGCCAATGGTGATCGCATGTGACTTCCCTTTGTCCTTGGCCTTAAGTGGTTACTCAAGTCAATCATCGCTAACCCTTGGATTAGGGCATTTATTAGAATAATGCCTCATTTCCTTGCACATGAACCATTGAAGTGTAGTAGGTTCATTCTGTGTATCCCTTCCTTTGTTTTCATCATTATACATCTTCTTCTCATCATTGGGGCATTCAAATGCCTGGTGTCCTTCCTTTCAACATTTGAAACATTTATGTGTCCCTTTAAGACAATCTCCACCATGCTTCTTTCCACACTTTGAGTATAAGGAAACATTCATCTTCTTTTCACCATTATTCTGAGATTTTTCCTTGAACTCCATCTTTCGTTTCTTGTCAAAACTATGAGATGGATAAGTAACACCAACTTCCATTTCTACCTTGATAGCACAACGCACAATTTCTTCATATCTACTGAAGTATCTTATAGCTAATGCCCTTCGAAGATTTGGTTTTAAGCCATTGAAGAATCGATTAACTTTACTTTTAGGTTGGATGATACATCCAAATGCATAACCTGCAAGCCTTGTAAAATTCGCTTCGTATATACCAACAGATTCATCATCCTTTTGCTTTAGTTCAAGAAACTCCTTTTCGATCTTTGTTCGAAGAATATGAGGGAATTACTAATTGAAAAATAAGTTCTTGAACTCGTCCAATTCCATGGACTCAATTTCATCTCTTGGCCTCGTTTTCTTGATAATATTCCACCATTGATCAGCATCACCTTCCAAATGATATACTACTAAGATGAATTTATCATGTTTAGAACATTGAAGAACTAAAAATATATTTTCAGTGGTAATGATCCATTGTTCAGCAACAAGTGGATCAGAAGACCCACTAAAAGAAGGTGGACGTTGCCTCATGAAGGACTCAATAGAATATTGTTCCCTTCTCTGCTCATTTGGAAGTCTAGAATGATTCATAGCTTGTGTAAGTATAGAAATAATATTTTTCACTCCATCTCCCATTACATTTGTTTGTTCAGGAGGAAAATCATTGCATTGTCCATTACATTGATCAACACGGTTCCTTCGGGTTCCAGCCATCGTCTAAAACCCAAAAAGAATAGTGTGGGAGGCAAAAATCATGCTAGGTAAAACAATATAATAAAGGGGGAGTAACTTCAATATCTAACATCTTGGGTTACCATAATTCTAGTACTATAACCTATAATTATATTTAACCTTAGGGACATCCCTAGACATACCTTAGAAATATCTCTAGGGATATCACTAAAGTTCTCGCATCCTAGTTTCCAAAGGTTGACTAAACCTTTCCTCTCATACCAACTGTAGAGACCCTAAACTTCACATGCATGGACATTACATTTCTTTTGCGGAATAATTATTACATAACAAAAACAAACACACACAAGGACTGTAATAGTTTAGTGTCTTTGGAAACTCGGAATATAATCTTCTAATCCTTGTGAATGATCTTCAACATCTCCCATAAAGATCTTCCTTTTTTACCTAAAACCTTTATTTATATCCTACGGAAAAGAAAACATAAAAGGGTGAGCTCAAATGCTCAGTAAGGGTAAACAAAAGAAATATCAATCACATCATATACATAAGAACATAACTTTTTGAAATCTTAACCTGCAAAAGAAATCATAATTTCATAACATGGGATAAATCATAGTAGTGAAATGTAATCCCAATAATCATAACATAAAACATGAAACTTTGTGGAATACACACATAATCATAGAGGATCATTTCTTATTAGTCAAGACTCATTTCCAAGACTATCTTAGTGGACAAAGTCCATTTCTGAACCGAGTTCACTCCTCGTTTCAGTCCTGTTTCACTGAACCGGTTTAACCTGCCGTTCCAGCCATGTCTTTCTCATGAGATATAAAATCTTTACCCAATGCATTGGAGGGAGATATAGGTCCCACACATCTCATAATGATACCATTCTTATGTGTGCCACAAAATCAGAAGCCATACATCATAGCATAACCCATGTAATAAAAATGGGAATCATTAAACATCGTGACATCATAAAACAATTCATATAAGATAAAAAAATTCATAAAAATATTTCCATCACAACATAATAAAATCCATGTAATAATAGGGATAGAAACAGAACCCTTTATTAACTTATATGGAAAATAATTTTTATAAAACACTTGAACTCCATTCTTGAGGAAAATATCCTTTCTACTTCAAAAACATTTTCCTTTCTTAACATGTCATACAATTTTAAACTAAAATAAGTTGATTAAAAATAAACATGAAAACTTTTAAAGGAAGCTTCTTGGAAATAATGTTTTAAAAATCCATTTATGCCGTATAAGTTAAAAAATATATTCTTCTCGTACTTATGTTGGAAAAGTAAAAAAGTACCTCGTATGAAAAACGACAAAAGATTCCTTTCATATCTTTTACTAAAAACTCACCGAAGGGTAAAATTTTATTTAAAAAATTTTAGATGGATGGAAATAATATTACATATTGAGGAAATATGGATGTGGATGATAAAATACACCCCAGTAAATACCAAACTGTAAACAATCTCGGATAAAAATGAGATTGTGATATTTTCCCTTACCTTAGGTCCGATTTGCTTCGTAAGTGTCCGAAACTCCTGTATAATGATTTAAATAATTTCATTGACTTATTCCAGAATCATACTCATCGTTATGATATCATATATGGTTCACTTATGACTTTATTTTAACCGTTCTTTTGTAAATTTAAAGAGCATTTTGGGTAAAATTGTTTCATTTGTCGTCCATATTTTGACTTGTAATTATTCAAATGATTACACAGATCATGATTACTTAATTCCAGAATATAAAACATGATTTATATATAATATATATTAAGAATATACATATATATAATAGATCAGTAAATGGAAAGAAATACACCGTTCATGGAGACGGTAGGCCGTACGTACGCATGAACGCTGTTTTCGTTTACTTATTGAGTTGAATGGAATTAAGTAGATGGCATACATATATATAAACATAAATCCAGTATCATTATTATGTCATATATTTCATGATTACTTATTATATATACATTATAATCATTCATGAATGGTTAATGTGGAGAATGAATCTCATCACGTCGTGGAGACGGTAGTCCGTACGTACGCACGAGCGATGATATCATTCTCATGATCGTGGAATTGTATTAGAGTGTATGTATACTATTTCAGAATGAATATAACTTTACTATAACCATATATAGTTATTATGTACACCATTATACCCATCCAAGTAAGGTGGTGGTGGAAAATAGATTACACCATGGCGTGGAGACGGTATTCCGTACGTACGCACGCACGGTGATTTCATTTTCCGTAGGATGGATAGTTGTGAAATAAGGTTTTTTCATACTTATAATAAATATCAGTATATGAGTGATACTAATGTTATTACTTCATAATGAAACAACCTAAGAAGAATAAGTGGAAGAAGAAATAAAGTTGAAAGAATCGGTAACGGACATTACTTCTTCTTTGAAGGGCCTCTTTGAGTCCTCCTCTTAGGGTACTAAAATTGGTCTTTGAAGAATACCGGGACCTCTAGGATGGTTCTAGGGAACTTTAGAAGAGAATTTGGCAGGGTTTGTCCACGTTTGAAGGCTCAAAGTGGTGTGAGGAAGAGAGGGAGGAGGTGCCCTTTTATAAGGGAGGAGAGGGGCTCCTTTGGAAAAACTAAAAATATTATTTTATTATAAAGCCAAATTCGGTTTTAAATAGATAAAAATTGATTTAATTCAAAGATAAGGTGGGGATGGGTCGAAATCCTCTCATCCAATATAATTTAGACATGTTTAGGTTCTTATATTATCCTTATCATTTATATTTAACATTAAGTTAAATAATTTTACTTTTACTATGTCTTCTTGTGTTCTTATGCTATAAGGTTAATAAACTTACTATATCAATCCAAACGAACCCCAAGTTGTTTATTATTAATATATATAACCTTATCTAAGTCATTTGGCTGACCCTTATATTTTTAGGAATAAAATAACAATTAATAGTATAATATTTGTTTTAAAAACTATTTTATGTCAATTTCGAAACTATTTAGTAATTGATTTTTGTGAAACTCATAACAGAATGATTAGTTCTAAATAAGTTAATTAAATAAATACTAACATGTCATATTAACCTATAAAATTAGTTTAATTCATAAAAATTCTCAAATTACATTTATTTGGGTATTTCTAACATCAATTATGTCAATATTTCATTAATAAGATAATTACTGCATCATATTTGTGTCATTAATAAATTAACTTATTTAAAGTCTAAAAATTAAAAATAAATTATCATTATGTAGGAAATATTTTTTTCTTTCTAATGAATATTTATAGTCAAATTTATCTTATGTATAACCCTATATTCAAAATTATTTTCTTATTAAACATTGATTTTAACTATTTTAACCCTTCTTTAAATAAATTAATAATAAAAGACCTAATCTAATCCAAGTGGGCCTAAATGGTCATATTTTATTACTAAGGTTGTTTTTGGTCGAATTACACTTATCCAATATAATTAGGACATGTGTTAGGGTAATAATAATATCATGTTTACCCTTAATTACCCTATTTACTTTTAATCGTGGTAAATAAAAGTAAAAAGTTACTATTCACCAAAAATTATTTTCATCTCATTGAACCATATTTTACTTACTGACATCAACTGTGTGTCTCGAATTTTTTAAATTCCACTCACAGAAGCGGTAAAATTATGTTTTATGAAAAAATTCAGTTTTTTAACTACCACTTAGTGGTTTCACTATTCATCAAAAAATGAAAGTTTCCAGAAAAATATAAAAAATTAGTCCTAATCTATATTTGATATTATGAATTCAAAAATGATGTCTATTTTACAAAATTCAAAACATATCAGTTACATTAACTAATTTAAAAATTAATTCCCGTCCTTAAAACAAATAGCGTGTTTTTAAGAGATAATAAATATCAAAAGATTGACACTTGTTTATGTCTGGTTTAAATGTGAAATTACATCCAATGAACAACATTGTATTAAATTGTAAAAATATATTCTAAATATAATTTAAAACCACTCAAATTAATAATTTATCACTATTAAAAATTTCGATTAAAAAAGTTGTTTTTAATTAAAATTTAGTAATTTTCACTATTCATCAGAATATGAAAGTTATCCGAAAAGTACCAAAATTTCACCCTAAGCTAATTTCGATATTCTGAATCCAAAAATGAAGTCCATTTAGAAAAAAAATTCAAAATTTCAAAAAGTGGTTATTACTATTCATAATGACTAATTTTAATAATATTTTAATATCATATCGTTGTTTAGTTAAACTCGGTATTGCGTACTACACACGCTATCGGGGAAGGTCATGATTGCGTGTAATGCAAGGAATGTCAAGGATGCATGTTGTGCAAACTCCTTTTTGTGTAGCGTACAACACAATAAATTAATGAAATTAAAAAGAATATTTTTCATAAAATCTCGGGGTGTTACAAGAATGATGATAGATGAGGCCATAAGATGTATGATGGAGGGATCATATGAGATGTTACCTAATAAATATGATATGTTATTCCAATATCTTCAAGTAATAGACCTAATTAACCCTATATCCATTTCACACATGATTTGATAATGACATAGGTACACGATCTAAGGGATCATTATTCCAATGTTGATGTATGATCCAATGAATCCCTACACAATAGATGTTGTATACTATCATTTAGTAGAAGTATCCAATGTGGTTAATTATAATTTATGGAATTGAGAAAGGGGTGATATAAAAGTAGTAAAAAAAGATCATATGTGGAATGGTGATTTTAGGTAGGGTAGGGAATGTGAGCTATAATTATTATTTCATATGGTGGGGTCTCATTCATTTTATCATTGGATAAGAATGTGATAGATATTTGTTATTTTGGGTTCTTTGTGACTTACATATTTTTTATTCCTTATCATGTTATATTTTCTCTTTATGTTTGGTCTGCCATTGAAAAGTATTAATTTTATTTCAGTATATGTAGTACACTTACTATGATATTTCATGTTATTATTATTTAAGAGAAGATGGATTACTGGTTAGTTATGTGAGAATATATTGAGAGAGTCTTTGTGTAGGTGATGAAATTCAACATAGTGGTAGTCATTGTTGATAAAAAGGGTTCCTATTTATTAAACATAATAGGGATATGAGTCTATATAATTCTTCAATTTTGGGTAGTTGATACCTCTCTTGTGTTGGGTAATTCAAATATAAGTCATGAGGGTGTTTGTGGCTTCAATACGTGATAGAATGTAGGGATGTGTTTTCATCTTCAAACAAGTGTTACATTTCATGAAGTATTGAGTTTCTATCACCAAATAAATTAATTTCCTCTATATTTAAAAAATCATTTTGAAAAAAATAATGTTTAACCTACCACATCACATTAGTCCTCTCTCCATAAGGCCTTTGTCACACTGTTCATAATCAAATGTTAGTGGAAAGCATTGAGGGAATCAAGCATAGTAAAAGAAATATTTTCACCATCTAATTATATAATTAATAAGGGAAATCAAAAAATATTTGCAACATGATGTACCCATATGTTGTTTAATCAAACAAAATGATTAGTATTTCTCAGAACATAGTAACCAAATAAAGAATAAAAATCACATGTAACAAAAAAAAATATTTCAAAAATAGATTAGAAGAAAAATATATATTCATAATACGATATTTATAATTCAAAATAAGAATCTAAAGAGAGTGATAATGGCTATATAGGTTGATAAAAAAATTCATAATAGGATCTATGTTCACAGTATACTGACTATGTTATCACAATATGACTTATAGTCATTGTTTTGTTTTTATATCATTCATATTACCATGGTAGAGTAGTCAGAAATCATCATGGAAGTCAAAAAAAGTTAATACCTCTATAATTATATAAGGAATGCATACTCATTAAAGTGAGTTTATATGGCATGATACAATTCCAAATTGGATAACACAATTAATCCATACCATTCGTTTTGTATAAGATACATACAATTAAAGTTTTAATATAATGAGTATGAAATGGGTTTCTTTAACTTTATATGTTTTGAAAGTAAAAAAAATTCAATAGTTCCTTTCTCAAACCACTTTTACTAAAAAAAAACTAACCATATCTTTATTACATATTTTTAAAATGTACATAGAAAAAAATTTCGGTCATATATGACAAGTATTATTTTTGAAATTATTTATTTAGAAAAGATAATGTTTGGAAACAAGCAACCTTGTTGTTTGAAATCCATTATATAAATCTAAAAACCTAACTAAAATAAAGAAGAATCATCATAAAAAACAACATCAAAAGAAAAATCCGTAAGTTATTACTAATATAAAATTAAGAATATTACCTTATTACAAAATAAAAATCATCCATAAATATTTAATTTTGTAAAAAATATGAATAAACCATGAAATCAACTAGTTCACTTGTCAAATAATTCTGAATTGAATCATAATAAATAATACATATCATGGGAAACCACCATGGGGTAAAATATAAAAATAAATATATATGCTATTGTTGAACTAATTATTAGTCAAGGAAGCATTACTGAAGAAATAACATGCATCTTACTCTCAGTATCCTCACAAAGTAGCACTCCCCATATCTGTACCATAAAAAACAAGGTGTTGATAGTTATTGAATTATCCCAACTTGAATAATACCAATATCCTGACTTCCTATTTTTCTACCCGTGTTTTATAATATAATTTATAATGGAGCTAATGTATTAGATTATAATATAATATTACAGTATTAAATAAATAAAATAGTTAAACCACACATATCACACGAATTAACCCTTCATTAAATATCACATTTCATCGGTAATATTATATAACAAATCATTCACAAATCATGGTTTCCATAAACAAATCACAATTAATGGAGAAACCACTTCAAGGTAATACATTACATAATTAAAATATTATATTATTATTGAGGATATGTTCAAGGTTTTATAAAAGGAATATATTTCATAAAAAATACACATGGTTATGAATCATGAAGTGTCACATTATTGAAATCAAACCTGGAAAAAATATAAATTTCAATAAAACCATCAATGTTTCCAAATAACAGTCACACTCAATAGAATATGAAACTAATATATTTCTATAGACAAAAAAACTACCATAAAATAAATAAAATTGATAATCCCTAGAACATCTCACATTATAAATCATGTTTCATTTGAGACATCATGTATATGTCATCTATTTTTGTGAAAACCATTATTAAAAATTTATCAAACATGTAGTATTGATCAAATTATACTATGAGTGAAAATACACATGTGTTTATGATTCTTTCGTTGAGGTACACTTCTATCTGTTGAGGACACACTGATTGTTTCCCCACATTACTGATTTCCAAAGGCTGGAAATATCTGTTCCTTATTCAGGGACATTTTCTCCTTGATCGAAATGGGATGATGGGATGTCAGTATTTCCTTCCATGGATTCCTCTTTGGAACAAGTCACATAGTCTGGGTCTCCCTTATAGATTAAGATGTGTTTTGTGAATCTCATTCCTAGTGCCATATCTTTGTGGATTCTAGGTAATTACACTTCTTCTGTCAGGACATTCCATGGGGTTATGAAATGGTAGCAACCTTCGGTCGAAGTAGATGACTACATCAGGCATGTCAGGGAATATATGGATTCCTAGACATATGGGAACCTATATTCTTCCTCATAATAGGGTATCTCAAGGGTGAATAACCAAAGGAATACCTCATCGATCATGGGTTATAATATTCTATAAGCATGTATCTAGGTTTTTCCTCATCTTCCTATATTTCACATGAGGTAGGCCTCGAGTTTAATGTCATTCAGAGATAGTATAAAAGAGTTCAGAACATCCCATAGGGAATGATAAGATTGGCACATCCATAAGATGGAGAACCAATGTTAGGTATAACTTGTGGTTTGTTACCCAATTTCTCCTAGGATCAGTAAGAGAGTAGGTGGAATGATCTGACTCGGATGTGGCGACCTGAGTAATAATCTGGACAGAAGAGGGAGTGTTGAGTGAAGTGGACGGGGAATGAGATGGAGCTGAAGCAAGGGAAATAGTACTGTTGTTCTTGATCCTTGAAGAGACTTCCTACATATCCTTGTGGCAGGGAATCAAAGTCTGTATAGTTCATTGGGGTGATGGGACACCTGAGGAGGGGACCCATGAGAATGGACGCATAGACAGGACCCAGAGGAAGTGGAACATCCGGGTTAGGGAATGACCATCCCGAAACACATAGGCTCGAGGGAAAGAGGCCATGATAATATATGGGTGATGGGATTGAGCCCCAAAAAGTCTTCATACTTATCCCCATGGAAGGAATCAATTTCCACATAGTTTAGCAAGTGGGAAAGGAATTGGGGTGTGCATAGTGGATGGAGACACGAAGATGATGTTGGGGCTTACGCATGATTAGAAGCCTGAGTTGTTCTGATGCTTGAGGGGTAGACCACATATGTGGGTCCAAATATAGGGCACACCAATGTTTACCAGTGTTTTGGGTTGAGCCTCAGGGTGGATCCCTACATACCTTTTATAGAAAATAGGTATGAAACCTATGTAGTTCATCGGACTATGGAATACCATCGATCAGTGACATCAACATATTGTCGTCGAGTGGGGAATACAACGACTTACCATTGAATTGGGTCACAAGATCTTACCACTAGATGGGATAACAATGAGTTACCGCTATATGGGGTTGAATATCATCGAGGATTCCTACTTACCATGCCTAAGAGACAGGGATCAAACCTACATATTTCAAATGGCTACAGTTTAACGTCGTTCAGGATGAAAAGGGGATATATAACATTACTTTATGTGTTGCAAAGGTAATCCAATCTGAAAGGGGTCAGAATAACTTGGTTTTGGGATTGAACCTCATGGAGGATACCTACGTACCTTGCCATAGAAAGGATCAAAGTACACGTAGTTCGGAAGAGGTGTGGGTGAACCAATGTGAAGTGGTCAGGACCAATGCGTGTTGGGCTTGAATATCATGGAGGCTTCCTACGTACCATTCCTTAGCAAGGATCATAGTCCATGTAGTTCGGGATGGTGTTGGTGAACTAACGTGAATGGGTCGAGATGAATGGTTTTTGGGCTTCAACCTCAGGGAGGATTCCAACGTACCTTTCCTAGGCAAGGATCAATGTCCTCATAGTTCGGGAGGATGGTGAACCAATGTGAAGCGGGTCAGGACCAATTGTTGTTGTGATTTAACCTCAGGGAGGCATCCTAAATACCCTGTCTTGTCAAGGATCAAAGTCAATGTAGTTCGTGATGGTGTTTTTACTTACACTGTAAGGCTACCCTAGAAGGATTCCATTGTCAATGCTTTCTCTAAGCCAAAGTTAGTCATGATCGGTGTGAGAAAAAAGATGCAGTAAGGACCTAACGATCACATCGCAAAGGTGAATCCATGAATGGTGTAGAATGGGGCTTACAAAAGGAAGCTTCCTGGGTGCCTCTAAGGATTGGGAATGGTGGATGGAGCATACGTATTTAAAATTCCTATGTGCCTCTATGGAGCAACCACGGTTGATGGGGATTCGGCATGGAAGGTGTCCGAGAGCCTCTATGGAGTGCTAATGGTAGATGGGGCATAGGCATGCAAGATGCCTAGGAGCCTTTATGTAATGGCAATGGTAGATAGAGATTATGCAAGGAAGCTTCCCAGGAGCCGCTATAATGAGGAAACTGTGAATGGGGATTACTCATTGAAGCTACCTAGGTTCCACTATGTAGAAGAAGCATTGGATGGGGCTTACTCACAGAAGCTGCCCGTGTGCTGCTACGGAGCGACAATTTTGAATGGGGCGTATGCATGGAAGCTACCCGAGTGCCTCTATGGAGTGGAAATGGTGGATGGTGCTTATTCATAGAAGCTTCCCATGTGCCGCTATGAAGTAGGAATTGTGAATGGGGCTAACGCAAGGAAGCTTCCTGAGAGACACTGTGGATCAACAATGGGAGATGGGGATTATGCATGGATGCTACCCAGGAGCTGCTATGGAGTAAAAATGGTAGATGTGGCTTAAACATGGAATTTTCCTGAGTGACGCTATGGAGAGGCAACGATGCATGGGGCTAACACATGGAAGCTTCCCAGGTGCTGCTAAGGAGAAGTAAAAGTGGATGGGTCAAACGCATGGAAGCTACCAATAATGTCTTCCTCATGCATTTCCAAGTAAGAATCATAGCTCATTGGTGGTTTGAGGCATATAATTGAGGCTTACACCTATATTCTTGTTCACATGTGGGATAACACTGAGGGAATTGGAATCGGTCTGAACAAAGTGAGATAAAAAGTGTGAGTCACATGCCTGACATTGGGAATGCGGTGAGGGTGGCGTGCCGATGGAGGATAATTGTTAATCATATTCGAAACAAAACATCCATATCACATTAGCCTGAAATGGGACAAAAAACTAGGGTCAATGGATCACTGATCATGAAGCATAGGACTAGACTGAAAGTGTCGTACAAAATCTTTTGGGGCATTAGCCCAGGACGGTAGGTGGGCTGAGGCAGCATGGGACAAGGCTATTAGGGGGTCCCTTAAGACATGAAAGAGGATGAATATCCAAATTAATAACATAAGAATCCTTAGTTTTATTGATTAAATGACAGATATGATTCTAATTCTCTTGAAATTATGCCACTATAATTATTGCATGAGGCATCTTATGATGGGAACATAAGGCATCTCTTGTTTGGGAAAAGAGGCATCCTATTATTGAATGATAGTGAATACTACATTATATAGTCTACTAGATAGGACTACGAGAATATTATTCTTGAAGTATAAGGCATATCTAATTTTGAGGAAGAGGCATCCTACATTTGTCACATAGGGTGTAATATAGTTTATAGTCATGTAGAGAGAACTATGGTAATCTTAGGCTTGTTGAATAAGATATCTCTTTTTTGAAGCAAGAGGAATCTTATCCTTGGAACATAGGATGTTTTAATTTTTATAGTCATGTAGAGAGGAATATTGGCATCTTATTCTTGATGCATAATACATCTCTTGTTTATACCAAGAGTAATCCTAAATTTTTCACATAGCGTGTACTGTAGTTTATAGTCATGTAGATAGGACCACTGGAATCTTATACTTGAAGCATTAGGCATCTCTTGTTTAGAGAAACATGCATCCTACATTTTTCACATAGGCCATAATACAGTTTATAGTAATGTAGATAAGAATGTTTGGAATTTGGTGCCTAGCAATTGATGGTTTTGGGATATACGCAAGAGAGGCCCTTCCTAGTTCAAATAGAAAATTGAGCCATGTGGTAGGGTTTTTAGGAGTTTCTTGAGGAATAGTTCGACTCATGGTACTCCTGGAAGTGATGATGAGAATCTAAACTCTCGATATGTGAAAGGGACCAAGAGGAATATGTTGACCTAAGATGTTTCATGGAGTATCTAGGAGTATCTCAAATCATGGTTTTCCATAGGAGGGAGGTGGATGTCCCAAGGGCCGCAATGGAAAATGTCGACGTCCCAGCCCAAAAAGTTCGCAGTGAAACTCTCCATTTTTCATGGGGTTCAGATCCAACCCAACATCAAATGTACAAAACTCCTAATCCTTTACATCGTTCTGGACCTACAAACTGTCAAATTGATGCTTTCAAAAATGGGTTATGCTCTTGGATCATGTAGGATAGTATTTGGAATACTTTGGTGGCACGTTTTTCAGTTCCAACAACTTTTATTATAAAATTATATCAATTATGGGAAAATGATTTCAATGGAAAACATTAAAAACAATTATAATGAAACCCAATATATCATATAATACATTAACATAAACAAGAATTAAATTAATATAGTAAATAAACTAAGGAACATTAAAAATTCACGAAGGGTATGCAGATACTAACCACATATCGAATGAAAACGTGTCACATTCTTTAAATATAAATAGATTAAGGTGATGGGGGTCCCCACAAACCCAAAAGAACCCAAAAATTCAGTTTTAGAACCAACCATAACCATAATAGTGGCCACCATGTCCAACTATTGTAATATTATAATAGTAAATGGAGAAATATTGATGGAAATGGAAATATGAGGTGAAAATAGGGAATAAAACAAGATTTATCTTTGTGATTTCCATCAGAATAAAGAGAAGAGAACTATGGGATATCAAAGGTTAAAATGAAATTATTTAAAAGAGATTATGGGATTCTTAATATGATATTACAATATAATATTATGGGATTCATTAAGCTGTGGAAACCGTGTAATTTCAATATTTTATATATTAGTATGTCTCATGATTTGGTCATATTGTATGGAAAACCATGCACTAACCATGTATTTCCCACTAGAAAATGGTGTAGTACCGTTACAACTAGGTTAGATATTTCTAAAAATTGTATATAATATTTTCACACATTATTGAAGAATATTAGCCCTATGTGAGGTAAACATACATAGTTACACATAATGGGATTTTATCCACGTTCCATATCTGATATAGAATTTTTAATTTAAGATATATTTTTTCTAGCTTCATCCAAATGAAGAATTAAAATTTACATAACCATGTGGTAACTATTTTTGATAGATCCGTAGTTATGTTTATTTTATAAGGTTATTTACGACCCAATAAAAATAATGAATGTGGTTTTCACTATATATGAATTATCTACATTGTTACATCTAATTGTTCAGTAACAATATGATAATTTTTCACCATATAAATGAATTAAAACACTCAAGATAAATATTTAGAAACATGTATAACATCAAAATATACTATAATTATATTTTATACCAGATAATCATGACATTTGGGTGTAATAATGATCCCCATCATGGATCTTTAAACACTTATAAATTTGAAAATAAATTTGAAAGTGAAAAACAAACTACCAAATATAATACAAGGAATCAATTTACTTCATTAGTCGTTATAATCATAATTTATAATACTAATATTCCACCTCATAAGATAAATATCCCATAAATATTCTAAATTTAATATTTAACAACATATAAATAATTATAAAAAGTCATTTACTTGCAATATATATAGAGAAATGAACCTAAATGTGACTATTTATTAAAGATGTGAAAAATGAGATAACATAATTCAAAAATATAATTAATTTGAAAGTATCAGTATATAATTACTCAGAAGTACAATCAATAATTTAAGGACATCATACATGAAATAGGGTGGGATTTTACCTAGAAGACCAATTATTTATACTCTATGTTATTCTAGCATAAAATAATAATAAGATAATACTATAGACCTCATTATCATATATGGGTACAAATATTGAGGCACAATAACACATAAAGAAGTATCTTTAATAATTAAATTTTATTAAAAATTAGTATACATAGTTACATTAAATATTAATAATGAAACCCACTAGAGGTATTCCTACCATTTGAAATTATACTTTTGAAGGAAAAATGAATGAAAAACACACCACCATTATCCAAATATACTTATAACACAACAAATTATAAAAATTGGGAAGGTAAGATAAATTATTGATATTGTTAGAGATCATTTATCCAAATTATAAAATTAGATTTCTTTTTAAAAGAAAGTATATTCCCCAAAAAATATCTTTATGTCAAGGACACCGAGTCAATAAAAATTTAAACCATAAAAGGATAAAATAATAATTTACACATTTATATTTTAAAAATTATCAATGATGATTCAATACAGGGTACCCAATTATTATACCCTTTGAATACTGACAGAAACATACAATCACCACAATATAATAGTGCCTTAATTTAAAATTAATCCAACACATATTCATATACTAATAGATTATGTCAGAAAATATATGATGTTGACTGAGGCATCAAAATCGATGATATGTATTTTGAGGCATTAAATAAGATGAATTTGAATTCCTGTGTTTCCTACACTAAAATCATACATGTTGTCTCTATCTTACTAAATTGGTAGTAAAATTTAGTCATTATAATTATAAATAATTATTACCTTCCTTCATTTTCAATTCATTCTTCTTTTTCTCATTGGTCAGATTACCTTAACTATCAAAATACTTTTTTGAGGAAAAACATGGAGTAGGGTATCCTTTCAAGATTATCAAAATGAATAGAGCTATAATAGACACCTAATTATATGAATATAATGAAAAGAGGAATAATTATAAACAAATATTTTTTTAAATGCCAATTCCAAATAAATGATCCTTCATTGAATCTCTACCATCCAACTCAAGGGGAAAAGTCAACTGTCTAGAGAAATATTCATCAAATTCCTTTATTGTTTGTTATAAATTATGGAGACCAAGGAATTCAAAAACATTTCAGCATTCAAAACCATTAGATAATTCCACTTAATAAAAACAGTCTTGAATTTCTTAAAGGAAAATCAATCTTGTAGTTTGGTATGAATTATTATCCTCTTCCATTCGTTACATCGTCTCCTAAACCATAAAGATGGAGATTCCACTTAAACGGTCTCAATAGTTCTTAAAGAATCAAATATCTTTTTGATCATATTTATCGACTATATCACTACTTAAGATATTTATTTCCATGAACGACTAGTGTATTTTCATTTAGAAATCCTCATATATGATTCATGGGTTAAGAGAATCTTTTCTATGTATTTCTATCTCAATTCTAGGAACAAAAAATAATAGGTAATATTTGATCAATGTTATTAGAATTATTACACTTTGACTTACTACCGAAGAATTCCTTCCTTGAAACTCTATCAATTTTCTAAGATTAATATTCTCTAAGATAATAAATATCAATTTAGATAAAAACATACTTCAAAACAAGATTAAATAAAAAAATTATACTCATAGTAAATCATGAGGAAAATAATTTTTCAGAATTTAATTCATATCAATACCTTTTAATAAAAATTCATATGTCAAAGTAAAATTATATATATATATATATATATTAATGATGTTTATTTTTAATATATACCTTACAATCAATTATAAAATATTAAATTTATGGAAATATACAAGACATGAAATTCATTAATTTTTTATAATTTATCACCTAAAATGATATTCTTTTCATGACACTAAAAAACATTATCAAAAGTCTATTTTGAAAATATTAAATATTCAATAAATTATAAATTGAATAAATATAATATTATCATGTATACATCGAAATAATTATATATCTCTTAATTCTAAATAAAATGTATTTATTGAAAACCAATAAAAAACATAAAAATTCTCCTATTCAAATTATTTGTCTAAATTTTAAATACAATCCACTATGCTATGAAATGTTTTTTTAATACAAATTAGAATACCCAATCCTAATTTTTCACCCACTAGATAACCATATAAAATCTAAAATCAATAATAAATGACTCAATTAATCCTAAAAATGAACTACAGACACTATATAAATATGGAATATCTATGGGAATAAAACAAAAATAAATCATAGTTTTACTACTATGAATGATTTCATTTCACCCATTAGAAAACCATATATTAATTCAAAAATTTTTACTGGAAGTTTTATATAACAACTAATAATGTACCAACATTCTTTTAAAGATCATGCACTAACCGTACACCCCTTTATTCCCTCAGATTTTTAAAACAAAATTTACAATATTTGGGAATTTTTTATTGTGACGTCTACAAAAATAATATTTGAATAAAAATATTTAAAATATCATAGAAACTCATAAAAATAATTATGGTATTCATGAAAAAATTCATAACAAAAATTGAAAAAATGTTTCTCAATATGAATAGAAGTTTGATAAAAATGCACCCATACAAAACTATCATTATATAAAAGCATTGTATGTGGTCTTCCATTAATCCATAAATATAGAAAGGGTTTTAATAACATTTTTTTAATGAACCATCCCATGTTATCCTACCACCTTACCCAAGTCATCTCTCCCTAATGCCAGAATTTCAAATATGATTTCCCAGATCTAAAGATACACTTCAAAGCCATAAAACATACTAAATGTGAATGTTTCACCATATAATTCAATAATTATAAAATTGAATCCAACAATGTAAACAACATTTGATATTTATAAGCTGGATAGTAATACATAATAAATATGTAGTTTAAAATATTATTCAACCAAATAATGAATAATAAATATAAATAACATAAAACAATTTAAGGAGACATTAGGAAAAAAATTTAATTTCATTATAAAAGATTAATAATCAACAAAAAATAAAATAAAAAGGGTGATGAAGTATAAATAATCAATTAGAAAAAATTTACCAAAATTTTTTATTTTTCAAATGTACAAATTATCTTATCACCACGTCACATGATGTCACCACTTTATTCCAAAATCCACTATTTTCACAAGGTAGAGTTCTCTAAACCAACTATTGATATAAAAACATAAATATCTATAAAAATATAATATGTGTACAAGAAAACCAAGTTTAGTTTATATAGTATGAGGAAATTCCATATAGTACACTACCAATAACCAATACCAATCATTTTATATGATGAACCTAAAATTCTAGTTTTAAGATAAATAGTAAAAAATATTCTTTTTTACATTTATTTAATTTAAAAGTAAAGACATCCATTTTTTTATCAAAATATATTTCCTCTGAAGATCACTATTGATAACCTTTTTAAATATTTAGATGACCACATTTAAAAATAGTACTTATGAAATTGATCAAAACATTGTTTTAAAGTGTTTATCTAAAGACATACTAGATTGAAGTAAAACCCTCCTTTGTTTCAGGAAATTTTAATACATATAAAAATAAAAATAAATGAATAAGGATCATTATAGAGAGATAATAAAATGAATAATCCTTATATAATTGCCATTATGTTCTGAAAAATACGACATTATGAATTTAATGAACAATAATAAATTATCAATTAAATTAAGAATATGAATAATGCAAGAAAAAAAAGGTGGAAAATTTCATATAAATCAAAATGGAATCATTACATATAATAGATAACATGGGAAAAAACCTAGAGATTAAAAATACTGTAATGAGATGTTCTTATGTGGAACTAACAAATGGAAGTCATTGTGTTTCTATGAAAACAAACCTAACATACTCTCACTAGTTGTGGGGGTTGTACACCTTATATTTGAGGCATAAACTAAAGAATGTAATTTTAGAAAACATATAATAGCTGATAGAATAATACAAATCTCTTGATTTTTATCTTATCCTCCAATGGTTTCCATGAAATTTTTGAATCATTTTAATGATCAAATTATTATATCAAATAAATACTCCATGAAAATCATACATCTCACCTATGATCACCCATTACAAGAAATACAAATTCATTAATTATATTCAATAATAACTCATTTACAAAACATTAGTGTCATAATAAAAAAACATAACTATAGGGGAAAAACATTGAGGGTGTTATGTTACACAATAAAAACCTTATTTTTATTATGTTTCCTACACAAGATTAAGATGCATAGAGTGGGAAAGTCTCATATTATAATCTTTTTAAAATGATCCCATACGAATTATCATTATACATAATTATTTTTTGGAATAAAAAATTATTTCCATGAACTTTTCCATAAGAAAATTGATATCCTCCCTTAGGAAAAAAATTTCCAGTTTGAGTAGAAATGTTTTTCCAGCCTATAAAAATATACATGTTGGATTTCTATTATCCAAAAGAAAACTCTTATTTGGGGGATGGATATTACCTATACGTTCTCTCCATAATTATTTCACAATGGTGAGAACCACTATATAATCATTGGCCAACAATTTTCTAAATTGTTGATAAAAAGGGTTTGATGCCTTAAAATCCATTTTTACAATCTTATAGGCACTTTTTTCCTTAAAAAACACCGCATTAGGGTATAAATTGTATATCAAGGATTTAGATTTCATCTCAATATTCCATTTGACATTTAATAGAGTGAAAATGGACTTAAGGTTCTTTTATTATGACTATCTAATCTTGAAAATTTTATAAATGAATTTGAGATCACACACAAGTAGCTCACCCTTCCCCATTGTATAATTCATATATCTCCTTCACATCTCACTCATGAAATCCACACCTACTCAGTTAGTCTTATCCATATACATCATATGAGGACCAAAAAATCATCCAAAAACTCTCACATTCTTAACCTATGTGATTGACTTACATATACCGCCTTTAGGAAAAAAATTCATCATTCAGAGTCTTGAAAATTCATTTAAATCTGACCATTAGGCTCCTCATATAGGACGAAGAGATGACTGAATGAATCCAATTGGATCTTTTCAACATATTTCTTCTCCTATGTCTATATTACAATCCAGGTAGCTCTATAATAATCTAAGAAAGTTGAAATTAATAAGGGTTGTATAATTACAGTTACTATAGTTTAGAAAACACCAAAGACATTCCTTGGAATCCTATTCTCCTAGTAAAAAAGCACAAGAGGGAAATCCCATTTCCAAGACATATAATTACATGATCCCCATCCAAAATATCCTAATTAGAACCCTAGAGGTTTTTGAGAATCCTCTCTCTAGTATTCTTTCACAGGTTACTCTTCGTTCAATATTTACTAGCCATCTCCAATGGGATGAACCTTCCTACTTTCCCATTTATCACCAAGAAGATGCACCTACAAGATTTCCCAAACATCACATGGGTGGAGAACCTTCATGATTCCCCAGCCATCACTATGGTGAAGAATATTTAGCTCACCTAGACCTTCCATATATGAATCTTCTTCTTCCTACCATGACCATAGCTTTGTGATAAATATTTATTTTGTTCAGTCTATTCCTACCTTATACATCTTCAATATTCCTGGGAATCACCTACATGAGCTAATAAATTATTCATTCTTTCATACCACTGATAGTAGAGAACCCATTATCATGGGACCCTCTTCTAAAAGGGACATATCTAAGACTTCTTCAAATGATTCTAGATATTTTTGATCATAATACAAGGAACATTAGCATGTCTAATTGATCATAAATTAAAATACTAAATGAATTATAGTTAGTATAATAAAAAATAAGATGGAACATTAGAATGTTCTAGATCATGAATATATATGGAAATGAGTATCGAAACAATAGGTATGGTTTTATGTGTCTCATCATGATGTGAAGCTATGTTTGTGACCCATTGGCCTTCTGTGATCCTCTACCCCACTAATTAAAAGGGGAGGAGAGGAGGCACTTCATTAGGGAATACCTCTTGGAGTAAGACATTAGTATTTATTTTATTTTATATCACTCCATTTTTTTATATATCCTTGTGCACCAGTTTAATAAAGATATTTTATGGTTTTTTAGAAATTCTATTTCCTGATATTTCCCACATCATGTGGGACTCACATGGTCTTAGAGGATAGTAATGATCTTGACACCCGGATGAAAAAATACTTATATTTGGATGTGAATCCTTTGATGAATATTCCTCTCATGTTCCATTATGACTTCTTATTAACACTCCTTAATGGTAATTTTAACACTATACCCCTCCCAATGATGCTCGAGAAGTAAGTACGCAATCAATAGAGGTGGTGTCATCATTGGAAAGTACATACCTTTATCCGTAGAGAGTCATTATGATAGATCTTCCTCTCACCATAAAAAAACAGAATATAATTTAGTGTATATACTCAGTTCCAAGTATCCATGGATAAATGTTACAATCAAAATACTAAATGGACTATTCCACCTACTTTGCAAAGGAACCAATTCATTCCAAACTATGCTGGCATTTATTCCCATCCAAATTTGATTTATAGGAAGCCTCTATGATGTTAAAACATAATATCCCATATTCATGCTAATAATATCTGTACCATATTCCCAGTATGCTCTTATCCACAAGTTAGGATATATCCCTTCTAGGTCCCTTAGTCCGCTTGGGTATACACAACACACCAACCATGACTTGGAATATTCCCCCTAGACTTTCTTAATAGAATACCTAAAACCAATTGGTTTGGTCCCCATCACAAGACCCTAAATGGTATTATGATTCCTATTATGTAAATATAAACTATGTGGGTTATGATTCCTTTCACAAGGATATAATGTAAATCTATATAATGGGACATATATCAACACCAAACTAACACTTTTCACTCTAAATGAAAATAAATTCCATATTCTCCCACTATGTGGCTAAAAACTAGAGTCATGATAAAAAACAACATAATAATACATAAACCTTTCAAAAATGACACAATTTATGGGGAAGCTCAAATAAATAAAAATATAAACATTGATGGAGAGCCTCAAATTTATATAGATTATTCTAAAACTAATACATTAAATTATAGAGTTTTAATATAAGGTTATACTATATCATATTTGGTATTCAATAAAATATTCAAAATTATGTCTTGAATGTTTAAAAGAATTATAGATTAGGCAATAATTTTACCTAAAATGATTTGATGAGACTAAACTCCCTCTCATTATCTACCAATGCGAGTCCCCATGTGTTGTTGGAGCTATTCCAAAATGAACAGTTTCTATTGGAAAGATGGTTTAGGAAAAATCAAGAATAAGGAAGCCATTGGGTGTTTCTGGTTCAATGAATAAACCTCATTGCAAATTTCCCAGTAAGTACATGAAAAAATGTGTCTGAAATAAATTATGTTCCACCACCACCCCATTAATACCCCACATTTCTTTTGGGAGAGAGAAAAAGTGTCCCATAAATTATTCTTTAAAAAATTAATTTATCACCCACATTTCAATCCCCATTATTATTATCAGAAAATAAATATTCCCAGACGTGTATGTAAAGAAATTGATTACTCATATATTTTTTTATTATGACTATTATTTTATAGGTCTATATTTTTAAGTTTTTTATTTATTCTTTTCACATTCACAAGAACATTCGTTGATCCAAGTGGAATATTTGCAGCTTATGAAGACACATTCTTAGCTATTTCACTAGTAGAATCATTATCCAATCAATGTATGTTATTGTGAAACCAAAACCTCTAGTGAAATGTTTAAAATGAACTATTTTAGATGTACCACATTAATGGTTCTATCCCAACCCTAGACGCCACCCCAAAATTTGTCAAACACATATATCTATATCAACTATCCACTAATCGATAACTAGTGGCCTGGAAGAAGACAACACCAACTATTGTTTTGAACTATTTTATAATTCTATCCCCAAAATGCTATAAAAGATTAAATTCTTAACTCATAGAGGAAGATCAAGATATCACTATCATCATATTACTAACAATAAATGGGTCTTAGAAATGGTTTCCTACTAGAGTCTACCAACATTGAAGATGTGCGGTAATGAACCATTAACAAAATGATTATGTTTTCCCTAGTAGTCCAGTACAGATTTCTCCAAACCAGGCAGTCAGGATAGCTCATTGAGTGTAGTTACTAGACAAAATGAGGAAGGGTAATACCTCTATTCTATCTAGAGAATCCCATGAATCAAATATAGTATAACATTGAGTATATGCGCACACACCTAACTACATCCAATAAGCCTTCCAACAAAATCATGGATCATTTTCTGAAACTAGCCTAAAAATACCTATAGGATACCAGGGGTAAACCCAAATCTCTTCCCCCACCCACAGTGACTCTTGATATATAAAACATGAAATGGGGGACAAAATCAAGGCCAAACCTCTTCTCCAAATATCGAATAGTCATATATCTATATTCCATCTACAAAAGTCACACAACATATCATGAAAATGATGAAAGAGAAGCCACAATTCCTTCCCACAACATTCAATACATTCATGATATAATAATGAGAGTGATAGTGGAGGAATAGTGGAAATTAAACTATATTACAAAAATTGGGAGTATCCTCAACACAATAATAGGTTTACTCTATATTAGATACATATACCTACTCTAATCATGGTGGGTTTTTAGAAAAATATCATGATACTTGGAAAACCCAATTAGACCCATACCCCCATTCTATCTAGGTGTTATTGGTCCATCACATTGGCCACTCCTAGGTAGGCATACATACCTTCCGAAATTCCATAAATCTATCACAAAATACTAAAAAAACATGGGATCTAAAAAAATAGGCTTCCATGTATTAATGTTTATATCCACAACAAGTTAACTTAGTCGTCCAGAATAGTGAATCAAATAAATAAGTACCATAAAAGTTGATTGGAAAATTAAGATTCAGTCTACAGTCACAGTCCTCCGATGACTGGTGTTCATGAAGCCTTCAGACATTTATTTATGGTGGCCCAGGATCCAACTCATTCATTTCCATATTATAGTGCTTGTAGATGTAATTGTGATGGTCATCCAAAATAATTTTCATACAGATGTTCATGGGTTCCTCCGTATATATCTTATAAAAAAGTCTTACATAATATCTACAATCTAATAGATCACGAGGTACCACCTCTTGATGAGCACCAAAACAACACTTCTTATGCTCAAAATAACAAACCGCAATAATACCCCCTTGTTATCATACACCGTGAATTTCTTCCCCATGATATATTCTACAAGAATTCTTCTTATAGATAGATGTCATGTTGTGATGGTAGTCCTCTCCCGGATGGAACCTTCTACAAAGACCCCCCCACACTGTTACACTTAATTTCAGTATGGATTTTATCCCATTCCCAAATCAACTATGGGAATATACTCTTATTATTTGGCACCTGAAAAAATGAGATTAATCATGCATGATAACTAGTCATAATGAAGTGACATCCTTTCTCAACCAGAAGACCTCCAAAGGTAACAAAAATTCTATAATCTACCCATGGGTCCCTTTCCATCCAACATTAAAGATAATATCCCTTCATGATATTCCTATTTATAATAACAGATAGGTGAAACATAAAATTTTGGCCGATCATGTTGAGAAACAGAATTTTGAAGACGATGAAGCAATATTTTAAATGATAAGACAATTGGGTGATGAAAATATAATAATCAAGTTCTATAATATAGACACTCCCCATTTAAATTATTCAAATGGAGTTCTCAAAATAATGTTTAAATGAATTCCACTAGAACATATGTCATGAACGGACCCAGTTCGACCCCGAACCGATCACCCAAACCAGCCCGTCACAATTCTTGAGTGGTGTTCCTGACCCTTCTATGATAGAAAATCGTGCTAGCAGAAATAGAGTACACAAAGGAAACGATTTCATCCAATAATTTATAATGACAATAAATAGTGCCAAGAGAAACGAAGTTGTCCAATATATAAATAAAATAAACATAACATCATTTGTACAATAATATAAAAATCCAACCAAACAATACAACAAAACCAACCAAACATGATTACTACAAGTCTGTTTTTAACCACGCAGGTCACTATCCAACATAAAGATCTACCATCAGCCAAGGCAGTCAAATTCAAGATGAAAGATGCAACAAGGATAAAAATAGGAAGAAACTATAGTCATGAGTATTAAAACATACTAGGTAGGACCTGGTAAATGTATACCCAATGAACTTCTTTTAAAATAAAAGAAACATACGCATCATGTTTGAAATAAAATATAAAAAATTACATTTTCTAGACATTTTATTTGAATGAAAATTACCATCCATTTCCCTTCATCATTTCAAAACCATGTTTGTTTCAAATATTTTCACATTAAAATTTTATGGGGATGGGGATGCATTCATTTTCAAGTATTACATGATATTATAAATCTCTTTTACATAAAAACATGTCTCATAATCATTTTGAATCTAATACATCACTTTCATATATAAAAAACACACATGAGAGAAGTAAAATAATCACACAAAGAGGTAAATGTAATTAAATGTCTATGTGAACATATATTTTATTTATCAGCACAAGAAGATAAGTACCAATAGACATGGGTGAACCAATAAGATCCTGAATAATATAGAACATACTAACAACTGAAACCCATCCACAAAAGCATGGAACACATGATGAAGAACAAAGTGACCTAAATACTCTTAGCCGCCCTAACTCAGGATATACCGAGGTGAAAACCCCATAGTAATAATCCCAATATTTTCTTCTACTATGGGCCACCATCTAGTGCTTAATCTAGACCACAGAACAATCATTCTCATAAAATTCCCTCACAATTCCAGGTTACCATGTCACATTTATACAGGGGTGAACAAACTGATTCCAAAAGAGAATAAACTCACTTGATTATATAATTATAATTCAACACCATGCCTCACCCAATGTCCTCCCAAGGATTGATTTACATGTCATTAAAAGAATTTAACTCAATGAGTTCATACCGATTACCTCTATAATGGACCACACATCACAAAAATATATTACATAAATGTTGAAGAATATTTATTACATAACATAAAAAACCACACTAGAAAATTCTAGGTTTAAGGACACAGAAACTAGGAAACATAAAAAACTGGTTCATAAAATATCCACAATGTCTCCAGCTTTTTTGTTCTTAACTAGAATCTTTTTATAAAATATCTCAATTAATACCCTTCTCCGTGACATGTGGAAAAAAAATATTAAAGGGTGATCTCAAATTATCAATACATGTAAACCAAGGGAATATCAATCATATCATAGTCATAAAAACCTAAGTTTTGAAAATATTATCCTACATATAAAAGATTAGAATATCATGTAATGAGATAAATCAATAAATTGAAATGTAGTCCCAATAGGAATAATGAAATAAATGAAATATAGGTTCATACAAACATAATCATGGAAAGTCATTTCATATTATTTGAATCTCTTTTCAAGACCATTATAGCAAGAAAATTCCATTACTGAAACGAGTTCACTCCTCGTTCTAGCCCAATATTAATGACCAGATTTATATGACTTTCCAGTCATGTTTATCTCACGAGATATTAAAATTTACACAATTAATTGGATAAATATATAGGTCCGACCCATCTCATAATGAAACCATTCTAACGTGTGCCAAAAAAACACAAATCATTTACAATTTCATACCCCATGAAATAAAATGGGTTTTTAAACATCATTCCATCATTAAAAATTTAAAATAAATGGATTTCATAAAAATAATTCCATTATAAAAAACATAAAATCAATGTAATAATAGGGATTTAAACATAACCCTATTTAATCTTAAATAGAAAATAATTTTGATAAAACACTTTAACAAAATTCCTATGGGAAATAAACATTCATTTTCTAAAAAGTTTTCTTTTCTCAAAATAAAATGTAATTTTAAAAAAAAAATTAGCCAAAAATATTCATGAAATAATTTAGATAATGATTGATGGAAATAATGGGTCATGAAATAGAAAATTTTCCATTCATTCTATATATGTTAAGAAAAACATTCCCCTCATACTTTTACTGGAAAAGCCAAGAAGTACCTCAAATCAATTAACGACAAAATATTCTGTTCATACCGATTCATAAAAATTAACCAAAGGGTCAAATTAACATTAAAAAACTATAGATCAATAGAAATGACATTACATAATTAGGAAACATTGATGTATATGATAAATATACCCCAGTACATACATACGTATAAACAATCTCAGTTCAAAATGAGACTGTAAAATTATTCATTACCTTCTGTCTAAAATGATTCTGATATATCTGAATGTACTATATAATGATATAAATAGTCATAAAAATTTATCCCAGAGTTAGAATCATTTTTATCGTAGATATTATGGTCATATTTTCATCCATTTGTGGGTAACATGTCAATGTTACTCAGTAGTAGAAAATTGATAACAATATGTTATAATGCCAAAATGTTGGATAAGTTAATACTCCACTTATTATGAGATATTTAAATCATTTAAATAATTATATTAGTATAATATATATCATATTTATTCATTCATTTCAAGTATATAATTATGATTTAATAAATATTATGTACAATGAATCTCATCACATTGTGGAGATGGTAGGTTGTACGTATGCACAAGCGATGATATCATTCACAAAATTATTTAATTGTATTGATGTGAGACGGTGTATGATATTTAAGAATTATTATCATGTTATAATAATAATATATAGTTATTATTTTGTTCATTATACCCATTTAAGTGATGTGGGGGTCAAAAATAGATTACCCCTCGGCGTGGAGACGGTAAGTCATACGTACGCATGCGAGGTGATTTTGTTGTTCAAAAGGTGGATAGAAGATAAAATATGGTTGTTTCATATTTATAATAAAAAATAATTATATTAGTGATACTGATGTTATTAATTTATAATTAGATAGCTAATTAAGAGTATGTAGAGGAAGAAAGATGTTTGAAAGAATCTATATTATTAATTACCTCATCCTTGAAGTACTTTCTCTAAATCTGTTCTTAGAGAACTAGATTTGGTCATTGAAGATGAACAAATAAATTATAATGATAATAGGGAAGTTGAGAAATAAACAGTGTATGGGATGGAGGAGAATGAAGGCTCAAAATGTAGTGAAATGTTATGGGAGGAGGTGCCCATTTATAATTGATGTGAGGGGCACTTTAGAAAACTCCATAATTATTAATTTATAGTAAAATCAATTCTTACCCCAAAACCTCAAAAGTGTCCCGATTTCAATGATAATATTATATAGAGTTTTAATATCATCATCCAATAAATTTGGACAATACATTTTCACAACATAAACCACATATTTTTTTATTGAAACTTAGTTATTCTGTTTAATTTTTACTATTGTAACAAAATTAAAAATATTTAATTGTTGTATTATTTAATTATATGGTATTAACTGGATATAATTGGATATTTCATGACATTTTTTTTCTAATAATTATCATTTTGTATTTTTTAAATATTTTCTTATTTTCAAATAATTAATAAAATGTTATTTATAAAAAATATCAATATTGTCAATTCTTACACTATTCATCTATTAGACTATAAATAAAATCGACACAGATGATAAAATAGAAAATAAATATTTAATACAGTACTAACAAGTCATTGTAACCTATAAAATTGGTGGATCACATTAATTATTTCATATGATATTATTTTCAGTATTTTTAAAACCATTATTATATATTTCCATTATTAAAATAATTTTTACATCACTATTGGGTCATCATTTATGGTAATTATTTAATCACTAAAAAATATGGATAAACATTTATGATGTATGGAATTGATTTATATTTCCAGATACAATCTATAGTCAATATTTTATCGATGTTATCCATATTTGAAGATTAATATACTTATATAAAATGAGATTGTGCTATTTGGTTACAATCATTAGTTTTTTATTATATTTATGTTATATTCATATATAAGTGGCCATTAAGTTATTTCATTTCAAAAAAAATGATAAGGGTCTAATCTATTCACCCTATAAAATTTTGATAGGTTTTAAGGATATTTTATACTATTATTTTTACCTTTAATTACATGATTTACCATTGACCATGGTATTAAAAATAATTACAATGTTATTATTCACAATGACTAACTATAAAATTAGCCTATAGAAATATTTTGTAGCTAATGATTATAGATATGAAATCAATGTTTTATAATTCTAAACATTGAAGATGCGGTAATTAATTTAAAATGTAACATGTTGTTGAAATGAGAAAACGGGTTCTCAAATTTAAAATATTGGAAAGGATTGAAATAATTTCACATCTAAATTTAAGGTAAAATTATTACCAATGACCTAAATTATATTGAATTGTAATATTATATTATATTTTTACTTTGAATGCATTAAATAATATAGTTTAACCATATTAATTATTTATGTGAAACAAGTGATTTTACATTAAAATTTTGCGTATTTTTACTATTAATCAAACATTAATGTTTTCAGAAAAAAATAAAAAAAATCATCTTAAGTAAATTTATATGTCCCCTATAAAAATAACATGTCTATTCTTTTATATAAAAAGTATTTATGTGCCAATTTTTAAATTATAATGGGATCACAATTCAGTGGTGTAAAATTAAACTTTTTAAAAAAAATATGTTTTTATACATCAAATATGGTTTTTTTCATACATTATTACAAAAATATCCATTGGAAGATTATAAATAATGTTTCATTAATTATATAATACACATATATCACATTAATTTCATTACCAAAATTTATTTACTCAAAAATAAAAATATCTAATTTTTTATTATTTTTTCATAAATAATTGATAGCCAATGAAATCATAATTCATTTTCATAAGATAATTATAATTATTCCATCTAACATAACGACTAGTATATTATGATAATTTTATAATAAGTTAGTCTCATTCTTCATTTAAACTCATGATTTCATGCAATGTAGGCTTTTGAAGAATAAAAATTATGAAAAGAAAATAATTTATAAACAGATTCGGGTGTTACAAACTCAAATTATCATAATGTATTATAATTATGCTAGAATGAGTATATACCAAATAGTTAAAATAGATAAGTCATGATAATCTCCCAATTTAGGCTTTTATAATAAACACATTCACTATATTCACAAAGGTGTCAAAGAAGCCTTTAAGAATTCTCCACATAACGGTCACATCAAAAGAACCAAGTACATTTCCTCAAAAGGGGGGAAATCATTTTTCGATTTCCAAACCATTTAAAAATTAATTCATTCTAAGTAGTTATATTTCAATTTCAATAAAAACCATTTTAATCAAAATTCCAAACAAGCCACTGATCTACAACACATACCAACCCACATTTTAAAACCAATACACATTCATTTTAAATCCAAAGATACATTGAAATATCATTCAAAGAACCAAAATCATCATTTTCATATTAAAAATATATTTTCCTAGCCTAACCAAGCATTAGATGTCAAAAAACACATGCAAATTTCAAATAGGCATTTAATTAAACCCATGGTGTGCCACATTAAACAAAACAATTCTATTTGACAGTGAAAAATGAATGAATCTCCACTATTCACCCCAAATAAATAATTCAAGGATAACATATAAAAAATTAGTAATCAATGGAGGTTAAAATGACATGAAACCAACGAATCTTAATTTAAAAATGTGATGTTCATGGGAATCCAACCACAAAATGATTCCTCTTTGACCACACCTTGGTGGTAAGACTCCACAAGGGTTTTGTGAGGAAAGAAAAACAACATGGAACCCTAAAAAACCCCAAAACCAAGCAAGAATATCCAATTAAATTCTCCAAAATGTTTGATGGGGTTAGGGAAGAAGAGGAAAATGGAGAGAAAGCATGAAGGGAGAAAAAAGAAAACCTAACCATTAAATTCATGTTGTGAATCACCAAGAAAACCACATGAATCCTTCTTTTAGGGTCATAGATGTTCCAAAATCCACCATGGGAGGCTCCTATGTTAGAGGAGGATAATTGGGGTAAAATTAGCGTTTAATGTATAAAAACTAGTGGGAATAAAAGTAAAATTTATTAACTTGACAGCCTTCAAGGTTACTCCATATAGTTTGTCAAACTGTGTCATGATTGTGTGACCACCTCTACCGATATAAAGACCTACCTCATGGTCAACCTATATAGTATGACTAACCATGGGGAGTCCATACAATAGTTACTACCTAAACCTTCATCTACTGCATGGTTACCTTGGTAGGGGACAGAGTTATCACTAAATGTTCTCCAACTATCTGCCAATGTGTTCTCACCCAAAAACACCCAATTTCACTATAAAGTCAGGGAAAAACCCAATGATAAAAGATATTCCAATGATACATGGGAATAACACCCCAAATACTCAACCATGACATACATATTTCCTAGGAAATTGACTAAGGATCAAAGAAAAACAGGAACAAATGATGAATTTAAACCCCAGGTGTGACAATTCCCACCCCCTCCCACCATCATACTTTCCTCCCCTGGAAATCCAGCACAAGGATTCAAATTAAAGGAAAACCCACCACTCCTTTACAACATAAAGATATTTCCAATTAATATTAAAAAGATAGATCAAAACACACCCTATCAATAAAAGGGCTAACATGATTTACTTGGGAGACCAGAGCCGACTCCATGCATTGTGACACCAACACCCAAAAGCATAAATACCCCTACTTGATCAATACAAAAGTCATAGAACATTAATTTTTTAAAAATATCCTTAATACATGAACAATTTAAACCTCATCTAGCGTAACTCAAAACATTCACCAAAAATAACAAAACAAAATCAAAAAACGTCTGATGAAAACCTATATATCTTTTGTTCAATAAAACCACCAGAAGAAAACTCGTCCTAATATTTAATCAAAGGAAGAACTTAGTATTAGGTGGCTCCATATAATACTATCCACCATTAAATAAATACCCCCAAAAAAACAAAGATACTGAAATTGGGAGTCTTGAACAAAATCTACATGATTAGATACAAACCAATACTTGAGATGAAACTATAGTACACACACGGGGAGGCATGAATGGACTCCACACCAAAATAAATAGGTTAACAATGAATTCAATGTGAAATATGATGGGTCACCCCATCATAAGAACCAAATAAACTAAAAGAACACAAAAACCATATTTAAAGGACCAAAAAAACCCCACCACAAGGGGAGGGGAGGGAAGGTCCCAACTAACAAAGGATCAAAACCAAAACCTAAAAAATAACTCCAACATCAAACCCCCAAAAGAACAAAAACAAAATCACACAAATTTTACACCAACGGGCTAAAATTGGGCCCTTTAAGTGGCCTATAACTGAGGAGACACAACCAATGGGATTTTAATAAAACGATACAACTACGCATACTTAAAAAAGGGAAAATCTTACACCCGAATGGGTCACAATATTAATATGAGGTCTTCACACCTATTTCCACAAAATGGGACCAATTGAAATAGAAATTCTATATCAGTGGATTAAATTGTCTCCATCATCCAAAATGAGAATAGAACACAGAACAAAGCCTTCCACACCACTAGGGATCTCTTATCAACGTTTCAAAAATAAATCTAGATGTTAAATATGCAGTTGTATGATTGATGCATCTCCTTCCACACAATCATGATTTTGAAACCCCTGAACAGAACACATAGATCAAAACATCACGAAACACCCTTCTACTAAAATATATGTTTTCAAGGATTTAACAACATCCATCCTTTATAATGAAAGGAAATGAAACATCAAAAAAAGAAACCAAGCACTACATTTACATCCAATAAGAATTATAGTGATAAGGACATTGAAATAATCCAAAAACATCACCATATCCCTTTGAATGGGTTAGGGTGACCTTTAAAGAGTCAGGTCTAGATCCTTGGTGCTTCTTGGAAAAACCCTGATAAAACCAATTCAAGTGACCAAAGCATCCACATGTGTGGTAGGGTATTGGAGCATTCAGAGATGATAAACTCTTATGACAGATCTTACAACACCAATGAAACATCATAACATTGCACCTTATATTGGTTGATAATAGTTATGAAGGCCTCTAAATTCCCCCAAAAACACCACCAGCATCTAGCCTCCTCCCATTTGACCTATCAAAATCACAATCACCACTTCTAATTAACAAATAAATATTATCCATCTCAATCCATCCAACTAACTCATCTTTGGAACGAAATTCTTACCTCACTACACTAGAGAAATTTGTTAAATTGTGCTCTACCACCATAGACTGTAGTTCATAATGGATCCCCAACTAGAATAATCGATCCATCATATGTTTTTCACAACATCTCCAATATTATATGGAAATATGTCTAAGAATCTAGGATATAATTCCAACATAGAACAAATTCCCTACCAAATACTGCACACATCCTCCCTATTCCTTACCATTATCATCTTAGGGAAATACTGTTGGATGAAAATAGTTTTGAAGAACTCCTAGATACGATTTTTCTAGGGCTTCCTTTAAGACACAAACATCCACCATTTACCAGTTGGAAATTAAAGCATAAAGGGAAAAATATTTACCTTTAATGACTTAGGCAATATAATTAAACTAATGTCCCTCTCAACCCACTATATCCACTCCTCTTCCTTGAGAGGATCCTCTTTACCATGAAAGAGAGGCGGGCTCAAATTATTGAATACAAGAATTTATTCAAGGGTTGATCAATTGGACTTTCTTCTAATGGTTATACCCCAAATTATTCACACTATGCTTCCATAAAATCTTTGAGTGGGTGAACACTATGAACAAGAAAATAAGGTACTAAATTAAAATCAATCCATCAACAAGGATCCTCTATCTTAAACATCACAAAAGAAACACTATTCCAAAAACACAAGGGACACACCACACCACTAGAACGTACAAAAACTCTCATTTATCTTTAAAAACATTCATTATGAAGGAAGAAAACCAAAAAGATTTCACACCCACCAATCGTGTCCTAGGGAGCCTTATATATGAACATAGTTGTACCATACTGGTCACCCATCCTATTTATCATATATATATATATATTCATGTAATCCCTCATGGAAACAACAATGTGAAAACACACTTCAAGGTAAAACATTTAACTCACACCTACATTTCATACTTCACAAAACCTATTTTTATATACCACTATCCATAAAACCCAAAAACCAATTCAGATCTCCGAAAACAATTTCCTGAAAACACTAGCCATTTAATTGAAAATCAATTTCCATGACATCCACAACAGATCTAATTCATTTCATTGACTTTAAAAATATATAATCCTTTCTAAAATATAATATCCACCTAGTCAAAACAATCTTCAAACTCTACACCTTAATTTTAAAAATATCTCATTCAAAACATTTCCACTAACACAAAGAATCTTATTTCACCAATAATTGTTTGAATATAAACTCATTTATACTTTCATAGAATGAATTTAAAAACTATTTTCAAAATAAAATTCAAATTTTTTCAAACAAACAATTTCTGTAAACTCTCTATTTCGATTATATAAAATCTAATCTCATTAAACCATTTTTATTTCACCCCTAACAATTATTTTACAAAAAAACAATTTTCTAATCCTTGTGTAATGTATGTTGTTAAAATAAATTTTCCACATTCAAATATTATTTAATTCCAAAATTAAATTTAGATTTTATCAATTAAAAAACCAAATTTTTTGAATCATTATTTGGAATCATGGAAGACCCCTAACAACTCCCAAGGGGAGACTAGTTTCGATGGGTGACTTGGTCGTATGATTGGTGGCCATATGGAAATAATTCCACCCCCACCGAGTGTCTTTTAGAACCATGTCCCCAACTCCAAATGGATTATTAGTTCATGTGATCTCAAATATGAGACTTTTCCAACTCCATTTTCATTTAATAATAGAGAACAATCCACAAGAATCAAGGGAAACCATCGAAACTGGACTTAACATGGAAACTTGAGCATCAGAACAAGTAAGGTATTATGAAATACTCCCTATTTATACATATCAATCCATAAAAATAATAATAATTGAACCTTTAAATCCACAAATAAAATTGGGTCCCCTTAACAACAACGTACTCTAATGAGGCGACCTCCTTTGATACCATTTTGTCATGAATGAACCTGTTTTTACCCCAAACTGGTCACGTGAGATGGCCTACGGTATGGCCCGAGAGGCATTGCTGATATTCTAAGGCCCGAAACTATTAATGGGAGTCAATTGAAACAATGGGAATGATTTTTTACTAATAAATAATAAATAAATACAGAGTGGAATGACAAAGTATGTAGTCTGATATATAAATAAAATAGAACGGAACATATTATGAACAATTCTATAAAAATACAAACAAACTGTCCCTGAAAACCAAGAAACCAAGTGACTATACAATCTCTATGAGACCCCACATGTTACTCTCTAACATTTATATAAACAATCACCTAAGGAAGTTTAACTCATGATGAAACATGCACTGAGGATAAAAATTTGAAGAAAATTTAGCCATGGGTATTAAAACATAGTAGGTAATCCCATATAAATATATTCACAGTTAAATTACTTTTAAATAAAATAAACATTAACTTCTCGTTTGAAATAAATTATCAAAAAGTATATTTTTCAAAACATTCTACTTGAAAATAATATAGTTCATTTCCCTACCTCATTTCAAAATCAAGTTCATTTCCAATAGTGTTACATTATCATATCAAGGGGAAAGTGATTATTTCATTTTCAAATAGAAAAATAGATTATAAAACACTATTACGTAATGCTTTGGAATCTGACACATCAAATTTCAATATAATAAAAAAATATGAGATCACTAAAATAATAACATAAAATAGAAATAGAATTAAACGTACCGGTGACCAAGTATCTCAATCATCATTGAAATTATATAAGTGTCAATAGGAATTTGTGATTATAGAAAATCATGAATAATAAATAACATAATAATACATGAGACCAATTTAGAAAATCATGCCACACACATTGAAGAATAAAAAACACTAAATAATATCAACTACCATAACTCAGGCCAGATTGATGGTAAAATCCCCAAGAAATAAACCCAATATATCCACCTACTATGGTTCACCAGCTAGTGCATAATCTATCTAGAGAATTAATTATTCTTATCAGGTTCAATAACTATTAATGGTTCCCTTGTCTCATGTATATAGAGTCGATCCATCCAATTCCATCCAATAATCAAATCACATTCATATATAATAAGAATTCTACAATAGGCCTCATCTCAATTCACCCCAAGGATCTATTCACATGCAAAAAATGAATAAACCTCAATGAGTCTTCACCAAGGACCACCAAATATCTTGATGGTTCACAACAAATATATAGAAAGTATAACCCATCCATTAGACATGAATAAGGCCTAAAAATCCCCCAATGAAGGTTTTCATTGTAAAAACTTTCACTACATTCACAAAAATGACAAACAAGCCTTTAATCATTCCCCTAAAAACAACACCTCAAATTAACCACGTACAGTTCCCAAAAGGGAGAGAATGTAATTTTTCCATTTCAAAACCATTTAGAAAATAATTACATCAATGTAATCACATTTAATTTTGAATACAAAACCAATAAAATCAAAATTCAAGACAATGCACTAATTGGCAACACATGAAAAATCATATATTAAAACCAATACACATTATTTCAAAATCCCAAACTACACTAAAATACCTTTTATGGAATACTGGTAATCATTTTTCATATCAAAAATTATATTCTCAAGTGTGAACAGTGTTTTTGATGTCACAATATATATATGATATCCTAATGAACGTTTAAGAAAACACTTGGTGTGCCATATTTAACAAAAAAATCTATTTAACATTTAGAAATGATAAAATCCCCACTTTTCACACCAAATATATATTTTGATGATCACATATCACTGATTAAAAATCAATATAGGTGAAAAATATGTGAAACCAATTAATAATAAATTAAAAAGGGAATGTACCTGGGAAACCTACATTAAATCAATACTTATAGGATAATGCCTCACATGGGAAGACTCCACAAGGGTTATATAAGACAAGAAAAACCTCAAACAACCCAATGAATGAAACCCCCCAAAAATCTAAGAAATGCTATCCAATAAAATTGGCAGACATGACCACTAGGATTAGGGAAAAAGATGAAAAGGGAGACAAACAATGAATTGAGAAGAAAGAAATAATAACATTTATATTCGGGCAGAGAATCACCAAGAAACCCCCTTGAATCACTCTTGGAGAATCTTCGATTCTCCATATAATCCCATGGGAGAAACCAAGGTCATATGAGAATGGATGGGGAAAAATAAGAGTATATGGTATAAAAATAGGGGGATAAATGGATATTAATGACCTGGATATATTGTAAAGTTTTTCAAACTGTGGGGTGACTGTGCGACCAGCTCTTCTGAGATGTAGACCTACTACACGAGAAACCCACATCGTCTAACTAACCATTTGATAATCGTCTTGTTTTTGCTTCCATATCCTACAGCTATCACACGGTTTCCTGGATAGAGTGCACATTTATCACTATGTGCCAACAGTACGTGAGATTCTTCTCACTAAAAAACATGCAATATCATTACAAATTCTAGAGAAAACACATAGATGAAATATAGTCCAATGATATAGGGGATGAATACCCTAAAATTTCAACCCCATCAAACTTGGTTTCTGTGAAAAGAAGTTAGGATCAAGCCTAAAATGAAACTAAGTATTAATTTAAAAACCCAAGTGTGTCTATATATTTTCTACACTTCACCACGTAATTTTTTCCGTAAAGTATAATATCTAAGCGAAATCGTGGTAATATAAAGGATACACCGTCAAATTTACAAGGCATCCATCATAGCTAAAAAACATGAAATTTTGAATACATTATGGAGAACATTAATGCACAAGTCTCAATGCATTAATAATGTTATGTTAGCTGAGCATAGATTACCCATTTGATGTGTACATATCATAATGATGAACAAAATATCTTCCATTTCAATTTTCACCCCTGGAAGACATTAAGAAATTGGTTTTTCTTGCGATAGAAGGTATACCCCCAAGAACCAACCCCTAAGGACTCTCAAATACATTGGACAACAAGATAGGGATCCAAATAAGATATATTTCATTAATCATCCTAAAAAAATGGAAATCCTCCATCTTAAGGGAATCCAATTATTCCATTATCATTGGAAGTAAGTGGCTCAGGTAAAAATTAAATAGTGCACTTAGACCATGATCAAACAAAGATCTGTAAAATCAAGAGGTCATCTACAAAGAAAATAATAACAATTTTTTTCTTACATACAAATAAAATCATTTTTAGAGAATAAATAAAATATTATAAAAACATACACTTGAAGAACATATTATTTTATTGATGTTTGAATCTAGAAAGCATGAACACTAGTTCATAAATAGGATACATTATCTCCCAATAGGTTATTCATGAATTTCACCATTCTTAGACACATCATATATAATATATATATTTATAATCTGGTAAGGAAACAATAAAATTGGGTGAATTTAGATGATTAGTAAGGGTAAATAAGGAAGATACTTAAGCATAATCATGAGAATAATGTCATGAGAAAGTTATAATGATAATTAGAATATGAAAACATACATACCAACGATCGTAATATGGAATCATGGAATAAATATTTATAGTTCATAAGAAATAAATAAAAAGGTATAAATGTTCATAATTTGAATAAATAAGAGAAACACATAAATTCAATTTAATTAAAAAACATTAAGAATATAAAAATTATTTCCACAATAGTCAACCAAATTCTTATAAGGCTACCATTATTGTATGGGTTCACTACCAATACCATTTTGATAGTCATGTTTCACATTCATATCCATCTTAATAGTATGAGTTCACTCTACATACCATCTTGGTAGTCATGGTTCACTCCCACAACTATCTTATTAGTATGAGTTCAATCCCCATATTATATTGGTTGTCACAGTTCACTCCCATAACCATCATAGTCTATATCATGATATATAAATCATTACCCAAGGAATTATAGGGATATAGAGTTCCCCCCATCTCATAAAGAAATCGTATATATATGTTCCATAAAATCGTAAACAATCAAATTTTAACCCATGATATAAAATGGGTGTAATTAATATCTTTTCATAACCAATGAAATGATATAGATATCATAAAAATTTAATCACATTGTATCCTATGGAGAATATATTGGTTTCATAATCATTTAATCCTAGAATAACTCTTGAAAGGATTGAGTTTCACAAGCCTTTATCATGGTATAACTAATTAATGAGACGCATTTATCCACATCTAACCCATTCAATAGAAATGCGTTTCTTAATCATATATTAAATGGAAGTGGAATGGGTTTCATAAAGAGCATATCATAAAAACATAAACCATCTAATAATGAATATGAATGGATACATAAGACCATTTCCCAGATATGAAGGAGTAGCCTCACTAGATGTCATCTTAGATGGAAAATAATTTTGAAATATCTTTTAATATAATTTTTGAGGAAATTATAAATTCTTATTTTGAAAATTCATTTTAATACATAAATGCCTCTCAAACCCATATCCATTAAAATAAACATGAAAACAAATAATGAAATATTTTTAAATATTTTGAGACATTTTTCATTGAAAATATATAAATAGATATTGAAAATGTTTTCAAATCCGTATTCTTTGAAAACATATAATATACTTTTGAAATTTTTTTGAAACCCATTAATTTTAAAATACTATTAAAACATATAATGGAAACATGAAATTATTTAAAATTATTTTTTAAAAACATAAAACATTTTTTAGAACCATTTTCATAGAAAAAAACTTTTGAAAAATTAATTTCATTAATATTTTAGAAAAAAATTATACAAAATAATCTTGTAAACATACAATGACATATTCAAGGCAATAATGGTCTGGATGGAAGATATGTTCTCACATGATGAATATTACTTTTTTACCTAAAAAATTCTAAAAATTGACTCGATCAAAAAATGACAAGAAGATTATTTCTAACACTATTTTTTTAAAAGGGATGTAGTTTGTAAAACTGAACATTAAAATTATAGGATAATAGTAAAACATTTTTGAAAACATTTTTAGAAATCACAATTTTGAATGAACACATATTTCGATCCAACATGGGAAATAAATTCATACGTTCATAAAAACATTTTATTAGTTATAATAGGTATAAAATAGTTGAATAATGGTATTAATATATTAATATATCATGGAAAATAAAATGAGAATATAAATCATGGGTGATCTTGAGAGATAGACAATTGAATATCATCAATATAATCACAATCATAAACAATATTCCAAAGCAATGAGAATAATTTAATAAACACCTACCACATGGAAATCTTTAACCATAATCCCCATATAAGAAAATGAAATTACATGAATCTTAAAATATCTTGAAAATAATGATATTAATTATATTTCATTTAAATTTTTGTATATGAACCTCTACATAAATATAGCTTCATATCATGGAATGTATCTAAAGAAGGAATATCGAGAAAAATATATATTACTAATAGTCCACACGTCAACAAACGTTGTTAGCATATTTACATGCAATGGAATGTATAAATTTATGTTTGATAAAAGAAATAAATTAAATAATTAAATTATAAGTACCATATATATTATATATAAATATAGTGTCTATCATAATTCAAACCATGATAGTTGGTGAAATGAAAAATGAACAATAATCATTTCGTGTGGCGGTGTTCACCGTACACATAAATGGTATGTTCGTTAGACATTAGATGGAAGTGTGTGTAAGTTTATTTCAAATACATAGTATAAAAACATATAATAATATTTATGACACTGGGTTTGTTATATAATCATCGAATAATGAGAATCTAAAGAGTGGAGAAGGAAATAAAACCAATGTGTTTAAAGAAGAAATCCATCACAAGGTTAGGATTATAGGATGAGATGAGGGTTTTTAAAATATATTTGGGAATATATTGACTGTCAAAAATTGTAATGAGAGGTGTGAGTAAGTGGGAGGTGAGATGACCTTTTTCTATTATAGGAGGTGTGACACCCTGGTAAATTTTGGAAAATGAAAATCCACACTTATTTTTCCCATTGAATGTGGCTCCATTAATTAAAAAGATTAGATCAAATGGAGTATCGAGTCGAAATATCGACATACAATGGATTTTGAAAAAATTTCAGGGATCTTTGGTCCCTTAAGTTTTAGGTTTAATTCCTCATTAAGAATAATTTTAATTTAATCATTCTAATTAGTTTTAATTACATTCAATAATATATTTATTAAAAAAATATGTTGAACATATTAAACATTATAAATTATTATTATTCCAATTATAGAATCCAGTATTTCTAATTACAATCATATATATGTTATAGAAATTAATTTCAAATTTTTGTTGAAGACGAGACGATAATCAAGTATTTTAAAGTAACAACGTTCAAAATATCACTATGTTTTTTATATTAAATTTATTTGTAAAATTGATCCAAATTACCTAAATTGGATTAATTGATAAATACTTTATATACAGTTAATTTAAAACTAAATTAAAATATAATTTATCACTATAAATAAATTACAAAAAATAGTATTTTTGATTTAAAACGTAGTATTTTTTACTATTCATTAAAAAACATAAACAAATTACATGAAACTCATCATAGTTTAATTATTATGTTTCTATTTTAATTATTATCCTTTTTATGACATATACGATATATAAAATTGACAATAACATAACAAAAAATTTCTACTCTATTAAAAGGTGGTAAATGTGCATTTATTAAAATATTGATTATTATCTGAAATATTCGGTTTTTTCTAATATTATAGTTATCAAATATAGTGGATGAATATAAACAATATTTTATGGAATATATAAAATATATATTTCATGAATATAATTTTCTAATTGTAATTATTTTATACTATGAGCTTAAAATAGATTTGTGACTGTAAAAAATGTTCTCTATAAAGAATTACTTTATATTCAATTGGTTATTATATAAATTTATAGTTAACATTTAACAAATAATACATTTTATATCATGTCTAAAAACATATTATAACAATTTAGTTAATACAATTAATAACCACTAATTTAATGGATGTGTTATATCTTATTATATTTAATATTAATAGTATAATAATGAATTGTTGTTAGTTAAAACTCATTAATGCATATAATGCATGTCATTGAAGAAACTCATTATTTTGTGAAATGTACACTAAATAAGTATCACATGAATTTCAATATATACAAAATATAGAGAATTTATTTAAAATAGTAAATATAGTGAAAACCATGAGGATGATATATTCCTTTACGTGCTTGCTAGGTGTTTGGTGTAACAAATGATTAACTTGGTATTTCATATAACACAATCCAAATAAATATATTTCAAATAAATAGATATATTATTATGTAAAATATAAAATATCTAGAGAATAAATTACATCAATACAATATTTCATAAATTTTGGGGTTCTACAATCTACCCCCGTTAAAATTAATTTCACCCTTGATATTAGTAAGTGTTATTAAAGGTTTAATACATGATATTTACTTTAATAAAAAACCCACATAATAAAAATAAATACTCGAAATTCCATAAAAATGGAAATCTAGAACCATAAAAGTTGTCCAAACTTAATCACTAATTGATTGCCACATACGATAACATAAGAGATTAGTGAAAACATTGACATGGAAGAAATATGTATCCATCAAGTTCTAATTGAGAGTGATAGTGGACATGTTTAGAAAAATATAACTACTGCAAATCTATAAATCTATGATGAACTATGAGACCGTTTTATTCATTAGAAAATGAGGTACTATGATATAATGTTTTATTATTTCAGATCTTTTTTCTTAATAACAGTGAACTTTCATGAAAAGACATACACACATAATTTCGGGACAACCATAACCATTGTTTTGCCTTGATAAACTACCACTTAATCTCTTATTCTTATAAATTATGTTTAGTTTTCATTTCCAAAATCATCCAAAAATCATGAGATCCATAAATATAATTATAGGGTATTCTATTTATCTTTGTCAATATAAAAAGGTTATCAAACGTTATAAAATATGAAAAAAATATTTATATGTTGAAATAACACTTTATCAAAAACCGTTACATAAATGGTTAACCATATAAGACTTTGGAAATATGGATGTCAAGAATTATAGAAATAAGGTCACTAAATTTCCCAAAATCAACAAAGCATTAAACCCATATATATTTATAATAAGATCTTGGTTGTCACATAAAAAACATGTGAAATCCTCAATATTGTATTACCTTTAATCATGGTAGTAACCTGAATTATATAATTTTATTTATTGAAAACGTCAATGATTACTTATTTAAATTTATCTTGTATATTTGACTTAAATTCAAAAAAAATTTAACTCTCATCCATGATAGCATAAACACTTGACATCCATTCCTTAATTAGTCCCATGGTAATCCGTACTATCCAATTTACATTTTTATATTCAAAAGATCTTTTTTTAAGCAACATTATAGTAACATGATTAAAATACAAAGGTTAATGTTTCCCTTAATCATTTTTTGTATGAAAATATAATTTATATTAGATCCATCTTCTATTTCATCGAGACCATTCAACATATTCTTGTAAATTCATCTTGAGAAAATGTAAAATGAAATATCATCATGTATTTCACCATTCATAAAACATAATTCTTTAATCAAAATACATATAAATTATAATATTATATTTAATCCTCAAGACAGTAACAAGTTTACATCATCCTATTACATAATACCTTTTTTACATTCATATTTTACAAATTGTCTTATCATCATTAACCATATAACCATTAATGTAACCACATTTCTGATTCTCCTCTTTAAACAAACACTATTCAAATTGAGGTGCATAATAACTATTCATTCCACAATTAAAGAATGTATCCTTAGATAAAGTCTTAAGGAGTCCAATATTCCAATTTTTTTTTCATTAGACAAACTCTTCATTTTTCCTTTGTAGTCACATTATTCTTGTCCTAATTTTTCAAAATCAAAACATCATATTTTTTTTCTAATAAATTCACTTCTCGGATTTCTTCCACACACTCGACATAAAAGAAACATAATTTTCTTTCTTCAATGGTCTACATTACCCAAACTCTTAGGGAACACCTTATTTATCTTCGTTGCTAAGTCCAAGAGTTGGTGAAGGTATATGTTGTTAATCATGTTATGTGAAAAAAGATTAGGGATGATTAAAACTTCCGTTACTCCTAAAATCATCCCATATTACTTATCATCATATTATTTTCTATTATATTCATCATTAAATGAGTATATTCTATTTCCCTCCATTGACTGAAATAAGAAAGCATAGTGTGAGTAACACATATAATAATGGAAAACAACATAATCAGGAAAAATAATTAAGTATAGGATTTAAAAATAATGAAACCTTACTTATTCTATGACACCATATGTTTATTCTCAGTTATTTATAAAAATAATAATTTTCAATCCTTCTTGATTGTTCTTGATGGTTTTTTCAATTCCAAAATTATTTCCCTTAGGTGTGTCAAGATATGTGTGTATCGTAGACCGTTTTTGTGTTCCAGGCAATGCCGAGTCAGCCCTGACACACCTTATTGGAGTTATTACCCCTAGGTACATCTGTGTTAGAGACACACCAAATATTTGTATTAAAATGGTAAGTATTTCTAGGAATCCACTCCCTCTATTATTTAGCAAAATTCCAGGACATTTTCTTTTACTTTTCCCCATCCTTAAACATATCCATAGTGAGATCCCTATATATATCCTTAGATGTATTGAAATAAATCTCACAAAATATTTCTAATAATAGTTTACAAATTTTTATTAAACCATCAATTTGATACTAACTATAGCGAACCTCAATTTTCAAACATACAAATTATATCATTTGATTATGAATATAAAAAAACATTATACAAATAGATGCCCAATGAATGTATTAGATCAGTTGTTTTGGAAACATAGAAACACAAACCCTATAACATTAGTGATCTACATCATGTCCCCCTAGGTTCTTCATGATTGACCCCCTTATTAGTCAAATCTTGTATAATGTATATCTCCATAACCTGGGAAAGGGAAAATAATAAGGGGTGGGCTCAAATGCTCACTAAGGGTAAAAAATATAATTTTTAAGAATAATCATGAGATTATGGTTTTGGTAAAATGGTCAACATAATTAAAAGATCATAACCTACATATCAAATATCATAACAATGAGTCATGGCATAAATATTGGTAGTTCATAAGACATGAATCAAAATGTAATAAATATCATCAACCATGATATCATAAATTAGGATTAAGATATAGAATTTGTTGTAGAAGTAAAAACGTGTAAAAATGATTTCATTAGCAGACAAGACATCAATACCAATGTCATCTTAGTTTGATGGGTTCACTCCCCTTAACATAATTGTAGTAATGGTTCACAACCATGGACATCTTAGTAATATGAGTTCACTTCCCACATAGTCTTGGTATTCATGGTTCTCTCCCAAGGTCATCTTAGTAGTATGAGTTCACTCCCTATACCTTATAGTTAGTCATGGTTCTCTCCCATGACAATCTTATCCTATCTCAAGATATATGAATCATTACCCAATGCAAAAGGGGGAGATATAGGTCCCAACCATCTAATAATGAAATCATACATACATGTTCTTCTAAATAAAAAAAAGTCATATCATAACCCATGAAATGAAATGTATTTAATAAAAAATTTTTAATAACCCATGAAATAAAATGAGTATTATAAATGTTTAATCATATCATAACCTATATAATATATATGGGTTTTATATTCATTTCATCGTAGAATATCATGTGAGTGGATGTGGGTTTTATAAGAATTTATTATGATATAACCCATTAAAGAAAAATATGATTATTAAGAATTTATCCTAGTATAACCAATTTATAAGAAATTGGTTTCATAACCATATAAACCATAGAAGTGTATTGAGATTCATAGAAATAATTCCATAATTACATAAACAATTCAGAGAAATAATTTAAAGGGAACATGTGGATCATTTCCAAGATGAAAATGAGTAACATCAATGGATTTCATCTTAGTTGGAAAATATTTTTGAAATATAATAAAAAAATATTTATTGAGTAAATTATCCTTCATTATGTGAAAAATTATTTTTAAATCATTAAAAATTTTAAAAAACAATTTTCATTAAAATAATCATGAAATCTCTAAAGAAAGAGTTAAACAAATTTTTGAACCCTTTTAATTTGAAGATTTATAAATATATCATGACCAAATTTTTAAAACCATTTTCCATAAAAATTTATAATAGAATTTTTAAATTTTATAGGAAACAATTTCTTTTAAAATATATTGAAAATATATAATAAAATATATAAATTGTTTGAAATAGATCTATTTAACCATTAAACATTGTTGATAATCTTCATCATGGATATCCAATTTAAAAACAATAAATATAAATAATATTTAGAAAATTTTTTTACTTATAAATAAACATGTAATCATAAAATGGAAACTTTAGGTAAATTATGGTTTGGATAGCGGGTTTTTCAGTTCATTCCGAACAAACCATTTTTACCATAAAATTTTAGATAAGTATATTGATCAAAAAATGAAAAGAATATTCCTTGTAAAAACATTTTTATAAGGTAAATAATTTATAATAATTACCTCTAAAAACATATGTTAATAGAAAAAAATTTATACCCATTTTAGAAATCTTGGTTTTTTATGAATACAAATTTCCAACTGAATTTAAAATAAGTTGGAATTTCGTAAAATTATTTCCTCTATAATATTAAGTGCTAAATAGATGACAAATTTAGTAATACATGAACGTATAATGAAAAAATAATGCAGAAGAGAGGACAATGGAGTTCTTGATAAAGGGATCATAAACTCTATTCAAAGGAATCATAATCATAAAAAATATTAAAAAACAATGGGATTTTTTCTATAAATCTTTAACACTAGATAACATTGAACCATACTATCTATGTAATAAATTTTTTTTACATAAATCTTAATATATCAGGAAAATATTCATATTCATGATTTTACTTGTTAATGGTAGTATATACAACCCATAAAAAAGTAATGCCTTAACATGGCATGTTTCTTAAAAAATGAAAATTGGGAGAAAATTATCTTATTTATTTTGTAAATTTATAAATATAAATAATATGAAATAAAGATCATAGAATGGATATGTAAATACCCATAAATTTAAGAATAACAATATTATAATAAAATAATTGGAATTATAAGGACCATATAAAATAAAAGAGTGTTGAATCTAGTATGTATTTCATGGATATAAAAAGTTAGATGAAATTATGTTACCTTGATTCTTGACTCTAATCATAATCATTACAAACTAATATTTAATAAATACAATATTATTATAAATCTATCTCAGAAACATATTGATATATATAATTCCATATATGGTTTCATAATTACCTTGTATTACCTGTTTATTAATATTTCTATGTTATGTTTTCACTTCTGTTAATATCCCCTTTCTTCCTCCTAAATGTTTGGGTTATAATTCCTTATTTTATTATATATATCTTGATATAATTACATCTATAATTTAAATTTTTTTTAATAATATAAATTATATATATATATATGTATTTATAATAAATAATAAAATTTAGAATTATGAAATGTAATAAAAACTTCATGGAGGTGGTAGCCCGTATGTAGGCATAAATGATGTTTCTGTTTTGTTGTTATATTAAAAAGAAGTAAATAAATGACATATATATATCAATGTATAAAATATATTTACTGTATAATTATAATATATATATATATATATATATCTTATATGATAACAAAAACCATCCTTAACACATTCCATGTAAAGTGTGAACGATTCACATCACATTAAGGAGGTAGTAGTCCACACAGTTATAAACGATTTTATCATATATACAGAATTTGGAAATAATAACGTTATGTTTTATAAATGAATTAGAGAATAATAAAGATATTATAAAATCAAAATATGTTCTATATAAATATAGTTCCTATCATAATTCCCTCTATGATAGGGGGTATAGGAAGAACGAACTGTCTTTATTTTTTGATGTGGTATTTTGTCATACACATAATCGATATGTCGATTACCCATTAGATGGATGTTTGTATGTGTGGGTAAAAAAATTCATATAACAAAATATTAGTATATTGGGGATACTTTTGTTGTCATATAAGGATGGAGTATGGAGAATTAATGTTTGGAGAAGGAAAAAACTAAAGAGTTTTCAGAATAATGTGACCTCTTATTCAGGAAACTCCTTTTGGTTCCTCCAAAGGGATTCATTAGATAGAGTTCATCACAATGGGAGACTTAAATGATGTGGGGATTTATTTTAAGGAGATATTTGGGTAATTATATTTCAGGACAATGTGTTTTGAGTGTTGGGAGTCTGTGAAAGGAGATGAGTCATTTTTTATAGTGGAAGTGGAGTTACACTATTGTAAATTTTAGAAATGGGAACTCCACAGACTGTTTACCTATTGAATTTGCTCCAATAATGTACCTTAATAGATCCAATGGATTATAGGGCACATTTATTTATATAAAAGGGATTTTGGACAAGTTTCTATGTCTTTTTGTAACATATGAATAAGGTTTAGTCCCTAGTTTTATTTAATTCCACATTAATCATTGTAAGAAATTATATTTAATTTCAATAATATTTTTAAAAAAAGCCAATGTGGACCTTATGATATGTTTTAAAGTATGATTATTAAAAACAATTTGATCCATTTTTATAAATCCCAGTCACATAACATGAAGAAAATGAATTTAAATTCAATCCTGTAGATGAGACATCAATGTAGGGTTTAAAGTTAAATTATCCAAAGTTTATTTTGATTTTATAATCTATTTCAATTTAAAATTTATTAAAATTACATTAAATAGATTAATTTATAAATAATTTATGTATTTTTACTTTAAAAACAAATTATAATATAATTTTTCAATATAAATAAATTAGACAAAATGTGGTTGTGAATTAAATATTTTTATTTATTACTATTCAATTAAAATATTACATTATAGAAAAAAATTCTCCGTAAGTTTATGTTAATATATTTAATTAAAAAAATAATATTTTTACATTTATGTTTTTATAAAAGTGTCAAATGTGTGATTTGAAATAGGTTCTCTATTATAAGGCGGTTATAGCGCCTTTATAAAAATATTGACTTTTATGAAAAATATTGTGTTTGTTCTTATTGTATACTTATAAAATCTTTTGGATTAATGTAAAAAAAATATTATTGAATATATAAGACATATATTTTATTAATATCATTCACTAATTGTAATTAATTAAATTTATAAGTGTAAAATATCTTATTGAGTGTAAAAATGGTTTCTATAAAAATATTCCCATTATATCCATTTTGTGCTTCTATCCATTTCTAATATACATGTAACTAATGAGTTAATTTTAGATCACGTGTAAAGAAAATATTTTCATAATGTAGTTAATACTATTCATAAAGAATAATTTCATAGCTAGGATATATATTTTTATATTACGTACTAATATTTTAATAATATATTATTGTTTGGTAAAACTCGATAATTTGTTTAACACAAGTCATGGATAAAATTCATTGTTCCATGAGACTAAAAATAACTTGGTATCACATGAAGTTAAATATATATATAATATAAAAAATATTTTTACAATATTAAATTTATTTTAAAGTGTTGTATTTGTTACATTTACTTATGATATGGTGTTGTATGTAGCCAATGAAAACTATAACATTGCATATAACACAATCCAAACATAGAACTTTCGTCTATGAAAATATATATTGTTTCATGAAATAAAAAATAAAAAATATATTAAATTAACTAATAAAACCCTAAAATATTGAGGTCTAACAACAGTTGTATCCCTGAAAATCCTTGAGAAACTCTGATCAGTATTACTAGGGAATGTTTTAATACAAACATTTAGGCAGACAAAACAAGTATGAATGTTTTTGATAATGATATAGGAGTAACCACATACCACAGTGTTACGTAATATTTTTTACCAGAACATAAACCTCATTAGAATTCAGTTTTTTCCTGATTAAGGGGAGAATGACAGAAATAATCATCCCATTTCATCCTATAATGAGACATATATTCCCCACTAAGAACACACATTATGAAATTTTCTGAATATTCCCTTCATATTACCATTCATCAAATGATTCCAAATAGACTAGTGAATGAGAGGATAAGGAAACATGGAATACAAAAAAATAATAATTCTATCAAGGGTATGATTTCACTTATAGATCTTGTTTATTTAAATTGATATCCTAGAGGCAAATAGTTATGTTACAATACTGATACTGATGAAACACAATCCATTTTTTGGGTCAGTAAAAATTGTGGGAACCGCCCTAAATACCTATAGAACATGAGGTTTATACAAAGGAATATAAGGATATGTTTTCTCATTAAAATATTTTCTACACTAAAATTATTGATGATTTATTTCATACCCAAAACTAGAGGCTTGATGTTAATTTTCTGATTCCCTTGACCACTCCACTAAAACCTCCCTGGTGGGATTCTTCTAATGAACATGGTAAATGTACAGTCCTACCTCAACCACAAACCAATGGTGTTAAACACATCAAACATGAGGAACATTTAACTCAACATGATTATGAAATTAATGATTTCAGAAAAATAAATGCAGATCTAATCTGAGGCAACATCCATACTAGATATAGTCTAAAAGTTGCTCCTCACCCAATGCTCCTAGCCAACACACCTCAACAAAGAGAGATCATCAAAGAAACATAAATAGAGTCAGAGAATACACTCAACAAGGGGTATGAAAAACCGATATTTTTGCCCGCTAATAATTAAAGACTCGGAGTTCCCTCCATTGGGTACTTGAACAATTCAGGATCAGATGGATCCTCACACGCTTTACCCTATAGATTTCCCACCCTGGGCACAAGAAGATCCAACATAGTTAGACCCACATGTTTGTACCTCTGTTCAAGATCCTTCTAATACAAACATTCCCTACGATCTCATTAGTACTATTGAGTCATTAAAATAATTACTATATTTTTTGGAGGAATGGTTTATCTAGTGCAACTAAAAAGGATGACATAACCGGAATTGGTGGATCTGACCCATCCCCTGACCAATTTTTGGAACCATTAATTTCAAATATTGAATTGTTTGGGGGACCTAGAGTAGATTATTATTAGTTCCATGCCACATTATGATCCCATTATGGGAACCCTTTCAATATAAGGTGTTGTGAAACTCAGTTGATTTGTGAAAACATGACAATGGCTATCCTTCATATGTTACCCACTACGGTAGCTTATCCAAACACATGGTTAGATGGTCTCCTTCATTATTTTATATTTTAATTTAGCTCAATGATTCCAAATAAAAAAGTCTCTGATCTCCCAAATTGAAAAAATATATAGAATGAGATGTTATTAGATTTTCTTTATATGATTATGGGGATGTCCTACACCCAAAAAAACTAATTCCCCCCAGAGTATTGTTTGTCCCTATATATAGATAATATTTATGAGATATGGCTCGCACCTCTCATCCACGGGAAATGAAAAAGTTGGTGTTAGAATCATTTACTAGTTACTAAAACATTTGGAGACTGTATATTACCATCTAATTAAATGTCCTAATAAAATATATCTGCTCAAGGGAATAGAAAATGGAATGCAAAGGTGGTTGTTGTCATGTTTAATCAAACCCCTATGCCATCTCTATCTCTAAAACCCAAACCAAACTATGGGTACCCCTCTCATGCATCGGAATCAATTCCATCCACATCAACTTGAGTTTTTTTTATATTGGTTAACCCATTTTTAGGAACCATGGAATTATGTTTATCCATTATGAGATGAGAACGTCCATAGAAACTTAATAGTGGCTTTGAAGAACAATTTTCTCATCATGGAAAAGACAATGAGTCTCAATAATGTTGATCCCATTGAAATAAAAAATTATTTGACCCTTCAAAATACATTTTGGAACACCATTGAGAAATTATTATTTTTTCAATTTCATTCAAAAAAAATATTGTAGAATCCGGTGAAGTGATATTTTGAAAACCACTAGCACAAGTGAAATGTGATTCATCTATGAACATGTAGAATATTGGTGAGGGGAATTAATTTTATATCATTGGAAAACATATTTTGAATGATTGGGTTATGAAATAAAATCAATCTAACACACGTATCCTTAAGGATAATTTTTACAAACCATCTATTCTATCTGGGTTCTCATTCAATAGCATGAATGTCCATGTCCACGCCACAAACCTATAAGAAATGGTCCTCCAATAAGTGGCATAATCAAAGAATCATGAATATGGTATTTGAATACCATCTATTATAGATTCCAAAATAATTATTGAATCTTTCATATTTCATTTCCCTAACCCAAAAAACTCGATCACCACTCTACAAAATTGTACCACACGTGTTATCCTTCTTGAAGAAAAAATCATCAAATGAATAATTAATCTTTTCTTCCATTAAGGCCATTCACATAATATATCCCTTATCCAATGTTGAAAATGTTTATGAAACCTATTTCCCAAAAACATGTTGGGGAACAATATGAAGAGGATAGAGAAATAGGGGAATACATTGTCTTGATATTACTCAAAACTCTAGCCATGTCCCTACTCAGACCATCTACACAACTGAAAATCATGGGAAGACCTCTAGCCGTCACAATATAAGTAGGAAAATTCTGTCACACATGAATTTATTGTCCCTGAAGTAATTATCTTGGAATATATATTAGAGTGGGTGGTATTGTCTGATCAACCAAAATGAGTAGTCATACCTATCCTACCTAACCCACTATGGACATGAGTGACTTCAACTCCTGTTATAAGGGTCGATCTACCTATATCAAGTACGTTATTTACTTTTAAACCTATAAAATACAATCCTTAGGTTGTGTAGTATAAAAATTTAACCCTAAAGTACAAAATTCTAAATAAATTATGAACAGATACATCAAGGATGTCATTCCTAGATGCTCTAAGCTTATCAAAAGTCCTCCGTGAATCACTCATTAATGTTTTGCAGAGCCCATCGTAGATCATAGGTGAGGTTCCTTCTAAAAAAATATGTCATGAATAGAATGATCCTAGGGAATCCCACAAGATCTTCTATTGGACATAGTAAGACTAATTTTTCATTATACATTGACACATCAATCTGTTGTATTTTTCAACCATGATAAATGATGTTGATATTAGATTGGATTTCATTAATAATGGATAAAGAGTAAACCTCATTATAGTACGATCACTCCATCAACTGGGATACAATGAAACCCATGTTTCCCCTTCCAATCTATTTCTACATGGATACAAATTTTTTGAAAAAAATCCCGTCATAATAGTCAATCCCATAGCTCAGTTTAGGGATGAGGTATCCAAATCATATTTTATAATTGTTTAGGAAGACCTGCACTCCACTAGGATAATTGGATGAAACTATAATTTTACTATGATAGAGTGCATATATATCCTCAATATTCTATTTCCTTTCCCTATATCTTCAAACAATCCTCATGCAACTAGTTGGGTCAAAGGAAGTTTCATCATCTTCTAGATGTCAAAATGTTGACTACTCTCATAAAACCAAAAAACATTCCTCATTATAAACATCCCTTAATTGTTATGAAGAAGAGGTAGTTGGAGTGGAACATGAAGTGGGAGAGGGGGAGGATGTGGAACTAATGGATTCTCCTCCAATTTTGGATTAAGGTTTCTTGACCGCTATTGAAAAACTATAAAAAATAAATCTTGGTATAGAGGAAGACACATGGCACTGTTTGTTTACTACATACATGTATTCACATGATATATATATATATATATATATATATATATATATATATTTGTTTGAAAAAAATCATGATTTTTCCCCAAAAAATGCATATAAATGTCACACGTTAGTCTTGAGGTAGAATCTTACCATACTAATTTTCTAGAAGAATAGAAGGTATGATAAATGCAACTAGAAGGACATACGTGAATCACACTGCAAAAATTAGGGTAGAAGTTGACATGAATTTTAATGATAGTTTTATTCAAGAATTATAATATATGAAATGTATGTCTATTATAGTCATAGTAAATATGAATAATGGTAAATCCGATTTTTCATTGACTTTTGAGTTCTCAATTGGTATTTTTAAAAAGTCAATTTTCTTGTCCCGATCCCAAAAATATTTATTGGTGCTATGAAAATATATTAGGCCATTTCGTTCATGGATGACTGTTTTGGATACAACCAAATTCAATTTACCATGATGTTGAAGAATCTACCACTTTGAGATCACCCATGTGGTTCATTGCTATTGGGTAATGCCCTTAGGTTTCCAGAAGGTCGATGACACATACCATCATTCCATGTATTAAAATTTGAAACCTTTTGGTATTTAATTTCAAATAATAAGTTGATGATATGGTGTTTATTTATCGATGGTGTTCTGACCACCTTTAATATATTGAGAGAATATTCAATAAATTATGACAATATTGCGTAAAGGTGAACCCCATCAAATGTTATTTAAAAATTATCTCAATAATATTTCTCAGTATCATGGTATTTCATTATGGAATTAAATTTGATCAGGAGAATAAAATATAAATCCTACCCATGTAACCTCCTCAAAACCTCAAATAGATAAGGAGAATATAGGGACACCAATCATATATTATGTGCTTTAAAAAAACCTCATAGGAATGTGTTTTCCCCTTACCAGGTTAAGGAATAAGGGAGTCACATATTAGGATTTTATAAATCCTTAAAAATAAATAGATTGTCATAGTAAATATTTTTTGATCACACTAGTTTTTAAGAAAACTACTGAGGGTAAAATTCATAGTTTCTATGTGACATACCGATAATGATCACTGAGAGCATTCATTTCATGAAATAATGTATTTCTCATATCATTTGAACATTGGACAATAATAAAACTTGTTATTATGATATCATGAAAAATGTCTAGTGCTAAAAATGTTGGTTCATAAGATGAGACAATACCTATAGTACCATAAAGAAAATATGGTATCTTGTATAAACCCACTAAAATACATAATAATATTTCAATTAGTTATTAGAATATTTGTATGATTAGAATTCATTATTCAATAGTTTATCATTAAACATGGTCCATAAAAAGCTATAAAAGGCATAAAATTAGAGAAATTACTCGTAGATAATCCATCCAAAGAAACAATTTAATTGAATAATGAATTCTATAATGAATAGATCATATCTATTCAATAGGATCCCATGTTATGTGAAATATAATTTGAGAGTGCTTTTGGAATCCCAACACAGAATAGAATTGAAGACCCCAATCTCAATAACGCCCGGTTGAGAGTATTTTTCATATATCCAGAAAAGGATGTCCTGGATTATTCATTCCTATTATGTTAAGGATGTACCAACAATGAGGAAGAATTGCAAGCCCTAATTGTTGGCTATAACCAACACATCATTTTCCACAGGTCCACTTGAATGTAATTGTTGATTAAGAGTTGGTAATCAAGAATATTAATGAATATTATTCAATTAGAAATGATTATTTAACCCCCCTTCTTGAATACATTTATGAACTAGTGGAATAATTCCCCTCTTAGATGAAATTGACCCCCATTAAATGATCATATAATACTAAATAATATGTATAGAAAAATTTGTCAATATATTTGTTGAAACAAAATTAATATGAAACATTTATTTTTATTTATCATTCTTGAACTGTGTCACCATTTTCTCAACTCAAAAAGGAATAAATCAATGAGGCTAATTATACTTATAAATAATATGGTCCTATAAGTGATTATATTATTCACATTGTTTACTACCTTCATAATTTAATTCTATAATTAGAGAATGGTTGAAAGGTGAAAACCTGATAATGATGGACTGAATACCATCATAATGATAGACCAAATCACTATAATATCCTCTATAAATGAAAATTTTAGGGAGTATTTCTTACGTTCATTGAATGGGAATATGTTATATCTCTCATGAAATAGGAGAAAATATTATCATATTTTTCCCACTAGATAGGTTTTACAATTTTCCATCATATCTGAATGCTTTTAATGGTTTGGCCATTAAAGATGCAAGATTTCGTAAAATTAACTGAAAATTTTCATTTCTATCAAGTGGACATTAAATTCATCCATCAATCCCAAGAGTTTATACACATAAAGAAATTCTTCTATCCCATTACCATATGTGGAATTGATGTTGTAGGTATGTATCATCCAGCTATGACCAAGAATTATAAATTAATCGTTACTTCTAATGAATTATTATCCAAATGTGATGAAGAAATACACATCAATGATGTTAAAAAAAACTTTTTTTGCATCATTAAATTTAAATTCATTGATATGTTTGGTTTTCTTCATACAATACTAATGAGAATTACCACCAATATCTATTCTGGTATGTTGTAGAAACTATATCAGAGAATAATATCTACTCGAACTATTTGTTTCACTACCATGTAGAGTCTATTGGATAGATAGAGGCCTTTAAGAAGAACTTATCTTACATAATGTAGAAGTGTGTAGACAAATATAAAATTTCTTCTCCTGGGAATATACTTGTTACATTGCATCACTTGGAGATCCATTAAAATCAGGTAGCACATTTATTTAATATGAAAGTTTTTAATATATTGTTCTTCTATGGAGATCATGTTCCTATCATTAGGACCCTAATGATACCCTAGAAGAATAGTCCAAATTTGTAGCCAAAGATGGAGGTGAATTATTCCCTACAAAATTTCTAATCTATTGGATTTTATTTCTAGATATCAATGGAAATAGAGATTTTTATATTCCCTAACCATGAATATTTTCTCTAGAAATATGTGTTTTTAATCATCCGGTATAGTCTGGGGAAAATCCATAAAATTTAAACAAAATGGCTTTCATTTTATAACCTAAAAATGATGCAAGTATTGTCCTATTTTTATGTCCTAAAACTAAAAGACACCATAGACCATTATATAAGACACTAAACTACATAGACTAAACTCCATGTAACAATATGTTAATCTTTATGAAAATGATTTTTTATCATGATAGAACATTATAAGGGTCACAACCATAATGAATGATGTAAAACTATTTAAAACATCAGTTGTTGCTTAAGTACACCACAACCCATGGTGATCCTCTCCCACCACACCACAATTATAGAACCATATATAGACTGATTCTCACATAAATGGGTTATGTAGAGATGCAGATGATTTATTCCATAGGCATGGATATGAAAAAATTATCCGTCTCTTGTATACAAAAAATAATATATGAACGATATCTTAACTAGTGTCCCCTCATTAGGGGGACCATCTCAATACCAAATGTGTCCCCTTCTCTATATAATAGATAGATATATTGATGGAAATTAACACTAACTATCCAATTTTAGTCCTAATTCTTTCATTTTTAGATAGAATCATCCATTTCCCATATTATACCCATTTTCATTGGAAAATCCAGATGTCCATATGATTTCTATATCCATATATGATATAATATATAATTCCTAAGGACACATCTGTTTTGACCATGCATTAATTTTTCCTAGTTTGGCATTACACAAGTCACCCTCTTAAGAATTTTCAACCAATGTAACCTTTATCCTCAAGAGAAACCTCTTATATGCACATAGGACATGAAAATATCATGATGGAAGATTAATTTTGTTCATTGTCTATATTAATTCCCTATTTACTTTTCTAATACCACTTCCCCAAATTTGAGAGCACCGAAGATCATGGTTTAAAATTTATTTATTCATGTAAAAAGTATGTAACATCTCCCATGTTATAATATAAAATATTTCTGTTACTATTTCTTGGATATATGGTCTTCATGGTATGACCTAAAACTACCATACCCCATGTCATCCTAGTAACATTACATTAAATTGTATGAAAAAATCATTAGTAGATTATGAAAATGCTTAGTCTGGCATTGTTCACTAAGTATAAGATTCATTGGAAAAATAACTCAGTAATACTCATTTCAAAAAAATGAGATTCTCTCATGAGATGAATTCTATAATTCTGAGGAAGAATTTATGAGTCTTCCAACTTTATTTTTCACATCAGATAATCATTTTTACTAACTGCATGATGATAACCATCATGATATTTGTTCCATGTTTAAAGTCTATAAAAGCCAAAAAACATGGACTTGATCATTTGACATAAAACTATAAGACCCAATTGTCCATGTTCTATGAAATTGAAAAACATATCCTAACATACTTTTCATAAGATTTAAAAAATTCAATGTTACATTTATTATTTCATGTGTTAAAACTGAATGAAATGTTGGTCCATGCTTAGGTGGATTAAAATTATTGGTGTTGGTCTCCCAAAACCCTCCATTACAAGACATATGTGTGCCTTTATTCATTCTATGATGAGATACATAATGATGAAGGGATCTTATATAATGGTCCAAACATTATAGAAAAAAATTCTCCCACTATCCTATTTATGATATATATTTCCATACGAGGGTCCAATATGGGTTTTCACTCTATTCATGAGCACATATTAAAAAAAATACCTTTTCTTCACATAATATTCTGATCAGTTTGGTGAATAATTACAATAATTTTTAATTTCTTTTATGAAATTAAACTATATAGACCATATCCCTATTGTAAAATATTATATAGCATGATGTTATAACCCTCTTCATTGATTTTGATTTTATCCTGAAGTTGTTAATTGACAATATATACTATAATAACTATGTATAACACGATTCTCATTCGCATAGTACGTGTATTAATTCATAGATTCTACATTCTATGACAATATACTACATAATAAAAAAAATTGTGATCCTTCATACATGGAAACAACCCCAATCTATAAGATATATTTTCATTTTCTCACAAAACACCTCCTTTGAAAGGATTCAGATAATATAAAATGCACCTCCATTACATGAAAATGAAACATATGTTGGACCAGTTCCACATTCATGTCCAGTTACATCCTAGATTCTCCTTTAATTCTCAGGAACATTCGCTTCAAAAACCACCCTCTATGGACTTTAGAAATCTTGATCTTCAAAAACATCCCTTGTCCATTCATGATAGAATGTACAATTCCTAAGGAAACTTTTTTCTTGAATTCTCATTAATAAGAACCATTATAGGATTTCCCATGTCTCCCTCAAATTGATTTTCAACTAGATAATATTTCATCATTAGGAGAAACCACTTAAATATAAATAATCCTTGAAAATATCATACCAGAAACTTCTTTTCAAAAATAGTACACAGTTGATCCTTTCATACTTTTCTCATGTCATGTTTCTTATATTGAAATCAAAAAATTAGGACATAAAATACCTATATTTTAATCTATTGAATTTTTAAACATTCATGGATAGGAAGTGAATATTGGGTCATTATCCCATAACCCATAGTAAAGATACTAGACCTAAAACACTAGTTGTATTAGTTTGTATTGAAAAAGTCTAAACTTCCCAGGAAATGATACATAATACTCTGCATATTGAAAATACACAAAATTAAACCTATGGAAATCATCCAATTTCATCTCATTATACTTGTAGTGTGCATGGTCTATGGAATAATTTTCAATGAAAAGAATAATTTAAAACACATGTATGGTAGAAAACCAATAATGGGAAACCTAATTAAAAATCAAGTATACTTCCCTAAGGATTCTTCATATATGACTTAGGAATGAATTAGAGAAATGGATCAAAAGGAACAATGTTCATTGGGTCTACCATGTAACTCTAGAAATAGTTTAAATATGCTTAATGTGTTCAAATTCATTGGGAAATTTTTTTTATCCACCCATGATTGAAATATCTCCAAATCTCACCAATTGTTTTAAAAATGTATCAATGTTCTCTGAATTTACCATAGATTCACAATATTTTCATTCTAAATGAACAAATTCTAGGCGTATTTTTTTTTGGAATTTATAAAAATATTTAACTCACTTTTTTCGCATGAATGATTATATTATACTCTCCTAAGGATAAAATTTCAAACCCAATTAGAGCTGTTTCCCTATGCGAGAAGAATATGCTATTAGGATTTCTATATTCAATAATTCTAATACACAGCGAGCTAAGGATATTCCATAGAAATGTTTCCCATTATAATTTCATAGTGTTGAAAATATCACTATGAGAGTAGGATTTGGAATCGATAAATTTCTGGTAAAATGTTTTTGATGCCTCAAAAACAAATTTTGAGGCTATTCTAGGCAAAATGTGGTACTATAAAACTACTAGATAAGGTGTCCACACCACATCCGGGATGTATTTTTCATCTCAAAACTCATTTTGACAACTTTTTTATATAAAAGTACTTCTAGTTCAAAATATATGGCTACCAAAAGGAGAAATGTTTTCAAATAATTTTGAGATCTGACATTGATGTATTTCTCATACCCATTATGAAAGGAAGACATCTCCTTACACTTTACTCAACCAATCCACACATGTGATATTAGACACATATAGGTAAAATCTAACTGTCCCAAAATATATAGATTTTTTTTGATGTTGTAACATATGCATGTGACATGTGAAGACCACTATCTTGAAAAAAATCCTTCGGTTGTTTTCTTCAAAATTAGTTTAAATATTTAATTTGAGTTCCTTATATTGGATGACTAGAATATCAACAAATTCCAAAAACATTCTATTCTTTTATTCCATCACTCTTGTCCTCAAAACATTATTTCTTTCTCCTCAAGCCTAAAATATAATATATTTTCTTAATGGTAGTTGAATTATAGTGCCACTAATGTGAGAAACACCAATTACTTGTTCAAAGATACATTTTCCCTAATAAAATATTACTAGGGAGAAATAGCATTTCTATACAAAGGACATATGGGTTACCCTTGCAAAAGATCTCGAGGATCCCTCTAAAGGTTTGATTAAATTCCCATCCTAGTTTTTTTTGAGTTTTCCCCTCATCCATGCTCTCACATCCATCACCTAGGTGAAGCGCCATCATGTTCCCTCGAAAATCACTTGGGTAAAGAACCATCAATGATTCCTAAACTTAACATAAGACGATCCACTTAACTCTCAACCAACCATCACCTGGGTGAAAAAATTCATCTCACCCAAACCTAAACTCTGCAAAACATCTTTTAGTCTCCTAAGACTTTTTAGAACACGACATCATTAGTCTGCTGAGTCCTTACCTATACAAGAAATTTTCAATCCACCCAGGCCCCACCTGTATGCTCCACTCCGTCGTGTCCTCTTTCAAAAAACCCATTGTAAGTCATATCTTCTCTTTGGATCCTTTTCTTAGTGGGAACCAGCTACAACCTATACTAAATCATCTAGATATACGAGATTAGTGTGCGGGGAACATCATCAAATCCTCTTGATCATTTATTACTCTGGGGAATGAGTTTCTACTATTAACCAACATAATAAGTGGTGTCCTAGGAAATTTCACAGTTATACATTCATATGGTTATAATGATCCAAATCATTTGTATGTTGGTAGGTGGATCCTCAGGCTAGGAGGCTACATATGTGGCCTGTAGGCCCAACCTCCTCTCAGCCACCTGTTGAAAGGGGAGGATGGTAGTAAAATTGTTAGGTCATCCATCCTAGATTAAACCCCTAGTATTTATTATAAGGAATCTCCCCCACCATGAATATTCTCAGTGTCATTCACTACATATCAGTGGAGTTTTTTTCTAGATCATATATATCCAGATGATTCCCCACCATGCATGACTCATGTAGACTGAGAGGTTAATAATGTTCATGAAAAACACATGTTGAAATACCTATTTTTTTAGGGGAGTATGTTTTTGTATCTTCATATTACACACCCTTAGACATTTTCATTCCCAATCATCCACGTTAGTTTTTCCACTACTCCCCATCAAAAGATGCATATAAAAATAACTTGTAAACCGTAGAGGTAGCGTTATTGGGGGAAACAACTTACCTTTGATGTCAGAGACTCTTTACGATAGATCACTCTCTTACCATGAACATGTGTAACCTTTTAGTGTATGTCCTTATATCCTTTCATCCATCCCAAAGGGTCATATTACCAATGAGGTAATTGATTGGTCCTTGTATTTAGTATATACCACAACATATAAAGATATATAAGGGATATTATTCCCTTCCAAATAGATACATACTAATCCTTCCTAAGGATCAAACATAACCCCCTGACTAAAAATAAATATATCTATTTCATATTGAAAGTATGGTATAATCCACCAAGGAGGATAGATGCATCCCAGGTCTACTGGGACGCTTTGACAATAGTCCAACACTAACATTTACTGAGATCCATTCACATATATTAACTAGTAGCATGACATTAAAATTTAGTGTTTGATCATCATCACATGACCATAAATGGATTTATACACCACATACAGTGAAACTGAACTACATGGGTTTTAATTCCATTCATAAGTATATATAGGAATCCTATCTAATGGTCCTGATCCCAACACCAAAATACCTCCCATCTCTCAATATGAAAAAATTTCAAAGCAACCCACATTGTGGAATAAGACCATAATTATAAAAATATACAATATAAAATTATATAATCTATTTTAAAATTGTACAATTCATAGAGAACCTTATATATATACTAATATCCCCATTTATAGAGAATCTAGGACACATACATTTTATTCTAAATCCAATACATGCTAGAGATTTATTAGTAATATAAGTGTGGGTTATTTCATATTTGGGATTTGATATTGGATTATTGAATTTGTTTTAAATCTATAATAGATTCCAATAGTGGTCAGAAATTCCCCTAAAAGGGTGTGATGAGACTGACCTCCCATTATCTCAACTAATGGGCATCCCCAAGATTTGTTGTAGCCTTTCCCCAATGACATCCTGGCTTTGAAAAAATGTTGAGAAACATCTCTAATAGGGGAACTATTGGGTGTTTTTAGTTTTAAGAATAAAACTTTTTGTAAACCACCATATAAGGATGTGAAAACATGTTTTTGATGAGAAGTTTATTCCACTAGAACAAAAAAAAATCAATTCACACCCCACCCTTATGTAGAAATTATTTCCTAATACAGGAAAATATTTTAGATTTAAGATATATATTTGAATATTTTTCCAAATCTAAAATGTGAAATTATTTTCCCTCATGTTCACAATTTATTGTTATAATATATTGGGTTTAATATCTTATGTATGTATATGTGGTCATCCATTAATGAAGATGTATTTATGTATATGAGTTTCGAAAAAAAATTGAAGCATTTTTAAATATATTCATGATGTTTATGCCATTTATTTTTATTATTATGGTTTTAATCCATACATTGATGTTCTCTTGAATATTTCATCATCGGGGAAGATGGGAGTTTTTTTGGTGTAAAGATCAATCCCACATGATGGGATATCTAATTATCATTATAAAAAAGAATCAGAACCTATGTCTTTTAGTTCCACATAATGGGACACATCTTTCAATTTAAGTTCATGTGATGAGGACCGGACCCTGTGGTTTAACATTATATAGTAAGGACTTCTTGGAGGATATTGAATAGTCAATGTTGGTGTGGGAAATGCACTAAAGAGTACCAAGTGACATTGAAGCAATGTATCCTCAGAGGTGGATAATTCCATACTAGGAATACAAACTAGGGAAGAATATGTTGAGTTTAGTTTGTTGGGTTTGATCCCCAAGGAGTCATGCTACGTATCAAATTTCTATAGGAACTAAATCCTATAAAGTATGGAATGTGTTGGGGATTATACCAAATATAATTCCCAATTATTTAAATTATTATTAACGGGACCCTTTGAGATTTATACTTGTCTTTGAGTAATTACATTGAATGGGAGAACTTTTTAATGTGAGAAGAATATCTGTCATAAAGACTACCTACCAAAATAGGTAAGTCATTTCCCCCAATGATGAAATGTCTATGTATTATGTGTTCACTGGTCATATATCTATAGGAAGGGAATAGTGTAGAAATAATATTATAGTAGTGGAAATAAGATGGGCCATTTTTATGTGAGAGGTATATCCAGAAAAGTATTATCATCACGAGATAGATATTTGATCATGTGGATTTCATTATCATTACTATCCTCTAAAATCACATGTGCCATGATTGATGTTAGAAAAAAGAAGATGTAGAATATTTGGAAAACCTCATGGTATTTTTAAACAAACAGTGGATGTGTTTGAGGCTATAAATGTAGAGGTAATTCCCAAAAAAAACTAGAATATCACCCCACGTTGGATTACCTAATGAAGATCATCCCCACATCCCATTCCAATAGTTTGTAGAGAGGAGGAGAGAGGGCATAAAAGCAATAGATTTAGCTACTCGGTCTGAGGAGACACCTTCCACCATACCTAATCTAGGAATATCGATTAACACAAGAATTTATGATTGAATACATAATGTGGATTCACCTAATATTTAGTTTAATAGTTGGAAAACATTTACAACAATAATGAATGGTTCATAGGACACAGTGTGATTCCCTTTACTTTGATCACACATATCTGGATGCTTTTGAGGAGGTATTAGCTTTATCCCAATCAGATGTGGGAAAGAAGAGAAGTGTTTCCCAACCATCAGTGATATGAATGAAGGATCAAGTTATAGGCTCATGTAATAAGGCTAAGGTGGAATGAATACATATCATATAAGTAAGGCCTCAATGGACTGATGATGTCTCACGTAGGTAAATCTTGGGTGGACAGAAGATGTTTCACATAGGGTAGTTCAATGTTATCAAAATATTCTTTAACTCAAAGATTTATAGGTGAACATGAAGGTTCTTTTCCAAAGTGATGGATGAGAATGTTTGAAGGTTCTTTTATGAAGTTATTTTTGGGAGAGCATAATGGTCCTTGACCTATGTGATAATTAAGTATGCATGGATGAAAATAAACATGGGAAAAACACAAAGGAGAGGATTTTATAAACCTTATAGGGGACTCCTCATGATATTTTGTATTAGGATCGAGCATGTATTTTTATTTTGAAGGTTCATTCTCTATATGAGATTTTTGATAAGGGAAAAGGATCCTTACACAATTCTTTGTTGCTCAACACACTTCCGGAAATCTAATTACAATACCATACTTAAATACCTCCTTAATGAAGGATTAGAGAGCTACCTAGAATGCTATGAGGACCTGAGTGAAGGAATTGGGGTGAGAATTTCATAAAGGATTATTTCTGTCTTTTCATTATAAAAAATAAGGACCAAGGGTCATATTTATAGGATTATCAGGATAGGATTGCCAAACCAATGGTTGAAAAAATTAACTCACATAGATGAGACCTATTTGAGTTTATTGATGCATATTTTTGGGTTAAATATGTTACACCTACAAGAGACTAAACGTGCATGTGGGACTTACGTGAATAAGCTGTGAATGTGTTGTGTAAATTGCACGATGGGGATTTATGTTCTACCTATGTGTGATCCTGCCTTCCATTAAAAAAATCTTGACAATAAACTAACATATATTTTGAATAGTAATTCCTTTTTGACCCCATGAGTACATTAATTGAATAATTTTAAGAAAATTAAACATGATGATACCGTGTATACACCCTCTCGATCTATCCTATAATGGAAATCAGAAACAAGAAGACACTCAAAAACAAATTCTAAGGATTTGAACCAATTTTATTTTAAATTTTTAAATACAACAACCTACTATTAGATGGAGGTTCCCACCACCGTGGCATTAGATAGGTTATTTTTTTTGAGGAACCTCCAACACTCATAGTGGAGTAGTATTTTGGTGTAAGGAAATACACATTCATCTTATTTTAGAATGGTTAAACATATCTAATCATACTCAAAATTTGTTTCATTGTGAAAGATAATATAATCTATCATGCATAAATGTAATTTGAAATATTTTTTTTGGTTCCATTAATTGTCAGGAACACACTACTTGTAAAAATATATATACAAAGATAAAAAAAGAGTAATAGAGTGATGGAAGCACCTATTACATAATTCACTAAAACTAGTATAATGAAATTATAATGAAAAAATATTTTTAGATCCCAAAATACTATGTTAACTAAGTAAATTTAAATTTCGAGAAACAATATTGAAACTCTAGGTTTTCAAAATATACTAAATATTAGAACTCGCTTTTGTCATACACTTGAATAAAACTATTTTTCTATGACTTTTTATAAATTTATATTCATAAACAATGACTGAGTTTATATAAGGGTGGTGTAAAAATTATTTTCCACATTAATCAACCAATAATCATTCATTAACCACTATAAAAAATTCCACCAAGAATTCATTGACACCATTATAAATATTTTTTAATTCCACATTTTTTCTGCACTCTATGATTCACCATTCATTATCTTATCTTTGCATTATGATTTTTTCAAATATTAATATAAAAATATATATATCATCTCTCTAGATAATTACCATGTTTCATTATATATATAATTTATAAACATTATATAATTAGTGGAAAATAATTCAATATCCCTATTTCATTTCGATTCAATATTTCCTCTTAACTTCCCCTGAAAATCATTTTGAAATTTCATATATTCAATTATCTAGGATGTCTAATATGGGAATAACCACCACATAATTATACACATTGAAATAATAGATTAATAAATCTAATTCATATAATATATATAATTCTAACTCAGATCATATAGTGGATATTCAATCCCCTTTTAATTCATGAATTATTAAGGGTGCGTCCCTTTGCTTCACAGTGAAAACCTCATCATGGAATAACCACCAAAATCTACCCTTTATCAATCATGGTCTGAGGATTCAACACAATATAATAGTAAAATATACTCATTTAAATTTAACATTACTATCATGGAAATAAATCTTCAATGTGAAATTCATATTGGTAGTACCCCTTGAAATCTACATGATCACAATCATCATGTAGAAAAAAACATCCCAAGGGGAAATAATATTCTCCAAAAAATGGGAATGGATAACATATTTTTTATTCATAATAACTATGTAATTAAATTTTTACATATTTTATTAATTATCAATTATTTTAACTTACACCCACTTCCCCAAGAAATGCAAAGATCCTTGGAATGAACACCTAATAGACTTAAGGCCTAAAACTCATAGCCAATATTCATTATGTGATCCACCACAGGAATCCATCCTCTAAAAATCTTCTCAATTTTATTCATATACATGTAAACATGACCAAAAGTTTCATGTTATGAAAATTATTCTCTTTCTCGTGATAATGTATGATGACATACGTTTTTCAATTATTTTTATCATTCTCAAAAAGGCTCATATGGATTATAAAATTATTCTTATGGTTTGTAATGCTTTCAACAACATTAACACTTTCCATGAAACAAATATTTATAGAAATAATAATATCATCATGGTTTTACCCCTATTATAAGGAATTTTTTATAGTTTATATTTTCAAAAATCATTTAGACACTCAAAAAATATTTTAATAACATTTGGATGTCACATTAAATGTTATAGTTAAAAAAATAATCCCAAACAAAATTCGTCATATTTTTTTAATAGTGTTACCCTTAGAGTATTTTTAATAACCTTACAAAACATATTCCTTCAAAAGAACCAACATATATTAAAACTCTATTTATATGAGAAATATTTAATTTACCAAATCTATACTCTAAAATATTCCACCATCAGATATTGCATCAATGATTCAATAATCACTAGGTCCTGGGCCACAAGATCTAAGATCACCATGATAAACAATATTTAAATAAAAACAAACTCATCAACAAAATTCAATTATTTATGTATTGTTAAACACTTATGTATGATGCTTACCCCCAAAATAACCATATATAAAAATTACACCATTTCAAAACAAAATTTCCCCACGGGACACTTATTCAACTTAATATATGAACAACTTATCCCCTTTTTCAATGATCCCAAAGTTAAATAATCTGGATCATAATATAAGGTAGTTAAATATCCAATCATTTAAAATAATAGAGATTTACCGAATACTTATTCTTATGAAGAGTCAATGGATTAGAGGAGGTAAATTCTCTAAAACATTTAGTTTGAAATTTTTTGACTCTAAGTGATAACCAATGATTTTCAAACACATCATTGGTTCATGACATTTTCTTTGTTCCTATAACATTTTAGAACATTGAAACATACTATAATGTTATTTTACCTCACTATACCTTTTTCTATATGAAATGATATTTTATCTTGGTGTTAATTATCATTTAATGGTGGTATATTTTTTTAAATGATAAATTGAACATCAGCTATAATATCTAATTGAAAACCCATATTTCAGTTAATTTATGACATCCTCAAGGAATTTCTTAATTCATATATGTTGGATGCATTACTTAGTATCCAATATGTATTTACCCTATATATTATTATAAAGGATTTATGATTTCTTATATATTAGGCATGAAAAGAAAAAAAATCCATGAAAGAAATCACATATTTTTATTGACTTACAACCATCCACTAAACCAACCCAATACACATCTACATATCCCAAAACATCTATTTTGATTTGTTATGATAAACCCCCAAATACATATTTTTATTATTTTATTGTAGTATCCTCTTCACAAATATTATATAACTCTCCTTGGTAAAACATTTGCTCCATAGAGATTGAAAAGTGGTAAAAAATAATAATAGTTTGCATCATTATCATCAATAGTTGGATTACAATTATTTTATTATACATTGTCATAAAAATATCATTACCCTAATGATCTATTGAAAACAACATCAAGTAAACTGTCAGTTCATTCATTGCCTTTCATACTTCCATTATGAATGTCTTGAGAACTTATTTTGAGAATTTTGATTGAGAAATTGATGGTTCACACCCTTTTCACTCAACTATAAAATAAGAAAATGATTTACTCACAAATCATTCTTTTTTAGATCACAATTCATATGTCATATAAATAGCATTCATTGTGCTTCAAATAACCGTTACAATAAAATATCATCAACATATATAGAAATCAATATTCTTTAATCACAATTTTTCTTGTTGTGGATACTATGATAAACAATGTCGCACTAAAATTTTTGATTTCTCAAGTATTGATCAATTTTAGAGAATAAGGACTTTGGTTATTTCATTATTATTTTAAATTAGTTATTCTAATGGAAAAACATTCTATAAAACTCATCTATAAGAAAACTATATAATTTTCTGATGTATACTTCTTACATATGTTATATATTTAGGAATTATGAATTTATTTCCATTTAGTAAACCTAGAACATTATTCTCACTAACATAGATAAGAATATTTTAATAGTATCCAATCATGCTATAGCGGAAAATACCTCATCAAAAAAATGAATTCAATTTGGTAATACACCTTTCACACATCTATTCTCTTTATAGGGTACCATTTTTTTGTTTATTGATTTCATTTCTGATTGAATTACCAGTAGGTTTTTGTGACATTTATTTCCTCAACCTTATAATAATTTTCTATAGTCCATTCGTATCTATTTGAAAAAGCTATTTTGGATCCATTTTAACAAAATTTTCATCATTTTATCCACATTATTAATCTTAATATCATATCGTGATAATAAATTGATTTTTTATTTATTTATTATTCTCCATGTTTTCTCGTTATCTATTCACAAACCAGTGATAATTTTTTCTAAAATATAATCGATGCCCCTAACATTTTTTATATACCTTGATTATGTTATGATTTCCTCATAAAACCTGTCTTATTATATGTATTACACAATACAATGTGATCCCATAGGACATTCACTTTAGAATAACATACTTATAATAGTTTTTTAATGTTATGCTACAAGACAATCTCACCAAATTGAACATTCTTCTTTTTCTCCACAACCAGTACATCTTCAAATTCAATTATTTTTCTAATATTTATGTTAAAATTTCATAATGGATTTATTTTAGGTTCATAATAAATAAAAATACAACAATCCTCATGAGCTTTATACATTATTTTGTTCTCTTTTTTTAAAGAAGCATTTTGTTTAAAATATTTGAACGTACATCATGGATAAATTATTCTTATAAAATGTCTTATAACAATTATTCACTTTATTATTATATATAAAATCTATAATAAAAATATATACTATGTAAATACATATTCCATCCAATATTATTCAGTTTATTATTTTCAATGATCACTTATAGAGACATATGTTAAATAACTGGATTTATCCCTTCAATGATTCTTTTTTCTATAGGATTCCTCACAAACAACTCTAGCTGTCTTATATAATTATTCATGAGATATTAATGAACATGGTTTTTTTACATTATATCAATTTGAATTAATAATTTTAGAATTTTAATTATGATTCTCTTCCCCAATAATCATCTGTATCATGTAACCCACATGAAAACAATGGATTTATGAGAGATATCCATCTTATGTGCCTTATTTTTGTAATTAAAAAATGACCAGAAAAGAATATCTCTTACAATCCATGGACTTATCTAATATTATTACAATAGATAAAAAATGTTCCAACTCAACAAATATAGAGGTATTCACGCCTGTTGTTATTTAGGACTTCCAAATGATCTTCCCCTTTTGAAAAATATATCATTTATAATTCTGATAAAATGTTGTATTCGGTATTTCATGTCCTTTTTTATTAATTACTAAGTATTATGATGATTATTGGATCAAGTGTACTATAATATTTTTTGCATATTGTTTTTTCATTCTAATTATTAAATGTGCATGTTTATTATCCACGAATGTGGCATATATTTTCATTCATTCACTTCCCTTACATCATGATTAAAGAATCTCCTCCTTTTATGATGAATTATTTTTGACGCACTGTAAATGGATAAAGACACAAATTTATTTTTAAATAGTATATTTTGATAAAAACCTACAACTTCAAAAACATTTGTGAACCTCAAATCATTTTCTCTAATATTATATTCCTCAAAACCCATGAGTTTAAACCCTTATAATTATATCAAATGGAAGAAACACTCCTATTTGTATTAAATTATTATGACAAGATTCTTATTTTCTATCATATGGGAAGTAAAATCACTATATATAATCCACTATCAACATAATCCTTCATTTTAATGAAATCTAAAAGATGTTTTCCTTATAAATTCATACATTATTGATCCATTTTTTCTTCCTCTCATTTTGTAATTCATTAAATATTTAAATAATTAGATTCATTGTATCATCATTTATATGAAATGTTGAAAACATATTATGGTTATTAACCCTTATTTTAAATGATTTGAATTAATAATATCTTATTTTATATGACTCCAAAGAAAAACTCATTCACAACCTTGATGAGAAATTCATATATGTCATTTCTAAATTCTTCACATAATTGAAAATAACTAATAAAAACAAACATACAAATTTTGAAGTTATACTCTGGTGTTTTTTTGTTAATAATGAGACCTATAGTTCCTTTTTATAGAACAGAAATATTGTATATTGGACACCATTCAAAAAATAATCACCTGATTCATATTGTATTCTTGTCTGTGTTCACTACTATAATAGAATAAATATTTTTATAATTTAAAGAGTTATCTAAATCAATCTCCTTCCATGATATATTTCATTATGTTATTACATAAAATTCCATTTATTTTTTAACTAGGACCAGGAACCTCAATATATTTTCCCAGAGATTTAATGTATTTAACATGAGAAAAAATACCTACTGTCTCCATTGATTCCACATGAACCTCAATAGAATGTTCTATATCGTTTTCATTAGTAATCCTTAATGACATAGTGGGAGTTTGAAATGATTTTTGTTCCTTTCTATTTTTCATATAGAACCAACATCAACATCAATGATATTATTCATCATGACATGATATTTCATAGAATTTTACAATCCATAGATTATCAAGGTATGATCTCAAGTCATTATCATAATATCAACATCCATCTACATGATCAAATTCATGATTCATTCAGCCCCATGATTAAACTATAATTTTTATCCTTCTTACTGATGTATGTATAGGTTGAAATCCAAAACCACTCAAAAAATCATTCATTTTAACTAAACAATCATATTTCATCATGGTAACTTTGTAATTAAATATTTTACTTGAATCATCCCATTATATCAAAATTTTCATAATAATTATCATCAAGTTGTGTTTTATAATTGATAGAAACAAGAAATTCCATTTAGAGTTCATTAAAATCCCCCACATCATTCTCTTATGAATCTTTAGTGTTTTACTCTTCTTACTAATGTATGATTATTCATCATGAACAATGACTTCTCTGAATTCTACTTTCCTTTTACATCATTGAAAAAATTTCATGGGTTCTTCATCTTAGTCATTATAACATAATTTATATTGGATCTAAATATAATGATTTACTACGGATCCCTAAAAAATAAATTTTTATTATAAAAAATTTTAGTGTAGTATGATCCTAGTGATTATATTAATGAGGGGACTAATATTAACTACTTTTCTAATGTATCTAAGTTGAATATAAAATAAAAATTACAAAGAAAAATATATTGGGGAATATAAAATGCTGAAAATTATATAATTATCTAAATAAATAAATAAATATATATATATATATATATTAAAAATAATTAATGTAATAAAAAAATATGTCAGTAATGTAGAATTTTTTATTATTAATAGTTTATGAAGAATATATCATTATTATAAAAAACTATTTCAATATTCTAATGAACGTTGTGATCAAGATACATCAAACTACACCATGGTTTTTAGAGTTGTCACTACCCCAAAAAATTATATATTTACATAGGATAATAATATTCCTATTGTTTTCTACGAGATCCCTTTAATGAACATCACTACCGTTGTACTACTACATCATATGAATTTCATAGATTGTGAAGGTATGGAAGGTGAATTAACAAATAATAAGATGAAAATATAAGTGTCTAATGATGAAATATTAAAAAACATAATCAATTAATATACCCAAAAAATATTAAAATAAATTAATGAGAGACATTTAAATGTAATGAAATCAAATAATAACAATGATCCCTCCATTCATACAACAACTGATGTTTTTTCTCCATTTTCATGGTGATAAGAATCAAGAAGGAAGAAAAAAAAAGTATAATATAATAAAATTAGATAAAGAAAACTAAAATAATATATATTCAAAATACAGTGTACTATTAATTAATAATATCCAAAATATTGAAAATGAATCATTTCTAGATTCTTTAAAAAGAAATAGGAGGTAAATTATTATAATAAATGGGGAAAATTATGGATCCAAAAAAATCATAATGATGTTTGTGCGTGGTTGGAATAATAAATGGAAAAAAAATTTATTTTTGGCCTCCTAAAAAGATAATAATTTCTCTCCTTTAAATCTAGAAACAAATATTGAGGTTAATTTTCCTCATTTTTAAAATGCTACAATTTATTCATTATGGAAAACATTTTTTTATTTGATGATTTATCCCAATAAAACTCACACAACTACCATGAATTTATTGAGATTAATGATGATAAATCACACATATCAATAGATTAATAAAATATTCCAAGATATTTATTATATCTACCATTAATATTTAAGCTCAATTTGATAAGTATTTGTTTTCATTTTAGAACATATATATAATTCTCTAAATCTGGGCATTGTCCAAGGATTGAATTTAATGGTCTTTTTAGTTGTACGTTTTTGGATGCATCCTTTATTGTAATTTAATGTAATGAATTTAAATGAAATTAAAATCCTAATAAATATTCTATATAATTTTTATTAATATAGAAAATTATATTACAGATATATTAAAATGAATTATATAAAACCATAATTACAAATTAGGCGATTTTTCAATTATGCCCCATTAACTATTGAAATCTAAAAATACAAAAAATTACCTTTAAAAATAAAATTATAGGTATTAAAAATTTTAAATTCAATGTATAATTATTAACAATATTTTCCCCATCATGATCATTTCTATAAGATTCCCAACATTTCTACATCGATAAAAAGCCATTGGAAGCTTTATTTTGAATCATTATTTTTCTTATTTGAGTTTTGATGTAAGGAGAGACATCCCCAAATATCTCTACCAATATATAGGTTCATAATCCAATAAATTTTTCATATTGACCATTAAAAATAACTAATATAAATTCCCTTTCATCAAGAGCTCATTTCCATTACTCCTCATCTTGTATGTAATGAAACTACTATTAAGACTATCCAACATTACCTATATTGGCTTATAATCATTGAGTATCAGAACCATAAAATTTTAAAAAAATATTATGTTTATCATATTATTATCATATTCATGGTATTAATATCATTTAATGTTTCATAGAGCCTTTATATACCCTCTGCAATGATGTTCACCACATATAAGATAATGTCGATGGACTCATTCGAAAGCATCATTACATCTTATTTGTTATTCTAGAATACCAAAACAAATATTTCATATACCTTGGAAACAACTCCATTGATGTTGATGATTTTTTACACATATAATATTAGTTTTTAAATGAAATAATCTTGAATTATATATTTTTCGAATATTCTCACATGGTGTATTGACTCATTTTGTGTCTCCATCATGTTTTCTTTGGTCATTCACCATTAAAGATCTGTTTTCCATGAAGGTAAAAATATGATGTATTTTACTCATTAATGCATCATTTAACAATGTTTTAAAGTGCGTTTTTTTCTAATTATTCCATATTTTTAAACAATTTCTCTATAATATTTAAATCCCAATGTTGTTGATAAATTCTACCATCGCTTTAGAGAGAGTTAGCACCACCCAAAACCTTTGTCTCTCATTCCACTTTATATTCCTAGATAAGGTAAATACCATGAGAGTTGGGTGAACCAAGGTATATTGATAATTATAAATTAATATACATATATATATATATATATATATATATATATATGACAATATTTATTTACTATTATCATGAAATCACTTCTCACTCAAAAAAGATAATATGTGATAAACTAGTAAAAGAGGGACATAGGTTATAACTACCCTTATCTTTATTACACACTTAAACAAGATTTATTATAAAAACATGAATTTATGAAAACGACGAGGATTTTGAGGTCTAGTGTCTAGAGAAATTTGGAACCTTACACGACTACATTATATATAAAATGAAACATCTTTATTAAAAAAAAATTACATTACCACAAATTCCATTGTACATAGCATTGAATGAGATAACCTGTGGACACACATAAGAAAATGGCGAGCTATAAATCACAGTAAGGAGTAAATAAAGCATAAAATAAAGAAGAAAATACTTGTTAAGAAATAGTCAAATCAATGTAGAATAAGAAAAACATGATCACAAAGTCATTATATAGTATGATTATCATTACATGGTAACGTGGTAACGACCAACAACATGATATTAGTTTGAGCCGAGGATCATTGCACATGGATTAACATTATTAAACCCTCAATTCAAATGATTTAGTATGATTTAATAATAATTATAATTGAATTATCATGATTAAACCCACATTACTCATGGAGTATCCTGATACTAAACATTACCCAATGCATTGGAGCGCAATCTGGGAACACCCTTTATAAAAACTTCATTTCATGCAAAAGTGTTCCACATGGATCATATTACATATAAGAAACATAATTACTTATACCATGACTATGGAATATGGAATACATACAAATAAATAACATTAAATATGTATATGTACATAATGGTTAATATAATTGATAGAGAAATGGCTATAATATTCACTACATAATGATTTTGGCTTCGAAAATCGCAGGGAAATTTTGGTATCATAACAACGTGACATAAAATATCAGAACAAATGGTTGATTAGAGAGAAAGGGGTATATCATCATATGTACATTAAAAAAAGTAAGGGAGTCATATATATACATGTCCCAACACGTGGAATTTTTAAATAGAGGGTTTAACATAATAAAGAATCTTGATGAAATATTAGTGATGGAATAACTATTACGGAATTTCGGCATGGTAATAGGTGTACATGGGAGGGATTAATGGGATAAAGAAGGTCTGTAATCATTAAAACAAAAGTAAGGAGGTATGGGTTGGTTCAAAATCATACCTCATCATTTGTAATTGAAAAATAAATGTATATATCAACAAAAATAAATTTGAAAAAAATGAAATAAGATGAAATCCCTTACTTAAGTGTGTGACTTCAACAACATGAGGATGAGATTATTGAGAGATTGGGGTACCTTTGGAGGATTATAGAGATATGAGGGAAGAGTAAGGAAGTTCTTCAAGGATTTTTAGTGATGATAAGTTGGATCTTTGATGGGTTCATATAGGAAATGACAGGGGAATTTGTTAATATTTCACAAACATAGGTTTTGGAATTGATATAAATAAATATTCAAAACCACAAATTATCACATGGTTTTTTCCCCAAGTTTTTGCTAGAGAAGAGTGGAAAAAATTATTTTATGATGGAAATTGCAGAAATTATTAAAATATTAGGCTTTATTATTTAGAGATGAGTCACACTCTTAAGGAAATCATTTTTAAATTATAAAATTTTTATATGTCATGGATGGTCCACTAAGACATTGTAAAATTAATAAAAAAAATTAAATCACATTATTTTAAAGGTAAAATATATATTGGCAGAATAATACTTTTATTTTATTTTCTTACATCACTAATGGGTCATTATGAAGTCATATAACACATTATATATATATATATATATATATATGTGAATATGATATGTTGTTTTTACCCAAATCTTTTATTGTCACAGAAAATTAAGAAAAATTCAGTGTTGGATAATTTGGACATCCAAATTTCAAAAATAATATTCATATTATATAAATAATTTTATAAATACATTAATTTGAATTTTTAAAATAAATACTATTATTTTATAAAAAATGAAGGGTTTTGACCAAAATAGTTTCCAAACCTAGTTAAAAGACATATTTAACTTCATAAAAAGTATATGATCATATATAATTAATAAAAATAATATAATAATAATATTTTAGTAAAATATTATTTATTCCAAAATTCATTAATTCATCAAAATATATTCTTTAATTATAAATTAAATTTTAGTTTCATCGTATTAAAATATAATTCTTACCAAAAAGAAAACATAATCATTTATAGAGTAAAAACAATAAGGAATAAATATAAACATATCTTTTTATTAAAAGGGGTTTTCATATAACACTATTATAACCATGTTAATAAAAAGTTATTTTAAAATAATAATTTATTCTAAAATGTACCATTTTACCAAAAACAAATTTATCTAATTCATTTTATTAAGATAAACTAATCACATACAAGAATTGATATAAGAATACTATTATTTATACCAGTGATATAAATAGCCAAATCCTTGTTACATAACTCCTTATAACACATGGAGAAGAAATAAGTGTAAGTTTTTCGATGTTGATAGACTCATGGGGTGGCTCAGATAACATCGCTGATGTTGTAATCTCAGTTATCTTCCACTTCTCATGTAGTCAATTCAATTCAAGAGTAACGTGTTGAAGATCAACTTGTGCTTGGTCAAAAGTTTATCCTAGTGACGCAACATCTATTCTAAGATCTGACAAATGTTCTTTGTACCGCTCAATTTTAATGGATTTGACTATCATCTCCATTACTTATGTCAAAAGGATTCTTATTAAAAACCATAAATTTATATCCATTGTGTGATCACAATTCAATGGCTATATTATCAATAGTAATGATACATAATGGTCATTAAAACACAATAATAATATTAATAATAATGAATTTGTTTTCTATATCCATATAAAATTTAATTAAATAATAGAAAGGTAATTTTATTCAAGAATGTTTGGTCTGTTACAACATCCCCCTGCAAATATTTCTCCCTTGAAATTTCTTTTTCCCACACTAAAACATATGTGTGTAACTCTATCTCATCACTTCCTCTAGCTCCCATGATGCTTTATCAAACTTGTGGGTTCTCTACGACAGTTTGATTAGTGTCATTTTATTATTCTGTAGAACTTTATCCCTATGATATATGATATTCACTGGCTTCTCCTCATAACATAGGTCATTCTACAATGGTACCTTCTCTAGAATGAGTACATGTGATGAGTCAGTTATGTACTTCCTCAGTAGTGATACATGTAACATGTCATGTACTTGCGACACGTTCGGTGGGAGTTCAGGTAGATTGACCACTTCTCTAATGCAGTCAAGGATCTTAAAATTATTGATGTACCCTGTATTAAGCTTTCCCTTCTTCCCAAATATCACAACTCTATTCCACCGTGATATATAGAGGAATACCATGTCTCCAATATCAATCTCTAGGTCTCATCAACTATTATCATCATAGCACTTTTTTAAACTATGCGTAGCTTTAATGTGCTACAAGATTCCTTAAACCTTATCCCACATTTCATCGACCATTTCTAGATCCAAGAGTATTTCCACCCCAACATGATCTCAACATGCTAGTGTTCTTCACCTATTCCCATAATGATCTTCATAAGCATCCATTTGGATTCTTTAGTGGAAACTGTTACTGTAAGAGAACTCAAAAAAATTTGATCTCATCCTTCTTTTAATTCCATTGAGGATGATCTCAACATGTTCTCATGTAATTGTATATTATTCTATTATTAGACAATATATTGATGATGATAATCCATACTGATGTTCAGTTCAATTTTCAGAGCATGTTGGAGACCCTTCCAGATCATAGAGGTGAATATTGGATCTCAATCAGATAAAATCGATAGTGGTTCCCAATATAGCCTTACAAATTCTCTTATGTAGATCTCTTCCAGTTGATCCATTGAGAAATCCTCGATATTAATAATAATTTTTTTATTATTTGTAAGACAATCCATAAAAACCCAGAAAGCATTGTTTCTTTTGGATGTACTTGGATGTCTGGCGACAAAGTCCATGGTGATGTTCTGCCATTTCAATATTTGTATGGGTATTGGTTACATAACCCCCTTAGAAATATTCCACCCATCCTTCAAATAATAAAATTTTAGGCACTATGATGTATACTCTATGATCTCCTTCTTCCTGTTATCCCACCAATAATTTAGTCAAAGATCATGGTACGTCATTGTGTTACCTGGGTGAATGGAAAAATTTGTACAATAAGCATCATCTAAATGATCATTCTTTAACTCCGGATTTTATGGAACACATAGTCTTGACCCAAATATCAAAATTTATTCTTAATTAACATTTAACTATGAGGATTGCCATTTGCTAATAGTTTCCATTTTCTTCTAAATTCTCACGTCGACCTTTAGATCATCTTTTAAAATTTCCAAAAGATATGGTTGAGAAATAATTTGTGAATTGATTGATGATGATCCATTCTTATAATTCCTAGTTCTATCATCATAAAATTTATGAAAATTAGATCCTTTTCAATTTTCATCAATGATAGAATCACTAGTCCATTTCAACTAAGAGGATCTTTAACCTTGTTAGCTTTCTGAGGGTGGAAATTGATTGAGAATTTATATTCATTAACCATATATAACCATATTTGTGGGCACATATTCAACTATTTCTGTGGGAATATAAAATTGAGAATTTTGTGATCCGTTTATATTTAACACTTCTCCCCAAAGAAATAATATCACCTAATTCTAAATGGAAAGATCACAACCTCCAAAACTAGATAATGTTTGGGATAGTTTTTATCATTATCTTCAACTTCCTTGAGGAATAAGAAAGGATTTCGTCTTATTTCCAAAAATTCCATCAAAGAGATACTAATAAATTTTTCAAGAATAACATTCCCACAAACATCAACATGTTATGCAACACTTATATAAGTTTTCCACTAATGATGTAATATCATTTCTATTGGGGAATCAATGTTCATAGAAAACATAAAAGATATACTAATAGAACATGAATTGAAATATATTACGATATACACTACATTAAAGTATTGGTTACATCTAATTAATTAATAATTATCTATCTTTGCATAGGACATCCCATTCTCCCTTGATCATTGAGATTTTTTATTCTCATCATGTTTGTCAGCACTTGCAATAGAGTATTGACTTTGGTAACGATCGATTTCTCCACATTTATAACATATAACTATTTTTGATGCCTTTTATGGGACTATTTTTTCATTCATCACATTATCAATTCTTTCATGGAAATTTGATACTCTGTTCCCTTCGTTTCCACACATTAAACATCTCCTTGTACCTTTTTGACATTTCCCTTCATGCCACTTTCCACACATGTTTCACGAAAGAAATTAGGTCGTTGTCCTCTTATCAACATTATCATATGGTCTTTCATGAGATTTCATATTGATCATCCTTTATTTACTTGGGCAGTAAATAATGTTCCAATTTTTAATCTTGATTTTTTATAACTGGTTTGGAATAATCACGATATGTCCAATTTTAGATCCAACTTGATTGCGAATCTTGTTGGGACGTTCATCTTGTTTCCCTTTGCATCAATTTTTAGCCATATTCTTCATATAACAATCCATTGGATAGAATAAAAGGAAAATGAAGATGGATAATCTTAAACCTTTTTACACATAATGAAGGATCATATGACATTAAAGGGATAACATATAAATTACATTTATCTCCTTACATTATAAATTTATAGGCTTAAATCTATGGTATCTGCGATCTATCTCCTACCCTATATTATAATGGGGGTTTTCTCCCTTATTAATGGTTCTTAATAGGATTATTAATATATTAATGAATATCCATAGGGAGATTTGAACCAAGAGTGCAGTAAAGCTTGTCGTAATAAACCAGTTATCTTTCAAGTCTAGCTCAAAGCGGTGTTTTCAGGTTTTACACCTAGATATATCTATTCCAGAGCTACCAATAATTTTTTGTATCGAGAAAAGGATGTATTTTCATAATAAACCAATTAATCTATACCGACCAAAATAGAAGAATTTTTTTCTTATATATATTCTTATCCCTAAGTATTTCACTTGGGGTTTCTAATCATACTCCCAAAAAATAACATAACCTATCCTCTGATAGTAACTGTAACAACCTTGATCTTTATTACACAGTTAATCATGATTAATAATATAAAAATACACTTAAGACAACTCTGAGGATCGATAGGTCTTGTGTCCTGGGATATTAGGAACATCACATGACAACTTAATACATAAAATACAATATCATTATTGAAATTTTATTTTACATGATCACAACATTCCTTCACACATAGCATTGCATGGGATAACTGGAAGAAACACATATGAAAAGTGTGAGATATAAATTAAAGATAGGGAGTAAATAAGGAATAACATGAAGAATACAATATATGTTTTGAAAAATAAATATCAATGTATAATAAGAGAAATTTGAACATAAAGTCATGATATAACATGATTATTATAACGAGAAAATGTGGAAATGACATATAACATGATATTAGCATGCGACAAGGATAATTGCACATAGATTAACATGAGTAAACCCTCATTGAACTTGAATTAGTATGAGTAAACCCTAATTTCACATTAATTAGAAATTTTAATCCCTCATTGGACATGGTGTATCATGGTACAAAACATTACCAAATGGATTGGAGTGCTATCAGGGTGCACCCTTTTTAAACATTTCATTTAATTCATAAGTGTTCCGCCTGGATCATGTAATATGGAATCATTATACATCATTAGTTATTTAATGATTAAGAAATGTGTAATAAATTCATGTATATACTATTGAATATATATATTTCCATAATGTTTAAAACCTTTGATAGAGAAATTGGTATGGCATTTACCACATAATGAATTTGGCTTGGAAAAAAATGTACGATTTCATCATCATAACAACATGACATACATAGTCATAAAAAGTATAATTAGAGAGAAAGGTGTTTCTAATAATATTTACATGAAATGTACATTATTAGGGTCATATATCTCCCAAATCATGGAATTTTTAAATAGAGGGTGTAACATAATAAATAAACATGAAGAAAGAAGAGAAATGGAATAAATATTACGAAATTCCAGTATGGTAAGATGTGTACATGGTTGGGATTAATGATATAGAAAGAGGTAAATAATCATTAAAAAATAAAGAAATAATTATGGGTGAGGTGATAAATCATACCCAAAATATTTAATTTATAAATAAATGGGTATATCAACATAAATAAACTTGGACAAATTGAGAATGGAAAAAATCATTTACCTGACTATGTGACCTCATGATCCTGAAGAGGGGCTTCATGAGAGCTTCGTAAACCTTGTTAGGATTCTTGAGAGAGCATGGAAGATTAGATACGTGCTAAAATTATTTTTAGGTAGGATAATATGTGGATTTGGTGGGTTTATATAGGAAATGATTGGGGGATTCATTAATATTTCACAAATATATGTTATGAAATATAGATAATTTAATATTCAAATCCAAAAACCATCCCATGGGTTTCCCATGTTTTTTACCAATAGGAGTAGAAAAAGATATTTTATTAGAACAATGGTTGAAATTATTAACATTTTTGGCTTGCTTATGTGGAGGAGAGTGACACTCTCAAGTAAATCATTTTAAATTGTAAAAATATATTACATGTCTTAGAGGATCCACTAAGATATTTTATAATTAATCAAACAAATGTAAAATCAAATTATTTTAAATATAAAACATATATTGTACGAATATTTCATTTATAGTATTTTATTATATCACTCTTGGGTCATTATGATATCATAAATCATATTATATATTTATAGGGTATTCAATTTTACACAGAAATTTGATTGCCCTAGAAAATTATAAAAAATTCCTCATTGGATAATTTTGATTTCCTGATTCGAAAAATAATTTTCCTTATATCTATATAGTTTTCTAAATATGTGTAATTTTATTTCTAAAATAAAAACCACAATTTAATGAAAATTGACGGGTTTTGACAAAAATGGTTTCTGAACCACGATAAAAGCTACTTTTGAATTAATAAAAATTATATTATCAATAATATATAACAAAGTTTTTATAATAATAACATTTTATTAAAATATTTTTTGTTATAAAAATTTATTAATTCAACAAAATAAATTCATTAACTAAAAATACAATTTCAGTCTCATCATATTAAAATATAATTACTATCAAACAAAATACTTAATCATTTATAGAGTAAAAACAATAAGAAATAAATATAATCATCACATATAATTAAAATTAGTGTTCAAATAACTCTATTATAAAAATATTAATAAAATCTCAGTTTAACAAAAAAAAATTATATTTATAAAAAGTACAATTTTTTGGAAAAATCAATTAATCTAATTCGTTATATTTCTAAGAACAACTAATCTCATACAGAAATCGATGGAATAAGTCTTTTATTTATAAAATGGATAACAGAAAAAGTAACTAATTCCTTGTAACATAATTCATTATAACACCCACAAAAGACCTAAGGGTATGTAGTGCGATGGTGAATGACTCTTTGGGGAGCATGGATAACAACGCTCAGGTGGTAATCTCTATTAACTTTCAGTTCTCCCATAGATGATTCAATTCAAGATTATCATGTTGAAGCTCTAATTGGGATTGGTCAAGAGGGAACCCTAGTGACGCGACCTCCCTTATGAGAACCGACATATGAGCATCATATGACTCTAGTCTATGGAATAAGGCCATCCACTCCTTTGCCTGTGTCTAAAGGATTCTTTTTAAAAACCTAAAATTTAAACAAGTCATGTGATTGTTTTTCAACAACTATATTATCAATGATAATGATACTTAATGGAAATTTAATACCCATTATAATAATAATAATAAGACTTCTTATGTTTTTAGTATCCATATTTCTTTTAATTAAATAAGAGAAAGGGAATTTTATTCATGAATGTTTGGGTCATTACATAGGTAGATATTAAATGGTTCTACCAAACTAGGATAATACAAGGTGAATACAATAATTTTTTTTGATAACCTAAAAAAAATATGTACTAAAATTATTTATATTTAGATATTCTATAATGATTAAAAAGGTTTACAAACCACATAAAAAAACACATTTCTATCAAACAGTTTAATTACTCATAACTTTCAGAGCATTGTTTCAGTAATCCTCATGAATAGTGATTGACTTTACACTATAGTGGTGTATCAATTCATATCCACTTTTATTTACTAATGAAAAATTACTGACTACTAGTGAGAACACATCATGGATATACTTCCATCAATTTGATCAATTCTAGAGTTCCTCCTCAATTTCTTCTCTCTAATTTTCATTATTTGGTCTCTTATAATTATATAATCAACATTTATTGAATTTTATAGGAAAATATATCTCATATATATCTAGAAAATTATAAAATTTCCCACAAAGTATATTAATAACTAACCTATGAAAAAATATTGAAATATATCAATAAAATATCTTTAATTCCATGTCTAAACCTCTACTCAAATCCCATAAATTTATTCATGAAAAATTGGGTATTTAATTCTATATGTATACTAGAGCGCCATAATCGTAGTGTGACATTTTATATTACATATCGATGTGGATTCAAAGACTAGATACACAAATATTCTCTACATGTGATATTTAAATCATCCTCAAATCATGGTATGGATTTTATAATCCAATTTTATTCATGAACAAGCCATCGATGAACCCTTTATTTTATTGAATAATCCTCTCTTATATAGAACCACAGAAATGTTATGATATTCTAGTATTAGAAATAATATTCTTCACCGTGAGGTGATAGAATTTACTATATAAAGTAATTCATAGTAATATTGAACCTCCATATCATGGTTATCCCTCAATGGTATATCATTAGAATGGATAGTATCATTGAATTCCCATGATCACCACTATGGGAAAAAAATTTGTTCACAACATGCAGTATTCTTCTACTTGAATGGGTAATTTACAAAACCATATGTTTCATCTAAAAATATAAAATACCCAACAAGTGTCTAAAAATATTTTTTGAGTTTTTTCACTTACACACAATTTTACGTGTGATGTGAACATCTGCAATTCAGCGGCCGAATAGACTCGCTTCCTGAAACACATTGCATCCTAATAAATAATGATTCATCAAATAAATACATCCTCCAAATATTGTCTACACAATATTTATCTATATTATTACATGACCATTGGAGTTACAATATGATTTATATTCTCGACCAAGTAGAAAATTTGAAAAAATTATGATTTCCAATGAAACCAATGATTCTAAATAATACACTGATGTTTTCTAAAATTAATATTACCGAAATCAATGTGGTCAATGATTTTGGAACATGTCTAAAAATAAATTTCTATTGTTAAACATTCCAAATTGAATTGTGACGTCAATTATAAGTGTAGAACATTATATTCTACTTCAAAAAAACTAGTTCGTATCTTTCATCTTCTTTTGATCTACTTTAGCAGTCAAAACACACACCAATGTTAACATACTCAATAAAATAAATTATTATAGAGTGTTTGACAAAAATTTAAATTTATTAGAGGCTCTTTGTTTTATAAAATCTATTTATTTTATAGAAATTTGTTTAGGGGAAATATTGAAGATTAAAATAATTTAAATCTTCTGAGTAAATAATATAAAATACAATAAACACATCAATGCCACTAATGATTAATTATAGTCAATAAAAAATCATTAATAAATTTCTATAAACCACCAACAACCATTATAAATAATGAATACTTATAATATATTGGAGTTCAAAATTTTTAAATCATGTTTAATATAAAGCATCGTATATAGGTCATTTCATTTAGATAAAAAACATTATTTAAATTTTAAAAATAGTTTAGTGTGAAGAAAATTATACATGGAGGGAAAATGTTGTTGAATTATCAAATTACCCATTATAAAAAAATGTAAATAAAAGGTAACAATTTAATATATAAGGAAAATTAACAATATATATGTATATTATATTACATTTAAAAAGTTAATGAAACATGATTTGAGGAGCCAAGTAGGAGAGGAACTATACAATAAAAGTAAATTTATGGAGACACTCACCTCAAATACAATAAAACTATAGAACATTTACAAAATAATTTATATTAGTGTAAATGAGATCCCCACAAAAACGTTTGAAATTAAATTTTTATTTAGAACTAAACCTAGCATTATGTGTTCTCAACATACCAAAATAGAGTAAGAAAGATCGTGGAATTATAAGAATAACAATTGAAAAGGAAATATGAGATTAAAATTTAGATGAAAATAAGATTTTGGTCCGATATTTACACTTAAATCAATACAAAATTAGGATGGGAGATAAAAGTATCAATGGGAATGGAACATAGTATAAAATTTGGTTTTCAAATGACTACAGTGAAGATAAAATAATGGATGAATAGGTTTGGTGTAAATAGTCATCTTATTATTTTATTTCGTGGAAATTTACATGGTTTACCTGCATTGTTTAGTTAAAATTTTACTAATCATGAATCATATATTAGAATCTACCTGTATCAATATCAAATATATTCAAAATGATTCTCCAAAAGATTTGTAAAAACCCATGTAGGGTACCGAAAAAGATTCACCCAATGTATAGTGAATTGTAATGGCTACACCTAACCACTATATAAATACATCCAACTAAGATATATAACATTCACTATATATGATAAGAATACATAGTTCGTTCCAATAAATCAATTATCAACCAAAAAAATTATAAAGGATGTCGATTTGAACAATTATATTTGAATTTTCTAGAAAATATCGCTTAGCAATGCTCTAATTATATGTTGATCAATAAATATTATTATTACCACATAAGAATTGTCTATACATTATCTAAAAAACATTTGGTAAACATAAGATAACCATGAACAATATAAATTTCATAAAAATTAAAATTTAGAATTCATAAACAACTAGACCTATAAAATAACACACAACTACATACTATATCAATGAATCATGACACAATGTTCCACATATGCACTTGATCAATATACCTCTGTGTGTTGAGTTGAGTGGGTGAATCATATAGAATAATTGGAATCATGTGTACTAATGTAAATGTAATGGGTTTTGAAGTTCATTTTTTGATCTTTAGTTTTTTATTTTTAGAACATATATTAACATATATCTTTACTTGTGAACGTAGTAAGAAATTTGTAATCGAAAATGATGATTATGTAGGAGATACAATTATGATTTTTCCTAAAGGTAATTGAATATATTTTAGTTATATCATTGAATATATATTATTTTAGGGCCAATCTATTATAGCGTATGATTTTTCGAATTATTGTTTTCAAATTAATTTAACATTTTTGATATTTCTCTTTTCACCCTACACTAAAAATTGTTTATTTTATATTAAAGATCTATGAATGTCTTGAATAATATGCAACACCATGTTATCATTCCATACATATATCCTAATTATTATCATGTTCCACAAGGAAAACTATGGTTAGTGTATATTACACATAATAATGACTTTCATTGATGGCTTGCGTGACCCACAATACCGAATTTTAAGTAATAATAATATAATATTAAAATATAGTAAATTAATATAAAACGTTATAACCTATCCATTGCATTTGTGGTTGTGAATAATATTAAATAATTTATGAAAATATGTAGTTTAAATAGTATATAATAGGAATTCATCAATTACTATTTAATTAGAAACGAATACAAAATAATGAATATAAAGGAAAATATTATTTTTATTATGGCCACAAAGCAGTTGTTCCCAAAAAAATTAATTAAATATAATTAAATAGTTATTTTAATTTAATATATATTTTAAATATTCAATAAATTATTTTTTATATTCATTAAATATATTTTAAATACATATGATAAAAACAAACCCAATTTTATGTATAAAGCCCTATATTTTTGTAATTTTAGTTTTATCAAATTTTAATGAAAACATCATTTTAAAACCAATTTTTGAATTTTTATAAATTTAATATGTCAAAATTAAATTCATATTTTAAGGATAAATATAATAATTAGGTTATTATAATTTTTTTTCCATTTTTCTGTGATGTTTAGTTTTTTAAGTATTTTTAAAAAATATAGTGTTTTAGTTTATAACTTATTTATCATCTATTTTATTTATATTGATAAATTAGATTTTAAATTGTTATAAAATTTTAATTGGGTCATATTTTTATCATTTAATCCAATTAATCTTCTCATAATCAATTTAACATTAAAAATGGGTAAAAACATATCAAATATTTGATCAATTTTACTTAAAAACCCACAAGGTCATCCAGTTAGTAGGATTAATTTTAAATTAATCTATTTATCTTATTTGAATAGAATAGAGAAAATTTGATTCCATATTTGGAGTCAACATAATTTATATGTTATAACATGTAAAACATAGTTTTTGACTAAAAATATTTGTGAGAGTAATTAAAATTAATTAAATTAAATAAGGTAAAATAATTTTTAACTAATATTAAAAAAATATTTTCCTAAAATATTTACACTTAATAAATATTTTCTATACTTTTCACAAGAAAAATGTGGAAGAATATAATATTTTCCTCATATATTCACAGTTTCCGAATGAAACATTTAACTATTCAAATGGAATGTACTTTTAACCTCACATGACATATAGGGATTTACACATCATAAATTCTTTGAAGCTTTCTTTTCATGAATGAAACGAAATTTTTTAATAAAATTATATTAAAATAGAATTTTAATGAATTTTTTAATGTTTTTCATTATTCTTTCTTGAGTTTTAGATGATAATAGTTTTCATAATGTTTTTAAGATCCTTTACAAGTTTTATATAGAAGAGGCTTTCAAAATGTTTTCAATTCTTCCTTTAGATGTTTTCATGTTTATTTTCATGAAAATGGTTTCCAAAAGGTTTTAATTTTTTTGAATAATTTTTTAAAATGAGAAAGTATAAATTCCACATGATGTGTTTTTCAAAAATCTTTTAAAATAATATTTCTCATCTAATATAACATCCATTGATGTTACTCATTCCTTTCTGGGGAAATTATTCAATGTCCGGATTCATATTATTTCTTTGAATGGATTACATTTAGAAAAACAATTTCAATTTACCAGATTATATGTCTAAGAAACCCATTTATTTTCTTTGGTATTTCTTTGATTAAATAATTATAAAACATGTATCTTTTTCCATAGTTCAAGTTATGATTTCATTTTTATTAAACACATTTCATTTCATGGGTTATGATATCATTGTTTATGATTTTATGGCATGAAAAATTATGATTTCATTATTAGATGGGGAGACCTATATCTCCTTCCAATGCATTGGGTAATGATAAATTTTTTATGTGCTCAGAGGTTACATGAGAGGGAATCCAAATCTCGAAAAAAGTGGTTACATGGGAGGATATCCCATGCCCGAAATAAGAGGGTACACGAGAGGAAATCCAAAGTCAAAACAAAAAGGTACAAGGGGGAACATCCCATTCTTGAAATAAGATAATATAGAAGATGCAATCCCAATAAAAAAGTAGGTACATGGGTCATTAACCTAATCGTAACATGTTACAAAGGCCTAGGTAGACCACAATGACATAGGGATTTTATATTCTGATGTGTTTACCAAATTCAATGTATTATCTTTATATTATGATATGATGTATCATGTTATTTATTTAATTATGATTCATGTCTTACCAACTATAAATATTTATTTAATGATTCATTTTTATGATTTTTTTATGCAGGGAATGACCTTCCAATGAAAATGAGAATGTTCTCATTCCATTATGATCATGATATGTTTACACATTTCCATTATTTTTCTTTACAGATCATTTGATCTCACACCTTTCATGTGTATCCCTTAACCAAGTGATGAAGAATTATTTCCATTTATAAATAAGAAGAGGGAAGATATTTTGAGAAACATTAATGTTATATCGCTAAGTTAGAATATATTTTATGATGTTTCCAAAGGCACTAAACTAATATAATCATTGGGTACATATTATTGTAATGTTTTTTATTTCACCAAAGTGATGTATTGAATTTGTACATTAAGACACAATCATTAGAGTTGGTATTAAGAACATGGTTTAGTTAACCATTGGAAAAAAGGATAGGATAAATTTAGTGATATCAATAGGTATATTACTAAGTATATCTATAGGGAAGTCTCTAAAGATAAGTATAAGAATGAGTTAACATTTTGGAAAATGCCACATAATTTTGGTAAAGGATATACTAAGTGGTTTCCAATAAACACATACATTCATGGATATTACTTGTGGATGGGGCTCTGGCATAGAGGTACCTAGGGGTAAAAACTCCAACAAGATGACCCAAGCCTAACTCAAGGTAATTGAGTACACATATATAGGCATCATTGCACACCTCAATTGACACTCATAGGGGAAAAGATTGGGGAACTGAAAAACTCTTCACGAACCATAATGAAATATTAAAATAGGTGTTGGCTATGAATAAATTAGGATAAATGTTAGGTTTCATAGTTTAGGATTGGTGTTATAATTTAGTGATCATAAAAGTGGTATTTTTGGATTATATGGTTTCTCTCCCTAATAATTATTTCTTAATCTATGATTTTGTTTTTAGTCAATGTGTAGATCCTGAAAGTACCACATTATTGGTGATTGCAATGGATGATGTACTGATTTCCCTCATGAGAAAAAATGATATGAGAGCAAAAATATGAAGTCTTGTTGCTATACTAAGACAAATATTTCTATATATGGTCAAAGATGGACTACAATATGATCAATGGTGGAAAAAATATAATGTTGAGTCTTACATGACACAACACCCTCATTCATTCAACTTGTGTTCTAGTACACTTATTACTAAACAATGTATCGGTTCCACTGAATTGGAATTTTCCGTTCTCCAAGGATTAGAAAATGATAACGTCATTTTAGATGTTAATGTACTAGTGGGTGAAGTGGATCAAGGTAGGAATCTAGTTGAAAATATTAGTGGGAAATAATAAAATGGATCAATGGATTTGGATGAGTTCAAAAACATATTTATTTTATAAGTATATTCCTCAGATTATTCATATGAAGTAGGAAAATGAATTCATATAGATTAAACAGATGGATTATGAATCTAATATTGATTATGATGAAAATTTAAACATTCTTGCAAGGTAATCTTCGAGTATTTTAACTCAACATGAAAGAAAATTAGATTGATTTTTTGAGTGGACGTAACCCAGTCTTCAAAAATAATTTTCTAAAAGAAACATTAAATATGTAAACAAGTGGCATGATCTCAAAGAAATGTTGAAATAGAGGATGTTGTTGTGTATAAATATAATGGTTTTATTATGAAATGGATGATGGGGTAAAAAAGGCATTCTAACCACCATGAATAAAATAAAATTCACCTTCTACTGTGTAAAAATTGTGGGAGGAAACATGGAGGAAGTTATCATAAGGGGAATAATGAAGGTTTTGGGTGTGTAATAATTATTCATCAAGAGGATGAATGTAGAACTGATTGGTGGAAGTTAGATAATTAAGATAATAATAACAAATCCCCACCAAATGCACCTCCCACACATCAGTGTGTCAATTGAATGGTGTTTGACCATTATGATAACAAGTTCCCCAATCCATGGACTAATGTGAATGATAATCTTGATAAATCACTAAAGATAACGGAAGATTGAAAATATTATGGGATCATAAGGAATGATGTGAACAAGGATAATTAATAAATACTTAACCATTAATAATTAGTTGGGAATTTTATGTTCAATTATGAGTGAATAATCTGTATGATTGTATTATAGTTCATATTTTGGTAAGATTATATTTTATTATCATTACTTACATGGATTATCATTCCCATATTAAGGATAGGGAACTCCAATGTCTAGAAAGGGAGTGGGTTTTCCTTTCATACATGTATCTCACTATAATCTTTTTACCCTATTTTCTTTAATTCTAACTGATCCCAAAAGTCCAAAAAAAATTTGATGGGTGCCCTATCCTCCTGATATCGATCATGGAGTTTTCCAAAATCTCTACACTAATAAATATTACTCTAATATCATATTTCATGCATCAATGTACCTCGGTTTATTCTCTAAATAGGTATTCATTGAATCTTGATATTTGTAAGAGAATGGGAGAGTGAGTCTACTTGACAGCAAACACATTATGATACATTTTTAATCGGAGGATGATTTAATTGGAAATTGTTCTAGTGACATCATATTTATAATGGATCTCAGTTGTAGCTATTTTTAGGGACATTCGACTTTCATAAGAAGTGAGATTCCACAAAAAAGGTGATCTGGGTGATTTTCCCTAATATCCCATTTCTATTTCAATATCCCTCAGTTATTAGACGGCTCAGGTACCTTGTATATAGATACTTATTCCCTAATTGATGCACTGAGTAAATTTTCCATCCTGTTAACCCATGTGTCTATGTAGACATGGATGTGTCTAGATTGAGGTTTTATTATGTTTAGATTACATTCGAGGAATAGTTTCTGTGAATGAAATGTGTTGTATATGAATATTGGTAAGAGTTTTGTACTATATTTAGGAATTTTGGAAATTCTATAGAAAACTGTCAATTGAAGTCTCAGATGAAGATGGTTTCATGAGGTGGTGGGGACCTATAGGATGATGATAAGGAATATCTGTAGTAATAGAAGATGATGTATGTGGAATATGAGTTTGAATAGGAAATAAATGTGAAGTGTGGATAATGATGTCTAAATCCATAAACGATCGATGTCTTTGGTAGATTGATGAATGATCTATGAGTACCTCAGTCCCTCTACTAGATCAAAAGTGATTGAGGGTTATAGTTGGTTGGAGGAATGACCTGACATTGGTCTCATCCTTTTTGGATCCTCAAATAGAAGATGAAGGAGGCCTCAAGACACCTGTTGAGGCCTCATATGCCGATACATTGCATTTCAGTACTGTTAATAGTGCCATTGGACCGAAAAAATATTCTAACATCATCTAGTTGAGGAAGACATTGGGTGACCATAAACCTTCTAGGAAACTTTAAATGGTGAAATTGAGCTTGGGTGTGGATATTACTTCTGGTTTTTTGGACACTCCTATTGAGGGTCCCCTTGGTGTTTGAGGTAAAAAAAAATAGACGTTGGGGGAGGTACCCGGACTCGAACAGATGTTTTAAATGTTGAGGTGGTGATCATAGGCAGTGTTATCAATGTTTTTGTCCATTTTGAGGCCCAAAATGAGCCTAGATATATTTTTCCTATAGGTTATAATGTTTTATAACATGTAGTATTGAGTGTGGCCTTGATCAGGAAGAATCCATAGGAGGTGGAAGAGCCAGTGTTGGGAAACTATTTTTGGATTTTACCCCTTGATGATCTTGTCCATGTTTCTATAAATATTTTGTCAAAAATTATTGGGATGAGTAGAGGGTTCCAATAAATGGGTATAGTGATGAAAGTTACATCCACTTTGTAGGTGATACAGAGGATAAGGGATAGGATTATAGGTACACGTTCCCTAGGAGAAGTAAGAGAAAGAGGGGGACCTGAAATAAATGAAGTATTACTCTTATATACCTCTACCAGTGGTGACCAGGTCTATGAATAAGAGAAAACAAAAAGTATAAGTATAGTGTTCACTATCCATCAATGTAAGTTTGTCAGCAGTGGGAGTCTGCTACTATGCCCGACCAATCATTGGAATTTATCAAGAGTTTGTAAGAGGTAATTTTTGAAACTATTGTGACAATTAATGAAACTGGTGATGAGGACTAAAGAATGATGGAAAGAGGCCTAAGGGTGACTCATAATGAGGAGAAAAGATTTTGGATTGATAAGTATGACCTTATTTTAATAAGGGGATTCAACAAGGGGAAGATCAAAAATGACGATTACATCCAATCCTGGGAAAAGCTAGTGATTAAGCTCCAATATCATTTAATAAAGGAACCCTACACTTAGGTAAGAACAATCTCATGGAAACTATTTAGGGAGATTAAAATTGGTAGGCTGAAATTTTTTTATCAAGGGATCAATTATCTCTTTTTGTTCTTGAATAAGGGTTTCTCACATTTTCTATAAATGTATATGATAATAAAAATTCCATTTTGAGTGAGTGAAACCAAACTTTCTATCCTAGTAACTTTTTTCTAATGGACTAGATGCTCCTTTGTGTTATCGCATATTAATGAATTTGTGACTGTTAACATCCACCTAACCATGTTCTCTATCTCTACCCCCTAGAAAAATATAGTAAAATTTCTATTCATTACCCATGTATTTACATCCCACATATGTTCTCCAATTTGGAAACCAATTTATATATTACTTTGGGTAACCATTATGGTTCTAACATTCACTTTTAAAGGAATGTTTTAGTATTTATTTTTATAATGGAAATTTCAATGAATGAAACATTTATATATTAAACCATTGAAAACCCATATAAAATTAGGGGTGAATTTAATTCAAAATGTGTAGAATGTAACACCCTGAAATTTTGTGAATTATTATTTTTCGAATAAATTTATCTTTTTTCATATTTTTAATTTCTTGAAACACTGAAAGTATTTTATTTTATATTAAATGAAAAATTATATATTTAATTATACACAACACCATGTTATCTTCCACAACATGAAAAAAAATTAACATGATCTACATGGGACACCAAAGTTATTATACATTACATACATGATTTACATTCCTTGATGGCTTATGTGACATTCAATAATGAGTTTTAGGGAACAATAATATATTATTAAAATGTATTAAATAATATAATAATAAATAACATATAAATTAAATTTGTGTTTATGAATAGTATTAACTAATTTATGAAAATGTATTTTTTACAAAAATATTAGATGAAATCAAAAGTTAGCAATTATTTAGAAAAGAATATAAAAGATGATTGAATAAAAGAGAAAATGTTATTATTTTATGGTCATAGAGATGTTTTAGTATAACAACTTAAATTAAATTAAATTATTAAGTGATGTTAATTTAATATATATATTATATATTTAGTAAAATGTTTTTTATATTAATTCAATAGATTCTATATAGATAAGATAAGAACAAACTTAAATTTATGCTTGAAAACCTATATTTTTATACATGTATTTTTGCTACCATTTAATGGTGAAATCATTTTAAATCCCAATTTTTGAAACTTTATAGAATTAATGTTTAAAAAGACACCATACCTGATATATACAAATATTGATTAGTTTAAAATAATTTTTTGGCCTTTTTGTCTGAATATCCACTTTTAATGAATTGTGAAAAATACTGAGTTCTAGTTTAAATTTTTATCTAATTTACATATATGGTGAACTGGAATTTTAAATTGGTTTCATAGTTTAATTACATATTATTTTTTCAATTAATCTAATGTTTCTCATTGGAACCAATTTCAATATGAAATTTAATATAGATACATAACAAACATTTTATCATTTTTACTTTTAAACCCTCAAAGTATCGTCCCATTTATGGGAACAATATTGAATTAATTTTACAACTTATGTTACTAGAATTTAGAAATATTTATTCGACTATGGGATTCATAATAATTTATATTTTCTAATATGTTCAACATACATTTTTACTAAAAAAATATTACGGAAATTAATTAAAATCATTTACTTCGATTATTGTAAAATTAAGCTTTACTAAAGACTAAACCATAAATTTATCAACCAATACAACAATGGAACTTCCTCAAATTCTGTTGGATGTCCCAATTTTGGAGAATAAACCTATAAGGCACCCAAATAGTCCATTTTACCATTGTGGAAAAATAAAAACATTAGAAGTACACAATTCATTACAAAAAATACCAAGTGTGTCCTTTTCTTTTGTTATTAATACCTCCATTCCTCCCACTTCCACACCCCTCTCAGGATGCATTGGATAGAAAATTATATCTCAATTTTCTTTCCAATAAACCTAAATTAGTCCTTTAATCATCCCTTATTTATAATTCTTTCAATGGAATCCCTTTTGGTCATTCCAATATGAGTTACCATGTTTATAGGTAACACCCTCCACCAACCTCTTTAATTTTATTTTTATTCTACACCACCTCAATTAATCATATTACATCATTGTATAAAAAAGTATCTTAAATATACTAGTATGTTTTTATGCCAATGTATTTACTTACACATATACACACATCCATATAATTGGTAACGAACAAATTGTTTATGTTTATGGAAAACTATAACCTCACTAAATGATGATTGTACATTTTCCCTATACCACCTCTCATGGTAGACAATATGATGGGAAATATATGTATATATATTATATGATATATTAATTATGTATATTGTATTAATTAATAATTTTACCACACATATCATTATACTTTCCATTTTGTGTAAATTCGATAATTTCGAGTGAGTAAGTGTGGACTACCACCCCCTCAATGTGATGTTATTCATTCACACAATACATAAAATGTATTAAATATGGGTTTAGTGAACTTATATGATATATATGATATAATAATGATACTTTTATAATTATATATTTGATCATATATAAACTAATATATCATTTACCTTCAATAATTCAATAAAATAATTAAATAGAAATAATGTTCTTTTGTACGTATGGCCTACCATCTGCATGAACAATTTATTCCATTTATTATATAAATATTTTCTCGATTATTAATATACAAATATAATTGATATAAATTATTTTTATATCAAGTTTTATATTATGTAGATATTGAAATATTTATAAGGGGTAGAGATATAAAAAATCAAGCCAGATGCGAAGAAAAAAGAGAATACTACCTAAAGTGAAACCTAATCATAGAATTGTTAGAAGAAAGTATTATAATATCATTATCAAACCATATATGGTTTTATATATAATAATATGGTTCTATGATATATTTATAAAAAAAAATATTATATTATAAAGGATTTTTGGATGAGTAAAATCATAGTCATGCACAAGGTAAGGGAATTTCATCTCACTTTTTATTTCCATGAGATACATGGTTTATTCAAAACCCATTCCATTTTGGATGTTTTTATTCTAACCTTGGATATATTATGTTATTATTATACATAAATTTTTGGGTATTTAAATATTAATTTTATTAAATGTTATTCATGTGGATTATGTTTGAAAAGTTTCTAAATCCGTAAAGTAATTTTGTTTCATTTTTCTTTCATCAAGACACCTACCATGTTATGCATCTATATTATTCAATGAGGTGTATATAATGAATTTTATATTTTATATAAAAAATATCATTCCTTTAATAATATGTAACTATTTATGTAATTCTATTTTATAAAATGTGGTGTATGGTTCATATTTAACATGTGGTAATATGTTATTGTAACAATCTCATCGCCATTTGATATTGGTTATGATTATGTGGCCTTTGATGAAATATTATAATCTGTCTCTTATGAAATCAAATAGAATTTATTCTCCTATAGTTATTCATTATTTATTAATAATTTGGTATCCCTTTAAACTCTTTGGTACATAATACAGTTAATAAATTGTTTTTCTGAAGCCTCAACTCTACCCTCTCTTCAGTCTAGAATATCTCTTCTATTAAATAAATATTATCTAAAAGTGTATCCAAGAATATTCAACTATTCTCTAGTGATCTGTAAAATAAATGATTACCCGTTTTGTCTTTAAACAATTTTTTTAAATGTAATAATATTATTTCTTTTGGAATGAGGCATTTTTTTAGACTTTTTACCATTCAAAGGGATTTTTCTTTTTTACATCATATGAAATGAACAAATTTACCCACCATAAATTATATGAAGCTTTAATTTCATGTTTAAATTTATTATATTTATGATTTTTTATTTATTTTTTTAGAGAAATTATTTTCAAATAGTTATCAATCTTATTTTATATATTTTCAAAGAAAAAGGTTTTAAGAAGGTTTTCAAGAACTTCAACATGTTTTAAAAGGAAAGAGGCCTGCAAAATAGATTAAATACTTCTATTAAATATTTTTCATGTTTATTTTCGAGATAATTTTATTCAAAATGTTTTACATTTTGAGTATATTTTTTAAAGTATAAATGATAATATCATCCTCATGTTTTTAAAATATATCTAATCAAATATTTCTCATCTATTATAATATCCATTGGTGTTACTCATGCCTTTATGGGGAAATACATCAATTTTTCCATTCATATTCTTTCTCAGGATGGTTTAAATTTTATGGTACGTTGTTTACAATTTATTTTTTTAATTAATAGGTTATATTTTGTTTAAAATCATATATTTTCATGGGTTTTTCTTTGGTCAAGTTATTATAAAAACATTTTTATATTTCCATAGGTTAATTTATTATTTCATATTTATAAAATGCATTTCATTTCGTGTGATATGATATTATTTCTTATGATTGTGTTTCACAAATATATATTATTTCATTATGTGTTGGGAAGGACCTATATCTACCTCCAATAAATTTGGTAATGAAAAATGTTTTAGAATAACAATGGTTACATTAGAAGGAATTTGAAGCCTTAAATAAGAGGGTACATAGGAGGAAATTACACAAACAAAAAAAGAGTATACATTGGATGATATCCAAAGCCTGAAACAAGAGTATACACTAGAGGAAATATCATGCTCGATATATAGAGGGTATACATGAGGGAATCCCAAAAATAAAGTAGGAACATAGGTGATTATACTTATCTTAAAATGTTACTATGGAATTGGTAGTCCACCTTGACATAGGGCCTTTATATTCTTAAGTGTTTTCCACAATTCCATGTCTTATTCTTATATTATTATCAAATAGATCATATTCATTATTTTCTTATGATTTGATTCTTTTGAAATGAAAAAAATTTATTCCATGATTTTTGTTTATAATTTTTGATACTTAGTTTATGATATTTTAATGATCATGATCATGTTCTCATACCCTTATGTTCATGACATGCTTAAATATTTTCATTCTTTTCCATAACTGAGCCTTTGAAATCAACTCTTTCACATTTTTCCCTTCCCTATGAAATGATGAATGGTTTTTAAAAATAAATACTTAGGGGGATATATTTATGGGAAACATTCATGATATTTCAATTATTTGGAAGAATTTTTTTCATTTATCAAAATTTACTAAACTAATACGGTCTTTGAGTATCTATTCTTTTAATGTTCAGTGTATTCTGAAAAAATTGATTTAATGTCTATATACATTATTACTGGGACATTATACCATCATATTTATTACATTATTATTATTTTGGATATTTATATTAATATTTTTTATCTATTTTGTATTGTTAAACAATATTTAGAATGTGTTTTTATATATTAAACTATAGAAAACCATCTTGGATCTAAGTTTTCATGATAGCAGGATTTGGGAATTTTATTATAAATATGGGTAATTTAAAACATTCATTATGTTTTATAGTTATCCTTATTCATTATATTTTATTGTGTAGTCTCCCCAGTATTATTTTGGTCTCTGTTCACTATTAAGTTACATATGGCGTAGGGTGAGGTGAGCCTAAGCACACATGAAAAAAATGTCATGATTACATTTCAGTATTTTATATTGGGGAATTTCAAAGTGTAATTAAAGTGTTTTTTTAGTTAGGATAATGTAAGTTAGATGTGGATATTTAGAATCTATAAATTTTTTTGAATACGTGCTCGCTTTTCCCCAAAGAGTACAGGTGAAACCATTATATCTAGGGGTTCCTAGTGATTTTAGTAGACACTATGTGTATAGAGATTCCATTATTATACATTAAAATATAGGAAGGACTATGGATGTGGTATAGGGATAATCCATGATCATGATGTATTTCTCATACTACATGATAGGTTCAATCTTTGGGGATGACTCATGTACCTATTCCTCGTGTTCATGGAAATATTTCATCATCAAGATCTAATATTTAATATAAAAATTAATATTATATTTTGTGTCTTCAAAATTAGATTATAATAAGTTAATAGATTATTTTATATCATAGTGGTTTCCTATGATGTTATTTTTCTATTTGATTGATCATTACAGGGTAATGGATTTTGGTGTGTTGTGTTTAAATGAAACAGGTTTTTAAAAGAATAGCATATTTGGTCAAATGAGGTGTGAATAAAATTATTTTATAAAATTATTTTATATGAAATGAGTTATCAATTAGGTATTTTTATAATGAAAAATTGTTTTAGAAAAAAATTACGATTAAGTGTTTGTATATTATGGGAAAAACTATTTTAAATATGGTTTTTAGAAAATTGACTCAAAAGAAATTTTCATCATCATGTTTTATAATAATACCCTTGAATGTCATGGTCATTTATAGAAATATCATGTTGCATTAATAAAGTTGAATTTCTTTCAAAAATCCATTTTTGGATTTATAAAGTGGCATTCGAAAAATTGTGTTTTTGAATGGGGGTAACCTAAGAATTTGAATCAATATTTTTTATTTCTATATATTTTTTGGGATAGTTTTTATAGTACCTATGTGGTTGGGTTTTTAATATTTTGACAAATTAGTATTGTATTTGAATTTTCAGTTTCAAATTTCATACTATCAGTGATGCATTTTTATATGGTGATTCTGATAATGGATATCACATTTAGATGAAATAATCAGTATTAGTTAGCCTCTATTGTGGAGAGAATCATATGTCATGGATTTTATTGATATTTTGGGTATTCATATTGTAGGGAATATGTGGGTATATTCTCAATGTTCAAGAAGTGGGTATAAAATGGGTTATCATAAAATAGTTTTTGGGGTGATTTATGTTTGATGGGTATTAGTGATTGAAATGATTTCCGTGAGGAGAGGATGATCCTATAATATAAGTGAGAGTATCAATGTTTCAGATATGTAACTCTTGTTGAATATTTTTCATAGGTATTATGAGTCATTATATGAAATAATTATATGAATACCGTGGTGTATCATGTTGATTTAATAATTCATTTATTATTAGTTTTGGATGAGATATATTTATAGAGAACTGGAAACGATTCTTTCGGATAAAAATGATTATATTCTGGATTTTTAATAATCTACACCATTAGGCATTCATCAAATAGTATAAGGGATGAATATGTATTTTTTTACAGTTAGTTTGAATTTAATTTTTTTGATAATTGATCAAGAGTGGTTAGTTTTTATATCATTTCACATAATAAAAGAATTTAATAGATAAAATAAATCCTAAAAAAGTTGGGTGAAATTAAATCATCACATATAGAAGAACTCAGTGTTTTATAAGTAGATATGAGAACCACCAAAATCATGGTTGTGTGAAACCTGGAAAATGATGGGTTTGGTTGTGTGGTATTTATATTTCCCATTCCACCATAATAATTATGTTATGCCACCATACCTTAGGTGGTATTTCTTGATTCCCTATTTATATGGGGGGAAGGGAAGTCACTTAAAGGATATTTCTCATACCCACAGAGCCTCATTATTCATTTTTTTTTCAAAAATATAGATTCACCATTTTATCACCATCTTCTCCTCCTAATTTCTTCTCGATTCGGGGTTGTTCATGAGTTTTTAAGAATTTTTTAGGTTATCCCTATTTTCCTAGTTTTTCACATATTCTTATCTTGTTGACTAATTATATAATATTTTGTGTTTGGATTAATTTGGGATACTATATTGGAATGTTCAAATCACATTATAATCATGGGGCTTCCATGTACTGTTTTTAGAGGTGGATCATAAAGGATTGATTCTTGTCGTCAAATACCATTTTTTATTAGGATATGTCACATGAAAAAAATATATATTGATTTCTCCAAATATTTAAAAAAATTATCATTAATTAATAATTTCTGAATGATTATTTTATTTCTATTAGTCTAAAGAGTTTTCTAGGAGTCGACCACAACACATATCACATAGTTTTATTGTCTTCTTACCTCCTAGTGAGTTTTATTCCTATTATTTAAATTATTATTTTTAATTAAAAATTATTTATTTGTAACATTCTACTGTCTACTAGTGAGATATGTTCTCCTTGTAATTGAATATTGTAAATATGATGTTGATATTACTAAAATATTGTGAAATAATGGTATGTGTACATTACCCATTAAGGATGATGATGAATTACTTGATTGGATTCAATTTTGGCATAATTTTTAGGATAATTTCTATTTTTATATTATGTGGTTGTGTGAAATTATATCATTCATAAGTGGTTCTAAAATAAAACAAGGTTTGTATTTCATTATAAATGTTTTTTTTCTATTTTTTGTTTTAATAATTACTTATGTCCTACTTTATGGATTTAAATTTTTATAAAGTCTTGATTCATGGTAAATAATTCTATTTTTATGATTATCCACACTTAGGATCATAATTAAAGATTTTATTGTGAGCGATTATGCTTCTTTGTATTATTTTCATGATGGGACTAGATTAAATGATAGTTATGTAAGGTTATGTTAGTATGATTTAGATAATCTATTCATGTATCCTTCATTGTAATGTAGTTTTTTAATGGAACTAATTATTAGAATATGACCCTATTGGATTTGAAATTTTTGATGAATTTAGGATTCAATACTTATTATTAGTAGGATGACTATTTTTACTCATGCAGTCACATGGTTTGAGTCTTTACCTAGACTTGATAAAACAAATATAGGAGTTCTCAAACAATTATTGATTTAGAAAAACAATCATGATTTAAAATTATTTGGGTGAGATGGATGAGGGATTATATTATTGTTATTGTGTTCCTAGACTCAACTCATTTATATACTTTTATTGAAATTACATGAATACAATTATATAAATAAAAGTTTATATTATTACCATAATAAGTTTTATACTCTGGTATCAATAGTTTATATGGTAATGGATTTAGATTTTATGTCATATAAAAATGTTATAATAGATCATTGATATAATTATAACCATGGCATTTTTCAACAGTAATATTAAATATATGTCCTATGGTCTAAAACATAATACTTATGAGGCATAGATGATGTTTAACTATTAGTTGTAGAGGTATTATAATAATTGAGACTTCACATGATGTTTTCATGTTGTGATCTAGAGTATTTAATTTGGTGGCTTTGTGGGTGGATTTGTGGCATCACATCGCAAGTGTCCCTCTCTACAAGCCTCTCTCGATTTTTTGTCATCTCCTAGCTTTGGAATCCATTGAGGAGAGGTTCGTGGTTTTTATCTTAGAAGATCCATGCCCAAAGTACAATTTACGGTTCAGATATGCATATAACCATTCATTAGTGATGATCCCTCGGTGCGGTATTGGGTCATCTAGTCCTAGATGATGATGGATCAACTTTGTGTTCCTTTGATCTCCTACCATTTTATTATACAAAAATAGTGGTAGTGGGATCATGGAGCGGTTTGATGCTGTCATTGGTGTAGGATAAAAATATCATGAAGGGTTTTTTGGTCTGCGAAGGTTTGATGTTTTGTGGTGATGAATTTTTTTCTTCATGGATTGTGTTTTGTTTGTTTTTGTTTGTGGTCTTTCCATTCAAGGTTCAATGATCTTTTCAACAACTTCACCGATAATGTGTTTCTCTAGATGAATTTTATAGTGATAGTTTTCCCTAGTAATTTCTATCTAGATTTAGGATGTTTTAGAGGGTATGAAATTCCAATTGATATCAGGACCATGCATCCTTTTATGGGAAAGATAGTTGAGAAATGATGTGTTGGTGGAAGTTGTTCGAAATGATTTTAATACTGGGTAGGGGCTTATCTTTGTAGATTTTAATAGCTAGTTTCAGCATTGAAATTTCTGAACTGCGTAGACACGATAGTTGGTTCTTGTCTTTGATGTCAGGTTGGGTTCCCCCTTAGCTCTTAAAATGGGATTTTGATAATAAAAATATTAATTTTTAGTTAGTATTATCATTGTTAGCTTTTACTATTTTATCCCATACTTTGACGTAAATAAAGAATTATAATATTGAAGTCCTAGTGATGTATATTTGGTTAGGTTCCCCATTGGTGGAATGAAATTGGTTGGATAATAATGAGTGAAATTATCACATCTATGTTGTGGGATAAATTTATCTTGGGTAATGAATAACTATGATGATGTTATGTTAAATTAAACCATGGCCATGGTAAATTAATGAAATTATGATTGGTAAGGTCTTAAAATATCAAAATGATCAAATGGATAAGACAAAAGTGTGCATCATGCTTTTATAGATATTATAATTCAAATTGATTATATAAAACAAAGAAACAATCATAATATGTATTCATAGTTGTAATATTCATTATCTCTTTTGGGGTTATAATTGGTTTTTGAAATGTACTATAGTTCTATGGGTGGGAATCCATCCATTCAATATAAGGATCTTGAGGGATAAATAATTAATATATCCACAAAATCAATATATTTTGATAAAACAATTAGTTGGTAGTGCACCCCATAATTGGGGGGGGGGGGTGGTGATAATTCAATTTTAATCAATAATAAAATAACTAATTCAATTATATTATTGAATTATAAAATAATGATGATGGAAATTATTTCTCAGAATAGTCACAAGTTATTTGATAATAATATTGAATATGGAAATATATAATCCTTTAATATAACATATCACTTTCAAGGTTAATTATATTATTTGGGTAGATTATAGAATAGATATTTTTTTATAGCATAAATAATTTACGAGGAAAATGTGACTGATAATATGATCAGGAAGTATCTGAAAGGTTTAATTAAGTCATAATTGTGATCATATCTAAAAAATATGTTTATTACATTTTATAGAAAAATTGAAATTATGGAAACTATAAAAAGGTACCAAATCTCATTTTGTCCCCTTGAATAGTTTGATCAACCATTTTCACGAGTTTTGAGCTCTCTACAACTCTCTATTATTCTTTAGTGTGAGACACTGAATGGAAAAAAGATGGTTGGATCAAACTCCTTTTCTTGATTAACATATTGTTCTTCACATGATTTAATGTACATAATATCTTACTTATATATCTCATGATAGAACATGTGAATAAGAGATAAATGTTATAAGAGTTATGGTTCATGTTTTTATAATGTATAGGAAGACTAGGTTGGTGATTTTGATCCCCAACAGGCCAATGATGTGAAAATCAAAAAGTAAATTTCCAACAAATATGGTCAAGATTACTATTTAATTTTTTTTAGGATTACATATTATTATAAATGGCCCTTTTAGATTTTTTGGAAAATGGTTTTATGGATTCAGTGTTTTTTACATTAATATGAACACAAAATTTGTTATTTTGTATTTTGCACACTTCCACTACACCATGTGTTCAATTAATTAGTATCTGAGAAAACATGAAATGAAATAAGACTAAAAAAATGAAATATATTAAATTTTAAATGAATCGAAAATTGGGTTTTTACAAGATCAAAATACAACTGATGATGTATCGGTCTGTGTTCTTAAGTCCAAGATAGGGAAAATTGAATATTGGTGGACTTTAATTCAAATTGTGATGGGATTTCAATCATATATATGAAAATATGTATACAAGAGTTTATATATCTACATATACATATAAATATACATATATATAGATGAATTATTTTTTATGGTGTGTGGAATATATATTTTAAGGTCTCTTTCATGGCGTCTCATGAATGATTGAGAAAAAACATCATGATTTATTTTAAATATTAATGTTTATCCATGTCCCAATCTGGTGGTCATAAACAATATTCTTACATAGAAATAAAAGTGGAGGATGTGTAATGATATCCACAACATTTATTGGGGTTGAACACACACACACACAGAGATATATATATATATATATATATATATATATATTATAATGTATTAAACATTATATATTAACATTTATTTATTTATTTATACTGGTTGTCTAAATATTGAAAAAAATGTTATGTCTAGCCACAAACTTGGGCAGGAAAGACTAGTTTGTTATGAATCTGACATTCCTAACCAATTAAACCTACAAAAACCCTTAATTAAATTTCAAGCAATCTATATTTGAAAAAAATTAATGAGTAAATTTCCATATAAATTCAATAAATTAAATTCCACTACATGTAATGTAATAAAATTATGTTGGGTTCAATAAAAAATGTCAATAATTAATGAAACATATGTCAATGAATTTTAAAGTATAAAAAATATACTTGAATTTGGTTTTAAAAAATATATTTTATATAGTTCTATAAAAGATCATATTGATCGATCATGATTTGATACTATAATGTTCATATATCATTTTTTAGTCAAATTAGTAAATTTAAGTTTTATAAATTAATAGTGATTTTATTTTGATAATTTTGTATTGTATTTACCTGTAATTGTTTGTAAGTTAATGTTGGTTGTTCATATTCAGGTGATAAAACTGAATTTCACATCAAAATTTACCCTCATCTGAATTTGATTAAACATTGTAATGATTGGTGGAGTTCATGGAGACATGATTAGTTTTTAGTGAAAGTGTTAACAAAACATGTGAAGTATATAGGAGTTACAGGTGATTCATTTTTAGTTAGGTAAACAATTAATGAATTCCCTTATCATCTTTTGTATTCCATTATTCACTTGATAAATTAAACAATAGTTAATGGCTCAATATCAGATAATAATTTATTTATTTTATCATAGGAACATCTTGTTAGTTAATGAATGTGTATTTAAAGAGAGCGATCAGATATAACATAATAAGGATCATGAACTCATATATATAATTAACATGTGTGATGAATGATTTATATGTAAAGAATGGTAAATTTTTGAGTGTGGTCATATTGAATAATCATATTAAATAAACATGGATTTCATTAACTGAGATAAATTTACAATATCCCTCAAATCTGTTATTTTGAAATTAAAAATAGTCCATCTCTTGAATTTGGAAAATACAAACTATTCAATTTCCATATCATACATAGTTTATGGATTCTATTACCATGATGGATTTATTATGATAATGGTGGGTTGACATAACTAACGATGGTAGAAAATGAGTAATGTTATCATGTTTGTTGCAACATTATATGAAAATAATTGATAAGTTAAAAAATTCACTCTCAGAGATAGGAATCCACTCAACATATGAATTAATCATGAGTTTATTCATTTGGTAAGTCAAAATAATACCCATTGTTTTCATACTAGTAATGATATATAATATTTGGCAATGAAGAGAGATTTAAGGATACTTTCCACTAGAACAATCACATGACTAACTACTCTGAATCTAGTAGTTATGGACTACAATTATTTAATAAAATAAAGGGAGACATTTAAAATTAATAATTTGAAGATTCCTACTATAAATGAAGATTATTTACTAAGATACTATATTAATTTAATTTAAATTAAATGGAAACCTCAACTAGTTCAATTTCTTTGTGATCAATATTCGATAAATACAATATACATCACAGTCATAACTTTCTATAGTGTAATAGGTTCTTCATAATAATATCATACCTAGAGAGTAATATTAATGTGATAGAATCCCCAATTTATGATAACCCCCATTATGGATCAATAAAGGCATATAAATATCAACACAATAATTAGATAGATGATACACTCAATGTGTGTTTCTTCATGTTATCATCTTTGTCTAGGGAGTTGTAGAAAATTGAGCGGGACTACAAAAATTTAAAAATAATAAATTTTATAAAAGATTTATGCAAGAAGAAATCTGAATATGCATGAAATAAGATATCTATAGAACTCTATATACGAGGTATGGAAAAAGAGAATTAGGTTGGAGATCATATATTCAAGATGATTTGGGGAATTTAGAGGGAAAATACTCTTTTTTCAATTAGAATTAATAACGAGAAATTGTCCTATTAATTTCGTATTTAAGTACCATTATCTGGAAATTTATTTTTGAATATGTCAGGAATAACAAAAATAAGTGACTTGTGGATTTTTTCATTATTTTTTCAATAAAATAAGGATATGAATAATTAAAATTCTTTACTTATTATGGTTTACAAGAGGAGGATATCAAATCCTATTATGTCATGATTTATGTCTAATTAAAATAATATGATAAAGCTCTCTTTAATGAGACTAAATATATATTAGGATTGAAATGATTGGGAAGAAGTATTCTTATCATGTAGTAGGAAAGTCCACTAGAAAAATAATTTCACAACTGATAAAAAAAGTATGTTTATGTAACATCCAAGCTAAATAATGAATATGACATGTTCATATATATTAATATTTGTGAATAAAAAATTAATAATACTTTAAAGGGGATGCTACATTCGATGTCGTACCCAATACGCAACAATGAGTTTCTTTGAAATCATACGTTACACACTAATAATATAATAATATTATTTTAAATGGTATTTAATGCCTAGATATTGTAATGGTGGGAATGAACATAACTAACTATAAAATAATTATATATGTTTGTTAAATATTTTAATAATTACCCAATAAATGATATAGGCTTAAAATGTAAATGAATCTAATTTTAAGCATAAATATTCTAATATTCTTTAAAAGGTCGATTAATTGCCTTTTGATCATGATCCCTTTTTAAATATACATCTTTCCAATTTTATATGTTATATTTGAAAAAATAGAATAATTTTTTAAAATTGGGACGACAAAATTTACTTTGTGTAAATTTCTGTTATATTTCGGATAAAGTCCATTTTTAATAAATAGTGAAAATTTTGTATTTTAATTAAAAACCTCATTTTAATATAATTTATTTATATAGTTATATTATCTTTTTAAATGAGTTTAAAGTTTATTTAAAATATATTTTTACCATTTAATCCAATGTTGGTCATTGGAATTAACTTCACATTGAAATTGAACATAAACAAGTGTCAATCTTTTGATAGATATTGTTTCTTAAAAACAATATATTTGTCTTGATAGCAGAAATTAATTATAAAATTAATTAATGAAAATTTTATGTATTTAATTTCATAAAATTTAAATCTTTTTTGAATTTGGAATATCAAATTTTCTTTGGATAAATCTTTGGTATTTTCTTGACAAATGTTCATTTTTAATGAATAGTGAAAAATACTGCATTTTACATCGAAACTGCTTTATCATATAATTTAATTTTATAGATAAATTTTTATTTTAATTTATATTAAAGTTTAATTGAATTATATTGTTATCAATTAATACAATTCTGTTCATTGAATGTAATTTCACTTTTCAATTGGATGTGAAAACAAGTCAATCTTTTGATAAATTTTACTTCTTAAAAACTCGTCTTTGGTTGTGACAAATGGAATTATTTTTAAATTAATTACTGCAATTTTTTGTTTGTAATTTAGTAAAATAGATTCCATATTTGGAATCAGAAGGACGAAATTATTTAATTAAGATTCTTTTTTTTGGAAATTATGAATCGAAACGACTATAATTATGATTAATTATTGTGATTAATTAGTAATCAGTTAGTTAAGGGTAATAAAATAATATCATAATAATATAAAATGACCCCAAATTTTTTCCAAATACTCTTTATTGAGTCATGGAATACCATGTGATGATTTGTACCAAACGTGAGGGCCCGTGGAGTCACATGGGTTTGAGAGTGACATTTAAGACTTTATTTTTAAAAAAGAGGAGAAATATAACAAAGGTTTGTATATCCTAAGTAAAAAAATAATAATTTAGTTTACATAAATGGTCTCTTAGACTATAATTAGTCATTTGAAATAATATAATATTTCCTATATCATGGAATTTTTTTATAATTTTCAGACATTAAATAAATAAATTTATTTATGACATCTTGATGATGTAGTGATTACCTCATTAATGAACGATTTAAATAAAATGAAATGATAAGGTAAAGTCTGTAACTTACACTTGTCAAAAACTTGTTGGATGCTTGGATTTAGAACCCTTATAACTTTATCCTCGAAATATATCATTTTGTGACATTGAAAATCTGAAAACCATTTTATAATAATGTAACATTTCAAGACTTTTAAAAACTGACATCCTCCCTCTTATAAAAGGCCCCCAACTCTACCCCCTTACCCACACCTCTCATTCCCTTTTCCTGTACAAACTCTGATAATATTATCTCTCCAAATCCCTCTATTACTCCTAGAACTCTCACTTTGGGTAGAAGTCTTTCCAAGGAAGCCTTTGGCTCAAATCAAAAAGAGTTACCCGCTTTAGAGGTAATGTCTTCTCTCGAGTTTCTTTCTTTTATTTTCCTTCTTCACTCACTACTATATTCTTTTTATTTGATCCCAAAATAACACTAGTATCCTCAATATACTAGTATTTTGTTACAATATGTTTTCTACCTACACTTACACACACCTCCGTCTAATGGTTAATGAACATACTGTTTCTATGGGTGGTGAATTACTGCCTCATGAAACGTTGATAGTTCAATCTTCATTTAACACCTCTCATGTTGGACATAATGATGGAACTATATTTATAAATGATATATATATTATATTTATGTCCTCTCTAGGCATCCGAATTTTATATTTAAAACATATATTTATGTTTTTTATGTTGTGAAAATGTGATAATTTAATATGAGGAAGTGTGGACACCCTCCCCCTCAAGTGATGTGACTCTTTCATACCAAACATTGAATTTATAAATAATGTAATTAATGAACTTATGTTACCTATATAACATATATATTATATTTTAATTATAATATATCTATGTCTAATTTTGTTTTAAAATCCATTAATATGACTAAAAAATGAAAGAAGTGTTCAGGCGTACGTACGGCCTACCGTCTCCATGAACAGTGAATTTCATTTATTTTCTCCAAAAATTATGGAATATTATTAAATACATATATAATAGATATATATGATATTTAAATCATGAAAACCATTCCAGAGATGATGTACTTATAACTACACGGACAATTCTCTTCAAAAAATTTCATTTTTGACTCATGTACCGAGCATCAACAAAACGTATGATATGAAAGCACATAATTAAATAATAATTATAACATGATAATATGTGATATTAATTGAATAATAATATTTAAATTATGTCCTTAAGAAATTATAAATTTACAAAAAAAAATTTTCATGAATATAAAGAAATGAACAAGACAAGTTAGACTTGAGGTAAGGGGTTTCTTATCTCGCTTTTAATTCCGGGGGATTTCCATTGTTTGTCACTTATTTATTGCATGTGTTGTATTGTGCAATACCATTTGATATATATTATAATGATTCTATTTATATTCATGGTATTATATGATTCATTTTTTTCTTATTATCTTGTGGTCATATGACTCGATTTATTACAACGAGGTAAGGGTTTTTTATCTCACTATTTATTGACGTGAGATTCGTGCTATATTTTTCACTAACACTTTTGAGTGGTGTATGTACTACCCATTATTCTACTCTTTGTGTAATATAAATTCGTTTATGTACATTTACATCAACATTGTATATTCCTTCATTCATTGGGTGTATGTTTCGAAAGTCACACAAATCTGTAAGGGAACCTTTCACCCTCTTCTTTTTAAAAGACTTCTTTTTGTTAGGTCTTTGATTTTACATATTTTTAATGTTGGGATATGATCTTATATATCCTTATTGCTATAAATTTTATTTCCAAGTGATGAGATACCCTTTTTATCTCTCATCAACTCATTTTCTGAATTTTAATGTGACGTCGTTAGGCTGTCAAATTTCTGTAAGTGAACTTCATTACCCAATTTCAATTCTTTGGGTTAAACCACTACTTTATGATTATATAGTACAATGAATATGTGTGTAAATCCTCTGATTTGTTTACAATTCATATAAACTTATATTGGATGTATTTATATATGTCACACATAATTATGTAATTGATTTATCCTTAATCTATGGATACCATCTTTGTATGGGACTTCGTATCAATCTCCTTTCATTAAGGCATCTTTTAATTTCTACATGAATTTTTTTAATACGGTGTATAAAACTCTTTTTACTTTTCATTTCATTCAAAAGGAATCTTTTAACATTAAATGTTTTAATAAATGACAAAAAATTGTTTTTTGTCTTAAGTATGCCGCGGGAATGACTTCTCCATCGTCGTGACCAATATTTAAGTTTTAGCTTCCTCTACATGCCATAAAATTTTTTTCCAAGAAAAATAAATTCCATGTTTTAATTTTCTTTTATTTTGGCATTGAAAATGATTTTGATAATTTTTTTATTATATCAATGTGTTGTATTGATTTCTTGTGATTGGAATTTTGAAATGTTATGTTTCCTTTATGCATGTTATATGTGATACGATTATGTTATGGCTATTGGGAATTGTTTATGTAGTCAAGTGGTTCTGTGATAAACTAAGGGCATGTGAGCCCGAGATAGCTCTACAATGCATTTGGTAACACGATGGAGTTAAATTCTAGGGTTTCTTAGAAGATATTTTTGGAATATACTGTGATGGGTATTCTAAACATAACCTTGAGGGTTACTATCTATATAAGACTGTTATGAATGCATCAAGTTAATTTTATGTCTTATGATTTATATGAGTTATTCATAAATCTTATGATTTCATGAGGTATGTTTAAAAGCTTATGTTATGTATATATTAATGATCTAATGTTTTCTTTCTTTTTGGATCCCTTACTGAGATTTTTATGTTCATCGCATGTTTTTGAGATGTTTCCCATAGGACTTAAAGATCAATAGGGTCAAAGATGGGATCATAGAAATGTCATGATGTCTAAAACATGAAACTAGACATTAATATTTTTTTCAAGAGTTTTTTTTTGCTGTGAAAAAATGGAAACTAAGTAGATGTGTCTACTTTGTAATCATTGAGATGTAATAGTTATGTCTTAATTCTCTATAAATCTAAAGCTGAAAAGATCCTCAATGTGTATTCTTGAAATAACTAATCATTTAGTAATGTTTAAAGCTGGGTCCTTAAAGTTGGTATCAAAGGTCAATTTAGATAACATTAGAGGTTAGGGTATTCATTAAGGTTAAGTTACATTGACAATAGTGGTTAGGATTTCCGAAAGAGTTGTATTTTTTTAAGATAAAGTGAATGAGATTAAGAAAACATTAATAATTATATCTTAGTATTATATGATTATTTTACTAATATACTCACACTGAACATTTTGGTTTTAGTAAATGGTTGGATCTAGAAGGCACCAAAGTAAAAGTGGATGTGAAGAAAACTGTGACTGTTTTCTGAATGAGGAACAAAATGATATAGGAGCTGCGATGAGAACTCTTATGGTTATTCTCAACCAACTATCTGGAGTCATGATTAACCACATGAACCATAGTTATTTTTATAAGGCATCATATATGCAAGAAACAAATCCCTACGGATGTTCTGGTAATAATCATAAAGGAAAGTATGTTCAAAAACCTATTTGTCAAAGATGTGGAAAGAAACACATAGGAAAATGTTTCAATGGGGCAGAAATATGCAATAGATGTGAAAATGAAGGTCATAAATCATGAACCTACCATCGATAAAGGAAGCATCTAGTTGACTCTATGAAAGGGAAAGAAGTTATTTCTGAAGGATCAATTGAATGTTTTAAATGTGGTGTTCCTGGTCATTATGCAAACACATGTCCTACAAAGAAGTTTCAGGAATGGGATCACCAGGATCATACAAATATTTGTTTACCAATACATAATTCAATTCCGATTGAGGATGAAGAAACTGACAATGACCAATGAAAGGTATAGATTATTTCTTAACATATGTTTTCATATTATTGAATATTAGGATATGATTCATGATTTTGTTTGTAGGAAGGAAGTATTTTAGAATATGTTGGAAAGGAATGGTTAATGTATCAAGAATAATGTTTAATGATTAAGGAGTCAACATATAAGGGATTCAAGAGTTATGGTATATTTTAGACGGTGCAATTCTTAAAATAATTAAGTCTCTTTTGATGATTGGATTACATTAGAAGTATTTTTATAGTATGTGTAACACTGATGTTTGATATATGAAAATTTTATTCAATGAATAATTATGTTTTCTTTTTTGGATATAGTTATAAACAACCATTTTGGTTTATATGATCGTTGAATTTGAGGTAATTACATGTTATTACATTTTGGTATGCAAAATGAAAGTTATTATATTACAATTGTGGATAAAATATGAGATGGTTATTTTTCATGAAATTATCTATTTTTTGAATGTTATAAAATTATGTAGTTTTTTTAAAAGGGACAAAACGCAAACTGTGTCGCAACCCATCGCATTAGGCAAAGCTGCGGTGATCGAACCCACAACCAAAGGGCAACTAGTATTTATCACAAACCACTGGGCTATGTGAAGTCCCTGGTTATTGTGACTTATTCTTTTTTAGTTAGATTATTTTATGAATCAAGAATAAGTTGATTTTGGTTTATCTATGTAAATTATTAACCTATTAGGGAGGATATGTGATTTGGTTAATTAATTTTCAATATGAGATTTTAAGAGTAACTGATGTTATATGGAGATAAATGTTATGATTTATCTTGGAAGACTATGTGATTAAATCCTTCGGAGATTTGGGTTTACATATTAGTTTTGATTTCTTTGAATAATTTAATGGATTTTTGTTTATTGAATGATCTTTGATGAACTTTGGGTTTTGTTGGAAAAATATTAGAGATTAAGAGTAGTTTTTCTTTTTGTGAAAGATTATCATTTTTTGAGATTATCTAACATTGTACTAACAATTTTGGTTTTAGATAAGGTCTAAAGACATGGAAAATATATAGTTCATCTTTTATGGATTACGTGATTCTCTCGAAGTAGATTTTAGTGCTCTTAATATGAACAAGTCATCTCGAATACTCATCATTTGGAGAAAATAAGAGTTTGTGTTAGAAATATAGTAAAAGATGAAAGTCTACATGACAAGTGATTATGTTTCCTTATGTTTTAGTTAATATAATAAATAAATTCCTTAATGAAAAGTAACATAAAACAAAAAATTTGTCTGTTAAATTTTCCAATTAGGGAATCAAACACTGTTTAACCCATCACAAGTTTGTAATTTTCTGGAGTTTAACTTTCTCCTAAACATGTTTTCAATTACTAACAAATAGAACATGATGGTTTTTTTCTCATCCATATCCATGTTTTCATGGAATTCTAGTATGGGTAATTTCAGGTGATTGTTGTACTTCTTTTTCTTTCATTTAATGTGATAACATTATTTATGCCTTTTCTGATGTGGGGCTTTCAATAATGTTTCATAGCCCAATTTTAAAATTGTGAGGATGCATTTAACAAAAAGGGGGAAGGATGTAACATCCCAGGTAAATAATGAATATTAAATGTTCATATATATTAATATTTGTGAATAAAATATTAATATTACTTTAAAGGGGATGTGATGTTCGATAGCTTACCCAATACGCAACAACGAGTTTCTTTGAAAACATACGTTGCACACTAATAATATAATAATATTATTTTAAATGGTAGTTAATTCCTCACCATTGTAATGGCGTGAATGTAAATAACTAACTAAAAAATAATTATATATGTTTGATAAATTTTTTAACAATTACCCAATAAATTATAGAGGTTTAAAATTGGAATGAATCCAATTTTAATCATAAATATTCTAATATTCATTAAAAGCTCGATTAACCACCTTTTGATGGAGAACCCTTTGTAAATATACTATTTTTCAAATTTATATGTTATACTTGACAAAATAAAATCCTTCTTCATAATCGGGAAATCAAAATTTACTTTGTGTAAATTTTTGTTTTTTTCAGATAAAGTTCATTTTTTTACTGAATAGTGAAAATACTATATTTTAATTCAAATCCTCCTTTTAATATTATTTATTTATATGATTAGATTATATTTTTAATTGGGTTTAATGTTTATTTAAAATATATTTTTACCATTTAATCCCATGGTGGTCATTGGAATTAATTTCACTTAGAAGTTGATCATAAACACGTGTCAATCTTTTAATAGATATTGTTTCTTAAAAACAGGCTATTTGTCTTGATAGTGGGAATTAGTTATAAAATTAATTAATGCAACTTCTATGTTTTTAATTTTTTAAAATGGGCAGAATTTTTGAATTTGGAGAATCAAATTTACTTTTCATAAATTTTTGGTATTTCTCTGACAAATGTTTATTTTTTACGAATAGTGAAAAATACTGCATTTTACATCAAAACTGCTTTTTCATCTAATTTAATTATATAGATAGATTGTCCTTTAAATTGGTTTTAAAGTGTAATTGAACTATATTTTAATCACTTAATACAATTTTGAACATTGGATGTAATTTTAATTTTCAATTGGATGTAAAAAGAAGTCAATCTTTTGGTAAATTTTACTTAAAAACACATCTTCAGTTGTGACAACATTTATTATTTTTAAATTAATTACTGCAATTTCTGAGATAATAATTTGGTAAAATGGATACCATATTTTTAATCATAAGGACAAAATTATGTAATTATGACTATATTGTTTTTGGAATTATGAATAGTAACGATGATAATTATCCTTAATTATCGTGATTAATTAGTAATCGGGTAGTTAAAGGTAAAAAAATAATATCATAATAATATAAAATGACCCCAAAATGTGTCCAAATCCCCCTTTTTGAGTCATGGCCGACCATGGGAACTTTATTACCAAACTTTAGGGCCCATGGAGTCACATGGGTGTAATAGTGACATTTATGACTTTATTTTTAAAAAAGAAGAGAAATATAACAAAGGTTTATATATCCTAAGTAAACAACATTTAGTTTTGTTTACATAAATGGTCACTTAGGCTATAAATATTTATTTTAAAGATAAAAAAATTTCCTACATAATGATATTTTTTTAATTTTTAGACATTATATAAATAAATTTATTTATGACACTATAATAATGTAGTGATTACCTCATTAATGAATGATTTAAATAAAATGAAAAGATAATGTAAAATCTTAGACATACACTTGTCTAAAACCTATTGGATAGGTTGATTTCTAACCCTTATCACCTTATCCTCGAAATATATCATTGTGGGACCTTTAAAATCCGAAAACCATTTTATAATAAAGTAACATTTCAATACTTTCCAAAAGTGACCCTCCTCCCTCTTATAAAAGGCCCCCACCTCTACCCCCTAACCCACACCTCACAATACCTTGACCCATCCAAACTCTACTCATATTATCTCTCCACATCCCTATATTTCTCCTAGAAGCCTCACATGGGGTAAAAGTCCTTCCAAGGAAGCCTTTGGCTAAAATCAAAAAGCGTTACTTGATTAAGAGGTAATGTGTTTTCTCAAGTTTCTTTTTTTTTATTTTCCTTCTTCACTAACCAATTTCTTATTATTATTTGATACCATAATAACAATAGTATCCTCAATATACTAGGATGTTGTTATGATAATGTTTCTACATACACTTACACACACCTCCGTCTAATGGTTAAGGAGCATACTGTTTCTGTGGGTGGCAAATTACTGCCTCATGAAATGATGATTGTTCAATCTTCTTTCAACACCTCTCAAGGTGTCCATTATGATGGAACTATATTTATATATGATATATATATTATATTTATTTCCTTTGTATTCTTCTTTGTTTTATATATAAAACATACCTTTATGCTTTGCATGTTGTGCAAATGTGATAATTTCATATAAGGATGTGTGGACAACCGTGCCCTCAAGTGATGTGACTCGTTCATTCCAAACATGGAATTTATATATAATGTAATTAATGAACTTATGTTACCTATATATCATATATATTATACTGGAATTACAATATATCTATGTCTATTTTAGTTTTAAAGTCCATTAATATGACAAAAAAAATGAAAGTAACGTTCATGCGTATGTACAACCTACCGTCTCCAAGAATGGTACATTTCATTTCTTTTCTCAAAACATTATGGAATATTATTAAATACATATATAATAGATATATATGATATTTAAATCATGAGCACCATTCCAGATATTATGTACTTATAACTACATGGACAATTCTCTTCAAACGAGTACATTTTTGACTCATGTACCGAACATCGACAAGACGTTTGATATGAACTCACAAAATAAACAAATTATTATAACATGATACTATTTAATATGAATTTAATAACAAAATTTAATGTAAGTACTTATGAAATTATAAATTGACCAACATTTATGAATAAGTAATATAATGAAATGAACAAGACAAGTCAGACTTGAGGTAAGGGGTTTCTTATCTGGCTTTTAATTGCATGAGATTTCCATTATTCACCACTTATTTATTACATGTGGTCTATTGTGTACAGAAATTTGATATATATTATCATGATTCTATTTATATTCATGGTTTTCATTGAATCATTTTGTTCTTATTATCTTTTTGTCATATGACTCGATTTATTACAATGAGGTAAGGGTTCTTTATCTCAATATTTATTCCCATGAGATTCAAGAAATATTTGACACTCTCACCTTTGAGTGGTGTATTTACTGCCCATTATTCTACTCTTTGTGTAATATAATTTTGTTTATGGGTATTTACACCAACAATGTATTGTCCTTCATTCATGGGGTGTTCATTTTTAAAGTTACCCAAATTTGTAAGGGAACATTTCACCCTCCTCTTTTTAAAAGTCTTATTTTAGTTAGGTCTTTTAATTTACATATTCATAATGTTGGGATATGTTCTTATATATCATTACTGCTATAAATTTTATGTCCATGTGATGAGATTCCATTTTTATCTCTCATCAACTCATTTTCTGAATTATAAAGTGATGTCGTTAGGCTGTCAAATTTCTGTACGAGAACTTCTTAACCCAATTTCAATTCATTGGGTTAAACCTCTACTTATTTATTATGTCGTACTATGAATATGTGTGGATGTTATCTGATTGTTTTAAACTCAATATCCACTTATATTGGGTGTATTTATATTTTTTACACATAATTATTTAAATTATTTATCCTTAATCTAAGGATTCCATCTTTGTACGAGACTTCATCTCAATCTCCTTTCACTAAGGAATATTTTTATTTCTTCATGAATTTATTTTATACAGTGTGTAAAACCCTTTTTAATTTTAATTTCATTCAAAAAGAAATATTTTTACTTGAATCTGTTTACTCAATGACAAAAGTAATATTTTATTTGTCTTACATATGTGGTGAAAATGACTTCTACGCTGGCATGACCATTATTTGAGTTGCGTCTTCCTTTACAAGACATAACTTAATTTTAAAAGAAAAATAAATACCATGTTTTACTTTTCTTTTATTTTGGTATTGAAAATGGATTTGATTATATTTTGATTATTTCAATGTGTTGTATTGATTTCTTGTGGTTGAAATGTGGAAATTTTTTGTTTCCTTTATGCATGTTTTAGGTGATATGATTATGTTATGGTTCTTGGGAATTGTTTATGAAGTCGTGTGGTTCCATGATAAACTAAGTGTAGATGGGACCGAGATAACTCCCCAATGCATTGGGTAACACAAAAGAGTTAAATGCTATGTTTTCTCTAAAGAGATTTAGGGAATATACTGTGATGGGTATTCCAAATGTAACCATGAGGGTTACTCCCTACGTAAGAATTTTATGAATGCCTCTAGTTACCTTTATGTATTATGATTTCTATGAGTTATTCATAAATCTTATGATTTCATGAGGTATTTTAAAAGGATTATATTACGTATATATTTATGATCTAATGTTTTCAATCTTTTTGTATCCCTTAATGATCTTTTTATGCTCATCCCATGTTTTTGAAATGTTTTCCACAGGATTTAAAGATGAATAGGGTCAAGGATGGGATCAAGTAAATGTCATGCTTTTTAAAACCTGGAACTAGACATGACTATACTGTTCAAGAGTTTTTTTGTGTGAAAAAATGTAAATTGAGAAGATATGTCTACTTTTTAATCATTTAGATGTAATAGTTATTTCCTAATTCTCTAAAACACTAAACCTAAAATGATCCTCAATGTGTATTGTCGAAATAACTGAAGATCAAGTAATGTTTATGGCTGGGTCATTATAGTTTATGATTCAACATTACGTATATTTTTCATTGAAATAAATATGTCTATGTATTCTAGTTGTGTATTGGATACCATATAAAGCTCAAAAATATTTATTAAAATATAGAAACAATTCAAATAATAAAAATTTGAAAAGGTCTTGTTGATCTCCGCATAGAAAATGGTGACATAGTTGTAGAATTAGCAGTGAGAGATTATTATGTATCTTTTTTTAGTGGAATGCTTCATATGAAAAATAATTTTTAGCATATAACATTTTTTTCAAAAACATAACATCAATGTAATGTTTAGAAACTATGGAATTTTATTTAAAATTTGATGATATACATTTTATTGTATATATGGAAAACCTATGTTATGTAATATAACATCTTAACAAATGGTTGTATATAATAGAACATGAAACTTTTTATTTATTCATCAATAAAATATTATGTGATACTGAATCATGTCTTATCCACCTATGTAATTTTGAGATAAGTCATGTAAATGAGAAAAATGTAATAAAAAATAATCAACAAGGGTTTTTAGACTCTATTTATTTAAATATTTTGGATGTATAGAATGAATATTTACAAATTAATGGTACAAAATAATGATTAAGTGGGAGATGAGAAAGAGCCAATGAACCCTATGAATTGGATTTTAATGATGAATAAAGTTTATTTCATGCTAATGACATCACTTTTTTTCATACTTCATTACATTTACTGGTCAGTATGTAATATATTTACATATATACTAAATGGATTGTAATTATTATTCCTTTAGATTGTTTATAGAATATCATAATGAAGAATAATGTAAAATTGATAATAATTTATAAAACCCCACATAGACCATGGTTGAGATAATTTATACATTGCATTCATTGATCATTTAGTGGACTGTGATACTGTACACTATGTCGCTTCAGGATATACCCCTCAGAAGAATTTGTTATTGAATGGTGTAATCAAAACCCTTTGATAGGGTCATATTAATTATGATTCAAGAAACTATAGTTTCATCTATTTTAGGATATTCTCTACTAATTATGTTATATATTGTAAACTGAGTACCAAGAATATGGTATCACATATGTGTTGTGATACATAAATAAATCAATTAATTCATACATACATACATTTATCAATATACAAGATTATTTTCAAGACTACAACTATTGAAAAATTAGCATCTCATTGAATAAGAGTTCATATTTATAGGTTATCCAAAAGATACTAATAAAAACATTTAATCCAATTAGCATGAAAAGTAATTATGGATTTATATTACATGTTTCTATAAAAGTGAAACATTTAAAAATTAAGTAGTATGATAAATATTCACATCGATGTAGTCGATTCTCTGGAAGCACAAGAGTTTGAACTTGATGAATCTTCAAAAGATAAAGTGGGATTAGAAGATATTTTTGAGACACATTTTTTTAGGTTAACAATATTGTAAAAAACTAGAGATATGATGATTTTATATCCATATTATAGGAAAAATATTTTTACTTAAGGAATATAATCCCCTGAAATATAAATGTTTTATAGTGATAAAGGATATAGTTTGATTGAAACAATCTATAAATTTTAATATAGAGTCAATAAAATAAATTATAGAATTTATTAAACCAACCAGATAATATAAAACCTATTTAATTTAAATTGGAATCCAAAAAAATATATTTCACATGGATGGTTAAGTCAGATATTATAAGGAACAACATCTATAGAGTGGTATTTGGAATCATCAAGGCATAAAATATGATAAAACCTTCTTATGTGTCACAATAATAAAATCCAACAATATATTACATATAAGAGTGGCCTTTAATGATTATTAAATTTTTAAAAGGTATTTCATAATTTATTCTAAATGGGATGCTGGCTAAGTAATCCCATAGTATGTAACTCAAAGGGTTTAGTATGTTCACGAGTTCCTATAAAACATTTTTCTCATAGAGATCCATTTATGTGTTAAAACTGAGATCATGATCATTGAATGTTTAGGTAGAGGATATGATAATAGGATTTGGTTTAATTAAGAATTAAATAGAACCACATATCAACAAAAACATTTTTTTTAGTTCCTTAAATTTAATAGTATTATATATTTAATAAAATTTCTATGTAATAATCAATTTTCCAGTGACACAGTGAATGAGGACATAATTAAATGAATGATACTAAAAAATATAATCAGTTGATGCATCCTTTATTCTAGGGATCATGATCTATCGAGATATATCTCATTGAATGTTTGGTCCACATCAATGTACATATATTGAAATGTTAAACAAAAGGTATAATATTGAACAATCATTAATAGGATTTATTCTTGTTTTAGGTGGAATTAATCTCTCCAATAAAATTATTCCATAATCATATAATGATAATTAAAGAATGAGTTTAATCCCTTATGAATCAGAATTTGGATCAATCATGTATGAAAATATATATAATGGGTTTAGTTTTTAAATAAATTATGTATGGTAGTATGATATCAAGCTAATCTAAGAGACAAACAATGTGAGTTTCTACAAACGGTCATAAAGTACATGAGATGTAAGAAGGATATTTTTCTTTTAAAATGTGATGTTTAGGAGAAATTTATTGTATACATTGAATATTTATTCTAAATAGGTCATAATTATCTAAATTAATAGTTAGGCTATGTATTTTTCCTGAATTTTGGTGAAGTGAGCTAGAGAATCTTGATGCAGTTTATATATAGTGGCTTTTGATACAATTATGGATGTTGTTTGGATTCACAGCATTGATTTCAAGTATGGAATGACACTAAGATGTTTAGAACCTATTATAGTATAATTTTAAAATATTGTATCATGGGTTTTGTATGAAGATCCTAGGTCAAACCAGTGAAAAAATGATATACATCATTAATTTAGTCTAAGGATGTATTTCAATCAGAGTGATAAATTCATGTTTAGTAGTGTATTCAAAGTGGATAATGTGTACAACCATCTAAATAAATCCATATCTCAATAGAATCATGATACTCATGTGAGAACTAGTGGGTTGAAAATTTATTATGAGTTGCCTATAGTAAGAATGGGAGTGTTATCAGTGGGTTCCCAAAACAAAACTTCTTTATGTTCATTGATTAACACTACATGTATACTATTTTTTTATACATGTTTTCATTTTTACCCTAATAGTGTAAATGCATCTACATCCACCTTTTTCAAGGATATTTTTTAGAATACATGTCAAACCCAATGTTTATAATAGTTCTTATATATAATTATATCCTTAATATACCTAGACATTAATATTAAATATAAGTCATATGGTCAAGATACATCATTCAAATAGGAAATAGATGATGTATTAATGTTAGGTAATGGGGAATAATAATCATTAAGACTTATTATTATGAAGGATAAACTTGGTTATGGTATGTGGATGAGATCTTCAGGATTCATCCACTGATAATAACATGAGATGTTTTGGGTGACTTTTTGTCCGATATAAAAACATGGGTATTGTTATCCAGAATTGATACTAATATCAATTCATTCCATTTGATAAAAAAAATATATGAATAAAAATCTGACACCCATAATGTCTTGGAAAGGTTTGTATTTTTTTATGTGTCATTGGTGGTATAGAAATAGTGGAATGGCCATGAAAAAATTTAATAACTCTAAGATGAAGAAGATATATATCACATTCCTAGGTGGACAAGGATTGTAGTATCTTCATTCATTCTATTAAAACATCTCAAGATGGTAGGACCATATCGTAAGGTCATGAAATAAAAAAATCCTTAAAAGGATGATGACACAATTTTTTTATCCTACTGTATTATATTTTTTGAGAAAAATATATTATATTACCCAAACCTTGTTCTTAAGAGGTATTTATTTCTATAAATTTTTTTATGTCCAAAGGGTCTATGATGTCATACTAAACTCAAGACTTTGACTAAAATTTGGACTCACTGCTTTTGAGATAAGATTAAAGAGGGGCAATAATTGAGTTTATCAATATGATCTACCAATTCTAATGATTATGTGTTCAATATGGAGTTCAACATGCACGTGAGGGATAGTAATATCCTACTATGCTTGATCAAAATTGGAATAATTAAATTATTTTTTTTATGTTTATAATAATGATTATTGAATTTATTTCTCAAGGTATTCAAATTTTTTATCAAAAAATTGAAAATGAGAATTTATTATTTTTTTAAATGATCATAGCACATTCAAGGTCAATTAAATTATTTAGGGATATTATCGACTGAGTTAATGATTATTCTTTTATCATTTTACATAATAATGAGTAATAAGATATAGAAAATATGTTCATGGTGTTTATAAAATTTATTATTAAGTCATAATATTTTATAATATTATAAAATAATGTTTACAACTTTTAAAGGACCAATGTAATATTGTATAACCTACAAAATTGGTATAAAGTCTAATTTTATCCTGTTGAATAGTGATACCAACTATGCTAATGAATTTATAGAACTCCTATACTCTCTCTCTAGTTTTACTATCCAATACATAATGGATAACTAGGATGGATTGATCTTGTTAACATGATTGAGTTCATGTTCTTCAGGTGAAAAAACAAACATCATAATTCTCTTCGTTAACCCATTATATAATTTTGTAATCATATATCAATGATACTAGAGATTTGGATTTTGTGTGTATGATTGATAGTAAAACTATAATGGTTATTTTGATATAAAAACCATAGATAGTGAGCAGATAAAATGGGATATTTCAATCTAATAATATACCATTTGTGATTTTTTTCATTTTCTCCATAATTATTAAATTTAATTATATATCATTTTTTAAGAAATTAATGAATGGTTTTTTTTTGTTACAACATGAATATAAAGGAAATGTTTTATTTCTTTTATAATCAGGCACGTTTTGTAATCCAATTTCTTTCTCAGGGTAAGTGTTTTCTTCTCTATGTGAAAGAGAAGTCCCATATCCTATATAGATCCACATATGGTTGATGATGACCATAATATTGATTTTTTATGATGAAATTGGCATGAAATACAAGAGATAAATTTGGTACTACTAATGTATCATCTCAAGGATCATTACATAGTGCTGGTGTTATATTATCATAAAGTTGGAGTAATAATGTGATGTCGCTTGAGATATATGGAATAAAACCAACGATTATTTATCGGTAGTCTAGTGGATAACATCAGTGTCAAAAATAGACTTAAAATAGTGATATATGTTATATATGATATTTGAACTTCATGTTTTTGGGTCCATTCATTATTTTTCCCATTTATTTTATAATAGGATTATGGTTAGGTAGATATTTAATTCTTTAATCCCTCTACGAATACCCCTTATGTTATGAATTATTGTTTATTTTTTTCATGTTTGGAAAATTCATGATTACACATTGTTTTATTCATAAATATTATTTTTACTTCCAATTATATTTTTGATATTGATTGATTATTGTAAATGTAACAATATATGGTTCATGTAGGACTCTCATGAGAAAATATTTATAAATTTGTGGTGATATTTCATGTTCATTGTATCTATTGAGCTGATAGTGACCATGTGGTATACATTATAAGTACATTGGTGTAAAAGATTCATGGATTATAGCTATATAATTCCTTGCCTAAGGTGGGTAATTCTAGTATTAGTCACCAAGGTGTGTGTGTTTCTATACATGCTAGAACACGTATCATGGTATTAATATGCCTGAATGGATTTTTTTCTAGGTGTTTTTAGTATATCTAACACAAAAATTGAATGCAGTATAGACATACACATGTGTTCAATGGAACACATTCATTTGGATAGTCTATTAAATTGGGATGAATTTTATTTGGTTATTCGATAGACCCCTGATATGTATAAATGAAATGTCTTTTGATGCACATGGATAGACCATCATGATATAATTTTAATCACACGTATCGGCTTAGAGATAATTTTTTGGGCTAAGGGATAGCTATGTATCAGAGGATAAGGATTTAGTATGTTTTTCTATTATGAGCCTAACAAGAATACATTATAATTATTTCATTTGTCTTAAAACATATGTATCATTCTAGGGTATAACAAATTCATTAATTTTAATTATTCTTGTTATGTATATTTTTTTATTTCATAAATGAATATTCTTACAAATAATTTATATTTCATAATTAGACACTATACTACGGGATGACCTCTTGGATTATTATTTTTTTGGTCATATATTTTTATATTGTTCTTTATAAGAATGATTTATGACATTTTTTTGTAGATTATAGATTAACATATATGATTTATATTAATATTAATGTCCAGCGCATGACTTTTTTAGGAAATTTCCAATAGTCGACAACATGTTTTGTGTTGAGATGAATAATATAAGACATATGGGGCCTCAGTTTGCTAAGTATTAATGATATCTTGGTTAGGGAAAGAAAATTAAAATATAATAAAATTATTAAATATTATAATCTAATGGTGTATCATTCCCTCGTTAGTTTTCTAAATCATCATTAGAAAAATTTCACACTCAACAAAATTATTATAAGTATAAATAACTTTGATGGTAGTAGATGTTACAGTTATTATAGTATTAAATTATAATAAATTTTAATTATATAACTAAATACAAGGATAATTCATCAATATTGAAATTTAGAAATACATTCCAATAGATTTCATATATAGATCTACATTGAGATGGTGGGAATCATCACAGATATAATTGAAGAGAAATTAGTTGAGGAAAATTAGGGGAAAAATATGAAACTTTTAGTAAACACACCATATGTTCTGAGACATATGATATATATACAATAATTTTGTTATAGAACTATTAGAAATATACGAATCACAATTTTATTACACTTACCCTTGTATATAGTTTCAGTCTCTATATAAAGAGGACACATCATCCGTTGGATCTAAAAACATTTATTCGAGGATACTCCTAATTGCATAACGTTTATCATATTTTTAAGATAGTTCATGGTCAAAAAAATTATCTTTCGAGTTGGTATTACTGATAATATACTCAAATTATGTCATTCTATGCATGAATTAGTTATATTTCATAATAGTTTTTTTACTTTTTATAAAGTATTGTTAGATTATCTAATCAAAGTGTTGAATGTTTTATTATTATTGGTGAGTGTGAGCTATATACAATCTATGAATATATAATTCTTAATTAAGATACTTCATAGTTAGAAACACAAGTGTTATGTGAGAGAACAGTCTATTATGGAGGAGAATCAAATATTTAATTTGATGTTAACAGATGTATTTAGGGAAAAAGTTTGTATTTCAAATCAATGAGATGTAGTAGTATTTAGTATAGAATTTCATCTATGTATGGAACCAATATACATGACCCCATGATGGATAAAACCTACTGAAGTTCAATATTTTTGGATATTATCTCATGATATGTGAAGAAGTGTTTTCATTTATTATTCTTTATAATTATAAGAAGCAATGGTTTTATTCATTGGTAATGTTGATGAAAAGTTGATATTATATATAGAAAACAAATGATTGAAATATGCAATTGTGAATAAAATTATACATTACTATGTAATGATAACAGTTTTATTAGTTTGTAGGTTTATGTAAATTCATAATTATCCACAACCTCTAAAACCCCTAGTATGACAGGGAATACATGAGTGACCCTCAAATCCTTCTTCCAATAGGCTCTATATTGGTTACTACCTCTGAGGGTATAAAACACACATAAGAACATTAAAATAACATTAATTAATGAACCTTGAAATAATATTAATTGAATTGATCAACACCAACTAATTAATATTATTTCAATGTTTTTCAAAAAAAATTATCAACACCAACTGATCTCAATAAAATGATCTAGTACTGTCCATACTGATCACCACCACTTCCAGAAAAATCAACAGAAATATTATATTAGAAAACAGGGTGCTAAGAAAAGTATACTTAATAGCTTCATCCATAGAAATTATAATTTCAACGTGGCCAAACTAAATCCCTATTGAACAATAAGTGAACCAAACTCACTACGTATCCATGGTCATCCATCCTCCAAACCTTATAAAAGACCACTAAAGAAACCACAAAGAATATAATTGTATTAATCTAGAAAAAAATCAATTACAGGTCCCTAAACCCTATTCATTATAGTTTTATCCAACCATTCTTCTCAAAGTTATATATCCAGGTGCGCACACTGCTTCCAAATCAATTAACAATATTCACAACCACATATAATATAACATAGTAATATAATTCATTCCAAAATCACATATAATTTATTAACCAATAATTTTAGACTATAATTTTTTTAATGAACACTACAGTCCATAGAGTCTAGCATAAAAAACATAGATCTAAAATGAACCATGAAACATTATTAATTAATTATTACTTTTATAACCTAGCCATTGGGATAGAAGATATTATTAGTAATAATAGATTTAGGAAATAAATTTATAAATTATTTCATTAATAAAAATATTAGTTCAATTAAAAAAACGAAATTTTTGAATTTTTTCCAAAATGAAATTAATATTAATAATTAATTTTTTTCATTAATGTTACTTTTATACAAAAAATATTGTTTGTTCATTTTATACTTCAATATTAAAATAAATTTCAAAAAAAAACATATAAATTGTATTTTAAGAAAACTGGTATTAATGTTGAATACTTTTTTCAAAATTAAAATTAATTCAATTTTAGTGATTATTATAAATATAATTATTTGTCAGTAAATAGTGAGAACAATTTTTTTGTAAAATCGCCAATTATATTATTTAAATCGTGTAATTTAAAATGAAAATTATATTTCATATATTGTTTTAAATTAACATAAGTTCTATTTAAAAAATAATATTTGAAAAATTTAAAAGAAATAAACATTAGATTTTTTTGGTATATGATTATTTTTATTTGTAATATTTAATATTTTATAAAATTATCTTTAATCCTGTAATGTTTTCCCATATTAATAAATAAAAATAATACCCAATGTTGAATTATCGAAAAGAAAATTAGTATTCTATATCTTAATTAATGAATTTAAATTTATATAAATATTGTTACTTGTCATAATGTTAATATAAGACCAACATATTCTTGAAAAAATGAATTTCATGAAAACCCCATTTTTTAGGTTTTAGGGGTTTATATTATATTTAATTCTTCCAAATCTGGAAATATAATTTGATAAACTATATTTTACACATGGAATCCAAATAATTAAAATTGTTTATTATTGTTTACATAATTTTTTTAATTATGATTACCTATTGTGCTAGGTATTTTCTACTTTACTATGTAAAATCAGTAAATATATGGGTAAAACTATTAGTTAAAGAATTAAAACATCTCTTTGAAATTCCTGTATCAAATTTGATGGGTTTTCAGGCATTTTTAATATTATCGAGTTAAATAATTTATCCTTGACAATTATTTGAGTTTGGGTTTTATTTAATTCAATTTAAAAATACTTTTTAGTCTTTTTATTTAATAGGTTGGTTGGAAGATGCATCTCCATTTCTTATTGAATAAAAAATATGAAAAACCTAAACTTTTTATTTTTTAATAAAAAAATATTATAAATCAGTTAATTTCTTTATTTAAAAGAATTTTTTTTTTACTCTTTAATAAGGTATTCTCATAAATAATATTCTTCAGGAATTTCAGCCAATAGATATTCAACCTGAATAAATGGATTTGAAAATTTTAATAACTATATTTAAAATTTTCTAGAAGCACCCTTTTTTTCTTCTATATAATTATGTTCTCATGGAAAAATGGAAAATTATCAAGGTTGAGGGTAAAATTTATTTAAAGTGGATTTAACTAGAAGAAAAGGATTAAAATTTACAAAAAACATGAAAAAAAATATAATTAGTTGAGTTTATTTATACCCTATCACATTTTATGTTCTAATTTTGTGTTCCATGATCCCATATTACAATATTATGATAAATATATTGTTTAATCTTTTAAGTAATTCAATGTGCATCTTTTCCCTCCCCTATAAATTGATATTAAATCTCTTCTCTTTTCCAAACATCATGACAATCATATCTTGTAAAATATATACAATAATACCTTTAAAGGTTCCTTACACATGTCCTAGAGCTTATTTTAATTTCAAAAAATTTTCTTTTCCAGTATTAAGTTGTAACCCAAAAGAGGTATCTCTAAGAGAAGTCAATCGCCTTCACCAATATCATTATTTTCTATATATTTATTTTTCCACTTCAAATTATTTCCTAAAAATTAAAATATAGCAACAAAATTGTTTTATATATACTTAGATATTTTTGTATTGATAAAATAATATTTATCCACCTCCTTATACACAAAATCGGAAACAGAACCAGTGCTCATGTTTAAAAATTTTTACAACCTCATGTGCCATTTTAATTTTATTTAAATCATCAAATAACATGCCTCATTATTGTAAATAAACTAGTTAATATATGTTATTATTATGAAATAGTATAGGTTATATAAATTATATATATCTTATTCTTCTTTACCAATTTATCAGTTATATAAATAGAATGTTACTCATTCGTATGTATGGCATATCGTCTCAATGAAGCAATGTGAGTTATTTTCCATGTCCATTATAAAATAATTATCTTAATAATGTATCTAATAAACAAATATTATTTTATAACAATAAGATAATAATATATATGATCTAACATTATCATTTAAATAAGAACTATATCATTAATGAAAAATCATTCATAAAAAATGAAGCAGTTAACACACAGAATAATGGTAATAATATAATATTGTTAACTAATTGGTGATGAGATGTAATGATAGGATCATATAAGATTTTATAAATATTAATATTATTATTTTACATATTAATCAAATGTTTGGACACATTATAGAGTATTTTAGTGAAATTTCATGTAAAGGGATTTATGAGGTCAGGGGTTTCTTAACTCAGTTTTTATTCATTGGGTTACAGTTCTTGTTCATTAAATTTTTTATTCCAAGATTTATATGTAAATTACTTTCGCTTATATTATATTTTACTTCACAAATCGTTTTTACTTATATTTTTCACAAATAATAACATTATTTTTTAGTTCTCACTTTTATGATATGTTTTTTGTAAGAAATTTCACCACAATTTCCACCCCATTGAGAGAGAATCGGTATTATGAAAATATTTTTGTTTGTGTTGTACAAGAATCCAATTTTATGTATTAAAATTATATTTATATTTATACATTATTATTATCATTTCAGTTCAATTGTACTTAATTAATGAGTTATATTTTAAATGTTAAAAAAATGAAAGTGTTTTATTATAATAAAATTTTTGGGACTACAGTCATTTTCATTGAAATAATAATATGATAAATACTTCATATTCTACATATATTTTCATATACTCTAGATATTTAGGATGTTTAAAATTTATCATAACAAATTTCTTCTCTTATTAATAAGAATCATGAAATTTAATGTTTAAATTAAATCTTATATTTTTTCTATTTTGATAGGTTATATTTTTACCATGTCCATATTTATAAAAGTTGTTTTACGAAAAAAACATTTGATTTCATTTAATTATTTATCTAGGAAAAATTATTCCATAAATTAATTTTTGAAATGTTTAAAAGTAATATTAATATTTATTTTAATGTATAATTTTTATTAATAAATACAAAAAATATAAAGGAATGCTTCTTTGTAATATACTAGGATTTATCAAGCTTTCTTGTCGCCATAAGTAATTTCTGATATTTATCCACTTCAATATGTTCTAAAATATTATAAAAATAAATAACATTAATGAATATTTATTTTCATTTTTTTAGTTCCATTTTATTTAATTCTATATGAAAAATAAATTTATTAAAAAACCAATATTTCTGATGAATTTATCCTCATATATTATCAATTAGAAATTTGTTGGCCATTATATTTATCTTGAAACATTATATTTTTTGTAATAATTTTTCATTTCATAGTAAATTTATCTTAAAAATAAATATTATTTATATCAAGTATATATCTATTTTTAAAATTTAATATCTTTTCTCCATATGATATTTTATGGGAATGTTATTTGATTGATTGGGTAAATCTTGATATTCATTAGTTATTACTCAATGTAGATATATGATAAAAAAGATTATTATTTTTTGAATTAAACTAATCATAAATATATGAGGAACTATTATAAAATGGAATGAAATATGGGGACATGTTATATATATCCCTCGATTCTTTGACAAATCACATGACATAAACCAGTTTTCTAAACATCTTAAATTCGTTTTTGGTATATACCATCATAAATATTAAACTTTCATAACAAAAATCCCTGATAATAAATATGTTATGACTTATGAGATAATGAATTCCAATATTATGCATTTTTCTTATTGATATTTACATAAATATTATACATGAGATTAATTCTTTTATATTATACCTGGAATAATTTAATGATCATGTTATTGATTAAACACCACATGTTTTTAATTTTTTATATTTCTATATTTAATATTCCTTATTAACTAATGATAACTTCCACTATATGTAAAACATACTATGAATATGAGATTAATATTATTTTATTCCTCTCTCCCAAATTTACAGGATTAACAGTTAAATTAATTCATGGATTTTGAATATTTACATTCACTATGTTTTTATAACTTATTCACAATATAATAAGGTATGTATGTTTGAATCTGGTTCTTGAAAACTACTAATCTGGTCAATCCAGGGTTATGCGATCCCTTAAATATAGTACCAATATAATAATGAGAAATTGGATCTGGGTTATTGGAGTTCAGGTTGATAGACATGTTATAAATGAAAATTTAGTAGAAAGTTTGGAAAATATATTTAGTAAAACATAGATTAAGAAAATAACCCACTAATAATATTTGGGGATAAGTCTTGTTGTATAAGATTAATATAAATATTTTTTATGGTAGATATTTTGTAGTTTTCATAGGAAAAAACATTTTCGGGATACTAAATTTGGATATAGTTTTGTCACACATGCACATAGGTATAATAACTTAGAAAAGATTTTTTTGAGTGTACATTATCCACAATTTGGGTGAATAATGAATTTATCCTTTCTGTGCTCTAGTTTAGAATGTCCCAAAATATATCATTTGTTTAATTAATATTTTTATTAAGAAAATTTCTCAATAATTTTAAATTATTATAATGATTTGAACATATTTTCCAATGGAACTATGCTTGTGATTTATATGAGGAAAATTTAACATTTTTAGATACGATTATATATAAATAATTCTATGTGTTGTTCATATGTGTAATGACATATATACCCAATATTATATTTTATGTGATGATAATTTAATTTGAGTAGTTATATTTTTTGAAATTTTTATGGGAATACAATCCTTGGGTTTTGTATTAGTTTTGTGAGAATGATATTTTAGGAATAATTATTTTTTGTAATGGGGATTTGATAAAAAGTATATTTTAATGATTCATACATGAAAATTTCATCATGATAATTAATATAGATTCCAAATGGTTAAGTTTTTAATAAACAAGGGGAATGAATCATGTCGTTAAATTTTAACATATTTTCAATCCCAATAGAAAGTGAATTTATCAAACATAAAAAAATTGTGAAAAAATCTATCATGTCTTATAGAGAACGTCACACTGAACTGCCAAGGTATGTTTCCATAAACCAATTTTCATGTATGAGTCTTATAGTGATATATCCATTGAAGTATTCTAATTCATTACCTGTAAACTAATTTTCTTGATAATATATATATATATATGATATTTTTAGTATGTTATATTAAGTATAATAAAAATAATTAACTTCTGGAGGATTTTATTTATATAAGGTGAGAATAATGAAATACACAATTAATTTAGTTTATAATTGTTAAAAAGAACACTATTTTCAATAGCGTGTATCACACATAACACTGAGCATAAACGAACCATGATTTTTTTATCTAAATATTTATTTTATTACCTAACTACATCATTGACATGTAAGAACAAGAATAACACAATTTTTAAATAGATTTATAATGTATTCTATTGACAAAAATAGTTTATAAATTAAAAAATTTTATTTAACATATATTGTTTTTACAAGGAAATGAATTTGAACATATTCCTTAAATCCTTTAATGATATTTTTATTCAGAAAGCCTTCCCCGCATTTTACAAAAGGATGTGATAATTTACAATTTAAACACTTATAAATTTTATTTGAGAAAAATTTATACAATGTTTGAAATGAATATTTAAACAATACATCATGGCTAATTTTCTAATTTCTATAAAAATATGTTTATTTATGAATAGTGAAACATGTTGATATTTGTAAAAAATCCAGTTTTAAATTAAAGAATGTTTTTTAAATTCTAATTATACTTTGAATTTACTAATAATGTAAAATAATTTCCATTCCACAAATTATAATGTAAATAATTCGACCAAAATCTACATTTTATTTAATATTTCTATATATTTATATTTAGGCTAAAAACACATTTGTCAAAAAAACTAATTTTAAAGGTATAACATTTAACCACATCAATTTTTAAAAAATATTCCCAAAAATTGAATTATTTACATAAATTTGATTATTATATATAAAAAAATTATAATTTAAATACTTATATTGATGATTAATAATCATATATTTAATGTAAGATCATATTATTCACGAAAAATGAATTCTCGGAAGAATTGTTTTTCATCTAGTTTAGTAGGTTTATTTAAAATTATATAATTCTAAATAAATTAATTGAATTTTATAAAATAAATTCCATTTTTTGAATAAAAATTAATTTAAAAATATAATAGTTTCAACATTATTTTTGGTCATTGCAAATTGTAATTGTGTTAGGTATTTGTCACATCTATAAAGGTAAATCAGGTACATTTGGGTTAAATGTGTAGATGGAAGCATTAAAATGTACCTAACTCAATCCTTTATTATATTAGATGAATGATTTCTGAAAGGTTGTATTATTTATATTTTAAATAATATATCATAAATAATCATTTTTAATCTGCACACTCAATATTGTCTTTTCTGAAGGATAAATTCAAATAAATAATATTTTTCAGTAATTAAAATTAAAGGAATGGTTGCAGGATTATATTAGGTTTTTTCCTAATTCAAATATGTAAAATAATTTATGTTTTTAAATTTAATCTAGAAACATCATGTAAATCCATTTATAACATTATTTCACAGCAAAGTTATTTTTATTCTTAAATATAATATTTTCTTATAATTAATATTTATTAATTTTTTGTTATTATATTAATAGTAATTACATACACATATCGAAACTGAATATGAAAAAAATGATTTGAAATTTTTAATCATGGGGTTAAAATTTATTAATAATCTACCTTTAAATCTTTATTCATGTAATTATGTTATCATTGTAAAAATTTAATTTATTATGGTTATTTTGTTAAAATTGGATTATTGTGGATTAACTTAAATAGGAGTCATAAAATGCAACCAATAAGTTCCTAGATATGATTGGATGAGTCTATATAAACCCTATAAAATATATATTTTATTATGGTTTACTTGGTTCAACATGAAATTATAATATATATTTCTATATATTATTTAATATTTTATGTAATTTCAAGTGTGGATTTTCCATCTGCCATAAATAGATACCATATCTCCTCTTTTTTCCAAACATCAAGAGAAATATATACTTACTATGACCGAAATTAATAATTTACTAGGTTCTGTACTTATATTGTAATGCTTCTGGCCATTTAAAATAATCTTCCTTCAATGTTTAATTTCTAATTCAAAAGAGTATTTCCTAAAAGAAGGTAATCATCTTCAACAAACTCTTTTTTTCATAAATCATTTATACCATTACGTTATGTCCAAAAAATCATAATATAATAACATAAGTAAATCTAATATACTTATATTATATCATATTTTGAAATAAAATTTATTCATCTCAGTCTCTATCAAATGGTAATATAAATCATAGCTCGTGTGTATGGAGGCCTACCACCTCACGAATCGATGTAATTTTGTCACCATCACCAACTCACATAGATAGTAATATTGTTGTAAATAATGAATATATATGATCAATATGAAATATCATGGATTATGTAATCTGAATATATCATCTAATTCCTTATCCTTTCACCCATTAGAAAATGATAATGTCTCTTGAGAGTACATTCGACCTACAATCTCCATGAATAGATGTGATCCATTTCCTACATTAAACATTCAATAATGACTCTAAAAATGTATCTAAATAATTAATATTATATTTATATATTTTATATAATTATGAAGATGATTTATCAGTATCCTGTGATCTATAATAAAAATAACGACAACAAAACATTCATTGGAAAATGTAGTGGTTTCAAATTTAAAAAAGGGTTATCTAGAATGATTGTTAGTGAGTGGGTGAAAATTTATTATAATATGATCAGATGTTGGATTAAAAATATTAATTTATATTTTCTATTAATTAAATACATGTTTAGAACCATTAGAAATGAAGTTAAATCATGTTCATCATAAGTGATGTGTGTGGTTTGGGGTTTCCAAACTCAATTTCCATTAATTGGGCTATACTTCTACTTCATTAACAATTTATTTCCAATATTATTTTTGTATTTAAAAATTATTATTCTATTTAATATTTAAATTTTCAAATAAAAATCACACATAATCACATAATTGAATAATTCTCACTTCAATGATGTGATTTTTGTAATGGATTTCATCCCAATTTTCACTCAATTGTCAATTTTTGGTACTATGTATGAGTTTATTTTTATATGGTGAATATACTACCCATTTGGTTTGTTTAACCTGAAAATATATTCATTTATGATTTTTAAAATTCTCGTTCATGTTTACTCATTCAAGGGGTTACATTTCAAAAGTTACAAAAGGTATATGAAATCATTTTACAATGACATTTGTCGAGGATTTCTCTTAATTTCATTGAAGGAATCATGTAATATATAATTCATAAAATCCACATATTTCATTATAATATAAATATTTATTGATATTGTATGTTTTCATCCATCATTTCATCTCTTATGAAATCGTACCAAGCAAATTAATTCATCAAAGAAAAGATGATATTCCTTCTATATTGATTAGTTATATTTTCCTTCCAAATCCATATTTTTTAAAATTGTTTGAAAAGATCATATATATTTAATCAAATGACTTATAAAGTGAAATTAATGTTATCTTTTACTTTTAAGATTTTTGTGAAGGAATATTGTTTTTTTTCAGAGGTATCATATTTAACATTCTTTATAAAAAATGTTAAAAGTAATGTTTTCTCTAAAAGTATACAGTCATTACTAGTTTTTCCTCCATAATAATGATTTTATAATATCTATCTTATTCTATATTATTTAAATTGTTTTAAATATAAAACTGTATAATTATTATTTTTTGTTTTCCTCACATTTTCATCAATTCTCATAGTCACTTTAATTTATTACAAAAACAACAATTTTGATGAATTGGTGGTCATATTTAATATATTGTCAAATTTGAGGTTGTAAAATTTTTCTTAAAATATTCTATTAATTATAATAAATATTCATTAAAAATTAGATCTATCTTAAATATACTTATTCATTTTATCATAGATATTATTATTTTTTAAAATATATAACAATTATAAATATGATTTTTTATTTTTAATGTTATTTGATTTACTTTAGAAATATTTATATTATGTATTATTTACTCATTATATATATATATATTAATAATTAATATTATATAAAATTAAATATATCATTCAATTTGTGAGGAATAAATTGGACATTCACTAATGGGTGGGGTCTGGTTATAGATATCCACTTAATGCATCAACTGGTCTGTTGAGACAAAATAGTTACATAATCTTCCTAAATGGTATTTTGGAGTATACATAACAATACATAAAACTATTTTGGAACATGTCCTTGATGGTAATGATATCATAATTTTTGAAATCATGAAATTCAATATTATGAATTTCATTCATCTAAAATTATTTTATTAATGACCATGTGATTACTTTATTGATATGATCCATGGGTTCCTTTCATGAAAGAGATTTCGATTAAATTTATTGTATTATTAGTTATAAAACATTCAATATTTTTTATTAATTATTTACTTTTTATAGATTCAATTTTATATAACCTTTACTGAACATTTTTTCTCATCGTTATTTTGTATCCATTCAACAAGGTATGGTGAAGGAAACTTTGAATATGTTTAATGTATAGAATATTTTCTTTCATTGTTTTTTTATATTTTACATTGAATGTAATAATAGAAGCATGGTTTTATATGGGTGTTAAATACTATTAAATTTACCAACAATTATGATCTGATCCCTTTTATATTTACCTATGCAATAAAGATGACACTATATTTAGGTTATTGGAAGTGGGGTTGCTTCATACTACATACCACATCAATATAACACATTTCTACCACCATCCACACACTAAAATACATTTCTACCACCATCACCATTTCCCATCACAACAATATCATCTCCCAATAAATTTTTTTCCTCTTATATACATATAACAATAATAAAAAAAACTAGAAAATTTATTTTTCATATCATTTATCTAGCCAGATTCAACTTCCACCATTTAAAAACATAATTTTTTCGTTACCTATGAGAAATTCATACACTACTTTTCCACATGAACCACTGACCATTTACTATATATAATATCATTTTTAATTTCATTTACTACTCATTCATCCAACAAAATAATTTAGTTCTTTCAATAATGGACTAATTTAATACAACCCATTCAAAATCCACCTTAGTTAATTGCATCATTTAATCCATAATTCTTCCAAACTCCTATGAATTATGAAACAATATCCACATCAACATAACCATAGGACTACACCGAAAAACCATGATAACAACCCATGATATCACCTCTTCCAGAAACTAATCAATAACCCATAGTGAGCCGCATTATCTCAATAAGACATCCACAATAATTATAAAAAACATCTTCCTATACAAAAAACCCAAGAACTACCAAAATTATATTAGAAAGATAGTGAAAATCTATAATATAGTATAAAAAATTCATTTAGTTGGACAATTTATTTTATATTATAAATAAACATTTAGTGGAATAATAATAATTTAATCATTCCAACATTAAAATTATTATTATTTTCTTATCTTTCAATTAACCATTCAATTTATAGAAGTACTTCCCATATCAATAAAAGCACATTTTTCTATAATAATTTTCTGATAAAAAAGTAATCATCCAAGAATTCATGTAATAATAATGTAAATAATTTAAAACATGTTCAGGTTAATTCCACTTATAATTTATTAATTTATCTTCACAATGTAAGTATCAAATTCTTGCCCAAATATAAAATAATGATAATTAAAAATTAATAATTTCAATAAATTATAAAAAAATTTGAAACAACTATATCTAATAATTATTGGAAAAAACATCCTTGGAAATTGAAGAACCCATTAATTAAATTCAAATTAACAATGATGGATCTCTTAATAAATCTATAACAACTCAACCCTTTAAATATAATATATATATAATCTATCAAAATCAAAATTATCATCGATTACAACTCCTCAAGATTGAAGAAAGAAGAAATAAAAAAACAATGGAATGAAAGGAAACCCATTGATTATACTAACATGATCACATAAATGAAATAACAGAAGAAAAATCAACGTATTCCAAAGATACCAAGATCATGGTTCTAGAATATCTTTGGTTTAGAGAAAATAAAATAAACCAAATAAAATATTATGGAACATTTAATATATAATAAAACATAATGGAACAAACCATATCATGTTAATATCAAACCAAAACATTGTAATCTTGGTCCTAGAAGATCTAAAGTTCATGGAATTTAATATTGTTTTCACTACATAAATCTCATTAGACCTTTAGTTTTGTTTAATAACTCTGATCGAAACCATGAAATAGACACAATATTCCTTAATATGTTCCTCCATTCATGATATTTCCTCTAAAAACTACAAGACTTAATATCCACCGAACCCCATTTTGTCTCTCATCTCCCAAATACTCCATAAAAATTATATAGTGTGAATATATCACATCACTTTTAACCATGATTACAAATATGAGTATCTCCACCATTACTTTTTTAAATAGGGTTTCTACTAAAATAATTCCACATACCATGAAACTAAAAATGAATATTGTATCATCATAATTTAAAAAAAATACAAAAGTCAATTAGAAAATTGATAGACTCAACCAAGCGCCACATCTCTAAATATACTACCACTTTACTATGATCATAGATATGACACTAAGAACCCAAGTCTAACTATTAATTAAAGAGTAGAAAAATCATCATGGTTTCCCCATATATCTGAAAACTAGTCCCTCTAATTTTAAATAACCCTAAAACTATCTTTGTTCACCTCTTACATCTAGAAAACAAAAATTATGGGAATAAATTAATGTAGTTATCTATTTGAGAAACTTCTTAAAATATTCTCATCCTCAAGAATTCATGTAATATCCATAATCAAAAAATAAAAAACACTAACACCACTAGAGATGCCTCTAACAAAATAATCACTTAATATAAAGACACATATATTTTATATAAAGAATGAAATGATTAAATATTATCAGTATAGAACCAAGTTATAATATCATAACAAGAACCAAAAAATAAAAAAACTCTATGAAATGAGACAAAATCCAGGACATAGGCTCTCTTTTACCTTATTCTAAGATAGCATGACTCTATAAAACACAATCAAATAGAATGAAATGTAACACCCTAGTCAATATTACAGTGTTAACTTGGCTTATTAGATTTCAAACCTCATGTAATTTTGGGAATTCTATATATTTGATATATTAGACGGGGATAAGAGTCATTTCTAGTGTTACCCTTAGGATTGGTATATAAAACGTTTTCATGTATATCATAATGCTATAATAAGTGAGGGTTTCACTATGAAAATGATCGATCAATGGAATCTAATAGGACAATATAGGATTTTTATTTTGTAATTGGGGTCTGTGTAAAAATAATTTTTCTAGGGATGGGAGATGAATAAAATTATTTCTCCCTCGAACCAATATAGTTCACTATGAATACAAGGGTATTATGTTGTTTTGTGGAGATTTATTGAATTATTATTTTTTGATGTTGTCTGAGGACCATGCACTAGATATGTTCTTTGTGGCATGCTGAGTAATAAATAATGATGAATTATTTAGGTGTATGATGTTTTTATAAAGGGGGTTTGATGATCATGTCCCACTGGCAGAGTGGTATGTCTTAAGGATAGAACATATGATTAACTCTTGAAACATGTTATGATAAACCATTCCATTGAATAAGGATCCAAATTAGAGATAGGGTCATGTAATTTTAATAATATTATACATGGAGATGATTAAACCCTGATCTTTTTGTGAAGAGTTTTGAAGGGATATCTGTTGGTGAGGTGTCAAGACACAATGCATGATGTTTGTTATGTGGCAGTATGCCCAAGGGGGTGTGTTTCATCATGAAGGGGTAGTACTCAACAAGATTTCATTAGAATAATTTTTTTAATATTTCAAAGATATGGATGATGTGTTGTAGTAGTGGGGTCCACACAGTGATGGGATTCTATATTTTTTTTTAAATTATGATTAACATGGCCTAGTTAGAATGAATAACGAAGTTAGATTTTTTTTGAAAAGAAATTAGTTTTTTTAATGTTAAATGATTAATAAATATGATTTCATTTCTTTTTAACCAGTATACATATTTAACACCTCAATATATCCTTTTCATCCATAAGTTAGATATCCTCCACTCATCATCAATTTATAATGGATTTTATCTTATTCTATTTCCATCAGTGACTCTACATCTCCCCTTATGGTATTCATTCATTTTTAAATTCATTCCTATACATATATTTATTATCACTATTTATGTTTATTTTATTGGTTTTAATCCTATCTCATGATTTTTAGACACTTGCAATAGAATCAATCCTTGATTTTAAATTGGAAACATCCTAGAAGAATCAGGATGGTTGTCCAAATGGGATAAAATAATTTTAGGCATGTTTTTTATGTTCAATATTTCCATAATATTATTTATCAATCCTAAACATTAATTAAATGGATTTTATCTATTCATCCATAGAGTAATTTCCTTAATCGGGTCATTGGAGGTCCATACATTATTAATGAACTAAATATTTAGAAACACTGTGAGTTATTATTGAATATAATCGATGTTAAAAATGTCAAATTAAACCTAAAGGGGTACCCATATATAAATTGGGACCATGTGAGAAAATCACGGATTATCTTAGACGACTTTAATGATTTAGATCAAATGTCTGGAGGGTGAAATATAGGTTATATCAGTACATGAAACTTTATTTAGGTCATCTATTTTTTGTATAACTAGTTTAGTGAATACCATCAATGTGCATGGTTTTGGTGACTTCCAACCCCTTGAAAAAAATTATTTTATTATTGGGATATGAAATTACATTTATTTATAGAATTTTTTGAATATTATATGCCATTATGATGATTAAATACAATTTTGTGATTAGTATCCCATAGTTAATTAATAATATTGGCCTGATGTTTATAATTTTTTAGGTTGTGTTCATGTCCAGATGATATGAGATCTATGTTATATGAGATGGAACCTGCAGCGACAACCATTTTTAAACCTACCTATGTATGAAATGAGAAAGTACAATGGGACAGAACCATTCTAGACATTGTGTGTTTGATAATATTATATGGTATTAGGGTTGGGTACAATTAAGACCCTTATGTGGGAATGATATGAGATGGTTCCAGGGGTGGTTACATTTTTTCCCTGGGTATTGATATTACAAGATGAACATGGGGTATGCGTATTTCTAACCCATGTGTGTGTGTGTGTGTTTGTGTAAGTATTTGTGATGGTATAGTGGGTAGGCTCCATTATAACATATATGTGTTAATGATATGCGATGGTACCATGAGTGGGTGCAATTCTGTAAATTCTATGAGATGATATTATATGGTTCCAATGGTGGGTTCCATTCTAACCCATGTGAGTGGATGTTATATGATGGTTCTATTGACAACACTATTTTGATCACTATGTGTGGAATATATGGGATTGTTCTAGGATAAATCACCATTGGGACCCTAACTGTCATTGCTCCATAAGGTTACCAAGTGTATTCTACATTCCAAACCATCTTTTAGTAATTTACCATGCTTAAAGACACCACAACACTTTCCAAAATATGTATGGTAGAACTTGGGTGTCTATACAGAACATAATGATCAATGGTGATTTAATTTTTTACAGGTGTAGTTATATATATTTTTTGTAACATATTTAGGGAAAAAATTTAGACATCATATATTTTTATACCCAAGATTTGGTTTCATACAGATTTGTACTCACACTATTCCCAAACATCTTAGCTACCCAAGAAAACTCCACAGTTACATATTTGGAAAATAGATAGGTCCCAATACTTTATTTATAATCAATAATGTTATGATATATATTTGGAGATGTAAATATTCAAGGAATATGTTCTAGTTCTATAGTCATCTCATGTTTCTAGTTAGATTTTTTATTTTGGACATTGAGGTATTCTATCCATTCACGAGGTATCATGCTAATGTGTGAATTACATATATTTTATGTTTTTAATTTTTTATTAATATAGAAATAGTTTATGTATTTTTATTATGTAAATTAGACATTACATTGGATTTATACAGGTTTTATTTTGGATCATTATTATTGTTCTTACATAAATTGTTATTTATAGTTCTGTCACGACCCGACCCTACCCGGGCTCGGGCCGCAACTACCCCAAGCCCTCCTCCATAGGCCAGGGGCTGGCGACTAGCGCCGAAGGCACAACAACTCGGGGAGGCCTTTGCCTAAGTACCTGTACACACACGTACGCAGCACATTCAAAGCAACAGTGCAAAGTAAAATAAAAGACAAGAAAATACAAGGGCAACTACTATATAAATACCACAAAGTGCATCGACCTCTAAACAGTACAAAGTACAAGATGAAAAGAAAAGGGCAAAAAACGCGCCCAACCAAAAAGTTCTACAACCCGGCAACAGTCAAACAAAAAGAAACAGCTGACGGGTCTCCCACCTAGAACCCAGCCTTGACCACCGCACACGGTCCATGCTCCTGAACTCCTACGCTCCACTGAAGTCACGCTCCACCTGTCCGTCATCTGGAAGGTCACACCAAGTGCGGGAAAAGCCCAAGCAGGGGTGAGTATAAAAATACATAGAAGGATATCATGAAGGCTCGAGGGAGCAACAAAAGGAGGTACCGAAGGGTGAGAAGTAGAGCGAACAAGAAACGTATAGGAGTAAAATTGGAAGTGCAGTAAAGAGTCTAGCTCAACCCAACAAGAGAAAGGAAGTAGACTCATCCAGGCACAAGGAGTTGGAAATGGTGAGAATATGAACTTCCTGTCGAGTCTTTGCTACCTATAGCAGGAGAGTAGACTCATCCAACCACGAGAAGCTAGACACGGAAAGCACGTGGCATACCCCACGCGTCTTCGCCTCTCCTAGAAGGAGAGTAGCCAAAACCCAAGGAGTGGGTACTCGTACTAGGTATATACATATATATGCTCTGTCAAGAAGACCAAACAATCTCGTAAGGGGATCTCTGTCCTGTAGCTCAGCCCAAGAAAAGAGTAACCAACAGTCCCAGTAGTAAACTCCATCGATGCCCAGTATCCCGCACGTCTGCCCTGAACTACAAGTCAAGGAGCTCAATCACCACCCCTCGACACTATCCGCTTTGGGCGGCACTGACTCGCCCGCATGGTTTTAGATCGCGTCACAAGAACACCTCTCAGTAGGAAAAGGGCCCCTCATACTTGAGAGTTCTAGGGAAATTCAAACCACACCTCGTCACTGCCCTGCAGGCAAGAGGTCTCCTCAAAGTCAGACTTGTTCCATCACCGACCCGTACAACCAAGGGTCCCTCTTCGGTAGTTATGGAGTAACGCCACATGCTAGCCTAGTAGAATGGACTGAGCCTGGAATGTCAACGGATGGCCCACTACCCAGCCCTGCTGGAGGGTAATTCATAATATGATATTGGGTGACACACTGCCCAGCCCTGTTGGAGGGTAAACCATAATACATCATCCGTCAACCCACTGCCCAGCCCTGCTGGAGGGTAGACCTTAATACATCATCAGGCGACCCACTGCCCAGCCCCACTGGAGGGTAGGACTTAATACATCATCAGGCGACCCACTGCCCAGCCCCGCTAGAGGGTAGACCTGGAATAAGTCGACAGGTGACCCACTGCCCAGCCTTGCCGGAGGGTAGTCTTGGAACCAGACGACGGGTGACCCACTGTCCATCCTTGCTCGATGGTAGACCCTAAGAGGTCGTTGGGTGACCCACTTCCCAGTCTCTGCTGAAGCGTAGACCCTAATAGCGTCGGGTGACCCACTGACTAGTCTTTGCTGGAGGGTAGACCCTAGAAGTTAGTGTGTAACACACTGCCTAGCCTTGCTGGAGGGTAAGCCCGAGGAAGTCGATGAGTAACCCACTACCCAGCCCCGCTGGAGGGTAAAACTCAGAACTGCTCTGTACATCTCTACAGGAGGGTACAACACTGGCCAACCGAACACGGAGTGGGAATCGTGCAACCACTCAACTCCAGAACAACTCACCCAAAAGAGGTTCGACGCCTGCTCCATCACTGGGTGCCACTAGCACCGCTACCGGCCGATCCATCGAGAACGAAACTAGGGGGAGACCACTCAACCCTACTGGTCAAACCAACGAGCACCGAGCCAGGGGAAGGACTCCACCCTACTGGTCAAACACACGATCACAGAGGAACCCTCTACGTCGCGAGAGGTCAAAGTACGTAAAGCAGAACCCAACACGCACATGGGGCCCACACAATGTGTGGCCCCATCTCAACCCCAACCAAGCTCACAAACGTTCTCATGTATGAACAACCACATGTACCTCCAAGAATTTCCGTATACTCCCAGATTTTACCACTTTCTCAGCCCATGGACCATCGTGCACAGGACACCCAACGTCGATGCGAAGGCGTGGCGTAACATCTCCAAATTTCCGCCTCAACGACTGGGGCACAACCAACCACATCTCTTTACCACCAACATCACTCTCCCAGGAGTGTACACAATCACATGCCAAAGGTCCCCTACAAACACGGTAGAAGGACCTCCATCGAGGCACCTTTCACATTTCCAAAAGAATGCGCAAGAGGCCCCGCTCAACCAAAATGATCGCACTGTTGTAATCCTCGTGAAAAAACATGCGAGATAGACTACTTACTCCCCTCCAATGGATATTTGACGGAAAAGTCACCAACACCGCCTCATGCCCGAACGACGTCCCATGATCCTGAGGCTCAGCCCCGAAACAGTCGGGAGCATCTCACCATTTCGATCCCCTCGGGAAAACATGTCAAAAGCACTACTCACATAAGTGCAATGGATATCTGGAGAAAAAGATGCATTCCGGCGCACCGCACACGAGCGGTGCCACGTGGTACTCGCATCGCGGTCCCAGAACTCAACGAACGGATCGCACCGTTGCGATCCTCTCGAAAAAGCACACAAGATGGACTACTCACTTGTCCAAAACGGTCGCCCGGTGATAAAGATGCGAAATCCCCGTCAACGCCCAAACGGCCCTCGTGGGCCCCGCACCATCGTGCCGAAATTACAGTGGCTAGACAGCGCCAACGCGATGACCTCGGAGAAACACCCAACATCGACAGCTCGCATGCCCCGAACGGACGTCCGAGGAAAAAGTCGCTAAAAGCTGCACGCAGATCAAAATACGGGATGTGGGGGCCACGCCTCAACTTCGGCCTCAATGCCTGAAACCACCCTAGAATGCACCGCTTCGATGCCAGGGTCCCAACGCCGCTGACGGCGCTCAAAACAGACCTCGGATGTGTCTGCGCCGTCCAAAACAAGTATCTCGGAAAAAATGATCGTCCAATTAAAGACGCGCCGCGCCTCCGTGGCCCCTCGTTTCGTGAATTAAAAATTCCCGAAATGACCTCAAAATGTCCGCCTCGACGATATGGTTCCACCACCGCAGATGGCACTCAAAACGGACGCCCGTAGCAGAAAATACAGGCGTCCGAAGCCTGAGGGCAGGGCCCCTTGGGGCGGACCGGCCTGGACCGGCCTGAACCGGCCGGTCCGGCCGTTTTGGGCTGGGCCGCGGTCCAACCGTGCGGTCCAGCTGCTGACTAGCGGACGACACACCGACCGGCCTGTGGCCGGTCTCTTGGTCCGCGGGAAGACCCACGTCACGCGGGTCTTGTCCCCGTGCAGGGGTCGCGCGCCGCGACCGCGGGGTCGCCGCGCCCCGGGGGCTCAGCCTCGCCGCCTGGAGCCGTTGCCTCGCGCGGCCGACTTCTCCTCGCGCCGGCGCCCAGCTCCTCGCGCTCGCCCTCTCCTCCGCCAAACAGTCACGCCGCCGACCGCTGGAGCCCCCCCGCGCGCCACCGCCTCCACCGAGCCGCGCCGCTGCTCGGACTCGCCGGAACCTGAAAACTCACGATATTCGGAGGATGATTGCGGATGCCACGGAGCTCGGAATTTGAATCCGAAAGATGTGTTGGAAATGGAATTAACTCTAATACGCATTAATGAGATTAGATTGATTTTTTGACAAGGAATAGACAGTCCAAAGCGAGCTCAAAGTAGTTACAGGAATGGATAATGCGAACAACAAATCCTACCTTGTGGGGCTTCGCCAGAAGCTTCGCGACGATCCGCCGGCATCACCGCACCTCTTCGGAGTCGCCTCACCAGACTGTCTCGCCAGAGAGGAGGAGGAGAGGGAAATTAGGGGCTTCCAGGGGGGAGGGGAAGGAGAAGAGGGAGGTAGGTGTGTTATGCATTTAAATAGAAAACACTTAACCACCCGCCCATCGGCCTGAACCCAAACACCCTACGGGGTAACAGTTAAGCTTCCCCTAGGGTAAACGCCACCTCTCGTGCACAACGGAGGTCTCAGAATTTTAATCCGAGGCCCCGTTCAAAAATTATAAAACTCAATGCCCGAAGACACCAAATTACGAAAACGCCCCTCGGGACATTTTTCACAAACGGGCCACGCCCGCGAAACTTACACCCCTCCTAGGGTAAACGGCACGCTCTGAACTCAACGGTGCACTTGGTTTTCTAACCCATGCCACCATTTAATAGATACTTGTGTTTCACCATTAAATGATTAAATTAATTATTTAATTTAATCGTTTAACGTTCCGAGAGCGAACGAGGGGTCCAAACGTCCCGCACCGACAAGTTTTATGTCGTTCCTAGGGTAAACACACCATTACAGACCCATCCGTACACTCAGATCTATGATCTGGAACTCCGTTCAGGAGTTATTCCATTTATTTGGCGTTTCTAGTGTGAACGCACTAAAAATTTAATTCCGGCCACTCCGGTGCTCAGAATCGCACGTCGTCTGAAGGCGCTACTCTGGAATATCATCAAGAATATTCCAAAGTCTTTCACAGAAAAAACTGGGTTCTTAAATCATTCCCTCCTTCAAGATTTTCGTCCCCGAAAAGAAAAACTAGGGAGCAACATAGGTTACAAAGCCCACACCTGGCTTTCCCATACCCAGAAGAACCCACGCACAGCTCTACGCCACCGCACATAGACCAAAGGATTGATCTGTTCATGCAAGGTCGGACCTTACCGATGTCATGCACCCACTCCAGACTTTGGGGTTAGGGCAGGGCGGTAGGGATCCTCACCATCCCTTCGCACTATCTCAAACGGCCCGAAGGCTCTCGGGGATAGCTCACCTCCCTGACCAAACCTCCACGTCACATGCCGCGACTGGAATCACCACCCGCACCTGGAATAAGGCCCGGTGATTCCCTCCTTCAGAATATACATATGGTGAAACACCCAAGGATATCTGATCATGCAAGATTTCACAGTCAATGTCTCGCAACCAATACTCTATTACACGCTCGGAAATTGATGGAGTCAACACCATCGACTAAAGAAAAAGGCCTCATGCCTTTTTCCTTACCAACATAGTGTTACACTGACGCTCTGCATCACCCTGGTAACACCTAAAGCAAGGAGTAGGGAGGATATACTTTCACACGTAGAGCCTAACAATTCTACTGTAAATAGTATAAGAGCTGTAGAGCGTACCTCTTTCACCTTATACTGCACAAGATTGTAGAAATCCAAAGCCTGCGGCTGTCCGCGGTCCCAACTGTCAGCTCCTGGAACCTGGCGTAGACCGCCTAGAGGTAATGGGAAGACCTCGTAACGTCATCCCCCACCTCTAGCTCCTCCCACTCCTCTGCTAGTACCACCTCTATGAGAACTACTCTGGTCACGATGCCGCCTCTGCCGTGGTGGTGCGCCTGCTGCCTGCCTGAAGCTCTTAGCAACTCGGGTCGAGCAGTCTCATGCCAAGTGACTTTTCTCATCACAAGCAAAGCACCGACTCCCTCTGGGATACACTGGTGCCATCCGGAACCACTGTGGTGTACGACCACGCCCCTGAGTCTGGTTGTCAGTAAGCCACCTGCGTCGAGGTCTTTCTTGCCGATGCCCGCGAGCTGCCGAAGACATCTCGGATCCAATGTTCCTGCTGCCACCACCAACTCTAGAACGTGACAGGAAGCTCTCTGTCACCAGCGCCTGTTCTAGAACCCCGGAATATGCGGAAGTTCCCAAGGGTACTATGACAACACGAATCTCTTGGCGGAGACCCTGCTCAAACTTCCACGCTCGGAGGTTGTCGTCATGGACCAAGTCCGGGTAAAAGCGTGCGTGGTCTGCAAAACTAGCCGCGTACTCGGCCACCATCATCCCTCCCTGCTCAAACTGAAGGAGCTCCTGAATCCAAATGGAGAGCAAGAAGGATGGGAAAAACTCATCACGGAAGAAAAACTGAAAGTCACCCCACGAAAGCGATGACTCGTTAAGAAACTGAGTCACCAGACTCCACCAACGCCACACTACTCCACGAAAAAAGGTGGCTTCCAAATCCACTCTCTGATCTGTCGGCATCTGCACAAGCCTGAAAAGGCAAACCACTGTCTCTAGCGAAACCTCTGCTTCCTGAGGGTCTGGCTCACCACTGAACCTCAGTGGTCTCTGTCACTGGAACTCACGGAGCATGCTCAACCTGCGCTCAAGCTCAACCTACTCTACTGAAACTGTCTGCTGGTCAACAGGTGGGGGTGCTGCTACTGGCCCACCCAGAGAAAGGGGCTCGCATGATGGGTCCTGGACTGAGGCCCCATAGTTCATAGGGTTGTCGTCACATACCCAAGCTGGTATATTGGCTGGCTGTCTTCGCGGAGACATCAAGGAGTGCCGCGGTAAGATGAGCATATATGTATATACCAACAACAAAAACGATGGGGAGCTGACTCAAGAAGGACAGTCAAGACTCAGTCCTATGTGATGAACAAACAACTTTTCCCTGCAACAAGTGTCTCAGCATGCCGTGTCAACAAGCGGGTTATCAAGGTCCTGGTGAATGGATACGTTGGATGTTGCACCATCACTGGACTCCCTAGCCTGAAAGCCACTCTCGAGACACGTTAACACTGTTGTCCTAAATCCAAACCAATTCCTCTTTTAGGGACGTCCTCACAACTCCCCAAGCAACAAACCACCTCTGATACCACTTTTTCATGACCCGACCCTACCCGGGCTCGGGCCACAACTACCCCAAGCCCGCCTCCATAGGCCAGGGGTTGGCGACTAGCGTCGAAGGCACAACAACTCGAGGAGGCCTTTGCCTAAGTACCTGTACACACACACACACATCACACTCAAAGTAACAGTGAAGAGTAAATGAAAAGACAAGCAAAGAAAAGGGAAAATGCAATATAAATTCCACAAAGTGCATCGACCTCTAAACAGTACAAAGTAAAAGCTGAAAAGAAAAGGGCAAAACATGCGCCCAACCAAATATTTCCACAACCCGGCAATAGGTAAACAAAAAGAAACAGCTTACGGGTCTCCCACCTGGAACCCGGCCTCGACCACCGCACACGGTCCAAGCTCCTGAACACCTACGCTCCACTGAAGTCACGGTCCACCTGTCCATTGTCTGCAAGGTCACACCAAGTGCGGGCAAATACCAAGAAAGGGTGAGTATAAAAATAATTAGTAGGATACCCTGAAGGTGCGAAGGAGAAACAAAAGGAGGTACCGAAGGGTGAGTAGTAGAGCGAACAATAAAATTAGAGGAGTACAACTGGAAGTGCAGTAAAGAGTCCATCTCACCCAAAAAGAGAAAAAAGTAGACTCTTCTAGGCACAAGGAGCTGGAAACAGTGAGAAGATGAACTTCCCGTCGAGTCTTTGCTACCTATAGCAGGATAGTAGACTCATCCAACCTTGAGAAGCTAGACACGGAAAGCACGTGGCATACCCCACGCGTCTTCGCCTCTCCTGGAAGGAGAGTAGCCAAAACCCAAGTAGTGGGTACTCGTATGAGGTATATACATATATATACTCTGTCAAGAAGCCCAAACAAGCTCTTAAGGGGATCTCTGTCCTGTAGCTCAGCCCAGGAAAAGAGTAGCCAACAGTCCCAGAAGTAAACTCCATCGATGCCCTGCATCCCGCATGTCTTCCCCAAACTACAAGTCAAGGGGCTCAATCACAACACCTCGACACTATCCGTTTTGGGCGACACTGACATGCCTGCATGGTTTTAGATCGCGTCACAAGAACGCATCTCGGTGAGGAAAGTGACCCGCATACATGAGAGTTCTAGGGAAATTCAAACCACCTCTCGTCACTGCCCTGCAGTCAAGAGGTCTCCTCAAAGTCAAAGTCATTCCATCACTGACCCATAAAACCAAGGGTCCCACTCCAGTAATCATGGAGGAACGCCACAGGCGAGCCTAGTAGAAAAGACTGTGCCTGGAATGTCAACGGATGACCCACTATCCAGCCCTGCTGGAGGGTAATTCATAATATGATATCAGGTGACCCACTGCCTAGCCCTGCTGGAGGGTAAACCATAATACATCATCCGACGACCCACTGCCCAGCCCCGCTGGAGGGTAGACCTTAATACATCATCAGGTGAACCACTGCCCCTCCCTGCTAGAGGGTATACCTTAATATATCATCTGGTGACCCACTTCCCAGCCCCGCTGGAGGGTAGACTTGGAATAAGTCGACAGGCGACCCACTGCCCAGCATTGCTGGAGGGTAGACCTGGAACCAGATGACTGGTGACCCACTACCCAGCCTTGCTGGAGGTTAGACCCTAAGAGGTCGTCTTGTGACCCACAACCTATTCTCTGCTGGAGGGTAGAACCTAATAGTGTCGGGTGACCCACTGCCCAGTCTCTACTAGAGGGTAGAACCTAGAATTCAGTGAGCAACCCACTGACCAGCCCTTCTGGAGGGTAAACCTGAGGAAGTCGATGAGTAACCCACTGCCCAACCCCGCTGGAGGGTAAAACTCAGAACTGCTCTGGCCATCTCTACAGGAGGGTACAACACTGGCCAACCGAACACGGAGCTGGAATATCACAACCACTAAACTCCATAACAACTCACCCAAAAGAGGTTTGGTGCCTGCTCCATCACTGGGTGCCACTAGCACCTCTACCGGCCGATCCATCGAGAACGAAACCAGGGAGAGACCACTCATCCATGCTGGTCAAACCAACAAGCACCATGTCAGGGGAAGGACTCCACCCTGCTGGTCAAACAAATGAGCATAGAGGAACCCTCTACGTCGTGATAGGTTAAAGTACGTAAAGTAGAACCCGGCATGCACATGGGGCCCACACAACGTGTGGCCCCATCTCAACCCCAACCAAGCTCACAAAAGTTCTCAGGTACGAACAACCACATGTACCTCCAAGCATGTCTGTATACTCCCAGAATATACCACACTCTCAGCCCAAAGATCATCATGCACACGGCACCCAACGTCGACGCGGAGGAGTGGCGTAACATCTCCAACTTTCTGCCTAAACGACTGGGGCTAACCAACCACATCTCTTTAACCACCAACACCACTCTCCCAGGAGTGCACGCAATCACATGCCAAAGGTCCCCTACAAACGTGGTAGAAGGACCGCCATCGAGGCACCTTTCACATTTCCACAAGAACGTGCAAGAGGCTCTGCACAACCAAATGAATCGCATAGTTGTAATCCTTGTGGAAAAACATGAGAGATTGAATATTTACTTGCCTCCAACGGATATCCAACAGAAAATTCACCAACACCGCCTCACGCCCGAACGATATCCCGTGATCTTGAGCCTCAACCCCGAAACAGTCGGGCGCATCGCACCATTTCGATCCCCTCGGGAAAACACATCAAAAGCACTACTCACTTGACTGCAACGGATATCCGGAGAAAAAGATGCATTCCAGCGCACCGCACACGAGAGGTACCAGGTGGGACACGCATCCCAGTCCCGAAACTCAGTGAATGGATCGTACCATTGTGATCGTCTCGAAAAAGAACACAAGATGAACTACTCAATTGTCCAAAACGGTCGACCGATGATAAAGATGGAAAATCACCATCGACGCCCAAAAGGCCCTCATTGGCCTCGCACCATCGTGCCGAAATTACATCGGGCAGACTGTGCCAATGCGATGCCCTCGGATAAACACCCAACATCGACTGCTCGCATGCCCCGAACGGACGACTGAGGAAAAAGTCGCTAAAAGCTGATCGTAACTCAAAAGAAGGGTAATGGGGCCCATGCCTCAACTTCGGCATCAACACCTGAAACCACCCTGGAAGGCTCCGCCTCGATGCTAGGGTCCCAACGACGTTGACAATGCTCTAAACGGACATTGGATGTGTCCGCGCCGTGCAGAACAAGTATCTCGGGAAAAACACTTGTCCACTTGAAGACGCGTCGCGCCTCCGCGGCCCCTAGTTTCAGAATTTAAAAATCGCCAAAACCATCTCAAAACGTCCTCCTTGACGATACGGTTCCACCTCCGCAGACGGCACTCAAAACGGACGCCTGTAGCAGAAAATACGGGCGTCTGAACCCTGAGGGAAGGGCCCCTTGGGGCGGTCCGGCCTGAACCGGCCGGTCCGGCCGTTCTGGGCCGGGCCGTGGTCCAACAGCGCGGTCCAGCCGCTGACCAGTGGACCACGCACCGACTGGCCTATGGCCGTTCTCTTTGTCTGAACGAAGACCCACGTCGCGTGGGTCTTGTCCCCACGCGAGGGTCGCGCGCCGCGACCACTAGGTCGCCGCGCCCCGGCGGCTCGGCCTCGCCGCCTAGAGCCACCACCTCGCACGGCCGGCTTCTCCTCGCGCTGGCGCCCAGCGGATCTCGCTCGCCCGCTCTTCCGGCGAACAGCCGCACCGCCGACCGCTGGAGCCACTCGCGTGCCGCCGCCTCCACCGAGCCGCGCCGCCGCTCGAACTCGTCGGAACCCGAAAACCCGCGATCTTCGGCGGATGATTGCGGATGCCACGGAGCTCGGAATTTTATTCCGAAAGATGAGTTGGAAAGGGAATTAACTCTAATACGCATTAATGGGCGTCAATTAATGTTTTGACAAGGAATATATAGTGCAAATGGAGCTCTATGTAGGTACAGGAATGGATAATGCAAACGACAAATCCTATCTCGTGGGGCTTCGCCCGAAGCTTCGCGACGATCCACCGGCATCACCACACCTCACCAGAGTCGCCTCGTCGGGCTATCTCCCCAGAGAGGAGGAGGAGAGGGAAATGAGGGGCTTCCATGGGGGAAGGGGAAGGATAAGAGGGAGGGGTGTGTTAAGGGTTTAAATAGAAAATACTTAACCACCCGCCCGTCGGCCCGAACCCGAACTCCCGACGGGGTCACGGTTAACCTTCCCTTAGGGTAAACGCCACCTACCGAGAAAAACAGTGATCTCATAATTTTAATCCGAGGCCCCGTTCAATAGTTATAAAACTCATCTCCCGAAGAAACCAAATTACGAAAACGCCCCTGGGGCCATTTTTCACAAACGTGCTGCACCCGCGAAACATACACCCCTCCTTGGGTAAACAACACTCTTCGAACTCAACGGTGCCCTTGGTTTTCCAATCCGAGCCACTGTTTAAGAGATACTTGTGTTTAACCATTAAACGATTAAATTAATTATTTAATTTATTCGTTTAACGTTCCGAGAGCGAGCGAGGGGTCCAAACGTCCCGCACCGACAAGTTTTATTTCGTTCCTAGGGTAAACACCCCATTCCAGACCCATCCGTACACTCAGATCTCTGATCCGGAACTCCATTATGGAGTTATTCCATTTATTTGGCGTTTCCCGTGTGAACGAACTGAAAATTTAATTCCGGCCACTCCAGGGCTCGGAATCGCACGCCGTCTGAAGGCACTGCTCTGGAATATCATAAAAAATATTCCGAAGTCTTTCACAGAAAAAACCAGGTTCTTAAAAGTTCATTGATCTAGGGGTATTGTGTCATTATATTATCATCAAACCCCCTAAACTTCTTGTAATCCTCTAGTAGAAGGAAATACATTCTTTAGTTATCAAGAACACTAATTTGTGGACAGTGATACTAAACTAAATTTGGGATGTTTTAAACATATATTATATAATTTTTTTTCATTTTTCCTACAATTTTAGTAATTTAGAAATGTGATATAATGTTTTTAGAACATATTAATAATTATATTTGAAGTGTTAGATAATCCATATATGAGGGGCTATAAGTTACTTGTATGATAATTTAATTATTAATTTTCACTTATAATGTTGCATTACATCACTAAGTATGATGATATTTTTATTTTCTATGATTAATAATATTTTGGTCTTTCCCTAGTGTGGTAAGTGTAAATATATCCATGTATCATATCTATTAAGTATAATTGACATTGAACTAATGTTCTTACCACTAACTAATTATCCTTTTTATCATGTGGTATTAGTTAAATAAATTTCTATTGGATAATATAATGGGTTTTCTTCTATAAATCGTTATTCAGACATCATTTATATAAAACCTAGGCCTGATACACTTTTTGTAAAATAATATACACAAAATAACAAGGATATTGATTTTATTTGATAATGATACAAAAAGTTGGTATATGAGGCTGAACAGATCCCTTTGGTTGTGAGACCTTTTTTATGGGGTGTATGTTTGGGGTTGTATGATGTCATTTCTCTCACTATATTCCATAAAGTTTTGTAATAATATAATATATAAAATAAATTTTGAGGTGTTTTTTGGGAAATATAGAAACACTCCACTATGAAATCCTCAAATAATTCATCTATAGGGTGAGAAAAACATGTAACTCTAATAGTTGAGTTGGAACCCATTATTCTTCTAGAAATAACAATATATGATTAGCTCTGAGAGATAATATTTTGGTTTTTACTATTTATGGATTGAGAGACAATTTGACTTTTAGATGATATGATTTATTGTATGTGGTATTTGTTTATGATGCATCGACCCCAAGGGATATTGATCTCTGGGTGGATTTGATACTCATTATAAATGATCATCTCAAGAAAATCCTTTTGATAATGGTGATGTTATAAATGTATATGTTGTGAGGACCAAATAAGAGATAATGGTATGTGCATCTATGAGAATATAATCATGTTTTATTTTCCTATGATGAATTTTATGAATATTTTTATGATCATATTTTTTTAGATAATTTGTGTGTGGATAGGGACTGGGTGTCCATGTAATATACCTAGTAAGAGATATCTATTATATAAAATTTAGTGTACATTAAAATGTCTCCAATATTTTCCCTAATGTTTTATGACTATGAGTTTGTGAGATGTTGGATACCTAGGGATGGTCTCATGTATGTTATTCAGTTGTAGGTGATGTCTTTTTCCTATATTTTTCTTAGAGGTTGTAAAATAGTCACAAATATCTTTGAGAAACATCAATGAGGGTAGAGGATATATGAAATTATATTTTACTAATGGGACTAGAAGTTGGTCTTTACCTTGTTGGAAGTCTCACATTTATGGTTCATATTATGGATAGGGTATACAGAGTATATAGATTTATTATGTGTCTTTTCCTACATGAAAATGTCAGTTTGTATAGTGTTAATATTGTGGAAAACATAGTAATGTTTATTCTCATTGTAGATAACATCTAATTGAGCTATTATTTTATAAAAAAATAGAGAACATAGATTGGTATAATAGTATTTCATAAAAGTTATATATTGGTATAATATCTAGAGAGATATTGGATTCAAGAGATGGTTTAGATATGCCAAAATAGATTCTGATTAATAGTTCCATGGGTCATTTAGAGTGTGTTAGTTGATGGGTATCCTTTGATATTGGGTAATAACGTTACCAAGTTCATGCTTTTCATGGGAATCGAGGAAGATATGAGGTTTTGTGTTTACTATATTTTCATTTTATTAATCATAATTCAATGGATTATGATTTTGTGCTATAAACAATATGACTTCTGCTTTTTCTAGCTTCCACTTTGGAATTCAATCTATTTTATGGTGTTATATCAAACTTCGTGAAAACATATTAGTTTTCTGATTTATTGGGGAAAAACATATTTTATATTTATGGGATTACTAATATCATTAATGTGTAGCATTCATGTCTTTTGAGGGTTATAGTTAGGAAAATATCTTGAATGGGGTATTCATGAAGGTCATGAGGGTCTTGATTCTCAATAACTATGTGAGAACAAATCCCATTTTTTCTTATTCCATTTTCGGAAATCAAGGGACACATCTGACCATCATTCCAACATTATTTGACCAGTTCTAGGCTATATTTCTTCAGGATTTTATTGAATTTCTACGCAATGAGAGGCTTATTTCATTATTTCACTTTTTCTATAAACAAATATAATATTCATTCTTTGGTATAAGATAGATCTAATAGATCATTAATAAATGAAGACTTATATTAATGATTTTGAGGTTAAGGGGATTATAAGGTAAAGTACATCCCTATAGGTCACTGTAGTCTTGTTCCCCAATAATACATATTGTTCATAGAGATTATTTGTGGGTTATTGAAATGTAAAATAGTTTATGGTTATGAACTGCTATCTACATCCATGTATTAATGTTCTATTTTACTAATCGATTTGGGATATATTGTTCTAAATTATTGATTTGAGATTATGTCAACATTATCTATTGGTCAGTTACCCTAATACCCATCACACAATATTTTAATTTAGGTATGTCTAATTTGAGTATCTTGTTATATTGTATGGTTTTACAGAAAATCTGAGAGTGTTTATGGACATTATTAATAACCTATACCATCCTTATTTTTTCACATTATGGTTCTGTTTTTTGAAGATATTATTATGTACTCACAGTTAGGAGTGGATCACTCATATAAATTTTAAATTTTTTTGAGTAAATATAGAGTGAATCAGTTGTATACCTTACTCTCAACATGTTAGGATTATATTAAAGGAGTGCTCTTTATAGGGAATGTTATATGTGAGGTTGAAAATTTTTTACACCCTAATAAGGTCATATACATTTTTTCTTGAGAGTGGCCAATGGTTTTTTGAGATCCATAATTTAATGGGATTCTATAGATTCAACAATAGGTTCTTATACGACTTATCATGATTTGATGTAACTATAAAGAGATGAAATATTAAGGGGGTTAGGTTACTACATTTTTATTATTATGATAGTTCCGTTCAAGATATTAATTAAAGGTTTAGGATTAATTTTTTCTAACCCTTAAATGATTTTGGTTTGTATTATATTCTACATTTAGATGAATCAAGGCAAAGGATTGGAGTGGCCCAAATACATGATAGTCAGATAACTACTTCTGGGTCTAGCTAGATTATGAAATATTAGTGGAACTACTTGTCACGTCATCTAGAGATATAATTCATATTGCATTTTATTTGATGTTGGTGTCACAACCTATAGGGAAATAGTTTCAAAATATATATTCTAAATAATATTATAAAGTATATTTTTCTTATATCATGACCTATGACATGAGAAAATAATGTGGGTTGATTCCTTTTTGTATTTTGAATTTAATGTAGAACGTACACATCAGATCGTGAAAAAACATTAATTATACACTAATTATGATGAATCTAGCTCAAATTGTTCTTGAATTAGTTAGTGAGAGGTATATTATAGGCCTTTTAAGTACAATTCATCTCGATGATCAGAATAATATGAGTTGACTTCCCATTCCATAAAAACATCTACATTCAAATTACTAAGGAGGATAGTGGAGAATCAACTATTAAATTCTATATAGTTTTTGATCTGATAAAGAATATAGAAAGGGTCATACAACATGATTAGTCTATTAATATGAATAATATCCTTTTTATCCAAGGTTATCTTATGGTCCCAATGATCATAAATGATCATATGAATATGGAATCACATGCATCAATGTTGGATACTCACCTGGTACTTAATAATAAGTACAATAAAATTCAAAGATAGATTTGTGGGCCCAAGATAAAAAAGAAAATTGCATGTTCTTTCACTGGCTTCTCTACCTTTAAGATTTCCAAATCCATGAACCAATGGACCTCTATACATCATTAATAATTACCCATTTCTAGTTGGAAATGATATTGTGGAAACATGGACATTTTGATGGAATTTTTAATGACCCCATGATTCTATGGTTCCATTTTGGTTATTATAGACTATTTCATTAATGATTCAAAATTTAAATGAATAAAATAGTTAATAAATGTTGATGATTGAATAAATATAATTATAAAGGATATAAAATATCTTCATTAGGTGTCATGGTGCATCATATGAGATTAGGATTGTTCTGTTATGTCACACAATGGGTGAGGGTTGTTGAAGATGTTTTAAAAATAGGTGCATCTGAGAATTACATTTCACCCTCAAATAGATGTTCTATTTAGTACTAACCATTTGGATATTATAATAAAGGTATTAGGCATATTTGTATGGTTTTTAAAGTTTTTAGGAGAAACATTTAATGCCTTCAATTTGAGCACACACAAAAATGTATAAGAGTTTATATCAAATACTTATGAGTTTGCCTCAATAGAATTATAGGAAGAATCACAAATGCAAATAGATTAATCCTATATTTTTAATGTAGGATAAAACTCATAAAAATCATCCATTCACCAAGTATAGTGTACATGATCATGGTCACCCAACCTATAGAGTCCATCAAAATAATAATTAAATCAAGTCTCTGCATTTTTATGTAGGGAAATAGCAGGAAGGAAGACCTCATTAATCTTGTTGATCAAAATGGGAAAACATTATGAGGAGTGTGCAATTATTCTTAAATGATTTTATTATGCTATGTTGTTATAGAATGATATTCATGAATTCATAGTGATGTTAATTCATTATTTATTGGAAACAATTATTACAAAATTATGAACCTTCCATGGTTAGCTATATTGAAATACATATGAAGGGATCTTATATCTTGAATATCATTAAAAAATATATTGAGATCATTAATAATAACTCAAGATAGATCATTAGTTGGGGATACATCCCATTTTTAATGATAAATTGAAGGTAAATAATATTTATTTCTCAAGAAGCCTTGTTCTCAATATATATTACAATTAAGAATGATTTCACCCTTGATCAATGGATGTTGTACTAAAAATGGATCGTAAACAATTTCCCTCCTCCATCATGATTACTGACTATCCAGATAAATGATTAATCACTCCCAAATCATTTTATCATTTATAGAACACTATTTTTCAAATTTTCACTGATGTAAATATTAGTAAGGACATCTGTAATAGTCGGTTATGGTGTAAATAAGTTTCTAGAAAGTGTAATTTTTTAGCTTTACAAATTCAAAATCTTATATTTCTATTAGATATTGATTTTAAGAAAAAATATTTTTTTGATCAAATTCATTTGTTAGGAAAATGTTTAAATGGATCATATATTACACCTATTCTACAAATAAGAGTGGGCTTGCTGTCTTTGGTATCACTGTAATGAATTATTTAATGTTATGGAAAATTTTATTACCTTTGACTATTTATTATACATTTAATTTTTGAACAATACAATTAATCCACTTGAGTTTCAAGGTATGTTGTATTCTAATATTTCTAATAGTGAGGTGAATTAGTAGATCCAAAATGATTCACTCCAAAACTATATCATTCCAATGAATAACCATTTTATAGTTATATTCCATGATATTGTTTCTCTGTAATTTTTGTTGGAGAAGAGTGAGGTTATTCATTCATCCATAAAAAGATAGCTTGATTTTTATCATTGTTTAAACAATAACAAGTTGGTCGAATTATATTTAATTAGGTTTATTGTAGGGAACCAAATGAGGGACTTAAACTAATCATTGAGGGAACCAGTTTCAATGAAATCGTGCATAAAAGTCGTCTCACTTGGGACTAAATGATTCTATGATTTTGTGCGTATTAGATTGCATTAGAAACAGTAATTAAATATAACTAAATCCCACAATGTACTCACTATAATGTCTCATTTCTCATCAAACCATATTTTTTACCTCTAATTTAATTAGATTGTGTGATTCAAATCAATTTTTATTTGTGATCCATACCACTTGATAATTCCTTATACAACCATATAATGAAGATACTTGATCCACCAATGTGAAATGACCCATCACATATTGTAAGATAGTAATTTTATATTATACTTATGAACCTCCAAAGGAGTGGAGGAGGGGTGGTTTGAATATTTACATGAACATTGGATCACACCATTTCTGATGTAAGAATAAAATTTTGGGTGAAGCTCTTGAACTACACCATTTTCTCCAAAATGAGGTTATTGATTCATTTCTTACACAATTATTTCAATATTTAATAAAATGACTCAAATTTAAAATAATTCAGTTAGTAGTTGTAGATCATATTATATTTAAAGATACATTGAAATATAAATAATTGATCGGTAAGTGTTTATAAAGCTCTAAGAGTTTATAACGATTATATTCTAACCAGTGACATCGTCTTATGTAGTATGAGTTGGGAGACTATGCATTACTATTAGTGAATCCTCAATTCGGGAATTTATAGATATGGATCTATGATATACTAGAACCCCGTTTTATGGGTCCATTAGATATCATGGTGTGGGTTGATGCAGTAGAAAGCCGATTATCTCATCTTCATTATTTAGTGATTCATGATTTATCTCATGTATCTATACTAAGGGTATTCCACCATGATTTATATCATGCGGACAATGTTTTGGATGTTTAGTTGGATATGGGGGTCTAATTCAAGGATATACTATTTTATAATATTGACTGGAGTTATAATTCTCTAATGAAAATATTTTTCATCTAGTATGAGTGATATGGTAAAACATGCATATCATGAAGTAGATGTATGTAGAATAGTATGGAATCTCGGAGAAATAGCCTGATTTGGTCACCAATGTGGTTTGATGAAACACATGAACATATCTCTTGGATGAGATTCATAATAGTGGGATTTTATAATGCATTTAAACACATTGAATTTTAAATATTGGTTTCTTTTTCCATTACACTATATTATTCATTTTATTTATTTTTTGAGGTATTATTGGGATAACTAGTGACCTTTTTTGGGGTTTCCCTGAGTTTTTGTCAATAAATGTATTCTCTGTGCCTTGTATTACTATAATCAGTGAGGGTTCTTCCATGATGAGGGTTCGGAAGGGGACATTCAAAATATAATATGGGATAGTTGTGTCAGGGCGTGGTCTGATGTAAAAAACATATCTAGGGTCGAGAGCATTATAACATTAAATATATGTGGCATTAATGAATTACACATTAGGGACATGTATTTTGTGTTTTGGTGTGGGGATGTATTAGATTAACTTCTTTGATACTATTTGAGGATCATGATGAAACATGAGGCTTTGTGACATGGTGGGTGTGTAGTAAGGTTTATTTCATCTCTCATAAGATTAATTTAATATAAGTAGTTCATGGATCACATCATAGCAACAGAAATCTATTAAATAATGAGACTATGTAGGAATGGCTTTTGATATGTTTTAGGATGAAACACATTGTGTCCTACGTGATTTTCTAGGGTAAAGTATGATTAACAATAATAATACTACATGAGGATCTGGTCACACTATGATGTATTTGGTCTACATATTGAATGATTTCTTGAACTAGAGGTGTCATCACAGAGTGTGAGAGGGATAAATAATTCGTTAAGCCCAATAGAAAACATTCCTCTATAATTTGGAAGTATATGTTGTGATGTACTATAATATGAGTTTTAATACCTCCAATGGGAGGGGGTTATAAAATGATCATAGGTGTCCCATGATGATGAGCTCTTAGAATGTTATTTCATCATGACCTGTATAGTCTTCTTCAAATTCACAATCAAGGTGGTTTTTAAAAATATTTAATTAAATAAATTCTATTATTTTTTAAATTAAGTGAATTTGATTTATCCTCAATTATATGAGTGATCATATATATCACTCCACCATCTCCATTTCATCCTAATCTGAAATATCATTTTCATCTCATAAATTTTACATTATGTTCACGCTATAATATTTCCATGAATGACTATAAAAATATTCTTATGACAATACTTCAATTTTATCAACCATTTAAATAATTACATAAGATGTCACTAATTATTCATATTTTAGGTATATTCTTGGATTATGTAATTTTCATCAATTCCAGAATGAAATAACCACAAAAACTCAATATAAAACTTTTCATTGGTATACGATAGAAGGTCCCAATGTTATCCATGTGTTCCTTCATAATTTACAATGCTTGATTGATGTGGAGTTAAACAAAAATTTTGAGAACTTGAACTTAACATCAATCAAATAGCCTTCCTTGTTTTATTCATAATGTAATTAAAATATTCATGTAATAATATATTTGTTAATTGTTTAATAAAATAATATTTTTTAGCCATTTGAATTCATTACTAACCTATTATATTGAAAAATGTCAAAAAATCAATTTTAAGTGGTACCATTATATGAATTAGGACCATGTAAGTTGACCCAAGAAATACTAATATGAGTCCCTTTATTGATATTTTGTGTCAAGTGTTGTATATCATATTCAGAGCTATATATTTGAATGGTTTTGGCATAATGGTTATGCATGTTAAAAATACATAGAAACATATCCGTGATTTTGGGTTCAGTGAGTATTAAAACCATGAGAAATAATATGTTCAGATAGGGAGATAATATAATTCCACTTGAAAGTGGAGTTTTAAAATTATATTACTTTATTTTGTTTAATTTTTTTCATTTTATTAGTCTCTAAAATTTAATTTTGAGGATGAGAATAATAATTAAAAAGAGATTTTTTGTTTAAAGCATGTTAATGTAAAGATAATATTGATGTTAACTGAGATGGTACCCAGGGGAGGTCCTATACTGCCCCCTTTTAATTGATAATATGGAATAATATCATTGGTATATAAAGTTATATCCACATTGTATGTGATGATATGAGGTAGTATCAGATAGGGGTATTATTTTTACACATTTGTGAGAATTATATGACGTAGATCTAGGGTGGGTTTCATTTTGAGGGCATGGTGTTGGGGTTTTCTTATTACCAAAATTAATAAAGTCTATATAAACTATAAAATTATGTTTAATGGTGAAAAATAAATCAAATAAATTGAAAAATTGAAAAATAAAATATTTAACATATTTTTTTATGTGATTTATGAAGTAACTCTAATGTTTTATCAGGAATCATGATTTATTTTCATATCAATTATTAGTTCAAAATTCAGTCATCAAAAAATAATTTTTCCTTTTGGGAATCACTATATAGTATCTTGATTGGAACATATTGTTTGTGGCTTTGAAAAGATAATTTGCATCCTACTATTCTCCCATTTAGAGTTTTCCATTCATTTTCTACATCCATAGAATGTGAATATGTATTCCCAACGTGATAATTCAAATCAATGAATTATTTACCCAATACCACCCATAAATAAACTATTATTAACTCAAATAGATATTAATACACTCAATGGGGAAATATATGAATTCCATAAATAGAGAGTGTGAAAATAGGAATCTAAAATGAAATCCAAATCATTATTTCATTTTGAAATCCCTTGACAATAAAGGTGTCTAATGAAAGAATAAAAAACTCTACTAGATAATTGTTCTATATCCATGGAGGTAAAAAACAGAGAAGCAAATTTCTATAGATATAATTGATGTTATATCCATGGTTGGGAATGAACATGGAGATATGTTTTCTATTTCTAGGTTAAGAAAACATTTTATATAGGAAAGGTACATTAATGTCCCTATAGCCACATGTAGACCTCACCCATAGCATTGGGGTGCCTGTAGCCACATGTACATCAATCGATATCTATAAGCCTCTCAATTGGAAACAATATAATTAATTAATAGTAAAAAAAATAATGTTTATAAATTATTACATATAAATATAAATATATACATATATATATATACATAATAACTCATCTTAGTGGAGTGGTAAGAGTATATAATTTGTATGTTCATGATCATGGTTTGAAACCTAGTAGGGTTAAGTTTTTTCCAACAATTTGTAGCCATGGCCGGTTTCCCATGGATATAGGTTAGTGTTATTTCTATATACATGTTCCTATTTATATATGGTGCATAAATTGACCAAATCCAAGATAAATGATAATAACACTGGGCTATATTGATAACTCATGACTATAGTTATATCATAGTTGGCTATTTACAGGAAAATAGGTTATATGGGTAGCATTACCATTGGTAGAAAACATATTCATTATAAACAAGTTATAGCCATGGTAATTTCAAATGGATGTACCCATGTATTCCATTTGTGAAAAAGGAAAAATAGATTTTAATGGACCCCAAACTAATTCCACTCATGAGCCACCATAATAGACTCTACTGATGAGTCTTATTCATTATTCCTCCTCATAGACTGCATCACATATTTTTTTCTCTAGGATTTCCCATTAATGCCCTTCATATAGTTTTAGTCATTGAGAAATAATGTAGACTTATAGGATATAGGGTTTCTTTCAAGAACCCCTTTATATATCCACCTAAAATATTTTCTCTATATAAGATTATCCCACATTGTGTAGAACTTATTCCTAAGAGATGTGGGTAGATTTTGGGGTAGTCATAAACATCTAATAAATTAACTTCTCCTACATAAAACATGTCCCCAATCACTTGATCAAGAAATAGTTAAATTGAAGGCTTAGGGACATATATTATACATAGTATTTCACCCATTGCTTCTACCTGGATCACTCCAATCAAAATAGCCTTCATCAAATCCTTCCACTAACTTCAAAACCATGAAATGTCCAAATCAATACATTCTAAAAAGAAACCATAATAACATTCTAATAATTTTAAAATAAGAATGATTCACTATGATCATGTTGTGCCTAGAAGAACTCTATCTCATAAGTTTTCCTACAAGAATGATAGAACCCACAATGTGATTAAAATCTTGTATCCCATTTATAATAGGAGTTATTTTCCTAGGGATACTCATAATACCTATTATTTCTCACACATTCGATCACAGATTCATGATTTTGTAGTTAGATAACTATGACCACACAATACCATAAGTTGTATTAGGCCTTATTTCTATGTTTAAGCTCTATCCACGTTCTCATTAAGGATTTCATCACCATGAATCATCAAATTATATAGGGAGAGATAATGATATTTTGGTAGCATATACACTAGTTGTTTTTTCCATTGATGATTTTATCTCTATTAATCATCATTAATTCAAGAACATCCATATCAATACCTCCTCTAGAGAGTCATAATCCCTAACACATTCTTCAATGGTTCATATTAATTTTTAGGCTTGTCATCTAGGTTTTCCGTGTATAAACACCACACAATCCTCAATTTCATTATTTAATTAATTTGATGTCCATGTAACATTATGTAAAAATAAATAAATATATACATAAAAAATGATGTGAAAATGAAATTTATGATCATATCATATGACCTTAAACTATGAAACTCACACTACATGGTCATTGATAAGATATTTAGTTAAATACATAACAGACAACCCTAAGGTTCAAACAAAATATAATAAATATCTACATTCTTCATCACAAGGATATATCCCCCATGATCCTGGACATTCCTTTACATGGGATATATTATTTAGAACATTTCATATTACCTTTTTTATTAACAAGTTCAAATATTACTCAATGTCTTATACCACCACTATCCAACAAATAAATATACCTCATTAGGCCATATTAAATTTGAAAAAACCCATCATCATTATAGAATATTCCCCTTTTGTTAAACCATAATTGCCTTATCAAATATATATCACACAAAACCAATATGATGATATATTTCACATTGTAATCTATAAGTATTACATACATAAATGTGGATTAAACTTCACTTTTTCATAGTTTATTGACCATATATAGAACCATAATAAATTTTTTTATCATGACCATAAATTTTATGTTTCCTCATGTGATGTAGAACAGAATTATGTATATTCTGATACCCTTTATATGGATATAAAGGAATCAATTTCCAGTTTCTCTATCCTAACACCATAAACCCATAACACCATCATTGATGGTGATAAAATCTAAAGCACCAACATTTGGGTGGTTAAAAAATAACATTATCAATGAAGAAATAATGTCAATATGAATTACAAAACATGTGGGATGAAATAATGTCAATATCAATTACAAAACATGCTGGATGAAATAAAATACTAAAAATAATAGTGAACACTATGTGAATATGTTATGTGTAAAAGTCAACGATCAAACATTTTACTACTGGTGACATTCCACAGATGGGTTATCATGTATTTCTACTGTTGATCCCCCAAGACATCTAGGGAACGAAATCCCTTTAATAGTAATGATTATATAATCATTTATATATCATAAATATCCTATATCCCATTATAAGGCCATGCCCTATTAAACAATATGATGTTATAAAAATACAACCTCTTTAATACTAGATCACAAATGTACTGGTAAAGGAGTGACCCATAAATGGTATTATATCAAACCTAGTGATATATTAATAGAGAATCCAAATTAATGTTACCCATGTATAACATCACTCATAGAGGAAAACCATTGAAAATATATTTTTGAATAATGTGTAAAACCACAAAATTTAGTTGGAAAGGTCTCGGTCTCGTTTTTATGTAATTATTTTCATTAAATTGCGTACTTTTCTTAAGGGTTTTACGTTGGGGTGTGTTTTGGTGAACTTTTTTTTTGAAAAAGGGAATAAATAGGGTAGTATATGGTATGTTAAGGGTTTTCCCTAATATTTTCCCCTATCCAAACAAAAGCTTTCAAACTTGGATAGAGGGGTATTTTAGGATTGATGCATTTTTTGTCAAATCGTTCTCCCTAGAAGGAGAAATAGTGCACCCCTTATAATATGTTCATGGTTAAGGAATGTGATTATGGGGAACCACATGAATAAGTAAAAAAAATCATACATGGGGTTTTAATTCACACAAAATATTATTTTAATATTTTTTTATCCCCAACGTTCATCCAAAATAGATCAACATTTGACCCTAATGTTTCTTACATGATTTTTGAGCCCTCTAGATAAATTAAAACCAATTAAGACGATCATTATTCACGTGTACAATCATAAATTGAAGATATACACACCTATTGGTAATTGGATCTCCTCCCATGTAGTTTCCCCTCTATTTACAATTCTTATTCCATTATTTTAAGGTTGTACATCAATGTTTTAGTTTGTATATAAATATATTATTATATCTATATGTACAAATCCGAGATATAGATATGTAGTTAAGGATTTATGATTTTTTTAATATTTGATTTATTTTTTAGATCTCTATATCAGGCTATGTCATTATTACATTCAAATTGGGGATCCATATTAGGTGATTGTTCATTAAATAAATGAGGTAGGTGGTCTATAATTAAAAACCAAAATCCATGATTGAAATTATTTTTATGTAACATTATAATTTCTCTCTGACGTTTAGAAATGGATTAAATGATTGAATTAATTGATATGGTGGTTTAGTTAATTGAGGATATGTGAAATTGGGGATTTGGGGAATTATAGATATAGGTAATTAAATGATGAATTAAAATTGAGATATTGATATTTTTGATTGAAATTATTATTTTATATCTTAATTAGAAGATAATGAGTTTCTGTTTTGAAATCATAACCGTATATTTATTTATTAGTGATTTAGATATTTTATTAGGATAATTAATTGATGAAATAATTCAAATATATTTTTTTATTATAGATAAATAATTGTACAATTAATAATTATATACTAAGATATTTGAACTTATATAATTAATTAATGAATTCATTATGTGATATTAATATTTTAGTGTGAAGATAATTATTTGTGGGTTTAATTATGGGATATTGAATTGGGGGAAGTTCATTATTTAATTGGTTATTTAATTATTGGGATTTATGTCCTTAATTTATTAGGATATTAATTAAGGGTAATTATAAGATGAATTAATTATTGAATTAGTAATGATATTTATGGGGATAATTAAATGTTGAATTAATTGTGGGATGGTGAATGGTAACATGGACATTGAATTGTGATATTATTAATGGTAACTTGGTAATTCAATTTTGAGATCATTAGTGGTAACATGGTTATTCAATTATGAAATTATAAATGGTAACATGGTCAATGAATTATGAGATTATGAATGGAAACCTGATCATTCATGTTTAAAACATGTATAGTAACATGGGAATTAATGTATAAATTAAAGAATGGTAAAAATGGAATTTTGAGTTATGATATCCCTTGGAAATATTTTATCCTATAGAATGGTCCGATGAATGTATTGAGATACTGGAGTCTATTGGATCCCAGGCGATGACTTGGTTAAATAAATATTAATTTATCATGTTATAAATTTTTACTTATTTATGGTAATTATTTTTTTTACAAATACATTCACTATTATTTATTTTACATTGTTTTATACTCTATTGGTGGTGTTCTACTATGTTTTAATCACACCCTACTAGGCTTTCCTGATCATTTCTAGAATATATTTCTTGTTGCAAGACATGACTCTTGAAAAGGCCATGTGTAAGATGGATTATTTGGGATGGGGCGTGGATGAGGGAACTAGACTTGGTTCTAAACCTTCTTGGGAGTTTTCTGTGTATTTAATTTTGAGTTTCATTTTGACACTTGGTACAATATCTATCATGAAATATCTATGATTGGGTTTTTGATGTTATATTTAAATTTCTCACCATCTTTTGATATGGGATTTTTTCTGGTTATGTTATGTCATTATTTGATCATTTTCTATTTATTTCCCCAGATATATTAAAAAGATAAAATAATTTATATTATAACACCCTAACCATAGTTAACTAGATTTGGTGCATTATTATATAATTTTGGAAGGATTACAAGGAATCATGTCCCATAGGGCCTATCAATTTAGCAGTCTGGGAAAATAGATTAAATACATATACTTCAAATTAAAATTTCAATCTTTAAATACAACATAAATAATACTTTTATAATTCCTTTATTCTACTGGATTCAACCTGTATATAAAAAATAATAAACATCTTGACTTTATGAGAAAATAAAACACAAGGGGTGATCTTAGATGCTCAGCATGGATAAACAATAAAGTAGAAACATTCATAAATAATCATAAACATTTAAAGAAATGAATACGACTAAAACAAAAAACATTTAATCATTAACATCATTATAATATAAAAAATATAAATAAAATAGTGCCATTTACTGGTTCACATGGATATTATTCTAGTCGAATAATATCATGTAATATCAATAGCTAATTTCATAATGATGGAATGCGTAATGCTGGATATCCTAATGACATGGTCAAGGCCTCTTGCCAAGACTACATATAATAATTTGGTAAAGGCCTTTTTTCAAGACACTAGTCTATCTCATGAGACCTACCAATGCATAGAGGAGCTATAGTTGGCTCCAACCATCACTTACTATGTTCAATTCATTCCTCATATGAAAAGGCTGAAACAATATATAACCATTCAAATTAAAACTATCATACGAAATGTCAATATTTTAACTACACACCATGAATGGTATAAAAATAGAACATCCATAGTAAAACATAACTCATTAATTAAAATATGTAAGATTTTGTTATAATCAATCAACCTTAATCAATAATAATTATGGATATTGACATAGATGAAAATAATCAGTAAAACTATTTATAAGAAATATCCCCTTCTCATGAAAACATTTAAAAGTCTCACTATTTATCAATATGCTCTTAAAAATAGAGTTGTGAATCAATGTGTCCCATACAAAATTGAAACATTGATAATTAATTTTAATTTTAAAATAATTATGTTCTTATAAATACATCATTAACACCATTTTTAAAACATGGGCATTAATGAGAAATATTTAGTATAATAATTATTTTAAACATTTAAAATGATATTTTAGATAGAGTTCCTTAAAAAATTGGAGACACATTAATATAAATAATTAAGGTAATAAAATATTTATAATATCATGAGAATAAATGGTTTCATGATATACTATGTCAATGTACAATATATGCACCATATAGAAGCGAATTGGAGCATCACAAAAAAGATGTCCCAAAAGAATGTAAATTGAGATGAAATCTCTCATAAAGACCATATCCTTAAGTTTAATATAAATCAATGACATAATTTTAGGTTGTAAATATAAATACACTCAATATTATTGGATATTCCATGTATATCATTAAGAGTAAATACACACATATTCTTGTAAAAACAACACCAATGACATTGATGTTTAACTCAATGAATGGAAATTGAGTTATGATTACTCATATCAAGTACATATATTTCAATTGAGAATTTATCAATGGATTGATTATGTTTATAAAAATTATATTCACACACAATGGGAGTGGAAATTATTATATAAATAAAGAAATAGTGATTTCACAAATAATCATGGAGTAAAATAATCAATGATGTTTGTCTAAAACCCAAAGAGTGGAAATTGAAATTAGAAATTACCTTATCGATTTGCTAACATAAAAAACATACACCCCATGAAAGAATAATCGTAAAATGAATATGTAAATATGCATAAATTAAAGTATATTACACAAATTAAAAAATCAGGGGCATTTCATACACCACACCAAAGGAAATAGTGGCAAATATAGCATGAATCTCACTATAATAAAAAAGTGAGATAAAAACCCAGTACCTTGTACTTTTCATTAGTCGATGGAATTATAACCTCCTGTATAATATTTAAATCATAGTTATCAAATTATAAAAGACCCACATACATATCAATGATATCATATATGATCTTTTAAAAATTCTTGGTTAATAATATTTTAGTAGCATCATTGTTTCAAGAGTTAACTGATTTGTTTTCCTTTATATGTTTTGTTATGTAAAACATGTTTATTATGAATAGGATGTATATGATTTATATAAATTATTTTATTAAGTTCTTCATAATTATTTTAAATCATAAAATAAAAATTATTTTTGAATGGTTACTATGGGAAATGAATCTCATCATCTTTGTTGAGACAGTAATCTGTATGTACGCACGAGCGATAATATCATTCTATTAATGGTTAAATCATATGTAATTGGATGGTATATCATATATAAATAATCAGTAACATTATAAATTTATTCATTTACTTCAATTATTCTAATTATTATTCAAATCCAAATAATGAAATGTTGAATAACAACTTACACGACGATGTGGAGACGGTAAGCCGTACGTATGCATGTATGGTGACTCTATCATTCATAGGATGGATTGAATAATGAGTATTGTTGTACCATGTTATTAATAAAATAAAAGTATGTAGAATTTACTGAATTTATTATTTTGTAGTGGAAAAAACATATAATTATGAAGTGGAACAATAAAATAACTTTGAAATAGGTGGTGAAATTATTAGCACTTCTTCGTGTACTTCCTTTTGATTTGATCCAAAGGGCTCTTTAGAATGTATTTATGATCAATGTAAGGAATTTATGTTGAATTGTGGGTTTTTTGGAGTATATTTTAGCAGGGTTTTGCTGAGCCAAATGGATTTTGATGTGTGAATTTGAGAGAAGGGGAAATACCCTTTTATAAGAGAGATGAGAGTCACTTTAGGAAAAGCAGAAAATATTATATTATTATAAAATACTTTTCGGTTTATAATGGATAAAAATGAATTTACTTAGAGGATATGGAGAGTATGGGTCTAAATCCTCTCAACAAATAGGTTTTTGACTAGTTTAGTTCACCATATTAACCTTATCTTCTGGATTTAACTCATATTAAGATTGTTTAACTTTTATCTTGTCTTCTTGTATTTTTATATTACATAGTTAATAAACATACAATAAAATTACAAGAGAACTTCAAGTGATTAATTAATGATATATTGATCATTATATATGTCTTTTTTCCAACCTCATATTTTTACGAATATTAAATTATTTAATAATATAGAATTTGTTTTAAAAACTAATTTATGTAAATTTTGACAATATTTAGTTTTTGGTTTTTGTTGAAAGTCAAAAAAACATTATAACATAAAAAAAATAAATTAAATGAACCCTAACATGTCATATTAACTTATAAAGTTAGTGGAATGCATAAAAATATTCAATTTACATTTATTTTAATATTTATAATATCAACTATTTAAGTATTTCATTAATAAGGTAATTAAGGCATCGTCATTGTGTTATAAATAAATTTAATTATATAATGTTTAAAATTTATAAATAAAATACCTATATGTAAGAAATATTTTTATATTTCTTAGGAATATTTATATTTAAATTTCTCTTATATTTAACACTATATTGAAAATGTTTTAGATATTAAACATTAAATTTAACAGTTTTAACTCTTCTTTATGTAAAATATAATAAATGTCCTAATCTAATAAAATTGGATCAAAAAGGAAGATATTTTTTCATCTGGTTTTTCTGGTCGAAATATACTTATTCAAGAGATTTAGGACATGTGTTAGGGTAATCATTATATCATTTTTTACTTTAATTACCATATTTACTTTTAACTGTGGTAAATAAAAATCAAACTCTACTATTCACCAAATATTATTTTCATCCTATTGAACCATATATAACTAATTGTTGAAAATCATTCCTCTTAAAATTTTGAAATTAAATTCATAGGTGTATTAAAATTATGTTTTATGCAAATTAGCAAATATGTCTAGAATGGGAGTAAAAGACGACAAAAAGATCAATAAAATTTCATATATTTAATTTTACTATAAAATGACTTCGATTAATTACATTGGACTAATATTGGTATTATTTATCTATTTTTACTTTAAGATAAATTTTAATTAAAAATAATTATTTAAATTAAATGGAAGCATTAAACAATAACGTAATGTTTTTCACTATTTCTCAATAATTGAATGTTTTTAGAAAAATACCCAAAATTGACTCAAAGATAATTTTGATATTCGAAATTACAAAATTATGTTTATTTTACCTATTTAATAATATAGAATTTTATTTAATTAATTTAAATATAATTTCTTTTGTCAAAACCAGAAAGTAGATTTTGGAGGTGTAAAAACTATCCAAAGATTGATATTTGTTTATATCCTATTTAAATGTAAAATTACTTCCAATGACAAAAATTTGATTTAATGATAAAAATATACCCTAATTATACTTAAAAACCATCAAATGAAAAATTTAACACTATAAATTATTTTGATTAAAAAAAATTTGTTTCCAATTAAAATTTATTTTTTCACTGTTCATCAAAATATGAAAGTTATCAGAAAAACACTGAAAAATTATATATACTAAATTTTTGTGTCCCTATTATAATGAATATGTTTATTTTGTAAAATTGAATATATTAAAGTGTCAAATATTTTATTTAAAAAGGGTTCCCCATTAAAAGGTGGAAACATTGCATTTTTATTTTAAATTACTTCTTTTATTTGTAAAATATAATTTGTTCTTATATTATGACTATAAAACCCATAATATTTTGTTAAAATTATATGTAGTATATAAAATTAATAATTTATTTAATATTATTCATAACTTCCTTTTGAACGGCTTGTTTTGTAACTCGTGGTGTGCTCGAACTTGGTGCTGTATGTAGCGCATGCCATTTAATTACATTAAATAAGAAAAAATACTATGAAATCATGGGGTTTAACATTCTTCCCCCCTTTTGGAAACTGAGTCTTAAATATTTCAAAATTGGGCTTGGAAGCTTCATTCAACCTCCCACATTGAAAAAGACTCAATAAAACTATAACTTTATAAAAATGAAAGAGAAGTACAAGGGTCACCTGAGATAACCCATACAAGGATTCCTTGTAGGAAAACATGGTTATGGAACATAAAAAAGTGTAATGTTCTAATGGAGAGTGATAGAAAACATGATTATGTTAATGTTAACAATAAGTAAAACACTATCTAATGATGTGTTAAATGGTCATTAGTTTCATAGTAGGAAAAGTAAACAAACAGAATTTTTTGTTTTTAGTTCCATTTCATAAATTTGAGGAATTTAATTTTTGAGATTGACAATAAACATAAAGAGATATACTTACTTTTCAATTATAGTTTCATACATTAATCAATTTCTATAACTAACTCATATTTTCTGCAAATTATGAGTATTCAAGATGACTTGGTTGAATCAGAAGTGGTAGAATCAACTTCTATAGAATCACATAATCCACAAAGGATGAACAATATATTTACCTTGTCTTTAGATATTAACCAAAAAATGGTTATTACATGATCAGATTATCCCCAAAATGGATAATCCTTTATAGAAATAAATAAAAATCTAAATTTCCAAAATTATACCCAAAGATCAAAAAATACCATTCAATAAACAATTGCCTTTATAATTCTTGAATATAATCCAAACTAAGACTGAAACTCAAAACTCATAAGAATTTAATAAAATAGTCTTTCCTAAAAAAACATAACATCTATCTCTAAATAAAATCAACTACTCTTATAGTGTCATACTGAGGTGTAATTAACCAGATGATATATTCTCTATGATAGGTTAATTATTTCCATTAATAACCTAAATCTCTATAAAAACACAGATTTATACAACCAAAAAATACACTATTACTCTAAAAATATAATCTCAGAGTATTTTATTTTCCTTAAGAATATAGTGTTCCCAATTGATCAATTATCTTCCAAAATTACATTTTTCCCTGAATTGAAAAATAATTTTTCTATTCTAACAATATCCAATCGATAAAACATAAGATCCTCAATCAACTTATTATTGATCAATAAAATCATTTTACTGAATATAATTAGTTACACTAACCAGGGACTTCATGTATTAAAATGGTTGGTAATAAATCTCAATCGCACATTGGTTGTGGGTTCAATTCCCACAAATTTTTCTAGCGCAACATTTATTCACACGGTCTGTGTGTTGTCCTTATTCACAAACTATTTTTTACAACATTTCCAAAATGATATAAATTCCTCATAATAACCATAACACAATTTAACCACAAATGTTATCTCATACCTCACATTTTCATCCCATAAATTAATAACCTATAATATCCTAAAATTCAAGGACCATATAAACCAAAATGGTTTTTAATGACTATATACACAAAAGAAAGTATAAATCTTCCTCGAATAGCATTTTCACCATATAAACAATAGGGTTAAATGTACAAGATAAAAGTCTTCCAATGAAATCCAATCCAAAAATAAAATTAATACATTTAAAAACCATTCCATACATTTATTTCCACATAAGATCATCCATGATGTAGAAGTTATCTTATAGAATAGGGCCTTGACTCAGGTAATTCCCATATCCCCTACAATTGTGGAAAATGATTCTAATGGATTCTTAGATCATTTTTTTCTTCCATAGTACTCTTATTTTTGAAAATTCTTTACGTTATGTCTTTATCTACCATATATAAATAATTTATTTGTTATATTGAGACACATTCCAAGGTGTCTCTTTCCATATTTCATGCATATTCAAAATTGAGATTTCTTTTCTCTATGGCCTCCACTGCTAGAGGACTTATCAATCTATACCTTTCTATTATTTTTTGAGTTCGGGCGTGTTTTAATGTATATGTTTTCTATCATATTTTTTGAAATAATATTCGACATGAACACAATATCTTTTACACCTATAAACAATCCATTAACTATTACTTCCTTAGATTCCATCCATTTACTAAAACTAAAAAGAATTTTGTGAGTAACAGTAGTCATTAAATCATTTAGAAAATATCATGAAATCTTATTTTCAGTCTAAAACAATGTAGGAATAACCAAAGGTTATTTATTATCATCTTATATTAAAATACATCAAATTGGTTTCCAATGAAAATGTAAATTATCCAAGCATATCCCTTGGCAGTGTCGTAACCAAGATTGTTGTAAAGCCCGTTGTCGTGCCCTAGTTCACATTTGAGTCTATCTAAAAACGTTGTTTTCAGGTTTTACCCCTTTATAAATCAGTTATAGATCGACCTATACCTAATTGTATCTATACAAGGATTTTTTTTCATGGAAAATTCAAAAAATCATAGCAATACCAAAATTATATGAAGTTCTTCTATACGAATCTACAAAGTCTATGTTAAGGTAATGTTATCTAATCAATGTTTTTCTAAATATAGATTGCATGGTTTGTAATGAACATCCTCTGATACCAACTATAACGCCCTTACCCTAGTTACCTAGAGTTACTGAATTATTACATAACATTGGAATGATTACAATGAATCATGTCCTGAATGGAAAATCAATTTAGTATTCCTAGAAAATATATAACATACATGAACATCACATTTTAATTTCTATCTTAAAATAAAACATAGACAATCCTTTGATAATTCTATTATTATATTGAATTAAACCTGAATATAAAACACAATACATTTCATGGATTCTTGAGAAAATAAAACAAAAGAAATGGGTGAGCTCAGATGCTTAGTAATGATAAAAAATTTAGCAGAAACATTAATAAATAATCATAATCTGTTAAGAAAATATATAAGACTAAAACAAAAGATTTTTAAACATAATAATCTGTATAATATGGAAAATATAAATAAAATAATTCCATTTATTTATTTACACTGATATTTTACTAGTATAATAATCAAATAGATTATCAATATCTTATTTCATGATGATGGAATGCATAATATCGTCCATCATATCCGCATAGTCAAGGCCACATAACAAGACTAAAAATAATTTTTCATTCAAGGAACTCTTCCATGACACTAGTTTTTCTAATGAGACCTATCGATGCAGTGATGAGCTATAGTGGGCTTCACCAATCATTACTATGTCCAATGCATTCCTCATATGAAATGGATGAAACATAATCCAAACATTCGTATTATAACTATCATATGAAAGGTCAATATTTTAACCAGAAACCATTAATGGAATAAAAATAGAACATCCACAGTCAAACATAAATCATTATATAAAATTTTTAAGATTGTGTAATTATAATTAAACATCAATAAATAATAAAGAAGGATATTGACATCTGTGAAAATAATCAGTAAAACTATTTGGGGAAAAATCCCCTTTTTCTTGAAAATAGTTAGAAGTATCACTATTTATCAATAAGATGTTAGAAAATTATTTTTTAATCAAAGTGTCTCGTACTACTTTTAAACATATAGTATGAATTTTAATTTTAAAAAATTCTTGTCTTTTTAATTACATCCTTAACACGATTTTTAAAACATGGACATTACTGAGAAATATTTAGAAGAATAAATATTTTAAACATTTAAAATGATATTTGGATAGAGATCCTAACCAAATGAGAGATTCTTGAATACAATAATTGAGGTAATAAAAACATTATAATATCATTATTATAACGTTAATCATGATATACTATGTCAAAGTACATTATATACACCATATAAAAGTGAATTGGGGAATAACAACAAAGTTGTCTCAATAGAATGTAAATTGAGAAGAAATCCCGTAAAATGAAATCATCCTTATTTTAAGAATAAATCAATGACATAATTATGTATTAAAAATATAAATAAACTCAATATTATTGGATATTCATTGTAAATAAATCAGAGGAAATTCACATATATTCTTGTAAAAACAACACCATTGACTTGGATGATTAACTCAATGAATGAAAATTGGGTTAAGATTACTCTTATCTAGTTCATATTGTTGACTTGATAATTTATCAATGAGGTTATTATGTGTATCAAAAGTATTTGAACACAATGGGGAGTGTAAATTACCACATATATATATAAATAGATATTTCACACATAATATTGGAGTAAAATAATCAATGAAGTTTGCGTAAAACCCAATGAGTAGAAATTAAAATTGGAAATTCCCGTACCAATTTGGTAACATACAAACATACACCCCGTGAAATAAGGATCATACAATGAAGATTTTAATACCCATAATTAATGTTTATTATACAAATAATACTATCATGGTCAGTACATACACCACATAAAAGGAAATTGTGTAAAATATTGGATGAATATCATTGGAATAAAAAGTGAGATGAAAACCCCTTACCTAATACATCTCCTTAGTAGATGGTATATTAACCTCCTATATAATAGTTAAATAATTTTATTAAATTAATAAATAAACACATACATAAATATGATATCTTATATGATCTTCTAATATTGCATTTTTAATAATATTTCAGAAGTATCATGGTTTTGGGTGTTAACTGATTTGTTTTCCTGTATATGATTTGTTACCTTGGTCAAGTTTTTTATGGATAGGATGTATTTTATTCATTACAGAATGGTATTAAGTTCTTATACATTTACATATATCAAAAAATGAAGATTATTACTAAATGGTTATGATGTGAAAAGAATCTCACTGAGTTTGTGGAGACCATAATCCATACATATGCGCGAGTGGCAATATCATTCTATTGATGGGGAAATAGTATGTAATTGGATTGTATATAATATATATATAATCTTTTTCATGTAATATTTATATATATACATCAATTATACTCATTATTATACCAATCCTAATAATGAAGTTTTGTATAATAAGCTACACCACGACATGGAGACGGTATGTCACACATACGCACATATGGGGACTTTGTCACTCATAGGATGGATAGAATAATGAACATGGTTGTCAAATATTTATAATAAAATCATTGTATGTAGATGTTATTGGAGTTATTAATTTGTAATTGAATCAACAAATAAAGTATAATTGGAATACGATAAGAACATTGAATCAGATGGAGAAATTATTACCACTTCTCTGGGAAAATCAATTTAATTTGATCAAAAGGGGTCCCTAGGTGGGATTTATGAAAAATGTATGCCCTATAAGTTGAAGAGTGGGTTATTGGGATTATATTTTATTTGGGGTTGTTTGAGCCAAATGTCTTTGGATGTGTGAATTTGAGAGAAGGGGAAGTACCTTTTTATAAGAGATGCGAGGGTAACTTTAAGAGAAGTTTGAAATATTATTTTATTATAAAATAATTCTTGGTTTATAAAAGATCCAAATGGATTTAATTAGAGTATAACGTGGGGATGGGTCATAACACTCTCAAACAATATGTTTTATAGAGGTTTAGGTCACTATATAATCCTTATCTTTTAGATTTAACTCTTAGTTAAATAGTTTAACTTTTAACACGTCTTATTGTATTTTTATATTAGATGGTTATTAAACATATAATAAAAGGATAAGAGAACCTCGTGTGGATAATTAATGAAATATATATCATTATGAAATTACTTTGGTAGAACAATATATTTTTAGGAATATTATATCATTTACTAATATCGTATTTTATTTTAATACTAATTTATGTCAATTTTGAAACTATTTATTATTTGTTTTTATTGAAATTTCGAAAAACATTAATAATTCAAAAACAATAAATTATATCAATAATATCATGTCATATTAACCTAGAACATTATTTTAATGCCTCAAAAGTTTCAATTTTTTTATTTTTATTTTTAAAACATCAATTATTTTAGTCTTTAATTAATTTTTTAATTACTACATTATCAATGTGTTATAAATAAATTTATTAATTTAATGTTGAAAAATTATAGATAAAATACCATTATGTAGTAACTAGTATTGTCTTCCAAATGAATATTTATTGTATAATTTATATTATGTTTAACCCTATATTAAAACCGTTTTAGTTATTAATCATTGAATTTTACACTATTAACTCTTCTTTAAATAAAATATAATAAATATCCTAATCTAATAGAAGTGGATAAAAAAGGATCTTATTTGGCTTAAAATTGAATTTGGTTAAAAAACTATTATCCAATAGAATTAGAATATGTGGTAGGGTAATTATTATATCATATTTACCTTTAATTTCTCAATTTACTTTTAACCGTGTTAAATAAAATTCAAAATATACTATTAAAAATATTATTTCCATCCTATTGAACCAAATTTTACATAATTATGTAAATTGTGTTTCTATAATTTTTTAAATTCATTTCTAGAGAAGCGGTAAAATTATGTTTTATGCAAATTTTCAAATGTGTCTTAAAGTGGGTAAAAGGCTATAAAAAATTAAATAAAATTTTATATATCCAATTTTATTATAAAATTACTTATATGAATTAAATTTGACTAATATCGGTTCTATGTATCAATTTTTACTCTAAATTAAATTTATATTTAAAATAATAATTTACATAACAAATCGGATTTAAATAATAATGTTGTTCCTTTAATTATTCATCAAAAATTCAATGTATTTAGATAAGTACCAAATATTCACCCAAATATAATTTTTATATTCCAAATTAAAAAATAATGTTTATTTTACAAAATTCAAAACATAGAAGCAGTATTAATTAATTTAAAAATAATTCCCATTACCATGACAATAAATCGGGTTTTTGAGAAGTGAAAGCTGTCAAAGGATTGAAATGTGTGTATGCCAAATTTAAATGTACAATTAGATCCTATGACCAAAATTTGATTAAATTATAAAAATATAATCAAAATATACTTTAAAACAGATCAAATGTATAATTTAACACTATAAATTATTTTAATTAAAAAAATTGATTTCAATTCAAATTTTGTACTTTTCACTATTCATCAAATTATTAAAGTTATCAGAAAAACGCTAAAAACATATCCAAACTATATTTTTATGTCCCTCTTATAATGAAGATGTCTATTTTGAAGAATTTAATATATAAAAGTGTCAAATATTTTATTTAAAAGGGATCTCCATTAAAAGAAAATAAAATTGTTTTTTAATACTTATTTTATCTGAAAAAATGAATTTGTTATTATATTATGTCTACAAAACAAATACTATGGATTTAAAAATTTTATGGAGTATATAAATTTCAAAATATAGTTATTACTATTCATAACTTCTTTTTGAACTACTAGTTTGGTAAGTCATGGTGCGCTGGAACTTGGTGTTGTGTGTAACACAATCTATTTAATTACTTTAAAAAAAATAACATAATATGAAATATTGTGGTGACACATATAGTTTCCCCATGACTGATATTATACCCTCTCTATTATTCAAAACCCTTTGGTATATATGGAGGCATTCTTGAGATCATGTGGTGAACCATCTCATGGAATTAGTGTGTTTACTAGGGATGAGATGCTACAAAGTTTTATCAGAGCCCCATTTTATTTTATTTTCTTTTGTATTATTTTTTTAAAGGAATACATGAGACTAGAAAGAGATTATCTTTGGTCTTTAGTTCATTCATGGGAGTAGATTTCAACTGTGAGGGGAAACCCAAGTTCCCAGGGTGAAATTGTTTATATTTATGTGTGTTGTTATAATTGAATATTATTTCACCATGGGTGAGGCCCTTGTGGTGTGATGTTATAATTGTTTTTAAATTTATCTTATTTTCAACCTGTGGCCCAGTATATCAGGAGAGTTAAGTTTTCATGAATCATTCAAGGAACTGAGGATAATTTTGTGATGTGCACTATTTTAGGAATGCCTATGAAAATGCGATTTGGGTAATTCATTTAAATTGGACAGTTTTTCCCTTCATGTGAAACTAAATTGGAAATGGTACATAATCTGAAACATGGAAAAGAATTTATAATGGTGCAAGATGAGAATAAATGGATTTGTAAATGTGAAAGTTAATAATGGAAATGTTATTACCTTGTTAACGAAGAGTATGGTGTCTGATGGTTAAGTGTAGTGATAGATCCTCGATTTTGATAGTGTAAAGGTTTTTAGAGAAATTACTTGTTGTGGTATATTTTCTTCCCATAAATGTGTTAACCTATGTATTGTTTCCTACAGGTTGTTTTTAGCATATTATATATATGTCTTCATGAAGATTTATTTTCAGAGGACTACATGTGGATATTATTGGAGATGATATGCCACTAACTGGTCAAGTGGTACATGTAGTGACAGGTTATGAATCATGGGAGAGGATATGAGAAAAAATAGCCCACATCATGAAATATATTTAAGGATAACTAGAGTTAGTTCTGTGGATAAAATATGATAGGACACATGTGTTCTTGTAGCTGCACCCTCATACTTTTACATGAGAGGGTAGACCTGAGGGAGATGAGTTCTCGATTAGGTCCATAAAGAATATAATTAACCATTTGGAGACTCCTACTTGGTGGTGGGTCAGGTCGGACACATTTATGATAAAAATATCTAAAAAAATGGAGGGTTGTTTTGACCCAGATAGGATAATCTAATGGTATGTCAATGAAGGCCTTCATGGAGAAGTTTTGGGACCACTTATATCAAAATACATCGAGCCTGGAGAGTACTACCAAGCTTTTGAAGATGATGTAGGGGAGTATATCCATCATGGACTGTGGTGGAAATGTTATAGACATGTAATGATTTTATCTAGCTTCAGCACTGGATGAGATGGCTATGATGAGGAAATTCTCTGATGGAGTTAAATTTGAGATTATGTTCCATGTTAACATTTTTTCTTAATTAAGTCTACTGAGGTGGTAGATCAGGCTCTCATTGATGAGGGAAAAATGAAGGAGTCTTTTAGTGTTGGAAACGTAGCTGCTACCTGATAATCAGAAGGTGCACCTATCGATAAAAGGATATTTCTTATGAATATGTTTTTTGGGATATACTATGAATAGTGGTTAGGGGAAGGGTTTTTCACTCATGGAATTACCTAAATTGTATTCCATCAGTGAGGTAGGAATGTCTATTATCATATATAGTGTCCTTAAACACATGTATAGGGCAGGTATTTTAGAGATATTGGATATCATTAAAAGTTCTAAAGGATGTAGTGACATATTGATAGTGAGGGTGTAGATTGGTAGAATATTAGTATTAGAAGGGATGCTTCTACGCCATATCAGGATTTTAGATATAGTTCTTATGGATGAGGTGGTAGAGGAATTAGAAATTGAGCATCTCATAAATAGTGTACATTCCAATAGGGTGGTATAGCTTAGAGGAGTCAAACTACCTCATAGGAAAGAGGAAATGGATAGTTACATGTGGTGCAACCAACACTTGTGGATAGTGAGATTGGACCATCAGCAATAATAGGTGTGATTTTTGTGCATTCAACATTATCTGGTGACTTATTTTATACTGGTGCCTCTAATTCATTTATTTCAATACAAAATTTGATATGTTTTTTCATGGACATGGAATTTATTAGTGGAGTGTTGAAGATAGACACCCCATTTGGTGTACGGTGGAAAAACATTTTCATGTGCAATAGTTGTTCTATCAAGGATGGAGAGTATCACATATTGGGGGATATTTACATCCCTGACATGTTAGTATTTGAACTAATTTTTGGTATGAGGTTTTTAGTATAAAAATAGTAAAACATAAATTGTTATCTAAGGAGAGTGAATTTTCTGTTTCCTAGGTGAGAAAAGTATATTCACCATGGAGAGTGTAATATCTAGGATGGTAGATTCATTTCAATTACCATAAAATTGTATATCTGACAATAAGGATTCCATGACTCTTATTGGATGATAGAGGTGTAAATTAAGATGTTTTCCACTTATTTTGGACTTATTTAATGATGTGTTTCATAATGACTTGTCAGGTTTTCCAGCTGATATTTATGTGGAATTCACTATTGAGTTCATCTTAAGGAATTAGATAAATTTTATTTCCCCATAAAGAATGGAACTGATAGAGCTTCAAGAGTTTAAGACTCTACCAGAGGAGTTGTAGGATAAGGGATTTGTCCATCTGAGTATTTTTATCCTATTGTTTACCATTATTTTTTATTTGATGTCTGAATGTAGTTTTTTCTTTTGCGTAGATTATGGAATGTCCAACAAGATGAAAGTAATGAACCGATATCCTCTTCCACATATTGATGAGTTGTTTTCCATTTGAGAGGATATTATGTGTTTACAAATATTGAATTGAGGTTGGGTCACCAAAAGATGAGAGTTCTGACTTTTGATATATATAGGACGCGTTCTAAAGAAGGTATGTAAGTTTTTTAGTTCTACGTAATGCCCTTTTGGCTGATTGACATACATGAAATATTGATCGACATGATGAATAATAGGTTTCCTTCCTACCTATATCATTTTATGGTGGCGTTTGTGGATGAAATCACTGTGTATTCTAAGACGATCATGCACAACATCTTGACATAGTCTTGAATACACTGAGAGAAAATTTAAGATACTCCATTCTATCTATGTGTTTGTTTTTGGTTTCCTAGGTACACATATTAGATCACATCATCTCAGGGGATGGTGTATTTATAGACTAAGAGAAGGATTATATAGTGGTTTCTTGGGAGAAGCTCAAAAACGTATTCGATATATGTTGTTTTCTAGGTTAGGCATGATATTATTATAGATTAATTTATGATTTTTCTTATTTATAAGTTCCTCTGTAGGGCATGACCAAGAAGGGTATATTTTTAAATGGTTTTGAACATGTGAGAATGTTTTATTAAGATTAATAAGAACTTGGTATTAGAATTGATCTTGATCCTACATGAGAACGGTGAGGAGTATATAATGAATTGTGTTACTTATGGATTTGGCATAGTGTTGTCTTGATATAGGGAGATAATGTTATGTAATATGGGTCTCAAGAATTGAGGCCTTGTGAATATAACTACCCTACACATGAACTTGAGTTTGTAGTCGTTTTATATGCCTTTTAGAGTAGATAACAATACCTGTTTAGTGATAATTTTAAAGTATATATGCATTAAAAGGGTGTAAAATATATATAATCCCAATGATATTTGAATCTAAGACAGTGGATATGGATTGTTTATATGGATTAATATGGTATTGAGAAAGAAAATATTCATGAGAAGGGAAACAATGTGGTATACTCTTTGGGTACAAAAACATAGACTCAGTTGGATAATGAATCAAAATCCAATTGGAATATGATGTCTTTAGTAGCTCAAATGCATGTGGTGGTTTTGAAAAGTTTGGAACAGATGACAATCATAAAAATTTCATTATATTTTACACTTTAGATATGGATTATAGATTGATAGTATTAGGTTTTGGAGTGCTTGACCATGAAGAAACACCTTGAATGTGGGGAGTCACCTTCATGTTGGAGCATAGATGAGTACAAAATCACCTACGCCAGGAATCAGGTTGGTGTGCCTATGTGTATGTGGGAGGATATGATGTGTGAATTTAATGATACAAAATGGGTGGTACATATATGTGTGAAAAAAATGTACTATGACCTATTCTGATAATTTTGGTGGATGGTCAATAAAAGGAAGATGGTGGGGTTCCTAAAATAATGGTACACCTCTCAGCATGTGAAGGATGAGCATCAATGACCAAGTGGTTTGTTGCGTCAGTTTACCATTTCCGAATGGAAGTGTGATGATGTTACAATTAATGTTATGGTGGGTCCTCCAAGGATTCAACATATGAATGAAACAGTTTGGGTGGTTTTGAACATACTAGTTATTGTAACACATTTTATTCACGTATGAGAAAATTTCTCAGTGGAGCAGTTAAGAGAACTGTATGTTTGAGAGAGAGTCTATCTACATGGGGTGCCAAAGACCATTGATTCATACCATGACTCATGTTTCATTTTAAACATCTTGCAAGGTTTATATAAGTAACCTAGTACATAGGTATTGTGGAGTGTTTCTTTCCACCCACAAATAGATGGGCAGTGAGAGAATACTCTATAGGTGGTTAAGGGAATACTAGGAATTGTGTTCTAGATATTGATGGGTCTTAGGAGAATAATCTGGATTTCTTTTGGTTTTTATATAACAAAAATTATCAATAAAATATTTAGATGGTACCAAACAATTATCTTTATAGTTTTTCATACCAATAACCTATATTTTAGATAGAGGCCCTTGATCTAGATCTGTTGGGACTCAGTCTCATGCAACATACTTCAGAGCCAGTTTATCATATAAAGAATCATATAGCTACATATCATAGAAGAAATATTTAGTATTCTAACAAACATTTATGTCCCTATAGTTATAGTTGGTGATTGTGTATTCATTCACGCGTCTCTAAGATTGGGTCACCACAAGATGCGTAGACATGGAAAGCACACACCCAATTTCATTGAACCGTTCAAGGTTGTAGAGAGAACCATGATGGTGGCCTACCATTAGGGTCTTCCATAGTGATATAATTTTAAGAATTATGATTTAAATGTGTCATAACATCAATAGTACTTCCCTACCCCTTCTCATGTTATTTATGTAGATGATATTGAGCATGAGATAGATGCGTTCCATGAAGATCATCTAAAACCTGTGTTTGATCATAGTGACAACGTGCTGTAGCGAATGAATATGATGGTAGTCGATATAATATGGAAATGTGGATATGTTTAGGATGAAAATTTTGAGAGATATGTAGTTATGAGTTATCAGAAGAATAATATTTTTAACTCACAATGAATGAGATTATTTATAGTATAGCTCAAGGATGAGATGTTATAAGTTTGGGATATTGTAAAACATCATCCTTTAATGGAGATGTCCTGAGCTTGTTTATTGTTAATATTTAACTTATTTTATGTAATTTTTTCAAGTCTTTTAATTTGGGTGTTTTGGGTAAAAAATTATAGATAAATGGAAGAACGATGGTATTACATAGCTGATGCATGATTTTCCCTAAATGTGCACCTTGTCACAACCAAACCATGCATCTCTAGACATAGGGGTTTTGCATGGATGTTTCATATTTTGCAAAACTATGTTCCCTATAAGAAAAAATAGTACACCCCCATAGATGGGGAACTCATTTAAGATGCATGTTTAGGGGAAATCGTGTGCATCATCTCAACAGACTCTGTGTGGGTTTCTAATTAACACTAGTTTTTATTTAAAACATCCCCAAGCCACATTTTAATCATAAACTGACCCCACATGATCTTAATATTTTTCAATATTTTAGAGCACTCTGAACATATTCTAGGATATTCTGATAACATTTCTTCATGATTCGATGCCTATATTGAATATCTTCACCCCACATAGTAAGAGGATGTTATCATGTGTAGTTTTCCTTCTCATTATCATCCTTTTTCTATCCATTTATGGTTTTTATTCTAGGGTTCTTGTTGGATTTAGTTCTATTGTTTGATCTAGTTCAAGGGAACACTGATCTAGATCTAGAGTTAAGGGTTTTTTATTTGTTTAATCATGGAGTTAGGTTTTAGATCAGGATCTCACTATATGCCCTTATTATGTTAAAAATATAATTTTTTATTGGCTGACCCTTAATCACCAAATTTTAGTTGGTATTCTATTATTAAAATCAATGTAAAATTATTTAATTTACGTGTATGAAATTTTATAATTTATTTTATATCTTTAAAAATTTATTTATTTATGAAATTAATTAATTTTGTCAATTCTTTAATTGAGGAGATTTGAAATTGCGAATTTTGGTAATTATAGACTGAGATAATTAATTGATAATTTAATTATGAGATATTGTTTTATTGATTTGAGATAATTAACTGTAGAGTTAGTTATGAGATATTGAGTTTGTTGATTGAGCTAATTAATTGATGAATTAATTATGAGATATTGATATAGTTGATTCATAAAATTTATGGATGAATTAATAATGAGATATCGATATTGTTTATTTTAGATAATTAATTGTATAATTAATAATATGATATTGAGTTTGTAAACTTGAGATAATTAATTGATGAATTAATTAAGGTATGATGAGATTTGAGAGATTATATAATTAATTGTGGAATTAATTATGGGATATAAAATTGGGTGATGTTGAATAATTAACGGGTTATTTAATTTTTGTGATAGATGTGTATAATTAATTGGGAAATTTATTTTGAAGGATTAATTAATGATGTCATTATTGAATTGGTAATGAAGTTTATATTAATAATTAATTACTGAATTAATTATATGTTGTTGAGCGTTATACTGGACATCAATTTGAGATTATAAATGGTAAAATGGTTATTCAATTTTGAGATTATGAGTTGCATCACCTTCATTTAGTTGGGAAATTATGAATGTCAACAAGGTCAATCAATTGTGACATTTTGAATGGAAACAGTTTCATTCGTGTGTGAAACCTAAATGGTAATGTGGAAATTAAAGTATGAATTATTTAATGTAATCAATGGAATGTTGAGTTAGAATACCCTTTGGGAATAGTTCAAACTCCAATATGGGCCAAAGCAGGTATTGATATACGGGTGTCCTTGGGAACTTGTGGTTTTATATGAAAAAAATTGCTTAATTAATAATGTGATAAATTTTTAATAATATATTATATTATTTCATAATAGAACTACATACAATATTATTGATTAGATATTGATTTTTAAATCATTTTTCGTGGCCTATTGAGTTTTATTCAGACCCTACTCAGGCTTCCAGATAGGTACCTGAATATATTTCATATTACATGATAGGTGAACAAAAATGAACTATCTTAGATAGATTATATAGTATGGTGAAAGGATGAGGGAACCAAAAATGGGTTTAGAACCACTTGGGAATTGTTAGTTTCTTTAATTCTGAGTTGGTATTTGAAATTTGGCATGTACTATAGCAGGATATGTGTAATATTACATTTTGAAACTATATTTCTGGTTTTTTTCATCATGTGATATTGAATTATTCTAGTTATGTTATGTCATTATTTTACTTTTTTATATATTTCCACTAGTATATTACTATGATAAATAGTGCATAGTATCCACATTATAGGTATTACACTCTTGAAGATAGTTAGTAACCTATGGTGCATGGTTATTTAAGATTGAGGTCATGTGGTGAATCAGCTCAGGGTTCTGATGCATGTCACCCAATCTGATACAATATATGTTGATAAATCTAACATCATTGAGAGTCTCTCCCTATAGTGAAACAAAAATAATACCTCCATTTACATTGGTAGATGGTCGAGTTGGTTTATATAGAACTCATTATATAAAAAGTTCCCACACGGAGGGATCCTACAACTGTCGTATTAAATATAGCTACATGATTTCAAACCCTCCGTTGACTATTGAGGAGTTCACCTAAGAGAACACGACCATAGAAATACAGGATAAAGAACCCTAAAGAGAATGTTATCATGGAAAATATAATACAGAATCCATTGAATATTCCTATATTCATACACCTAAATAATAACTATTTATTAATACTCTAAATGTTTTCATGAAGAAGGAATATAACACTACCCCCACCCAAAAAGATTGCCAGTAAACTCTAGTAGAATCAAGAGGAGAGTATAACAGTATTCCAACTTCCACAGGAGGGAAATAATTTTTTTTTGTAATTCATATAATAATACTTGGCATATCCCAATATCATCCCACGGAATATATTGGGATCATATACTCACTCTCACTATCTAATGGACCTATATTCTAACCCCAATTGAAGAATCTGATCACTATATTTTATTTCTGATTGAATGGATGGATTATATCCATACTCATGCCATAAAAAAATATCAAAATAAACATGATGTTGTCGGGAAGGCCACCACCAGTATATCTTAATGTTGATTAGGTATTAGGCACATACACCCATCCCCCATCATCATAGTAAATGGTCAATTTAGTTCCAGATTTACTATGTTGAGTGCATATATCTCGGATCCCAATCTTGAGGATCATTGTCAAATCCATGAGAATAATTGGAAATATTATGGGGTTCATATCCACATTATAAAAATATCACTTGAATATCACAAAATAAACATCAAATAAGGATTTTAGCCCTTAAAAATTAACATGAAATCGTCATCATTCATTTTCATGATTTAGGAATAAGTCCCATATTGTGGATCACATTTAACCAAGGTAATATTGTCAACATATCCTAATAAAAACCTTTTAGTAAAAAAAATATTTAAACAAATTCACAAGAAACACATTAGTATATTATAGTGGTGTGAAAATGGTAAGCCCATATTCCCACCTAGTCACAATAATTTCAGTTCCATATCCTGATTGAATGATGGGAGTTTCCATGGAGGTCTCTCACTAAAAAATGTTGCTGTGAAAATTTCATAATCTCATCAACCCGACAAAATATTTTATAGATGAATTTTCACTATGAAAATAGTATTAAAAAATAATAGGTTTTTATTCATGTCATGGATGATATTAATATGGTCCATTCTAGGAAAACAAGAACTAAATAGAGTGCCATACCATATTTTTCCAAATCACCATTCAGCAGAGCCTAATATTTGTAAGACAAATACTAGAACATTGAGCCATATCAATGATTCTATGGTGAAAAAGTAAAACATCCCACTCTCCAATATATGAAATATATATATTAAATAATTTTAATCATGATTTTTTTGCATGAACCCATGCGATAATAATTTCACCACCCACAGATGTTATCTTTCTAAAAATTCCATGGATATGATGGAATTTTTCAAACTATATGTCATCTTCAGTGTAAAAAATACCTAAAATTACCCCTACATCTTGTTATCATCAACTCATAGGGGATTCAAAAGATTAATTATCACATAACATCAAAATAAAAGTTATTGTTTCTTATCATATTACATAGAATTATATAAAAACATTCTCTTTGTCGTGCGAAATTAAAGCACCTTACATATGGTCCATCCTACATGTCTTATATGTTATTATAGTTGCTGGTGGCCCATATAATTTTTCAAAACATGAGGGATAGATCATTTTAATGGTAAAAAATATATCGGACTCCACATTATGATAAAAAATACCCTTTAATTTAAATCAATAGGTGTTTGGGATCCCCATATTTACATTATTCTATTCACTATGACATTTTCCCTTAATACAACTATGGAATATCATTGTATTCAATAAAATTACTACATTAATTTATCCACCTTTGAACATGATTTGTATATGTGAAAGAACCTTGTGGCAACTATGTGAGGATTGATTCGTATTTTTTAGGATGCATAGTGATATATGAACAATATATTTCAAATCTAGCTAGATTTAATCATCAATTTCCACTAATTCATCATCTCAAAACTGCCTAATTACAGTTAGTTCGGTATTGGGATATTCAAAAAAATTTCTATGTTTCCCTTTATAAATTTTTCTTCACTCATTAAGTGTCTGAATCAACAAAAAAATCCATTGTTATTTCTAACAATATTATTCTACTACGCTGGACAAATGTTTTTAGTAATTATCATCAGTTCCACTAAATTTAGTCCTACCAAGAAATAAATATCCATCCTAAAAAAAATTCTCTTATCATATTACACATATGATAGAATCCTAGCAAAACCCACTATTCAAAATCAACACATCATTTTTCTTCGATGTATTATTCCAATAATGAAATCCTAAACAAATAATTTAAATAAATATTTATGTCTTTTTATTACTTATTCAACCATTTTGCAGAACACTTTATCCTTGATCTCTATATGTGTCACCGTATCACCCCATCTATTTTTGGTACCCACATAAGAATCGTAAAATGTGTTGACCCATTTTTATAAAAGAAACTAATATCAATTATATTTATAATTCCTATTAATGTTTTCATTTCCATGCCTACAAAAAATATCTCACCAACATTATTCCATGAAATACGATTATATACTATTTAAATACCCATTAAATTTGTTCTATACTAGAATTTTCCTCATAATTCATGTCACATTTCATTGTTTCCCTTTTAGTGTGGTTATACCAGTATATTACTCAAATTTGTATGATCTTGAACCATAATGAAATTTTGTTAAAAAATTATTACCATAATCCTTAATAATATCCAGTCCAATCTATGTGAATTTTAATATTAATCCGTAAATTGTCCAATTTTCAGGACCCATACAAAAAAACTCATCAATTTGAAAACCCATAAACAGTGGATTGAAAAAAAATTATATTAATTTGTTGCATCTTTTTCTATCAAGGATGGGAAAAATATATATCCTGACGAAAATAAAATGTCATAAATCCATTACAACCCAATATATGTCATATGGAAAAACAAATCTTCATTAATACTATGTATCTCCCATATAAGACCTAGAATGAATTTATGGCCACCACAAAAAAAGACCCAATACAATCCAAGAAAAAGTCATGGAAAGAATGTCATGTCCCTTGGAATATGAAAAAGTTATAACACTCCTTAATTCCTAAAATATTCATTGGGAAATTCAACTATAAATATAAATATATGGACATTATAGAGGTTTAGATCATATAAAAATTTGAATCAACATTCCAATATCCATCTTCATAATTGAAATCATGGTGAGTAAACCATCTTCTAAATTTCTATAAAAACACTATTGTATAGTGATGATGTTCATACCTATAATAGTATGTGAGCACATTCCCCTAAGGATTCTGAGATCCACATATGAGGAATATTATTTTATTGTACTGTTATAATGTGTAGATAAGTAACCAATTATCAGAACAAGAATAGAAGGATAAAATATTTCACATCCAAATAGACTAACTCTGTTGTATAGTGATGGTATTCATACTTATATTCATCTTCAAGCATAGGACCTAATGGTATCCATCATTGGATAAATCTATTGGAGATAATAATTAACATTGTTTCATTCATAATAAATGTTTATAAGGATTCTATTTACCTCATTATTTCCATTTTTCATTAAAAGTTATCAAAGATTGATAGTTAGGATAATTGTGAGTTAGGGGGAATTTTATATGATCTAAATATATGTGTTTTCATTCAATAACCAATGAAAACGGTGGAATATACACATTTTTTAGAATCTCTAAACCATATATAAATAGAGGTGAATATTGTAATATAATTTCAAGTAATTTTATATAGATCCACCTAGTTAAACTATCAATTCTTAGGAATTATTGAAACATTGGACCAATCATTATAACATAGAATCGTGTACCTTCACATCAGACTGACGCACCTCTACAATTTCATTAGAATCAATTCTCACCTTTTCATATTTCATAACTCATAAATGGTGTTTCCATATCTCATTTTTAGTAATATTAATCATGTTATACTCCGGGATATCTCTAGGTGAATTTTATTTTATATTGTTGTCTCCTCAGTGATGAGTTGATACTAGCTAGATTATTTCCACTATATTGTGAGAATAATCAAGGATTATTGTTGCTATAACATTGTATGACTATACTACATATTCTATATCGATGTTTTTTAATAGTAGAATATTTATCATCTCCCATGTAGTGAATATATCATTCGCTATGTTGCGAATTTCACTATAGTCAAACCTACCATAATAATGTGTAATGATCATATAATGATGCTTGTACAACCTCACTAAAAATTATTTCAATTTACTAAGGAAGATCAAACTCTATATGTATTTCCATAAATACTATTGTGTGATAGAAAAAATTCAAATCCTCTAGATCCTGTTATGATTCATTTTCAAATGCTAAAATATATTTGGGAACAAACTCACTTAGTGAGGGTATAGTCTCAACATTTCCATAATGAGAATTCCCAATAAAAGTTAATATCCTCATTAAATATATTTATTAATATATTTAGTGAGGGAAAATTTAAATTTTAGTTGTATATTTATGGATCTATAAAATACACACCCTGTTTATATCAGTTATCATGATGGAAGAGAAGATGGATATTAACGATGTGAATTTCCACTATTCATCAAATTATTAAAAGTTATTAGAAAATCACTGAAAACATACCCAAACTAAATTTTTATGTCCCTATTCTAATGAAGAAGTTTATTTTGACCAATTTAATATATAAAATTGTCAAATATTTGATCTAAAATGGTTCTCCATTAAAAGACACTAAAAATGTTTTTTTAATTGTTATTTTATCTGAAAAAATGAATGTGTTCTTATATTATGTCTATGAAACAAATAATATGGATGTTAAAATTATATGGAGTATATAAAATTCAAAATATAGATAGTAATATTCATAAATTATTTTTGAACGACTAGTTTGGTAAGTCATGGTGCGCTTGAACTCAGTGTTGTGTGTAACACAAGCTATTTAATTACTTTAAAGAAAATAACATAATATGAAATATCGAGGGGTCACATATATTCTCCCCATGACTAATATTATACCCTCTCTATTAGTCAAAAACCTTTGGCATATACGGAGGCATTCTTGATATCATGTGATGAACCGGCTCATGGAATTAGTGTGTGTAACCAGGGATGGGATGCTACAAAGTTGTATCAGAGAAAAATTTTCTTTTATTTTCTATTGTATTATTTTTTGTGAAAGTAATACATGAGACTGGGAAGAGATTATCATTGGTCATCAGATCATTCATGGGAGTAGCTATCAACTATGAGGGGGGAACCAATGTTCCCAGGGTGAAATTGTTTATATTTATGTGTGTTGTTATAATTGAATTTTATTTCACCATGGTTGAGACCCTTGTGGTGTGATGTTATAATTGTTTCTAAATTTATCTGATTTTCAACTCACGACACAGTATATCATGAGAGTTTAGTTTTCATGAATCATTCAAGGAACTGAGGATAATTTTGTGATGTGCACTATTGTAGGAATGCCTATGAACATTAGATTTGGGTAATTCATTTAAATTGAATAGTTTCTCCCTTCATGTGAAACAAAATTGAAAATGGTCCATAATTTGAAACATGAAAAAGATTTTATGATGAGGACAGATGATAATAAATGGATTTATAAATGTGAAATGATAATAATGGAAATATTATTACCTTGTTAACTAGGATCATGGTGTCTGACGGTTAAGGGTAGTGATAGATCCTCAGTTTTGATAGTGTAAAGGGGTTTTGAGAAATTACTTGTTGTGGTATATTGGCTTCGCCATAAATGTGTTAACCTATGTAATTTTTTCTATGGGTTGTGTTTGGTATTTTATATATATGTCTTCATGATGATTTATGTTGAGAAGGAAACATATGGATATTGTTGGAGATGATCTACCATTAACTAGTCATGTGGTACAAGTAGTGACATGTGATGAATAATGGGAGAGGATATGAGAAAAAATAGCTCACATCATGAAATATATGGAAGGAGAACTAGAGAGGTTTGTGATGAGAATATTTGATAGGACACATGTGTTCCAGTAGCTGCACACTATGAAATTTACATGAGATGTTAGACATGAGGGAGCTGAGTTCTTTATTTGGTCCATAAAGAATATACTTGACCATTTAGAGACTCATACTTTGAGGTGGGTACGATCGAACACATTTATGATACAAAGATCAAAAAAATCAATGGAGCGATGTTTTGACTCAGATAAGATAAGATAATGGTATGTTAATGAAGGTCTTCATGGAGAAGTTTTGGGATCACTTGTATCAAGATACAAAGAGCTTGGAGAGTACTACAAAGTTTTATAGGATGAAGTAGGGGAGTATATAAATCATGGACGATGGTGGAAATTTTATAGACTTGTAATGATTTTCTATAGCTTTAGTAGAGGATGAGATGACTATGATGAGGAAATTCCCTAATGGAGTTAAATTTGATATTCTGTTCCATGTTAATATATTTTTTAATGAAATATACTGAGGTGGTAGATCAGGCTCCCATTGATGAGGGAATCATGAAGGAGGCTTCTAGTGTTAGAAAGGTAGATGCTACCTGATGATTAGAATGTGCACCTTTCGATAGAAGGATATTTTTTATGAATATGTTTTTTGGCATATAGTATGAATTGTGGTTAGGGGAAGGGTTTTTGACTAATGAAATTACCTAAATTATATTCCATCAGTGAGGTAGGCATGTCCATTATCATATATAATGTCCCAAAACACATGTAGAGGGCATGTATTTTAGAAATATTGGACATATTTAAAAGTTCTACAGGATACAGTGACATATAAATAGTGTGGGTGTATATTGGTACAATCTTAGTATTATAAGGGGAGCTTCTATGCCATATCTAGATTTTAGATATAGTTCTTATGGATGAAGTGGTAGAGGAAGTAGAAATAGATCATCTCACAAATAGTGTACATTCCATTAGGGTGGTGTAGCTTCCAAGCATCAAACTACCTCATAGGAAACAGGAAAGGGATAGTTACATGTGGTGCAACCAACACTTGTGGATAGTGAGATTGGACCATCAATAATAGTAGGTGTGATTTTTTTTCATTCCACATTATACGGTGATTTATTTTATACTGGTGCCTCTAATTCCTTTATTTAAATACAAAAATTGATATGTTTTTTCATGGAAATGCAATTCATTTGTGGAGTGTTGAGGATATGCACCCCATTTGATTCCTACCTAGATTATTTTATGGTGGCGTTTGTGGATGAAATCACTGGGTATTATAAGACGATCATGCACAACATCTTGACATAGTTCTGAATACACTGAGGGAGAATTTAAGATACTCCATTCTATCTATGTCTATGTTTTGGGTTGGCCAGGTATACATATTGGAACACATCGTCTCAGGTAAAGGTGTATTGATAGACTAAGAGAAGGTTAATATAGTGGTTTCTTGGGAGAAGATCAAAAAAGTATTTGATATCTGTAGTTTTATAGGTATAACATGATATTATTAGAGATTAATTTATGAGTTTTATTATTTATAAGTTACTATATAGGGCTTGACCAAGAAGGGTATAATTTTTAAATGATTTTGAACATGTGATATTGTTTTCTTAAGATTAATAAGCACTGGGTATTAGAATTGATCTTGATCCTACATGAGAAATGTGAGGAGTATATAATGAATGATGTTGCTTCTGGATTTGGCATAGAGATGTCTTGATATAGGGAGATAATGATATGTAATATGGGTCTCAAGAATTAAGGCCTTTTGAATATAACTACCCTACACATGAACTTTAGTATGTAGTAGTTGTATATGCCCTGTAGAGTAGAAAACAATATCTATTTGGTGATATGTTTAAAGTGTATATGCATTAAAAAAGTGTAATATATATATTATCCCAAAGATATTTGAATCTACGACAGTGGATATGGGTTGTGTATATGGATTAAGTTGGTATTGAGAACGAAAATATTCATGGGAAGGGAAACAGTGTGGTATAGTCTTTGAGTATGAAAACATAGACTCAGTTGGTTAATGAGTCAAAATCCAATTGGAAGATGATGTCTTTGGTAGCTCAAATGCATGTTGTAGTTTTGATGAGTCAGGAACAGATGATAATCATAAAAATTTCATTATAGGTTACACTTTATATATGGATTATAGATAAATAGTATTAGGTTTTGGAGTGCATTACCATGGGGAACCACCTTGAATTTACGGAATATTCTTCAGGTTGGAGCATAGCTAAGTACAAGATCATCTATGTCAGGAATCAGGTTGGTGTGCCTATGTGTATGTGGGAGGATATGATGTGTGAATTTAAAGATAAAAAATGTGTGGTACATATATGTTTGACTAAAATGTAATATAACCTATTCTAAAAATTTTGGTGGATGGTCATTAAAAGGAAGATGGTGGGGTTCATAAAATAACACTACACCTGTCAGCATATGAAGGATGAGCATCAATGAACAAGTGGTTCATTGCAGCATTTTACCATTTCAGAATGGAGGTGGGTTGATGTTACCCTTAATGTTATGGTGGTTCCTCCAAGTATTACTCATATGAATGACACAGTTTGGGTGGTTGTGGACATACCAATGATGGTAACACATTTAATTAATGTATGGGAAACATTCTCAGTGGAGTAGTTGGGAGAACTGTATGTTTGAGAGATATTCTATCTACATGGGGTGCCAAAGACCATTGTTTCATACCATGACTCATGTTTCATTTCAAACATCTTAGAGGGTTTATATAAGTATCCTAGTACCTAGGTTTTGTGGATTGTGTCTTTCCACCCACAAATAGATGGCCAGTGAGAGAATACTCTATAGGTTGTTAAGGGAATATTGTTAATTGTGTTCTAGATATCGGCGGGACTTTGGAGAATAATATGGATTTAGTGTGGTTTTTATATAACAATAATTATCAATACAATATTTAGATGGAACCATACAATTATCTTTATAGTTTTTGATACCAATAACCTATATTTTAGATGGAGGCCCTTGATCCAGAACGATTGGGACTGAGTCACATGCCACATACTTCAGAGCCAGTTTATCATATTAAGAATCATATATCTACATATCATAGTAGATATATTTAGTATTATAAAAAAAATTTATGTCCCTATATTTATAGAGGTTGATTGTGTATTCCTTCACGTGTCTTTCAGATTGGGTCACCACAAGATGCATAGACATGGCAAGCACACAACCAATTTCATTGAACATTTCAAGGTTGTAGAGAGAATTATGAGGGTGAAATACCATTAGGATATTATTTAGTGATATAGTTTTAATAATGATGCTTTAAATGTGTCATAACATCGATAGTATTTCCCAACCCCTTCAAATATGATTGATGTAGATGATGTTGAGCATGAGAAAGATGTGTTCCATGAAGAGCATCTGATACCTGTGTTGGATCATAGTGACAACGTGCTGTAGGGAATGAATATGATGGTAGTCCATATACTATGGAAATGTGGATATGTTTAGGATTAAACTTATGAGAGATATGTAGTTATGATTGATCAGTAGAATAATATTTTTAACTCACAATCAATGAGATTATTTATTGTATAACTCGAGGACGGGATGTTATACGATTGGGATATTGTAAAACACAATCCTTTAATGGAGATTTCCTGGGCTTGTTTATAGTTAATATATTACTTATTTTCTATAATTTTTTAAAGTTTTTTACTTTGGGTGTTTTTGGGTAAATAATTGTAGATAAAGGGAAGAACGGTGGTATTTCCTAGGTGGTGCACGATTTTCCCTAAATGTGCACCTTGCCACAACCAAACCGTGCAACTCTAGACATAGGGGTTTTGCATGGATGTTTCATAGTTTTCAAAACCGTGTTCCTTATAATAAAAAATAGTACACCCCCATAGATGGGGAACACAGTTAAGATGCATGTTTAGGGGAAATCATGTGCATCATCTCAACAAACTCTGTGCATGTTACTAATTCACACTAAATTTTACTTTAAAACATCCCCGACCAACATTTTAATCATAAACAGACCCCACACGATCTTATTGTTTTTTTAGGATTTTATATCTCTAGAACATAGTCTAAGACATTCTGATAACATTTCTTCCTGATTTTATACCTATATTGAAGATCTTCACCCCTCCTAGTAAGAGGATCTTATCCTATGTAGTTTTCCATCTACTTATCATCCTTTATCTATCTATTTATGGCTGTTATTCCTGGGTTTTGGTTGGATTTAGTTCTATTGTTTGATATAGTTCTATGGAATATTGATCTAGATCTAGTGTTAAGGGTTCTTGATTTGTTTAATCTTGGAGTTAGGTTTTAGATAAGAATCTCACTCTATGCCATTATTCTGTTCAAAATATTATTTTTTATTTGCTGACCCTTAATCACCAAATTTTAGTAGGTATTCGATTATTAGAATCCTATTAACATGATTTAATTTACGTGTATGTAATTTTATAATTTATTTTATATCTTTTAAAATTTATTTATTGATGGAATTAATTAATTTTGTCAATTTATTAATTGACAAGATTTGAAATTGTGAATATTGGGAATTATAGACTGAGATAATTAATTGATGAAATAATTATGAGATATTTTTTATTGATTTTAGATAATTAATTGTAGGGTTAATTTTGAGAGACTGAGTTTTTTGATTGAGCTAATTAATTGATGAATTAATTATGATATATTGATATAGTTGATTCAGAAAATTTATGGATGAATTTATAATGAGATATTGAGTTTGTTTATTTTAGATAATTAATTGTATAATTAATAATGGGATATTCAGTTTGTTAACATGAGGTAATTAATTGATGAATTAATTAAGGGATTTTGAGATTTAAGAGATTATATAATTAATTGTATAATTAATTATGGGTTATTAAATTGGGTGATGTTGAATAATTAACGGGTTATTTAATTATTGTGATAGATTTCTATTATTAATTGGGAAATTTATTTTGAAGGATTAATTAATGAACTCATTATTGAATTGGTAATGTAGTTTCTATTAATAATTAATTATTAAATTAATTATTTGTTGTTGAATGTTATCATGGACATCAATTCGAGATTATAAGTAGTAAAATGGTCATTCAATTGTGAGATTATGAGTTGTGTCACCGTCATTCAGTTGGGAAATTATGAATGTCAACAAGGTCAATCAATTATGACATTTTGAAAGGAAACATGTTCATTCGTGTGTGAAACCTAAATGGTAACATGGAAATGAAAGTATGGATTATTTAATGTTAACAATGGAATGTTGAGTTACAATACACTTTGGGAATAGTTCAGACTCCAATATGGGCCAAAGCAGGTATTGAGGTACAGGTGTCCTTGGGAACCCGGGGTATTATGTGGAAAAATAATGATTAACTGATAATGTGATAAATTTTTAATAACATATTATATTATTTCATCATAAAACTGCATACACTATTATTGATTGGATATTGATTTTTAAGTCATTGTTCGTGGCCTATTGAGTTGTATTCAGGCCCTACATAGGCTGCCGGATCGGTACCTGAATAGATTTCATATTACATGATTGGTGAACAAAAATGACCTATCATAGATAGATTATTTAGTATGGTGAAGGGTGAGGGAACACAAAATTAGTTGTGAACCTCTTGGGAATTTTTAGTTTCTTTAATTATGAGTTGGTATTTTTAATTTGTCATGTACTCAAGCAGGACATGTGTAATATTACATTTTGAAACTATATGTCTGGTTTTGTTCAACATGTGATATAGAATTATTCTAGATATGTTATGTAATTATTTGATTTTTATATATTTCCACTGGTATATTACAATGATAAATAGTGCATGGTATCCACATTATAGGTATTACAGTCTTGAAGATAGTTAGTAACCTATGGTGCAATGGTATTCATTCTTGAGGTCATGTGGTGAATCGGCTCGAGGATCTGGTGCATGTCACCCAAGATGATACAATACATGTTGATACATTTATCATCATTGAGAGTATCTCCCTATAGTGAAACAAAAATAATGTCTCCCTTTACATTGGTAGATGGTAGAGTTGGTTTATATGGACCTCACAATATGAAAAGTTCCCTGATGGAGGGATCCTGCAACAGTCGTATTATATATAGCTACATGATTTCAAACCCTCAGTTGACTATTGAGGAGTTCACCTAGGAGAACATGACCATAGAAATAAAGGATAGAGAACCCTAGAAGGAATGTTTTCATGGAAAATATAATAAAATATCCATAGAATATTCCTATATTCATACACCTAAATAAAAACTAATTTAGAGTACTCTAGATGTTGTCAAGAAGAAGGAATATAACAGTACTCCAACCCAAAAAGATTTCCAGTACGCTCTAGTAGAATCAAGAGGAGAGTATAAGTGTATTCCAACTTCCACATGAGGGAAATAACATTTTTTTATAATTCATATCATAATACTTGGCATATCCTAGTATCATCCCACGGACTATAGTGGGATCATATACTCACTCTCACTATCTAATGGACCTATATTCTAAACCCAATTCAAAAATATCGTCTTTATATTTTATTGTTGATTGAATAGATGGACTATATCTATACTCATGCCATAAAATCAATCAAAATAAAATTGATGTGGTCGAGGAAGGACACCATCAGTATATCCTAATGTTCATTAGGGATTAGGCACATACTCTCATCCCCCATCATCATAGTAACTGGTCAATTTATTTCTAAATTTACTATGTTGAGTGCATATATCTCAGATCCCAATAAAGAGTATCATTTTCATCTCTATGGGAATAATTGGAAATATTATTGGGATCATATCCACATTCTAAAAAATATCACTTGAATATCCCAAAAGAAACATCAAATAAGGCTCTTATCCCTTCAAAATTAACATGAAATCATCATCATTCATTTTCATGATTTAAGAAGAAGTCCCTTATTGTAGATCACATTTAGCCAATGGAATGTTGTCAAAATATCCTAATAAAAACTAATTAGTAAAAAACAAATTTCAACCCATTCATAAGAAACACATTAGTATATTATAGTGGTGTGAAAATGGTAGGCCCATATTCCCACCCATCCATAATAATTTTATCTCCATATCCGGATTTAATGATAGGAGTTTCCTTGGAGGTCTCTCACTAATAAAGGTTGTTGTGAACATTTCATAATCTCAGCCACCCAAAAAAGAATCTTATAGATGAATTTTCACAATGAAAATAATATTACAAAAGAATAGGTTCTTTTCCATGTCATGGATGATATTAATATGGTCCATTCTAGGTGAACAAGAACTAAATAGATTTCCATACCCTATTTTTCCAAATCACCATTCAGGAGAGCCTAATATTTGTAAGACAACTACAGAAAAATGGAGCCATATCAATGATTCTACAATGAAAAATTAAAACATCCCACTCTCCAATGTATGAAATAGATATATTAAAAAATTTTAATCAAAATTTTTTATGCATGAACCGATGCGTTAATAATTTAAGCACCCACAGATGTTAACTTTCTAAAAATTCCATGGATATGATGGAAGTTTCCAAAATATATTTCATATTCAATGTACAAAAATACCTAAAATTACCCCTACATCATGTTATCATCAACTCCTATGGGATTCACAAGCTTACTTGTCATATAAAATCAAAACAAAAGTTATAGGTCCTTAACATATTACATTATATTAAATAAACAATTCTCTTTTTCATGCAAAATTAAATTACATTACATATGGTCCATCCTACATGTCCTATATGTTATTATAGTTGCTGGTGGCCTATATCCTTTTTCAAAACATGTGATATAGAGCCTTGTATTGGTTAAATTTTTATAGGACTCCACATTATGATAAAAAATCCCCTTTAATTTAAATCTATAGGTGTTTGGGATCCCCATATTTACATTTTTCTGTTCACTTTGACATTTACCATTAATACAACTATTTAATATCATTTTATTAAATAAAATTCCTACATTATTTTATCCACCTTTGAACACAAGTAATATATGTGAAAGAACCTTGGGGGAACTATGTGAGGAATGATTCATTTTTTAGGATGCACAGTGATATATGAACAATATATTTCAAATCGTGATATATTTAATAATCTATTTACACTAATTCATCATCTCAAAACTACCTAATTACAGTTAGTTCGATATTGGGTTATTCAAAAAAAATCTCTATGTTTTCCTTTATAAATTATTCTTCACTCATTATGTGTTTGAATCAACAAAAAAATCCATTCTTATTTCTAACATGTTTATTCTACTACGCGGGACAAATTTGTTCGGTAATGATCTTTAGTTCCAGTAAATTTAGTCCTACCAAGAATGGAATATCCATCCTAAAAAAATTCTCTAATAATATTACACATCTGATAGAATCATAGAAAAACCCACTATTCAAAATCAATACATCATTTTCCATTGATGTATTATTCCCATAATGAAATCCTAAACAAATAATTTAAATAAAGATTTACGTGTGTTTATTCTTTATTCAACCATTTTGGAGAACACTTTATCCTTGATCTCTATATGTGTTACCCTATCACCCCATTTATTGTTGGTACCCACATAAGAATCCTAAAATGTGTGGACCCATTTTTCTAAAAGACAATAATAGAAATTATTTTTATAATTCATGTTTACTTTTTCATTTCCATGCCTACAAAAAATATATCACCAACATTATTCGAGGAACTATGATTATAAACTATTTACTTACCCATTAAATTTGTTCTATACTATAATTTTCCTCATAATTCATGTCACATTTTATTGTTTACCTTTTTCTGTGATTATATGAGTTTATTAGTCAAATTTGTATGATATTAAACCATAATGAAATTTTGTAAAAAAATTATTACCATAATCCTTAACAATACCCAGTCTAATCTATGTTAATTATAATATCAATCCCTAAATGGTCGAATTTTCAAGACCCATACACCAAAAAATGTAAAATAAAACTCATCAATTTGAAAACCCATAAATACTATATTGAAATATTGTTATATTTGTTTGTTGCATATTTCTCTATCACGGATGGGAAAAATATATATCTTGACCAAAATAAAATGTCATAAATCTCTTACAACCCAATATATGTCCTATGGAAAAACAAATCTTCATCCATACTATGCTTCTCCCATATGAGACCTAGAATGAATTTATGGCCACCATAAAAAAAGAAACAATACAATTTGAGAAAAAGTCATGGCAGGCATGTTATATCCCTTTGAATATGAAAAAGTTATAACACTCTTTAATTACTAACATATTCATTGGGAATTTCAACTATAACTATAAATATATGGACTTTATAGAGGTTTATCTCATTTAAAAATTTTAATCATCATTCCAATATCCCCCTTCATAATTGAAATCTTGATGAATAAACCATCTTCCAAATTTGTCTAAAAAACACTATTGTATAGTGATGGAGTTCATACTTATAATAGTTTGTGAGCACATTCCCCTTAGGATTCCGAGATCCACATATTAATAGTATTATTTTATTGTACTTTTATATTGTTCAGATAAGTAACCAATCTTTAGAAAAAGCGCAGAAGGATAAAATATTTCACATCCAAATAGACTAACTCTATTGTATAGTTATAGTATTTATACTTACATTCATCTGCCAGCATAGGCCATAATGGAATCCATAATTGGATAAATCTATTGGAGATAATAATTAACATTGTTTCATTCACAATCAATGTTTTGAAGGATTAATTTACATATTTATTACCATTTTTTATTAAAATTTAACACAGATTGATAGTTAGGATAACTAGGAGTTTGGGGGAATTTCATATGATATAAATATATGTATTTTCATTCAATAACCAATTAAAAGGGTGGAATATTAACATTTTTTAGATTCTATAAACTATATAAAAATAGAGGTGAATATGGTAATACATTTTCATGTAGTTATATATATATCCACCTAGTTAAACTATCACTTCATAGGAATTATTGAAACACTGGATTGATCTTTATAACATTGAATCTTGTACCTTCACATCAGACTGACGCACCTTTACCATTTTATTGGAATCAATTATCACCTTTTCTTATTTCATAACTCTTGAATGATGTTTCTATATCTCTTTTTTATTAATATTATTCATGTTATATTATGGGATATCTCTATGTGAATTTTATTTTATATTGTTGTCTCCTTAGTGATGAGTTGATACCAGATATATTTCTCCACAACATTGTGAGAATAATCATGGATTATTGTTGCTAAAACATTATATTACTATACTAGATATTCTATATTTAAGTGTTCTAATAGTAGAATATTTATCATCTCCCATGTAGTGAATATATCATTCTCCATGTTTTGAATTGCATTGTAATCAATCTTACTATAATAATGTGTAATGATCATATGATGATGCTTATAAAACCTCACTAAAAATTATTTCAATTTATTAAGGAAGATTAAACTCTATAAGTATTTCCCTAAATACTGTTGTGCGATATAAAAGGAATTCAAAACCTCTAGATCGTGTTATGATTCATTTTCAAAAGGAAAAATATATTTCGGAACATACTCACTTAGTGAGGGTATATTCTCGACATTTCTAAAATGAGCCATCCCAATAAAAGTTAATATCCTCATAAAATATATTTATTAATATATTTAGTGAGTGAAAATTTAAATTTTACTTTTATATTTATGGATCTCTAAAATAAAAACCCTGTGTATATCAGTTTTCATGATGGAAGATAAGTTGGATATTAACGATGTGAATATTCACTATCATCTAATTGGATATTAGTCCCCTCAACTATCTACATCTAATTGGTAGGTATATTAGTCTTTTCCACTAGTTGATATTCTAATATAGGTATTTATAATGTTGCAACATCGTCTAAGGGAACCGCATTACCTATATAATCCACATGCCCGAGGGACACCTCTGACTAGAGAATGTCTTCATAATCACATTTCATGGATGTTCAAGCAGGCCATCATATGTATGTATGGTTATTAAAGAAAATTATAGATATCTAAGAAAAAATCTTCTTCTAATGATTTATTTCAAAGTGATATTTTTGGTCAAATAATCGATCAGGTCCATGTTCTCAATTTTGTTTTCTACTATACTAGGATTCATAGTGACGATTTATGAGGCATGATGTTGAAGGATATTTTTTATTCATCCTAGATGTTGACGCCCATTACTAATATTATAAGATTCCTATCTATAATATCATGGATTAACTATACTATGGGATCTTATAGACATAATTCAAGTACTTAAATGGAAACATACACCAGCATAAAGACCTTATGGAGGAATGGATAATGAATTACGGTCTTCTGTTAGACTTCTCCTTCCATATAATTACCACATATTCACTTCCATGGATCTACACTCTAGCAGTATGTGGATTTCACTCAAATTACTGGTTAACACCCATGGATTATGACATATATTTTTTCAGTTATATTTTAATGTACTTTTGTGTATGTATTCATTAGATATTAATTGATATATATCATGAATAATTCCTAATTTTAAAGTTTTTTCTTATTTTTAGGGAAATTAAATCATTTTAATGGAATTTTTAAACTCATAAAGGAAGGATGGACTTGTGAAATGATGATATAGAGTGACACTATGAAAATAAAAATTATTTAGAGATGGAAAAGAATAAACAAGACACATACGATTTGAAATAAATGATATATGAAAAACTATATTATATCATGAATATATATTTCACATTGTGAAGGAATTAAGCCTTTAGTCGAGAGGGTCAAATAAGAGTGAGGAAATAGAGAAGAGTTTCTTAAACCTATATGTAAGAATTTATGTTGTGATCCAATATTCCCCCAATGAAATTTTTTTATGTTTCAAAAATACATTATTTTTTTTATTATGAACAATTCATCACACAAAATAAATTCATCTAAACTTTAGGGTGATTCTATTTATGATGTATTTTAGAAGAGATTATGTGGATTTGACCAATGGAAACATGGGGAACAACATCCATGCTTATTAATAAAGGGTTATGACCATAGTAAGGAATTAATTTGATGATCTTGAAGTTTGACCAATGGGAGTTTACACCTAGGTATTATACACAGATAATGCTAATATTAATTTCTTTTTCATCATATTTTTTTTCTATTTTTCTTTAACGATTGGATTATTAATAATTTTATTCCATTATTTATACATAATTTTTACTTTTATAATATCTCTTATATTGTATTTGGCTTCTTATTCCTCATAAATCATCCAATGATGACTAGATAAACCCCTTCTGGGAGAGTGTAATTGGTTAGAGGTTGTGCGTACTAGTAAATTCTTTTTTTCCTTCCCTTATAAGGTTATATTATTTAGTAGTATAATTTTGTGAAAAAATTAATTAAATTCATCATTGATTTATTGAACAGATTATTTTAATTATGAATCAAAATAAAATTTACCGAGATAATTAATTCATGAATACTGGATATGATTTTTCATCTCATTTTTTATATCAAATCATAATGAAAATTGGTTATTTTAATTCATCATACCATGGTGAATTGATATTTTATGGATCATTGATTGGGATTGACCATATCTCATATGTGTAAAATTAAAATATTTGACACCTTTTTTATATTATAATTTATTATTGAACATGATTTAATATCTATAGTGTAGCCACCCATTTAAATTGGTTACAATCAATTCTTCCCTTTTCCATTTTTATATACTTTATTAAATTTTTCTACAAAATGTTGAATGAAATTAATTAATAGAAATCTGATTACGTAATATTTTGTTGAGAATTTCTATTGTGTTCCCTCCCTTTATGGGATGGACACCATATAGATAATATTTTATTCTTCTATAGTTATTGTTGTTCTGAAATAATATATATTTATAATCTAATTCCACCTGAGGATTTAGTGATAACATTCAAGTGCATAAAATTTGTTTCATTGTTCTTGATAATCAGAAGAGAATAAGAAAAGACTCAAGAAAAAATCAAAAGGAACTAAAATGTTTATTATAACATTTTATTTTACAAATTTTAGTTTATGAATTTTTGAAATTTTTTATGTTTTAAGCATTTAGTATTTTTGGTGGTGTGTGGGATGAATTGTCAGATGAACCAGTACTACACACGCCCAATAGAGTACAATTAAATCATGGAGGATAATATTTGATGAAATGAATAAATGGGAAAAGGTTAATCCCTGGAATAATATTTGTGGAATGACTCTTATTCATACAAATATGATGAATTTAATAACCAATAGTTGGATGACACATACTTTTAGGCCTATAGAAGATACCCTAATTATCATTTATACCTAGGTGACTACCAAGATAAGAATTAAACGCAATAATAGCATTACATTAAAAAATTTCATGAGCATATCCTAAATAATACAATAACTAGACTGCTCACAAATTACATTCAATTATTGGATATGTGCAAGGATGATATTAACTCATGGAACCGTGAAAAGCAAAAAAAATACCAAAACCATGCTAAAATTATATATATTCTAAATTAAATTGTGTTAACTATAAATTTTAATAGAAATTGTAGGATGGAATGGTTAGAATAAGAATAATATCAAGAGGTGATGGAATTCAAACCATTGGACACAATAGTTTAATAAAATATAGAGGAGGATATCAAATAAAAGTGTTTGGAGCATGAAAACATTTCTCTCTGTGATGAACCTCTATATTTTAGAGAAGAAGAAGCCAAAAAATGGTAATCTCTGATAAACATTAATGTATATTAATTATAACAAGATTAATTTCTATTTTGATTATAAGAATATGAAATAAATAACATGATGGAAATCATTTTTTAGAAGATAGGGGAGAAAGAGGATCCAAAGGATGAAGTAGTGATAGACAATGAATTTATGAATGAAGAATATAGTGTAAAGAAATAGTACAATGAAAAAATATTCATCAAACTTAATAAAATTATTGAAATCCAAGAACAATGTTATTACCTTCAATAAGAATATTAGGATAATAATTTGGCCCCAATTTCTAAATTCATTATAGAATTTGAAATAAAATATAGTTTGAAAGTGGAATTTTTGGACCTTGAGAACTATATAATCTTTTTTGATTTTTATTTCCTAATATTTTATTTAATTAATTATTTATTATTATACCTATCACATACACATTAAATAATATATAATAGTGGAGGATGTGAAGAACTACCCCATATGCATATTATAGTCAAAATTTTATAAATCAGGGATATTTAGCTCTATAGGATGTTCTAATTAGCTAAAAATGTAAATTGTATATCATAAAACATTAAAGTAGAATTATCAAGATGTAGACTGTAATATAAATTTTTTTTATGTCATAGATTTATTTATTTTTATTTCTATACAGACTCCCCAATATTAAATTCTTTTTTCTTTTGATTATAAATGATATAGATACTACACTTTCACATGTTTTCCTTCAGATTTTATAATATTAATGAACGAATTTAAATATGAAAAAAATAATAACGGTCAATGTAAAAAAATCATGTAAGGGGATTATTATTATTAAATAATTATATTTTTTTAAATCTATTGTGTCATAAAATATATCTTATTAGTTAAATTTATTCATGAATATAATTTAATTTGTTCCACCCAAATATAACAAAATAATTTATCTTGTTTTTAATATTCTTAGATACATGATAAATTTAGAACAATATTTTTTCATGATGAAAATTTACATTTTTCTTGCCAAAACATTCTCGAGATATAAAATATATTTTTAAATTCACACACTTTGTGAACTTTTAACTCTCTTGAAAATGATTGATGATATGATTTACTTCCATGGTATTGATTTCCATAAGTTTACATATAGTAAATTAATTATTGATGATCATATCATGATACGACTAACTATTTTATATATTCTCATTATTTAGATTAATATTGAAAAAGAAATCTTATTATTTTCAATTAATATATCTTGTATGAGAGTTGGGGCATATAAATGTACTAGAACATGTATATATATCCTGTTAGAGATATGACTTAACTAAATTACATATTAAAATGATTGATGTATTTTTTTGATAAGCCCATGATCCTTGAGTCCCACATGAATAGTTATCCTTATTATTCAGTAGAATATAGGGTTTAAATTTTAAGGATTATGCCACATTATAATACATTATTTTCCTCTTATATACTACTATTCGTATTGTGTTTGTTATTCAATTTAATTATTGTTCGGGAGGGTTTTTTCATGGTTGATATGAGTTGTTATGTCATTATAGGTGAAGGGAGGTTTTTTCATAAAATTTAGGGTTTATTGTAAGGATAGAAATCATTATATTTCATTATTTATACATCATATTTTTATTATAATATAAAAAAATAAGGATTCTATTAAAAATTTGTTATTTCTCAGTTAGATCCCAAATCACCATTACTTGAATAATGGTATTCAGAATCATATGGTGTTAGGTGTTGGATATGAGACATATCCAATTTATAGAAATTAAATAAAAAGGAATAAAAAAATAAAAACACACACATAACATGAGAGGAAATTCATTTATCATGCCTATATGGTTCATGATACATTACATTTTTTTTCTTGGGAGTGCAGGTCATAACATCATATTTTGGTGAGGGTCATTTCATTATTCTTGTCTTATTAATTACATATTTTATAATTTATAATTTATCTATATTTTCTATAATTACTAGATTTAGTTTACATCAATTCATAGTAACACTCATCCTTAGATTCATTTATCATATTTAAAAACACATTATGATTAATTGTGATATGTATCTTTATGTGATAGAGAAAGAATATTAAACAAAATCCTGTTATTAATATCATGTACTTGATGTATGAACATAAATAAAATTATTTTTTATGTTGAGTGTTGAATGTTGAAATTTATAGTGTGTAAAATCATAAGTGGAATGGATGTTGTTTTATGTTTTAATTCTATAACTGAAAAAGGGAATTGTAATAAATTGAAAATAATAAATAAATTAGGTTTTAATGAATTAATTCTTTATGATGTTACATTATTTTTGAATCATCAATTATACTACCCATAATGAGAAACATAATTCAAAAATTCCTTTATTGATATATTGACCATTGTTGTTCCCGTGTTAAATTTTTTTCCCGACTGGGGAATATTTTAGTGTGGGGGTATATTATTTCTATATTTTCATGAATATTTTAATATATTAATATATATTTTTTACCTAAATATTGATTTATATATGTTGATATTCCCACCTGATTTTATCATTTATTGTGTTTTTAATGGAAAATAAAACATTTTGGTGAAATTAGGAAATTTGTGAATGAAATCATGTAATTGTTAAAGGAAGATACAACATGAAACAAGAAAAACAAGGATGTATTAGACATATAGGATAAGACCCATGATTTATGGAAGCTAGAAATATGGATTTTAGATTTCATATTTCACATCATGAATGAAAAATTAATGTTGTAAAGGAAGAAAATATTGATTACAGGGGGTCAAAAAATAGCAAGTATGTAGATTAGGGAATCTAGAACAATGATATAAGGATTTATGGAATGATTCTAAGATTCAGACTATGAATTTTTATGAAGTCTATATAAATCTATACATTTTTCATATAAACAATTCACCACATGAATTTTAAATTCACCACATAAATAATAATTTCAATAAATTAATTCATTTGATCAGTACATGCGATACACTCAGTTTGGATATATTTCCAAAAATTATTATAGGATTTTAACATGAAAAAATATGGGTAATAACATACATTAATATAAATAAAGGGTTCCAAAAAAAATTCATTCTTGGTGCTTCGTGTTTGACCTCCATGAGGATTCCTTTTTGGTTTGGACCTATAGACCTCAAATAGTTTAATGTATTTCTTTTTTTGTTTTCTATTTTTTAGTTTTATTTTTTTTTATTTTAATACCATTTTCCCTTAAATTTCATTCAAATAATCTGTGTAATGTGTTTTTATCTTATTAATCATCGACAGTAATCTGATGATGAATTGATATACACCGTAGGGAAGAGTGGAATTGGTTAAAGGTGGTGTATATCCATAAATTTAGTTTTTCCATTATATGTAAAATTATATTATTTAGTGGTATCATGTTGCGCATGCTATTTTATTTTATTCATCATTGATACATTGAAAAAATGGTTCCAATTATGAGTAAACACCAACATGATTAACATAATTAATTAATTATAATTATGTATTATTATTCTTATTCATTTAGTTTTTTTATCTTAATTCACTCTTGGGATTACATTAGTTCTAACCGTGATATATTGAAATGTTGGGGTAGATTTATCAGGATTTACCATTTACTATATCTATAAAATTGAATTATTGTGTGATTAAATAATTTAATTTTATTTCAGGTTAAGTGGTATTGATTTATTTATTAATTTTACCCCAAGAAATAGGTTCATTTATCTTCTTCCTTATTCTCTCTTTATTTTTTATATTGTAATTTTACATCAATGGTTTAATTAAATTGATTAATTAAAACAAGATAACTAAATCTATAGTTAGTAAATGATGGTTTACCCTTCTCCTTAGAGTTTATCCCTTGTACTTAAATTGTGATATGGATTCATACATTTTTTTGTTTCAGATAAAATATGAATTTCTAATTTGATTAAAATGATAATTTCTTAATGTCACTTTGGAATATAAAACACCTATAAATCAGACCATCTTTATTAAAAACTATAAATTATGTATGATGTTATATAAAGAACAAATTATGTGTGAGAGAATTATATATTTACTCTGTAAGTTTGAGTGAAGGTATGTCATCAATTATTTCTCCCACATTATCAAATGTGTTTCCATTAGAGACAGAACTTTGTGATGAGTCACAAGATGTGGTATTGATTTTACATTATTAGTTTTATAAATTACCACTATGATTCCCTCTATTATGGTAGGAGAACATTCATCATTGGACCTTCATCATGAATGATCTCAATGGATGGCCATCATCCCTATAGAAATATATTCTAGGGAATTAATATTTCAATCATCATATTCATTCCCCTAAAATATTTTATATAAAATAATTAAAAAAAATTAAAACAATAGAATCATTAGTGAAAGTGGAAATTTATCACACCTCTCTAGGTAGAACTCGATCTAGAATCCCTTTCCACAATTATTCTCACCTTAGGTGTCAACATTTCACGAATGTGATTTGAATTAAAAGAGGTTTACATTGAGAAAAATGGACCAATATGTCAAGATATATAATGTAACCCTCCTACTCTTTGGTTTATTAATTATAAGAGATTTCTTTTTAGACAATATGATATGAGTCCTTTAAAATGATTTCATTTCCCTAGAGAAAAATTTAGGCCTCTCTATTTTGTTTTGGGGCCCTTCATTCCTCAAAGACCCACATTGAAATTGGTAATTCAACACTAGAATGAAAAAATAATTATGGGAACCCCTACCCATTAATTTTATAGAATCCTAAAGGTATAATAATTTCATATTTATTTGGAATATTTAACCCTTCTATGGAAAAACCCCTTGTCTAGAATTTTATGCCTCTAATACTAGGTCCCATTTATCTTCCTATTTGGTCAATTGTAGAAATTTTACTAAAGTTTCTAAGTTGTATAATTGGGATTTAAGATATTAATTTGTCTAAATTATTGTATATTATGAAAGTAACTAGATCACATCCTTAATAGAAAAAATTACAATCATGATTCTGATGATCTTCAATATAAAAATCAGCTGAAATTAGCATGAAACCATCCAATGATTATAATTTCTAACTCTACTAGGAGGAAAATGTCATCTATTTTATATGAAAAGAAACAAATGTCTAAATCTAGATAGGGAATATCACCCATAGATTATCTCCTTGTCGATTCGTGATCCTAATAATCATTCCCTCTGAGATATGAGAATTGATATTTTCTTATGACTACCCAATTCACTGTCTATAATGATTCAAGATAGTTTTGGGTAGGGTGTGAAATTAACATCCTCTTGTATTTAATTATATATTTCATGTATGACTCACATTATATTATAGGATTGACTCTATTCATACATATAACAAATGTTATGAAGTGAGCCTCTATGATTTCTTATTCATTTACAGATTCATATCCCCTATATAGACTACAATTAATCATAGGACATCATAAAATGTTTAATAATTCAAAATAAGAGATTCACAGTTTTGGAATTCTTGAATAAGAAAATATTTTTTTATATCATCTATATTGATAGGTTGATATTCCTATAGATATATATTAGGGTTTCTTTCATAAATTTCCCAATCATAAATCCAGTGTCATAATTGTACTCTGGCAGAAGATACTAATTGAGGAACATTTCAAGTAATTATATGAAGTGTGTTTACCCATTGATTTGAGGGGTGACCACCCATCCCCATTTAATATATCAAACATATTTCAACATTGGAAAATATGAATAAGAATGTTCATGGGTCTTATGGTTTATGAAAATTTTCAATTTTCTATCTCATGGATGTTAACCATTTTAAAAGTGGAATATTTCTACCATTATACAGAATGATATATATTATTTACATAGATCCTCAATTATAGAGGCCCAAGATATTTGAGGAAACTACTTTTCATTGGTAATACCATTCTCTTTGTTTTCAATGTGGAAGGAAGATGTGTGAATTCATCTGACATTTCCAAAAAAATTTGTGGACCATTAATCTTTTGATAATATTATAGCCTTATATGTACCTCTCTATTGAATATATTGAATTTTTTTGTTTCAAAACCCCAACTACAGATCAGATTCATCATAATAAGTTTATTATACTGGGAAAAAATTGTGAAACCTAAATGTCCACATATATCTGATCTAATTTTATCTTCTACATGGATTTTTCATAAATACGGTGCACTATCCTACCACATTAAATTAGAGAGGAACCCACAAGGCGATGATCCCATCTCATTGACCACCCAAATAATTTATTGGTTGTTCCTTTCCACAAGATGAATTTCTAGTTATGAGTATCATGTTCAACATCTTATCATTCTCCTTCTCGGGTCATAAGGGTGTATCTAAAGACATGTGCATCTATGTGATCTATTTATTTAATGGAATATCACACCAATGAAATGTTTTCCTATTAAAAATCTCAATAATGATGGATCTATGTATGTAGATAGATAATAGAGAATTCTTTTGTAATTGAAACATCAATTAGAAGCCAAAATAATCATATTAGGAACATGTATGATAGTAGATAATCTATAAAAGTAGCCCTAGTAAATTTTAACATGACATAATTTTATATACATACCCATTATCATTGTAATACCTTAATACTTTTTAATATCTTGTTCCTTTTAACTTCATCATCATTGATTATCTATTTTGATTCATTTTTACTAAAAGGTAGAAATTAATTAAATTTCAAATAAATTAAATGAAAATATTCTAAAGGATACTTTTTCATGTGGTACATATGTAAAACACATAGCTTATACACAAAAAATAAAATTTATATGCATACAACATTAGAATTACACATTTCATATATACACTAAGAATGAAATTTAAGGTTATGTTCTTCGCATATTAAATTCATGAATTTATCCCTATAAATATAAGAATTTTAATCACTTATGAAGAGCCTCTATGTGATCATGTGGTGAGACTAGGATATCTTCAACCAATAGATATGAAAATTCAAGTCACATGTGAGAAATTAAGTGAAACAATTGAGTTAATATATAGGAACCTTTTATTGGGGACATTATTGATTTTCCACTTGACACATTAATTACTATACATTAGATTCATTTAATCATGATAAAACCCCATTATGAGTTTTTTATTTATAGTGTCTTTAAATGAATAAATAATTTGATAATCATCATAAATGTGTTAACAGAAAAAAATTATTCAAATAAACAATGGAAATTAGTAATTGAAGGGATTATTTGTATAAAGTCAAAGGGTATTGATTAGAATCTAAAATACATCAAGAATTGGTTCCTAGTTAATTCTGTAATCAACCCTGATGAATTATATCATTCATGAACTTTTTGATTGTCACATCATTAAAGATTTTTCAAGGTTTTTTAAATGGTAATTTATATAATGGTGTTTACCCCATCTACATATTGAGCCTTTATTTGTTTCATTGACATTTTCTGCACGTGGAAACCCAATCCTTGTCTGTGGTAACCCATCCCTACCTATAAGTAATTGATACCATCATTAACTATATGTAGTGTCACCTAATAGAACAATAGAAAATTACCATAGAGAGTGATTTATCACTTTGGGAAACATTTGAAGAGTTCTAGATTATTTAGTCATAAAAATCCTCTAGTAAAAAAGATGTCAATTGAAATAATAATAAATATAGAAACTAACACTATAAAGAACATCATGAAACTAGATCATGGTCCCGACATATGGATTCCTCTCATGGACCAAATATATGTAATTCCATCTTCAATTATTTCTTATAAGCCCAATTTATTGGTATTTGATGAAGATCACACTAGTATACTTTGTTCATTGGGGGTGGCTCACATATAACCCTTCAAAATAAACCATTAATGCTTTTTTTCTGATTTGTTTTCTCACTTTTTTATCACCTATTAGTTTGATAAGTGAGTGTATTCATGGGTACTCGTCATCCTATCTTGAATTTATTTTTATCTCACACGACATTGTTCCCCATCACCCTTTCAAAAACATCTCAAATTCAAGGTAGATAAAAATATTATAGGCTCTATATTTCACCGATCACATTTTCAGGAAATTATCCAACCCATATGACACTCATATCCTCATTCCTAAAAGGTAAAACTACAAAATACCAAATCAATACCTTCTCCAAATCTACTAGATTTACATGATATGGCTATGAACTCAATGGTTTACCTCTTAGATCATGTAATCTCATGATAAAGGAGGTATCATAGGTCATCCCCACCTACATATAGAACCTATATGTAGATTATAATTATATATCCCATCATAATTGGAGTTTGGGTCCCACAAAATGTAGTGAGACATCTGATTGTTCAAGTTGTCAATCGTAGATTCCTTACATTTGAGTTCATCCACCAATTCAACTCAATGATCCATATAATAATATACCACCTTTATTTGTGTGATTTAAAACTATGTAACATTTAATTGTTTCATAAACACATATTATAAAATTATAATTGGATAAAAAATTTATTTCTGTGAAATCTACTCCAACAGTGTTTCCAATGATGACTTTATCACCACCGCACACTGGTGATCTAAAAAATTCAAATATAGGCCTCCTACCAAAAGGTGTAAGACCCAACTCATTCTTCAGTGGTCTATATTTCATTCAAGTAATATCATTTTAATAACACATATATAATCACCACATAATCCTTCATTTTATAACATTCATCACACCAAAAAAATAATATCATGACTTAAAACTAGATGATTATGTAATTAACAAAAGACATTAAAATGTATGGTATATACAAATCACATGACCATAAACTATGTAACTTGAAGTACAATGGATTGGTTTCCTAATTTAGCCTTATATGTAGAATGAATCCCTAAGGTTAATACCAAACAGCATACCTATCTATATCATTCTTCACTGAGCTATATCCCCCATGAGTATATATATCACATACCCAAGGCCATGTACCATGGTAATAATCCTTATACGACCCTATTTCTACGAAAAAGATCCAACTAATGGGTTCATAGACCTACTAAGAAAACAAACTAAATAACCCATGGGTCTATATTCCATTAGAAAAAATCCATCTTCATTTGTCCACATTCCCTTTTAGGTCTACCAAAAAATTGCCACCCATGTCACATTATTATATAAACCATCCATATACCTCACACTTCTTGTTATATATTGGTATTTTATTTATAAACATGAAAGAAACTTCAATTTTTCATGGTTTCCTAACCAAAAAAGGCACCAAAATGGTCCTTATCACGCAATCATAAAATGAATGATTTGTACTATTTTTTGGGACAAAAAAGATATTTTTACATAAATATATATAAAAATTAATTCTCAATGTTAGGATCCAAACACCATAAACACCTACCTGTTACCTCGATGAACATTTTCTTCAATGATCCCAGTTATATTTCATTAACATGTAGTATAAATAATCAATAAATTTTTTTGGAAAAACAAAAATATATGCAGATGATCACATCAACAGAAATCAATTAAATTATATATATATATATATATATATATACATTTAATATTAATATTTGATGTATAAAAATAATTAAATTGAAATGTGTCTATGATCAATAGTAAGTAAATAGGTAATGATTCTGGCAATATGATTTGTGATGAATTTATGAACATATATAAATCAATAATAATTCATTGAGTTGGAAATAATTCACCCTAAATGTTGTAATATCTTCTATGCACAAACCTGAATCTAATTCACAACCACAGAATCAATTATAAGGTCTAATCAACCACCAACCGTTGGAAATATGGATGACATAATATCCAAATAAACATGAACACATTGCACATCCAAAACAATGTTATAAGATATTATTATCAGATAATAACTGCATCTTATTGAACAACCATATTAAAACCCAAATAATTTAAAAATAGAATATATTAATGAATTGAATAATTCAACTAATTGAATGATTCCCCATGATATTTATCTACTAGAAGTTAGTACCTTTTCATATCTTACTCACTGCACAAAGATAAATTTCCACACTAAATCAATAAAACTCTATACAATCAACACCAATATGACTAAAATAATGTTAGGGAAATGACACGTTAATTTTATGTGAATCATATATTATGCACAAATCCATAAGAGAACACCACTTCCATTTTCATTTCCTGGAAGGTATAATGATTAAAAAACACAATTGGGAATTAGAACTGATAAAAATACATCTTTCTTACACCAAGAAAACCATATAAATTTACTTCCACTTCACTTTCATATTGGTTCCAAGATGATCATATCATTTCAATCTCGTTAGAAAACCCCAAAATCAGACCTAGGGAACTATAATTTATTTTACCTACCAGAAGCTTACTGTTGATATTTGTTGAATAGTGAAATACAGAAAATGATTATCCAAATTATTACAATCCTTCTTCCATTATTTATAAATCAAAAAAGTAATATAAAATTTTTATTATATAAACACCCATTTTAATCCTATGTCATTATTTAAACCTATAAAACCACATTTATAATAACATTCTAGTCAGAGGATATCATTATATAGTCATCATGAATCTATAAGAGAGTTTATTTTTATACTACATGAAGACCAATACTGAGATATTGTCTATATCTTCTATATCAAGTAGATGAAATCTGAACATGGGTTGGATTCACACCACCAAAAAGATCCCACCTAAATAATTCTTCATGTAATTCTAGGGAAACTCCATAAAACCTTTTAAAATTCCTCCACTTCTATAGTAGTTTCCCCCTTTTACCAACATTAAAACAAGTCTTACTAAGACATAGTGTGGCCTCATATTTTTATACAATAACACCTTTAAGAAAATTTTAGTGAGGTTATAATTACAAGTTATCTTTTGAAACTAAAAATCCATTTTGTAATAAAAATCCTAAATAATGTGATATTTGATGTTGATATATCTATGAATGGAACATTGTGTTTTTCTCTACGTTCATTGAACTCTATTAAAATTGAGAAATCAACCCACCGGCTCTTTATGGTTTCCTCTAATAAATATCTCAACCATATACATTATTTCCACTAATTTTTATATAATCTATTCAAATATTTTTATTGAAAAATCTACCAATATTTTTATTCGTGACATTAATCTCATAATCATTCCTCCATATGTAAAAAAACCAATTATATAGTCCTCAATGTCTCAAACTCCCCTAAATATTGTATATTATTTCCTTTAAAATAGATTTCCTATCATGAAACATAAATTAATAATTTATGATACTTTTATATTATAGATATTATATTTAAGTATTCCTAATGTTATTACTTTATATTGGATATGAAATAGAAGATGATCCATACTAAATACATGAATAAATTCAGACCAGGTAATACGTTGGGATTATTACTACTGATATAGATGAAACGTTCACCATTTATATCACCTAACTCTTTAAATTTTATTATTTAATTATGTATAATTGGATGTATTAAACTATAGGAGTTGATAATATCTTAGTTCTATACAAACCAATCAATTGAAAATATTTAGATCCATTCCCTCATAGATAACAACAAATTTAATAATTTTTTTGTCTCATTTAATCCACATTCCCAAAATTTTCTTAATCACCCAAATATCATCCATCTCAAATATCATGGGAATATCCATCTTCAAATATAGAATCATTCTAGTGTTTAGACTTATGAAAACTATTTCATCCATGTATAGGACCATTACAAGGAATCACCATCCATGAAATCATTATTGTAGAAATAGTGGTCGTTGTTTCTTCACATAATTTCCTTTTATGGATGAGCATATAAAATTTTTAGTTCCTATTTCCGCCCATAATGACCCTTCTTTAGTGGACTACAAAAATCTAAAATATTTTTATACCTGAAACTTTATTTTTTCCTCATGGAAATATCCTACCTTTAATCAACATGGATTAATGTTGTATATATATCAATTCTTCATAATTCACAATTATCAAACACAACTATACTCATAATTATGAATATATTTTTATTTTTAACTAACAGTGAAAAAAACACAAAACTATTTTATAGCACCCCAAATTTTACTACATTTCTATTCATGTAAACTTTTGGAATTCTAAAGCATGGCTTATACGCATCCTCAAGACTGAGTCTATTTTAATATAATATACATTTATAACATAATATTTTTATTAGATAAAACTATTATGATTAACTAAATTATGAAAAATATGGATGATGGATATAATTAATTTAAATTTACTGATTAATTTTAAAAAAATTATCACCCAATTTTTTGTAGTCATTTTATGCTTCAAAATATGTTTTCATGAAAATTGATTTTTATTTATTTTTGTGTGTAGATATTATAATTTATTTCCAAATGTTGCAAAAAAATTTATAAAAATAATTACATTTTTGAAATTATTATATCAAAATTAATTAAAGGAAATATTTTTGGATTATTCTAAAAGGAATAATTTCTCAATGAAAAGAGAATATTATAATTTTTTTTAAAACTATCATTTCTATTAAGAAAAATAAATATGTTGGGTATGAATTATATATTAAATTAAAATACTCACCCAATAATTATATTTAATATAATTATTTATTTAGGATTCACCATTATACTAGACCTGTTTATAGTTACATTTTAGGTATGAATAATCATTTCTCTAAAAATTAATTTTTTTCTGCATTATATATTTATATTAAAATTCATTTACATCACTACAATAAATTCAATAAAAAAATGGATTCCATATTTTTAATATGCTGGTTTATATTTTTTATATAATTCCCATCTATTTTTTGTCCTTATGAATATTAAATGAGGAAAAAATAACCTCTTTAATGGAAAAAGGAGTAAAAAAAGTTAGAACTATTGGAAAATCCTAGAAATATCCAATGTAGAATCCATTGTCCAATTTTAATATATTTATTTGTAAATTATCATCCTATTTTTTAAATATGGGGAATTTGTTCTATTTTTTCTAAATAATGTACTTTACATTATTTTATGTAAACGATAATTTAAAAATATTACAATATAGTTTCTAATTTGTATTATGTGTTCACCTAGGTACCTGAACATCATATTAATAATTAGTAAATATTTTTCTGATCAAATTTTATTTATTTAATTTATTCTCTATATTGTTGATATTATAAATACATTAAATGGTTACTAAAAATTGGTATAATACTTGTTCAAGTAATATAAAATTAAATTAAAATATTTAAAAAAAATTAATATAATAAAATATGGATTAACAATTATGTTTCATGAATTTAATAAATTAATATTACATATTATAGATGTTTATAAAGATCATTGTTGAATTTACTTATAATATTATTATCACTAAAGACAAAATATGTGCATAGTAACTAAAATGAATTCAATATAATTGTATATTAAATACTATATAATTAAAATTTTCAATGTGATAGAAGTATTGAAACATGATAATGGGTGTTATATGATCTAAAATCCATTCCATCTCCATTTATGTTCTAATTTTTTCTTTATAATTAAAATTATAACTCTTTTTTATTTAATGTTTTTCCACTATTGAATAATTTTATATGAAGATGATCTTATTATATTTCAATCTTCTATGTAATTACAAGTGTGTCCTTTAAATGACTATAAAATGACGGGGCATATACTTAATTATTCATGCTATAATGATCTATATATCATAAAAAACCTAAAATATTTTCTTCCAAACATCTAAATCAAATATTTATTATATATAGAAATCATAAAATCCATATCCAAGCCTTATTAAAAAGGGATTTATTAGAGTTCTACCAAAGGAGAGATAATCCTCTTACATGACCCATTCCAATTTAATTATTCTACAACTTCTAGTATGCGTCTTATGATAATAAATTTAGTATTATTAATATAAATAAAATTAGTTATTATTATAAAACTTCATTTATCTATCCTATATTCCATTTAATTTGTTTTGAAGTTTTCCATCATGTGTACATGTAAAAAACCCCCTCTAGATAGAGATACAACTAAATTTTCATTATTATCATTCATTAATGATTATAATTATAGATATAATTTTTATATATTATATTTATTATATAATTATGATTCACTAATGAAAAAATATAATTTCTCTTTCTTTATATATTTTTGTTATAATATGAAATCAATGTTCATGAGTACGTACGACCTAACATCTCCATTAACAATTTAAATTATAATTTTATCTCTACCTTATATTGAATATATTAAATATTTAAATAATGATTTTTTATTATCCTTCATCACAACTACAATTTTTTATATGGTGAAAATATTATCAATGTAAATGGATTGAAATATCGTAATCATAACTTCTATGAAAAAAGTAAAACATTTAACACCAACCAAAATTGATTTTAAAAAGTAATAGTTATTAAATTGGTGTGAAATAATATAATTGGAAAATATATTGTTATATAATTATGTAAATTATTATATTAATTATTTCTAATAATGTTATAGTCATTATACAATGGGATATATTACATTTAATGTATGTTTACATTATGGAAATTGATTAATGTTTCATTCTATTTATAATTTTGATTTTTTATTCCTGAATTTTAATTGAGGAAAATATATTATCCGTGTTTGATAAATCAATTTTATATTATTTAAATATTTTTCAATTAATTTTATGTTAATAATACATTTATCTCTCTTTATTACTTTAATTGATCAGAAAATGCTTTTTTAAACAGAGTTTATTTCAACTTTATATAAGAATCTACTTATTTCATGCCCATAGTTAAATTAAAATGCATTTAGAAGTGTGTTTATTATTTTCTAATGAATTTTTTCTTTTTTTACAACCCATTTTTTACATTGAATGATATTGTTTCAAAGAAATATTTTTTCATTTTTTAAATGTGGTATATTTGTCTTTTAACACCAAATGATAAACTAATCACTGTTTTAATATACTTAAAATTGATGTTATTGTAAAATATTTTGAGTACAAAATCATTTGATTCTTCATTTACTAGCTTCCACAACTCATTTCAAATATAATTATTTTGAATTTTTTAGTTGATATATTTATATTTAAAATATGTAATTTCAATAGAAAAATGTTTTTTCCACATGAAATATTAATTATATTTTTAAAATATGTTATTATAAATATGAGAACATCCTTTGATGTTATATATTCTTTAATTTTGATATGATTCATTGATATCATACACATTATTTATCTGGATGATTTATGATTATGATGATATAATTTTTATGAAACAAATTTATTTTCCATAGGTTATGATTTGATAAAATGAATAGATTTCTATGAAACTTATTTCATTACTAGGGTTCATGAATTACCAATATAATGAATGTTTTGTGACCATTTTCATTTATTTTTATGTTTTTATTATGTGATGGGTGGGATTGGAATTATATTTCCCTCTAATGGAATGAGTTAATTTCACTTGGGATAATAAGAACTATAATGGCAGTGGACCCATATAATCATAGAATATTATATTGAGTTCTGGAATAAAATATGGAAGTTCATAAGAGATGAATCCTAAAGTAGTCAAATACCATGATCCCTGAGAGAATAACATAGGAATAATATATAATTTTTTTCATACACATTAGCATATAAAATAATTTAAATAGTTATAGATCACTACAAATACTATCAAAGTGGATTGGGTTCCCTCCATATTGCATCATATACATATTCAAGGATCTCACCAAATACTATTAAACTATTCATTTTTATATTCTATGATTTGATGGTTAATGTTTTGAATGGTTAACCTCATGTTCTCATACCCCTATTATAATATTCTTCATAAAATATAATTGATGCCTCCATTGTTTAAATATATTAACCATCCAATCTCACAAATTTTAGGCTTCCTTTTCGCATCGTATTTGAAGAAAGTTTTTAATAGAAAATTTATAATAAGGGTGATAGTTTTGAATAACTATGTGGGAGATGATATAGATTTTCTTGAGCTAGTTATATATGTATCTATGTTTCCAAATATTCCAACCAAATACAGTTTTGGGATTGGTATGAAGGATATGTAATGAAAATTTATTATATAAGATGTAATATTAATCTATGAGAAATATTTGTTGTTATAGTTGGTATCATAAAAATGAGTAGATATATTTGAAAACTAGGACGAGAAAAATTTAGTGAGAACCCATATGATATGACTAATTGTAAGAGTACATAATATGTTATTAGAAATAAAACAGTTTGACATTATAATAACAAACATCCCTTATTGGATGTTAGAATATGGATATGGTTGTGAATTACAATAACCTAGTTGTAACAAATTTGAATGTCCTGATTTAGTTATTAATTTTATAGCCATTGGTACATGATGAGTGGGACTAATAATTCACACATGGATTATCACTCTCAGGGATATGTGAGGTTTAATTCAATTTTTTTATGAGCCATTATGATGGATTTGAATAGATGATGATCATGGATGTCTAATTTTAATCCTATTGTGACATAGATTGAAATTACATATTCATGATTTAGATATCCAATAAATGATTTATCATGATTATATGGTTCCCTACTCTAGTTATTGTCACTTACACTTTCCTAATGGTTTTAGTTGGTTGTTGGAACCTAATGGAACCATTTTAATTTTGAAATTTATGGAAAATTCATGAATTTCCTCCATATAATCAGAATGGAATGCGAGCTGGAATAAAAATATTGTTATTAATCTTTGAAAAAATGATCACGCAATGAATCATGGTGTGCCTCTAAACAAGATAATTTGGGAACTTTATTCTGTTGAGTCCATTATGAGGAAACATCCACTTTCATTTATTTGGTATATTGATCCACCATAATATTATAAATGGATCAGTTCCATTGAAAATACATTTAAATTTATCTAGTGTTTGGAGTATGAAAAATTTATTTTTATTGATTATTTTTTTAATAGTAAATCATATCAACAGTGGACTCTGATAAGTATAATGAGTTAATCAGAAGAAATTAACAATAGTGGGAATGATGAGTTTATGAAGCAATTTTTATATATATTTTCCTTATATTCTTCATATGAATTGGGATAATGATTTCCTAGAACTAATGTTGAATAATTTTGAATCTATTAGATCATAAAATAAAAATTTTACAAGACTTTTAAGGCAAGATTTAGGTAGTATCATTGATCTAGAATGTAATATTGATTGATTCTTAAGTGGATTTAAACCCATTATTCACATAAAAGTTTCTATAATGACTTATGAAGATATTATGAAATCATATGATGTGAAATAAAATTATAAATGGTGAAGAGATTTTCCAACCAGTCCCATGGTCTTGACAAAAAATATATATAATTCCCCATGAAATTACCATCATGAAAATCAAGAACATTCGATTATGATATATATTTTTTGATCATTATTTGGAAGTAAACGATGATTAAATTTCCTTAATATAGATTTTATGTGTTTTAATTGTGTAAAATATGCTCATAAATAGAAAAATAATGAATGGTTTTGAAGAAACCATTCAATGAAAAAAAATTAAAATCATCACAAGAATACCTCACCCACACTCCATGGTATCAATTCACAATAATAGGATAAGTATACTAACCAATTCATCAATTCATAGGTTAGTAACGTTGATCAATTTCAACAACCTCATAGCCCAAGAGAAAATGGAACATTTCAAGCAGTCAATATTTCCAATGTGGGTTATGGAAATGATGTGGTGCAGTGTAAACTTATTATTGACTCTATACATTTAATATATAATTTTATTCTAAATATACCCTCACTTTAATATCAAATAAATATTATAAGGGTATCATAGTAATGTCTCAATGATTATATGTTATATTTGTGTTGAAAAATCATAATTATATAATGATCATATATCAACTATATTGTTATTCTTCTATTGATGTTTGTGGGAATTTATTTTCGTCCAATCATGGTATTATTATAATAGTTGAACATACTGTCACTTTCATAATGGATGAGATTTATTTATATAAAATACCATAATAATTATCAACTAAGGGAAGTCACTGTTGATATTACTGACCATCTTATGATCATCTATGTGTCTGGGGATAAAAATGAACTTCAATTAGATATCTCATACATTGTATGGATCTTAATACCTATTAATGTGGTGTATTTGTCTTATAAGGTTTGGGAGAAAAACCCCATCAAGTATTTTTCTATTTTCCGAGTGTATTTTGACGTCTTTATAGAAGAAATTATTACTATTCCATTGAATTTTGAAGTTGATTTATCAATATAACTCATAATCGGTGTTACAACCATAGAAACAACTACAAATAGAATAGATCTAATTGTGATGTTATTATTGATTAAAGAACTATTGTAGAATCTTGTTAATCATTTCACATTTTAAGAGAATCACTATATGGTGAAACCACACTTTTATAAGAAGAAATAAAATTAATTGTGTCTCTATATTTATTATTGGTAACTGAACAAGATCACAGTGAAGAATATGAATCCACTTATTTATATTGATGATTTATGGATCAATTATGTGGAGAAAAATATATTTGGATTTTTTATTTTTGATTTGGATACTATCAATTTATGGTCACAATTAAAGAAATACCCATGAAACATTTCTATAAGTAGTATATACACTATGAATATCTAGTGATTCCATTTTGGATATACCTATTCTCTTTCCATTTTCGTAGATTAAATTAATTGAGTATTAAGATGTTACCTAGATCAGTTAGTGGTTGAATTGATTTGTGATATTCGTATATATTCCATGATCATGGAAGAAGATGAATATCACATTAGGATTATACTATTGAACTGATGGAAAGATATGTTGATTGAAATGTTTTCCACGTATAAATTTTAGAGATATGGAGTTTCATTTTGGTTCATATAAAATCAAGAGATGATATGATGGGGGATCCATCAATGTTGAAAATAAGTGAATATATTCATAGAAAACCCACTCTATTTAATATCTGTATCTCTCTTGTTTTGTATCGATATTACAATATCGTTCAGAATAATTTCAAAAAGTTATCTAAGACAATAACAAAAAATACTCAGAATGCATTTTTTTACTTTCAACCAGATTAATGTTATGATGATTTCAAGTAATGGTTGGTCGGTGCACCCTCTCTCCCACTACCCTTTAGTGCATAGGTGCTTTTAAATGATAATAATGAATCAAATAATGGACTAGTATGAATCATCGGGAATAATGATAGGGTGATAGATTATTATTCATTAAAATTGAATGTTCTTGGTAAAAATTATTGAACTCCTTATTTGGAGTTATCTATGGAAATTATATCATTAATTATATGATGGAATAATATTTATTGAATAATTTTTGACATATATACTGATCCTAAATTTTTAATGTATCTATTAACATGTAATTATATGAATATACACAATAGTTTTTCTCTGTAGTATATTAATGATTATGCATACTCAATGCATTAACATATTAATATGGGCATTAAGGTTGTAGGTTCCAAAATTGGAAAGGGTCATTCTAGTTTATCTATGGAGAAGATACAAAGGAACTGTTATTTCAAGAGTAAAAAATTAAAGATATAGCGAAGATATCTGTTTACATAAAACATTAAATTATATTATTCATAATTATACATCATAGAATAATCCAAGGATCTTAATGCCTATTTTCTTAGAGGACAAGGTATAGAAAATAGAAACCATGAATCTATATAAATTTTTTTTATTTAATCTTAAAAAGTTTCTCTTAATTTCTATTATGCTCAAACATCTTCATAGGGTAACTTGGGGAAAACATATTCCACGAGATTATCTTTATAGCCTAGTAAGGGAATAACCATAAGAACAAATAATTATCACATGGGATATTAGGCATGTCATATTGAAATAAAAAGGAATGTAACTTATGAAATAATAATATATAAACATGGAATCATACAAACATGGATTCATAATAGTGTGGAAGTAGAAAAAACTTTCTTTATCATGAGTCAAAGATAACATCTAGGACTATTTCCCATGGTAGCACATGCCAATTCTAATGGCCAAGACCATCGAAAATGGTTGCACAATGCAAGGATAACCACCAAGACTGTCTCACATAACGTCACTTGAGACTCAACATTACATAATAAATTGGAGAGATATATGGAAACACCAATAAATACATTTCCTGAATAATTTTTCCACATAAATAATCATACATAATAAATCATACATAAATGTAAGGGTCACCCATTGAACGAATTGGGTTTCATAATCATGTCATAATGCATAAAAAATGGGTGTATTATTAAAGTTTCCAAGATAGAAAAGAACCAAAATATATATGAAAATTATAATGGAAAAAAAGTAATGTTTGATGGTAAGTGATTTCAAATAGAAGTGACAACAAGTAAGAAAATTACTCAATACATTTTTACATTAAATCATTTATGTGTGATTTTAAGGAAAATAAAATAGATACTTTAAAAAAGAAAAGGGGAAACCCATTAAATAAAACAAGACGTGAACCAATAATGATTTCATAATAAAAACACTAATTTTATAATTACAATTTTGGATTGAAATAGATGATATAGTTTACATGAAATTGAGTAAGAATTCGAGAAGTTCCCTCAAAACAGTTTTTCTTATCGGGAAGTATTTAGGAGGGAATCATTTAAATACTTTTATATCCTCAAAAAATAATAATGAAATGGTATTTGTAAATTAATTATTACATGTAAAATGTATTTATAAAATTAACATAAAAAATAAAGATAACATCATTTCAATAAAAGGAAGATAATGCAACCTGAAGGAACAATAAAGGTTCGGGCAGATTCTCATACTGAATATCAGTATGGTATTGGGTGTACTTAAGAAGGACTAATGAGAGGTAAAGGTGTTTATAATCACATAAAAATCCTAATGGGAGTGTGGTTATGTGATAAATAAATCCCCATAAAGAGTTATTACACAAAAAATTAAATAATGTAGAGAATATTCTTGAATAAAAGTGAAATATAGAGGATCCCTTACATATTGAATAACTATGATCTTCGGTTGATATTAATGAACTGAATAATAAAATTATGTTTATTAATTAATAATTAAATAAAATATCATATTTTTGAAAGATTAAGTATAACCTTTTATGTTCATTTATGACCTTTTTTATGGGTTATGTAGTTCAATTTCATTCTTCCGGTCTGTTTGTTTTCAAGGTCATTACGACCGGTTTACTTATTTTTGTGAATGGATATTCATTTAAAATGGTTATGGTTGTCTATAATTGGAGTTATAGTTAATTATGTAAAATCCAAAATGTTACGTGGTTTTAAATTTATTTTGTTCACTTTGAGTGATGTCGAATCATTTAATAATACTGTAATGATAAATACTGGGATTAATTTGGTGTTTTTTCTCATAATTATCATGTTTTGTATTATTATTTTACATCATATGTGAAATAGGATTTCATAAAATCACATAAGATAAAATAATTATATAATTATATGTTTAATCCATTAAAACTGTTTCTTGAATGGACGATAATATGTGAATACAAATTGAAAAACCATCTTCCTATAATGTGATAAATCCACACATATCAAATAGTATTTTCATTTATTGAATAAAATAAGTTGGAGGGTGATATTAGGATAAAATATCCCAATAAAATAATATAATTCATGTACATTAATGTTACTGAATTTATCATATAATTTGTTGAACAAAGGTGAGGAAATTAACAAGAAAAGAAATGAACGTAAATGAAAATAAATAATTGGAAAAGAGGGATTTACCTCGGGAGTTTATCTCCATTGAGAGCATCTTAAGGGGATAGGATTTAATATTTTGAGGATACCAATGGATCTCGGACATGGGGTTGGAGATTGGGGAGTGATATGGACTGATCATAGGAAACCCCCGAGGCTTGATATTAGTGAATAAAATAGGGTAGAGTGGGTGGTTTATATAGTGGGGGGGGATGGTTTTCTTAATATTTAAATCCTTACATTGTTTATTTTCTTAAAGGACAAAAATAGTCAATATAACAAGAAAAAAAATAGAATTAATTGTATGTGAGTTTGTTATTTGGGTGCATACATCACATAGATTTTCATAATTATTGGATTTAAATTATAATGTATTTATACGGTAAATTATTTTATTTTACTATTCACCAAAAATTCATGTATTTTAAAAAAAATCCAAAAAATACATTTTACATTTTTTGATGTGTAGAATCATAATATGAACTTTTTTTTAAATAACTTTTTAAATATGATTATTTTTAGTTTTAATTAACATCATAATTTACTTGAAAATTATTTATTTGAAAATTATATTTAATTTGACAGTGTATTTAAAAATTACATAAGGTATTATAAAATTATCTTAAAACTAGAAGCCATAATATTATTAATTTATAATCACATCTTGGTAAAGGATTTTTTATTTTAAATTAATTAATTAATTGTAATTACTTATTTATAACTTACCAAAATACAAATACTTTTCTTATGGTCATATTTTAACTTATAAGATGCTGAAATATTAGTTTAGAAATAAGGGTTGAGGTTACTATTTTTATGGATGGCATACTATTCATATGGGTCATATTAATATTCATAATGGTATGTTTCTCTTCATAATGGTTGTTTACTATTCACCAAATATTATGTTATTTCCATTAGACTCCAAACATCTTACTGATCGCAATTGTGTATGTCATATTTTCAAAATTCAAATCACTGTGGAGACAGTATAATGTTTAAAAGACACATAACACTTAGTAGTTTATTTATTTGGAATTTCATGTGCTTATGTAACATAATTATAAGAAGTTAATTTTCATTGATAAAAAGTTAGAATGTTAAATTATTCCCTCTTTATGAAATTTCACCCTTGAAATTTCATTTTTCATTATAAGACATAGACTGGTGCATGAAATATTCCTACATTTCCTCCTCTGGATCCCATGTTACATCTTCATACTTATGGATCATCCATAGTGGATTGACCTAGTTAGTAGTCCTATTACAAAGATCATTATCTCTATGAGACAAGATCTTCACTAGATGATCCTCGTAAGAAAGATCATTCTCTATCTGTACCACCTCCAAGGAGAGTACACATGAAGGGTCTTGTATGTACTTCTTTAAGAGTGATACATGAATGATGTCGTGCACTTTGGACATGGATGGTGGATGTGCTATTCAATAGGCCACAACCCCAAAATAATCGTGAAACCTGAAGCTTCCAATGTACATGGGACATAAAATTCCTTTCTTCCCAAACCTAATGACCCTTTTCCATTGAGATATGTGTAGACATACAATGTCTCTAATTTTGAACTCAACGTTTCTTCAACGATAGTCTGCACAATTCTATTGACGACTCTGGGATACCATAATGCGTTGTTGAATGGTTTTCACCTACTGCACCATTAATTCAACAATTTTAGTTCCTATAACATTACGATCACTAACATCATCCTAACACGCTTGTGTTCTGCACCTTTTCCCATATAGGACCTCCTATGGTGTCATTCAGATGCATGAGTCAAAAAAAATTTGAGGGAGATTTAAAACAGTGGAAGATGTTGGTCCCATTCACATTTCAATTCCATAGAGCGTTCTCTCAACATATCTTCCAGTGAAAAAATAGTCTGCTTAGATTGGCCATATCATTGAGGATAATAGGCTGTACTGATGTTCTGTTCAGTACATAGACCATGTTAGTGACTTTTCCAAAACTTTGAGAAGAATCTAGAATCTTGATTGAATAAAATAGATATTGGTACTCTATGCATCTTTACCACCACTTTGATATATATCTGTGAAATTTGATCCAATAAGAAGTCCTATAGAATTGAGATAAAGTGACCTGTCTTTGTAAGACGATCCATAATGACCCATATATAATTGATTCATCTAGATGTACATGGATGTATGGTGACAATTTCTATAGTGATGTTCTCCAACTTTCAGGTTGGTATGTGTATTGGTTGCATCATCCCCTTATATGTATGTCTTTCATCCATAATTTTTTGACATAACAAGCACTTCAAGGTGTATTCAGAAATCTACTTCAAAATTTTCCACCAAAAGTTGTCTCAGATATCAAGATACATCTTTGTGCTCCCTTGGTGAATAGAAAATATTGAGCTATGTGCATCATTCAAAAGATCCTTCATTATATCAGGATACGATTGTAAACATAATAATGACCCAAAATATTAAAACTACTTCCAAATCAATCATAAACTCAAGAGATTCATTATTTTTAATGGCTTGCACCCTTTTCTTGAATTTCTACATCTTTTCATTGAGAATCCTTTATTTTCCCTAGATTGGATGGTTGTGCAATAATTTTTTCATGGATTGATGATGTTTCTACCTTAATGATTCCCATGTCCATTATTATAAAATCTTAGAAGATTGGATCATTTTCAACTCTCATCATTGATAAATATTTAGGATCCATTCTACTAAGAACAACTACAACCTTATTTTCATTACCGTGATGGTAGTCGATTGGGCAGTCATAATCCTTGGTGAAATCTATCCATTATCACTGGTGCATATTAATATCTTTTTGTGTGAATATATTTTTATTACTCTTGTGATCTCTATATATTTCACTCTTCTCCCCATAGAGATAATTTCACCAAATGATTACGCAAGGATCACAACCGCCAACTCCAAATCATTCATTGGATAGTTTTTCTCATCGATTTTCAGATTCCTTGAGGTGTAGGCTATCAAGTTATTGTTTTTAATTACCATACATCCTAATACCTTATTTGAAGAATCACTATACACCATAAAGAGTTCATCACTTGTAGCGAGTGTGAGTACTTGCATAATGATCAGCCACTTTTTCAACTCCATAAAACTATATTCACATTCATGAGTCCATAATAACTTCACTCCATTCCATGAAAGCATGATCATTGGGTTTTAGAATCATGAAAAGTTCTTCACAAATAATTGGTAATATCTTTCTAGACGTAGAATGATTCATATCCCCATTACATATGTTGTCTTGGGCCACCCTTCATTGAAATTTTTCTTGGATGGGTCTATAGATATCCCTTTTCCAGTGACAACATGCTCCAATAATGATACTTCCTCCATCTAGAACTCACATTTACTTTACATTTCATACAAATTCTCACTTCACAATTTCTTTTATATAGTATTAAAATGCTCTTCATATTCCTTCTTTCTATTGGAGTATATCAAAATATCGTCGATAAAGACTACCACAAATTTTCTGAAGAAGTATCTAAATAATCAATTCATTAAATCCATGAAAATAGATAGTGTATTAGTGAGTCTGAAGGGAATCATTATGAACTCATAATGTCCATACCTCGTTCTAAAGGCATTCTTGGGAATATATTCTTTCCTCACCTTTAATTGGTGGTATCCCAAACGAATTTCCACCATTGAGAAATAATTGTCAACTTGATGCTGATTGAACAATTTATATATCTGTGGAAGTGAATACTTGTACTTTATTGTTATTTTATTAATCTCACAATAATGAATTTAGAGGTGCATTGATCCTTCCGTATTCATGATTAAGGTGACTGACACACCCCATCGTGAAGCACTCAGGCATATAAAACCTTTCTCTAGATTTTTCTATAAATGCTTCATTAGCTCTTCCAACTCTATGGTTTCCATTTTATAAGGTTTAATTGAAATTGGTAGAGAACTAGGATTACGTTCAATTGAGAACTCAACCTCTCAGTCAAGAGGAAGACTTATAAACTCTTCAAGGAATATATCAATGTAATCCCTCTCGAAGTTAATGTCTTCTAGAATGATTCTCTCCATTATCTAAATAATTTGAGCTAGAAATGATTTCTCATAAGGAATTAATAACCACATCTTATACATTAATTCAAATTGATATTCATCTAATTTATTACTGTTATAAATATTATTAGGATGCTTCGAGATGTGAAGAGTTATCTCTGATTCCTGAAAGTCAATGTTCGCTTTGAATAAAAATAGTGATTCCATTCCCAAGATATAATTGAACACTTCTAAAAAAAGTATGACAAGATTTGATGGGAGGTTAAGTCTACAAAAATTAACCATGGATGAGTTATAAACCATTGATGCAATAATTTTCCCATTCGTCGTTACTATTGATAACATATCCCCCAAATTTTGAGGTGATGTATGAATATTTCTACAAATATTGAAAGATATGAAGGAATATATAGAACCTGAATCAAACAGTGTGTTCACTATTCTTGAATGAATAACTACTCTACCTATCACCCAAACATTTTTTTGAATCCCCCTCATCACTAGTGATAGCGTAATACCTTTCGTGTTTCCTTGGTGGTCGTTGTTGATTGCCTCTAACAACCCTCATTTTAGAAAAATTGATCACATAATGCCCATACTCCTTGTACTTTTAGCACTACACTATATGATATGTGTTGAACTGTGAATTCCTTTATTCTTTCGTATTAGTGGTATTTTTTATATCTCGTATGTTGTTTTAAGCCCAAAGTCTCATATTTCCACAATGTATGTAATACATGGTTCACATTAGATAGTTCAAAGGATGCTTCTTCAAAAAACAATTACACATGTGATGATTGAGATTATTCCCATTATTGAATTTATTTTCGGGGCTACCCACATGATAGTTTATATTACTCTTCTTGTTGATAGGACCATGATACCATTGAGAGTTATCTATCTCCATTTCAACCTTAAGGGCACAACAAACAATATTCTCATAGTTTTCAATGTCTAGAATTGCCACCACTATTTGTAGACTTTCCTTTAGTATAATAAATAAGTGGTCAACCATTGTTTTATTGTTCATGAAAAATTCATAAGCATACCTTGGAAGATTTAAAGTGTTTTCATCATATTCCATGATGGGAAATATTCCTTCTACTTGAGTCAGGGGAACTCCCTTTCTATCTAGTGATGGATGGTTCATGGAAAATATTTATTGATAACAATTCTCTTGAATTCAACACATTTCATGGTATCAATTTCCTCATCAGGATTTGTATACTTGATTAGTGTCCACAAATGATCAGCTTCCACATCAAAATGATTCAATTTCCACACAAATTTCTATTCTTCTAAGAACACAAAGACAAAGAATATCTCTTTAATGGATATAATCAACTGTTCTACAGGAGGGGATCAGATGATCCACTATACATGGTAGGTCCTCTCCATATGAAGAATTCAATGGAAAAATTATCATTCCTTGGAGGAGGAGGTCATTCCACATGATTCATTTTATTATAAATTACTTGATCCAACATAGAAAGTACTGTCATGCTTTTTTGAGCACCAGTTCCCATTATATCAGGCATAATAGTAGGTAAATATTCACATTCCCTATCATAACGATTTTTAGAACATGTTCCTCTATTTACTGTCATTAACTAACAAAATGAATGTATAATTAGAGGGCCTGAACAATTAGCAATTGATCATAAAAATAAACATTTATCACAAGAGTATAAACTTTTTAAGGAGATATATATGCTAAATTGGGATTCCATATATTTCAATCTAGGTTATACTTGATCTATTTCTTTGATTAAATTATTATGGGATATTTTTTATTTCTAGAAATAATGGTTTATACTCAGCTTTTGAATTTACCGATGTATATCCCCAAGGAGTGTCAAAACAATTTTGTAGCAAGGACTGTTATCATGCACTAGATCCCATTTGAGTCTTTCTCAAATAGGGTTTTTCGGGTTTTACCCCTAGAAACATTTGTGCGAGAGCCACCTCTACCAATTTGTATCCATATATGGATGTATTTTCTTGATAAACCACTTACTCTATACTTACCTAAATTTAGGTATTTTTTATTATAAAAATTTTTATCCTTATATTTCTTACTAATGTTCTATACCATAATCTATAAAAACAACTAGACTATCCTCTGATACCAACTATAAGGACCTTAGCTTTTTAAAAATAATATTACTTGATTTTAAGAATAATTATACATCAGAGTACAATCCATGGATTGTAAATTCTAGTGTCTTGGAGGACTAGGTACATAAAACTGAAAACATGAAACTAAATAAAAAACCTCATTATTTGATCTTCAAATTGATCTACTAACATTCATTATTCCAAAAAATCTACATAGGGTACCTGGGGGAACACATTAATAATTGGATGAGATAAATATCCTAGAATGGGAATAACCATAAGAACAAAGCATTATCACATATGATAGAAGAAATGACGTGATGATATAAAAAGGCATGTAACATATGGAATAATAACATATAATCATAGAATCATATAAAAATTGAGTATTAATAATGTGGTAGAAACATAAAACATATCATTATCAAGAATCAATTATTATGCCTTGACCGTTTCACAAGGTGGCACAAACCAAGGATAATCGCCAGGACCGTCGCACATGGTATCACAAACCAAGGCTAACTGCCAAGACTTTCCCACATAACATCTAATGGGACACAACATTACCATGTGAATTGAAGCAAAATATGGGTTCACCCATCATAACATTTCATGAATATTGTTTCAATATAAATAATAATACATAATAAATCATACATAATCATAAGGGTTAACCTCGGAAAGACTTGGGTTTTGTAATCATGTCATGAAGCATAACAACTAGGCGTATCAAAAAAGTGTCCATGAAAGAAAGGAAATAAAATATATATAGTTATTCATAAGTCAAAATAGGTATTTATCATGGTATGTTATGTCAAAATGTAGTGACTTCATGTTTTAAATTTATTTATGAAATTTTTTCATTAAAACATTTTGTGTGGTTTTAAGAATAATACTATAGATCATTTAAAATAGAAAAAGGTAAACCAATTATATAAAAACAGAATTGAACTAAGAAGGTTTTTTAATAAAAATACTTATTTTATAAATACAATGGGGTATTAGAATAGATGGAAGAATGCACTTGAAATCAGGTAAGAATTTTGTAATTTCCCTCAATACAGGTTTGCTTATCGAGAAGTATTGAGGAAGGAATCTCATAAAAACATGAATATCCCCAAAAGAGAGTCTTGAATGGGTCTTGATAAATTAATATCGTACATTTAAAATGAATTTAGAAGATGCCCATTGGAAAATAAGATAACATTATTTCGGAAAAAGGAAGCATGAAGGAAAAAAGGAGGTTTGGGTAGAATCCCTTAGATATTATTGGAAAGGTATGAGGTGTACTTAAAAGGGATTAATGATGGAGAAAGGGGTTTCCCATTACTTATTTATCATGAGTGATGTGTGGGGGAGGTGAGGAATCATACCCCGTCATTTTTTATTAAACAAAATATGGTATAACATAGAGAACAATCTTGAATAAAAGTGAAATAGAGAGGATCCCTTATCGTAAGTCTGATGGTGTTATTCTCTTAATATTGACGACCTGAACAATCAAATTACGTTAGTTAATTAATAATTACATAAACTATTCTATATTTAAACTCTTCTTTATAATCTTTATATATTCATTCATGAAATTTTTGAGTGGTTAAGTGGTTCAATTTCATTTCTTTGGTCTTTTTATTTTCTTGGTATTAACGATGAGTTTAATTATTTTCGATCAATGAAGCCTCATGTAAAATGGGGATGGTTTTCTAGAATTGGAGTTATATTTAATCAATAAAAATTATTATGGTTACATGGTTTTAAATTTAATTTTTTTACTATGATTGAAGTTGAATCATTATATAAGACATTATTGATGAATACATGTAATAATTTGGAGATATTTCACATAATTGAGTTGTTTTGTATTATTATTTTTCATCATGTGTGAAAAAGGATTCAAGAACATCAAATAAAATAAAATAAATATATTATGATCTTTTCCAATCCTTAAAATAGTTTCATGTCTAGCCTATAAGTTGGTATTGAAAATTGTAAACTCGTTGTCCTTGAATGTGATAAATCAACACATCTTGGATGGTATTTTAATTTATAGAATAAAAGGATTGTGAAGGATATATTATGATAAACTACCCCATTATCTTAATGATATTTTCATAATTTTATTTTAATTGAGTTATCATACCATTTGGGATATGGTAGGTTAGGAGAGAAATAAGAAAAGAAAATAACTTGAATGTAAATAAATGAATTGAAAAAAGGGATTTTCCTCTGTAGTTTATCTATATTGAGAGCCTCTTAAGTGGAGAGGATTTTATCTTTTAAGGATAACCAGGGATATTTGAATAGGGTGAGGATATTCGGGTATGGTTTGGGGATATCTCAAGCATGTCATAGGGCTTCATAAGAGTGAATAGAATAGGGGTGTGTTGGTGGTTTTTACAGTGTAGGGGAGGAGGGTTTTCTTATTATTTAATTCTTTATTTGATAATTTTCCTCATGACCAGAAATCGTGATGACTAGAAGACCTAAAATATTATTAAGAGAATTTCAGTTTCTGATTTGTGCTATCACATCACTTATGATGTCAGGAATAGTGAATTTAAATAATAATGTATTTATAAAAAAATCAATATATTTTATTATTCACCAAAAAATCATGTTTTCCACAAAATCCCCATAATTCAACATAAACATTTTCAATGTGTAGAATATAAAAATGAACTCCATTTTTCTAAAATAAGTTTCTAAATATGATTAAATTTATTTTCAATTAAAATCATAATTTACTTGAAATTTATAGACTTTAATACTATAAATTATTTTGCAATGCATTAAAAAATACATAAGGTCTAATAAAATTATCTTAAAAATAGAAGACATAAAATTATTTATTTATAAACACATTTTAGGAATATAATTTTTCTATTAAATTACATAAATAATTTTAATTATTTATTTATGACTTACAAAAATAGAAATAATTTTCTTATCATCAGATTATCACTTATAGGATGTCGAAATTTTAATTATAAAATTGAGGGTGAGGTTAATATTAATTTGGATGATGTAATATTCATTGGTTTTGTATAAAAATTCATAAGGGAATGTAGTTATTCATTAGTATAGGTTACTATTCACTGAAAATTACGATTGTTCCATTAGACTCCGAACATCTTACGAATCACAACCGTGTATGTCAAATTTATGAAATAAAAATCATATAGGTGAAAATATTATGTTTAAAGTTAACATATAACTTCATTGTGTTGCAATTTCATGTCACTATATTTCATAATTATATTATGGTAATTTCTATTGATAAAATAGTGGGTCGTTACAATAAAATATTAAATTTTGATTAGAGGGGGTAAATATTAACTTTATGATTTCATTATCAAAAAATCTATCATATTAAGATTAAATGGATGAAAAAAAAAGATGTAGATATGAAAATAAAGGTGAGGAAATATCAAGATATCATTCATTATTGTGATGGAATGATAATGATATAGAACCATTAATGTGTCTCATCCATACCAAATTTTAAAAAGTTCTTAGAAGATGCTAATAGTTCATCATCCTTAATTCAGCATAGACTGATATATATATATATATATATATATATATATATATATCTAAAAGTTTATTTGTTGTGGGATAACATTAATAGATATATTTCATAATATGTGTCTCATATCGTAGTATATCATCATGTTTTGGCTAAGAGATAAGATTCTAAGTCGATTTTATGACCATTACCCATACCAGAATAGAAATGGGAAACCATCACAATGAATTTAATCATTATACATTTAAAATTGTAGAAAGGATATCATGATATTATGTGTAGTATTAAATTACCTTTAATGTTAGTAGGTATCATTCCCGTTAGTGAATAGTTCTCACTTAATATTCCTTTTAAGATATACATTGAGGAAGTGGTGATATTTTTTTGGAGTATCACTCTCAATTGGGTTTTATCATGATATAAGGTTTACCACAATGTCCTAGAAAAGTATTTGAATGATATAGAAATAGTTTCTAGTTTTAATACTGATTATCAGACTCCTATATAAGGATTTTATAAGAAACCCATTTAATCCTTTGAGGATATGTTGAGAGATTATTCTATATATTTCAAACTAGATTATGTGATGGACTATTCTATTGTATAATTATCATAAAACAATAACTTTCATAGGAGTATTTTATTGTATCCTTATGAATTATTTTATGTAAGGATGTGTAATACAATAATGAGATGGGATTATATTAGAGAAATAATTGTATAAGGACCTAATCTAGTTGAGGAAGTGGTAGATAAGGTTGGAGTAATTCCACGACACATCAAGGCATCCCATTGTCTTTAAAAAATTGATTAAATCATTCCTTAGTGTGATCTAGAATTCTTGGTTAGTGATAAATGATGTTTGGTGAATTTATATATTTAATAAGGTTATGGTGTTTTTAATGATGGTTGTTTATCCACATTTATGTTGGGCCCATTACGATTCAAGATTTTGTGGGTACTATGGATTATCTCTTGGTGTATACACTGAATATACCTTACGTTCATGATGTATTCCATGTATCTCACCTTGGAAAGTGCATAAAAGTTACTTTACAATTACTAAAAGGTGGTATCGATGGATCATGTTCATTAATTTTATGAATAACTTTACGAGACATTATAACATAGAGATAATGTTCTATGGAACTAGACTACTCACCAAGTTAATCTTATTTGGAGAATTAGACATTCAAAGAAGCTACATGGGAACCCAATTATGTTATGGAATAGATATATCCTCAATTATTTACATCAAAGTGATTGGTATTTTTAGGGAAAATTCATTTTATTGTGGATATAATGTGAAACATCAACATTTTTTATATTTCCATTGAATCAAACATGAGTTATTGAGTAGATTTATTATATGCAACCCAATGTCCAAATCAAGAATAATATTGTATAAATTTATATCCTAGGTGATGGATGGTCTAGTATGAATATGAATTTGAACATTATGAACAAAATTTATAATTTTATTATTTATTGTAAATTTATTCTTATATTCATAATAAATAAGTAGTCAATTTTCAGTAATGTCATTTTATTCTTGAGAAATATGTTTTATTAAAACAAATTCTCTAGGTGAATATTATAATTCATTTACATTAAATTTAGAAATAGTATTTTATAAACCTAATATAAATTTTAAAATCAGAATACCCACATTAACAATAAGTGGAATTATTGTATTTTTCAAAAGGAGAATTTTTTGATTGAATTGAGAAAATACTATTTTTTTAAACCTATCATTCTATTCCAATAGAATTAAAATTATTTTTTTAAATTAATCATTCAATTAACATTATTATTTTTTAAATATATATTTTTTAATTAATTACATATAAATAACTATTATAATTTATTTTGGTATAACTATATTTTTAATCATGAAAGTGAATTTATCAGATTTTTTTTCTTTTCATTTTATATTTTTATATTAAAAATAATTTTTTAAACATATAGAAAGTAACTCATAAAAAATTTATTTCATATTAGGAATAATAAAGAGGATATTTGGTAAATTGGGCCCATTTATTTTTTTCATTAATAATAGTAAATATGTTAAATATTGGTCATGTCGTTAAGGGTAAAACTAGTAATATAATGTCAAAAATATGGGTTATGTAATATGAATATATAAAAATTGACAATATCCTATTGGTTGAGTGATATTTTTCTATATTCATCCATGATTCATAAATAAAGAAAAAAAATTTCTATTATTCATTCATAATGAGCTTCATATTTTCAAAAAGAATAGAAGATTCCAAAATGTCACCCCATTTTGTTTTATAATTCATGTTCGCATAGGGATAAGAATATATAATTATCTAATATCAAAAAAATTAAATAAATAAGTAAATTTTATGACTATAATTATTTTTAATGTTCAATTTTATGGTATCGTTACATTAAATACATATGCAACACCAATATAATACTTGTTGTAGTAATAGAAATATTAAATAAATTAACATAAAAATATCAAATGTAATAAAATTTGTATTAATTATTATTTGTGCATAATTTTATAGGTAAATATTAGAAAATATTTTGGCTTTATAACTTTATAATCTAATTTTACATACATATTGTTTTCTTTACGATAAAAATATATAAATAATTTTTAAAATTCCTTTAATGATATTCTAATTTAAATAATATATTATTAAATGATTTAAAACCATAATAATATTGAAAGCGTAAAATGGGTGGTATATGTTCTAAAATTTCATCTATAGCCCCTTTTTAAAAAATTTATACCTTATAATGGAATTGCTAACCCTTTGGTATTAAAAAAAATCATTACCACAATTATGGTTTAAATTTGTTAAGGAAGGGGTTAAAAACAAATACAATTTATAAAATAATACATAATGTTATATAGATTTTTTTGAATGGATTTAAACCAAAAACTATATTATAAAAACAATTATTCTCTTGGTTCACTATCACCTGAAAAATAATTTATTATATTTAAATATTTTTCTTAATTTTGAGAATTTCATTTCCTTCTTTATAAAAAAGACACCACATATCCACTATTGTTCACAACAAATTGATTCACCTAGACAAAAATCAATTCCGAATTCTCTTATAAACTCCCTATCCATGAATTATATATCTTATTTTTATTTTTACATTGAATACCAATGGTACATAATAATGAATATAAATGTGATCAAAATAATGAATAAGTTATCATCCTACCTGATGAATTTCTGTGTATTTCACCTTATAGAATCACTAAATTTGTGGTATTAATTATAAAATATGAAATTAAGTAACCTAAATATAATTCATTATTATTATTATTTATAGAACCATAATTATTCATCCCTTATTCCATCAAATGTAAATTTAATGTATCACTCATTTGTATATGTGGACTATCACCTCCATATAGTGATACAATTAATTTTTGATAACCATAATTCATGGTTGATTATTATAATGATTTTAGAAATATACATTGTATTGATAAAATAATTTTCATTATCCAAAATAAAATATTGATTTTCTTTATTTTCTTATATTCTTTTGAAAATTAGAATAATGTTTATATGTATATCGGATATACCATCTCTATGGAAAATATAAATGATTTTTTTAATCGCCATGATATATAGATATATAATGAGTATATATGGTATTTATATCATTACTGAAATAATAGAAATAATAAATCCTTGATCAAATTAATGTTACTACAACATCTGAAGGAAAACATCCTTAAATAAAATGAAATAATTATCACATAGAAACTATGATTTTGATAAATATTTATTGATAAATGGGTGTGTAATAATGTAGGTTGATCAAATATTGTATTATATGTATTTTAATAATTCAAATAATGATTTATACAACAGTTAAAGTAATTTTATTTGGGTTGGAATGATTTTTTACGAATCTCAACCATAAGATATTGTCTTTATATGTCAATATAATTTTAATTGGGATTTCTTATTCAAGAATCTACATTGAGGGAACTCATTTTATCCCAGACTGATAGAAAAATACTATTGTTATCATAATTGTTATATTCATGTAATATTACCATTATCTTTTATTTTTTTCCTAAAATGTTAATAATTTTGTAGGAAAAGAATACATTTTTTCAACATTGGTCGGGATTATTTTTCATTCATATCTAATTTTTTATAAAAATATTTTTAAAAATATTTTCTATTTTATACTACGATCATTTAAATTTATTGAACACATTTGTTAATTTCTGTAAAACAATCAATAGAATCTTATAATTATGTTCCAAAAATATACATTTGGATTTTTTTTTTCAAATATTATAAATGGATATTTCTTTTAAAAACATGTAGTGATTGGAATATCTGGTCCCCAATACCATTGAACGATTAGGGGATTTCATTACATGTTTCCATTTTTCATTCCAAATAAAATATTTTACTTAATATTTTTGAAATATATTTATTATAATTAATTTGTGCCAATATAAAAGGGTACATTTCCTCAATTCATATTACTATAATATTTTTAATGATTTTTTCATTAATGATTTTTCATTAATGATAATATCATATGATGTGAAATAAAATTATAAATGGTGAAGAGATTTTCCAACCAGTCTAATGGTCTTGAAAAAAAAAATATATATTTCCATATGAAATTACCATCATGAAAATCAAGAAATTTCGATTATGATATATATTTTTTGATCATTATTTGGAAGTAAACGATGATTAAATTTCCTTAATATAGATTTTATGTGTTTTAATTGTGTAAAATATGCTCATAAAGAGACAAATTATGAATGGTTTTGAAAAAACCATTCAATGAAAAAAAATTAAAATCATCACCAGAATACCTCACCCACACTCCATGGTATCAATTCACAATAATAGGATAAGTATACTAACCAATTCATGAATTCATAGGTTAGTAACGTTGATCAATTTCAACAACCTCTTAGCCCAAGATAAAATGGAACATTTCAAGCAGTCAATATTTCCAATGTGGGTTATGGAAATGATGTGGTGCAGTGTAAACTTATTATTGACTCTATACATTTAATATATAATTTTATTCTAAATATACCCTCACTTTAATATCAAATAAATATTATAAGGGTATCATAGTAATGTCTCAATGATTATATGTTATATTTGTGTGGAAAAATCATAATTATATAATGATCATATATCAACTATATTGTTATTCTTCTATTGATGTTTGTGGGAATTTGTTTTCGTCCAATCATGGTATTATTATAATAGTTGAACATACTGTCACTTTCATAATGGATGAGATTTATTTATATAAAATACCATAATAATTATCAATTAAGGGAATTCACTGTTGATATTACTGACCATCTTATGATCATCTATGTGTCTGAGGATAAAAATGAACTTCAATTAGATATTGCATACATTGTATGGATCTTAATACCTATTAATGTGGGGTATTTGTCATATAAGGTTTGGGAGAAAAACCCCATCAAGTATTTTTCTATTTTACGAGAGTATTTTGACGTCTTTATAGAAGAAATTATTACTATTCCATTGAACTGTGAAGTTGATTTATCAATATAACTCATAATCGGTGTCACAACCATAGAAAAAACTACAAATAGAATAGATCTAATTGTGCTGTTATTATTGATTAAAGAACTATTGTAGAATCTTGTTAATCATTTCACATTTTAAGAGAATCACTATGTGGTGAAACCACACTTTTATAAGAAGAAATAAAATTAATTGTGTCTCTATATTTATTATTGGTAACTGAACAAGATCATAGTGAAGAATATGAATCCACTTATTTATATTAATGATTTATGGATCAGTTAAGTGGAGAAATATATTTTTGGATTTTTTATTTTTGATTTGGATACTATCAATTTATGGTCACAATTAAAGACATACCCATGAAAAATTTCTATAAGTAGTATATACACTATGAATATCTAGTGATTCCATTTTGGATATACCTATTCTCTTTCCATTTTCATAGATTAAATTAATTGAGTATTAAGATGTTACCTAGATCAGTTAGTGGTTGAATTGATTTGTGATATTCGTATATATTCCATGATCATGGAAGAAGATGAATATCACATTGGGATTATACTATTGAACTGATGGAAAGATATGTTGAATGAAATGTTTTCCATGTATAAATTTTAGAGATATGAAGTTTCATTTTGGTTCATATAAAATCAAGAGATGATATGATGGGGGGTCCATCAATATTGAAAATAAGTGAATATATTCATAGAAAACCCACTCTATTTAAGATCTGTATCTCTCTTGTTTTGGATCGATATTACAATATCTTTCAGAATAATTTCAAAAAGTTATCTAAAAAATAACAAAAAATACTCAGAATGCATTTTAGTACTTTCAACCAGATTAATGTTATGATGATTTCAAGTAATTGTTGGTCGGTGCACCCTCTCTCCCACTACCCTTTACTGCATAGGTGCTTTTAAATGATAATAATGAATCAAATAATGTACTAGTATGAATCATCGGGAATAATGATAGGGTGATAGATTATTATTCATTAAAATTGAACGTTCTTGGAAAAAATTACTGAACTCCTTATTTGGAGTTATCTATGTAAATTATATCATTAATTATATGATGGAATAATATTTATTGAATAATTTTTGACATATATACTGATCCTAAATTTTTAATGTATCTATTAACATGTAATTATATGAATATACACAATAGTTTTTCTCTGTAGTATATTAATGATTATGCATACTCAATGCATTAACATATTAATATGGGCATTAAGGTTATAGGTTCCAAAATTTGAAAGGGTCATTCTAGTTTATCTATGGAGAAGATACAAAGGAACTGTTATTTCAAGAGTAAAAAATTAAAGATATAGCGAAGATATCTATTTACATAAAACATTAAATTATATTATTCATAATTATACATCATAGTATAATCCAAGGATCTTAATGCCTATTTTCTTAGAGGAAAAGGTATAGAAAATAGAAACCATGAATCTAAATAAAAAAATTTGTTATTTAATCTTAAAAAGTTTCTCATAATTTCTATTATGCTCAAACACCTACATAGGGTAACCTGGGGAATACATATTCCACGAGATTATCTTTATAGCCTAGTAAGGGAATAACCATAAGAACAAATAATTATCACATGGGATATTAGGCATGTCCTATTGAAATAAAAAGGAATGTAACATATGAAATAATAATATATAAACATGGAATCATACAAACATGGATTCATAATAATGTGATAGTAGAAAAAAATTTCTTTATCATGAGTCAAAGATAACATCTAGGACTATTTCCCATGGTAGCACATGACAATTCTAATGGCCAAGACCATCGAAAATGGTTGCACAATGCAAGGATAACCACCAATACTGTCTCACATAACGTCACCTGAGACTCAACATTACATAATGAATTGGAGAGATATATGGAAACACCAATAAATACATTTCCCGAATAAGTTTTCCACATAAAGAATCATACATAATCAATCATACATAAATGTAAGGGTCACGCATTGAATGAATTGGGTTTCATAATCATGTCATAATGCATAAAAAATGGGTGTATTATTAAAGTTTCCAAGATAGAAAAGAACCAAAATATATATGAAAATTATAATAGAAAAAAGGAATGTTTGATGGTAAGTGATTTAAAATAGAAGTGACAACAAGTAAGAAAATTACTCAATACATTTTTACATTAAATCATTTATGTGTGATTTTAAGGAAAATAAAATAGATACTTTAAAAAAGAAAAGGGGAAACCCATTAAATAATACAAGACATGAACCAATAATGATTTCATAATAAAAATACTAATTTTATAATTACAATTATGGATTGAAATAGATGATATAGTTTATATGAAATTGAGTAAGAATTCGAGAAGTTCCCTCAAAACAGTTTTCCTTATCGGGAAGTATTTAGGAGGGAATCATTTAAATACTTTTATATCCTCAAAAAATAATAATGAAAGGGTATTTGTAAATGAATTATTACATGTAAAATGTATTTATAAAATTAACATGAAAAATAAGATAACATCATTTCAATAAAAGGAAGATAATGCAACCTGAAGGAACAATAAAGGTTCGGGAAGATTCTCATACAGAATATCAGTATGGTATTGGGTGTACTTAAGAAGGACTAATGAGAGGTAAAGGTGTTTATAATCACATAAAAATCCTGATGGGAGTGTGGTTATGGGTGAAATAAATCCCCATAAAGAGTTATTACACAAAAAATTAAATAATGTAGAGAATATTCTTGAATAAAAGTGAAATATAGAGGATCCCTTACATATTGTATAACTATGATCTTTGGTTGATATTAATGAACTGAATAATAAAATTTTGTTTATTAATTAATAATTAAATAAAATGTCATATTTTTAAAAGATTAAGTATAACCTTTTATGTTCATTTATGACCTTTTTTATGGGTTATGTAGTTCAATTTCATTCTTCGGGTCTGTTTGTTTTCAAGTTCATTACGACCGGTTTACTTATTTTTGTGAATGGATATTCATTTAAAATGGTTATGGTTGTCTATAATTGGAGTTATACTAAATTATGTAAAATCCAAAATGTTACGTGGTTTAAAATTTATTTTGGTCACTTTGAGTGATGTCGAATCATTTAATAATACTGTAATGATAAATACTGAGATTAATTTGGTGTTTTTCTCATAATTATCATGTTTTGTATTATTATTTTACATCATATGTGAAATAGGATTTCATAAAATCACATAAGATAAAATAATTATATAATTATATGTTTAATCCATTAAAATTGTTTCTTGAATGGACGATAATATGTGAATACAAATTGAAAAACCATCTTCCTAGAATGTGACAAATCCACACATATCAAATAGTATTTTCATTTATTGAATAAAATAAGTTGGAGGGAGATATTAGGATAAAATATCCCAATAAAATAATATAATTCATGTACATTAATGTTACTGAATTTATCATATCATTTGGTTGAACAAAGGTGATGAAATTAACAAGAAAATAAATGAACATAAATGAAAATAAATAATTGGAAAAGAGGGATTTACCTCGGGAGTTTGTCTCCATTAAGAGAATATTAAGGGGATAGGATTTAATATTTTGAGGATACCAATGGATCTCGGACATGGGGTTGGAGATTGGGGAGTGATATGGGCTGATCATAGGAAACCTCTGAGGCTTGATATTAGTGAATAAAATAGGGGAGAGTGGGTGGTTTATATAGTGGGGGGGATGGTTTTCTTAATATTTAAATCCTTACATTGTTTATTTTCTTCAAGGACAAAAATAGTTAGTATAACAAGAAAAAAAATAGAATTAATTGTATGTGAGTTTGTTATTTGGGTGCATAAATCACATAGATTGTCATAATTATTGGATTTAAATTATAATGTATTTATACGGTAAATTATTTTATTTTACTATTCACCAAAATTCATGTATTTTAAAAAAATCCAGAAAATACATTTTACATTTTTTTTATGTGTAGAATCATAATATGAACATTTTTTTAAATAAATTTTTAAATATGATTATTTTTAATTTTAATTAACATCATAATTTACTTGAAAATTATTTATTTTAAAATTATATTTAATTTGGAAATGCATTTAAAAATTACATAAGGTATTATAAAATTATCTTAAAACTAGAAGCCATAAAATTATTAATTTGTAAACACATCTTGGTAAAGGATATTTTATTTTAAATTAATTAATTAATTGTAATTACTTATTTATAACTTACAAAAATACAAATACTTTTCTTATGGTCATATTTTAACTTATAAGATGCTGAAATATTAGTTTAGAAATAAGGGTTGAGGTTACTATTTTTATGGATGGCATACTATTCATATGGGTCATATTAATATTCATAATGGTATGTTTCTCTTCATAATGGTTGTTTACTATTCACCAAATATTATGTTATTTCCATTAGACTCCAAACATCTTACTGATCACAATTGTGTATGTCATATTTTCAAAATTCAAATCACTGTGGAGACAGTATAATGTTTAAAAGACACATAACACTTAGTATTTTATTTATTTGGAATTTCAAGTGCTTATGTAACATAATTATAAGAAGTTAATTTTCATTGATAAAAGGTTGGAATGTTAAATTATTCCCTCTTTATGAAATTTCACCCTTAAAATTTCATTTTTCATTATAAGACATAGACTGGTGCATGAAATATTCCTACATTTCCTCCTCTGGATCCCATGTTACATCTTCATACTTATCGATCATCCATAGTAGATTGACCTAGTTAGTAGTCCTATTACAAAGATCATTATCTCTATGAGACAAGATCTTCACTAGATGATCCTCGTAAGAAAGATCATTCTCTATCTGTACCACCTCCAAGGAGGGTACACATGAAGGGTCTTGTATGTACTTCTTTAAGAGGGATACATGAATGATGTCGTGCACTTTGGACATGGATGGTGGATGTGCTGGTCAATAGGCCACAACCCCAAAATAATTGAGAAACATGAAGCTTCCAAAGTACATGGGACATAACATTCCTTTCTTCCCTAACCTAATGACCTTTTTCCATTGAGATATGTGTAGACATACAATGTCTATAATAGAAAGAAATATATTTGGAATTGATTCTAAATTTATTAAATAGGGAATCTAAATTTATTATCAATGGATTTAAGTGCGAGTGATGAATGGATTCACACAAAAAATAAAATATCTTTCTAAGCCACCATTTTCTTTGGGTTATTACCATTATTACAGTAACACACTTTCTCACTCACTCTATATCTCTATCTATATCTCTGTATCCCCCTATATTATGTCATAAATACATCTAAATTATGTATATATTCTTTGTAATATATAATCCAATATTATTTTTATTTCATATATGATAGGTTTTCCAAGATAGCACTCCAATTCATTGGGTATTGTTTTTTTCTAATTATAGGATATGTATGGGATTAGGTAGTAAAACTAATTTAGTATGAGACCCACTTCACAATTTGATATAATCATGGTAGTTGTCCTTGACTAACAGTTATGATATGTCATATGTTTCTACCCCATTCCCATGACTTTATGATTGTATGGTACCTTATAATTTATGTTCTACATCGATGTGATTATTCATTCGCCTTATATTATATGATATCATGATTTTCTTTTTGAATCATATGTTATGATTTAATATAATTGTTATTACCTTATAGGTCATTATAAATGAACTTATTCATTTATTTATTTATGAGGTTATCGAATATTGTTTTAAGAGATCAATGGGATAGAATATCACATTATTTGGAATAAAATTAATATTATTTATTTTAGTTTCTACATGATTTATTATGAACCTCATCTTCTAATAACCCAAGGTCTTTTGTTATTTTGGTTTAAATTTTAGTTTATTTTTTATAAAAAACATATAATAATTTATGTAAAATTATTGTGTAACTATAGTTTGTATCAGGGATAAATCTATACATTTTTTGGATTAATATAGTAATACTTTATTTAGAACCATAATGATACTTATATGTATATGATAATATACTAAAATTGTCCTAAAGTATAGATTGTGTTGTTTCTATGAAATTCCCAACATATATGGATATTACATGTGTATTTGGCTACTGGTAGAGTTATAAATATGGTTAATAACACCATAAATGGTTAATATAAATTGATTATGATAAGATTCATTGTAAATAGAACTTACTAGACACTTGTTTTTACACATCTATGGGATATGCTTTGGAAATTTAAAACCTATTTATAAGCCATTATGATGTATTTGAAAATTTTTTAGGATAGAAATCATAATTTGTAAATTACCATAGATAAACTAGAATGAAATCCATGTTAACAATAAAAAAAGAAATTGGATTAATTTATATGTTATCCAATCTATGATCATAATTTCCCTTGTATATGTTTATCAATAAAATTATTTTCATCTTATTCTTCCTTTATTCAAGGTAAATAAAGGAAAAAAGACGAATCATTCTAGTAAATAACATGATAAGATATGTGATGATTTTCCTATGGATATTTAGAGCCTTATAAGAGTGGTATACAATAAAACAGTGGTAGTAAAATCTCACCAAACTCATAGAATTAATAATAACATGAATATTGTGAAACACACTCCTTTTCCTAAGCAAAATAATGTTGTTGCAGTTTCCTTTATTTGAGAATGGCCTCCAATAATTAGTGGATCTTCTAAACCTCTCATCATGAAATAATTGATTAACTACATTGATAAGATATTCTATATCCTCCAATTCTCTTAATATGATAATGTCATGTTGGTTGTATATCATCTTAATAGGGAAGTCGATCAATTGTGGACACTAATCATGAACATGAGTGCCAAACCAGACATTGATTCCATATAATTGTAAGGATTCATGAAAATATTATTCAATAAATATTTTCCTCAATTATTCTATATTAAACTATATATGTATTTCCTCACATAGAATAAAAATTAAGGCATGTATACTAAGGAGTATAAGTAAAACATCGCAATGATTTTGTGATATGCCATTGGATATTTCATTAAAAATTTAATCATTGTTAACCTCTTCGTTAGTGGATTAAATCAAGTTATAAAATAATATTTTTATATTCAAGAATTTGACATCTATGAAGATATTTTATCGTGTTTTATTAAGAATGAGACGGTGATTGGAGACTCTCAATGGTCTTGTGGGGTTAGAGAAAATAAGTGGGAAATAGATTTTAATTCAAGAGGTTCAACAGATAAAACCCGTAGAGGGAAAAATTCAAACATCACATATGTTAAAAGTCTTGGAAGAAGTATCCTAGAAACTATCTGAAGGGAACATAGATATGTTTCAAATATGGAAAATCAGGGCATCATACTAATTATTAATGAAGATAAATGAATAAAACCACTATTGTAGAATAATAAAATAGTGTTTAACTCAAAAAATATCCAATAGTATGCTATTTCAACTAAAACTAATATGGTAATTAAGAAATATAATTAGTTTAACAAAGTTTTATCTAATAAATCAACTAAAATCCTCTAAATACCATAGATAATAGAAGGGAATATTATATAACTATTACTAGGTTGATCATGACAATGATGTAGGGAAATGTATTATGTTTTTTCATTAAAGAATACTTCACATATGTTTATATTAGGTTTTACATATTCATTAATATATTTTAGTCTTAGTAGATATTTTCAAACAATAAATCAAAAAATTAGGGTTGATCTATCTAAGATGATAGAAAATAGAGAAATATTTTCATCCCATGTATCTAAATCTTCCCCAAACTATGAATTTTGGACTGAACAAGCTAGAAAATCTTGTCAGGCTTCTTTCAGGGGATTTTGATACTATATTATTAAAGTATTGGTTGTCCATATTTAATGAAAACATCACATATTGGGTTTGGGATATCTCACTTCATATCATGAGTCGTCATATGATATTATAAAATGTATAATGTATGATTAATTTATATTGGAATAATCCTCTCAAGTATGGATATTTTTATGTTATGAGCAAAAATATATAGACCAAATGATTGAGAAGAAAGATAATATCATGCCCAAATAAATTCTTAATGTGAGCAGGTTACACTGATGCATTCCCTGTAAAATTTCAAGATCCTCCCCCACTCGAGAGGTTGATTTCCCATGTGAAAGGACACCTAGATCTCTACCCATATCAAAGAATCCAAATATAATGGTAACCATTAAGTTGGTGGGACTGAATAATTACTTGAAACAGATTATATAAAATGTTTTTATTCACCTATGTGCTTCACCATGGGGGGTTTTTAGACCTCGTCATCATGAAAATGGAATAGTCAATTCAACACTAAAACAGATATCTTGAGCTCCATAGAATAAGGTTAACAAGTACCACTTTCCTGGATAAATGGCTTGGTCAATCCACTACACAAGACCCGATATTTTGGGAGGATTAAACTAGGATTAGGATATCATGAATTATATGTTATGTATGAGGATATTCCCAAAAATACCATTTTAATTTGGAATAGAAAATATGAGTTCACTGCGATTCCCTTTAAACTCACTAATGCTCAAGTAATATTTATGGAATTAATGAATAAAGCCTTTAGAGATTACCTAAAAAAAAATTGGTATCCAATATATATATTAATTTTAAATACTCTAAAATTAAGGAGGAGAATAAGGAGAATTTTAATTCTACCATATAACATTGAGAATGGTCAATCTCTAGGAAATGTATTGTAAATTTTAATTTTATATGGATAATGTATCATTCATAGAGAATGTTTGATCCCCCAACGGAATATCCATGGACCCTTCTATGAAAATATCAATTGGGGAGTGTCGGAAAATAATTTATGAAATGGATATCTATTTTTTCCATGCACATGATATGTATTATTGATGATTTGTGAGAAACTACTCATGATTTTAAATCCCGATAACTAAGATAACTCAGAAGGAAAAAATCTATTTTTGTAGTGATCAATTTGAAGAGATCATTATGGAATTGAAATGAGGTTTATCATTGAAACATATCTCATAGTACACTCAATTGGATATCTTTTAGTGGTATACAAAGATGCTATAATGAAATCATTAGGTTTGGTAAAAATATATAATGGTAAACTGATAACCTATTATTCAAGGGATTTCAATGATCAATATATGTTCTATATAAAACATGTTCGAGATTTGGTTTTCGTGATAATATCCCTGAAATTATAAATAAATATCTATTTGTGGAGAAGTGAGTGATTTTTAAGGATCATAAGAATTAAAAATATATATTCACAGAAGTTGAGACTAATATGCACCAATGATGATTGTTAGATATGATCAACCACTATTATTACTCGATCCACTATCTTCCTAGGTATGAAAATAATCTGGTTGATTCTTAATGTAAAAATGAAAAGGAAGAAATATTAATATTGATAATTTTAAAGGATTCAATATATTTATAATTGAAAATTATAGACATAGGGATCATAAATAAATAAACATCACCATTCAACTCACATTTGATAGCTCAACCACCCCTTTTTGGAATATAATCGATTATTAGAGAGATTATTTTGAAATGTCAGTGATTTTTGAAGAAATAAAAAATGGGAATAATCTATATTCTAAATGGTGAAGGAATAGTTGTGATATTTTGTTCACAAATATGTGTACTATTAAATACTAACATAAAGAACGATATTTTCATTGATTCACATAGATCGACCTTATCCATCCACCTAGGGATCATAAATATGTTTCGAGATCATTGAGAGAACTATTGGACGAACAATATGAAGAATAAGGTTATGGAATATAAATAAAAATTGCTAGTATGAATGAAAGTGACTGCTGAATAAAAAACACCTATGGGGATAGTGCAACAGTTACCCATAACTATATACTAATTTGATAACATCACCATTGACTTCATCATTAGTATTATAAATACATCAAGATGAATAATAATTATATGGGTTTTGGGGGATTATCATATAAGGATTATTATTTCATTATAATTTAAGAGTACTTCTCACATGACCAATGTCAAGGAATATACTTCATATAATTTGTGAGGATTCTTAAAACATGATTATATAATTTATCCTACACAAATTTAAGATTTACCTCCATGTTTTTTAAGCCTCTCCGTCATGATATATTTACGATGTTGAAATTAATTATTTCTTATAAGCACCAAAATAATGACTAGTATAAGTGGACTATATAGACAAAAGAAAAAGAATTGAAATCACATTTTTTGGAAAAAAAATTGGGAGATATTAATATACTCTTATAGTCTTGTTATATTGTAATAATAATTTCCAATTAAGATTTAAAATTGATCTATATGAATAATTGTTTGGGATGTTATGTAGAAAACCGTTGCGATGGGATGATGATGGTGAATGCATGTTTTTCGGCCCTAAAATGGTATAGGAAATTGTTGAAAAGGTTAAGACAACTCAGCAGCACATCATGGCTTATTAAAGTCATATGAAGAACTATATTGACAATCATCGTTGAGAACTAGTGGTTGAGATTTATGAAGAAGTGTTTCACTTATATGTCCTCATATAATTGATAAATGATATTTTTAATAAAGGGAAAGCTATGTCCAAGAAAATGTTTTCCCCTTGAGACCCTTTACTGTATCAGGGCTATGACCTCTCTATTAGCAATTCCACAAACCATCAAACAAGTAAAATATGTCCTTTATATATCCCTCTTATGTATGTATGTATTGATTCCCACACATATATTTAATTCATATGTCAAATTGCTTGAAAATCAAATCTCATAAGAGGTTCAATTAATAAAAATCTATGACTGTGAACATATTTTACTATGTGATAAGAAAACACACATAGTCAAATTACAATGGTAAAACCATAAGTATAAGAAGGTGACATGGGTTATAGTGGATGAAACTAAAACGAATTTCCCACATTTTTTCACCATATTATTTAAAATATAATTTCATATGTGAAATTTTTTAAGGTAGAAGAATGTAAAAACCCATGATTTTATAAATGGAAATTATCTTCTATACATACAATTGTGACACATTTAGTAATATAATATTATATAATGTGTATGTACCAGATGATAAAACTACCAAAATTCTATCATAATAAAATAGAAATTGTATTTATAGAATGAAATTTTTTATATGAATTTTATTTATTTCAATATTTAAAAAAATATAACATGACAACTAAAATATAAAAATTATGATCTAATTTATCTATTAGAATAAATACACCTATTAAACAAAGAGTAAAAATGAAGAGGAATATAATAAATCCAAGATTCATCTGAAAATGAAAATATATAAATTTGAATGAAAAAAATGTTAATGAATAATGGATTATATATGAGTTATTTATATAATATACGGAACTGATATGATCATTTAAAATCTAACAATTTTAATGTTAGTTCAACCATTAGAATATTAACATGGCCATTGGAATAATAATGTAACAATTTAGAATAGTAACATGATTTTTATAATTGTAACCTTACCTATTTAAAATTAATGTATTATCTTGGTATCTTATAAAATAAAAATATATCATATTTATATCCGGATATGAGTAAATAATTATTATAAAAATTATAAAAACGTTTTATTTTTTGTAAAACATGTATGTTTTATAATTATTTTTGAGATAAATATAAATATTTATAACATAGAATATTTTTATAAAATTTATATTTAAATTTATGTTTTTTTACTATAATGATATCATATTATTATAAGTCATTTGTTAAATATTAAATGGGTTAGAAAATTTATCATAACATTAAAATCGTTATTTTTTAAACAAATGGGCATTTGGTTTAAAAATTATATAAATCATATTTTTTAAATGATATTCATAAAAAATATTTCATTATTTAAATCTAAACATAAAAAAATGGTTATGTTGAAATAATAGAGTCAAAATATTAATGTTTATTTTAATTTAAAATTCAATTTCAATACATTTTAATTACATAATTTTGATAGTATTTAATTTTTTTTATATTTTTGTGGTAGGATACGTATTCAGATATAAAATAACAAAATTGATTAATATAGAAATCCATATTCACTTTGCACCGTCAGGATTCACGATGTGACATGACACTAGAATATTGAATTATGTGAGGATCAAACCAAATGATTGAAAATGAAGAACCATGATGAATTTGGGAGAAATCAATTGGAATGAAAATTTACCTAACATCAAATTAATTAAAAATTACTCCCATGAAATAATACAATACTTGACATAAATCTATTCAATATTCTATGAAATGATTCATCCCCACACATTACACATCATGTAATACTTACACAACTTGAAAAAGACTAACATGCTCTATATTGGATGATTAGATGGGAATAAATTTGAAACACATTTTTTTGAAAATTGGATGGATTTTTTCCATTATTTACCAATTATAATGGTCTCTAGGATCTTATAATCCTATATATAAGTATCTATGGAGGATTGAGAGTGATCTATCAGTATAAAAAGCTATAGAGGATGCCCTACTTCATAATTACATTCATGTATTCTTTTAATTTTTTTATTATAGTAATTATTATGATGTATTGTATCTCCCAAATCATCATGACATTCCAATACATGTAGGGAGAATAAATATGAGTTATTGGGAAAGGGTTAGGCTATAACATTGAGCCTTTTGACATTTCCAATTAAATGAACTAAATCATTTATTCTCTTTTATTTCATGAATCAATTCTTAATTTAGTTATTAATACTGAAAGAAATAATTTTAGGTTTAGAATCGAAATTTTTATTTTAATTGGTTTATGATCAAAATATCTGATACTTTTTATTCAAAATAGGTTATGTTTTGGAGGTGATTTTTCAACCATCATTGACATTTCTGAGGAATTATGATTGAGAATTTTGTTAACTAGGTAATAACAAAACCAAATTGGGGGATTCCCTACATTAACACAAGGAAAATCCATGACTCCACACACATAGAAAATAATTTATACTAATTAATACAATTATTTTGAATACACTCACCATTACCATCCATCATGGGAGGGAGAGGAATGGAAGGGAGTGTCGCCCTCATAACAGTTAGAGGAGGGAACATAGGGAAAAAAATAAAAATTAGGAAAACATTATTCTAGTTCTATCCAAACTCAACCCAATTAATACTTCCATAATCTAATTTTGAATCAATCAACTTAAAATTCTATTCTTCGTTTATTTTCTTGAAACAACCGAAAACCAATTTCCCAAAAAACTATAAAAAATTATAATTAATTTTTTTTGAAATCTACTTTCAGTGACTTCCTAGTGTTAACTACTGTATTATACTGGGTAACAAAAATGATATTCCAAACACCACAAAAATTTTAAAACATTAATTTTTAGTGTTTATTATAAAAAATATGGTTTTGGTGAGTAGTGACTTACGTTGAACACAATATATGACATTATAAGCTAAATACATGAATTATTCAATCATGGATGATGTAATACAACATTATTTAGAACTCACATGAACTATTTAATATATATATATATATATATTTATATTCATGGGATCAAATAATATTGATGCTCTTGGGCCAAAATAAAAAAATCAATGAATATAACATTCAAAAAAAACCCCATATCTCCCTAATAAAACCCACCAATCACTACCCCTTCTGTCATAATTTCTACGCCTTGGAGCCTATTAAATATTTATCCAATATCATTCTCAATCCTCTCTCCCACTTCTTTGTGATAATGATATACCAAAAAATAAAATTCACAGTTCAAAAATGAGTATTTAAATGTAGCGACATTTAAGTGGTAATATTTTTAAAGTACCTCTTATAAATTGATTTCTTCTTCTAGCCTTTTCTTTTTTATATCAACCAACATTTCATAATAACTCTAGATTCATGTATATAATGTATAGTTTTATCTCAAATGGAATAATATCAATTCATCCCTTTATCGTCTACTTTTATTCTAAAAAATAGAACCACTTTACATATTACCTCGATTCGATGCCTTCTTAGAAGATGATTTTAATCCAATATCACTTTCATGGGATGCTCTCATTCTCCTATAATTTCATAAAATTAATAAATTATATCTATAATATATATTTCAAAACTCTATAATGAATATATATTTCTAATATTATATAAACATATACTATTTCATGGTAGCCTATAAAACATCCAAATTTAACTCACTATGTAACACATACATTTATAATAAAAGAATAATCCCAATGTCAGAACCAATATGGTTACCTAGAACTATTTCCATTTTTTTGAATACATTGAATTCCATTTTATTTTCACTTATATGATTTCAGTCCAATTTGAAATGGACATCCATAATTATAAACTAGTGATCCAACTATTGAACCATGAAACAAATAATATGGGGAACACAAAATTAATTATCATGTCTCATTTAATTATTTTTAAATTAATGAAATAAATTTATGATAAATCAAATATAGGTGATAAAGGTTATGAATTAAGTAAAAATTGATTATAATTTTATTATCCAGGACATTAAGTGTATGTGATAAATAGATTCATACATAAGGTATGAGGTCTCTCTGAACCACACTTTTTCATTATGATATATAATTTCTCACTCTAACACAATTTTCTCAATCATTAATGTTAATAAATTATTTTAAAAACAGTATATAAGGATCTTGGAAATATTTATATCTTATTCTCCCTTAATTTAATGATTTAATACATGGATTTTGTTTGTATCTAAAATTCATCAAGATTATGGATTATGATTGATTCTCAATGCAATGTATTGGGGAATGTTTTTTCCTATGTTGAAATTATGTGTGAGATTATAGATTAATCCCAATTAATTATCAGAATATGTCCAACATGTGATATTTCCTTTGTGTATAAACCTTAATCTTGTTTTTTCCCAGATATATCTATCTCCCATATTACCATATCCCATGATCATATGTTAACATGTTGAGTATATAATGATCCAATGTAACTATGCATGAGCCTTAACTTTTTTTATCTCATGTTATACCTATTAAGTAGGATGATATATTTCGATATCATGTCACTTCTCATATTAGACCTTATATCTCACCCATTTATTTTATTTATTCTTCAAGTCATCCAATGAATGCTTACGAGCTATAAGGTATATAGGATTTCATTATTTAAAATATGATAAATATTCTTTATATCAGTTTCATCATGTCAAATTATTAATGTAACCTTCCAAATACACAGAGCCTCATGATCTTACAGTATTAATTATTACATATTTATGTTAAAAATTATTAAATAATCTGTAAAAAAGATTCAGTCACTATAGATAGACTTGTATTAATTGAGGATCTTACATAATTGACTACCTCTAGACAAATTTCAATGACCATTCTATGATACATAAAATTGGGTGATCCATTAAGAAGGGTGTTGAATTAGTATTAAATATATAAAACTTCTTTTAATTATAGGTTAAAAACAGAAACATGTAAAAGTATTGATCTAATTAAGTAATAAAACCAAATATCTCATGTATGTTTTAAAGTAACAATAAAGTGATGCAAAATTAATTTTTACATGTTCTGAAGCCAATGAGAGTACTTTCACCTTGTTATTCTTGGGATGTATGTGTCAGGATTATCAACTAGAATAAATTTTCAAATAAAATATATTTGGAAGGGACCATAAATTACTCAATAGCATATCCCACCCTTATGTCCCCTAATTAGAAGTTTATAATATTTCTAAATAGTTGCATTATGAGAATAAATGTGAGCCTTATAAATTGATAGATTGTTTCTGCCAATAAATATTAAATATTTATAACATTATTAAATTAGAATTTGTATCATATTGTTCTGTAACATTATTCCACCTCACCTTAGTGATATATGTATTTAATCTATCATATATTTTTCTAATGAATATAATTATCTTTGTAATACCTCAATATTTTACATTTATTTCCTTTTAAATAAACATGATGTATTTAACAACTTCCCTTACATGTGGCCCTAAGAATCATTGAACTGCAATATAGTAAAATGTTATATCTTAGACAACAAATTATATGTTATAATGAATTTTAAATACATAAGGAAAATTATGATTAATGATTTTAATATGAAAAATATATTTATTAATTCAAAATAAATATATACTATATTAACATTAAACATGATTCATGCTTCAAAAATATTTTTATTCAAAAAAAAATATTTTGTTATTTAGTTTGAAAATTATAATTAATTTATTGAATTTATTGAAATTTTATTTTGGGAAATGAATAATATTTTGAAAAAATAATTTAATGATTATCTTATATTTAATTTCTAGGATTTTTCATAAAAATATTTTTCTAATGAATAGTGAAAATAATGATTTAAAACAAACTAATTTATTTAACTTAACCAACAATTATGATGTGAATTTGATCTTAATGTAAAATTATCATCCTTTAATTAGAAAATAAATAGTTAATATAAAATCATTCTTTTTTTTAATTTATAAAGCCTATATATTTTGAAAGAATAAATTTATATTCGATTGTAGGATCGAAATAGTGATGTAGATGCTCAATATAGAAGAGGGGGGGTGAATTGTATACTTTAAAAAATTCCTTTGGAACCTTTAATGTTAGTTAAGAATAACTATGTTTTCCTTAAGCAAAGGAAAAGGCTAAGTTTAACAAAGTTAAACTAAGAATATTCACAACACCTCTTAACACCGAATGCAAACTAGGAAAGAGATTCCGAATGAGGGTTCCGGAAATATGGCTCCGGAAATTTAATCTTAACAGATGATTACAATATGAGATTCTACCTTAAAGCGTATAGAATCTAAATGAAACAGAGTACAAATAAGGAAGTATAAGAAAGTTATACTTTCCTTATAATACAAAATGCAGCGGAATAAAAACAAGTAGTAGAACTACTAGTAAAAAGATATAAGTCTTTTAACCCAAAGAGAAGGGTATACAACAACCTTGGATAAAGGTCCCTTGATTTATACTTTCAAGCAAGTATGTCTTACCCACACCAGGGTAAGCCCTCGATACGAAGATCAGAGTCTCTGTCTTGCTATCACCGCAAGCCCTCAACTTCAAGGTAGTTGGAAACCTCTGTCTTCCTCAGTAAGAAATCCCTCGAACTTTAAGGTAGTAGGCACCTCTGTCTTCCTATCCCCAGAAGCCCTCGAATGTAATCACCAACATTCGGAGTCGCACGAAGATTTGAGAGTTAATAAGAGCCTCTCTCTCTCTAGAATTCACTTTAACAGCATGTATGCACAAAACCAAGTTGTTCATCTGTCATCAGTATCAAGCTCTTTCAAATGAGCTCCTATTTATAGGTAAGGTCGGCTCCTTCTCCAACGGTCATATTTTCCTTAAAGATCAGAGGGACCTGTACACGTGTCACTTAGACAATGGTTAGTTTATAACAAAATAAACGGCATCATTTTATAACAAAACAAGTGTAACAGAATGTACGGCATCGTTTTAAACTCTAACATAAAAGTTCGGAATGAAAACTTCAGAGTGATGGTTCGGAGTGTAAGGAACAATAGTAAAGAGTAGACAAATTTTAGAAGTGTAAGAAATATAAAAGTTCGGAGTCAAACAAAGATATTTTTCGGAGTCTGAATTAATTCAGAGTGTATAAAACAAAGATACTCAAATTCTGTTTAATAGGTGAATTCAGAATGAGAATTTGGAATAGGAATTCGTCATCCGAAATCGTAATGAGAATTCGTCAACAGAATTCGTAATGAGAATTCTTCATTAGAGTTCGTAATGAGAATTCATCATCAGAATTCGTAATGAGAATTCGTCATCAGAATTCGTAATGAGAATTCATCATCAGAATTCGTAATGAGAATTCATCGTCAGAATTCGTAATGAGAATTCTTCATCAGAATTCGTAATGAGAATTCGTCATCAAAATTCGTAATGATAATTCGTCATCAGAATTCGTAATCAGAATTCTTCATCAAAATTTGTAATGAGAATTCTTCATCAGAATTCATAATGAGAATTCGTCATCAGAGTTCGTAATGAGAATTCTTCATCAGAATTCGTAATGGGAATTCGGAATGAGATTTCTTCATTAGAACTCGTAATGAGAATTCTTCATTGGAATTCATAATGAGAATTCTTCTTCAGAATTCATATCCTGAATCTGGAATAGAACTTAGTCAGAGTTCATATCCGGAATTCGGAATGAAACTTCCTTATAGTTCTTGTCCAGAATCCGAACAGAATGCTTTATATCAAAGTTTTAATGATTCCGAGAAAATAGAAATGAATCTGAATTTCATACTTAAGAAAGATATGGATGAAAATATGATAAGGATAATTTTTCTTATAAAAGAGATTTTCCTTATAAAAGCAATTTTCCTTAAGAAAACAATTTTCCTTATAAAAGCAATTTTCCTTATAAAAGCAATTTTCCTTATAAAAGCAATTTTTATTAAGAAAGCAATTTTCTTAAAGATAAGGTGTTTGTGATTTTCAAAACAAGAAGGAATGGAAAAGTCATAAGGAAAACCTTATTGACTCAACAATCTCCCCCTTTTTGGAAAGCACAAACATCCTTACGAAAAAGAAATTCTAAGAAGAAAGAAAAACATTAAGCCTTATCTCCCTTTGCTTTAAGGATATTGATGAATACGACTAACTCCCCCTTATGCTTTGAAACTCTAAGGATCGTATTCAGATTTCCAGAGTGATAGATAATAATGTCTTATTTAATGAAAAAGATCCCCCTTAAACAAACTCTTATTAGAGTATTTCTTTTTATTAAGGATCTTTTTCCTCTCCCCCTTTGACAAACTCTTATTAGAGTTCTTCTTTTTCTTAAGGATCTTTTCCTTCTCCCCCTTTGTGATTTTCAAAAATATTTGGAGGGAATGGAAAAAAATAACAAAGTACCTGAAATATTAGTAATGACAACAAAAGAATCAACAAGCACAACTTTTATTAGATTTGAAATCTCGACAACAAAGAAAAAAATACAACAGAAAGATCGGATTAGGTTATTTCGGATCTTTTTCCTTTGACATGAGCCCCTTTAGAATAGTCTTGATATTCTTTAGGTCTTTATGATCTTTTCAGCTTGCTTCTCTAAGGCAACTATTCTTTCGGATTGAGCTTCAATTTTTACTTCCTGGGCTTTCAGCTTTTTTCCTGATCTTTGATCTTTTCTTCCTGAGCCTTCATCCTTTCTTCAAAATCAATCTGATGATCCCTTTCAAACTTCCAGTTTTGAGAAATGGAATTCAGCTTCCCATTGAGATCTCTTACTTATTGAATCCGGAAGTTCTTTTCTTCTGTCAACTTCTTTTCAAAGGATGCAATTAACTCATTTATCTTCTTTTCCTCAGTCTCAAAAGCATCTTTAACATTTTCTTGAAACTCATCGAGCATCCTCATCTCTTCCACAGTCTTCTTCAACAAATTTGTCATCCTCTTGCAAGATTTTCAATGAGCTTCGTAGCCAACGAAAAACGTTTTGAACTGATCCTCTATTTCAACACACTTGTCCATAACCATAGATACGGAGTCAGTTTTCTGATTCAAAGCATGTTGGAGCATCTGGCATCTTGAATCAATACTTGAGATGGTCGGAATGGTTCCCACCAACTTCTTCAAATACTGAACAACAAAGTCATGCCCCACTGAAGATGACTCCGAATCTAAAACTTTGCTTGGCGAAATTTCTTCTTCAAAAAATTCAAGCTTTCTCTTTGAAGAGCTACCAACTTCCTTCATTTTCCTCACTTCTGAGCTCGGAGTATCAGCAAGAATTTTCTTTCCCTTGTCTTTTTTTGGAATTGAATCCTGTTCCGGAGTTCTCTTCTCACTATGAGAAACTTGAACAACATTATCTTCTTCATCAGCAACTTCCTGAACACTACCTCCTACGATTTATTTCTGAGCAACATCAAGTAAAAGATGTTCTTCTTCTCCATGATAAGAAACTTCTTCTTCTCCTTTCTCTTCTTCTATTACTGGAGTAACTATCTTCGAAGATTCTGGTTCAGAGGTTCGGAGTGATAAGTGTTCCGAAGGTGTCCCCTTATAATCATCTACTTGTTTCAGCACATCTCCGGTTTCACCACTTCCTTCAGCACCCTCTTCTACTTGTTCCAATTTCTCAACTTGCTCTACTTCCTCAGTATTCTTAGCAATAGCTTCTTCCGGAGCAACAAAATTTCTTCCTGGAGTCTCAGGTAGAGATTCCAAGGAGAAAGATCTCGGAAGTGGAATATTTACTGAAACCATTTCATTGAATTTTAATAAAGCCTGAGCTACCTCAGCCTCATACATCTTCTTCTTGAGCTTCTTTTGCTTTACTTGTTTTTCAAGCTCATCAGTAGTTCTCTCCTTCAAGGCCTTAGCCTCCGCAGGGTCCAATCCGAACTGCAGATCCCCTTCTTTCCTTTTTTCTTTATCTGCTCTCCACTTTGTAACAACCTCATCAGGATAGTCTTTCTTCTTCTTTGGTTTTGGAGGTGCGGAATGGAATTCCTTAGACTTAGGATTCTCTTCTTGTACTTCCACTTCTTTCAGCTTTCTCTTCCTTACTGGCTTAGATGATTCCGGTTCAGCAGCTTCCGGAGCCGCTTCTTCTTGATTTGGAAAATCGAAGAATTTACCAGTTTCCTTACTGAAAGCCACATCCATCCTCTTCAGAGTACCATCGCTAACCATCATGATCTTGAAAACTCTTGGCTTAGATTTGAAAGCCTCCTTGAAAGACTCAAGGCACCGAACAATTAACATTGAGAGGATTGCTGGATACATAATAATCTGAGCTCTCAGATTTCCTTTTTCTCAAATTTTCAATAGTAAGAAGAATATGCTTCATCAAGTTAAACTTCCGTAGATTTATTAAGAAATCTAAGATATAGATCTCACTTTTCTTCAAGCTATCTTTATCACCTTTCCATGGTACGATAAGTCCTTGCACCCATAATTCCAGAATCCAGAAATTTGTAGATAGACTTGCAATCTTCGGATCCTTGTCATCAGCCAGTCCGAGAGTTTCTAAGGCTTTTTCCTTGTCGAAGCTACCCTTAGAGTCTGGAAACACATGAGAAATAAATTCGGCTTCTCCTTAATAAGACAGCCCTACCAAGCTTGCAGCCTTGGTGTGAGAAAGCTTGTAAGTCTTGCCATAAGACATAAAAGAGAACTTCTCCCTATTATCTTCCTTAAAGAAAGAAACTGATTCATAGAACTCGACATGTAAGTCTGAATATACATCATCTTGGTTCCCGGTTTTTGATACCGCAACATCTTCCCAACCATTCAGCTTAATGTTCTTTGAAATAAGGGAATCATAGTTGTTGAAGAAATTCGGATGGACTAACCTTTCTCTGTAAACTAACCATTGCGAAATAGGCTTAGTGGATGAAATTTCTTGAGATGCTAATTCTGTAGACATTCGGATCTGAAGTGCTCTAGGAAGTTCAGAATGGAGAAGACTGAAGTTTGGAACGGCCTTAAATCAGTGAGGCGGAGATTCGGGATGCGAGAGCTTGATATCGATGTGGGACGAGTATTTGGGTCCCCTTTATATAGGCAACGAGATGATGGTTCACATTCCACAGTTGATCTAACGGTTGGAATGAGCCGAGATCAGATCTGACGGTTGAAAACTTGAATCCGGTCTTTTTGAGGTTTTTATCAAAACAGGGAATTAAGAAAACTATAATCCGAAAACATAGTACAAGAAAATGCCAGCAAGTAAAATATGACTACGAAAATTTGAGTAGGGTAATCATACCTTTCGGATTGGCTTAGGAGAATTATTCGTAATGGAATATTTCACAAAAATTTTACTATGAAAAATAATCTTAGTACGAAAAATTCATTACGGAAAACGCAGTACGAAAAACAAACTTAAGAAGAAAAATAGTACGAAGAACTTAGTACGAAAAATACATTATGAAGAATTTGGTATGAAAATTCCTTTATGAAACTTCCAGTATGAAATTTTCATTCCGGAAATTTTCAACATGAATACTTCCATTCCAGAAGTGTTCTGTTCGAAAATGTCCAATCTAGAAAATTGTAGTTCCGGAAATTCCATTCCGGAAATATTTGTTCCGAAAAGTTTGAAAACAAATTTTGAAAAACTTTGTTAAACAGACAATAAAATGTACTCCCCCTATGAAAAGGAGTTTATTACTGTAAGGAGACTTTTTGACCAGAAAGTTAATTAAGAAAGATTACCTTACAGTTATCATTCCTAACTTCTATTTAATATATTCAAATCTATCAGAAGGCAAAGATTTTGCGAAAATATCAGCAAGTTGTTCTTGCGTTCCGATAAACTAAAGAATAATATCTCCTTTGAGTGTGTGATCCCTAAGAAAGTGATGCCTAATATCTATGTGTTTTACATGAGAGTGATGTGCATGGTTTTTACATAGGGAAATGGCACTTGTGTTATCACACAAAATTTGAGTTTTAGTAAAACTCAAGCCATAGTCTGTGAGTGTGTGTTGCATCCACAACACTTGAGCACAACAACTTCCAGCTGCTACATATTCAGCTTCAGCAGTGGAAAGTGCTACAAAATGTTGCTTCTTGCAGGACCAAGAAACTAGTGAATCTCCTAAGAAATGACAAGTTCCAGATGTACTTTTTCTATCCATTCAATATCCACCAAAGTCAGCATCAGAAAAACTTTTTAGAACAAAATCATTTCCAGAAGTATAAAATAATCCTAGATCCATGGTTCTCTTAAGGTAGCGAAAAATTCTTTTTACTGCCTTTAAGTGAGATTCCTTTGGATTGGATTGATATCTTGCACATAAGCATACTGAAAACATTAAGTCTGGTCGACTAGCTGTTAAGTATAGTAGACTTCCTATCATACCTCTAAAAGATGTTTGATCTACTGGTTTTCCAGCTTCATCAAGATCTAAAGAGTTTGAGGTACCAATGGGAGTACTTATACTCTTAGTGTTGTCATAACCATACTTTTTCAGAATATCTTTAATATACTTATGTTGAGATATGTATGTTCCTTCTGGTTTTTGAGAAATTTGAAAACCAAGGAAAAATGTTAACTCACCCATCATACTCATTTCAAACTCAGATTTCATTAGACTAGCAAAAGAGTCAGTCAAAGATTGCTGAGTTGAACCAAATATAATGTCATCAACATAAATTTGAACAATCAAAACATTTTTCTTATCTTTCTTTATAAAAAGGGTTGGATCTGCATTTCCCTTAACATAGTTATTTTGAAGCAAAAATCCAGTGAGTCTATCATACCATTCTCGTGGGGCTTGTTTAAGGCCATACAAAGCTTTGGTAAGTCTAAAAACATGATCAGGATGTTTTGTATCTTCAAATCCAGGAGGTTGTTCAACAAAAACATCCTCTTGAACATAACCGTTAAGAAAAGCACATTTCACATCCATTTGGAAAAGTTTGAAATTAAAGAATGCTGCAAAGGCATGTAGAATACGGATAGATTCAAGTCTAGCTACTGGAGCATATGTTTCTTCATAGTCTATTCCTTCTTGCTGATTATAGCCTTTAGCAACAAGTCTAGCTTTATTTCTTAATATGACTCCATTTTCATCACATTTATTTCTGAAAACCCATTTTACTCCAATAACAGAAGTTTCCTTAGGTCTTTTAACCAAGGTCCAGACTTTATTCCTTTCGAATTCATTTAGTTCATCTTGCATGGCTTTAATATAATCATCATCACCTAAAGCTTCATCAGTGCTTTTAGGTTCTAATTGGGAAAGAAATGCTAGATGTTCTACTTCATTTCTTAAGGAACTTCTAGTCCTTACAGGTTGATTTACATCACCAATGATACTATCACTGGGATGATTCTTAAGAAACACCTGATTTGGGTTTTGTAAAACATGTTCATCAACATAGGGTAGAAAGTGTTATGGGGTAAATGTTTCAGAAGTATTTTCTAGAAGAATTTTCTTATCAGAAGGTTCTTCTATCAAAGGTTGACAATCAGTTTTTGAAAACACATCCAAAGATGTAAGTTGAGATGGTTTAAAAACAAAAGGATCTGACTCATCAAATTTTACATGTACTGTTTCTTCAACAGTACAAGTATTTTTATTAAAAACTCTATAAGCCTTAGAAGTTGTGGAATATCCTAAGAAAATTTCTTCATCAGACTTTGGTGAGAATTTATGTAAGTTATCTTTAGTATTCAAAATGAATACTTTGCAACCAAACACCTTGAAGTAGGAAAGTCTTGGTTTTCTACCATTCCATAAGTCATAAGGAGTTTTATTAAGAAAAGGTCTAATCAAAACTCGATTTATAGTATAACAAGTAGTACTTACAGCTTCAGCCCAGAAATGTCTAGCAATAGAATATTCACTCAACATGGTTCTAGTTATTTCTTGAAGAATTCTATTTCTTCTTTCAACTACACCATTCTGTTGAGGAGTTCTAGGTGCTGAAAAATTGTGAGTAATACCTTTCTTACTACAAAAAGTTTCAAATTCAGAATTTTGAAATTCTCCTCCATGATCACTATGAATAGTTTTCAGTGGAAGATTTTTCTCATTTTTAACTTGAGCTCTAAAACTTTTGAAATAAGAAAAAGCTTCAGATTTCTTTGCTAGAAAATAGACCCAAGTAAATCTAGTGTAATCATCAACTAGAACAAACACATAGTATTTGCCTCCAATACTTCCAGTTTGTGTTGGACCAAAAAGATCTGTGTGCACTAACTGTAATGCATCGGTTGTTGAGACACTACCGATTGACTTAAAACTAGATTTCTGTTGCTTGCCATATTGACAAAGATCACAAACTTTTGAAGAATCAAATATAAGCTCCGGTAGATCCTTAACTAGTTTCTTCTTAGAGAGTGTACATAGGTTTCTCATATTACAGTGTCCTAATATTCTATGCCATAACCAAGAATGATCTTCCATTGCACTTAGGCAAGGTAAATCTTGTCTCCTGAGGTCTTCTCGGTTCAAAGTGTAGACATTCTCTTGCCTATTGGCTGAGAGAATAAATTCTTCCTTGGAATTATGAACTAAGCATTTATCATTCCTAAAATTCACAAGGTAACCTTCATCACATAACTGACTTATACTAATGAGGTTGCTCTTAAGACCTTTAACAAAAAGAACATTTGAAATCAAGGTTTTACCAAAAAGAACAATATTAACAATACCAAAAATCTCTCCCTTAGCATTTTCTCCGAAATTTACCTTTCCTCCTTTCGTTTTGATAATCTTTTCAAAATAGATTTTGTTACCAGTCATATGCCGGGAACATCCACTATCCATGTACCATGTATTGTTGCTGGTACTTTCTTTATTTTCCTGAAATCAAGAAGAAAATTAGACTTTTGGAATCCAAAATTGTTTGGATCTGAGATTTCCAGACAATAAAATTTTAGGTACCCACATTTTCATAGAAAAGTAAGCTTTGTGAAATCCTAGAGATTGGGTTTTGTTTAAGGAACAATTCTTTGCCAGTGTCCACCACATTGACACTTGGTACAAAATGGGGCACTTTGAGGAACAAAATAATTGTTACTAAAAATAGGTTTTGCATGGGTATAACCAAATCCGGATTTATTTCTTAAAGGTCGTATTTGGGAATACATTTTATCAAAATTTTCTTTACCATGGGTAAAGTTTGATAAACACTTCTTTAAGGAAAAAATTTCAGACTTGAGTTTTACAACCAAGTTTTTATCCTAAAAATCATTAGTTTTTGAACTAGAGTTACGATCGAAAACATTTTTCTTAGAAATTACTTTTTCTAATTCTTTAGAAAGTTTGTTCTTCTCAGAACATAATTCCTCAAGATTTTTTGAAATATTTTCAAAATCAGCATTTTTCTTATCAAGATCTTTATAAAGATCTGATATCTCGTTTTTAAGAATAGAATTCCTAGAGTTTGCCTTATCAAGTTTCTTATTGAGTTTGGAATTCTCAATCTCAAGAAGTTCAGCAAACCTAGAGACTTATTCATAAGAAGGTAAAGTATTTTCCTAATCAGAAGAGTTATAATACTTACCCTCATTAGAATTTAAAGAAACATTGGACAATGATTCAGCATTTCGTACCTTAGCCATAAAACAATGATTATCAATAGGTAATCTGGCTATAAGACCAAGATTCTTCTGTCCTGAAGATTCATAATCAGAAGATTCATCTGAAGAGTCACCACCACTGGCACTCCAGGTGTCATTAGCTTTCAGAACTTTCTTAGCTTTAGCTTTATAATACTTCTTCCTGTTTCTGTCTGAATGTCTTTCCTTCCTTTCTTTCTTTTTTAGCATGGGGCAATCTGGTCTAATATGTCCAGCTCTCTTGCATTCATAACAAGTAACTTCTCCATCTTTCTTATCTTTCCTATCCTTCTTCTTATACTTGGATTTAAAGTTTCTCTGTCCAGCTATCTTGTTCATCCTTCGAGCAAGATTGGCTAATTCATTTTCTGAAACTTCACTCTCACTAGATTCGGATTGGAAAATAACTTTCTTAGAGTTAGATCTGGTTACTCTCTCAGGAGTCTTAGCTTTCATCTGATTTGAAGTTGTAGTAAAAGCAACAGTACCATTTCCATTCTTTTTCTTGATGTTGTCTGCATCTCTCTTCATTCTAGTTTCATGTTGTAGAAGAGTTCCAAAAGGCTCATTAAGAGTAATTTGAGTGACCTTCCTATTCTCATCTATAGCTGTTCTCTATTATTCCCACTCATTGGTCATAATGTCAATTATCTTGTCCACAAGAGCTTCATCATCTAAACCTTTCTCTCCAATATATTGTAGACTGTTGACGATAGTCATAAATCTTTGTTGAACTTTAAAAATAGGTTCTCCATAAGGAAAATTGAAGCCATGATATTTAGCTCTAAGCATAGCTCTTCTAGTCTCAATCACCTTAGAAGTTCCAAAGTGTGTAACTTCTAACTTCTTCCATATACAGTTAGCTGCTTCACAAGAAGAAATTTTGCTATATATATTTATGTTCATTGAACATAGTAAAGTATTTCATACCTTATAGTTGAGTTGATATTCTTGCTTTTCCTGGTTAGTAAAAGATCTGACTTCCTTATCAGGAATTTTATAATCACCAGTAAGCATAACAATGTTTTCTAATCCAGTATTGATAACAAAAGTCTTCATACGATCTCTCCAGTATTCATAGTCATTACCATCAAATATTGGTGGTCTTGTAGGATTCAGATTATCAATAGATCCAACATTAATTCCTGCCATACTTAATATAACTTTGCACACAAACTTGTTAGTAGCAAAGATTCGTAATCACAATGTTCGGAATGGGAAAAGTTCGTAATGGAAAAATTCGGAATGACAAAGTTCGGAAGGATAAAGTGAGCAAGAAAAACGTATTCGTGAGTATAAGTATTTCAGAGACCTCCTCTGATACCAAATGTAAGATTGGTATAGAGTAAGAGGTTTCCAAGCTCTGATACCAATTGTAGGATCGAAATAGTGATGTAGATGCTCAATATACAAGAGGGGGGGGGGTGAATTGTATACTTTAAAAAATTCCTTTGGAACCTTTAAAGTTAGTTAAGAATAACTATGTTTTCCTTAAGCAATGGAAAAGGCTAAGTTTAACAAAGTTAAACTAATCAAATTCACAACACCTCTTAACACCGAATGCAAACTAGGAAAGATATTCCGAATGAGGGTTCCGGAAATATGGTTCCGGAAATTTAATCTTCACAAATGATTACAATATGAGATTCTACCTTAAAGTGTATAGAATCTAAATGAAACAGAGTACAAATAAGGAAGTATAAGAAAGTTATACTTTCCTTATAATATAAAATGCAGCGGAATAAAAACAAGTAGTAGAACTACTAGTAACAAGATATAAGTCTTTTAACCCAAAGATAAGGGTATCCAACAACCTTGGATAAAGGTCCCTTGATTTATACTTTCAAGCAAGTCTGTCTTACCCACACCAGGGTAAGCCCTCGATATGAAGATCGGAGTCTCTGTCTTGCTATCCCCGCAAGACCTCAACTTCAAGGTAGTTGGCAACCTCTGTCTTCCTCAGCAAGAAAGCCCTCGAACTTTAAGGTAGTCGGCACCTCTGTCTTCCTATCCCCGGAAGCCCTCGAATGTAATCACCAACATTCGGAGTCACACGAAGCTTTTAGAGTTAATAAGATCCTCTCTCTAGAATTCACTTTAACAGCATGTATGCACAAAACCAAGTTGTTCGTCTGTCATCAGTATCGAGCTCTTTCAAATGAGCTCCTATTTATAGGTAAGGTCAGCTCCTTCTCCAACGGTCATATTTTCCTTAAAGATCGGAGGGACCTGTACACGTGTCACTTAGACAACGGTTAGTTTATAACAAAACAGACGACATCGTTTTATAACAAAACAAGTGTAACAGAATGTACGACATCGTTTTAAACTCTAACATAAAAGTTCAGAATGAAAACTTCGGAGTGATGGTTCGGAGTGTAAGGAACAATAGTAAAGAGTAGACAAATTTTAGAAGTGTAAGCAATATAAAAGTTCAGAGTCAAAAAAATATATTTTTCGGAGTCTGATTTAATTCAGAGTGTATAAAACAAAGATACTCAAATTCTGTTTAATAGGTGAATTTGGAATGAGAATTCGGAATAGGAATTCGTCATCAGAAATCGTAATGAGAATTCGTCAACAGAATTCGTAATGAGAATTCTTCATGAGAGTTCGTAATGAGAATTCGTCATCAGAATTCGTAATGAGAATTCGTCATCAGAATTCGTAATGAGAATTCGTCATCAGAATTCGTAATGAGAATTCATGATCAGAATTCGTAATGAGAATTCTTCATCAGAATTCGTAATGAGAATTCGTCATCAGAATTCATAATGAGAATTCGTCATTAGAATCCGTAATGAGAATTCTTCATCAGAATTCGTAATGAGAATTCGTCATAAGAATTCGTAATGAGAATTCGTCATCAGAATTCGTAATGAAAATTATTCATCAGAAATCGTAATGGGAATTCAGAATGAGATTTCTTCATTAGAACTCGTAATGAGAATTCTTCATTGGAATTCGTAATGAGAATTCTTCTTCAGAATTCGTATCCTGAATCTGGAATAGATCTTAGTTAGAGTTCATATCCGGAATTTGGAATGAAAATTCCTTATAGTTCTTGTCCAGAATCCGAACAGAATGCTTTATATCAAAGTTTCAATGATTCCGAGAAAATAGAAATGAATCCGAATTTCATACTTAAGAAAGATATGGATGAAAATATGATAAGGATAATTTTTCTTATAAAAGCGATTTTCCTTATAAAAGCAATTTTCCTTAAGAAAAAAATTTTCCTTATAAAAGCAATTTTCCTTATAAAAGAAATTTTCCTTATAAAAGCAATTTTCTTAAGAAAGCAATTTTCTTAAAGATAAGGTGTTTGTGATTTTCAAAACAAGAAGGAATGGAAAAGTCATAAGGAAAAACTTATTGACTCAACATCGATATCGTATACAACACACAACAATGATCCTAAACGAAGTACAAAATATTTATATTTAAAATTGATCATTATAAACTAGTAGTTAAATTGATGAGAATAAATAGAATTAAACATATTATGAGATATATATAATGTACCTAATCAGTAGAAATGTACTAATTAATTATTATAAAATAATCACATAAGGTTTTCCCTAAATTCATTTTATTTTTCAAAAAAAATCTATAAAAATTATTATTAATACATTTTATTAGAGAGTATTATAAATAATTTATATAAATTCTTTTATTATAATTAATAAAAAATTTATCATTTTTCAATCCATTATGTAAAAATTAACTTGTGATGAATTTTGGATAAAATTTCTAAAATGTATTATTTTTCAATGAATGCTTTAAAATATCGATTTTTATTGAAAACAAAACGTTTTTTTCAAGATTTTTAAAAATAAAATTTTGTTTTCAAATATATTAAATGTAGAATTAGTTCACTTAAATTCATTATAATGAAATTAGATTCATCAGAATCAGCATTATTGTTAAATTTTGAATAAAACCAATATATACATAAAAATGTATTCTTCTGAGAAAATGTTTTTTGTTTTTTCCATTATTAACTTAAATTAAATTTTACCAATTCTTGAAATTTTATTTCTAAAAATAGCACCCATATTTTTTCATGATGTCAAAATATGGTAAATAGTTCCCCTTTATTTTTTATTATTATATATAGTAACCTTATTAAATATTTTTCACCTTTATATTGATAAAATAGATAAAATATGGTTAAACGGATGAGATAAGTTCTCAAAATCAACCAATCGCTTAACATTCTCTTTCTAGATGATTTTAGTTCATATATTTCCCTATAATTTTCATATATAGGGCTACATGATGTCATTTTTCATGGATATTGATGATTATTTTATATTAATAATAGAATAAAAACAAAATTCTCCAAAATGGACTTTAATATATAAAAAATTATTCTATTCGTGAAAAGATTGTAATATTATAGTTTAAAATTATCATTTAAATGTTGATTTTTATCATTTTAAATTTCTAGTTACAAAATAATTACTTTATAATTTAAGCAGTGCCAATAATGTATTTATTCAATTTATAGAAAATTAGAATAAATTATTTGAAAAATATTAAATAAATATAATTTTGATTAATTATTGAGATCCCTGAAATTTTTAGACATATATTAAAAATTAAGGATGTTTAAAATTTTTATTTCGTAATTAAATATTTTTATTATTATCCTGAAAGTCAAATTATATGAATTGTTTTAAAAATGAAATTATTGTTATTTTATTAAAGTAATATATTATTAAATTTGTCATAAAAAATAAAATCCTTGAAATTGGAATATTTTTAAAATATGTGGTCTCAATAATATTTAGTTGGATAATTATGATCAAATTATTTCCATATCGGTAAAATAATAACGCTTTAACATTGAACATACTGATTCTATGGTTGACGAAAAAATTAGTTTACCAATGTGTTAATATCATAGATAAGGTTTAAAACATATCAAAAACTGATAATAATTTTATTGTATTATTTTATTTAAAAAAAATCTTTCATTATCTAGGAATATATATCCATATTCAAAAAATCTAGAGAATAGTTTTATAATATTATAATTTTTAATGAAATTCAATGTGTTCCCATCTCTTCACTTATCAATAGCACCCAACATTAATCATATATAAACCAATTTGAGGCATGTATGTAATCTTAAACCTACCCAAATCTCAACTAAACATATCTATCCACTATTTTTAGTATCTAGGATTCTTCTAATTAAATTTTACGAGTACTTTGTAGTGGATATTATAGAGGCCTAATAAAGAAGAAGTTGTTTTCTAATAAGACCTCTTTAAATTTGTATCATATTATACTTCCTATAAAATTGTGATATCCTCCAAACATAGTGACATAAATATATTTAATATAAATTAATGCTCTTATTAATATTAATCTTCTTGTGTTTACTTTCTTTTTTATCAAATGGGAATTAAATGTTTTCTTTGTGTATATGTATGACTTACCAACACCAGGTGGTGAGAAAATTCATTTCCATAATATTCTTTAATGGATGATTATTATGATGGTTTCAATGATTAAATATTAAATATATGAAAAAATAAGGATTTGTTAATTATAATATATTATAAAAAATCTTAGATTCCAATCCTATGTAAAATGATAATGTCACTCATGTATTCCTGAGAACTGCCTTCTCCATGATGTGACAAAACAAGTTTTTCAATTCCTCATTACATGGATGGTAATAAGGATATATAGAATGAATTTTTAATAAATATATATGATATATAATATATAATAAATTTTTTATATTTTTTATTTATTATTTACTTTTATTTAGTTATATCCACCTAAAAAATGGAGACATTATTACATATGTATGACCTACTCGTCCAAAAATCGTGTCATTCATTTTTCACTATCTATATTTTATATATGAATCCATATATATATATATATATATATAATTAATATTTATAATTTATATCATCCAGAAAATTATTAAGAATATGGAACCATGATAATTATATGATCCTCAAATCTACCGAACTCATTGTCTCATTAAATATTAAACAGAAAACATCATGAAAAGATCATTTTAACAAGGAATTTTTATTAATTGTGTATTGAAATGTTATAATTAGATCATTTATTGTATTATAACTATGTAAACTATTTTTTATGTAACTATATTAATATTAAAATTTATTATAGAATAATTTATATCCCTTTTGAGGAATTTTAATCCTAATGTACATTATTTTTGTCTCACATTTATTTCTATATGATACATTGCATATTCATATCTTATATATTTTAGTGTTGTACATTTAATTCATGAATATAATTTATGATTCGTTTATGGATAATTATGTGGATATACATGTCTATATAATCATAAATTTTTAAGAGTTTTTTATTTAAATGTTACCAAAATCCTAAGGGATTTATGTTTCAATCTAATTTCAATTGGGTCTGTTTAGAATTGAATTTGCATTGAATGAAATTATAAGAACATTGTTTTATAAAAACAATTAATTTTATTCCCCTCTAGTTATTTCTAGATAATAAATGTTATCATTTCATTTCACCCCCTTTCAAAACTCAAGAGGCTGAAATTTTATAAGGAAAATATATTTATTTCCTGCTATAAAAAATATATATATTCATCCATATCCATATTTAAAAAAATGAATAAAATATTATTTTTAGTATTCTCTTGTTGTCATTAAAAGTAATTTTTACCCATAATTTCCTTTTTCCTAATATTTTTTAAAAAAATTTCCTTTTGTTATCAAACTGAGAGTTTTTTTCGAAGTTTTTTTCAAAAATTTGAATGGAATGTTTTCATTTAACATATATAGAATTAATAGTATTTCCCATCGACATTACCAATAAATTTATTGATTCTTTATTTTCAATTTTCCATATTTATATTCAAATAAAATTTATTCCTTACTATTTTGTAAATTTTTATATTTTAATGATGTTATTTAAATAAGAATACAATACTTTCTTAAAGAATCATTCCATAGATATTTTGAAGAAATTTTTTAATCTATAATGATATCCTTGATTTTTATTATGATTTACTATATAGTTTATGAAATAATACCTTACATACTCTTTATCGCTATGGTTTATAATTAGGAAGATAATATTTTCATAAATCCCAAATTTTTTACATGGTATATGTTATGATGATATGATTAATAATTTCTAATATTTTAAAGTGTATATGAATGAATTATTATTTTGTGATTATTGGGACTATTATATCCCTCCAATGCAAAGGGTAAAGTGGTATTGATATATCATTAAATGTGGATAACAAGAATATAAATGATTGTAAATATATTTATTATCATATTTATTCGTGAGTTCAATTATATTATTCAATACTAATATGAAAATGAATGGAGATGATTGATAATAGATTAAATCACATTTTATTCAGTTAAATGACCACTATTAAAATATTCTCCCAAGATTTAGGTTGTAAATGATTCAATTTATCTATGTTATGAAAATTATTATTTGTAATGCTCATGATGCCACATGCCTATATTGTGAATCATGTATATTAATTATTTATTAGGAAAATATATTTATTAGGCTTCTATATATTGATTCTAATGTTAATGGTCTATAAAATTTTCAAGTATGAGTATTTTACACTAATAACATGAAATTGAAAATGTAATCATGGTATTATGATCAAATTATTATCTAATGATTAATTTATTCCATGTTTAACCATACATAGAACATGATTTCAATATTTTTTATGTTTCTATTACCCATGTTATGAAAAATTATTTGATGTAGGGTATGTTTTATTAGAGTAATAAGTGAGAATTTCGTAGTTAGAGATATTAAATATCATTCATAATATAAGGAGAATATTTCTCTAGTATTTAATTTCACTAAACCCCTATGGTCCTCTAGAATATATTATTTTCAAATTTATTGAATATTCACTTAAAATGATGAAATATTTATGTATGTTCTACTAATTTAATTTCAATTGGTATAAAATACGATGTTTCGTTAATCTTTTTAGATTTGGTTTAGAAAACATTACTTGAAAACCTATAAATAAATAAAATTATAGGATAACATCCTAAATTAGTTGGTATTGAATAGATAATGTGGTATTTGTAGAATAAACACATATCTTGATACTACTGGTGGACATGGTTTTTTGTTGATGTATCTAGGGGAAACCATAAAAATATTTAGACTAATATATCTAGGACATAATTTTACTGAACTGTGAGTGTTCCCTTATTGAAAATATTATTTGAAACTCCTGAGAAATATCATTAGTTAATTTAATTTTTAATTACAAATAATTATGAAATATTTCAATATTTGATTACCATGGATATCCTAGAGTAAACCTAATATTTCATATATTGAAAAGAATATGTCATGATTTAGACATCATATATAAGATTCTTCATGATTCATCACTATGAAAATCGTTTCTCACACTATGCAATTTCATTTTATTCTATGGATAGAATCAAGAGGTTTTGTGTTAATAGTTATTGATAATGGAAGAACTTTCCTTATGTGCAATGAGAAAACTAAATATGGAATATAAAATCTTATTATTATTCATAATTAGTTATCCCATTATACAATTAAAATATTCAACATAGGATTATTTACATATAGACCTAATATGACAATAATTGAGTCTACCTAGGACCATGGGGTAATGAAGATTCACTGTACTACATATTGACAATGTTGGAGGAATCACTCAATGTACCAATCAAATGGAATTAGAAGTTGTATTCTATTTAGGAATAAGGGGAATTGGGAATGTTAATATCAATTAAAAATGAAGATTTATATTGTGGTAAATGAATATCATCCTAAGGTACCATTTAAAGATCTATGTCTCATGTGTTGGGAGAATAGGCAGTATCTGGGATAAATCCCTAATACAATGGTTAAATCCATGAAAAATAAAGGAACTATGTTATTCTAGTAATTGATGTAAAAATATTGAACTATTTATGTATTGGTATTTTAGAGTTATATTGTAAATGTTTTTTATCAATGATATTATGGAAATATGAATCATGAAGAATGTAGGGATAATTCCATGGTAGATTTCATTATGGATTTTATAATATTTGATAAAGAGTACTAATTACCTAAAAATGTTATTTAGTGGTAATGATATATTTCTTGGAACTAAATATTAAAGAAAATATAACCCATAACATATGGCTGATGTTGAGATACTAAATTTTATTTTATATAATGTTTTGATTGGAATTGATAAACATAATGGGATATAAATGTTGGCCTTGGAATTTGTTAGTGATTTGATGACAAAGTGATTTACTATATATATATATATATATATATATATGTTTATTTCAATTTTGAATTTTTAGAAATAAATTTTATAGAGTTATTTTTAGGGTAAAAAATATTTTCATTGAGTATTTATGGTGATTCAGATTATTGATGGAAAGGATTCACCTTTTTTGGAAAATATATTATCATGGTATAAAAATTTTTGGTATGTGACATTTTGTGCTACTTCATGGAGTCTAATGAGAAATTTTAAAGTCGATCTTGGAAACAAATATAGTCATATTATTCATATTTTTTAGTTTTTTATTTCAAGATAATTATTTTTGAGGTACGTTAAGGTTATCTTGTTATGGAATGGATTAATTTTAACTTTAACTATTATTATTTAGGTTTTAGAGAATTGTTTATTATTTCATCATATGAGGATTTACCCATACTAGGTAAATTATGATGAATATTTTATATTTGTCGATAACTAGAGATAAAAGGAATTACTTATAATTATTATATGGATTTAATTATTTATATTTCAAGTTCATTGTGATCAATTTTACTAATTAATTTGGTACAAGTACATTTTTATACATAAAAAGCTATTTTCTGGAAAAAAAAAATTTATGTTCTTTTCATTTTAATCATAATTTAATTTCTTAAAAATATTGATAGTGAATGTTGAAATTTTTTACAATATTTGGAATCATTAGGTCCATAAAGGAGAAATATTTATATTTTGTTATATTTCATTATGAATAGTTACAATTGTAAATATCAGTCACCTTCATAAAGGGTATAACAAGAAACATATAGTTAAATGTGAGATAATGTCTAAAATTCAATTCAACAAATTCAAATTATTTAGTTTCTGGAGTAATTTTTTCCATTTCTATGAATCTCTTGAAAATATGTCCAATGGGTAAATTTTTTATTTGAAAATTTCAATTATATTAGTTTAAAAATGAATAAAATTAAAATGTCACCCAATTAAATTTAAAATCTAAAATATTTTTCCATATGGATAAAAAATTGGTAATGTTTAATTGTAAATGTTCATTTAAAATATCAATTTGTTTTTATAATTTTAATTTTTCGTAAATTATTAATGGGAAAATAATTATGATATAGGCTTACACAAAATAACCGTAATATTTATTTAGTTTATAGAAAAATAAAATAGACTATAATAATATAAATTTTAAAATAATTTGGATTAATTATTGAGATCAAAATTTTTTTTTATAAATATATCATATTGTGAATAATTTAAAAAATTATATTTTATTTCCATATTTTTTTGTATTTATTGTCATATTAAAATAACTGTGCCAATAATGACAATAATTATATTTTATTAAAATAATATTATGAAAATTTATTTAAAAATATTTTAAAACATTAAATAGGACATGTTGGAGAATATATATTCATAATATTCATCCATTTTCCATTTATTATCCAATTATAACAATATTTTAAAAAATTAAAGAGTTTTATATAGAAAAATCATTATTTTAATTACAGAAAAAATTGGTTAACCATAGAGTTAATCCAAATCATAATTTTTAAATCAACACATAATCCTATGATAATTTTATTTGTTGAATAGATTTAAACCATATAATACATTAAATGTTAACATCCTTAAATTTCTATAATTTTTATACAGATTGAATTTATTATAACTCAATATTTTCTGAAATTTGGATAGTACACCTCTATTATAAACATTACACCACATTAAGTACTCTATGACTACCAAAAGAAACAAAAATTTCATATAAACATCCATTTCTGTGATTTATATTTTCTAATATTCTTAAAATTATTCTCTAAGGGTACTTAATGGGGGATCTAAAGGATGTCTACTGAAAAAGTGGTAATCATTTTACCCGACCTCTTTTCATTGTTTTCATCTATTATATTCAAAAAATCAGGGATGTTATTCATAGAATAATAAATTTAGTAAACCAAATATATGAAAAAGTTATTTTTTATTAACCCTCCTTTATTGACCCTCTTTTCAATCAAATGGGAACTTAATGTATCACTCATGTGTATATATGACATAGTATATCCATGCAGTGATAAAAATCATTTCACATCACCATGATTCATGGATTTTTACTATGATGGTGTAGGTGCCGAAATACATGCCATGAGATAAGTTTGTAAAGGCTATAAGTAAGGGAGATGGAATCTAAGATCAAATGGCCCAAAAATCATCAATGTGGTCTACCTTGTGAAGCATGTTCATTGAGCTCCATAGAGTCACGATAGATTGAGGCACTAATATTCAAGTCTTTGAGTCCAACAACCCTTGGGACCACCACAAATCCTATTGATGGTAGGATCTACGAGTCAGACGAGCCCCACATCTTTTCCCAGAGGATATTTTTGATTCACGGTGCACCTCCAAGCATCATGATACCCTTTTTTGTATAAATAGCTAGCTCGACCCCCCTAATAAACATTGTACCCAAAACATTCACCTTCCAATATCCCTTTCCCTAAAGTTACTGAGCACTGTTAACCTAAGGGAAAAATTAATTCCCAAAGGTAATAGAGCATCACGAATTTCCATTTCTATTGTTCTAATTTTCCCCTACCTATAGAAGGACATCCCTTTGTGGCATATTCACCTCAAGAAGGAGTAAGTCCCTTGAGGGTACTTGAGGATTTGTAAAGAATTAATCCTTCATTAAGTACTCCTCTTTCAAGTTATACCTCAATGCCATCTAAGTGTCACCCTGGCTCACAAAGCCCCTACCTCCATGAGGCCCCTAACATCAAGAAAGCACAAGAGCATTGCGAAGCACCTCTAAACGAGATACCCTACATAAAGAGACCCTCTTTTGTGCACCCCACTAGACATGTATGAAATTATATTCTTCTCCCTCATGTGGTATTACATGTTGTAATGATTTACATAATGATTTTTCACATAGGTACTCTAACAACAATTTCTTCCTTTCACATGTATGCTAACACAGACCCCTCATGTGACTACTCCTACACCATAATCATGTTAGGAATTTCTGGTGCCATCCCATCATGATGAATTAAAGGGATATATTTATTTATGTCCTTGGGGTGAGAAGTGATTCCCCCTCATCCAAGCTATATGATGGTAAACATACAAGCACAGTAATCCTCAACAAATGACGTTAAAATGTAGCCTAACCCCATGCAATGCACATTGGGTGCCCCACCTCTAGAATTTCCCACGCACAATCTATTCCCCAAGAGTGATATTTTCCTGAAATTTTATGAGATTCACCTTGCATGGAACAACATCTTCCTGTGGTGGAAGTGAAACAATTCTAGTGAAATATCATTTCCTCTATTGTTGAAGGTAGCACCCTTATTCATCTTTTCCTCCTCTAAAAACAATGACCAGAGATGGGATGGACCCATGGGATGATCAATAGCCTATCCTTATCCATTTTCTCTTTGACTCCATGGGATTCTTTAATGAGTAAGACTCACTCCATCCATCGTTGATGAATCTTTTGCGACGCAATTGTCTAGTCTATTTCTTCTTCTTATTTCTGACACTGAGCATGACTCAAATGGGATTCATGATTAGTACTGGCCATTATTGTATAACCATATATTCATCCTGGAGTAAGACAAAGCTTTCACCTTCATGGGAAAATAACTATGTGTAATCCTTGATCCACTGTACTATATGGGTTTTGATCCATATATTATAAATATGGTACATAGAAAGAGTCCACATGGTTCAATCTCGAACATCGGTAAACCATTGATCCATCCTCCTATCTGTGAAAATCCTGGATCTCAATATCCACGATCATCCACTCCCATTCTAGACTTTCCCTCGATCCACTACATCTCAGGGGAATTATACCCCACCTAGAGGCTATAATTCCTTTGGGTTAATCTAGGCTGATAACCATGCATAATTTCTAGAACCTCTTAAATTACTATATGGACATTAATTCCCAACTATAAGTGATACATAAGAATTATACATTAAGTTCAATCCCAAAACTATCATATTTATATAATTTCCATCTCATTCATAATATCCAATTCATGCAACCCTCCATTTTGCAACATGATTATTACTTGGTCTGCCACATCCATGTGGGATTGTTCCATTAATTAGGGAAGATCCCATGCATATTCCCTAGCAATATCCTCCTTCATCTCACCCTTATCATAGTTGGGAAACATTATCAATGGGACATCTCAGTACTAAAGATCCATTCATTCCATTGTTTCTCCTTGCAGCACCCGAGCAGCTAGTCATTTATAAGCCCTACACAATCTACCTTCATTAAACCAAGTGATATCCTCTTAAGATGGGAGTCTATCCATCTGTAATATCTAAACCATCCCTAACAAAAATTAGTTTTTTGATCCATATCTTCTATGCAGTGTATATAGGATGCCTACATATTGTTCAATCATATCCAATGGTAAAACATTGGTGTCCCCCTCTTGGTTTCCACCTTCTCTGATATTCCCTCAAGGGTTTTTCAATCAGCCTTCATGATGTAAAAAATTCCCTTTATGTTACACAATAATCATGAATATGTCCTCACTGTGTGATCATATCCATCCATCTAATACACCATCCGGGTTCCCTCAATATGGATGGTCCCATATAATACACCTTTATAAGTGTTCTGATCAATGTAGTCCATATCCACAAGATGCTAAACTCTTGAAATACATCATTATAAAAATGATATGCCATGGAAAACCACAAATACATGCCTATGGAATAAGATACGCCACAATTGATGTGGGAAGCCTCTGGTTTATGTGCCCTTGAGAAGCCCACTAAGAAGGAATAATATATGTTTTCCAATCTTTAAACATCCATACATGCCACTAATGCCAATCATGACAACTCTCATGAACGATGTATTCTTCCCTGAATTGAAACTTTGGAATGTAATGATAGATTTACCATAATTAATTTGAATCCATAAATAAATGGAATTGGTAATGAGTTTCACAACAATGTATTAATCTATAATGTAGAATCAGACTAGTAAAAAAATTCTGTGTAGTAATTTATGGATGGAGTGACTGAAATCACATCATCCCATTTTGATCAATGAGTAAAAAGATATGAAGAAGTGATAAAAGACGCCTACCATTGGAAATTAGTAATTTGGGGAAGAAAATGTGATACCAACTAATGTCAACACACTCCCAGGTAATACGACCAAATAGGAGTCAAAAATAGAAATGGTGAATTTGAATTGAACTAGTTCTTCGTAAACATTGTGGATTATTAGGACTCGAGACATAGACGGATGAGTGTGTCACCATGTCCATCTATAAAGAACCAGGCCCCTCTATGAATGTGTGGGTCCTAGAATGAAAATATATAAGATTTGTAGGAGTTATTCATTGTGAATTACAGTCTATGGAATTGTTAATGGGGATATCTCACTCTGACCATACTTGACTTAATAGTGTTGGGGCATTGGTATTTTTATTTGTACTATCTTTGATAATATATGAATCTCTCTTATTTTATGAAATCAAGATACAGTAAACCAATCAATGCATCTCATAGACATTGGGGTAGAAGGAATGATAATACAGAAATCCCACATAGTTTTTCCTCTACCATGTTTTTATCCATGACCATACCTACCGGGTGCCCACACCATGTCTCAACCTTTGAAATTATTCAATGGCGGGTGATAAATGTTCTTATCCTATGATACGAGTAGGTGGGATTATTCCCACAAGGGATATGGCCCACCAATAACAAGAATTTTTCACACAACTTTTTCACAACCACTCCCAAGGGATATTCAAGGAGACATTGTTCCCCACTCCCACATTCAACCATTTTAGGGGCCTCTCCCAAAAACATTCCAATGAATCACTCCCATATTCCAATGAGGTAAGGGTTGTCTGAGTAATCCTAGATATAATGACTACCACCTGAGAGATTCCATGGATGGATACCTCTAGGCCATTTCAATTCCTCCGATTACCGGCACATTATGCTAAAGAAAATGAAATTTTCAACCTTACTCCACCAACACATGTCCAGATGACTCGATTCCAACATTGGGAAAAATCTCATTAACACACCGGTCAATTGGAATCATTGTATACAGAATCAGTAGCTCATTCCACCTTGGCACATTCAATTATGTCCCTACTACTGAAAGAGCATGTAACCATTTATACCTTATCTATATTGAGACCCCATCCACCACATAGGTAGGATGGGTTGACTCTTTCGGTAACCAAAATGATAACCAAACATGGTGGCCAACTCATGATGATTATATTTAGTACATATTGAAAATACATACCATCACCATCCTATGTGGAAGTCCTCCTTTCCCTCATACTCAGCATGGTGGTCCTCCCCATTTTACCTGCATCAGTCCGAGAAGTTGTTATCCTCGTCTTCTCAACATCCATCATGGAGGTCCACCCTATTTTTATGAATCTAGATACAGAGGTCCTCAACATGTCTTAGGTCGTCAATGTAAAGTCTATCCCCATTTCATTCCCATCTCAACTGAAGGCCCTTCCTGCAACATCATCTACTAGAGGGAAGGAAATTCTCACTCCATCATACTTCAATGTTTTGTTCCTCCCCATGTTCTCACCATCTCAACCGAAGGTCCTCCCCACTCTAGAAACCATCCAACCATAGGTCCTCCTCGCATCATCAAAAGTAAACATGGTGGTCCTCCCAATTTCCAATTCTATTAGTATGATGTCCACCTTCATATTAAAAATGATATCTGGTGTAGAGGTCCTACATGTACCAAAGGCACCATAAATGGAGTTCCTCCCCATGTTTTTACCATCCCCAAGGAAGGATCACCTCACAAAAGCACTCCCAATCATAGAGGTACTCCCCGCACATTCAACAGTCAACATGAAGGACCTCCTTGTGTTCTATTTGACATATGATCCAGATATCATCACACCCCATCTCATCTTAATGGAGGACGCCCTTAATCTAACACCTACCCACTTGGTGTTCCTCCCCATGTAAAATATCTACCTCACCTTGAAGAATTGGCATGTGGATGAATGGTGAACTGTCGCCTCTAAGTAAAGAACTCTGAGATGTTCTAGATGGTTATCAATCAAGTCCAATTATATGATTATGAAGAGGAATGTGACACAATGATGGATCTGACAATATGATCCCTTAAATCTTAATTTTGGGAAAAAAACTGTCGTGTGAGTTTAATTATCCTAGAATGTGAGTTGTACTAGATCCCTGAAACCCTAGGCAGGTATATGAAGAAGAAGGAAAATTTTGTTCCCATCTAGGTTATTGTCATGCAGTCTTCTCTAATATAACTAGAAACATTCTATACCTCAACATGAGATCAAAAAGTGTTATTCATGGGTTTGTTAGAGGATAAGAACCAACCTAATAAACCCCCAACGAACACTTCCCTCATCCATGAAGCAGTGTTCAACACCCCATCCTATATGGAAATGGTGATATTGTGAGTACCGTCCCCGAGACACAACCCAATGGGTAGTGGCATGTATTCTCATGAAGAATTCTCTTTACTAGTTAGTATACTGCCACAATGGTCCACATTATTTCTCTTCTAGTCCCATATCCACCACCAGTCAAGGGTTAGGGAAAATAAGATATGGATCATGATTCTGAATGGAAATATTTATGAGACACTCTTGGGGAAGACCTATTATCTCAAATGTTATAGCTGATTACTACTCGAGACATCCATATTGAGGAGTTTCAAAAAAAGGATGAAGTCATGTTCTTCCACTAATCCCTCTAGGAAATGCAATTCCACCTTCAGGGACAATGGTTATCATATCCAAAAATCCAATAACAGTATGATGATATTTTACAGTTGTGTCTCATGGTTGATCTAGGTGAAAATCCCATGACTCATCAACCAAAATCACCCAACAATCAATAACTCTTCAACAGATATACATTTAGAGCATCCCCATTCATAAAACTATTATCAGTATGAAATTTTTTTCATGTGTAGATCTATGGTGGAGGATAATATGTTTCTATCCACTTTAGTTTGAGCATTTGACAACTAGACCTACATGGTGATATTGAGGGTATGACTTCATAAAATGTCATGGTTAGCATGATCGTCCAAAAGATATACCTTGAAGGGGGCATTGGAATGGGGTCTGAATTAGATTACCCTCCCCATGGGGTAGCACAAAACCGTGTGCACCCTAAAAGTGTCCACACATGTCTGTAGAGTTAGTTTTCTGGCCTTGGATACCCTTCTTCATCATTTACCATCATTCAGAACATCAACATGAGAAAAAACCATACTGGTACATTTAATCCCACAGACCCATCTAGCTCGATGTTAATGATATAGGATGATCAGGATAAGACCGTGTTACTCTAACAACTCGTAGAACAGAATAATATAATTGATGATATCACCACTGAGCACCTTGTAGAAAAATGTCCAACCTATGGTGTTACTCGAAATCATCTCATCTATCCCCCACTAGGGTTTCAGGGGAAGCAACATGTTCTTATTAGTGTGTTTCCTCCCATTGATCCCAATAACCCTTCACATCCTGACAGGGTAGAGCCCAATATTATAGAAAATGAAAATGTTGTGCATCACTAAATCACCCAGAAATGCGTGAGATCATTCCTAGAGATCTAGCTTAGATTGTTCCACCAACAGTTCCTTAGTTTGATACCACAATAGTTCATCTTGTTCCTATAGTAGCTCCATATGCCTCTCTATCCGCTCTATCACCCCATGAGCCAAAAAATCATGTTGAATAGACCACCAATTCACTGGTGGTCAAGAATCATCATCAAGACAAGATTTCCCACCATTTTGATTTGTTGGGCACTCTCATTTCCCACCTTGAGGCCCTTGAAACATGATAGGTGTCATTCCCATATAATGGAATGGTTTACATGGCATGGGTGGATGATATGCGGAAACCCCCATATTTTGGGAATCTTGATTTCTACCCCTTCAACAAGATGGGAGACCCATTGTTGCATCAGTTCCATTTTGTTTAAACGTGTGAACCCATGCTAGGAATCCCATAATTTTAGAAAGATTACAAGATATGGTTGTTAATAAAAACACCAGATGGGCCTAGGATCCCCTGGTATATCCAGCTACCCATTATGTCTATAGATGTTTGGGAAGATCTTAACATGCAGTTTCTTTTTCAGTTCAGTGGTACCACTCACAACACTAGTATTGATGACATATTCAAGTGAAAATGTTGGCCAGATGAGAAAGTCACAAACATTTATGACATGTGGAAGGGCGTAACATATTCACTCGATATGAATATAAGTCAAGAATAATTGCTGAAAATATATTTGAGGAATTAAAAGATTGAATTGGTTCAATCCCTCACCACTTCGAATTTTCCAACTGGATTTTAGAAAAAAATTTAAAGTGGATGAGTACTTAGATGAGGCCTTGCAACAAGAAATATATGAAAACCTCCCCCCAACTTCAACAAGAAGAGACTATAAGTTCAAGAATGTTACTATAACAAAGCTAGTGGTCCCCAAACCACAGGAATTGTTACTAGTATAGCCACATCCATAGCCTCCCTGAAGACAACAACCTTAGACTCAGCCTCACGCTTAGTATCACCCACCTCAGAATCATCTGAGACCGCCCCAGTAAGCACCACCACCTAGGATAGATAATTAAGCTTTTTCATCCCTTTTGGATCCATTTCATTATTAGGCCTAGGCTCCTAGAGTCTCTTTCATATATAGGATAAACTAGACATACTCATTCAATGAATCTCAGGTCCCTGGTTATCTCTAAAGAATAATAGATCACAGAATCCTAAATTTTACACAATGAAGGAAGAACTAGGAGGCTGATATCCCTGAATTCTCCAACTACTTACCATTTCACATGTTCTTTGGACACACAATCAAGCGATGTTATGTGTTTAAGGAATAGCTCCTGGATCATGTTAAAAACAATTTAGTCGGATTGGATTATGTGCTGGAATTGGTGGAGTGTTTTTCTTTGATGTTTGACAGTGATGGTTATGTTGAATGGAAGCTAGTCTCTAGCTGTGGGTTTCCTAAATATGATGTCTGGTTTGTGTATAAAGTAGTCTGTCATGCCCATGGTGTCATTAATTCCATATTCAGTCATCCTGGTCCTCTTAAATTTTATACACCTCCTCCCACTGTCACATCATCATCCATATCTCAGACTTCTACATCTCATAAGAATAGTCGTCGATGGTGATAGGGAAAGGAAAGACCCCCAATGGTGCGGAATCCATCCCACACTATTGAAGACTTCATACCCCTAGAGATGGGATGCACTCCCATTATTCTCTTAATGTAGGAAGATAACTAATTTGAAGATCAAATGTATGCCTTAGCAAATACCATTGATCTAGTGGATATGTACATGATTTCTGGATATGAGTAACATGATGTAGGTCCTCCTAATTTTCATAGTCCACAAAAACATCAACTATTCCATGGATAAGTGAATCATCAGAATGCTCAGGCCAATGCTTCTAGGCATGCTATGAACTCCACTGAGACTAGATTGCAATATCAATGTAGATCTCAACATGTATAGTTTTATAACATTGTGTTGATAGGTTCACTATCACCTGCATTTGCGTAACATGAACAAGAATAGAAACTGTGACCATGTTTTTATTAGTCAGGTCTAGTTGTGGCTAGACCATAGTCATTCGTCGGCCAGCCAGTAGTAATTTTTCTGGTTTTAGCAATTGAGCTATGAGATATCCATCGTACGATACAAAATCCACAAGTTCTACTAGAAAAAACCATCATGCTTATCATAGTATTAAATTAGTGGCTAGCATAAAAGTATTATGGGCATAATCATCTTTCCAATTTTCAAGCTAATCTCTCGATCCTTGTGACCCTCAACCTTTCAGAGGAGATGTGTGAAACCCTCACATTGGATTTGAAAATAAAAATCTAGTTTGAAATAGAGGTCTTGTCTATAGGCGTATTTCATGGTGAGAAAGATAAGTGAGAATAATGCCAAGACATTATCCCATTCATATGATAAGACAAAGGATCTCAAATACAAGGTCATATCTATCTATTGTATATAACTATCTAGTTTAATGGAAAGAATGTATGATTCTGTCCTATTGACATATGTTCTGGGATTATTCACATCCAGACACAAACTCTCCACAATCTAGGGCTGTCTAAAAAAGATTTGAGTGTCTCTAACATGATGATTCAGTGTTATGGTAGGGCTCAGTAGAGGACATGTGAAATGATTTTCCTAATGAACTATTTCAGTGGCCTGATTTCCAACTATAATTTTTTGGTTGTCTCATTGGACATCACCTACAATGTGCTGATGGTTCAACTCGTTCACCATCTAAATTTAAAAATCCCCTCATCAAATCAACAATGAATCAGGTATTCCCTCAATGGTTGAGTGGTCATGAAAAATGTTGATGCATCTCCCTTTTCCTTTAATGAATCTCACTAATTTGATCGTGACTATTACAAGAGTATGGAAAAATGTGTTCAAACAAATAAGGATGAGAACAGTACTATTTTGATCAACCTGTGGGATGACTTGGATGGTGCCTTCATCCTCCCAATTCATGATTTGGAGGCTACAAACCCATTATCATGGATTTTAATTTTTAATCCCTAAGATAAGGTGAACACACATTCATAGGTACGATGAATGCCAAAAGATTACATCATATAACAATATAGACTAGTCTCATGAGATTCCAATACCCCATACCCATATTAGGTATTGAGATGTTCACCCCATGGAAATATTTGAACTTCATACTAGTCTATTCTACCGAACTAGGTTGAACCCATACAAGCTGACCCACCACAACTAGTTGATATCATAAAGAAATACCCCCTTGATAAATGGCCTAATCAAATTGGGTAAACAACATCTGTGGTCATGGTTTCAATTTTTTTGAATTCTCCATTTTATGATTTCACATCTTCCCATGTGGGAACCAGTGTTCATTTCAACTCTATTGGATAAGATTTACCATCTCCTCCCATCGATCCCCCTATCTCAAATACTGAGGAATACATGAAAGACACTCCCCCCGCATTCAAATAATGTGTCTCAACTATTGTCGATGAGTTGGTACAACTAAATCATCATAATGAGGTTGAACTTTGACCAACATCGATCGGTGTAACTATGCCTAAAAACAACAATAGTATATGGATATCATGAAGCAACATAATGACATATTTTCCTGGAGTTAGGATGACATGTGTGGACCAGAACCTAAGGTAATCGTACACCACCTCAATCTTCTGAAAAATCATTGTGTATTCAAACAACCACCTAGAAAGATGAACCCCTCTCACGGGGAGATGGATGAAACCAATATTGATAATCTTATCATATCCAACTTCTTCAAAGAAGTCCAGTACCCCATATTTTTATCCAAAATATTTATAGTTATGAAGTTGAATGGGCATATTTATGTCTTCATTAACTTTAGGGATATCAACCTTCAATGACTAAATGATGATTTCCCCATATGGTGAAAAACATTTTGTTCGATGCCAGTTATGGTTTCTAGGACCCCTCTTTCATGTATGTATATTCCAAGTATAGATAGATCTGGATGGCCCCTGTATATGAAGATTCCACTACCCTCTTGTTATCGTAGGGGACCTACTACTATTAAGTAATGTTGTTCAGGATGATGAATATAGGAGATACCTTTGACCAATCTATGCACTCCATATTTAATCTGACCCTTAGAACATTAGTGGAATGTATGTGGATGATTTGGTGGTAAAATCAGACAATTATTTGGACCATCATAAAAATTTGTCAAAAGTGTTCAACTTCATCCTCATTCTACAAATGGATATTAACCCCATGATGGTTTCCTTTGGTTTTAACTATGGGATGTTTCTCAACATCATAGTTAGATACAGAGGAATTGAGATAATCCAAGAGAAGATCATATCTATCAGTTTGATTCAGCCTCAAATAAACATTCAATAGCTCCAATTCATTCAATCCCACCTCGTCAAAATATGATGATTCATTTCAAATAATGTTGGAATGTGTATGCCCATTTCCAAACTCAAGATGAAAGGTTTCACCTTCTAGGGGGGTGGATTGTACCAGACCGTTGTTGAGAAAATCAAGAAGTATATTTTACATAGTCCATTTTTTATGCCACCCACCTCCAAAAAGATACTAGTCTCTTATTTAATCATCATGGAATGATTTCATGAAGCCCTTGTCAACCAAATGAATAATGAATTGAAAATGAATAGTTTTTTCAATTTGAGTCACATGTTCCTCAACACGGATTATAGATACACCTTTATCAAAACAGATGCCTCATTCTTCTTTTTACAGCGAAGAAGTTGTGGAATTATCTATAGTGTCACGAGATACACCAAGTATCCCATTAGGATCTACAAAAGTCTATTCTGAAACATACTACGTTAATAGGACATAGATATTTGTGAGTAGTGATCCTTCAATAATTTTCCTACCCAATCATCCCACATATGGTAGTGAAGGTGTATGCATTGGATGATATTATTGGCAATCATCTATCCCCCACAGAGCATTACTTGGATCATGATTTTCAAGATATGGCCATCCTTTTAGTTGATCGGGATATACTGTGTTGGAATATGGAATTTTATGGTTCATATTGAAGTCCAACTAGTAGAAGGATTAATGATCCAAGGTTCAATAGAGTAGGCATGGGAATGGTTTTCAATATGCTAATATATTTTATCCTAAAGTATTCATTCGTGTTGTCAGAAGGCTACAATAAAAAAGATGGGGTGTCAGGATATCATAACTAGTCTTGATAAGGCTCTTGAGATTTATTTTCCCCACCTACATGTGGATGGAGATTCTAAATTATTCATTAAGAAGACTAATAATGACTACATCATCAAGAAGAGAGAGATTGTTACCTTGTTGGAGTTCACCATCAAACTATTTCCTAGTTCCCTTCTCAGAAAGTGTTTAGTCACATCAAGTTCACATAATGGTAAATCTAATTCCCATACTAGTCTTGCATCTTCCCTTGAAGTGACCAACATATATGATCTATTTATACATGTGGTGCATGGAAGGCTCATCACTCCCATCTCCTTGAATGATGTGGAAACCATCATGAAAGACAAATTATCATTTATTCTCCAAATTAGGACCTCTAGACACCACCCATTATGTGGTTGAATAAATCTATTATTAGAAAATTCATTTCCTTGATTTACTCTATCAACTCAATCTACAAATAAATAGAGCTAACCGTGAGAGAAATTTTTAGCATGTTATAATGTTTCCCCTAGATCGGTCCCAAACAAGAACAAATCCTCTAAAAATGTGGCTTTCTGGGAACAATCCTCTATTTCATTTAGAGACATGAGATTACCTATGTAACATATGAAGTTCATACTAGTAATTATGGATCCCATTAGGTAGGGTCGAAACACTCTCAGCATATTCTATGGTTGAGCTACTATTGGTCCCCCATGTTCCATGAATAGCCCGAGTTCACTATGTGGTTCCATGCATGTCAAGTTCATGAAAACACTATACATTGACTGCTAGAGCCCCTCTACAATACCACATGTTCTTATCCATTTTCGGTCTGGGGAATCGATTCCATAGGACCATATCGACTATTAACATATCAATAGTGTAGGTTTATTTTGATTTTAATAAATTTCTATTCCAAGTGGGATGAGGTGATTATACTCAAGTAGGACAAGAAATGTTCTATTGATGAGTTCCTAAGATGCAAAAGTATTCATCAAATTGGATTATCCCACACTATTCTAAATGATAATAGTGGAAATTTTCATGTAGTTGAGATGAAGAAATTGTATTCCAATTAAATCATATAGTCTAACCACATGGGTCGCTACCACACACGGGAAAATGGACAGATCAAGGCATTGCACAAGATCCTCACTAATATTTTCCATAATATAGTTATCTGAAACAAGAAGAGTTGGATGAAGAAGATCCCCACTAACTTCTGGGCTTATCGTATGACAACTCAGAATTCAACCCTAGTGACCACACATTCCCAAGTGTACAAATAGTGGTAGTTTTTTCATCTAGATAAATTTTTCATGGCTCCATAGATCTATTTACGAATAAAAGATATTAGATAGAGTAGCATAAATTTATATTCATGTTCATGAATCCATTAATGTGAACATGCTATAGGCCTTACAAAAACTAGAGAGGAAACAAAACAAGATAACCATATAATTGAAAATGAAATTCCATCTCTGCTCTTTCATTCAATCTAACATCATTTTGGCCCTAAGGATTTTGATGATACCTGGTAGGAAGCCACCAATTTTGGAACCTAGATGGGAAGGACCCTAACATATTCACATGTTTTTCCCTACTAGTGCGTACTCATTGGTCGTCAAGGATAGTGAGATAGTCACTCCTCCCTCCAATTCTATGTCCCTCAAGAAGCACATTCCATAAGAAACATTGTATTCCCACATGGAGTTAAACTTCATGGAGCTTGATTCTTGTATTTCATGATGACAAATTTCACATTCAACCTATGGATATGCTCTAAAACCATAAAATAATATCCCTTTGATCTGAGATGAATGTGGAAAAATTTCCAACCACTATCATAATAATCACAGGATGTTAAACTGTAAGAAACATCATTCTAGTGGAATGATATTAAACTGAGTAATGAAATTTTTCCATACATCATAATGTTAAAATACACATAACTCCTTAACTACATATGGATTGATTCTAATCATTATGGGATATGTATGAATGACCAGTAAGTTCATCATTGGGCCCAGCCACCAATTCTACTCATCATACCCATGGCATGGATTTTTCTCAGGATTTTTTGATGTGGTGTTGATACATCCTTATTGTTCATTCACACTAGGTTTCTTTATGTAACCACACTAAAAATTACCACATTGATAGATTCACTATACGGTCCGACCTCTATGACCTTAAAAAAGATCACAGTCTTCTATGAAACATGATGTTAAACTATGTTTCCCTTACCAATATGATGTTAAATTGTTGTGTCTTACCTAAAGGATGTCAAAATTAATTTCATTTATGGTACATTATTTATGACATTAAAAGTATAGTTTATTTTTTTCTACAAGATTTCAAACTAATTCCTCTTCCTGGTTGCAAGATGTTAAGCTATGCAACAACCTATTTCTTGGCTATATGTCGATAGATTGCATACCACCCCTAATGTCCATATATGGGAGGGAATCACTTTTGTAATTTCTCACTAACCATTCCATTTTCGTGAATTATTTAAGGCTTGATTCCCAACCTCATGGAATGCATTGAGATGCATTAAAATTTCATGTATGGTTCAATGAAAAATTCTATCAAATTATCATCTGAGGATTCCCATGGGATTGTGTGGTGTGGTGGAACTCATTGGTCCTCATTCACATTGGCCTATAATGAACCCTCCACATACCTCCCTTTGGAAAAGTTCTCCAGAAATGCATCCTACATGCTTGGTGTTTAACTATGATGTGTTCAAGAACTATGTTTGGTTTGATTTTCATCTTTATGGGATATGCAGGATTGCCTAGGAATTTAGTCATTGGTCCCATACATAATATCATTTTTCCAGACCTTGGTCCCATGTTACATCTTGAGAGTGTGTGGTGTGTTGTGGATTTCTAAATCCCTCATACATATTAGATTAATTTTTCCACTCCATGATTATACCATTTGGGATACAGGTCCAACCTCAATTTCTAGGCAACATGGTAATATATTTTTTCACAGTCTTCATCTTTTTTTCATGACATTAAAATGCGTGGATTTCAAGAACAATGAATTCATTGAGTCCCATCCTTCTAAGATACATTGGAAAACCTATAAATTTGGTCTTCAGGTCCAGCCCATGTTCAATGCCAATTTTTTATTAGGAATCTGTTTTATGGTAAAGAGCCTCCTTATTTTGCATTTACATCGGGTTTGTCAACTTTCCATGGTATTTATATCTATTAGAAAGGAATTGTCCCTTGTTCCATGCTCTATGGACTTAAAAATAGCACCAAAGACCATAAATTATGACATTAGACTATGTCTTCCCTAGAAACATATGATGTGATGGACTTCCTGGGTCCCCATTCATGTCTGGTTATTGCGACCGTGTCATATATACATTGAGATATGTACACCTTCTTGCATCCTAGTCACATGAAAATAAATATCGTTACAACCTTAATAATTACCACATGAAATTAAATGAAACATAATTTATGAACTACAATAGGTTTGATTCCCATCCTCATGGGATATATAAGAATGCCTTTAAATTTTGTCTTCAGTTCATTCCCTTGGGTCATTAACCCTCTTTTATCCATCCTCGACCACTTTATTTAGAATATTGCCATTACAAATATATATATAATATCCATCTTGAGGATTTTTCTCTTATGAAGGTTTTTGGATACCTATATCAGATATGATTCATCCACATGCTCATATTTGTTGTGGAATGGGACCAACTGTGTTGTATTATTTATGGACATTATCTCATTACATTTACATGATTCACCTATTCCATTATTTGGGTCTTCAAAATCATTAATTTTTTGAATTGACCTCTAATGGAATAGTTTCTAGCCACATGTATCACCTAAATTTATGTTCGAATGCCTTTGAATATTTTTAAAAACATTTTGAGGCATGTCCCATGTTTCAGACATGGTCAGTAATAGGCCCTCATTTTTCTATTCCCACCCCATGTTAGTCAATATAGATTACATGTTATGTATAAGGTTAGTAGTTATCCTACATCATCATGCCACCATCATTATTGTGGGATAATCTATTTTTTATCACTCTAGGTTGTCTTTCAACAATAAAATACCATGAGTTTTGGATGGATCTCTAGAACACTCATACAAATTGAAGGATTATGTGACCATCCTTTATTTCTCACACAGTACACCACACTTGGGAGAATAGGGATTGATCGTAAGGTGAATCAATGATATGATTGAGGTATAATAATTGAAATATATAAGATATATGTGAATACCCTCCAATTAAAGAAGTAATGAATGAAAAAAATTAAGTTTTATATGCAGGAAAAAACATGGCCCTGATGGATTCACTCCATAAATTGAGTGGATCAACTCCACTGCCATATGGTGTATGGATTATAATTTCTCATAATATATTTTGAGCTTCCTCACAAAATTTATATACACAATGTGAATCTCATTATCCTTGATCGATGCTTGGTCGTGTCGTACTTGGATGTTAGATACAAGAAGTATTTCCTGCTTTGTTTTCTCTTAAGCCTATTCTAACTAGACTTGTAATCACACAATGAGTTCAGATTAACTGATAACATGCCTAGATTTTTGGGCCACGTTTACTTATAGATGTTGGATCTCTTAATATACCTCTTTGAATTGTTTTATAGTTTTTCAAAAATTCATTCGGCACCATGAATAATCTACATGCTTTCTAATTTCCTGGATCTTCTCTGCAAGGTAGTCCCAAAATGAGCATGGGAAAATCTCATGCATCCACCCCTCTAGAACACAAGTTGTGTATACAACAATGATGTGATCCCATATGGATTATCAACTTAGGTTATCGTGTTTTATTTAGGAAATTCCAGATCATCTTTTGTGATCAGTGAGGGCTAGCCCGATTTCCTTGGCTAAATCAAAATTAGACTTTTCCAGCACTTCTAGGTCAATAAGTTTGTACTATGGGAATGCAACCATGAATTCTGGTGCAGGGTCTTCCTATAGCATTTTTTCTGTTGGAAAAAACTCTATATCATGAGGTGGATCTTCATCACTTGATCATACCTTGATTAGGTTGTCCCTAATAGCCATACATGTGGTACCACCATTAGGCATGATAGGCCAATCATTGGAGGTCATGACATGGTCACCTTGGAACCATGGATCTATACGAATAGAAACCCCTATCAGGAAATTGATCACTGGTCCTCTGGCCATTCGTACCAGGAGACCATTCTCCACACTATGGACTGTTCATACAAGGGTTGTTACAGTCAATCTAATTGAGAAAAAAACATGTACGACATTGTGATAAATGAATCCTATATTAGTCAATAGATGTCTTCTCATGATCTCACATTCATCCTTTTGTCCTTGGGATATAAGAACATGTCCCCCATATATGATTACTTGGGAATGGGAAAGGGAACCACTATATGAGTAGATTACAGTTGCAGTGTAATTTTTAGATCGATTAATACTCTTAACTGAGCCATCACTGGATGCAGAGTGCCTCGAGAGTACATGAGGTTCCCCATATCAGCCGCATATTACTCCCCCTCTACTCAGGATGCAACAGAGTAATATTTTTCATGACCAATGACTGGAAAATCCATCCTAAACTAGTTTAAGTGTTCCAACATTTAAAAATAACATTGGAATTTCTTGTTGATATCTAGGGATTCCCAAGACTGAGGGTAGTAAGTAACTTCATGTATACCCATGCTACGCAACCACTTACTAAGTTCTTGGGTAGGTATTTTTCAGAATCCCTCTAATGGACACCCTTCAACTTGAGTCTTCTTGATAGGGACCATTGGGAATGCTACTATAATTCATCTTACACTTCTCACTAGTGTATTCCTTTGAACTATTTTTAATTATTCTAATGCCCATCCACCCGAATGTGATACATCCTTACATCCACACTATACACAAGTAAATATTCATCCTTGACATCGAGGTGGAGTAGCCACTCCCCCATCGGCTTGGATGGTCAATTGTTTCATCATTTTTCTCAGGTAGGCCACCTTCAAGCTATATTCATATGCCTTTAGTAGCCCAATGGGGGCAGTGGGGGGAGGTATCTCACTAAAAATCTTCTGATATTCCCATGTGAGCAAGATCCATAAGTGCTTCATCACACATTAGTGATCTCCAAGAAAAAATCCCCAGATATACCTTCAAGGTCTATCTTTGTAGGTATCTGATCAATATCACGAACTCATTCATGGTGTATGGATCAAAAATTAGCTCACAATCCACCTTCACTGCCAGTACTCCACCTCGAAAGGCTAGGAGATATTATTGCTTCTATATAGTTTCCCTTCGATCAATATTTAACACTTATATTAGAAGATTAAATATATGAAGTTGAATTCACCTTCCCACCATGTCATATTTACCACCATAGTTAGGTTTATATTGAATGGAAAAAAATCCTAGAACAATAAGAATGGCCATTAGAATGTTTGTCTCTATGGGGGGGGGGGTTAAATTTAGTAATTCATATCCCTCTATGTGCATTGCCCCATATCCATATATAATGACGAGCGGTCCACAAACATGTAGTGGACTCTTCTCCATGATGACATGCCATAGCATATTGTACAATTTTTCTAACACCAAAACTCCATGTTTGATGCGCTACACCATTTCCAGGACAACCTCCATGATTAATGTGCTTGTCCACACACCCATATGTGAATTTGTTTCATGAAACATCAAACCAAAAATGAGCATGGATATAATCCCATCCAACCTCACTACTGGCTGATGTTAAGTTTTGATGTTGTACACCCACATGTTCCATTGTATTTCTTCTATGGTTTTCTAATAATAAACTTCCCTTCCATATTTATCCCTAATTTTACATGTAAGGGGACTTATGATAATTTCATGGGTTCCTCATTTCCCTCATTAGTCCCCTTCATAAGAAAATTCAGCAAATGAATGAATCTATTCTTGAAGTGAAAATCCATTTTCATATTTTTATCTTTATCTACTCCCATCACCTGGTCTATCAACATCATCCTAAAATGTGTAATTTTCCCCATATCCTCCAATGCATTCCCTCATTGGAGGAATTCATCATACATCGCCCTAGTAATCAGATTCCTTGTAATATTTTGGAGGACCAAGAGAGTGATTTCGATGTCCCCATGAAGTAGATAAAAAGTTGTTTCCTTAATGAAAATATATATAGAAGCTCAGTAACGATGTCCTACTTTCGGTAAATTTCGAATTTGGATGCCCATTCAACTTCATATATGACATCTCACCTCAACAATTCTCTAATTTCTACATAGGATGCACTACCAAGTTAGCCCAAACTCATTAATTTGTAAAATTACCTCCCTATCATAGGTCCTAATAACTGGACCATCCTTTACTCTAGTACCATAACCCTCCCTTGAATATGGTATGATATTTTTGTGGATAATTCTCTGGTGGAAGTGGTTTCCCATTGATTTTTTTGAGAAGGTTGTTATGTCAGTTTACTGCGATAGGAGAATGATCCCTCCGAGTATGAAAATCAGAAGACATGTACTATTGGTACTAACTCGCAATGCCTCTGAACCAGAAAGATGTTTCATCCTTTCATAACTATAGAATAAAGATATAATACCTCATAATAAATCCATATAAAGTCAGCCACTTAAAAATAGGATAGTCCTTATACACTTCTGTAAATTTCTCCATCAGTGACTTCGGATCATCGTGGCTCTGAATATGCTACCCAGCCTAGATAATATTCATCAGATCATCTCTTCGGGAAGCATCAAGAAGGACCTACTGAGAAACTTCTTGGGTTGCCATTATATTTGAGACTATATCAAATTACATGTTGTTTCTAATGAGGATCAGACATGATGATCGATCACAAAGTATGGGACCAGGGAGTCGTAGTGTAATATTCATATACCATAGAGAAACCAAGGATCGTGATACCCTTGTTCTCTATGAAACATTCCTGGATCAGTGGTTCTATGATATTTGTTTTTGATGATGAATTCACATAGTGGATCACTAGACAAAAAGTGAGCTTAGGTAATATATAATCTCATAGATCTCATAAGGATCATGGGGCCCTCACACAATATTTATAGGGAACATCCCACTGAGCTTTGTCGTGAGCATTGTAGTCCCATGCCTCTTAGAGTCTTGTCGCTCAGTGTGCATCACACTCTTTAATGATGATCCTACTTCATGAGTTACTAGTTTTTAGTGATTTAGCCTCAAAATCCAAACCTCTGTTTCCCTTGGGATCTCATTCTGAGGGGTGGTATTTTTTTGTTGAAATACAACCCTTGGGATACGTTGTGAAAGGCTGTATGTAGTGGATATGGAATCTAGGTTCAAACAGTTCAAATTTCATCAACGGGGTCTGCCTTCTAGATCAAATTCACACATCTCCCCAGCCTCACAATGGTTCGGAGGAATTTATCGTCCACACTGCATTCCAAGGATCCCTACGAACACCACAATATAATTTTATGATCGGTTTTGTGAGTTCAACGATACCTGACCCGCTTCTCGGAGGTGTTTTTTGGGTTCGTGGAATGCGTTTAAGCAACACAATACACCTTTTCCAATAAACATAGTGCTCAATACTCCACATAACCTTTTTTATCCCAACAATTTTCCTTCTGAGATACCTTTTTTGTGAAGTTTCCTGGAACTGCAAACATGAGAGAAAAAATAATACCCAAATGTACTAGAGAATCATGAAACACCCTTTACCTTATTTCGAATTTCCTCCTACATAAATTTGGGATACACATACCAATGGAATACCCAAATTAAGATGGAAGAATTCCCTCAGAGGTACTTGAGACTTCATGAACTATTAAGCTTTTGTGAAGCACTCCGCTTTCAACTCATTCCTCCATGCAATGGGAGGATCACCATGCTTCACGGAGCTCCTTTATTTACAAATCCCATAGAATTTGTGTAGTTCCTCTTATTGAGGCCCCCTAATTCATGACACCCTCTTCTCTTTGGACCTCTAGTCTTTTATGTAGTGATTTCTTGGCCCCCCATGTGGTGTTTTTCAATTCATTTATCTTCTTGATGCTTCTTCTAATAGGTGAACTAATATCAGTTTATTTTTTTCATAGGTACAATAACATATCCCCCTAAGTGAAAAATCCTCCACCCCACTCATGTCCTACATTTATGGTTTCATCCCTTCACCATGGGTTAAAGGGAGATATTCATGTATGTCCAAGGGGTGAGAAGTCAGTCCCCTTTGTCAGAGCTGTAGGATGTTAAACTATTAAGAGCTATCGTCCTCTACACATGATGATAAACAGTAGTGTTACCCCATGAAACAAATATGGGGTGCCCCTGGTTTGTTATTTTCCATTCCCAGTTATCTCAATGAAATTGAGATCCTCCTTGCATGTAATGAGATCATACTTGTATGGAATGATATCTCCTTTTGGGAGAAGGGAAACCATCGTGGTGTAAGACCCTTACCTTTATTGCGGGAGGTAACACCCTTGCTCCCCCTTTCCACATATAGATGAAAAGATCTAATTGGGGATGAACACATGGGACTCTCAATACCATTTCCCACTCCCTTTCTTCTTTGTATCCATGGACCGCTTCTTTGTGTAAGCCCCAGTCCTTCCCTCACTAATGCATCATTCGTGAAATGAAAATCTTGTCAACAACTGTAAGAACCCGGTTCTTAGTTTTGAGGTATGAGATTCTTCTTTTTCCTTTTCATTAAGTGTTTTTGATAAAATATTGAAAATGGGGAAAATCCTAAATTTTTTAACTACACGCTGTGTTCTTTTGGCCGTGTTTGGATGAGTACACGGGGCATGTAGCCATGTCAGTGACGAGGGGTGTAGGAACTGACTACCAGCCGTGTAGTGGTACCTTAAATGCCATGTAGTCAGTCAGCAAGATTAAACAGTAAGGTAGTGGAGTCACCACCAGCTGGGCGATAGTACACGTCGTGTACTTGGGAGTACATGTCGTGTGCTCATGTCGACGGATGAACAGTGTGGCGGTGCCACCAAATGAACAGTTAAATGAAAGAAGTACACGCCGTATACTCATAAGTACACGCCGTGTACTCATAAGTACACGCCGTGTACTTTGTTTTTTTGGATTAAAACAGGCAGTAGCCTCCTCATTTGGCAGGGGAGAAAATTGAGCCAATTTGGAGCCAAAGGAGGAGGCCGAACCATTGAAGATCTATCGGGTGTTCATCTGGAATCTGATTCGGCTTCAGACGATCTCATTGGAAATGCACGGGTAAGCCCTCTCCTCTCCTGGTACCGTTCTTACCAATTCTTCTCCTAACGTATGTTATTTATGTTTGAATGGGTTTTGTTCTTCATCAAATCTATGGCGTTCTTGGGCATTTCTGGAGTTGGCATTCGGGTATAATGTTCGTTGGTGTATAAGGTAGGTGTCTTTGTGTTATTTTTCCAAATGTCATGTGTTTTTTTGCATTTTCGTGCCACGAACCCATGTTAGTGTGTCATGTGGGTGAGGCTGCTGCTATATTTAATAGCTAGAATTGCATAGTTGATTAAATTGTGATAATAAAATGATGGTTGGGATTATTTCTTAGATCCGGAACCACCCCCGGGGTGTGTTCCACTGTTTAGCTGTTTGTCCAGGATACCCGAGGGTATGCCTTTAATGTTGTAATTGTAGAATTTCCAGGAGAGGAATCTCTTATTTACTACATTTTGATATGTTTGGCATGGCCCATTAACCTATTTATCCTAAGTTTTTTGTTGTTATTAGCCTATGGGCACTATACTGTATTAGCCTGAGGGCATGACTGTTTTAGCCCGAGGGCTGTCGTTATTCTACCTGATGGAAACCTTTCGTGGCTGAGGGCTTGAATTATGTGCCAATGGGTGACAATTCGTATGCCTGAGGTAGATAATTCTGTTACAGTGCCTGAGGGAAAGATTCTGTATAGCATGAGGGCGTGGTTCACTATAGTAGCCTGAGGGTGAGATACTGGTTGGCCTGAGGGCTTGGTGCTGTTGAGCATGAAATGATACTATATTAAATAGATTAAATGAATAATTAAATGGAAATATAACTGGGAAGTTAGTTACTTTTGAGTACTGCTTAGTTTATTGATTTTTAATACTGCACACATGTCACATGCTTTAAACACAGTTGAGCACGGGACTTTGGTGGGTGCCTACTAAGATATGTTTCTCACACCCTTTTTGGGTCATGCTTTTCGACCCAAACAGATTATGTTGTAGCAGGTGTAGATAGGGGAAAGAGTCCCAATATCGGTACTTGACTGTTGTTGAGGAGCAGGAGGGCATTGGACCGAGCCTAGTCTTGCGATGCCGCTGCCAGCTATTTACTTTGCTTTTTTGTACTCTACTTTCTGTTGAACTGTATTGATGTATAACATGTTCTAGATTTTTTCTTAGAAATTGAATCATGTAGCATCATCCTTTATATACAGTTGTTTATGTCATTTGTAGTTGTTATTTCTGTTGAGTATGTTTACTGCTTTCGCTGTTGTTGTATATTTTATTTTTTATTCCACTGCGCTGCACTTTGAAAAATGAGGGAATAGTTTCCCCAGTATCAAACCTGGGCCCTCGCTGCTAGTCGGAAGCCTCTTGAATTTGGGGCAATACGCTTGAGGTCGCGTGGAGAACCAGATTCGGGGCACCAGTTGCATGGCACCCAGGTCCGGGATGTTACAATGTGTTATCAAAGGGGTTCTTTTATTTGACTTTCTACTTGGAGCTGTAGTCAAGGATAGGACGAATGGTAGTTGGTAATAAGCTATGCCCGGGCATAGCTAACCCGTTTACAGGGAAAATCCAGTCTACCTCATATTTTCCACTTCTTCTGATTTTGCAAATATTACAGTTGAAATATTTTCGCCGTTGAGTGACGCACATAGATTATGTTGTTATATTTTATCTATGGGTTCTATTTAGTTGCAACCTGATGAGATGAAGGTATGCCATCCCATGCATCATTTAGGCACATTCTACAATCACATTCCATGCATAGTTTCCATGCCGTGTAGGTGCATTAGAAAACTGCATGTTTTTTTGATATGTATTGTGATAAAAACAAGCATGCTTTTGTGATATATGCACTAATAAAATACCTGCTATATGATAGGGTATTCCTTGTATGAGCTTATTTAAATAATGGATGCCAAACTTTGGTTTTTGGGGAGTATGGGCACCAATTGACTGGAATTTGGTGGATCATTGACTGTTTATTAGTTGTAACACATATAATATGTTAAACTTTGATTCGTGGGGAGTATGGGCCCTCACGAGTCAGAATTTGACACATAGGTGTTGTTTTTTAGTGTTTTCTGGGTTCCGGGGATGTTTCTGAGGCATACTATCTGGAAACCCAGTGTACACGCCATGTACTATTTTTATACACATCGTGTGTCCTGTTCGTGAATAAAATAAACTTTTTGAGAACACGCCATGTACCCTATGTACACGCTGTTTAGTCTCTTCCCGTGTCACAAACCATGTGGGCGGCGACACGGAGTAGGGAAAGGCTTCGGTAAAACATGTTGTGTACCAAATACACACGCCTTGTAGTGTGACCCGGAGTCCGGTCGTTTAACTAACTACACGGGTCGGTGAAATCCAATAAAGAACACATTGTGTCAATGATGAACATGCCACCTAGTGTGACCTTGGGACTCGGTCATGTAACTAACACACACAGGATGGTGTCACCTATCCCTGAAAACGCCGTGTACCTGTGCGACACGCCGTGTATTTTTTTCCATGGATAGACCGTGTGATGTTAGCCGGGTTACTGGGAAACGGGGTGTTTTACACGCCGTGTACGGGTGTAACCCGCCATTTAATTGTAATCCGAGTAGTCGATCGTGTCACAAGCGACATGGGCAGTTGGAAAATAACACCATACACGCAGTGCAGATTAAGTACACACCGTGTAGTTTTGTTTAATGGGAGCTGTGTGGCTTAGCCATGCAGAAGGACCCAGTTAGGGGAAGGGAAGTCAAGTACACACCGTGTAGTCAGTTTACATGCCGTGTAGTTTTTTTTTTGCAAACTTTGAGCTCCCTTCTTCGTCTTTTTCACTTGTGGTTTGTTCGTTTCAGCCTTTATAACTTTGAATCTGAGGTGTGCTTTTGACCCTGTAGTGTCATGCCGCCTAGACGACCGCGATTTGTTCACTAGGAGAGTGGCGACGATTATACTCCGGAGATGGTAGGCCATGGGCTACCAGTGGATCCTCCAACAGAGCCAGATGAGGCACCAGCTGTTATACCGGACACAGGCGAGGCGGCGCAGTTCCATGACGGTTTTATGCGGTTTATGAAGAGCTTCCAGGGAGCACCGCAGGCTACTACATCTATGTATGAGCTGATGCGTATCCTTCAATAGAAGAATCCACCAATGTTTTTAGTGGATGGCAGACCACATGTTGCGGAGTCTTGGCTAGGATCGATGCAGACTCTTTTTAGCATCTTGAGACACCTCCAAGGTGGAGGGTCATGCTCGTGACTTACATGATGCGTGATTCTGCCAAGAGGTGGTGGGATGTTACCACCCAGTCATAGCATCATAGGGACATGGCGTGGGAAGACATTCAGGCAGTCTTTTATGACTTTTTCATTCCCGAGATGTTGAGGGAAGATAGAGCTCGAGAGTTCATGAATCTGCAGCAGGGCGCTATGTCAGTGATGTACTATTATGTTCGTTTTACGGAGCTTCTGCGCTTTTCACCTGTGCTAGTGGGTGATGAGATGTTGAGATCCAGACGATTTAAGGATGGTCTTTGGTATGTCATCTGAGCACTGGTTAATGTCTTTAGGTTGCCTACTTTACACGCCATCATGAATCAGGCGCTTATTATAGAGAGGAACCTGTGGGAAGCAAGTGGTGTGGGCCAGGGCTGTTCATCACCAGTTACTAGTACTATTTCTGCTGGAAAGAGGAAGAGACAGATGGACTTCTCTCTGGGTGGCAGTACCAGCCGGTCAGTCTTTTCCGGTGTTCTGATCAGGTGCTACCAGTGTGGCGGAGAGGGGCCAAGAGGCCGTAGTGTCCCCGCGATCTAGTAGAGTGCCGATCTTGCGGCATGATGGGTTATCTGCAACGCTTTGGCAGGGCGTATCCACTAGTGGAAAGTGAGAGGGGTTCTGTTTAGACTCTTCATGCAAGATCCAGACCAGTGGCTTCTTACCAGTCAGGGAACTGGAATACATCGTGGCTTGTAGGCAGATATGGGGGTCTTGGCCGTGGTAGCAAGACAGTAGGATCGTAGAGGCAGCAGGGTGGGACAGCTCAGGGTAGCTAGGCTGTGTCGTAGGGCCGCAGCACTGGGTAGGCATGTGCAGTGCAACAGACCCTGCATGAGTAGGATCTCAGACCTTCAACAGTCATAGGTACTATTCTAATAGCTTATGTCTAATCTTCTGTGCTTTTTGATACGGGTGTAATTCATAGTTTCATATATGTGCTCGTTGTGGAGATCCTTGGGCTCTGTGTTTCTTCATCTTCTATTGTGATGATGCTAGACACTCCGTTGGGGACTAGAACGGCTGGTGTGCGTCAGTGAAATGAGTTCTCCCTTGAGGTTGGGGGGTGTCACTTCCTTTGGGACCTCTATTTCCTAGAGATGACGAGATATAACGTCATTCTCGGGATGGACTGGTTGGTTCCCTTTCGAGCCTTTGTAGACTACTATCGTCACAGGGTGTGTTTCAAGTCACCAGAGGGCAGAGAGTTTCTATACAGGGGCGAATGGGATGTTCCGGCGAGTCGAGCTGGACCAGAGCATCATGGGTGGGGTGGAGTTACATCCCAGATTGCGAGTTTATATCTGGGTGACTAGGGGAATTTTCAGACGGATTTCCCTCCTGTTGTTGATCGTTTTAGGGATGTCTTTCCGGACGACTTTTCGGGTCTACCTCCGAAACGAGAGGTGGATTTCTCTAATGAGATAGTGCCAGGAGCAGCACCAGTGTCCATTACTCTTTATAGGATGGCTACACCTGAGCTGTAGGAGCTCAAGAGATACTTATAGGAGTTACAAGTAAAGGTCTTTATCTGACCTAGTACTTCTCCTTGGGGTTCTACAGTCCTTTTTATGAAGAAGGCGGATGGTAACCTCAGACTTTGTGTGGATTATCAGAAGCTGAACTAGTTGACGGTGAAGAACTGATATCCCTTACTGAGGATTAATGATCTGTTTGATCAGCTTCATGGATCACGAGTGTTCTCAATGATTGACTTGAGATCAAGATATCATCAGCTGCGTGTGAGAAAATCAAATAAACCACTTACAGCTTTTTGGAGCAGATATGGTCTGTACGATTACTTGGTTATGCCATTCGGCCTCACGAACACGCCAGAAATTTTCATGGCCCTGATGAATCATGTGTTACATCTATATCTTGATTATTTTGTGGCAGTATTCGTGGACAACATCTTCCTGTACTCTCACACTCGACACGACCATGCCACCCATCTTGAGATCATATTGAGTACACTGAGAGAACATCGTCTATATGCTAAGCTCTAAAAGTGCCACTTTTGTATGGACCATATTCACTTCTTGGGTCACATAATCTCAGAGGAATGAGTTGCAGTAGATCCAGAGAGGGTGATAGCAATAGTTTCTTGGGAGTATCCTAAGAACGTGTTTGAGATACGAAGTTTCTTAGGGTTGGATGGATACTATAGGCATTTTATATAGGACTTCTCCTGCTTAGCAACGCTGTTGACGGGCTTGACTAAGAAGTGTGTGAAGTTCATTTGGTCGGAAGCTTGTGAGACAACTTTTCAGGACCTGAAGTGAATGTTGACATCAGCACCGATCCTGATACTCCCAGGGAAGGTAAAGAGCTATACAGTTTACTGTGATGCATCAGTGATTGGAATGGGAGCAGGTTTGATGCAAAGAGATTGATTTGTTACGTACGGGTCTCGGATGTTGAGGCCACATGAGAGGAATTACCCGACGCATGATCTCGAGTTGGCTGCAGTTGTGCATTCATTGCACTGTTGGAGACAATATCTGTTGGGATAGCATTTAGTGGTTTTCATCGACCACAAAAGCCTCAAGTATATATTTACTCAACGTGACCTGAATCTGAGGCAGAAAAGGTTGGTCGAGTACCAACAGTCCTTCGATTTTGAGTTTCCCTATACACCTGGTAAAGTTAATGCAGTAGCTGATGCACTGAGCAGGAAGACTCAGATACAGGCTGTGCGGGAGGCTAGTGGTGAGTGGGAGCTCATGGCTCTGTTCTCTGAAATGCATCTGGAGGTGCATGACAGTCAGGGGTAGACCTATCCTTCATCTTTAGCTGTGACTTCTACCCTCCTGGATAGAGTGAGGATGAGAAAACTATCAGTTTTAGAAGGCCTAGTTCTACGGGAGTCGGTGGAAAGTGAGGACACCCATCCCTGTTGGACGATATGCGATGATGAGGTTTTTCATTTCCATGGACGAGTTTGGGTTCCAGGGGAAATACTCAAGGAGATGACGCGGATTTTCATGCTTCATCTTGGGCAGTTCATCCCAGGGTTACCAAGATGTACCGTGACTTGAGACGTTAGTACTGGTGGCCGGGTATGAAGAGAGAGATAGCTAGTTTTGTTATGAGGTGTTCCACCTGTCAACAGGTGAAGGCGGAGCATCAGAGACCAGCTGGGCTGTTACAACAGTTACCCATTCCAGATTGGAAATGGGATGATGTCATGATGGATTTCTTGATGTGGTTACCAAGGTCACCACGAGGCACTGACACCATCTGGGTTTTTATAGACAGACTCACGAAGGTAGCTCACTTCTTGCCGATCAAGGACACCTTCGGTATTGACAAGCTTGGAAGGCTATACATTAGAGAGATTGTACGTCTTCATGGGGTCCCTCGTTCTATCATTTTAGATAGGGACACCCACTATAAATATCGTTTATGGCAGGGTTTTCATAGGGCGCTGGGTACACAGGTGCTTTTGAGAACAACATACAACCCTCAGATAGATGGCCAGTCAGAGCGTACGATACAGGTGCTAGAGGACATGTTGTGTGAATGAATCCTAGACTTTGGGGGATCATGGGAGAAGCATATACCCTTAGCCAAGTTTTCCTATAACAATAGATTCTTGGCGACTGTTGAGATGGCACCATACAAGGCTTTATACGGTAGGTCATGCCGATCACCCTTTTTCTGGTTAGAGGCAGGTGATACAGCTTTTCTGGGACCACGTCTCGTACAGGAGACATCTGAGCAGGTCCAGTTGATTCAGAAGTAGATGGATACCGTGCAATCTCGTCATAAGTTTTATGTTGATCTCTGTAGATGACCTCTGGAGTTCGTGGTCAGGGATCGGGTTTTCTTGTTTGTTTCACCAAGGCTGGGATACAAGAGAATTATGAGACAGGGTAAAATTTCACCATAGTATGTGGGACGATTTGAGATTTTGGAGAGAGTCGGGCTGGTTGCCTATCGGTTGCGGTTACCGCAGCGATACCGAGCCATGCACGACGTCTTTCACGTGTCTCAGTTTCACCGCTATCATTCAGACCTGTCTCATTTTTTCCAGCCTAAGGTGGTTGAGCTAGAGGCCTATGTGTCTTTTGAGGAGCATCTAATTCATATTATTGACAGGAGCATGGAGGTTCTCCGAGGCCGGTCAGTTCCTCTCGTACGGGTGCTATGGCAGCATGGGAGAATACAGGATGAGACCTGGGAGCGGGAGGCCGACGTACGTGCTCAGTAGCCAGAGCTGTTCTGAGCTTATTCTTCACTACCCTTGGAAGGGAAATTTGGGGATGAATTGTTATAATGGGGGATGTTTATAAGAACCCGGTTCTTAGTTTTGAGGTATGGGCTTCTTCTTTTTCCTTTTACTTAAGTGTTTTTGAGAAAATATGGAAAATGGGGAAAAATCCTAAATTTTGGAACTATATGTCGTGTACTTTTCCAAACGCCATGTACTTTTGGCCATGTTGGGATGAGTACACGGGGCGTGTATCCATGTCAGCGATGTGGGGTGTAGGAACCGACTACACACCATGTAGTGGAACCTTACACATCGTGTAGTCAGTCGGCAGGCTTAAACCGTAAGGCGGTGGAGTCGCCGCCAGCTGGGTGACAGTACACACTGTGTACTTGGGAGTAAATGACATGTGCTTCTGTCGACGGATGAACAGTGTGGCAGTGCCACCAAATTTATAGTTAAATGAAATAAGTACATGATGTGTACTCAGAAGTACATGCCGTGTAATTTGTTTTTTTGGCATAAAATGGGTAGTAGCCTCCTCATTTGGCAGAGGAGACACTTGATCCGATTTGGAGACAAAGGAGGAGGCCAGACCTTTGAAGATATGTCGGGTGTTCGTCTGAAATCCGATTTGGCTTCGGATGATCTCGTTGGAACCGCACGGGTAAGCCCTATCTTCTCCTGGTACCATTCTTCCAAATTTTTCTCCTAACGTAAGTTATTTACATTTGAATGGATTTTGTTCTTTGTCAGATCTACACCATTCTTGGGCGTTTATGGAGTTAGTGTTAGTGTATAAAGTTCGTTGGCATATAAGGTAGGTGTCTTTGTGTTAGTTTTCCAACTGTCGTGAGTTTTTGTGCATTTTCGTGCCACGAACCCATGTTGGGGTGTCGTGTGGCTGAGGCCATTGCTATATTTAATGCCTAGAATTGAATAGGTGATTAGATTGTGATAATAAAATTCTAGTTGGGATCGTTGCTTGGATCTGAAACCACCCCCGGGGTGTGTTCCACTATTTATCTGTTTGGCTAGGATACACGAGGTTATGCCTTTAATGTAGTAATTGTAGAATTTCCAAGAGAGGAATTTCTTGTTTACTACATTTTGATATGTTGGGCATGGCCCGGTTACCTGTTTAGCCAGAGGGTGTTGTTGTTATTCGCTTGTGGGCAATATAATGTATTAGCCTGAGGGCATGACTATATTAGCCCGAGGGCTTTCATTATTCCGCCTCAGGGCAACCTTTCATTCCTGAGGGCTTGACTTATGTGCCTGAGGGCGACACTTCGTATGCCTGAGGGCGAGAATTCTATTACAATGCCTGAGGGTGAGATTCTGTATAGCCTGAGGGTGTGGTTCACTATATTATCCTGAGGGCGAGATACTGGTTGGCATGAGGGCTTGGTTCTGTTGAGCACGAAATGATACTAAATTAAATGGATTAATGAATAATTAAATGGAAATATAACGGGTAAGTTAGTTACTTTTGATTACGGCTTAGTTTATTGATTTTTACTATTGCACACTTGTCGCATGCTTTGTACATAGTTGATCACAGACCTTTGGTGGGTGACTACTGAGATATGTTTATCACATCAAGTTTGGGTAATTCTTTTCGACCCAAACAGATTACGTTGCAGCAGGTGTAGATAGGGGAAAGAGTACCTATACAGGTACTTGAGTATTGATGAGGAGCAGGAGGGCATGGGACCAAACCTAGTCTCGCGATGCCGCTGCCAGCTATTTACTTTTCTTTGTTGTACTCTGCATTCTGTTGTACTGTATTGATATATAACATGTTCTGACTGTTTTCTTAGAACATGAAACATGTAGCATCATCATTTATATATAGTTGTTTATGTCATCTGCAGTTGTTATTTCTGTTGATTATTTTTACTGCTTCCGATGTTGTTGTATATATTATTTTGTATTCTGATGCGCTGCACTTTGAAAAATGATGGCATAGTTTCCCCACTATCATACCTGGGCCCTCGCTGCTAGTCAGCAGCCTCTGACATTTGGGGAAATGTGCTTGAGGTCATGTGGAGAATAGGATTCAAGGCACCCGTTGCATGGAACTCAGGTCCGGGACGTTATAAAAACATCCACTTTTTTATCACACTGATCATGACTCACAGAGTATTAGAGGTTGGTAGTGACTTGAGTCTCCAAACAACACCCATATGTGAGTAATCCATATCTTCCACCTTCATGGGATACTAACCATGCGTATGACCATAACCACTAATGTACGAGGGTTTTGATCCCTATATTCTAAAAAGTATGTATAGTAAGACACTACAAGGTTCAATCCCGACCATCAGTAAACCATTCTTTCCCTCTACCTAGGGGAAACCTCTTGTATATCAATATCCACCATCATCCATTACTACCCTTGTCATTCCCTTGAGCCACTACATCCTGGGAGGATCATGGACCAACTAGAGGTAACACTTCCTTCGGGTCCCTCTAGGTGGCTAATCATGAATAATCCCTAATAGCCCTATTAGAACTATATGGTCTTTGATTCTTAACTAGCTTGGAGATGTAAGAATCCTCCCTGGGGTTCAGGTCCAACACCATCATCTTCAGGTCGGATCCATCTAATTCATTCCATCCACTTCAAACAAAACTTCAACAACCATCATGATTCTTACCCAGACCGCCACATCCTATTGGTATCTTTCAATTCATTAGGGTATATCCCATGCATATTCATAATCCAAATTCACCATCACCTCAACCTTATCATGATGGGGGAAAATTATCAATGGAACGTGTAAGAATCTAAGACCCATTTATTCCATTGATTCCCCTTCAAACACCCTAGAAGAAAACCATGTGTATTCCCCACACAATCCACCATCAATCAACCAAGAATGGTCCTCTAGTGATGTTAAACTAGCCCTGTATATTCCCCAAACCACACCTTTGAACTATATGTGTTCTGATACCTATATTCTACATAGGGTAGGTATGAAGCATCCTTGTTGTTCAGTCTCGTCCAATGGTAACAAATTGGTGCACACATAATTGGGTCGCATCATGTCATACATTCTCTTAGTGTCTTCCAATTCAGCCTTCACGGTGTCAAAGCTTCACTTTATGGGGAACTACATTCTTGAATCCATCTTCATTGGATGTTCTGACCCATTCATCCAGTAAACCTTCAAGGTTCTCCCTCCAAATGATGTGTCTTTCTAATCCACCTTCATAAGTGTTCTGATCAAACAGATCAATCCTTTATAGATGTTAATCTCATGGAATACACCATGTTACACATCATTTGTAGAGGAAAACATCAGTGAAATGCCTAAGGTATAAGATACCCCTTTATCGATGATGGAAACCTTGTGTTTTTGCACCCCTGACTATCCCTCTAATGAGGAAGAATATAATTGTTACAATGATTCATTTGTCCATTCATGCCCCTAATGCCAATAATGGCTACTATCATGGAAAAAGGTAGCTTCCCTGAATTGAACCATTGGAATATCCATATAGAAGAAGTGTAATTAACTAGCATCCACAAATAGATAGCACCAGGAACTAGATTCATGAACAACGTATTAATCAATAATGCATACATTAAAAATGAAATGAATTCAAAGGAGGAGTCCACTAACAGAGATACTGACATCCCTCCATCCTATTATTATATAGTATCCAGCATCAATATAGAAGTGATGAATTTCGTCTTCCGTTGGAAAGTGGGAATGAGGGAAACGAATGTGATGCTAGTGACTGTCTACATGATCCCAGGAGGCGTGCCACTACAGAATGTCTCAAAAATAAATTGGTTTAATATTTATATATTTTATTTATAACTTAGTTATTTTTTTATAATTATAATGTAAAATCTACCTTCTTACCCTCCAATAAATTGGAAAATGATAATGTTTCCCATGCACATATGAGGAATTCCATCTCTAAAAAGTTATGCGATTCATTTTTCAATTTTGATTTACGTTTATAGTAATCAGGATATATTTAATGAATATATATTTTAAATATTATTTGTGTGTGTGTGTGTGTGATATAATAATGATTCTCTATACATGAATTATTATATTCCTTTTATTCATTCCATCTGTTCTAAAGTTTAAAAAAAATTACTCATTCATACAACCTATTATCTCAATGAACAATGTGATTCCTTTTTCTATATATATATATTTTATGTGACTTTAAATAAATATATATATAATTTATATATTTATATTTATATATATTATCATTATTATAAATATAATTATTAAAAAACCATGATCAATATACGAGAATGAGAACAACCAAAATGAGAGTCTCTTGAAAATTGAAATAGTTATCACCCAAAAATAATAATTTCACTAAGAAATTATTAATAAATTGGTGTAAAAATGACTTAATGTGGATAATATATGATATTATATAAACTTAAAAATATTTATTTATGAAAATATAATAAATTTAAATTTACAATTGAATATTTCAAAACCATTTGTGTGAATATCACAATTAAGGAATGAGATTTTCTTCCCAAATTTACTTTTGTATGACAAAGGCCATATTCAAACATTTTTATTTTTGGTGGTGTATATACTATCAGTGAATTTAGTTTTTTTTATTCTATTGAAAATTATGTTGATATCAATGTCCATATTAGGTTTTCTCTTTCATTATGTTTGTATACAATTGTTACCAAAATTGAGGGGGATATATATTTTAATCTAATTTAATCAGAACTATTTATGCTTGAATTCACATTGAAATAGATTATAATATTTTTCTAATAAAGCCCATTAATTTTATTCTCCAATGAATATATTTTGGTAATATATTTATAACATTCAATTTCACTTATTAAATATTTCATGATACTAAAATAAGGAAACCCGAATTTATTTCTCTCTTTTGTCAAGAATACGTTTTCCTCCATATACATGTTTTCTAAAAAATATTCCATGAAATCTTTTTACTAATATCCTATTAATATTAAAATTTTAAAAAATAGTTTAAAATGAATCATCTTGTATTTTTAAATAAGATATAATTTTTTATTCATTATTAAAATGTATTAAAGGAATGTTTTCTTTTAAATTAAGATACATCAATGAAATTTCCCATAATCATAACCATAATATTATTTTAATCTTCCTCTGCATGTTTCCATGGTTATTTTAAAATAAACTAAATTCCCAAATATATATTAATTCTCATTTTATTTATAGAATTCAATATTAAAATATTATTTTCCTCAAGAGTTATTTAGTATATCTTTTGAAGACATTTTTAATATATGATATCCTACTTGATTATAATTATTCATTATTAGAGAAATCATGCAATGGTAAAATATTTAATATTTCTCTATATAGACTAAGATGAATCCTATTTATTTTCTATAGGATACTTTATGATGATATGATGAGTTATTTATGGTCCTATTACATTTATATGAATTAATAATCAATATGTGACAAATGATTCTATTATATCCCTTCAATTCATTGGGTAAAGTGATATTGATATATCATGTGATGATTATGATAATAATGAAATTTACTAATAATATATTTTTTAAAATATTGATGAATGAGTATGATTGATTTTACCTATTTTCATAGGAAAATTTACAAACATGATTGAGAATATCCCTTTATACTCGTTGACATAATAGTATGATCTCTTTTTAATTTTACTAAATAGAATATATGTAGATGTAATTAAATTTATCTATGTTCACATGATTATTATTTCATATGACTATAATGAAAAATGGTTTTATTATGACTGTTTTATGTTTATTACAACTCTGACACCCATACTTATCATGATTGTAGATATGATTTTATTTTTGAGGTTATGATTTTAGATATTTGTTTATGAATATCTTATGCTGGGAACATGCACTTTTATTTGTTATCAACCCCCTATGAACATCTTTTCACCTAAGAGTTGATATATCACAAATATAAAATATTTGATAATCTAATTTAATCCTTTATTATGTTTCCTTTAACAATGTTATAAATAATGGTACTATGTAGGGTATATTTGAGAATATTACTATCTGGGAATGTCATTGTGGGAGATGTTGAAGATCTTTTATGAAATGATATTATTATGTGTATAGTAATAAATAAACCCAAACCCATATATTCCATTGAAATCTATTACTGTTAAATGTATATAAAATTAATCTTAAATTATGAAATATTTCTTTATGTTGTGCTCAGGTTTTTTTATACTTAATTTTAGTCTGGCTTCAATTTTAGTATTAAAAGAATTTTATCATAAAAATGGTTTTTATGTATGAAATATGTGTTACTTTTAATAAATTAAATTATTATTTGTTTATTAATTGTTTTAATGAAATATATTGATTATAAATTAAATAATATATTTTAATATTCATTTGATTGTTTTTAAAATGCATGGAATGGACGTAAATAATGTTTTTCTTACATATATTTTTTATACAGCAATATTATTGTTAAGTTTTACATGATTAGATAATAATAAATTCTACCACATATAGATATTTAATCATCTTAAATGGATTATTTATTTTCAATAAAAATAAATAATATAATTTTATATGTCATATTTAATTTATGTTTATAGTGAATTGTAAGAACAGTAAAAATCATGGGTAGAGTTAAAACATTATTAATCAAGGTTAAAAAAAGAGATAATAATTGTATTTCTCCCCAAAAAATCCTATTTATTATCTTATGAAGATATTTAAATCATATAATATTAAAAATTATAATCCCTCACCATTTTGGTCCACTTTATCAGGAATGTGATCATATATCATAGAAATATTATAAGAAAATCCATGTATATCCTTCTTCTCACATATAAAAGGTATCCTATTGTCCTTACACATTCACAAAATTTATATATTATTTATCATACAATTCCTACTCAGACAATATAATTTAATATTTAAATTTATCTTGTATATTATTTTATTCTAATAAGATAGTTACTTCATGAATTGAGCTGTAATCCAAAGGAGGACTCAAATAATAGTTATTTATATTAAACAATATATTTCAATTTTATTTATTTTTATTATTATATCAACATGTTTTATAAATAAAAATATGGTAAATCCATTATCAAAAATATAGTAAGACATTATTATGATTTTTCATAACCAATTAACACTAATGCTCCATCAAACTTGAGAAGAATGTATCGGTCATGCGTACGGGTGGACTACAACCTCCGGGTAGTGATATGGTCAATGTTCCATCTCAATCATTACTATATTGTTATTATGTTGTGATTATTTTATTATTTTATGATTTGGATATAATTATTATTCAACAATTATAATATCAGGTATTAATTCTTACATTCTAATCAATTGGAAATTGATAATGTCACTTCTGTGAATGTGTAGACTACCACCAGCATAAAGCATGATGATCTGTTTGTCATTTCTCCTTTTCCAAAGGTAATAAAGATAGATTATATATATAATATAACAACTTTTCGAAAAGGTGATTTAATATTTACCTTTATTTGCTTCCATCCATCAAAAATGCAATCACCAATGATCTGTATGTATAAACTACAGTCTTCACATAATGATGTAATTCATTTTTCATCCATGTTAAAAATGAATGGTTATAAATAAATATTTAATAAAAAATATGATAATTATAAAATTATTACCATTATTTAACTAAAAGATCATTTTTCAAAGTGCAACGACCATAACTATCAAACCCTTACTTACACGAAAAATAAAGCAGTTAACACCCTAAATGATGATCATAATGAAATATTTTTACTAAGTGGGTGATAATATGTTTTTAGTAAAATATATATGATAATATATGTATATTTTATTTTTATTATTTATAGGTATTATAAAATTAAAATCATTATTCATGTGGTTAGAGAACGTACGGAGTAAGATAGACTTGAGGGTTGGTTTTCTCATCTCACTTTCATTTCCTTGAGACATGTTCATTATTAACATCATATTTCATTCATGTGGGGTGTATACCATCACATTAAAATGATATATTCAGAATCTATTTATAATAAATTTATTTACATATTTATTTTATTTTATTACATTAATGGGGGTTATGACTCCAAAATTCATCAAAGTGGTATGTATTGTATGTTACAATCTCATTTTTATAGTGATTTTTTAATCTTAATTTATCTGATGATGAAATTATAAGATTTTTCTAACCAAACTATTTTGTATTTTATTATTGCTAATTTATTTCTATAGATTAAAATTATACTTTAATTTTCTTATCTTTATGTACTCATGTGTAAGAAATAATGTGTTTTAAGGAAAACTGTCATTGTATTTTATTCTGTTAAAATTAATTTCATTCATGTCCATATCTCTATTAATATTTTATATAATTTTTTTTCATATTATTAAATTATTATTTAAAATAATTTTTTACTATAATTTACATTCATATAAAAATTTTAAAGTGAATATTCTTATTATTTTCCAAATGTTGTACTTTTAAATTATTACCGAAATTCTGAATGAAATTTTTCATTTAATGAAAACAATACGAATAACATTCCCTTACGATAAAAATAAAATTTTAATTGAATATTCCCTTATAATTGTACTATATTAATTTCTAGGAATGTTCATTCCTCATTATTTTGAAATTTGTTTACTTTATATAATTGATGTCAAAAAAAATTGGTATTTTCCTGAATAAATTTCGTTGTAATAGTTTAAAGCTACTTTAATATCTTATAATGACATCTAATGTTATATATATTTTTCTAGGGTTATAATCCTTCATTAACATCATTATTATTTATCAAGATGGTTTGTAATTATGATGGTGAATTTCATTATGATTCTAGTACCCTTTCCACAAGTTATGATATGATGAGATGGTGATATTTGTTGATTTTATAGAACACATACAAATGGTTTTTACTATGGGATGGCAAGGCTTGGAATAATATAACACTCTAACTCATTTGGTAATGATGGATATATCATGTGATAACAAGTAATAGAATGAGCTATAAACCATGTTTAATAAGATAATTTCTCCAAAAAATAGTGTTTGTAGTGATCCTTGACTAAGGAAATAATTGTATGGGGAGTGTACCCAATCCACTATGATAGTATTGGTTGTAATCCTTGAATAAAGATATTAATTTATATAGTTATTTTTATATTATATACATATATCATATGGTTATGATATGTTATCATTTAGGATGATATATTATTAATGATTCTAAACACTTGTGTCTTATGTATTTTTATTGAAAATTTCTTCATCCATGATTCCTAATTACATATATTTGTCCGACTATGTGTGATTATAATAATTTTTATCATGTTTTCAAACCCTAATAATTATATTATTTATCAATTACTATCATTGATTAATGTATCCTATTTTTACCATTATAGAGAATATAATATCACCCATTATTATGTTTCCATTCCACAGATTATTAGGAATATTTTTAAATATTTTATATCTAAGAATATTTCTAGTTGTGAAGAACATAATCCAAAACTATTTAGATATTTTCCACACTATTTACTTATATATCATTGTTTCTATAGACACTAATCAATTATTATTTTACTGTTGATTGTAATTTTATGTAATGTTTATTATTATAAATTAAAATTTACGTATATAAGGATTTGGCTAACCATATTCCAAATTATAAAATGATGTAGTCATTTTTGGAATCTAGGATTATAAATAATTAGTCAATAATCATCTGATAAGACTATTTGATAGATAATTTCCTATATTATGGTAAACAAAAGGGGTGTGGTTTTTCTATGAAAATATATCCCTCCATTTATTCTATATCGGGTAATGGTTTTGGGATATGTGTATATTTGGGTAATAACCATAATAAACTTTTATCAAGTATACCACATATATGCTTCTAGTACATGTTTAATGGAACATTACAATGAACGTGATTTGAAACTCTTGAGGGATATGATTATGTAAATTAAAACATTATTTGGGAACAATTATAATTTTATTATAATAAGAATGGATGACCTAGGATAAACATAATTTTTTGTAGATTGAAAAGACGGTGTTCGGATTTAGACATCTTATGAATGGTTTTTTTGATTATATGATTTCCCACAAAGAAATTTTGGGATCATGCTAACCATTTTTAGATTATTATACTGATTAAGATATAATGATGGATTTGAGGTTGTGATGGGAATTATCAAATATCGAAGTATCTTATTTGATATTAGTCATATGAATTCATTTATATCCTGAAAAGACTCTATGAATGTTAATTCATATTCTCAATGATTAAATTTTCAATTTGAAATAAAAAATCATAGTGGTGTGATTATTGAATATGAATTCAATGATTCAAAACCAATTGATATTTATGGAAATGTTCTCCTAATGAATCATGTTATTCTTCCTCTTGTTGAATTATATCTGATTTTTCACATGGATTGGATTTATTTAGGAAAATACCATATTAATTTCATACTAAGGTATATAACATTTGATATTATAAGTCAACCTATATTCTCCAATTATTTTTAGGACAAATATGAACATAAAATGGAAATTAAATCGGTTTTATGGGTCTTAATAACTATTAAAAGGGGGTATCTATCTTATACAGTTGGGGAAAATCCACATCGAATATATTCATATTGTGTGGGAGTTCGTGGATTTTCTTCTAGAATATTTTCCTAGTTTTCCATAGAATCATTGGGTTGAGTTTTCAATAGATTTTATAATAGGTGTTACACCTATATCAAATAATCAAATTATAATATCCTCGATTGATTTTTTGGGAATTGATGAAACACCTAGTTTAGAATCATGATGAATGATTCATTTTAATATTTTCATCACATTGGGGTGAACCAGTTATTTTTGGTAATAATAAATATGAGTTAATTGGACATAGAATTGATTTTTGAGTATTTAGAAAGATCACCATCCGGAATCTGTTTAAACTACACATTATTGATTTTTTTCAATAAATTAAAAAGAGATCAATATATTCATTGGATTTTATTTGATCTAAATACTATCAATTGAGGATCAACAGTGAATTCATACCAAACACAACCTTCTAATTAAGGTAAAATACATTGATTTTATATTGATTCCATTTGGTCTAACTAATCCCCACAAAATATTTATGTATTTAATTAATAGAATCTTTAAAAAGTATCTTGATATATTTTATTGATGTATTAATTGACGATATTATTATATATTCCATGTATAAGGAAGAGAATTTTGATCACTTGATGATTTTACTAAAGACCCTAAGTAAGTTTAAGATATAGGGAACAAATTCCACATGTGAATTTTTATATAGAATGAATCATTTTTAGTTCACATAATCTCAGTTGAGTGTATTTATATCTTAAAAATATTTTTTATAATATACAGTAACGAAGTAAAGAGGTTTCATAGAGTAAAAAATTCTATAGTATCTTATTAGTATATGAGGTTAACCTCACATTTACAGAGAATCCATCAAAAAACAATATATATAGAGTTATATTTCAGTACTGATAATTATCCTTATAATTATGGTTAGTCACGTAGTAACATTAAAACATTTAAGGGTATATTGAGATCATGTTCTCTAGACTTAAATGGTGATTTGGATACAATCATTCATATTGTAATGTTTTATTGTAATAATTAATTTCACTCTTGTATTTACATGGCTCTTTTTGAAGCCCAATATAAAATAAAATGTAGTAATCCCACATGTATAAATGAAGTTGGAGAAAAAATGTTATTTATAGCATAGATAGCTGAATAAATGGAAGACAAGGTTAGATCCATTTAAAAGCACATTAATATAGCTCAGAGTAGATCGAAGTGTAATGATAAATATCTTCTGAAAAAATAGAAATTTAAAGATGGAGAGAAGGAATTCATTAGAATTTATTAATGGAATAATGTTGTGAGATTTTATCTGAAATAAAAAATGAAAGTTATATTTTTTCCATTTGAGGTTATTGATTGGATTTGGATGGTTTCTCATCACTCGTAACTCCCACCAAACATATCTCAAGTTCACAATGTGTTCCATGTATTGTTCTTGAAGAAGTAAATACCAGATCCTTTGAATGTACTAAACTCATAGGTTATACCAGAAGATCAGGAGCCATCCAATGAATAAATAATGATAGAGACATTGTATCTTACAGTTAATGTGATATATAGAAAATCTACTCAACTGTTTAAAGTTATTTGGTAAAATATGCAATAAAAAGAATTTACATGGGAACCTGAAGATGAAATAAAGAAATGATATTCTATTTTTTTGTAAGGGAGATAAATAATTTTTAAGGAAAAATAATTTTAAAAGAGGTATAATGTAATAATATAAAATTTTATTTTTTTTCATTTGAAATAAACATGAGGTATTCGAGAGATTTTATTACACAAAACCTCAACTATATGGGATCCAGAATATTTAAAAATGTAGGTACAAATGTTTTAAATTAGAAAGTATAAATACTAATAAATAAATTATGATAAATTTTTATAATATAATTAAATAAATCATTTTTATTTGCTAATTCTAAAAAATAAGTAATGAATTGCTCGTAAAGTTATTTTATTTTTCAAAAATATATATTCTTCAAAACTGATTTTGTCATATTGTTTCACCTAAAAATTATAATGAATTTGTAAATTTTCTTGAAATATTATTTTTTGTAAATAAATATCTATTTTATATCTAGATGTAAATATTATATTAAGTTGAATTATTTTTTTCTCTAAAAATATAAATTTTTCAATTAATTGTGAAAATAAATAATTTTGTAAAAAATTTCATTTATTTTCACGTAAATGTAAAAAAAATTAAAAAAATTACAGTAAATTAAAATAATCCTCAATTAATTATAAATTTATTAATATATTTCAAAATAATTATAATAATAATGGATTTTTGTATAAGTTAATTGTGGGTCATAGAAACACAAGTTTATATATATTGTTTTCATATGCGTAATGTTTTTTCTTTTAAATAAAATAAATTAATCTATATTGAATTTTTAAAATACATTAATAGTTTATGGATTCAATCATATATTTTTTCCTTATTTTTATTATTTATAAAAAGCATTTCATGGAATTAAATTGTTTTTTTTGCAGAAATTTTCATTATTCAAAAATCAGTTTTTGTTGTGGTATGTATTCATTGAAATAAAATTCTTCAAATTATTGAAGTTGAATATATAAAAATTAATTAAATATTTTTAATCATAATTATAAGTAAAATTTAAAATGCTAAACTTTTTTTTTAGAGTGAATATTAAAAACTGTAAAATTTTGTAACCACAATTACTGTTAAAATAGATTTACCGGAGTGGTAAATGAAGATTGAAAGTTAGGATTAAAAACAAACAGAAATATAATTTTAATTATTTGATGATATTTCAACATTATGATATCATAACTTATAATCCTTTTCCATTTGGAGCTATTTTTACATGAATTTGATCTTATATCAATGAAATATTTTAAACAATTCCATGTCTATCCCTACCCTCAAATATGAAATGGAATATATTCTCCCCTTAATTCACAGAATTTTGTCTTCTATATCATAAAATAAGTTCACAAAAAACATTATAAAACCCTCCAATTTAACATAAATATTTTAGCCCTCTGATGAGACCAATCCTTCTAAGATTAATTCGTAACTATATGATATATCCTGAAGAATATGCGAGGATTTTAACGATGTTGATTCATTTTTTTTCTCCTGATACTTACTTGTAACATGTTATATCCATCAAAACATGATAAATATGATATATTATGTATAATAAAATTTAATTATGATTATGTGACATCTATTTACCTCCTCAACTCAATTAATTGAAGATGGTAGAATCTCTCATGCATATGTATGAACTATTGCAAAAACCTAGAGATACAATTAAATTTCCATATTCATCATTCATGGATTATTATTATTATGTATTTTAACAATTATATATGATGTTTAATAAATTTTTATTATTTTTTAATTATAATATCATATATACATTTTCACCTTCCCAATTGTTGTGAAACAATAACATTGTCTATGTGTATGTGTGGACTTCGACATCCATGAAGACAAGCAATTCGTTTTTCATTTTTACATTCAATTTATTTTAATAAGGAAATATTCAATTCTTATACATTTTATTAATTATTTAATAATTTTTATTTAAATTTGAAATAATTTTTACATTGTTTAGTTCAATCCAATGATCAATGGAAACATCCCTCATGAGTATGTACTAACTAGAATGTCCATGTAGTGATCAAACTCAATTTTATCAAATATTTATATAAATTGATATCTATATATATATATATATAATGAAAATATAAAATATTTATATCATTATTAACACTCTAGATTTAATATATCCATGTTTGATGTGAAATTACCATAAATACTAAAAAAAACATTAATGAAAAGGGAATCAACTAATAACTAAAACGATGATGATAACAGAAGACTGTTAACAAAAAAGTGATAATATGTTATAATGAAAACAAATATTAAGTAATAGGTATTATTATGGTAATGTTATTATGTTAATATATATATTTTTTATTATATAGGTGGTTATGTTCATATGATTAAATATGGAATTGATGTAATGGATTCTCATCTCCCTTTTATTTCCATAAGTCATACACCTTGTTCAGTATTTTTTAATTTTATGTAGGGAATAAAGCACCCATTAGATATTATATAATTTTAATATATTTATATTCACTATATTTAATATTTTATTTTAACTAATTTCTTTAATTGTGTTTTGATTCTAAATATACCAAAGTGGAAACAGTTTATTTTATAATCATATTTTTACCATAATTGTTTTTGCTTTAATTTCATAATGATAAAATTATTTGATGATTCTCCCCAAGATCATATATATTTTTTATAATATATTTATTTCTTTTGATTACATGTTTTAATTTCATATCCCTCTGCTAATGTACTTTATATATGAAAATTATGAATTTATAGAAAACAAACAATGTTTATCTTTTTGGTCCGAAATATTTTCTTCCACATAGATATTTTTAAAAAAAATAAACAATGTTTTTAATATTCCTAAAATATTATTTAAATTCATTTTTAAATATATTTGAATTTTATTACCATGGTTTAAAATTAACAATTTCATCTTTTCCAAACGTGGTTATTTTTATTTTTTATATTAAATGTGAAATAAATTTTTGTTTTATCATACACCATATCAAATGACTCCCCCATAAGAAAAAATACCATTATCCATGAATATTCAATTATATTTTTCCTTTTGTATTTTTAAATAAAAACTTTCTCTTATTATTTTCAATTTATATACATTTTGATTTTGTTTTTAAAAAATTATAAAGGTTATTTTCTTAAGAAATGGAATTTTTATCTTTTAAATGTATGTTAATCTAAAAAAATATAATTTGATGTTTCTTATTATTTTCTATATATATGATCGATTTTTATCATATTGATTATTTATTTTGATGGCTTATTATAATTATCATAAAATTATTACTAAAGTGGTAGCCTTTCCATAGGTTACGATATAATGTCATAACGAATGTTTTATGTTATTATGGAAAACATATGTACAATTACAATTATGTGGAAGTAGTACATGAATTATTTATACCTAAAATTAATTGGGTAATGAGAGATATCCTAGGATATATTAAATCAATGAATGGGGAGTGAACCAACTTTCTTAAGGGACACTATAAAAAAAATACTATTTGGAGAGAACCTTTATATGTAAATGATTTAATGATGAGTGTACCCAATCTACTATGATAGTCTTAATGGTGATGATTTACTAACGATATTATTTTCTGGGCTTATATGTATTCTATAGAACTATTTCATATGACTATAATATATTTTCATTAATTATCATTTTCTATTTATGATTCCACACTCATATATATTGCATATTTTTTGATTTAAAATAGTTTATCATTTGACTCGTGATTAATATTCTTTGATTGATTCGGTATAATTATCTTATGTTTTTATCATGTTCATACACACATATGATTATATAATTCTCACATATAATTATTTAATGATATCTCATATATTCATCATTACAATTTATATTATCTCACATTTTATTAGGTTTCCCATCACTAGGTTTTGAGGAAACATTTTATGTATGATTTTTCTTAGATGGGTGATCATTGAGAAGAACATAATATTAAATTTTATAGATATTTTTTATACTAGTTTTTTTATGAATTCGTGATTCCAAATAAACTAAACCATTATGTTTATACAATGGATTTTAATTTTAATAAATTAAAATTCATTTATAAAGATTTTATATTTATGTATGTATAGTATAGAGTTTCTATTCTATCAAAAGTCATCTTTTCCAAAATTTCATATTGTTAATATCAAAAAACAGAAATATTAACACCAATTAATTTAATAGATTTTTATAACGTAACTTTTTCTGATAAAAGTTAGGAAATATTAGGATTTTATTTGAATCAGTTACTCATTTAATATTTTGGTCAGTAGACATATAATATTCTAAATATATCAGAGTCTGACTTCAATAAATCTTTTATAAATCTCGATGTAAATAGTATTCAAATCTTATATATATCTTATCATGAATTATCAAATGTCTTTTATAAGTAATATAATTTTTTTCAAATGAATTAACATCAACATAATTTTCATAACATTATAATGTTTATGTGATGTTACTAGGAAACATCTAGAGGAATTAACATTGTAGGCTTGACTAACCCCAAATTTAGATTTTATATCTTATTCATCATCAAAAAAACCTTCCATAAAATAAAATACAACAAATAAATCTATAATTATAATCATAATTTGGATTGATTAAACCCTATTCACTTACATTATGTTGGATAATTCTCATACAATGACTATTTTTAATCTTCTTATTCTCTTGACATTAATCGCAGTATATTTTGATGAAATCACAACCCAAATTTTCTTTATAAATTATACGATTTGAAATTGACCTATATCATATTAAACATAATAAAAAATTAACTTATATTTAATCATGGTTAATATTATTACAATGATATTATATTATATTTTGGACTAAATAATGAAGATCACCTTATTAAGCCTTATATTGATCTATCTAGTTAAAATTCTTCTCTTCAACCATCTATCATATTTTATTGTACTTTCCAAACCCTCTCCAATCAGTTAATTATGTTTTAAATAATCTGTAGAACTTCTCAAAATCATAATTCCAAATAGATATAAAAACAAATATAAAACATTCATAATATTTTGGGAACATCAATCCCCCTTTCAATTAGTTTGCTACAATACTGTTTTCCACATTCAACAATATTTCAATTTCATATAATCACCTAATTTATCATTGATAAATTTCCTTGGACCAAACTAATTTATAAATAATGGTTTTGATGGAATTTAATCTCTCGATAATAATATATTTTATCCTTTTTATTTTTATGCACACCCCCCCAATTCATCTATTTTTCATTTCCTCAAACATCATTATATAAAAAAAGCAATGGATTATCATACGATAAAATTGTTTACCTCTCGTTTTTTAAATGAGTATCATTGTTCTCGTCTATTGAAAAAATATTCCATGGAATATTAGTATAACCTATGGTGACTACTATTATGTTAGTAGGATGTATGAAAATGATGTTTTAGTATCAATTCCTCAAATTTTTCTCTTGGGATTGATTTATTGAGAATGTATATAATTCGATGAATCATGGAATTATAATATAATTTTACTTATCTAGAGGAAATATTACCTAGAATGAAATATAAGCTAATGTAAATATGTTTTAATGATTAGTTTTAGGTTAGGTTCATTGAAATATAAACAAAACCATTATTATTATATATAATTCTCAATGGATTTTTGACATTGACATTCAATTAATTCAAATAATATTTCATACACAACATTTGAGTGAAATAATTGGGGGACGAAATATATTCGAATTCAACCATAGTTGAAGATAAATAGTTTGGTTTATTACAATACCAACAGAAACAAATTTCTCAAAAAAATAATGCTCCACTAGATATTGATTCTTAACTAATGAAATCACCTTCCCAAACATCATCCATGAATAAATTTATGATCTGCTTGATACTTCTTGAATTCAACATATCAATGGTTAATTTTCAATAAACATATCTAAGCATTCTTTTATAATTCATATTGTTTAATTAAATTGGATCATTATTATATGTATATCATAATGTGACTGAATATATAAAATAGGGATAACATATAGTTATAGAGAAATTATGAAAAAAAATTCTATATCTCCATTATTAATTTATTTACCAACATCATTTTTCTCAAATTTACACAATCAAATGGAGGAGTAGAAAATTCCTTTGAATCTTCCATGTAAAACAACATAAATATCTTATTGAAATAATTTTCCCATGAAATGAAGAAATAAAATTATTTATAGAAAATATATAACAAATGAATGAAATTTATCATCCCCCCACTAAAATTTCAAAATACAATTTCATTTTCCTAGATAATTACATAAATACATGATTATTTTCAGCAAAAAAATTAAATCATCAACACATAAAATGAATTTAAATTTCATGAGACTTTAATCATTTATATATTAGATACTTTCATCCTTTCCATAATAAAAGTTTAAAATATTCTAGAAACAATCATGTTTTCAATACCACTCAATAGGTTCCTCATTCATACCATTTAGTGACATGTTGAGTTTATGAACAATTTTTTTCTTTTTCATCATGTATGAATCATTTTTTATCTTCAAAATATTCTACTTATATACCTTTTACATTCAAGATATTTTTTCTTTACATCACTATGAATAACAATAATTTTTTTATGATCAGAAAAAGACAAAAATAATAAAATAGTCTTGAGCCTTCTTATGGTGGAATCTATTTTTGTAAAATAATCCACATCCACTTATGAATATCTAATGAAAATACACGATTATTTTTCTCATGAATAAAATACCTTATCTTTATATTTTTCTTGAACGACAATTTATTTATAATAAATTTATTTACTTGTATAATTTAATCAAATTTCTCAGGATTCATTTTTCTATATTTGATCAAATTACTCATTAGTATATAATTACCATTCATTGTTCTTATCTTCTTATAATACTGATTGAGGTTCCACAAGAGTGATTAGTTCTATTTTTTCTATATTATTAGGGCTTTAATAATTTAAATTTGATCATTACAACATATAAATTTATTATATTGGTCAAATTGTTTATGTATCCTTGGAAATACTATGATTTTCATTTTAGTAGATCACTATTAATCACTAGGTTCTTCAAAATATGATTATTTATTTTTAGACTAATGAATCCCTTCCTCGTAAAAAGTTCTTATGAAATATTATATGTTATATTCATATGGTTCACATAATTCATCTTTCAATTCCTCATTTATAATAAACCTATTTTCAAACACATTAATAAAATTTTACTCCAGTATTTTATGTAAACACTTATTTAAGATTATTTAACTTTTTCTCTTTGTTTAATAACTGAAAATATACATTATTCAATTTTTTAATCAATATTTCTTAAGTATATATTTTCTTAAAATTTTTAATTATATACTTCCACAACCATTTCATCATTTTATCATTGGTTTCTTCTTATACCACATCTCATATGGGTAATTTCTCCTATCATAAATTATAAAAATTTACTCTACACATTTATCAGGACACATATATCATCCCTACAAAAGTATTTTTGGGACTATCACTGTAATAATTATCATTCCCATATAGACATAACAGTTATTTTCCCTTTCTATAACTCTATTTTTATATGTGGTTTAAAGGAACTATAATAATATTGCATTCTATGATTTGAATAAATTTGATTCAGAAGGGGTATATGTAAACACATTTCCATTATTCATTTATATATTTGTATTTTGACCTATATTAATATTTATCATTCCTTATATAAAACATAACACTTTCTATAGAATTTTGTTTATTTTTAAGAAACATAAAAATCATCATATTATTGAATTATTCAATATAGGTGATAAAATATAAATTGTAACACCCCGAGCTTCCACGATACGCATCTCATTCAATAATGCAATAACTTGCATTGTACGCAACATTGAGTTCTAACACACCGCAACTAATCAAAGTAGCCGTTATGAATAGTAATAACCACTTTTTAAATTTATAGAAATTTTATATTTCAAAATGGACTTCATTTTTGTATTCCTAATATTTAAATTAGCCTATGTTGAATTTTTTGTAATTTTCTGAGAACTTCCAAATTTTTATGAATAGTGAAAAATACATAAAACAACTTTTTTAATCAAAATAATTTATAGTGATAAATTATACTATTTAGTGGTTTGAAAGTATAATTAGAATATATTTTTACCATTTTATCCCATGGTGGTCATTAGAATTAATTTAACATTGAAATCGGACATAAACAATTGCCAATCTTTTGATATAAATTGTTTCTTAGAAACACGCCATTTTTTGTAACAGCGGGAATTGATTATAAAATTAATTAATGCAACTTATATGTTTGGAATTTCATAAAATAGACATCATTTTTGAATTCGGAATATCAATTATAGCTTAGGGTCAAATTTTGGCTTTGTTCTGAAAAACTTCAATTTTTGATGAATAGTGAAACCACTAAGTGGTAGTTAAATAACTGATTTTTCGTTTAAATGAAATATTACCACTTCTGTGATTTGATTTTCAAAAATCCGACATACATGGTTGTCATTAAGGAGTAAAATTTGGTTCAATGAGATTAAAATAATTTTTGGTGAATAGTAACTTTTAAGTTCTTAATCGCGATTAGAGGTAATTAGTGTAGTTTAAGGTAAAAATAATGTTTTAATAATATGATATGAGCTTGACACTTGTCCTACTCCTATTGTATGAGTCATGGCCGACCAAGAAAACCCATGGGTCAACTTGGGGACCCCATGGAGCCACTTTAGTTGGAAATGACATTAATATATATTTATTTAATGTTAGAATTAAATTGACACAAACATGAGTTGTTTTACTAAAACAGTTTTTAAGTAGGGTTACACAAGTCCAAATTTTGATTATAAATATTCATTAGAAAGCTAAAAAGATTTCATACATCATAGTATTTTTTTTATAATTTTTAGACATTAAATAAATTAAATTAGTTATGACATCATTATGATGCAGCGATGACCTCATTATTTAACGATTTAAATAAAATGAGAAGATAATGCAAAATCCAAGGCTTACACTTGTCCAAAGCCTATTGGATGAGGATATTTCGAACCCTTATCACCTTAGCCTCGAATTATATAAGTGTGGGACCTTTAGAATCCGAAAAGCATTGTGTAATATTGTAACATTTCAATCTTTCCAAAAGAGCCCCTCCTCTCCTCTTATAAAAGGCCCCCACCTCTCCCACCTCATTTACACTTTCAAGCCATTTGGATCGGCCAACCTATGCCCAAATACTCTCCAAACATTCCTCCCTTACTCCTAGAAGCCTCAATTTGGGCAGAACTCTTCCCAAGGAAGCCTTTAGCTCAAATCAAAAAGAGTTACCCGATTTTGAGGTAATGTCTTCTCTAATGTTGTTTTGTTTTATTTTTCTACTCCAACCCCCTAAACTCTTTTCATTCCTTTCTTTTGTAACAACACCAGTATCTAAAATATACTATTATGTTGTTATGATAAGGATTTGGTTTACACTTACACACACCTTCGTCTAATGGTTAAAGAACATACGGTTTCTGTGGATGGCGAATTTCTGCCTCACGAAACGATGATTGTTCAACACTCATATAACACCTTCAAAGGTGGCCATTATGATGTCACTATTTTTATATATGATATATAATATGTTTATGTTTTACTTATGCTTCTGTATTTCTCATTTATGGCATACTTTATGATTTCCATTATGGGTAAAACGCGATAATTTCATTTTAGGAAATGCGGACTACCGCCCCCTCAAAGTGATTTGACTCGTTAATGCCATATGTGGGATGTATAAAGTATGGAGTAAATGGTATTATACACTATATTATACTGGAATTATATTATACATTTATATAATTATGATTTCGTTCCATTAAATATGAAATTGAAATGAAAGTAGCTTTCATGCGTACGTACGGCTTACCGTCTCCATGAACGGTGCATTTCATTTCTTACCTCTAAATGTTACGTAATATTATAAATGAATGTATATACTGGATATATAAGATATATATGACATATAAATCATGAATATAATTCTGGAGATAATGGATATTCTACCACATAAAAAACTTGTAATTATAAGAAGTTTATTGTTGACTCAAGAACCAAAGATCGACAAAACGACCGTTATTAACATAAATAATTACATAATGTTCATAACATTGTAATAAGTGATATAAAAAGGATAATGAAATTAAAAATGGCTCTTAATAAGGTATATATTAACTCTATTTTATTATTCAGGAGGTTAAAGAACGGTTGAGTCAAGTCGGACACGAGGTAAGGGAATTCCTTAACCCAACTTCCATACTTTGGGTTAATCTCCTACTTTCAAATTATGTCATGATATTATTATGTATTATTTTGTATTTTTACTTTCTTTATGTGTACCTATAGTGAATACACACAATAGATCTATTTTATTTTAAAAATGATCTTTTTAAGGACATCGTCTCAATCTCCTTTCATTGAGGCATATTTGGTTTTATACACAACTTTCTTTTATACGGTGTATAAACCCCTTTGACTTTTACGTTTAGTCAAAAGGTTTTATTTTATAATTATGTGATTTTTAAATGATTTCAAAAAAGAGATATTTCTCTCCAATATATGAAAATCTAGTGCAAATGTATACATATTTAACGCAAGCTTAAAAATGTTTTCAGAAAACCCGACTCTCGAATGTGGTAGTCAGGAAGGGATTGGGCGTGGACCCATCATGGCTTGTAATTAGTCGAGAAGTCTCAGAATTAGTTATTTTGTTTTCAAAAGCTTGTATAATGTTTTCAGAAAAACACTGGAGTATATTTGAGCAATTTTAAACGTAATTATATTCTAAAAAAATTGCATCGGTAGGTCTCATGAGACAACTAGACGTGGAATTGGCCGAGGCCCTTTCCCAATTTGATTTATGGTTTTGGCCGAGGCCTTAATCATTTTAGACGTTTTGGCCGAGGCCTTGACAAAATGTTTCAGAATGTCCGGCATTATACATTCCCTCATTATGAAAGTGGTTATTGATATTGCATGTGATTATTCGACCAGTAGAATATCCATGTGAAGAAGTGAATGGCATTATCTCATTTTACTTTTTCCATATTATGTTGAAGTTCAAGTTTAAAAGGCTTTTGTTTGAGTTATACATTGCCTTAAATGTTAATGTTTATTTATGAAAGCTTCCGCTATATTGTTAACCTTACTGAGCATCTGAGCTCACCCCTTTCAATGTTTTAATATTTTCCAGGATGTGAAGAAGTATTTTATGAATGACCTGCAGGGATTGTCAGAAGAGGATATGAGTGTGGTCTATGGAGACTTTGTTATTGTAGTTTTTCACTTTATGATGTAATGTAAGACTTATGAATGTATCTAGTGTTTCCAAGGCTACTAAACTAATCGGTCTTTTGAGACTTGATCCTTTGTGATCATGCCAATGTTACAAAGTAATGCACCGACTCTGGGTAGCTGGGGTCGGGGAGTTACAGTTGGTATCAGAGACAGTTTAGTACTAACCTTGGAAGCTAGATTTAGATAAACTCTCATTAGAGCACATAGCCCGAAGATAGACTTTCAGGATTAGTATAGAAAAACATCCTAGAATTTTGGTATTATAGAGATTTTGTGAGTTTTCTGAGCAATACATCCCTGTCTGGATACGAGCAGGTAGAGGTGGCTCTAGCACAGATGTACCTAGGGATAAAACCCGAAAACACCACTTTGAGCTAGACTCGAACGGGAACTGGTGCACGACAACGGGCCTTACTGCACTCTTGGTTACGACACTCCCGGGGGATATGCTTAGGATAATTCTTATTTTCTTTACAAACCACTATGAAGGGTTATGAGTATATAATTCCTCAAAGGAAACATTTATTTTTATGATTATGGATTATATCCATAAATAGTTCAATTTACGTAAAGTGTTTTACAAATATGGAATTATGTATTTTATTTCATAAACTAATCTAGTTTATGCCATTGTTTAGAAATGGCGCCTAGTGGAAGGAATGGAAACCGTATAAATGCACGAACTCCGTGTAGGGATTGCCCTCCTGCTCAAGATAATTATGTTGGAGCTAGTGATACAACTGGTGCTGATCAGCTTCTCACCGTACTGGGACAACTCACGCAGGTTATGAATAATAACCTTACTCGTATGGAGCACCCTGATCCGCAACATGGAGGATCAATGCTAGACTGCTTCATGAGGCAAAAACCACCAACATTTAATGGGGGTACAAATCCATTAGTAGCTGAACAATGGATAAACTCCTTAGAAAAAATATTCCACGCCTTGGGGAGTAGTGAAAGGGAGAAGGTTGTCATGGCAGTCTACCGCCTCACTGGAGATGCTGATCAATGGTGGTCATTGATTCAAAACATGAAGTAAGATGATGAAGTTTCAAATATGGAATGGAGGGAGTTCAAAGATCTTTTCTTAGAAAAATAATTTCCTCGTGACCATCGAGCAGATATGGAAAGGCAATTTCTGAGTCTGAGGCAGAAGGAGGATGAAAATGTCACAAAGTATGAGGCTAACTTTACAAGGTTAGCGAGGCATGCGGCCGATTATATACGTAACCCAAGAAGTAAGATTGATCGTTTCTTTGATGGGTTAAAACCATTTCTTCGTCGAGCTTTAGTATCACAATCCTTCTCATCATACGAAGATATTGTCTCGTGTGCTATCAAGACAGAAAAGGAATTCTCTAAGTCTTATGAAAACAAAGTAAAGCAAGAGAAGAAGAGAACGGTGGAACAAGAGATAGATGAAGGGAAAAAGGGAAAGAAGGATTTTCCATTATGTGATAATTGTGGGAAGAATCACCCTGGTACTTGCCTAAAAGGAATGGGAGTTTGTTATAAATGTGGAGAAAAGGGTCACCAGGCTCGTGATTGCAAGGGAAAGAATGAGGCTGTCAAAGTTGAATTCTACAATTGTAGAGAAATGGGTCATTATGCAAATGAATGTCCTAAGAGTCAGGGAAACTTAACTCAGAAAAGGCCAAGGGATCAAGGACAATCTTATGCCGTTACTACAGTTGAAGAAGAATAACTATTGTATTGGTGCTTTTGGACTTATGGATTATATTCTGGTTATTAGAATAATGTGATATATATATAAGGATTGTACTGCAGTACTTGTTGATTTCAGTAAGGTTTTAATATGATTAAGGTAATCATATTTTTAGTATGTGACAATAAGAGAAACTTTTCTTTGTTTGAGGAATTTGATGTTACAATTGATTTTGGAAATTAGAGACCTTTTAGAGAAAGTCTGGACAGAGGTATTTTGGATAACTATTAAGGTTGGAATGGATTAAGTTGAACCATGGATAGTATTGTTTAAGGTTAAAGCATTTCTGAAGATTATTTTTGGAATATTATAATACTATAGTTTTAGAAAAAGGATAACCTGCAGGGTGGGGAATAACCCATCGCGTCGGACAAAGCTACAGGAATCGAACCCACAACCATAGAGCGACAAGCCTTTATTTCCTACCACTAGCCTACAGGAAGTCCCTGGTTATTACAAAATAGTTTTACTAATCTAAATGGTATGTTTTAACATTTGGAACCTTATACAATTAGGATAAATAGAATATTTTTGAATTCCGTTACCATTGGCAGTAAATGTTGGGTTTGTGGTAAAAATTTATTAACGAATGAAAGTATACATAACAAGTATGTATATTCCCTTACGTTCTTAGTAAATCTCCTAAATAAATTCCTCAACATTATAAAAGGTAACTTAAATCAAAAATGTTGTCGGTTAACTTTTCCAACTGGGGATTCAATGACCGTTTAACCAATCACAAGTTTGTGATTTTCTTGTGGTTAAACTTTCTCCTAATCCTATTTTCTATAACTCTCCATCAGACCTTGATGGTTTGTTTTTCTTCCATATCCATATTTTCATATAATCCTAGAATGGGCTATATCGGGTGACCTTTGTACTTATCTTGCTTTCTTTTAATGTTATATATTTATTAACCTTATTTCCGATGTGGGTTATCCTCAAAGGTAATTTCTCTTTTCAAACTTTTATTTTCAAAGAAAAATTTCAAATTGCGAGGACACAATTTATTGAAGGAGGGGAGAATGTAACACCCCGAGCTTCCACGATACAATCTCATTTAATAATGCAATAGCTTGCATTGTACGCAACTTTGAGTTCTAACACACCGCAACTAATCAAAGTAGCCGTTATGAATAGTAATAACAACTTTTTAAATTTATAGAAATTTTATATTTCAAAATGGACTTCATTATTTGTATTCCTAATATTGAAATTAGCCTATGTTGAATTTTTTGTAATTTTCTGAGAACTTCCAAATTTTTATGAATAGTGAAAAATACATAAAACAACTTTTTTAATAAAAATAATTTATAGTGATAAATTATACTATTTAGTGGTTTGAAAGTATAATTAGAACATATTTTTACCATTTTATCCAATGGTGGTCATTATAATTATTTTAACATTGAAATCGGACATAAACAATTGCCAATCTTTTGATATAAATTGTTTCTTAGAAACACGCCATTTTTTGTAACAGCGGGAATTGATTATAAAATTAATTAATGCAACTTATATGTTTGGAATTTCGTAAAATAGACATCATTTTTGAATTCGGAATATCAATTATAGCTTAGGGTGAAATTTTGGCTTTGTTCTGAAAAACTTCAATTTTTGATGAATAGTGAAACCACTAAGTGGTAGTTAAATAACTGATTTTTCGTTTAAATGAAATATTACCACTTCTGTGATTTGATTTTCAAAAATCCGACATACATGGTTTTCATTAAGGAGTAAAATGTGGTTCAATGAGATTAAAATAATTTTTGGTGAATAGTAACTTTTAAGTTCTTAATCGCGATTAGAGGTAATTAGTGTAGTTTAAGGTAAAAATAATGTTTTAATAATATGATATGAGCTTGACACTTGTCCTACTTATATTGGATGAGTCATGGCCGACCAAGAAAACCCATGGGTCAACTTGGGGACCCCATGGAGCCACTTTAGTTGGAAATGACATTAATATATATTTATTTAATGTTAGAATTAAATTGACACAAACATGAGTTGTTTTACTAAAACAGTTTTTAAGTGGGGTTACACAAGTCCAAATTTTGATTATATTCATTAGAAAGCTAATAATATTTCCTACATCATAGTATTTTTTTTTATAATTTTTAGACATTAAATAAATTAAATTAGTTATGACATCATTATGATGCAGCGATGACCTCATTATTTAACGATTTAAATAAAATGAGAAGATAATGCAAAATCCAAGGCTTACACTTGTCCAAAGCCTATTGGATGAGGAGATTTCGAACCCTTATCACCTTAGCCTCGAATTATATAAGTGTGGGACCTTTAGAATCCGAAAAGCATTGTGTAATAATGTAGCATTTCAATCTTTCCAAAAGAGCCCCTCCTCTCCTCTTATAAAAGGCACCCACCTCTCCCACCTCATTTACACTTTCAAGCCATTTGGCTCGGCTAACCTCTGCACAAATACTCTCCCAACATTCCTCCCTTACTCCTAGAAGCCTCACATTGGGCAGAACTCTTCCCAAGGAAGCCTTTAGCTCAAATCAAAAAGAGTTACCCGATTTTGAGGTAATGTCTTCTCTAATGTTGTTTTGTTTTAGATTTCTACTCCAACCCCCTAAACTCTTTTCATTCCTTTATTTTGTAACAACACCAGTAGCTAAAATATACTAGGATGTTGTCATGATAAGGATTTGTTTTACACTTACACACACCTTCGTCTAATGGTTAAAGAACATACGGTTTCTGTGGATGGCGAATTTCTGCCTCACGAAACGATGATTGTTCAACACTCATATAACACCTTCAAAGGTGGCCATTAAGATGTCACTATTTTTATATATGATATATAATATGTTTATGTTTTAATTATTCTTCTGTATTTCTCATTTATGGCATACTTTATGATTTCCATTATGGGTAAAACACGATAATTTCATTTTAGGAAGTGCGGACTACCGCCCCCTCAAAGTGATTTGAATCGTTAATGCCATATGTGGGATGTATAAAGGATGGAGTAAATGGTATTATACACTATATTATACTGGAATTATATTATACATTTATATCATTATGATTTCGTTCCATTAAATATGAAATTGAAATGAAAGTAGCGTTCATGCGTACGTACGGCTTACCGTCTCCATGAACGGTGCATTTCATTTCTCACCTCTAAATGTTACGTAATATTATAAATGAATGTATATACTGGATATATAAGATATATATGACATCTAAATCATGAATATAATTCTGGAGATAATGGATATTCTACCACATAAACAACTTGTAATTATAAGAAGTTTATTGTTGACTCAAGAACCAAAGATCGACAAAACGACCGTTATTAACTTAAATAATTACATAATGTTCATAACATTGTAATATGTGATGTAAAAAGGATAATGAAATTAAAAATGGCTCTTAATAAGGTATATATTAACTCTAGTTTATTATTCAGGAGGTTAAAGAACGGTTGAGTCAAGTCGGACACGAGGTAAGGGAATTCCTTAACCCAACTTCCATACTTTGGGTTAATCTCCTACTTTCAAATTATGTCATGATATTATTATGTATTATTTTGTATTTTTACTTTATTTATGTGTACCTATAGTGAATACACACAATAGATCTATTTTATTTTAAAAATGATCTTTTTAAGGACATCGTCTCAATCTCTTTTCATTGAGGCATATTTGGTTTTATACACAACTTTCTTTTATACGGTGTATAAACCCCTTTGACTTTTACGTTTAGTCAAAAGGTTTTCTTTTATAATTATGTGATTTTTAAATGATTTCAAAAAAGAGATATTTCTCTCCAATATATGAAAATCTAGTGCAAATTTATACATATTTAACGCAAGCTTAAAAATGTTTTCAGAAAACCCGACTCTCGAGTGTGGTAGTCAGGAAGGGATTGTGCGTGGACCCATCATGGCCTGTAATTAGTCGAGAAGTCTCAGAATTAGTTATTTTGTTTTCAGAAGCTTGTATAATGTTTTCAGAAAAACACTGGAGTATATTTTAGCAATTTTAAACGTAATTATCTTCTAAAAAAATTGCATCGGTAGGTCTCATGAGACAACTAGACGTGGAATTGGCCGAGGCCCTTTCCCAATTTGATTTATGGTTTTGGCCGAGGCCTTAATCATTTTAGACGTCTTGGCCGAGGCCTTGACAAAATGTTTCAGAATGTCCGGCATTATACATTCCCTCATTATGAAAGTGGTTATTGATATTGCATGTGATTATTCGACCAGTAGAATATCCATGTGAAGAAGTGAATGGCATTATCTCATTTTACTTTTTCCATATTATGTTGAAGTACAAGTTTAAAAGGCTTTTGTTTGAGTTATACATTGCCTTAAATGTTAATGTTTATTTATGAAAGCTTCCGCTATATTGTTAACCTTACTGAGCATCTGAGCTCACCCCTTTCAATGTTTTAATATTTTCCAGGATGTGAAGAAGTATTTTATGAATGACCTGCAGGGATTGTCAGAAGAGGATATGAGTGTGGTCTATGGAGACTTTGTTATTGTAGTTTTTCACTTTATGATGTAATGTAAGACTTATGAATGTATCTAGTGTTTCCAAGGCTACTAAACTAATCGGTCTTTCGAGACTTGATCCTTTGTGATCATGCCAATGTTACAAAGTAATGCACTGACTCTGGGTAGCTGGGGTCGGGGCATTACATAAATCACCTATAATTGATTGATACCTCATTAGTCTTCCTATATCATAATGTATAATATAATGTTTTAATGTTTACATAATATCTAACTTTTATTTTTTTCTTTATTCTTCTTCCCAATTATAACGTATTCATATATTGTGGTTCTTAATATTTTTTGTATATGTAAATATCTTGTGAATTTTTCATTTGATATTTTCATAATATGGTATTTGTTGAGATGAAAAATTAACCTCTACCATGATTGATTTTTATCTATCTCATTAAGGTAACTTGAGATGCTCTAATATCTAATATAGAATAGAATTCATTCAGTTATAAATCCTTCAAAAAATTGTAACTCCATTTTTCAATCATCCGAGGATATACTAATTTCTCTAGAAGATCTGATAATTTATCTCATCACATAGATGAATCATACATAGTAATTTATAGTAACATCCTTAAAAAAGTAAATATTTTTTATATTATTATTTTATATTATCTATAACCTTTTTTAAACTTATTTTGATTTTTATGGAACAATAATCTTCCAATGTAATGGATCCTCCATTTTAGTGTTCGGAGTTCCTCATTTTATTATCATCTTCTTTATTATGTGATTGTTATGAAATATCATGAATCTTTCATTTCTCCATCAAACTCAATTTTAAGTAAAATTAAACTATATAGTATTTTTCATTTTTCTTATTTTTCATTCAAATTTTCTATCTTATTGTATAAAAATCTTTCTTAAATGAATTATCATAAATTTTTCCACAATGTGACTAATCAGATCCCATATTCTAATGTTCTCTACTAGGTAGTCCAAAAGATAATTTTTTTACGGGTTCTTAACTTAGAAATCATCCTCCGATGATATATCACTTCTCTTATTGCATTTTCTATTTTATTTTCCAGGAGAGTTTCTCCCCCTCGACTCCAGCATTCTTCCTAATAGTGAAATATTGTCTTATAAATTATATAATCCATGCCCATAGTTTTTAGAAAACCTCTAATATCATTCAAACCTCTCTATTCTAGAATTATAAATGTTCTTGTTATATAATGATCATTGCAATTCATCTTCATATTTTACATTATTTTCTATTATAGAAATGAGGATATTATTATAAAAATTCATATCAGACCATTATTTGTTTAACAGAACCACAATAAAAATTTTCTCAGTCCATAATTTCAAATTTTTTATTTAGAATCCTCTATTGATAGTATAAATTGATATATATTCATATTTAGTAGCAATAACATTTATTTTTTTAACGCATCTATTTCAATACAATGTAAGGAATCTATATTAATTTAATTTTTCTTATTGATATAATCAATAATTTTTTTCATAGTTTTTTTAACCTCAAGACCATTATATGATGTCATTCCTAGTTCATCTGCCATTATAGCTACATTATGATTTTTTATACATAAATATTTTTCCATTCACAACCACATTTAACATGAGGATATTGATTTTATCAATTTATTGACTCTCTTTTTTGAGTAAATCTTTTTTATCCTCATTATTCATTTTTATAGTATTTACAATAGATGAAGTTCTATATTGGGTATATATTTTTTCATAATATATTATTCATGTTATTATTTCATTAGGTATTCCATATAAGTTACATCACCTTATTCTACTTCTTCCCATTACTTATCATTAATTTTCACATAAGACCTGATGTTCATTAATTTCTGTAATATTTCCTTTTTGGATGATTCATTTTACTATGTATGTTTTTAATTTTTTATCTTTGTAATAAAATATTATTCTTCTTGGTAAACATTATATTTTACATCAACTACTTTTCTACTTTCTCATTTGTTTTTACTCCATCTTTTAATATTTTTCATTAACAATATTTCTGGGGAAATTGGTGGATGTGTACCTAACTCTTTCACACCCATATAATTTATGTAAAATATTTCTCTTATATTTCTATTATAATGTTATATAATTTTTAATAGTAATATATATTAGTATAATGTGATTCTTATCAATATCATATTTATATTATGATTCATTACAAAATTTATATTTTGGTATATTGAGTTTGAATTTATTCATATCTTTAAAGGTTATTTCATCACTATATTTTTTTGGTAAAAGTTACAGCCTTCCTTATTTCATATAATAATATGGTATTTTCTTGTTTATTAAGAGATAAATCATTTTTATCTTATAAATATGAGATATTGTAATCAAATCCATCACAAAAATTATGCATAATGGTTTAATCACTATCCATATTTTTGTCATTCAATTAAATTCTCCTGTTTTAATGTCTTTATTCCATTACATTAAAATTACAAACAAATATAATTTCCCACATATCCCACATTAATTTAATTTATGGTATAATAATCACATTAGTGTAATTATTTAAAAAATAAATATTAATATTAATTTCATCCATACCAGAAATATCCATATTATATATTTCTAGAAAATACATAGAAGTGTTTTTCTCTTGGTGGGATACCGGTTGTAGATTTTATCTCCACTTCTAAGACAAAAGATATGAGATATGGTATTATATTATTATTACATCATTGATTTTCTTTAAAAAAAATTGTTTAGATTCTATGGATTTAAATAAATTTTATGGTATATATGATCCAAAAAAGATTCCAATAATGGTAACTAACTCTCATAAAACAAATTATATCATGGAATGGGTGAACCATTGAGACATGGTACATGAATGAAATATTCTTTATAAAAATTTCTTATAACATTATGTTATAATTTTTGAAATGTAAATATGTTGATATACTCATTTAATGAGACTGAATCTTTCATATTTTTTCATTTAAATATTAAATTGAAGCACTTTTAATTTTACATAGTTCTGACGGGATAAATATATCTACTACATTCTTTTCTTAGGATGTTTGATTCATGGTTTTTCCACTATAACCAATTACGAATTACAATCCTTTTGGTAAAAAACATACATTAACCAAAAGTTGATCCCAAAGTTATTTCTCATGAAAATGATTATACAACTTCCCACTAATTAAATTAATATATTCTCTTTAATAAATCTACATATTATAACTTCTCTTACACACCACTCTTAAAAATATTGATATTTATATGTCCAAAACATATATCTTCTAGTTCTATAACTTCTAACCACTTAACTCAGAGATCTACTTCTTTGACCCAACATATCCTCTAGTCTATGTATGATATGCCTTCAATAGTCACCTTCTCAAAATTTCTCTTTGATTTCATCCAATATTATTGAAACATGAATGATTTTTTCACCATTATATAACCAAATATTCTTTGATAAAAGTTCTTAATGTAAATGATTTCAGTTGAATGTCTTTCTCAAAACATCCACTGATATTTTCTTGACTCGAAAACTTGCGTTCATGTATATTTAATCATTAACCATCCAAGTCAATATTATGATAATAGATGAGATTTCACAATGATTAAATGATGTTTCCCGGTAAACTGTGATGGATGAAATTTTTAACAAAATGAGTATTTCATGATCCTTTTTCAACTAAATTAAACTTCTATGATGTCTTATGTTATACTATACAACATGTTATGCTTTCACTACACGTAATACTGACATAGCATACTTGACACACAATACTATGTTTCTACAAAACATTATTTTATACTTATTCAAATAAGTAAACTATAATATATATGTAGGAATGGAAGGTATGAAAAGGATTAACAGAATTAGGAATTTATTTCTATAGACGGGTGATTTAATAATTATTTGTAAATTAATATAACATTCTATTTAAAATAAAAGGAATTGTTTTACTGAATTTTTTTAAATATGCACAATTATTTTATACAAATAAATATTGATAAATTATATCAATGAAATATATATATATATATATTAAATATAATTTTTAAAACTCATTTTATTTATTTTCCTAATAGGATATAATGACAAATCCAATTTTAAAAATAAAATAATTATTTTTCTAAAAAGGCAGTTTTGTCACCATTGGATGGTACACTAGATTTAAATTTGGTTTTCAACAATTTAATAAATTATATTCTACTAAATAAATTTCTTATTTAATTGTGGGATATCAAAATTTAGTTTTTTATTTTTTGGTATTTTTAATAGGTTTTATGATTAGATGAATAATGAAAAATGCTGAACATTAATTGAAAAGATCTTTTTCAATAAAAATATTTATTATGTTAAATTATATATTTTATTTGTTTTAAATAATAATTAGGTAAAATTTTTATCATTTAATTAAATTTAGATTATTTGAATTAATTTCTAATTAAATTTGATTAAAAAAATAATCATATTTTTTGGACATTTCCACTTTAAAACCTTATTTTATCATTCCGTTAAAATGATTAATTTTAAATTCATTTTTTTCAATAGTGTTATTTTAATTTTAAATTATGGATTCTATATTATTAATTATATTGTCATCATTTTTTAATTCGTTACCTTTTATTTTTGGAAAATATGTATATTAATTTTGTTGAGTTTTATTTGAATGGTTAATGGTAATTTGGTTAAAATATGGTTTAATGATATTATAAATATTAGAAAAATACCAGAATTTTGATATAATGTTATTGGATAGAATTTATTTTACCCATATCTCCTAAAGATTCTAAATATAATCATTTTATGTAATCTTGTCTACGAAAATGATTTCGATATTATTAAAATCAAGGAGAGTGACAAATTTCCACACTATTACATTCAATTAGTGTAACATTTTTAATATGGTAAAAAATAAGAGATAGGATAGCCTATATAAATTCTATTGGAGTAACAAAAATCCACATCATAGTAATTTAGATGTAATTTTTAGGGATAAAATAATTATTATAAATAATTAAAAATTATTGATGGAGGGATTATTAAATTAATATAACTTTAAATTAAATGATATTAGAATTATTAAAAGAAATATAATTTTATTTAATTAATTTGATACAAGAATTTTCTAGGTGACCATTATATGTTTGCGGTGTTTTAATGGAATCAGCTTGGTTTTATCATGATGTATCAAGTTTCTAAAATTCAATGTAATGAATATTGTTGAAATTTACACTTATGATGTTTGATTAAAATAATATTTTATTTCATTAATTTAATATGATCAGACATCTTTAAAAATAAAAATAAATTTTGATATATTATATCATCTTATTATTTATTCATTTATTATTTAATTAACAACACATTAGTAAAAATTACATCCTTTTATTATTGAAAAACATGTTACCTTAGTTAAAATAAAAATTGGATAACTAAAGGATAAAAAATGACAAGGTTTAAAATAATAAAAAAACATAACTCAAATATGTTTTTTTGGGATATTAAAAATATATCTAATCCCATAATCAAATACATATCCTTTTTGAGTTATTTGGGTTGATATTAAATATACTAGTATTTAATATTTTGTGGAAATTCCAAAAGATCCCCTCAACACTGTTATAAAAGGGAACCTCAACAACTCTTTTCATCACACTTAAAAACAATTTTGTTAGTCAATAATTAGTTCGCATATCCTAACCAAAAACCCATATTGTTCCTAGATGCCTTTATTTGGTCATAAAACTATATAGGGAAGTCCTTTTGTGAAAACAAAGAGGAGTTGCTCAAAATGAAGAGGTAGGAACCTCTTACAAGATCTATTATTTTATTTTCATTATAATTTTTTCAAATTTTATTATTTAATTATTATATAATAACATAAATATCCTAAATATACTGATGTTTTCCTAATTTGAATGTTTTATTTTCACTCACACACAATTTCATCAATTGGGTAATGAACTTATTGTTCCTATGTATGATGACATACAGCCTCACAAAATGATGTTGTTTGTTTTTTCTATACCACCTCTCACAGATATGAAGAAAGATTGATTTTTTTATATAAAATATAAGATATTTTTGATTTATTTTTGATTCTTTAATTATTATATATATATAAATATATATTTCATTTACTTTGATTCTTTAAAACCACTAATTAAACAGAAACAATTTTCAAGCATATGTAAAGCCTTCCATCTCCATGAATGGTGTCTTTAATTTCATATTTATATTTTTTATAAATATTTATATATATATATATATATTGAATATATATATATATATGATATTTAGTTCATTGTTTAAATCTATTGATGTGTAAATCATGACCTAATTGAGAGGATCCAGAATAAAAAGTCAAAACAAGGAGATATTACCTAAATCATAACACAAACATAGAATGGTTAATAATTAGGTAATATAATTTCATAATAAAATAATAAATGGTTTTATTTAATTGCCTATAATTATTAATATATTTATAATAATAATAGATTTATTATATATGTGGTTCTAATGAATACAATGACTCTCAGAACATATTTTAAAAGATTTATGTCTCACTTTTTTTCTACTGGACCCATACCTTACACACTAATAATTCCTTCCTCATTGTGTATATACTACCCATGAATTTATTTTAAGAGTTTTATCCATTATATTATGGAATTTTCATAACCATTATATTTATTTATTTAATGAAGAATAAAATTCCATTGATTATAACGTGATGAGTTTTTATTTCAGAATCTCATCAATATTATGGATTGTTTCTTTTTTTGTCTCCATTGCAGAATATTTTTCATCAATTTACATGTTTTAGAAAAATATTTTAATGAAATATTCTTATTATTCTCATATATATTTTTAATTAAATTTTTACACTTTTTGATTTTTTTAATTCACGATTTGAAATGAATCATTTTTTAATTCTCTAAATAAGGCACTTTGAGACTTTTTTGGAAACACAATAAAAGGAGTTATTTTTAACGTATAAGGCATGACCAAAATTTTCTATTTTCCTGAAACAATAAATATTTATGTGTATCATTTAAAACATTATATGGTAAATTTTAAGGAAATTTGTTCTTTTAAAAATGTTCATTATATTAAGAAAACTATTTCATTGTAGAAATAATATTTTCCTAATGAATTATTCTCTAGTGATATCTCAAATCTATTCTCAATCTTGGTTAACATTATTTTAGGTTAATTTTTATTTTTTGGGAGTTTTTATTCAATGATAAAAATGATTTATGTTAATTATGGAATGATATTACAAAACCTATTTCTTTTAAATTAGTTTTGTTATGATGGAATGATTTTTAGGAAACCCATTTCCTTCCATTGGTTCTTATATGATGAATGGTTTATGTTATTATGGAACATATATGAATGGTTATTATTGTGTGATGGGTGTGAAGAATATATCCCTACAATTTATTGGGTAAATATTAATATCTCACAAGATAATGATGGGAATTAAGTGAATGACTAGATCCACATTAGAAGTTGGTAAAACCCAATCCATGATGAGAAGATATAGAAACCCAATTATTTATAAGGAGAGGATATTGATTAGGGATGGAGGTGTGTCCCTCTCTATTGGTGTAATCCCCATTAAGTTACATATTATGTTTTAGAAGATCACATTTATCAATAAGGAATGATATTGAATGTTTATGTGTCTATCAAAAATTGCATGTCAAATTGTTAATTTATTATTTCAGGGCTTCTGCTCTTGATTCCTTTAAGATTAATGAATTTTAAACCAATAATATTTATTCTATGAATCTTTTTATGATATTTTATAAGTAGTATATGATATTATATTTTCACAATCATGTTCTCATGCACTTTTTCTCGTGATACTCTTACATTTGTCCCTTTTTTACCCTTAATTTGTATCTGAGCTCACCCATATTTAGGATTCCTTTCCCTAGGTTATTAAGATATTGATTTTGTTTTAGGTATTTAATATGGGTGATATTCATAAGGAATCTAGTGGTATATAATTAATATCCCTTATATACTAGTTTTATTGTTTCCATCCTTCTAATTTCACTTAACTAATACAATCATTGGGTTTCAGTTTGTGTAATTTATTTAAGTCTTTTGTGAAAATGATGAAATGTTACTATCTTAATAGAGAGGGTCCTTATAGATTTTCTCATATAAAATGTTTATTTTTTCCTTTGAAAACTATGATTAGAAAAAATTGCAGTTATGCACAGATATATTTCTAATGATACATATTTGGTTTTATAGATTAATGAAGGTTTCCTAATTCAAACATCATATAAGTTTTTTTCATCATTATGTGGTTACTCACTATGAAAAATATTTCTTACTCTATTATTTTTTGGTTTTAGTCATTGTATTGACCGAAAGGAATCATACTAATTGTGATTATGATAGACAATTCAATAATTTCCTATATGAGAAACTGAATATTTGGGGATATAAAGCTTAAAATCATGTTACTATTCTCAAAAAAATATATCGAGATATGAAAAATGATGAACATACAAAAGAAAAATGGTATTCTCACAAAAATATATCGAGATATGAAAAATGATGAACATACAAAAGAAAAATGCTGGGAAGAAATATTTTTTAATCATTTAAGAGGTAGTAACCACGTTTTAGTGTGTATTATGATCCACTTATTGTTTACCAATGGATTAGTACCACATAAAATATACTTTATATTCATTACTGCTTAAAATATGAAAAATTCATTCTAGATGCTAATCAATTAGAATGCAGAGCAGACTAGTGGTGGAATCTAATTGAGAATGTGATGTAGAGTGATGAAATGGAATCCACAGATTGGGACAAGTTCAATTACTTATTCATTAATAATTACTTTTCTCTCAATGTTTGAATCAAGAATGAAATGAGTTCCATGTGTTAAGAAAAAGCATGATGAATCAATCTGAACCAATGAGGATAATATTACCATACATGAAAGTTATGATTATAGAATTATCATCAAACCAGAAAGTATGGTTGACCAATTCTTAAGTGGGTAAAAGGAAAGTCTCATATATGAATTATCCATATGAGACTTTAGTAGCTAAAAAAAGATTGTGTGTTATAAAATCATCATTTAAATTAAGTTTATAGTCCTACATCAAACTCTAGTATTCAATTTGAAATGGAAGATGGGGTTCAATGTAAAATCTACAAACCATAGTGAAAATAAGATGAGCCATAATGTGTGCTCTATGTTTGCAAATAATCATGGATTAAATTAACTTATGGGGTCTCATAAATTCATTATGTTTTAAGGTAAGGTCATCAAGAAATTTATTTCCAAATTTATGATAAGAATTTTTCTATTGGTATTAAATGTGGAAAATTCTCATAGAATGAACCTCACATAGTTTAGTGCTTCATGTAAAAGGATAATGTCATTTTTGATAACTTGTTTCCAAACAAAAGGGTTAGTGATAATGATTGGTTTCAGAAACCTCTTAAGTCCAGGGATAAGGTAAAATGTAATTGAATTGTTATTTCTAATGAGGGGTTCGATAACAACATGTTCAAAGGTACACTTACAAGTCACTTTACAATGACCAATGACTTTTTTTATTCAACATTTTCCAACTATTTCATACCAAATGAATTTTATGAGGGTGTTAGGATTCTGCCCAAATGATTAGATGTGTAATTTGCACTGAAACACCCCAATGGTATGATTATTGTATCTCAACACTATGATTTCTCTTTAGTTATTATTTATGGGAATATATTTCCTAAAAGTCATCTCATTCTTCTAATGGTTTATGTAAATGTCATCTTATTAATGTATTGTCTTTCTTTTTATAAACCCCAAATCAATTTTCAAGGAAGGTAAGTTACATTAGACATTTCAGACTAAACTGTGATCAACTAACAATGTAATGATATATATGTAAATCAATTGGAGATTACATCCAGTGTATTGGAATTAATTTACATTTATAAGGAATGATTATCTCAAATGGTTGTTGAGAAAATTAACATCGATGATATGAATATTGTTTATGAATGTGTGGATATCATTCTGGATGTTTCACTATCCTCCACCAAAACTCGATGATGATTTATTGATAGAAGTCATACATAGTTATTAACAAATTTCATATACTCTATATTAAATGGACCCAATTGAGATTCATTAATTGATGAAGCATCTAAAATAAAAACATGAAAAAGGGTTCAGTAATAAAATTATGCCACCTTAGAGTGTGCCTTTTAATAAAAAAATAAATATAGATCAATAAAAATTTTCATTGATTATTATGAGTTGAAAAATGTTACATTTAAGAAAAAGTGTCACCTTATCTGTATTGAAATTTTTTTATTCAGCATCATAGAGCTCAATAATTTTCCAATATTGACCTTCAATTTGGATATTATCCATTAAGGGTCAATATAGAGGATATAACCAAGACGACATTCTATACATGGTACATGCATTGTAAATATATAGTGATTCATTTACTATCCTATTAATAGCCCTTATATTGTCATGGATATGATGAATAGTGTCTTTAGATATTACCTTGAGTAATTTGTGTTAGTATATATAGATGATATTTATATCTACATAATTTGAAAGGAAAAGTATTAAGACCACTAGAGAATTATGATAAAAAAACCATGGAATGATAAAATGTATGAAAAATATAAAAATTGTGATTGTTCTCAAAAAAATATTTCATTATTAGGTCACATAATCTTCATTGATCGTATAGAAATAGATCGATAAAATACGGAGGCAAGTAGATACCATCCAAGACCAACCACATTGACTAAGATCCTTAATTTTTTTTATTATATTTATTTTATCAATGTTTTTTAGATAATTTCTCCCGACTATATAGTCTTATGACAATGTTAACTTGGAAGGTACCCATGTTACTCTCGAAATATTAATGTGAGGAACATTTCAATGAACTAATGAGAATATTTTGTAGAACAACTGTTCTAACATTACCCCATAAGGGAGAAGGGTTCATATACGGTATTAATTCATATAATAAGGGTATGGTATGTGTTGTAATATAGAATAACATGGTAGTAACATAACCCTCATGAAAGTTGAAGATTTATTAGAAAAATTAACCAACTATTGATTTGGTGTTAGCCACCTTATTTTTTCAATAAATATACGGAGGGTGTATCTCTATACAGAAAAGTGTTCTATATATATACCAACCATAAAATATAGAATTATATATTCACACATATGTAGTTAAACATTATCTAGAGGATATGGTAAGAATTGATAAATTATTATTATTCTTAATATATAACCTCCTTGGGAAAGTAAAAATTTTGGCCAATTATTTAAGTTGAAAGGATCAAGCTTGCAAATCGATGATGAATGTCACAAAAGAATCAATATTTTTGTATTTTCATTGGACGAATCCATAAATTTTAAATGAAGGGGGAAATAATATATTAATAAATTCAATTTTTTACCCTCATCCATGTGATGACTAAATAGGCTGGGAAGAATGATTCAGATATGTACAAGAAGGATTGAAATATTCCGGAGTTTAGATTTTATCAAGATGGAATGATACCATTTGCGAACCATTGTATTGTTCCATCCTTAATGAATTTAAATAAGGATCTATTAATGGATTCTCATAATTCATGATTATCTATTCAAAATAGATGTATGAATATGTAAAATTATTCCAACGAATACTTATTCTGGCATGGAATGAAGAGATATATTGTATATTTTATATCTTGATGCTTGGTATGCCAACATGTTATGGATAATAAAATCTACGTGGATGTTGAATCCATTACCCATACACGAATTCAAATTGGACAAAATCTCTAGGGATTTTTTTCATTGGACTCATCAAAACCACTATAGGGTTTATTGTTATATGGGTCATAGTCGATCACCTTACTAAGTCAGCACACATCATTGCTATCATAAGATACTTCTCTCTAGATCAAATTTCGATGATATACAATAAGGAATTTGTAAGGTTTCATGCAGTACCATATTATATTGTATATAATCATGACCATAGATTTAACTCAAAATTATTGAGAAGTATTCATTATAAAGATGATATGGGATTTAGATTCATCCATACAAATCATTCCCAGATGGACGGTTAGTTTGAAAGAAAAGTTCAAACCATAGAGGATATATTAAAATCTTTTTCTCTAGATTTCAATGGTTTTTCAGATAAAAACCATCACCTAGTTTTGTTTTCTAACAACAATAGCTTTCACTAAATAATTCAGATGGATCATTATGAATCCCTATATATAAAGAATTGTAGATATGCAAGGTGCTAGAATGATTTTGGAGAAAAATGTTATTATGACCGGGCACATCTGAAGAGATTTAAGATATGGTTAGAACTATTCAATAGAATATCAAGGAGAAAATATTTTTGAAGAACGTTATGTTGATAACCAATGACATGATCTAGAATTTGATGTTTGCGATATGGTGTTTCTAAGAAATTATCCATAGATTATGGTCATGAGGTTTGGCAAGAAAGTGAATCTAGTCCATATGTATATTGATCCCTTTGATATTCTTGGTCTGGATGTTATGGTATCCTACTTCATGGAACTTCTTCCAAATATCTCTAAATCCCATGATGTTTTCCATGTATCTATCCAGAGGAAGTACATAATTGACAGTTCACATTAATAAACATAGATTCCACACCGCTAGAGTAGGAAATTTATAATATTGAACAACTAGTTAAAATTTATAATTGTTAAAGGAAATTTCCAAAAAATAAGACTACTCACCCTATATATGTTTTTTTTGAGAAACCACCAGTTAGTGGAAGCTACGTGGTATCTTGAGGATATGATGAGGAAATCTTTTTTCATTAATTTACATCAATATAACAAATGTCGAATGAGAAATTGATATTTAAGGGTGGTAGAATATTGGAAAATGCATTTTTATGAACCTTTATTTCAAATAAAATAAATTAATTTTATTTATTATGTTATACACTACACTATGTTAATACTTTTCTACATGCAATACCTATATTATCATGATTTACACAGAACCAATTTTTTGACCATAAATCATTTTATACTTATATAAAAATGTAAATTAAACCTATCCATTAAAATGGATGGTATGAACAATATTTACGGAATTAAAAAATAATAATTTATACACGATTCCTATATAAGTTAATTTTAAATGAATGTATAACTCTTTAGAAAATAAAAAGGTAATATTTTTCTTAAAAATTATTTTAATGGGCAGATATTTCTTTTATATAAATAAATATAAAAGAAAATAATGTATAAATATATAAATAATATATATATATATATATTGTAATATATTATTTAGCATTCATGCTATTTTTTTCTAGACATGATATAATAACACATCCAATATTAAAAATAAATTATGTATTTTTCTAAAAAGATAGTTTTGCAACCAAAGAATGGTGAACCAATTTTAAATATACTTTTTAAACCATTTATGTATAAAATTTGAGAAAAAAAATATCATCTTTGATAGTGGGATATGAAAATTTACTTTGGTAAAATTGTATTAATTTTTCTGATAGGTTTCCTATTTTGATGAATAGTGAAAAGTACTGAATATTAAATTAAATTAGATTTTTCATCAACATAATTTATAGTGGTGAATTATATATTACATTGTTTTTAAACAATAATTAAATATACTATTTGTAAATTAATCCAATTTATTCCATTTCAATAAAATTAACATTGAATTAGATAAAAAATAAATTCTTTTAGACATTTACACAATAAAAACTCATTTTATCATTCAATCAATGAGATTAATATTAAATGAATTTTACCCAATTATGTGTTAATGATTATAAAAAATATATTACATATTTTTAAATATATGGTCCAATTTTATTAATTAGTTCTATTTTATTTTTGTAAAATATAGGTAATTTATTTGATAAACAATTACCAATATATAGCGTAAATCTGCTAATTAATGTTTACTATAATATTATAAATATTACAAAACTACCCTTACCCATTTATAAAATTTAACTTATAGAAATAATTATTCCCATATCACTTATGTATTTGAAATTTAATTATTTAAAAGTCACATGTCATTGAAAATGATTTATATATTATCAAAGTCAAAAAGTGTGAAGTATCACACTATTACTTTAAATAAATGTAATATTTTGTTATATGGCCATAAATAGAAGATATTATCAACTATAAATATTATTATGAAATATTAACATTTTATCTACATAATATTATTTTAATTTTAATTTTTTTGTCAGTAAATAATTTTAATAAAATATTACCAATTGAATATGTAGTAATAAATCCATTAATGAAATAATAAATTATATGATACTAGAAATATTAAAAGAAATATAAATTAAAATAATTAAATGATCCAAAATTTTTGTAGAAGAAACTAACAATTCAGGTGGGTATTAAATGAATTGTTTTGATGTCATCTTTTCATATTGATTTTCATAAATTTAATGGAACGAATAGGGTCAAATTTGACACTTATGATATTTTATAAAAAAATATATTATTTTGTTATATAAAAAAATTAAAACATATTTAAAAATAAAAATATTTTTTAATACGGTCTAAATTGTATAAATTCTTCCTTTATGATTTAATTTACATCACGTAAGTAAGAAATTACAACCTTATATTATTGAAGAACATGTTAACATAGTTAAAATGAAAATCGGATAACTATGGGTTAAATAAAATGATATAGATTAATATAATGAAAAAACATTCCTAAATTCTATTAGTTTATGAGAATAAAACAATATATCATATTATATTATATTATATTCCCTTTATGTGGTATTTTTATTGGTGTATAATTTATTTTAAATTTATATTTTTAGAAAATTCTAAAATTTCCCCTCACCTCCCTTATAAAATAGCACATCTTATTCTATTTTATTTACACTTCATAACCTTGTTGGTTCATCTGTAATATACTCAAATAACCTCCCAAAATACCTCTTTTAATACTATAATCCTATCTTTGTGAAGAAATCAATCCATGTAAGTCCTTTGGGGGAAACTAAAAGGAGTTTCCAAAAAAGATGAGGTAACATCCTTTCACAAGTTAATTGATTTTATTTTCATTATCAACCCATTGACTCAAATTATTCACTTAATATATATTAAATATAGTACCATAAATATATTGATATGTTTTTATTATAAATATTATTTCTAAAATAACATTATTCCATATAATGGGTAGTGAAAGTACCATTTTTGAGTACAAAGAACTATCACCTCACAAAACGATGTTGTTCATTTTCCCACTACCACATCTCATGGTTTGGAAATATGATGAAAGTTTTCTTTTTACATGATTTATATGATTGATTAATTCTTATTTAATTACTAAATATATAGATATATATCAATTACATTCTTTCTTCCAAAACAATAATAAAACAGAAACAATGTTCATTCATACATACAACATATGACCTGCATGAACAGTGTATTGCAATTCCTAATTATTTTATTGATATGTTATTATATATATTAAGATATGGAATATTTAATATATTTATATCATTTTTCACATTTTTTAATCATTCAATCATGATTTAAGTGATTGGATCAGGAATTACAGGTCAAAACAAGCAGATATTACTTGAGACATAAAAATTACTTGAAATGGTTACTAAATGGACATTATAATGTCATATATATACAATATTTGGTATAATTTAATATATCCTAGTTCTTAAATATATTTAAAATAATTAAATAGTTCTTATACAATAGGTTTAAAATAATATGAATAGAATTAATTCATGAGTTAATTGATTTATGTATCACTTTTATTTCTATTATAAAAAATGCCTTATACACATGTAGTTCCATCGACATTGTTTATATACAACCCAAGAATTTATTTATGATATTTATCTAGATTAATATTGTATTTAAATTTCCATATAATTTTTATTCTTTCATGGGACATACTATTCTACTAATTATATAGTGATGTGTATTTATTTCACAGTCTCAATAGTTTTTGTGATTGGTTCATTTCAAGACTTCATTGGGTAATATTTATTTTCAATGTTCATGCCTTCTAAAATTAATTTCCAGAAATATTTTCTATATTATCATATGGATTTTTAAATTCATTTTTACCAAATTACGATTTTTTAGTTCATCATTTTAATGTAATCTTGTTACTATTTTCCAAATGATGTATTTTGTGAAATTTATAGGAATAGAACAAAGGGAATTTTTTATAACATTTAAGTAATGAAAATAATTTTCTTACATCATTAAGACACAAATTCATTGAAGTTTACTTTAAAATATTCCATTGTTATTATCAAATAAATTTTTATCATTTAAATTTTCACATAATTAGAAGAAAAATTTTTCAAAATAGAAAATTTATTTTCCCCAAGAATTGATTTGCAGTGTTTTTTCCAGAGTTTTGTACATATTAGATAAAAATATATTCCAGTTCTAATGTTTTATTAGGGAGATTATTAAATAATAATAATGGTTTATGTTTTATATTTAATGATATTTATAAAATCCATTTCTTATCTATGGGTTTTTTTATGATGGAATGATGTTTCTGAAACACATTTAATTCAATGGGTTTTTATATAATGAAAGATTTATGTTACAATGGAATAAATATGTATGGTATTCATTATGTGATGTGGGGGGATTGTATCTCTCTCTAATTAATTCTGCAATCATTAATATCTCATGGGGTAATGATGTATTTCAAGTAGAAGGTCTTGATACACTATGGAATATGGGGAAACCCAATCCACGATGGGAAGATAGGGAAATATGGTACACCTCAATGAAAGGACTACGACTAAGGATGGTGGTGTGCCTCGACCAGTAGTACCTTTCCCCATGAAGTTCCGTATTTAGTTTTATAAATGAGTTATGAATTATTGGTTTAGTTATTAAATGTTATGTTCCGGTCATAAATTCCACTTCATGTATGTATGTTATTGTTTCGTGGATAATTCTACTGATTACCTTATAATTTATGTCTTAGGAACTTCCAATATTTATTCCATGAAAAACAATTTGGTCTTTCATATGAGGGGCATGATATTCTCTTTTCATGATCATGTTCTCCTAACCATATAGCCATGAGATGCTTACATATATCCCTCTTTGACCCTTACAGAGCATATGAGCCCACCCCTATTTATGTTTCCTTTCCCTAGGTTATCATGAAATGTATTATGTATGATGTATCTGAGAAGGGTATACCCATAAAGAATTTATTGGGAGAAAACATATCTCACTTATGAAACAACGATTTTCATTCCATGTTTTCAAAGGCACTAAAAAAATTTATATTTCAGTGTCTCTTTGTTTAATGTACTAAGTATTACACAAAAATGATGATATTTTAATGTATGTTATGTGATTGTCACTATAAAAATAAATATACTTCATGCTTCCATCATCTATTTATGCCTCTCTTTAGGCTTGAACTCAATATTTCACTACCTTTAGTACATTAAAAAACCACTTTCATGATCCTTTTTCTTCCGGTGGTCTAAGAACATCACACTTACACTACATTTAAACATCATATTACACCAAATCATTTTGAACAAATTATAAAGACCCATACTTTACATACATTGTTAATACTTCAAAATTGAAGCACACTTATTACAACATATGACAAAACCACAAAGGACTGTATAGGTACAATGTCTTTAGAAACTGGGAAACATAAACAACTGGTTCTTAAATCTTCTACAGTGTCTCCCATTAATTTCATCATATCTAGGGTCCCTTTTAGCATATTCTACTTAATATCCATCTTCCTGACCTGGGGAAAAGAAAACATAAAAGGGTGAGCTCAAATGCTCAGCAAGGGCAAATAAAGGAAATAAAAATCATATCATATCTTTTTGAAAATCATAACCTGCAAAAGAGATCATAATATCTTATCATGGAACAAATCATAGAAGTGAAAATGAGATCCCCAAAATCATAACATGAAACTTTAAACTTTGTGGCAGGCACACATAATCATGGAAAATCATTTCTTGTTAGTCTTGACTCATTTCCAAGACCATCTTAGTGGACAAAGTCCCTTTCTGAACCGAGTTCACTCCTCGTTTCAGTCCTGTATCACTGAACCGAAATAACCTCCGTTCCAGCCATGTCTATCTCATGAGATATAAAATATTTACCCAATGCATTGGAGGGAGATATAGGTCCCACCCATCTTATAATGAATCCTTTCTTATGTGTGCCACATAATCATAAACCATACATCATAGCGTAACCCATGTAATAAAAATGGGATTCCTAAACAACATGACATCATAAAACAATTCATATAAGATAAAGGAATTCATAAAAATGTTTCCATCACAAAATAATCAAATCCATGTAATAATAGGGATAAAAACAGAACCCTTTTATTATCTTAGATGGAAAATAATTTTGATAAAATACTTGAACTCCATTCTTGAGGAAAATATCCTTTCTATTTCAAAAACATTTTTCCTTTCATAACATGTCATATGAATTTAAAATTAAAGAAGTTGATTAAAAATAAACTTGAAAACTTGTAAAGAAAGCTTCTTGGAAATAATGTTTTAAAAATCCATTAATGCCGTATAAGTTAAAAAAACATTCTTCGTACTTTTGTCGGAAAAGTCAAAAAGTACCTCGTATGAAAAACGACAAAAGATTCCTTTCATATATTTTACAAAAAACTCATCAAAGGGTAAAATTGTATATAAACTATTTTAGAAGTATGGAAATAATATTACATATTGAGGGAACACGGATGTGGATGATAAAATACACCCTAGTAAATACCAAAGTAAAAACAATCTCGCATAAAAATGAGATTGTGATATTTCCCTTACCTTAGGTCCGATTTGCTTTGTACATGTCCAAAGCTCCTGTATAATGGTTTAAATAATGTTATTGACTTATTCCAGAATCATACATATTGATATGATATCATATATGGTCATATTCTTAGCTTCTTGTTAGTAATATTTCATTGTTACTTGTTACTCGGGTCTTTATTGCCTTTTGTTCTTATGCGTGTTTTGCCGAATAAATTCTTATTATTATTTTAAGGTTATAGATACCTTATATCCAGAATGGTATTAGTGTAACATATATCATATATATTCATTCAATTCATTTATATAATTATTATGTAATGATGATCATGTAGAACTAGTCGCTTCACATCGTGGAGACGGTATTCCGTACGTACGCACGAGTGATGATATCGTTCATATGATCGTGGAATTGTATTGGAGTATATATATATATTATTTCAGTATCAATATTACTTTATAATAATCATAAATAGTTACTAATTACACCATTATACCCATCCTTGTAAAGTGATGGTGGAAAATAGATTACACCACGGCGTGGAGACGATATTCCGTACGTACGCACGCGCGGTGATTTCATTTTTCCGTAGGATGGATAGAAGGTGAATTAGGGTTGTTTCATATTTATAATAACATATCAGTATGTAAGTAATACTGATGTAATTACTTTATCATGAAACAACTAAAGGAGAAGAAGTTGAAGAAGAAAGAAATTGAAAAGATCGGTAATGGATATTACCTCTTCTTTGGAACGCTTCTTTGAATCCTCCACTTAGGGAACTAAGATTGGTCTTTGAAGAAGACCAGGACCTCTAGGATTATTCTAGGGAGGTGGAGAGGAGAAAATGGCAGGGGTTGGCCGAGCTTGAGTGCTCAATTTGGTGTGAGGAGGAGGGGGAGGAGGTGCCCTTTTATAAGGGAGGAGAGGGGCACCTTAGGAATATCTCAAAATATTATTTTATATTAAAGTCAAAATCGGTTTATAATGGTTCCAAAGGGTCTTATTTCGAAGCTAAAGTGGGGATGGGTCGAAATCCTATCAACCAATAGGATTTAGACAAGTTTAGGGTATTATTTTAACCTTATCAATTAGATTTAACTCTAAGTTAAATAATTTAACTTTTACCATGTCTTTTTTTTTTCTTTCACTATATGGTTAATACACTTACTATAACATGCCAAACGAACCCCAAATTGTTTATTATTAATATATATATCCTTATCTAAGTCATTCGGCCGAACCTTAGATTTTTAGGAATAAAATAACAATTAATAATATAATATTTGATTTAAAAACTATTTTGTGTCAATTTTGACACTATTTGATATATGATTTTTGTGATAGTCAAAACAGAATTATATGTTCGGAACAAGTTGATTAAATCAACACTAATATATCATAGTAACCTAGAAAATTTGTGTAATTCATAAAAAGTCTCAAATTAAATTTATTTTGGTGTTTATAACATCAATTATGTCAATATTTCATAAATATGATAATTACTGCATCATAATTGTGTCATAAATAAATTAAATTATTTAATGTCTAAAAATTATAAATAAAATACCATCATGTAGGAAATCTGTTTAGCTTTCTAATGAATATTTATAGTCGAATTTATCTTATGTATAACCCCATATTAAAAATGATTTACTTATTAACCTTCGATTTTAACTATTTTAACCCTTCTTTAAATAAATTAATAATAAATGTCATAATCTAACCCAAGTGGGCCTAAATGGTCATATTTTATTCCTAAGTTTGTTTTTGGTCGAATTACACTTTTCCAATAGAATTAGGACATGTGTAAGGGTAATAACAATATCATTTTTACCCTTAATTACCCTATTTACTTTTAACCGTGGTAAAAATAAGTAAAAAGTTACTATTCACCAAAAATTATTTTCATCTCATTGAACCACATTTTAGTCCTTGATATTAACCGTGTCTCTCAGATTTTCGAAATTCCACTCACAGAAGCGGTAAAATTAAGTTTTATGCAAAATTCAGTTTTTAACCTACCACTTAGTGGTTTCACTATTCATCAAAAATTGAAAGTTTTCAGAAAAATACCAAAATTTCACCCTAGGCTAATTTCGGTATTCCGAATCCAAAAATGAAGTCCATTTTGAAAGATAAAATTTATAAAATATCAATAAGTGGTTATTACTATTCATAACGGCTAGTTTTAATAATATTTTAATAACATATCGTTGTTTAGTGAAACTCGGTATTGCGTACGACGCAAGCTATCGAGGAAGGTCGCGATTGCGTGTAAAGTAAGCCAAGATAGTATGTAGTGAAAGATTCCTTTGATGATATATAAAAAAACAAAATATTACTCATAAAAATCTCAGGTGTTACATTCTACCCCCCTTAAAAAGAATTTCGCCCTCGAAATTTGTCACTTTGTAACAAACAGATGAGGATACTTCTCCCTCATCATATCCTCAAGCTCCCATGTAGCTTCTTCAAGTTGGTGATTCCTCCATAAAACTTTCACCAATCGAGTGGTCTTGTTTCGTAGGACTTTTTCGCTACGATCCAGAATCTCTATCGGCTGTTCTTCATAAGAAAGATCTTGCTCCAGTGGTACAACTTCTGAGCTGAGTACATGTGAAGGATCAGGTATGTACTTTCTCAGGAGAGATACATGGAACACATCGTGAACTTGAGAGAGATTTGGTGGAAGCGCCAATCGGTAAGCTACCTTTCCAACACGATCCAGTATTTCGAAAGGACCGATATACCTAGGGATTAACTTCCCCTTCTTTCCAAATCTCATAACCCTCTTCCAGGGAGATATTCGTAAGAACACTTTATCACCCACTTCAAACTCTAGGTATTTTCTTCGGTTGTCGGCATAACTTTTCTGTCGACTCTGAGCTGCTCTTATGTGTTGTTGAATAGATCTAACCTTTTCTGCCATTTCATCAACGAGATCAGGTCCTAACAGCTTTCTTTCCCCAACTTCATCCCAGCAAGTTGGAGTCCTGCATTTCTTTCCATAGAGAGCTTCATAAGGAGCCATCTGAATACTGGAGTGAAAGCTATTATTATAAGAAAATTCCACCAAAGGTAGGTTTGATCCCAACCTCCTTTGAAATCCATAGAGCGAGCTCTCAACATATCTTCTAGGGTTTGAATTGTTCTCTCAGACTGACCGTCTGTCTGAGGATGATAAGCAGTGCTGAAACTCAACTCTGTATCCAGAGTATGCTGAAGACTTCGCCAGAACATCGAGGTAAATCTCGGATCCCGATCAGATATAATAGAAATTGGTACTCCATGCAATCTTACCACTTCCTTTACATATATCCTGGCAAGCTGATCTAGAGAGAAATCCTCTCTAATAGCAATGAAGTGTGCAGACTTTGTAAGACGATCAACTATGACCCAAATAGCATTATTGCCTTTGGATGTTTTAGGAAGTCCTGTGACAAAGTCCATAGTGATGTTTTCCCATTTCCATTCAGGTATGGGTAATGGTTGTAACATCCCCTTAGACTTCTGTCTCTCATCTTTAACTTGTTGACAAACCAAGCATCGAGAGACATATTCAGCAACATCTCTTTTCATTCCATCCCACCAGAAGTATTCTTTCAGGTCCTTATACATCTTCGTGCTTCCAGGATGAATAGAGAATGAAGAACTATGAGCCTCATCCAGCAGCTCCTTCTTTAATTCGGGGATGGTAGGGACACAAACCCGATTCCTGAACTTTATTATCCCATCACAATCAAGGTTGAATTCAGGAACATTTCTCACCTTCTTTTGTAACTCGACATCTTCTTTCTGTGCCTCCTTAATCATTGCATGTATAGATGGTTGAACATTCATTTGAGAAAGAAAAGATTTTTCCCCTTCCATTATAATTCCAAGATCCATCCTTTCTAAATCCATAAATATTGGATCTTTGGTGATCCTCATCATGGATAATCTAGCATGGTCTTGTCGACTTAATGCATCTGCCACCTTGTTTGCTTTCCCAGGGTGGTAATGGATTGAGCAGTCGTAATCCTTAATCAGCTCCAACCATCTTCTTTGACGCATATTCAGCTCCTTTTGTGTGAAAATATACTTTAAACTTTTATGATCAGTATAAATATCACACCTTTGACCATAAAGGTAATGCCTCCAAATCTTTAATGCAAAGATTACCGCAGCCAACTCCAAATCATGTGTTGGGTAATTTTGCTCATGGATTTTCAACTGTCGTGAGGCATAAGCTATCACCATATCATTTTGCATAAGAACACACCCCAATCCCTTCTTGGACGCATCACTGTAGATCACAAACCTTTCTCCACTACAAGGCAGTGTGAGCACAGGTGCACTGGATAACCTTCTTTTCAACTCCTTGAAATTATCTTCACATTCCTCTGTCCAAACAAAATTAACTCCTTTCCGAGTCAACTTGGTGAGTGGATTAGATAATCGTGAAAAATATTTTACAAAACGTCGATAATATCCAGCCAAACCAAGAAAACTTCGGATCTCAGTTACTGTTGTTGGTCTTGACCATCTTTCGATAACCTCTGTTTTTGCTGGATCCACAGATATCCCCTCTTTTGAGATTATGTGACCCAAAAATGCAACTTTTTGAAGCCAAAATTCACACTTGGTAAATTTGGCATAAAGCTTCTCCTTTCTCAGGGTCTTCAATATAATTCTCAAGTGATCTTCATGCTCTTCCTTGCTCTTTGAATATTCAAGAATATCGTCTATAAAGACTACCAAAAATTGATCAGGATATTCTTTAAAGACTCTATTCATTAGATCCATGAAGATAGCAGGGGAATTAGTAAGACCAAATGGCATCACTATAAATTCATAGTGTCCATACCTTTATGGAAAGCCGTCTTTGGTATATCCTCCCTTTTAACCCTTAATTGATGATACCCTGAATGAAGATCAATCTTGGAAAAGTATTGAGCTCCGCGTAGTTGGTCAAATAAGTCATCAATGCGTGGGAGAGGATATTTGTTCTTGATAGTGATCTTTTTAAGTTCTCGATAATCAATGCAGAGTCTCATTGACCCATCTTTCTTCTTAACAAATAGAACAGGTGCTCCCCAAGGTGACGCACTAGGGCGTATGAATCCCTTATCAAGATTCTCCCGGAGTTGCTTCTTCAATTCCTGCAACTCAATTGGGGCCATTCTATAAGGTGTCTTTGATATAGGCAAAGCACCCGATACGAGTTCTATTGAAAACTCAACTTCACGATTTGGTGGAAGACCCGGTAATTCCTCCGGAAATACATCATCAAACGCCCGTACAATGGGCATATTCTTAATCGTGAGTTTCTCACCAACCATTTGAGATAAATAACCTTAATTTGTGGAATCAATACCCATAAGATGGAAGAAATTTCCACTGGAAGGTTATGTTCATCCTTGCATTGATAGACGATCGTAGATTGATCTGGAATATGAAATGTGACTTCCCTTATTTGGCAATTGATATGAGCTCCATGTAGAGAAAGCCAATCCATGCCAAGAATCACATCAAATTCCACTAAAGGAAGGATCACAAGATTTTCAGGAAGCACTTTCCCACAAACTTCGATCGGAGAAGAATTATAAACTTTTGATGCGACTGTTGTGCCATTAGGTGTTGTCACAGCTAACTCAACATCTAATTGTTGAGGTAGTACGGTGATACCCTTAGAAAATTTTTCAGAAATAAAAGAGTGGGTGGATCCAGAATCAAATAAAACATTTGCTACTTTAGAGTGGATGGTAAGTGTACCTTTCACCACTTCGTTATCGTACTCCACATCACTGATAGAAATTGCATGTGACTTTCCTTTGTCTTTAGCCTTAAGATTTTGTTGACGTCGACCATCATCATCAAACCTTGGATTTGGGCATTGATTGGCATAATGCCCCATCTCCTTGCACTTGAAACATTGAAGTGTAGTAGGTTCATTCTGTGTATCCCTTCCTTTGTTTTCATCATTAGACATCTTCTTCCCATTATCGCAGCATTCAAATTCCCGATGACCTTCCTTTCCACATTTAAAACATGTACTTGTCCCTTTAAGACAACTCCCTCCATGTTTTTTTACACACTTTGAGCATAAGGGAAAGTTCATCTTCTTTTCAGTGTGCTCTTTATATTTTCCTTTGAATTCCATCTTCCTCTTCTTATCAAACCCATGTGACTGATGGGTTACTCCAATCTCCATCTTGACTTTGAGAGCACATCGAACGATTTCCTCGTAGCTATTGAAGTCCCTTATGGCTAACGCCCTTCGAAGACTTGGTTTTAAGCCACTAAACAATCGATCGATCTTACTCTCAGGTTGGATAATAATACCAGAAGCGTACCTTGCAAGTCTTGTAAAATTTGCTTCATAGGTACCAACAGATTCATCATCCCTTTGCTTCAGTTCAAGAAACTCTTTCTCCATCTTTGTTCGGAGAATACGAGGGAAGTACTTATTGAAAAATAAGTTCTTGAACTCGTCCCATTCCATAGACTCAATTTCATCCCTTTGCCTCGTATTCTTAATAAGATTCCACCATTGATCAGCATCTCCTTCCAAACGATACACTGCTAGGATGACTTTATCATGTTCAGAACATTGAAGAACTGAAAATATCTTTTCAGTAGTACTAATCCATTGTTCATCAACTAATGGATCAGTAGACCCACTGAAGGAAGGTGGATGCTGCCTCATGAAGGATTCAATAGAATGTTGCTCCTTCCTTTTCTCGTTTGGAAGTCCTGCATGATTCATAGCTTGAAAAAGTTGTGTGAGCATGGCTACAAGATTTTGCATTCCAGCTCCCATATCGTTTGGTTGCTCAGGGGGACAATCATTGCATTGCCCATCGCATTCCGCATTAACACGGTTCCTTCGGGTTCTAGCCATTGACTAAAACCAAGAAGAATAGTGTGAGAAACAGTAATTATAATAGGAAAACCACATAATCAAGGAATAAAATTTCACACTTAAGGTTTTATCCTAGGGTATTCATGGCCATTTCTAAAACACTAAGATTGTGTTCTATGCTTAGACTTATCCTTATGGTTCTTACTAAGGCTTTCACATCCTAGTTTCCAAAGGTTGACTATACCTTTCCTCTGATACCAACTATAACGACCCATACTTTACATACATTGTTAATACTTCAAAATTGAAGCACACTTATTACAACATATGACAAAACCACAAAGAACCGTATAGGTATAGTGTCTTTAGAAACAGGGAAAGATAAACAACTGGTTCATAAATCTTCTACAGTGTCTCCCATTTATTTCATCATATCTAGGGTCCCTTTTAGCATATTCTACTTAATATCCATCTTCCTGGCCTGGGGAAAAGAAAACATAAAAGGGTGATCTCAAATGCTCAGCAAGGGAAAATAAAGGAAATAAAAATCATATCATATCTTTTTGAAAATCATAACCTGCAAAAGAGATCATAATATCTTATTATGGAACAAATCATAGAAGTGAAAATGAGATCCCCATAATCATAACATGAAACTTTAAACTTTGTGGCAGACACACATAATCATGGAAAATCATTTCTTGTTAGTCTTGACTCATTGCCAAGACCATCTTAGTGGACAAAGTCCCTTTCTGAACCGAGTTCACTACTCGTTTCAGTCCTGTATCACTGAACCGAAATAACCTTCCGTTCCAGCCATGTCTATCTCATGAGATATAAAATCTTTACCCAATGCATTGGAGGGAGATATAGGTCCCACCCATCTTATAATGAATCATTTCTTATGTGTGCCACATAATCATAAACCATACATCATAGCGTAACCCATGTAATAAAAATGGGATTCTTAAACAACATGACATCATAAAACAATTCATATAAGATAAAGGAATTCATAAAAATGTTTCCATCACAACATAATCAAATCCATGTAATAATAGGGATAAAAACAGAACCCTTTTATTATCTTAGATGGAAAATAATTTTGATAAAATACTTGAACTCCATTCTTGAGGAAAATATCCTTTCTATTTCAAAAACATTTTTCCTTTCATAACATGTCATATGACTTTAAAATTAAAGAAGTTGATTAAAAATAAAATTGAAAACTTGTAAATAAAGCTTCTTGGAAATAATGTTTTAAAAATCCATTAATGCCGTATAAGTTAAAAAAAAATATTCTTCGTACTTTTGTCGGAAAAGTCAAAAAGTACCTCGTATGAAAAATGACAAAAGATTCCTTTCATATCTTTTACAAAAAACTCATCGAAGGGTAAAATTGTATATAAACTATTTTAGAAGTATGGAAATATTATTACATATTGAGGGAACATGGATGTGGATGATAAAATACACCCCAGTAAATACCAAAGTAAAAACAATCTCGGATAAAAATGAGATTGTGATATTTCCCTTACCTTAGGTCCGATTTGCTTTGTACGTGTCCGAAGCTCCTGTATAATGGTTTAAATAATGTTATTGACTTATTCCAGAATCATACATATTGATATGATATCATATATGGTCATATTCATAGCTTCTTGTTAGTAATATTTCATTGTTACTTGTTACTCGGGTCTTTATTGCCTTTTGTTCTTATGTGTGTTTTGCCGAATAAATTCTTATTCTTCTTTTAAGGTTATAGATACCTTATATCCAGAATGGTATTAGTGTAACATATATCATATTTATTCATTCAATTCATTTATATAATTATTATGTAATGATGATCATGTAGAACGAGTCACTTCACATCCTGGAGACGGTATTCCGTACGTACGCACGAGTGATGATATCGTTCCTATGATCGTGGAATTGTATTGGAGTATATATATATATTATTTCAGTATCAATATTACTTTATAATAATCATAAATAGTTACTCATTACACCATTATACCCATCCTTGTAATGTGATGGTGGAAAATAGATTACACCACGGCGTGGAGACGGTATTCCGTACGTACGCACGCGCGGTGATTTCATTTTTCCGTAGGATGTATAGAAGGTGAATTAGGGTTGTTTCATATATATAATAACATATCAGTATGTAAGTAATACTGATGTTATTACTTTATCATTAAACAACTAAAGGAGAAGAAGTTGAAGAAGAAAGAAATTGAAAAGATCGGTAATGGATATTACCTCTTCTTTGGAACGCTTCTTTGAATCCTCCTCTTAGGGAACTAAGATTGGTCTTTGAAGAAGACCAGGACCTCTATGATTATTCTAGGGAAGTGGAGAGGAGAAAATGGCAGGGGTTGGCCGAGCTTGAGTGCTCAATTTGGTGTGTGGAGGAGGGGGAGGAGGTGCCCTTTTATAAGGGAGGAGAGGGGCACCTTAGGAATATCTCAAAATATTATTTTATATTAAAGTCAAAATCGGTTTATAATGGTTCCAAAGGGTCTTATTTCGAAGCTAAAGTGGGGATGGGTCGAAATCCTATCAACCAATAGGATTTAGACAAGTTTAGGGTATTATTTTAACCTTATCAATTAGATTTAACTCTAAGTTAAATAATTTAACTTTTACCATGTCTTTTTGTTTTCTTTCACTATATGGTTAATACACTTACTATAACATGCCAAACGAACCCCAAATTGTTTATTATTAATATATATATCCTTATCTAAGTCATTTGGCCGAACCTTAGATTTTTAGGAATAAAATAACAATTAATAATATAATATTTGATTTAAAAACTATTTTGTGTCAATTTTGACACTATTTGATATATGATTTTTGTGAAAGTCATAACAGAATTATATGTTCGAACCAAGTTGATTAAATCAACACTAATATATCATAGTAACCTAGAAAATTTGTGTAATTCATAAAAAGTCTCAAATTAAATTTATTTTGGTGTTTATAACATCAATTATGTCAATATTTCATAAATATGATAATTACTGCATCATAATTGTGTCATAAATAAATTAAATTATTTAATGTCTAAAAGTTATAAATAAAATACCATCATGTAGGAAATATTTGTATCTTTATAATGAATATTTATAGTCGAATTTATCTTATGTATAACCCCATATTAAAAATTATTTACTTATTAAACTTTGATTTTAACTATTTTAACCCTTATTTAAATAAATTAATAATAAATGTCCTAATCTAACCCAAGTGGGCCTAAATGGTAATATTTTATTCCTAAGTTTGTTTTTGGTCGAATTACACTTGTCCAATAGAATTAGGACATGTGTTAGGGTAATAATAATATCATTTTTACCCTTAATTACCCTATTTACTTTTAACCGTGGTAAAAAAAGTAAAAAGTTACTATTCATCAAAAATTATTTTCATCTCATTGAACCACATTTTAGTCCTTGATATTAACCGTGTCTCTCGGATTTTTGAAATTCCACTCACAGAAGCGGTAAAATTAAGTTTTATGCAAAATTCAGTTTTTAACCTACCACTTAGTGGTTTCACTATTCATCAAAAATTGAAAGTTTTCAGAAAAATACCAAAATTTCACCCTAGGCTAATTTCGGTATTCTGAATCCAAAAATGAAGTCCATTTTGAAAGATAAAATTTATAAAATTTCAAAAAGTGGTTATTACTATTCATAACGGCTAGTTTTAATAATATTTTAATAGCATATCATTGTTTAGTGAAACTCGGTATTGCGTACGACACAAGCTATCGAGGAAGGTCGCGATTGCGTGTAAAGTAAGCCAAGCTAGTATGTAGTGAAAGATTCCTTTGATGATATATAAAAAAAATATTACTCATAAAAATCTCGGGTGTTACACAAATCATTCTCTAAATTGAATTTTCACTATAATACAAGGAAGTTATAGATCTTTTATTCTTTATTTGTATAGATAATTGGCATTGATTTATCTCCTACTTTAATAAATGGAAATCTTATCTTAAATAAATATTTTTATTCCAATAAATATTTGTTCATTAAAATTAATAAATAATACCTGAATACACTTATTAACCATAAATTTATCCATATGGTGAACCATATAATCATCATGCCCACATAACCTTCCATTTAACATATTATATCATTATGATTCAGTTTTTTAAAAAATAAAATTCATTAATGAGAAGTTCAAAATCATTCTTCCAACAGTAGTTGACAAAAAATTAATAAAATATTTATAATCCAAAGGAAAATTATCATTTCAAAGTGTGACCCCGTAAACTTAACCTTCCCATTTAATGTTATTTTTATACCCTTAGACACACCATTATTCAATGAAATCTAATTTATATTTTTCATATATTACCCTTCAATGCTTGCAGATATTTTAGAGTCTCCTTCTAATATACTCACAAAAATTTTCATGTCATTAATGTTTCTATTTCTTTGGGATATTTTTATTATACTTTCCACATGTAGTCATCATTGAATGTCAAAAAGTTTCATGACCCATCATGATATCATTTTGGTAGAGATCCCACAATATTAGTGTGAAGACATTCAAGATTAATTCTCCTTTGTATCCTTCCTCTGAAATTAAATGACACACTTAAATTTTTTCAGAGTATGGTATTCTAGAAAATTAAAATTTTTTGTATGACTTATATTCAAAATGTGTTTAACTACTATGTAAACCATTTTATTCAAAATAATATTAACAAGGCTTCAATTTCACAACATTAAACTCTCAAACAATTTTTTTGATATTGTCACTCCGTTGACCTCCTGGTTAGATACAAGGTTCCATAATTTTTACTCATTTCCTATAATTTAGATCCTCAAGTGATCTTTCACTTTCCATTTTAAAACCATATTCCAAAATCCTCTTCATCCCTCTATCATAAAAAATTTTCACATGTTTAAAACCCAGTTTGTGTTGAACAAAAATGAGATATAATATATCGACACTTTTCATCTATACATTATCATTAACCTTCCCCAATATTTCCTGAGATTCATCATTGGAGAGGTGGTCATTTATTAACATATGTAACTCATAATTTTCCATTAATACCCTCTATATCATGGAGTGAAATGATTCACAAAATTTATATATCCAATATTCTATAAAGATCTAAATAATTAGTAATAACCCATTGTTATCAACCCTAACAATATGTTACTGAAACTTGTTCATATAATTGATTCTCTTCACAAAATTACCCTTACTCCCAAATAAAATTTCTATAGATTCCCAATATAATCCTAGTAACAACATGATGGGTCAATTTCAAACAATTTACCATCTGTATTATCTCATGTTTTATCACACAATATTTTATGAATTCTTTGATGTGAAGGTCCTACACTTCCATTTTAGATGATTCTTCTTATTGACGGTTCTTATAAAATTCTATTTCTAATTTATTCATACATGATAATACCTTGAAATTAATAAATTAATAAGTCATATTTCCATAAATAATTACTCAATGAAGATATTATATACTCTAAACTATTTAGATGTGAATATAACAATAGATGAACCAAAACATCATATGTGAACATAATGTTAACAAATTCTATCTATATTTAAATCTTGTTAAAACTAGTCACTTGATATGAAATATATAGATCTTTAGTAATTCTCGTATAAACCAATCTACATATCATTCGCACATTGTTCATCATTTTGGTATTCTATAATATGTAAATAAGATTATTCATCAACTCTATTAAGGATAATGTCATTATTTTTTGGGGGCACATTCTGGTCCAATCACATCCATATCCAATTGAGTTCTTTTTTATCCAACCACTCCCATATTTCTTCATCCAATCCCTCCAAAATGATCCATTTTATGTAAATTTTAGTCCATTCTGACCAGATAATCATATATATTCATTCTCAATAATCTTGGCCTTTCTAATTGAACATAGAAATATAAAACATTTCACTGTATCAAGTCAAACCTTCTTATGAAATAAATTGAAAAAATTCAATATAATATTATTTAATATAATGTGTAACAAATGTTATTGTCAAGTATATACAATCAATCCCTAATCCAATACCAGATAAAACATATTATGGGAGAACTATGCTACCCAATCCCATAGATATTCAAATCCTAAAACAATTAGTGATGGAAATAAAATCTTTTAGTGCATCCACCGATCAAATGACAGCTAGATAAATTGATATACTGATAAATATGAAGTTATCACCCCCCAACTCACCACAGTAATTCACCAACTCACACACACTCCAAAAAAACTCATCATTATGATAAATTTTACAAGTAAAATATATGAAAATAATAAACGCATTGATTTTACATGGATTGGAATTGAATCATACATCCATTGAATAATGTTTCTACCATTTTCTTTTCATTGAAGATAAAATGATTACAAAAAATTTTTGAACATACTAATAATATTAGTTAAATATTATTTTTCATTTTGGAAAGATCATTTACAAGTGGTTACACATCACATTTATGGTGGTTCTTTACTTCCATATACTTCCATATACTTTTTAAGATTTACATAAAACCATCCATCTAAACCTGGTTACCTCTGATTTCATGTATCCATCATCAAATGATGCATGAGGTTCAGTGAACTGTTAAAGTGACTCAAAAATACTATGACTGATTAATTTTTTTTTTCACTGTTGTAAAATAAAAAACAATGAATTTTAATATTTATATCATAAAACCCCCAAAATATTACTGTAAATTCAATTAACCATATCGAGACCAATTCATGTACATCGTGCTCATCTAATGATATCATCATTCAATCATACTGCATTAGTTGAATATTTTTTCTCACGGATTTCATAACCCATTACCTTCATATCTTCAATTTATAAACCTTTAAATAAATTTAATCATGACATGAATTGGATTAAAATCACCCTTGGTAATATGGGAAGTCAAAAATCCAACCCCTATGTGTGTCAATATATTGGACGGTATCAATGATGAGCATTATTCAAATAACTATATATGGATGATGTGAGAATTTACTAAGGGTTGGATCCAATATGATGAATGTGTGTGTGATGATATGATATAGTTACAATATTGGTTGACTTTTTTTCCGATGTTTGTGGATGTTATATGATGACACATGGGAAGGAACAACAATAAAAAAAATGTAAATATGACATGATATAGTTCTAAGGGTGGTGACCATTTTGACCCCTAAATTTTGACCATATATGATAGTACCAAGGAAACATTATTTTGGATATTTAATATCCTTAGAGTCAACCTAGAACTAGGATAAGTAATTATATTTGATCATGGTTATTACAATGGAGTATGAGTATTTATTGTGATTTAATTTATTTCACATTATCTTTTCAAACATACACAATGCTCACTGTATATAAATGAGATATTTAGGGAAAATATTTGTGGTGGAATACTGATTTGTTCACACACTATTGTCAAGAATTATGGTTACTTTGGAAATAATTAGGATTATATTATAATATAATAACAAGTTCCATATGATTGATTTTTCAACTTGATTTTAATGAAATAGAATGGATGATGTGATCATTCTATGTATCATATCTTGTTTTTTGGTTATATATAAATTTTATTTACAAGATATTTATTATATACATTAATATCTATGATCCACACTTGGGAGTAATAATTTCTTTGATCCCTTTATGACGTGTTTATGTGTTTATATTATTAAAAATGTGGTGATTTATTTGTATTATTGAATATAGATTGGATTTTTATTTATATTTCTTTATTTTGTGTGGGTTTTTATTATTGTCACATACATAATTATTTATGATTATGTGGTCCAAGGGTATTGTCTACCCATATGATTAAGAGACACCAACCACTAAATGGAAGGCCCTATCATATGGGGAGGCACACATAAGTTATGTAGTCCTAAATTTTAGCACAATGGAAGTGTACTGGACCATGGAAATAATAATGTGGTATTATTTCATTGTTTCGTTTCTTTTGTATTATTAACCAAGCATGGTGAATGGGAGATATAATTTTTATAAATCTCGATATGGATCATCACCATGGGTGTATCTAGGCCACAACTAATGGAAGGCCATGTTAACATGGATAAGATAGTTATTATTGGTTTTCTATTTAATAATTTTTTTTCATTACTAAATATGATTCACAATGATTTTGAATTAAAATTTATGGTATTTATTCTCATGACGTCAGTGGTAAGAGGAAATTTTTTCATACATCATATTTTTCATTTATGATTTACATGAAATTATTTTGGTTAAATATGATTGATTTTCTTTATTATCATATAGTACATGTTGAATATAATGTCTATATATACTTATAATGTGTTTTACCATATGAAATTTTATTGGAATTTTATTTTACTAAACAATAGGTATGGTACTGTTGTTATAAAAAAATTGAAATCAAATGATGTAGAACAAATTTGTATTTTGTAATAAACATAAGTGTGGTTATATGAGGCTAGAGGGAGTTCAAATATTGTGAGACCTTTAGTTATGTAACATGTGAATCGAGTATTTGGATGCTATAAATGTAAAAGCATTCCTTAAATATTTATATCAAGGGCTATGATATGATTTTTTTAGGTAGGTATTTTGTATCATAGATACATTCCACCAGGATAACCATTAGTGGAGTTTCAATTGTTTATGGTTGAGAATTTCCTAAATTATATTAAGATGAAAACAATGATTATTACAATGATGAGTATAGATATTTAACATTCAGAGATACTATTTCTAGTTGTAAAATCAATGGAATGAGAGTCCATGTGAGATGTAACATATACGTATAAACATATGTTGGAGTTTTAAATAATGAAACACCCATGGTCATGGGTGAGGATGGACCCCAATGTATTGAACTCTAGGTAGATACAGAAAACATAATATCATCTCGGGATAACTCCATTGATGAGTGTGAAGATAGTTACCTATCTGTTACAAGGTATATTTATAAACTTGTGGGATGACATGGTATGTGAAGAATTATAGGTTGAGCTATATTATGATTATTTTCAAGTCTAGTTCTACAATAATTTCTTTCCAATGATCTAGAGCATGGATATGGCCTAGGAGAACTAGAATAATTCCCTATAGTGGACATCAATTATGGATTATTTAGAGTTCTTTAAAAACATTCATTATTTTTCATTTATATTTGTTAGTTATAAGGCATCCAATTATAAGTTATTTTTGGAAGTTCTGAGGTATTATATTCCATTGATTATGAATTTATTTCACCTATATTTTAATTGAAATGTCATAAACTCAGCCATCATATTTGAGAGATTCTTGAATAGTGGTAGATATTCTAAATCGTTATATTTTACTAAGGGGACCGAGAGTGGATTTTTAGGTATTTTTAATTGTTAGTTTGATGGTTCATGCATAGGTGTCTCATTCATGTTCATTATCAATAGATATGGAATCTAATTTAGTTTTAACTATAGGTGAATATAGGAAGACTCTATAAGTATTATAAGAGTTATCAGTAGTCAACTAGTTGTATAAGATTTGGAAATATCTATGGTTTAGAAGCCAATTCTGGTGTCAAACAACATAATGGTATCTAGAGTTCCGTAGATCGTTCCAGACAAGAGAGATTAAGTGTCTTCCAATATTAAGGGAAAAGTCATTTTTTAAAATGTTATTTCTAGTGGCGTTAGGTAGGATCACATGGCACATGCTTGGAAAAGTGACATATTGTTGGTCGTACTCTTATACAACATAATTTCAGGAAATATATGGTCTAATGTACATTTTTAGCACCCATTTCTATGGTATATTTTTTATTAGATATAAATGATTTTCATTCATGTATATAAGTTAGGTATGTTGATGGTTTCAGGATATCCATAATGTAATGGTATTAAGTGATTTCAATTCATTTTTCTTAATGGTCTTGATCCAATACAATTAATTCATTTTTGAATATGAAATAGTGATTGGTGGCTATAGATTTCAATAGAAATTCTTCCTAATCGAGGATAAAAAATATGTTGTACATAAATAGATTTTTAATTAATTATTGAGACCAAATTGTTTGATATCAGAAATGGGTATCAATCAAATCAACTAAGTGTAATATATTAACATCTGATAGGGAATGTTATAACAGGGTTCGTCATGTTGGACCTTAACATCCAAATATTTATGACATAACAGGTTTATTTTCTACTATCATTATAAGAATTTGAATGAACATGTAAATTTTTATTTCATAGATTATTTTTCCAGATCCATTATATCTTTCCAAAGCATTTCTCAAGGATTCCACATAATCATTTGGTTATGTATATGATTGATATGTTTCCAGACATGGATCCTATCTTCAATGAACTGTATAGGATTTCAACTATAGATCTTTAAGAGGTAAAGACCTATACTGAGAATTTAAAGGTGAAGTGGTTTATATAATTGGGTTTATCCTCTTATATATATGTAGACTTGTTTGGTTAAAAGGAATATGGATCCTTGATGTTGGGTTTGGATTATTAAAAACTGAAATAAATGAATTTTATGTACCGATATCAAATTTGATGTATTAATGATACATTTTAGTAATAGAGAGGTTCCACCATGTTCTCACAGATTTATTTAATATCAAGCTATTATAAAATATCGGTGAGGCCCTATGATTTACATATTATTTCATATAGTAGTAAGTAAATCCAATATGTCTAAATTTATATGCCATTTTATTTAATGAATGCTTTGGTAGTGTTTGTGGACATGATGAACATGGTCTTAGATCCTTACATTGATTATTTTTTTATTATCCTCGTCAATAATATTGTATTATACTCTAGGTTGATATAGGCTCACGCCTGTAATTAATAGATTATTTTACATAGACATAGTTACGATTTGTTATATGCAACTTTCTTGAAGTGTCAATTCTTGATTCATCAGGGGTGCTACTTATGAAAAATGATATCATTAATAGGTATAATAACATATACTCATAAGTTCAAGGATATTAATTCTTAACAGTATATTATGAACCTTTCTAAGATTCAATGTATTGTGGTATTGGTCACTTACTAGTGTATTTTCCAATAAGACACCTATGAAATTGATTCACAAATGAAGATCCTAAAGCTGATAAAGGAAATGTTCTTCAATCCAGATTTATCTGAGTGATCCTTTTAGAATTTAAATGGGTGGTTATTGACTATATATATCACGAATTTACTAAATAAGTTTAAGTAGTATACATTGTATTTCATTCAATATGTTATATTTATTGAGTTGATCACATGTATAATGGTCAGGATACCCCTTATGGGTCCATGAAGTTGAGTTTTCTTGGTAATAAATAACTGACACATGATCTATATATGGAGGTCATAGTACGAACATTTCCTTATTGGAATCACTATGTTTTGGGTTATTATTCCATGGTATGTGTATATAATAAGATCTTAAGGTATAACGTATCATATAATGACCATAACCCTTGATCTTGAAGGTTGGTCGATTAGTTGCAAGTTTTTTTTGATATGTCATATACCTTTATAAATAATATACATTAGATTTTATTCCTAAGGAAATATTATATCTAAAACTCCCTATAGAATTGAACTTTTGGAGTTGGTTGAGTTAAATTAATAAATACATTATCTATGTGATAATAAATTTATATTCCTAGGTGTTCCACTGATGGATCCAAAATTTTATTTGTAAAAAAAGATGGGTCAATAAAACTGTGCATCAATTATATGGAGGTTAATTGCACTAATATAGAGAAAATATATATTTACCACAAAATTGTTACTTATTTGATCAACTTTAAGAATCACAGTATTTCTCAGTGATATATATTCACACTAGTTATCATCACTTAAGGGTGAAGAAGAAAGGTATACTAATGATGATATTTCGTAAGTTGTTTGGACATTATTGATATTTGGTAATTCCCATTATATTAAATATTTCACTATTTTTTATATTTAATGAATATAGTATATGTGGATTATGTTGATAAATATTTGGTAGTATACATGGATTATATTATGATATATCATAAAATATATGAAGATCATCAGAACCATCAATGAATAATTTTGGACACCATCATAAAAATGAATTATAAGAGAAATTTAGTAAGTGTGACTTTCAAGCCACATTTTATTTTGTTTCAGGGATATATTATCTCCAATGATGGAATATGTCTTTATCCTTTAAATATAATTGTATTCAATTAATTCCCAATACCAACAAATTTAATCGAGATATATAGTTTCCTTGGTTTAGTGGTTACTATAATTGTTTTGTTAAAAAATTCCAAACGGGTAAACATGATATCCTAGTTGACATGAAAATGAGTAAAATTCACATAGCCTAGGGAATGTGAAGAAATATTGGTATAGATAAAGAGTATATTTATTTATTTAATGATATTTAATTTACATTAATAAATGAAGGATTGATAATATATAGTGATTCACCAAATGAAGGATAATGATGTACTCTTTCGTAGAATATAAGAGTAGTTTCATATACCTCATGTATATTAATGATTCTTAAACAGAACGTCAAATACATGACTCTGAGTTGGATGTTGTAATATTTATCATGTTGATATGGTGGAACTATCATTTTTTATAAAGATGACACATATAAAGAGAAAACAAATAATGAAGAATAGTTTATCTAAAAAATATCCCAACTTGAGGCCAAGAATATGGTTCAAACTACTAAAGGACAATGATTTCTTAACACATTATTACACTGGGAAAGAATAAAAGTTATTTGATTCATTGAGTCAGAGGGACCATGGGGTTTTATTCAGTGTTGAGGATTTATTATTATCATATATTGTAATATATACTAAATATGGATATGGTAATTGTTTTCCAAGGGGATCCATCAATCTTTTTCAATGCAATTGTTATCCAATATTCATTTGAAAACAAAGTAAAGTCCATATTGGATGGTAAGGATTTATAAAGGAATATTAATTTAGAGAATTATGTGAAATCAAAATGAAGAATCTATAAATATGGTGTATTGATGTTTATAAAGGGTTAATGGGTTGTACTCATACCAGATATGATAAATTAAATACTATATTAATCAAATTGGTGAAATTTATATATGCCCCTTAGTAGCAAAAATATATTTATATGAGAGGAAATTTCTATTCAGATGAATCAAAATAATAATTTGTAGACTATAATTCCATATTTTTAACATGCCATGAGGTAAATTCTAAAAGTCATTATCTACATTGATTCATCAAACCACTATACATACATATTCAGATGTGGGATATTATTATAGGGAAATTTTTCCCTATAATTCTGAAGAGTACAAAGAAGAATGATGTTATGTAGTTCATTTACAATCACTATAAAATGTATTCCCATTTCATATAATTAATGGATGATTTACCCCGTTAGAACCTTTATTGGCTCTAAATTCGTGGAAACATGAGACTTCAAAGGAATCCTATATAAATTATATTTTAGCATTACTTTCGGTTTAAAAAAAATTCTAGAAGTCTCTTTAAATTTCTCTAGCTATTGTGGTAAATTTAAGTGATACCTAACATCAGTAAACTCAAAGGTAGTTTGAAGGGACTATTAATGTTTTATAAGACATGTACATATCATGTTCTCTTAACATATATAGATCATGAGATTATGATCTACCTATGGTATAATTTTAAAACAATAATAGTTGCAATTTGATAATCCATATGGAATCATGTGAGTAATAGTATAGGAATTGATTTCATAAGACAACTTGTTTGGAATGATATAGATAAATGAAACAAGTAGTCCTATAATAGGTGAGGGAGACAAATTCAAATGAAATGGGTATTCATAATCTTAATTCTATTGCTCAAATAAGATAAATTAACTATATCGGTAATCGAAAGAATGAATTGTAATTTTATATAGGGGTATGAATTCATAATAGTGTATCCATGGAAGGGTGTTTCATGATTCTATATAAATAAAATGTTAATCCCTATAAGCTATGTGACTTTTTAAATTCTAGAGTCTGTTGAAGATATTTATTACCAATTGGCTAAGCCACCCAATCTTGCAAAAGTATACGACATCATCCATGTTTCATTATAAAGAAAATACATATCAGATCCATTATATGTACTCACATATGAGTGAAATAGATTCAAACCATAACATTTATTATAATGAAGAGGTCTTCAAGATTGTTATCACTATAGACATAATATAGAAGAATTGGACAACTTGGTAGGGGAATGTTAATTTAAAAAATAAAGAACTAAAAGAAAAATTATTTGAGCAAGATGAATCCATGGGGGATGAATTCCAACATTTTATAATAGATTCAATATATCCCAATTTTTTGGATGAAATTATTAATATGGGTAAAATTTGATGTGTGAGACCCAACTATAGTAGTTTCATATTAAACTAGAATACTATTTAATCATACACGCTCTATAGAGCCTTCATTCGTTATAATACATCAATATTAATTTTCAAAAGTTATCAGAGTAATATTTGAAAAAAGAATATCATATTTGGAAAAATTGATACTAAAATATATTAATTTCCATTTTTGGGGTTATCTAAATTAATATACATTTAGGTAAATAGTGAAAACATTTTTTTACTAAAATCATTGAATTTATGATTATATAAAAAATGGGTGTATTATAGCAACATATAAAACATATTTCATGGAAAAAAATAATATATGGAGTAAAAGTTTTCATTTAAAAATACTATGTTGAATTTATAATACCCATCAATAATTTTTTGGGAACATATTTAATATTTTATCCCAAAAGTTTTTCCCCATTATCCTATACTAAAAAATTGTTGTAATCACAAATATAAATTAATTTTTTTAAAAAATAAATTTTACTCATTTTATCATCATTTTTATATAATTATATAAGTTAAATTTCATTTTATTCTATAAATATATAATTAATATGATTTATAGAAATTATCACGATAGTGGTAAAAATGTAATATTAAAATAGTTATTTTATTAACATTTTCTTTCTTATATAATAATAAAAATTAATATATATTCAATAAATATGTTCTAAAACTATATATAAATATATTAACAATCATTCAATTAGTAGTAAATAAAATATAATTTTATGAACACTTAATAATAATAACAATATTTTTCTATAAAATAGTTTTTCTATATGTCAAATGTGTTAATTTAAAATCGCATTATAATTTATGATGAAATTGAATGATATTATATATATATATATATTAATTTATGTTTCATAAAATAACAATTTGTTTTTTAAAAAGTAGATTTTTTTTACAAAATATAACTTACCTAGTAAAAAAGGCACCCTGGTAAAAACCAAAGTTGTATAATTTTAAAAGCTACCGGTAACAGATTTGAATGACATTTAAAAACATTATAAAATAAATTTCAGAGGATTTATAGAGATTTTACCTCCCAAAAATTAATTATTTCGACATTTTTTAGCCATCGATCATTAAATATTGTCATTAAATCCTTGAAATAATATTGGATAATTAAAAAATTACATTTTCTTCACTTACAAAAGAAGAAAATTTCCATCGCATTTATCCACCCATTAAAAATCCCTATCTCATCCAAAAATATAAAATATATTCTTTTAAAATAAATCCCCATATACTATAATTTAAAACCTATAAATAAGAACAATGAAATGTGATTTGAGGTGATACCCAATTGAGAACATCAAAAGTAAGATATAATTTTATCAATTTGGATCTATTAATTATTTTCTTCTTATAACACCTAAAACATAAAAATACATGTGAAATGTGGTAAAATAAAAATTATTAATATTATTAAATATTTTTACACTAGTGTAATGTCTATTTTATCCCTTCACCCAACCATCTGATAAAAAGAAATTTCACTTCTATTATGTGTGGACTAGTACATCCACAAAATTGACATGTTTAATTTATTAATATATTATATTATTATTTATATAGACATATTTTAAAATCATTCAAAACAATTAAAAAATATAACTAATATCATTATTATTCTATAACATTGATATTATACTAATGTAATCACAAAAAAATTTTAACCTTTTCTTGTTTGGTTCTAATTAACACCATACGTGAATAATGCAAGGAATTTATATCAGGTATAAATATTAAAAACAAACTGCTAGTGTTATTCAAAGTTAATGTGAAAAAAATTGTGGTTATGAAAATGTTATATTGATATTTAAATTTATTATTTAGATATAACCCTTTATTTTCTAAATTTACCAATACAAGATCTCACAAACTTTATCATCATTAATTACAACTAAAAATGTTTTATATAAAAATAAAACATTATTATACAATATAATTTTTTTTATATTATATATTATGATATAAAAAAGATTAAATTTGAATCGAAATACAAGAATAGACACCACCATTATAAAACTAGTACTAAATAAACAATCAAAATTTATAACGTGTGATGATGAAAATAAAATACAGGTAATGTATTAATGGTAAATAATATTAAGTGATGTTTAAAATTGTTTTTAAAAAATAATATTATAAACATATTGTTATGGTATATTTTCTGTTATATATTAATTTGGAGGACATTTGACTAAGAAGGATTAAGGTAGGGGACCTTTATTCTCAAATTAATTTTCTTTGAGGAATTTCCTTAATTATGAAAATAATTTCAATTATATGTTGTATATAATACCTATTTTATTCGTTATCTAATGAAATCTATTTTTTCTTGTTATTTAATGTTTAATTTAATTCAATATATTTCAGTGGATTTTATTGAAATGTTACCTATGTTTTAAGAGTTTATAATCCATCACATTCTAGTTTAATTGAAATTGTTTTATTATAATACCACAATCACAAATTTCACGATTTTAATTTCTGGATGATATCTCCCCATGATATGTTTTCATTGAGAAATTACATATTTCTCCCATTATAATACTTTCCTAATAAATCATAATGCCCAAAAATCATAAATTTTGGAATTCAAAGTGTCTATGGTTTTCCTATAAACAAAATCTGTAATCAGATACTTTAAAGTCGCTACATGTGTTGAAAATATGAACTTAGGGGTTATCATCCTGAAAATAAAATTTTGAGTATCAATATGATCATCACGAACTTAACCCTGGGAATTCCTAATACAATAGTCCTTTTTCGACATAGCTGGTGGATATACATTTAATGACCCGTGATTTTAGTAAATACTATTTCCTCAAATAAATATAATGTTTAGTAGGTTTTCTTACATGAAACACCAAAAACAATAAGAACCAAGATAATTCAATTAAAAAAAATTATTAAATATTAAATAAATATTGTATCCATTAATTGGTGGGTGTCATTATAAGTAACCTACTTATAAAAACAACTAAGAGGTATATTAATACAGGGTTCATTTAATTTTTTTATGAAAACATTTATTTTCCATATTGGAATTTTTATATTAATATTAATTCATATACAGTTTGAACGATAATATTTTAAAATTTAAATAATTTTTTTGTTTCATATAATAAATTATCTTCTTAATAGTTTTTTGGATTTACCATAAATAATATTTTTTAGTGAATACTAAAAAATACAGTTTTTTCTAAAACTCTAGTATTTAGAAATTATAAAGATGTTATTGTAACAATTAAATTATTAAAACTATTCCAAAATTAAAAAATATATCTAGTGAATATATTTATTTAAAAATACTATGTTTAAATTAAAAACTCATTTTAACCGTTTTGAATATTAGAAAATATTTTCTATTAAAAAATATATTGTATCCTAACAAATTTTTTTAGGTTTTTTCTATAAAAATTAATTTTTTGGAATATTTTAAATCACATAACTCAAAATATTATCTTAATAAACCAATTAAAATCATTAAAATCCTCAGGATTGATAATTTCATCCAAAATATAATTTTTATGCTTAGAAATTTGTTTTCTCAGATTGTGTGTTTTTAAGGATTGCATTAACTAATTTAAAACTAAATTTATATTACATATGAGAATTTAATTTTTTGAAAATGAAAGTTATATTTGGAAAGAGTAGGGATAATATCTGTAATTTTTTACATTTTATTTTTTTAATTTAAATTAAACAACTTTACTACAAACTAAATACAAAAACAACAAAAATGGTTAATGTGACATATCTATGATTAAAAAGCTTATAAATTGATAAAAAAATTTATAAAAAAATATTGTCGATGATTTATCTACCATAATATTTAAACAACCAATTATTTTCCATTTTTTGATCCAATTTATTATTAAATAGTTATTTTACCTTTTATAAATACTATAAATATCTCTCACCCTCCACCTATATAAGAAGCCTTCACCACCTGACTTCTCATCAAAACCGAATTAACATATATTAGAATAAAATCAACCCAAATACCTAGATATATAAATATAAACATTATATTGAATTTTGGAATTCTCAAAATACAACCTTTTTATTTGCATCATCCTTTTTTTAAAAATTATTTCTCATGGAGTGAAGTTAAAATTAAAAATTACTCCCCATCCTTTTCATGTCATTTTTTGATTCTTGTATAACACTAATATATATTTTATATATTTCATTATAATAAATTAATTAGTATTAGTGTAATTAAATTTTGTCAGATATATTAATAATATTTAAATACCCTTTCCCTTTTACATATAAAAATTGAAATGACGCTTGTGTTTTGTGTGGAATACCACCTTAAAAGGCAATGTGAATTTTTTTTGAAGAAAAAACGTATATGGATTGTACTAAAAGAGTATTTGATGGATTAATATTTTCTTTATAATAGTATTTTGATTCTTAAATTATAAACAACTATCTACCATCATCTATTTCTACATAAAATTAATATGTATCGCATGAATACGCGAGGACTAACTCCTCCCCAAAAGTGAAATATTTCTTTTTTTACTATAGTCATTAATTATATATTCAGATCTATTAAAATAATGATACAATAAAAATTTATAATATATTTATAATTTTATTTTTATTTTATGTTAACGATAATTTCTAAAATAATATTTTTTTCACCATACTAACACATAGATTATTATATGCCTTTATTAGTATCTTTTTAAGAACCTAGATAAAAAATTCTATAAATTTATAGCTTGAATGAAAGTAAAAAAATTAAATAATAGTATTGTCACACATAAATTTTTTAAATAAATTTTATTTTACTATTTCTTGTCTTCGGGATCTCATGCCACATTCTAGGCTATGTCCTGGCATAAAATATTTGTTTTTTAATATTCATACTGGGTTTTGGTCACATATCCAGTCACCATGTGGTTGGTAGAAGCCGCGCAGTTGGCCCAGGTGTCCTGCAATTTCTTATTATTATTATTATTGTTGTTGTTGTTGTTGTTGTTATTGTTGTTGTTGTTGTTGTTTTTGTTGTTGTTATTTATATTATTATTGTTATTAAAAATATTATTATTATTATTGTATAATAAGTAAAATTATTATTTAGATTGTTACTATATTTTTATTAACATTATTATAATAAAATTGATTTGTTTTTAACAAAGAAAGACTACCCGCACACCCCCTTTCCCCCTTATGAATCACCCCCCTCTCATTCAGCAGGCCTACCCTTTCCCCCTCCCTTGGCTCCGACCACCAGTCTTCCAGGCCATTCCCTCGACAGCGCCCCCAGCTCATACCCCCTGTTCACCCCCTCTGCACTCTCTCGGGACCATGCACCCCCTTCGGTCTCCGGTTCTTACTACCCCTACGACGTAGTCAGCCTCCTCCCACATCCAACCGCCTCTAGTTCTCCCGACCTGCAGACCTATTTTTTACCGGCCTTGCCATGCTGCTCCAGCCAGTCTGTGCTCCCCGTGACCTCCTCGTTGCACCCCTGCACCCGCACCAGCCAAACCCTCCCAACCGACTGACACACCTGACCCTAGTTCCATTCTTGCCCTTGTCGGTGCGACTCCCTGCACCAACACTTTTCTATGGCATCCATCAATATAAAACCGAACCCATGTGCACATTGTTCTCCAGTGGCCTGATCCCCCTGCACGCGTGATCTTCCGGAAAACCCAAACGCCATTTTCTGGAGGTCTTCCGATGTTAATTGTAGCGCCAACACCTCCTCCATGGCATGCAGTTTCTTCCCTTTTGTTTGGTATTTCATTTGAATTGGAATTTTTTCTTCAATTTATATAAATCTAATGCATCGTCTTGTGTTCGCGCATTTCCCTCATTATTTAAGGTGTGCAGTTGGTTCGTGTCATTCCATTCTTCCAACCTCAGAAGAGTTATTACGTCCGCGCTTGGATTGAGGTAGTCAATTTCAATCCTTCATTTCCAAAATGATTCATTGGACTTTGCAAGTTTTCAATTGATTCATAATGATTAATTTCACTTCTATTTTATCTATGGTTTGATGTGATTAGTGTATTTGTCTTGTTATAATTTACTAGATATTAGTTTTATAGTGGATTTTGTAGATATCCCATGTTAAGATACCAAGGATGTGTTTTTAAAGTCTGTTTTTCTTCAAATTGGGATTGGGGGTTTCTACTAAATTGTTTGGTCCATTTATAAATTTATTTATAAATTGTTTAGGCTGTTTATAAAATTTCACAGAATGATCATAAAAGTTTTATATAAATTTATGGATTCTTCAAATAATTTTTTATAATTTAGTTTTCTTGTTTATAAAATAATTTATAAACATTTATGTTTTTTTATGAAAATAATAAAAAAAATTGGACAGTTATGTTTTGAAGGAAATTTCCTTTTTTTTGAAAAAATAATTTGAGTGTCTCTTTTGATGGTTGGGGTGCCACTATATGTTCTCATATCTATGGATTCACTATGGGAAAAAATGGATGTGTCTTCAAATGAATGTGTTTTTTTAAATTGGCATGTCCTTGAAATTTTGGTTCTCTAAGTGGTTCATGCCTTTTAGATGAGGTTGGGGATTTTTTGTAGATCTCAAAATAGTTTTAAAATTTTTCCTTGAAGTTTGGTTGTTTGGCCTTGAAACATTGATTTGTGTGTTTTTTGAAAGAATATGTTTCTGTTTGGTAAATATGAAATGTTTGAGAGTAGTTGGTATTCAATGGAACATTTGGCACATTCATCATTAGTGTAATGATTGTGGTGATTCATTGAAATGAAAATGTTTTCATTATTATATTCCCATTTAAATACATTAATATTTTGAAAAAAATTCATCCAATGTTTTTAATTATTTAATGGAATGATGCCCTTATTGGCACTTTTTTAGTGTGAAATGATTGAATATGAATTTGGGGGTGCCCAGGTCTAGGGTTACCCTTTATGGGTGAATGCATAGGAAGCATCTGTGTTTGGGGGAAGGCATGTCCAGTGAGATGAGTCAACCATGTGATGGACATCTGATATTCATAGTATTGTTATAACCAACATAGCTTCCTAGGAATATTTTAGATTATTGTGTGGTAGTTGTTGATCAACCCCAATTAAATGGGTTTGTACACCCTAGATTGGTTGTAAGGCGGGGCAGGATTTGCCATTGGAGGGGTCAGTTATAGGGCCTCCAGTTTGTTATAGACTTAGGGGATTCACCATTCATTGATAGGTAGTTCCGAACAAAATACGTCCATGGGTGTTCTTGGGATTTTTAGGATCACCCATGGTTACTAGATTATTTAAGTTTCTTGTTTACTTTAGATTGCACTAGTTTATTTTCGGTTTTCATGTTTTACTTGTTTTACACTAGCCCAGTTTTTTTACATTCTATTTTGGATTTTATTTATATAATGAATAATAATTTTGGAAATGGTATGTTGCGTGTGTTGTGTTTTTAAATGGTAAAAACTTGTTTTTTTAATGTGAAAACCGTAATTTTATATTTTTTTTTACAACTTGTGTCATTGGACTATTTTTGGGAAAGGTAATACTAGGATTATGTTGTTATATTTGGCATCTCTACAGAGTATCTCAGTGCTCATGCCTATCATATTATTTCTATTGAAGGTTCAGTTCATGTTCATGTTCCTGGTTCTGTTGGTTAGTGTTGGAACATGTTTGAGTCTAAGTTGGGTGGGGACTGAGATGGTCACAAAGAGGTATGTTTGGTTTTATTTTCTTTCTGTTTCCAGTTTTTATTTTTATCATTAGTTTTGATTATTTGTTTATGTTTTTTCTTCATGTGAAAAATCATTCCCAACAGCAAAATTTTTATGCCTAGCACTGGTTTCCAGCTCGTGGGATTCGGGAACACCCTTCAGGCCATATCACGGACTGGCTTAGGTGAAAGTTTTAGTGTCGAACCGGGTTGGTTCATGACAAAATTGTATCAGAGAGGTTCTGTGTTATTTGGGGTGTCTTGTAGATGGATATTAAGACTTTCAGGACTTAGTAGGTAGGTATAAGAAGGACGTGATGAACCCTTTCATGTTCGGAACCTCGAGTCATTAGGGGTAATCATGGAATTGAGTCCTTGTCTCGTGATGGTTTGTTTTAGATTGAGGTTTGAAAATGGGGGCAAGCCATTGTTACATCATGATTTCACATGAAGTAGTGACCCATATGGAGTCTGAGTAGATGGTTTAAGTTCCTCATTGTTGTTGATGCTTACATGGGGCATGGTCCACTACCATTTCACTAGGTTAAGCATGACTACTAGTCCCTCATTCTGGTAGTTTGATGAAAGTTAAGTGTTGTCATGGTTTTAATTAGTGTGAGTGCACATTTTAAAATGAATAAAAGGTTTTTGAAATGTTAATTATTTCTTTTAAGTGGATTTAAATACTTGAAATGGGTTTTTAAAACGAATGCTTTTTGTCTTAAAATCTGTTATTTTCATGGAAATGGTAGAGAAATGGTTTGGGTGCATCCTCTGGTACACCTTGTGAACGTTTTCACATATGAGGGAATGCATGAGAAGTGCGTGTTGGTGCGTATGGATTAAAGCAGATAAAGAAATGTTTAGTGGTTCATGGGGTTACAGGGGTGTGTACATAGAATTAATGGCATGACCTTATTTTTCTAATGTGATTTAAAAATGGTGAAAATATTTTTCGAAGTTGAATTTGATTATAAAAGTGGGTATGGTATCCAGAAAGTGTCCTTGAAAGAAGGTAGTTTTGTAATAAGAAATGAAATGGTATGTTTTGGGCTATGTTTGTATTTTTTTTGGTTTTTGACACAGTAATTTTGGCTCAGGATGTTACTTTTAATTATACATTGATTTGATATTAGTTTTATCTTCATGTTTAATATGTTGTACATAAAATGCCACCCAGAAAGGTCCCTAACGTTTTTGATAAGTCATGCCTAGTGTTTTTTCCTTCTAAAACATTGTCTATCATTTATTCTGACTGAGGGACATTAGAGGTAGCCGAGTGGCTTGAATAGTTCGAATGCATCTTCAGGGTATTGGGAACTCCTAATGATATCAGTGTGTATGTCGTTTTGGGTTTGTTTGAAGGTCTATCTTGGGATGAATGGGTGTTGGTTTCCCCACTATCAATTTAATTAGGGATGACTTTTGATGTCATTAAATATGTCTTTGTGTGATGGTTTATACCTGAATAGGTTAATATGAAGATAAGGTAATAGCTAATGCGCATTCAACAAGGCCAGATAAATGTGAAAGCATATGTTTACCATTAAATGGAACTTGGGTTTTTTCTCGGGATGTAGCATCACATGATTTGATGAAGACTTTTCTCTTTATCTAGAGTCTCCGTCCATATATCTTGGAGCGGGTCCTACCTTCTATGGACCATCGTTTTGAGAATCTGTTGGATCAGGCGTTCCAAGCTGAGTTGGTCAGTGGAGCGCAGATGGTCAGAAATCTAGCATATCTAATTGCTTGCGAAGGTTCCCATCTATCGAGCAGGGTTTTCTTGAGGAACTCGTTTCTAAAGAGTCCTCTGGAGTGGTTCTATCTTCCACTTCATTGGACCACTCAGTGGTGTTCCCCTTGTGTGGCTGATTTGGGTTTGTGAAGCCGTCTTGTCGCATCCCTCTGAAAACGTGTCATCGTTGCGGCTGGATGGGTCACATTGAGATGTTCTGCAGGAAGCATCTACTGTAGAAGATGTTGTGGCTGGAGGAATTCCAGTGTCTGACATTGATCCCTGAGCAAATTCATCCATCAGATCCACCACCACATGTCTTGGGGAGAACCTTGTATGCAGTCAGGAGTTACTAGGCGTGTGATGCCTTGGTACGGGTTCTGGGTTACGTGTTGGTGGTGGGACATTTAAAGACTTTTTGTTCTTGTTTTTATACTGTCGATGTTTTGACATTGTTGTAGGTCCATTTTTATGTCGTGAAGATAAAATGGACATGTTCTTTTGTAATAAAAATAATTTTTTTTGTCTAATTTGGGGTTTTTGAATCGTAATTTTTTCTTAAAAGCATGTTCGGACCTTGTATGGGATGATCTTGGATTAGCAGTGTCTGTTTGGAGATGTACGTTCCTACAGAGGAGTCAAGGCTTGTATTTATGCTCAGATATAGTGATGTGATTATGTTTTTCATGGAGGGTTTTCTCTAGGGTTTGGGGTGTTTGGTTTGGGTCGAGTGTTCCGAGTTTCAACAGAGGCGTTGTGCACTCGTGCTATAGAGGTTAGTTTGATTCGGTTGGGAGTTCCCACATCCCTCCTCTTGGGATGGTGTTTTTGGGAGTTAAATTTTCTACAATAATTTAGTTCTTGATTTGTGGATAACCCTTTTGTGTTCTCCCATTCTCTCGTGTTTTGGTTTCGTTCAGTTTCAATCAGGCATGGATTTTTGGTTTTGTCTATCATTTGGTGGGGTGACTTTCTGGGGGCTGAATGTGTTTGGGGTGGGAAGAACTGTCCCAAATAAATTTTTAAATTATTTTTTATTTTACTATTTCTTGGATCCAAGTTCTCATGCCATCTTTCATGCTGGGTCCCGACTTAATGTTTTTGTTGTTTAAAATTTTTACTGGATTTTGGTCCCATGTGCGGTCACCGCGCGGTTAGCGGTAGCCGCGTAGTCAGCCTAGGTGTCATAAAATTTCTTATTGTTATTACAATTAATTTTATTGTTCTTTATATTATTGTTATTAGTGTTATTAAGATTATTATTGTTAAGATTATTATTATTATTATTATATTATTAGTATTATTAGTATTACGATTATTATTGTTATTATGTTATTATTATGATAATAAAAGAATTTTCTTATTAAACACTAGAATACCTACAACCACCCTTTCCCCTCACACCCCCCCATCCGGTGTGCCTACCCAGGCCCCCACCCTTGGATATGGCCTCCACCCTCCCTCGACTCTGTTCACCAGTCATCCTCGCCCCGCCCTCGACGGTGCAGCCGACTCCCACCTCCATGTTCGCCCCCTCCACACTCACTTGGGACCATGCACCCCTCCCTTCTCCGGTAACAGCTGGCCAGCCAACCCAGTCAATCGACTCATACATCTGGCAATCTATAGTGCTAACGACATGCACACACGGTCCTGGAATCCCCATCAAGCCTATCCGACTCGTCCGTGCTCGCCCCGACCTCCTCGTCGCACCCCTGCAACCCGCACAAGACGAACCGTCCCAGCCGAACATCACACCAGACCCCCAGAACTAGCCTCACCCTCAATGACATGACTCCCAGTGCCAACCATTTACTTTAGCATCCAGTAGTGGAAAACCATAACCCCTACGCACATTGTTCTCTGGTGGCCTGAACTCCCTGTGCTCGCAGTCTTTTGGAAACCCCAAATCCCACTGTATGGCAGTCATCCAACTGTAAGTTCAGCAGCACCGCCTCCTCCCTGAAACAACTTTCCTCCCCTTTTGTTCATATTAAATTTGAATTTGCATTTTCCCTAAAATTTATCTAAATATAATTAATCTTTTTGTGTTCACGTATTTCTCTCATTTTTTTAAGGTGTGAGGTTGGTCCATGATGTTCCATTCTTCCATCTGCTGAATCTTTGCTGTGTCCAGGCTTGGTTTGATGTAGTAATTTCCAATCTCTCCTTTCTGAAATGATTTATTGACACTTTCTACTTTTCAATTTATTCATAATGTATAATTTCACCTCTATTATATATATGGTTAGATGTGATTACTATCTTTGTCCTTTTAGAATTTAATAAAAAAAATGAGTTTTTTAGGGGATTCGGAAAATTTCCTATTTTAGATACCTAGATTGTTTATTTTAAATGATGTTGTTCATCAATTTGGGATTGGTGGCTTCCACAAAATTGGTTCATCCATTTATGAATTTTTTAATAAATGGTTTTTTCTGTTTATAAAGTTTCTTCGGTTTTTCATAAAAGTGTTTATAAAATGGTTGGATTATCAAATAATTCATTTATAAACTCGTTGTCTTATTTATAAAATCATTTATAAACTATTTGGTATGTTTATGATATTATTTACAAATTTATTGGTCAATTATGGTTTAAAGGCAATTGGTGTTTTGTGGAAAAAGCATCTGAGTGTCTCTTTGGATGGTTAGGGTGCCACTAGATGAGGTCATATCCATGGGTGCACTTGGTCCTCCCATGAATGTGTCGTCAAATGAAGGTGGTGTTTTAAATTGAAATTTCCTTTAAAAGTATTGTTTTCTAAATGGTTCATTCATTCTAAATGAGGTTATGTCTTTTGTTTTGTTCATAAAATTGTTTTAAATGTATTCATTGAAGTTTGTTTGTTTGGCCTTGAAACAATCTTTAGAGTGTGTCTTGAAAGAATAAGGGTATGTTTGGTAAATATTAATGTTTGATTGTAGTTGGTATTCAATGGACCCTTTCACAAATTCTGCTTTAGTGTATATTTTGTGTGGAGTCATTGAAATGAAAATGCTTTTATTACTGTATGCCTATTTAAAATCATTATTATTTTGAAAAAAAGGATCCAATGATTTTAATGGTTTTATTGCATGACGGCCCAGTTGGCACATTGTAAATGTGAAATTATTGAATGTGTATTTGGGGGTGCTAATGTCTAGGGTAACCAATTATGGGTGAATGGATAAGAATAATTGGTGTTTGATGAAGGAAATTACGGTGAGATGAGTTTTGTGTGGAACGGATTTCCTACTAACACATTTTTAATATAAAAACCATGGGTATCTGGGCATCTTTTAGATGATCTAGTGATAGGTGTTGGTCATCCCAAATTAGATGGGATGGTATCCCTTGGATTGGTTGTTTGTTCAGGCTGGCATTTCCACTAGATTGATAAATTATAGGGCATCCAATCAGTTGTAGACTTAGGGTATTCAAAATACGTCAGAAGGTGGTCTGGAACCGACTACGTCTAGGGGTCTTCTAGGGATGTTTAGGATCACCCATGGTTACTATATGATTTACATTGATTGTTTACATTCTGTTACACAAATTTATTTTAAGTTTTCACATTTTATTTGTTTTACTCGGGCATAGATTTGGTATATTCTATTTTGGATTTTATTTATAAAATGGTAAATAATTTTGGAAATGGTATGTTTCATTTTTTGGGTTTTTTAAACGGTAAAAACATGTTTCTTGTTTTAAAAATTAAAAATCCTACGTTAATATTTTTATTTCAATCTTGTGTCATTGGACTGTTTCTATGAAAGGGAAAACATGGATTTTGTGGTTATATTTGGCATCCCTACTTAGGAACTCAGTACTAACGCCTATCATATTCTTTCGATTGGATGTTCAGTTCTTGTTCAAGTTTGTGGTTTAGTTTCTTAGTGTTGGAGTAGGTTCGAGTATGAGTTGGGTGGTGACATAGTAAGTCACAAGGAGGTATGTTCGGTTTTATTTTATTTTCGCTGCTAGTTTTTTTATTGTTAGTTGTGTTTATCTAATTATCTTTAGCTAATGGACCAAAATGTTCCCAATAGTTAGATTTTGATTCCAAACAATAGTTTCCAGCCTGTGAGAATAGGGAATGTCCTTCGGGCCATGTTGCGGACCGGCTTGGGTGACCAGTTCAGGGTTGACCAGGGTTGGTTCATGAAAGGTATTTTTGAAAAATAATTATGAAATATTCTTTTGTGTTTCTATTATGGTTATTTTAATTTTTATCTTATTATTAATATATGACCCACTAGTATTTAAAACAACTGAAATACGCTCCATCGAATACTCATATATACATTTCATTTATAAAACTACTCTAAGACAAAAATAGAACATTTTAGATTCTATAAAAAAAATATTCAAATACATTTAATGGTATTATAATAATTACCTTCAAATCTATAAAAACGAATCCACACTACATTTACGAAGCTAGCACTAAATAAAACAACTGAAACTAATAACCCCTATTAATGATAATAAACAATAAATAACTAATTTATTTTTTATAAATCAATATAAATGATGTTTATAAATGGTTGTATATATTGACACGTTTCTGTAATTAATTTTTGATATATTAATTTTGAATATATATGAGGATGAATAACTCTTGCGATATTCTGGAATTAGGTTATGAAGTTTCTCTTCCCAATATTATTTCATTGATACATACACCATATCAACTAAATTTTATAATTTTTGAGGTGTTAATACTACACATGGACATATTTTTATCATTTTCTAACTGTGAATAAATTTTATTATAGATTCATCCCATGATATATTTTTCATGGGATTTTGATTCAAGGGTTACCAAATCAATATGGTTGTTTTCCAATATAATATTCAAGAAAATATGTATTATTTATTAAAATTCATATGGGTAATTATCATATACATTTTATTAAATTGTTTTATTAATTTTCGTGTCTCTAATTCAATATTTTATTATGGTTATTTTCATTGAATTTGAATTTTTTAAGGAATAAATCTTTAACATTTTCAGTGATGTAATTTCCAAAAAATATTGACATTTTTTCGAAATGTAAAGGGAATCATTTTGTTAAATGTTTTCTATAATAATTTTTTTCCTTATAGCCTTAGAATTATATATTCATTAAACATCATCTTTATAATTTCATGATTGTACAATGAAATTGTTACTCCCATTTTTTAAATGTTCTCTCAAATGTGATAAAAATATTAATGTGTATTTCTTATTCATTCTCCAATTAATTGTGAATTCTCTTATATAAGATTATTTTTATCTCTATCAACATCCTTTGGTGTTACCTATCTTAATCTAAGGGATGTTTTATTATAGTACCATCATCCTTTTATATATAGCTATCATATTAACATTTCTATTGATATTTTTGTAAAACCCAACAAAGTTCCTTTATATAATTTACTGATTATAAAAAAGTGAATGTTTTTATGATCCTAGGGAATATTTATGTTTGGTTATTCAATATGTTATGATTTTTACATATATTTCCCACAAATATATTTGATAGTTACTTGTATCTCATGATAAAATATTAAACAAGTTGTGATAACATGATTCACCCAAGGAACACGAGAGTGAAGATTTATCAAGTAGGGGGGAAGGAGATTAATGGTTGATCACCAAGGGAAACTAGCAAGTGAATCTTGATCCACTAAGAAAAATTGTTTTGGTTTCCTGGTCCACTATGTTATGATTCCTAGTCATATTTTGGGCCACATTCTTATTTTTATTCATGTACTGATGTTATGATGTCTCTTGCCTCACACGCCTTGTTTTATGTGGGAATATTTTCAAAACGATAGGTTCATTGATGTTATTTATACACTTATAGACATATTATTATCTTCTAATAACTCATAATAAACATTTCTTATCACATATGTTTCCATTTATAAGTTACTTTGATCACCCCTTAACTATGATTCTACTCCTCAATTTATTATTATTATTATTGTATATGTGATTCTTGGATGGGGGTTTAGAATTGTAAAATTATAGATAAATGTTCATAGTTATTATAAAATATGTTTATATATAGCTAATATAATAATACACCAAACTTTTGGTTCATAGGGATGTGTGGTTATTTTTATGATGATTGTATTATTGATATAAAATAATTAATTATTCATTCATATCAGGAACATGTTTCCTCAGTGTTAGATTAGGGTTTAGCTATTTCTGAGATTTGTTAAATTAATAATAAGGATTAAGATGAGAATACAAAACTGAAAACCCTAGGGACAAGTCTAAATATATGATAAAATATCAATGTATTGGTGAATTTCTGACTATGTCGATTTCATTAGAAATTTAATCCATATCAAGATATAATAAATTCATTATAGTTATGGAAAAAATTTATCAATGAGTATTCCTATTGAAAAAAACAATTGGGGAATCAATATGATCATCACTAAGTGCATGATGAGTAGAAAAAAATTTTCACACCAAGATTGAAACTCTGGGTATACATTATATGGTTAATTCACATTCACATTATTGACCACTATGTTGTGACTATTTATTTTTTGGTATGATTTCCTTATAGAAATTTCCTCCAAAAAAACCTTAATTAATGCATTGATATTAATAGTATAGAGTATTTATTTCATTTATGATCTATTATTTCTATTCTTAATGATTTATATCAATATATTATCAAATTTAAGTCTAGAATTTTTTTATTTTAGCAGATTTAAAAATTAGGAACCTAGCTAACAATGTATGTGAAGGATAATTATGTGATTGTACCAATGAACTTATAAATAGGATGGGATTATGGGTAAAAATCATTGTGAAAATGAACTCCCTAATATAATAAGATATAAATAATAAAATTAATAGTATTGATATCTTAAACACACTATAATAGTTGTAAATTGTTATCAATTCATTCATGTGACAACATCTATCATCTTTCAGGGCCTCCTATAATCCACATATTTTAATGAATTGATTCAATGTGGTGGAAAATAGAATTTTTTTATCCATTTTATATATGAAGAGACGAATGTTATGGATAAATATCATTTAGAAGTATAATGTAACAAATGATTTAATCTCATTATGAACAAAATATTAAAGATGGATATAGACTCTATGGGACAGGAGGGCTTTCTTTTTTGACAAAGGATAGGAGGAGTTCATGAATGTATTCATCATCCAGAAATTTCATCAGTCACTTTGAATAAATAGAGAGGGACTTTTTAGATATGAAACAAAAAGAGATGGATTATGCATGTATATATGCACAAAACATAATGTCACATTGAAAATACTCCTCTTGTTATATCAACAACTATTAAATAAATATCAGTCATTTCATTGGTGGTGTAAAAAAAATTTAAGGGTACTAGCCATAAGATACATTGGAATCTATGAAGAAATTTTTTGATGTTTGATTAATGTGGAAATAAAAATAGGTGAATCTCATTATTATGGTGAGAAGAAAAGGAATTATGGGTATCTAGGATAAATTAATGATAAGTCAAATGGGAGAAAGATAAATCAACAGAATATATTAAAAAATATCAAAGGATGAATTATGTCAATTTCATGAAGGTAATTATAAGGTTATTCAAGGGTGGATTAGATGTCCATCAAGCTCATATGTTTCAAATGGGGAGAGATTGGATAATTATTATAATGGAGGAGAATAATTCCAAAAAAAATCCACCCACTCTTTATTTATTCAATTGAAATTATTTTGAGAATTATGAATATCGATCCCCTGACCCCAAAGAAAATAATGTGAATTAATCCTAGTAACCTACTAAACTAGGATAACATGGGAGAGTTTATGTCATCATTACTATTGAGGTGGACCATGATAATATAGAGGTGAAAGTTACTCTAAATCACCACTATATAACAAAACAATTTATATTATTAAGGTTATTCAAATAATTTTATGACACACATGTTCATAAATAATATTGATTCCCTAAATGAAAAAGTCATTATTATACTATCTTTAAAACCCCCCGGTGGAATAATGATTATTCCGAAAATATAAAACTCATCTCTTATTAATATTTTTGGGATGGTATTTAATAAAAATCTAGTGCTTTTACCAATTGAAATATTTTCTGTAAAATTTGCAATGGATTTTCATTCCTTACATATAGAACATATCAATTGACAATATATGGAGAACTACTTTTATGTACCCTACCATTTAATGATCAAATATCATTGAAAATATGATTATGATATCCCTTAAGGAAATTATATGGTTCCTAATACCCAGTAGAGATGAGAATCAAGAACAAATAATTGGGGAATAAGTCAATATTGATGATATTCCAATTGTATGAGAATATGTTTTTTAGTTATATAACAACATCATAGATTTCTCTAAGAGCATGACGATGAATTCTAAAACTATCTCATACTTGGATTTATGCCTGTATTAAAGAGTGTTATTTGAATTACCCTAACTGAATTAAAATAATGAAATATGTAATCTGGAGAGAATATGAAGATGGGGTTCAATCACCCCAATGCTTTACCAATGGGTGAACTAGACTGATATTTCAAAAATAAGTATATATCCATGCATCTTTTGATCTATTTTCATGATATAAATAAAGTCTTGACCATGGAAAACCAACATCAACCCAATATTGATGATCTATTCAATCAACTGATCAGATCTCAATACCACTCAATAATTTTTCACAAATCAAGAGATCATTAATTTGTGGTTATAATTGAGGCTATGTCCCTGAAATATTTTTGTACATGGTTTAGACTCTATGAACATACAATGAAATAATTTTTCTTTATGATTCACATGTTATATTTTGGGGTCTTATGAGTAGATTGTTTTTATACTACCATTGTCATTTTTTCTGGTCATTATTGATGAAATTCTAATACATTAAAATAGAATTAAGATTATCTAAAAATTGTGTTTAATACCATGAGAAAGGATGAACTATATGAAAAAATTATTATGTTTTAATTATAGTTAAATAAATTATCAATTTTATATCATATAGTATCAAGAAAAGAAACAACAGTTCGTTCACTAAATACAGAAGTTATAGAGAAATTTTCTATACAAACTAGTATAACTGAGATCTATTATTTCCATAGATTAAGAGGATATTACAGAAAATTAATTGAGAATATATCCCAGCAATAAAATCCACTAAACTAATAAAAACACAATATATTTAATTTCATTTGGATGTAAGAATGTTAAAAAAGATCCAAGTAAATAAATAGGATATTAGTCACAACTCATTTACATACATTACTCAATATGGTTGAAGGGTTTGTACATTAAATTTATTCTTTAAAAATGGATAGGGTTTCCTCCTATCACAAAATTATATTGAAATTTCTTATGCCACACATAAATTATAAAATCATGAAAAAAATTACAAGACATGTGATTTGGATATAGAAATAGTTATCTTTTCATTAATGAATAAGTGGAATTACCCCTATGGACAAAGGTTTGACCAATATAATGATAAAAAATGTTTAAAATATATATTCAAGAAGAATTAGTTGAAAACAACCAATTTTGATCATTTTAATTGATAAAACATTATGACTATGGAATTTATTACCACATGGGTATGGAAAATACAATGTTCAATGCTTTCATCTCGAAATATCATGCTACTGAATCGACGATGAGAATTGAAAATGTAAAAATATTCATAAGTTTATTGAAGATGAATATTTATGACATAAAAAATAAGGACTCATCCTATCTTTCTCAAATGACTAATCAAAGATCAATTTAATTTAATATAAATGAATAATTATAATATGGCATGGAGCTATAGATAATGGTAGTGAAAATTTTTGAGCACAACTTTTATAAAAAATTTATTAATTTTTAGAACCCAATTGTGTGTACCATAAAAACTATAATGGATGATGATACTTTTGGGTGATTCCCATAGATAATCCTTTTTTATTAATCCAAGAATGATGAATATAAAAATAGATCCAAAGGAAAATAATAGTGGGATAACCATAAGAGGTATATCCTAGAATATAAATACCTATTCATGGTATGATGGAATTTCATAAATGAATGATAAATTTATAAGGGTATATATCAACCAATACACATCCTAGTGTATATGTGGTAAAACATTACCATGTATTTTTTTTGTATGAATCCCCAAAAAATATAAATATAGTAATTATATTTTTTTATTAAATCCCCAAACAATGTTACATTATTTAATTAAAATCTAATAATATTTTTTTCTAAACAATCTTGTCAGGATACACATAAGATATGTGGTAAGGCTTCATTATGTAAAACTCTATGTTATATATGATCACGATATAATTTTGTATTCAATGTTTTAGAGAATAATTTAGTTGGAATTTGATATAGAGGTGAGGTTTAGAATTTCATATCATCCTCAAGGATATGTTCATTCTTAGTGGAACATTAAATCTCTCGAGTATATTATATGATCATTTAAAATGGATGTTTAAGGATATTGGTATCACCCCACCCATGGTAGAGTTATCCTATTACATTAGTTTTCATATATAATTCATATTGTTCAATTTATTGATTTGTATTGGAATATATATATATCTCTAAAATTCTTGGATGAAGTTAGGGTGATGAAATTGAAAGGTCCTAACCTTATATAAGAAAGTGCAGAGAATATTAAAAAAATTATGTTTTAAATTAAAGTACTGAAAAATTAATAGAAGTGTTATTCATATAGACTTTGATGAGTTTAATAATTTGAATCCATTAAAGATGTGTTCTTATATATATCTATTTGAAATAATGTTATGACCTTTGTAAATTATTGAAAGATGAGACGAAGATAAATTTGTTCATTTGAGATCATTGATCATGTTAGGGAAGAAGATTAACCTCTTAACACTCACACAAGAACCCTCCAATTTATCTGATATATTTTATGTAACAACTTTGTTGAACTATATTCCCGACTATTCACATGTAATAATATTGTAATATATACAACTATAAATGTTTTCTCATATGAGAAAACCCAATGGAAATTATAAATAAAATAGATTGTGTTTCAGCACAAGATCAATCCTATTGTCAAATTTTATGGAGGAATCATGTGTTTGAAGAAGCTACATGGGAACCCAATGTTGTAATGTTACAAAATTAACCTCACTTTTTCAATCCCTTGTAATAATATATTTCAGCTAAAATTACTTTTATGAAGTATATAATGTAATGACCCATGACTTTAGTAAATACTCTTTAGTAAAATCAATCTCATGTTGACTATCTTGCATTGAACCCAATAATAAAAAATAATGCATAAAAGATGTATTTTAAAATAAAATTATTAAGTATGACTAATATATTATATCCATTAAATTGGTATGTATCATTATAACTAACCTATTTATAAAAACCAAGCATAAAGTTTTGTTAAAAAAAGTGTCCCTTATTTTGGTTAAAAAAAATTATTTACAATATATGGGTTTTTATATACATTAATTAATACCAAATTTGTAATAAGAATTAGATAATATAATATTAATTTTTTTGAGTACATATATAAAAACAATCATAAGATAATTTTATGGTATTTGTAAAAAATAATGATTATAAGATTTATACTGAAAAATACAATATTTATTTAAACTGTAGTGTTTATGGCTATGTCAATAAGTAATTTTAACATATAAACATATAAAATAAATTTTATGATAAAAAATTTCATTTATGGAGTGTAATTAAGTAAATGAAAGAACTATAATGGAATTACATAACCCATGTTTATCATTTTGGAAATTATGAAATATTTTTCTAGTAAAAATTATTGTATTTTTCATATAATTAAATTTTCTCCAAGTAAAATCAGGTATTATATTTTTTCTAAAGGTACATAACTAATATATGGTAAAATATAAAATATTTAATATCCTAATTATCAACAAAATTCACCTTAAAAATAATTTTTATTCCTTAAAATACATGTTTTTAAAAAAATAGTTTTTACAAGTCATAAGTGCTAATGATCAAATTAGTTTATATTATACAAAGAAATTTAATTTTATTAAATTTTACTAATATTTTAAATTAGTTGGTATAATTTATGAAATTTTTTCTATTTTTTATGAATTAAAAGTAAATTAAATATATTTTAAAACTAATTACCATAAAAACAAGAAACATGTTAATACTGAAAATTATATGAGTAAAACAAATAAAGACATGGTAAAAATATGTGTGAAAATGAATGTTTGATTAATTATATGAAATAACCCTTTTAACTATCTATTATATTACATTATTGGTTCTATTTGACCCTAACATAAAGAATTAAACTTTTATATATTACATAAATGACACTCTCTCCACTTATAAATGGAGCTTTCACTACATTGCATCAATTCAACCCCAAAAGCACTAAAATCATTCAAAAGTATGCCTAAATATATCCACCAAATTTCTATAAATATCATATTTTTTTCTTATTATTAGAATTATACCGATTTAAAGGCTTAATATTTTTACAAATTCACTTTTCAAAGGAGTTAGAAAAAATTATTAATTACTCAAATACCATTTCTATTATTTTGATACTTATTCCACCTATTTAAAATATATGTTTCTCCATTATATTATAATAAAATTAGAAAAACTAAGGTAATAAATTTTTTTATGATTATAGAATAATAATTAAAAACCATTCCAATTTACATTGAAATAAAAAAATGTCGATCATGTTATTTAACATCCCGCCATTTTATTACATAACTTTTCATTACATTTTACATACAAAGGATATTTAAATTCTAGTGTCTTTGAAATAAGGGACATAAAACATTCTTCTAATCCTCTTCTAAGGCTTCATCATAAATTAATTATATGTACAATGACTGCATCTCACACCCTAGAGACATAAATCAAAGAAAGGGTGAGATAAAGTCCCAGTAAGGGTAATTAAGGGAATCTGTATACTTGTGATATCAATATGGACTTGATAAAAACATTAAGATATGATAAATTTAAGTATAGGCATATCATAATGAAAATAAAATGAAACATAAATTGAATATTTGGATACAGCATTTCATTTTGACATTGTTGAACATATCACCAAGTTCCATCCCCAATCTGTCATAAAAAATTTCCATGGTTACCCACCAAGGTATCATGAAACGTGTCATCAATAGAGATTAAATATTTAACCAATGCATTGAATTGGTATCAGGGTGCACCCTTAATATGTATTGAAATTCATCTGATCCAGATAGATTATTAAAAAAAATTCATAAATAACCCATGCAGAATAAAAGAAATTGGACTTATTTCAAAATCGTGATGTTTTAAAAAGTACTTAAAATCATGATCGTTGTGTCATTTAACCCATAGAAGGGGAGGGAGGGTTATGTGTACGTCAATTAATGAATAAAATATATCATTTTTTTAACTATGAACACCCAATGAAATTAAATAGTTATGTGTATTCACATATATAAAACAAGAGAATTTCAGGATAGAAAGAAAGAGAAATTTTGAGATTAAATTTCTGCAGCATAACGGCTATATCAGTTCGGTTTATAAAATAATTAAAAGAAAGGGGAAAATGGTCTCCCATCCATAAATGGATCATTTTCAGTAGAGTTAAAAAATAAAAATAAATAAGAACATGGTATGGACATTTTAATTACACACCACATGAAAATGAAACTTGAAGGAAAAGAGAAAGTGCGATTTCTTGTACAGAAATTCGACAGCCTAACAACGTCACATTAAAATTCCAAAAATAAACTGATGAAAGTGGAAAGGATCTAAAATAATTTGGAAATGAAATATACAGTATAAATGATATATAAGAACAAGTCCTCACATAATAAAATGGAACTATAAGACATAACAAAAGGAAGTCATGATTTAAAAGAGGATGGTGAAAGATCCCTTACCTTGAAGAGTAACTTCAAAAGCCAGAAGGTCTGGACCTTGGGAGGCATGAAGGAACCTTGGTAGGACTCCTTGGTAGGTAAGAAGACCATAAATTTGTTTAGGAGGATTATGGAATGAAAATTATGAGGGAAAGGCTTGATATTTATTGGGGAAGTGAGGGAAGAAATCATTAATTGCCCAGGGACACCTCATCAGTGGTATTGGCAATACCATGGGCTTGCCCATGGTTTTTCCCCATGGTATTAACCACACGGGACACCTAATACCTTATATTACTATTACCATGTCTACATAAATTATTAAATAATTATTACATCCATAATGATTCAATTAAACACCCGAAACTAAAAACTGTATTTTCACGATTCACCAAAAATTCAATTTTTTCAGAAAAATCCACAAAAATGACCTTAACCTAATATCGATGATCTAAATTTAAAAATGAACTCCATTTTATAAAAATTATTTTCTAAATATATTTATTTAATTTTTAAATAAAAACACTATTCACCTTAAAATACTAATAGTTAACCACGAATTTCTGAAATAGTTATTTAACTATTTTATTGAATCAAAATACTTAATCAAGGTGCCAAAATTATATTAATACATTCTTAAGTGAGGTTACTTAATCAATTTGGTCACATTACTGATCATAAGCATAAAATCACTATTCATAATTTACTATTCACCAAAAATTATGTTGATCTTATTAGACTCTAAATTTCTTACCAAACACAACTTTAGAAGAATTTTTTTTAATATTAGTACACATTATTAATTATTTAAGGATTACATAAAAATTTTAAAATATTATTTTTTGTTCAAATTAATCAATAATAAACATCCTATATTTATCCAGACATTTTAAAATTCACAAACTTCACCATAATAAGAAATTCACCAATATATTTATCTCAAAGGATTACACAAGGCAGTTAAGGTCTTGTTACATAGACTGTTATAACACCAGCATAGGACCTAACTGTAAGTTTTTCTAAGGTGATAGAATTTTGGGGCGAATCAGCCATCATTGCCCGAGTGGTGATTTCTATAAGCTTGAACTTCTTACGAAGGCGATTTCGTTCTAGCTTCACATGATGAAGATCAGCTTGGGCTTAGTCTAGATCAGAGCTCGGTGGTGCTAAATCCTTCCCATGTTTTATCATATGGGCTTCGATCAGCCCGGGACAACTGTATGAGGCCATAATAACATTTTTATGTATTAATTAACCCAGATCACTTGTATTTCGAGACAATAATCGTGAAATTTTGTTTCCAATGGTCATATTGACCAATGGTCATATAATAGTAAAAAAAATGGTTTCATTTTAATTATACTCATTTCATTAAATGAAATAGTTTTGTAGAGTATAAAATAAAATAACACCCAATATAGGAAACAAAAATTATTAAAATGTTCGTGTCGCTACATGTTATGTGCGAACTACTACCTCCATAGGTGATGTGATTCATTTTTTCACAGCCTCTCTATAAGTCTAATTAAAATTGTTCATTTAATGTATTAATATTATATTTATAAAGTTATTAAAAAATCAAAAATTCTAAATCATTACCTACCTTCCTCCAATTCTATGAAAAATTAATACAACACCTGTGTATTTCTGTAAACTGCCACTTATAGGAAAGTGACTTATTTAATTTTTAAATATAATTTTCATATATATCATAATAATTTTAAATATGGTCCAATATATTAATAAAATATGCATAATATCATAATTCTTCTTCAGTAATGAAATTATTCCAGAATACTATTTTTTTCAACCATACTCACCCCACATTTAAAACATGTTCGTGCATGGGTCGATTTAACCACCTACAAAGAAAATACCGTAAATTTAAATCATTAATGAATATTTAAAATTAAATAGATTAATTATTGTTTATTAATGATCAAATAATATTTTTATAAAATGGTTTTAAATGTAATATGAAATTTTAATATATATTTTATATACCAACTATTGATTTTTGAAGTTATCGAAACAAGCTCGTCATAAATCAAACATATAAATGTCCAGAAAAAAATCCTACTTTATAAAAACAATAAATATCAACCTAAAACATATATTATAGATCACTGAATGATCTAATATTTTCTATATTTGAATCTTCGAACAATGAACATTATCAAAATTCAAAATTTCGTATTAAGAAAACAGTTAACGGTAATAACATCTTACTATGAAAAAAATAAAAATAAATAATCTATTTTTAATAAATAAATAAGAATTAATTTAATAAAATATTAATGTTATGAAAAATTATATGAAATAATTTATTACTAATTTTTATAGTGTATATTTAAAAACATAGAGGATGTTTTGAATTAAGATAATTGCTTTCTTATCTTAATCTTTGTTCATTGAGAGTTATACCATATCCAGAACATTTTCTATTTTATATTGGGTGTATTATACACACACATATATTATTATCTTGTTTATAATGACAATAAAGGGGATTATATATCCATTACATGTTCTATATTTCAATGGAATCAGATTCATGGAATACCAAATTCATAAGGTTTTTTTCCAATCTTATTTTCTAATTGAGATTTCTTCATAATGATAAAACATAAATCTATTTTTATGTCTATATTATTAATTTAAGTTATTAATATTCTTATATATAAATATATTATTTCAAAATTTATTTTCTATGAACATGACTCCCTTTATAATATTAATCATGTTCATCATTTTCATCATGGTCTTTCGCCATAAAAATAGAAATTTTCAAAATGTGAATGGAATTTTATTATTAAATGTTCTTTATACAATATTTTTTTCCAAATTAGCTGTATTATTTTATAAAACATCCCCTCCAAAATTTTCAGGCTTCTAGAAAAATATTTCTATTAAATTTTGTTATTAAGTTATTTGCAAAGGTGATCAAAAATGAAACGTTTGTTCCTTCTTCTTTCTGCACGTAATTTTTAAAACTCTAATAAAATATGTTTTTCAACAACGAAATAATAGTTTTATATTCCCAATATTAAAATAATTGAAATATTTTTATTATTCCATCCACTTTCATTCATTGGGATTCTTATAAAAAGGTATATTAGTGTTTCTATGAAACACATATTTTTTCTTTTTTCTAATTGTGTTTTGACGAAAAAATAAATGTTAATATAATAATGTGGCCCATATATGAATGTATTTTCATAATGTGGTGTATAGGACCTATATAACCCTATAATGATTTGGGTAAAACCTTACATCCCATTAGACAGTGGGAAATTTGTTGTGATAACTCGATCCACGAAGCAAAATAGGTGACTGAAACACGATCCACCAATGGAAATAGTGGGTAAAACCATATCCACTATATAAAATTGCTTAATGGAGAGAGATAAACTAAATAAAATTTGGTTTGATGAAGGATCCACTATATTATGATTCCTACACTAATCTATGTTCCAAAATATTAGGATTTTCCATGTACACTTATTTTGATTTAAATTTTATTGTACACCGTGTTTTATTTATGTTTGTTTTCCTAATTTTATGTTCATGGATCTTATTTATCATATCATACTCACATGGTAACACTTGGATAACATATTTTCATCATTGGTTACCTATCATGATTCCTTTCTTGAGAATCTAAGTCATCATTTCCTTATGATAATATTCCATATGATATAAAGGTTGTTATATTATATGATATTTCATGAAGGGGGCATAAATATATAATATTATCAATAAATATTCTTCAGTATTATAAAATAAGATGACTATAGAGCTAATATCCCAATAAAATAGAGATTAGTTTTTCAAAATTATGTTACTATTTATAAGATGAATTTTTTTAATTAAAATAATGATTTTAGTATATTTATCTTTCTCAGGTCACCTCACTATTTTTATAAATCACATAGAATTTGGGAACCATAATGAGTTTGCTACCAATTTTGTTTGTACTCTACCAATAAAAACTATTGAAAATTAATATTATTTTATATCGATAACACAGAAATTCAAATGTACCCTTCACAATTACATTATCTATATTCCATTTACAATTTTAATTGTAATTACATTGAGAATAGCCCAAATGATTTGGTAGATTAAGTGATATTCTCCTAGAAAGTGACATTATTCCATTAAATAGGGAAATATTTATTCTTTGAATTTTTAATATACGAATAACCATTATTATATTTAGCCCTAAATAAATTAAATTTTACTTAATTTTTTATTGTAAATGTATTATTTATTCATATGATTAATTGATTAAACTTAACAACCAATGAGTGGCACTTTTTTTAGGTAGAAACACATTGAATCCATATGATTTATTTGTACAATTACTTGGTGATATGTTTATAATGTATATTATTATTCATTAAAATTGTCTAATATTAGTATTTATTATCCATATTTTTATTTATTTCCTAGGATATATTATTCTCTCACTTTCATTTCATTATAGTATTATTTTGATCATTTATTTTTTCCATGTTATTTATGCCTTTCTTTTGTTAGCTTCCAGTGTATTTTACTCCTTAATGAGAATATAATCTTGCCGTTATTTTTCCCATATCCATAAGAAACATATAAGATATCAATGCTTAACTATAAATATTATTATATATCATAATAATAATTTTCATGTGGTGTATTTTTTCTGTATTTTATGTTCTCACGTGTAATATGAAAAATAATTAATTATCTATTCTATTAAAAAAACTATGTAGTTGAATTATATTGGAAATATTTTAGTCTATTATGATAATGTAATATTAATTCCATATCATAGATTCTAGAGTTTATTTCGTTATAATATTATTCAGTATCATATGGAAATCCAAAAGATCCTTCATTATCCTCATCATATCTCCAGCCTCTTGAGCAACAAAACCACATAACTTCTTAATCAATACAACATCCAATACATTAATTTTCCATATTCCATAAGAGATAATAAATTCCTAATACTATATAAAATATATCAAACTTTATTTATGAAAATTCAAATCTAAAAAATAGATGATAAAACATAATATATTCTAATTAATGAATGGAAGAATGAACATGGCAGTGATAAAATACCGCCATAACATTAGAGTAAGAACTACTTCCTACAAGGGATCATGGGTAGCATAATTATGTTCATTTTGATATATCTATTGAGACCCATATGATATTAACACCCACACCTACATCCTCACACAACCACGTAAAAGATGTTTAGAATAATATATGGCCTAAAAATAACTCCTTCATCCTGTAACCAAATTATATGAGCACTAATAAGTTTCTTATTCAGGTACTCAAACACTTCCATGAATAGATCTAATAACATATAAGGTTTGAATTTTCTAGGTCAAGTGGTTAAAGGTAATATTGTCAGAGAGAAATCAAGAAAAAAACCTCATATAATATCCAATAAGATTATGGGAATTGCACATCTCCGTAATATTTTTGGGAGATAACTAAGAAATTAAAAGTTAATTTTTTTTAGTAATTGATATTTACACCCTATTAAAATATAGAATTCCTAAGAAAATGTTCCTCATGTATCTAAAACAAGAACATTGATAACTTCTCTTCAAACTAATCTCATCAAATGACCTCAATGATATATCTCAAATACTCTACATGTTCCTCCTATGGAATTAAATATAGCTAGATATCATCAATGAAAAAAACATAATATAATGTAAAAATAAATAAAATAATTAGTTAATCAGTCCCATGAAATTATTTTAGGACTTCATGTCATATCATAAAATTATAATGAACTAAATGTGACCATAAAGACACCTGAAAGTAATATTTTTGATATCATCCCCATCACTCTCGTATTATAATTCCCATAATAGAAATCAATATTTGATAACTTACAATCACCCTAAAGTAGATCATACAAATCAACAATCATATGGAAGGGATATAGATTCCTCCCCTACATGTAATTCAATATGAGTTAATCTATACACAACTATAAAATATAATTATCGTTCATCACAATCCATATTTTATCACCCCACAGAGAAAAATTATACTCGATGAAAAATTTTTAGAATAGACCATTTCTAGGAATACACAACATCAATATTTCTAAAACATCACCCAATAAGGGGATATAAAAATTAATTAAACATCGAGTTGTAACTCTATCTTAATCTTGATATCAAATCAAGGGGTTTGTATCGTAATATTTAAAAAAACATAATAAAACTCCTCAAAAAATAATTTAAACCCTTCATCTGATCCTTCTTCCAAACCCATTATCAACTATATTAGTTGAGATTAATGATTATCCAAAATTTTAAGATCCATATGATGATCCTTATCACCAATTAAAACCATATATATTTCATTCTAAATAAATGAAAAAATATTGCCTGTATATTATTTAATATTATTCTATACAAAAATATTTTAAATCCATTCCACAGATGACATCATATGGGTGTATAAATTATAAAAAACATTATGTAAATTAATGTCTTCCAATGATCATATAAAACCCATGATCTGCCTCGAAAAAGCTAAAATGAACTCTAATAGATTTTGTGAGCACTGAAGGAATAGAAATCCCATCCATAATAACATGAATCACTCAAAAATGAAATTTACATTGATGGAGTCTTAATAACATGATTTAAAAATCATAAGAAGGGGTATAACATCTTCATATCTCTTTGTTAGGGGATAAGACCTAATGGGAAATTATATTTAATGTTATATTAGAAAATATTCTATATCTATATGTTTATCAGCTAGGGAATTGAGAAAAATTATTTTCTAATGTCCTTACTATACATAGAATGAGAATAACCGATCAAATCATCTAGATGAATCTTGATTAGTTCTATATCTATGGAAATTGTAGAATTAAGGGTGATAAAAACACTTTCAATGGAAAAAAATTAACCTATAAAAAATTATATCTTATATACATAGTTCCATATCTCAGAAAGTTATAATGCATCCCACCCAAGATGAAACCTTATATTTACACATCTTCTTAGTTACCTTAGCCTACTTCAGTTCTTCATGATGTTTAAGAATCACATAAGGGGTAAAATGATGCCCAAACTCTTGAAACAAATAATCAATATAAAAAAATACCTACAATCACTAATGAAAGAAGATATATAGTATAATAGAGGTGGTTTATGAACAAAACTTCTAGATAACCCAAAAGAATTCACCACTATCATAGTGTGATAAACATTATAATCATGACATTATTGGTGTTGAAGATATAAACTATGCAATGAACTAACACATAAATTCACCCAACTCAGTTATATAACCTCACAATCATCATGATTGAGGGTCCTTCACTAATAATAATCATTATGAAATAAGATAACAATCAATAAAATCAAATTCATATTCCATGATTGAATTACAGTAAATAACAATATCCTACGGATACCTACATATTTCATGTTAACATTTCAATCCCTCACAATTCTGAATTCATTAACAATACAACTCATAAAATTTATTCTCATAAGATTCGTAATTCCCATGATTAACTTGACAATTATATTTTGAAACAATTAGTTACACCTCATCAACCTAGACCAATTGGGGACACCTTCATACAAACATAATTTTATAAAATACACATAATCCCATGAAAAATAATTCAAATAAATCCTTCGAATTATATTAATCTAAATATTTTCCAAAACCTTATGAATTAATTAAAATTTACAAATAATCATGATGAATGTGCCTCACAAAGTTATGTACACTATAATCATCCAAATATGACATTCATATATTTTTAAAAAATTAGGTTCTTTAATTTGATCACTATATCCTGATCATTGCCTTATATAATCTTCATTACCTATATAATATTCTAATATTCTCTCATAAAATTTCACTATCAAATAGAAGTAGTCCATGATAGCACTAAACTGTAAACTCTATCTTAACTCCCATCTAATTATTTATAACACTATTCCATTACCAACATCAATTATATCATAACATGTGATGTTATTTAAGATAGAAGTGAATTAAAAACATATCCTCAAATAGGACTTTCATTATAAACTATCATGAAACATATAAACACATTTAATGGGATGTATTTCCACATATAATGTCATAAAATAAAATGAACAATAACATCCAAATCCATCTCATATATTTATACATTAACCCAAAATTCAATAAAGCACAAATATTGTTATTTAAAATCAAACACAATGTCTCTTAGGTAAAACCCAAATGGAAACATCTCTTATAGTAGTGATTTCAACACGAGCTGATCTCTATGATACAAGATAGTTTTTTAAAAAATGACAACCAAAATATTCAAAAATTTATATGAAAATATTTTATGAAATATATTGGTGGACATATAATTATAATATATAAAATCATATCAAGAAACAATTTTATTAATATTGAATTAGTATACCAACTTCTTGGTAAATGATATGAAAAACAAAATTATCCCATATCCTAAGTCATATGTCCCCCTAACCTCACCAATTACAATGAACCAAATCCACAGAGATGTATAATAATAATCTAATCATGATAATATATTAAAATGTTACCCCACACCCAATTTTACAATAATATATTAATCCTCACATCCCAAAATTATAAATAATACAGCTCTTATCCCTACCATATCCAAGAAAAATAACCTCAACTACATAATAAACTCTAAAAAAACATACCTTTAACCAAATCCACATACCACATCACTATCACATAACTACTTAACTATCAAATTGTCACATCATTTTCCATAATGTAAAACCACACTACTTATTGAATTTAGAGTATGATAAGGGGAGTAGTACCCCATTTATATAACTAATATCCAAAATATCTATAGTATACCAAAAATCCAAAACCATTAAATTGTTTTGTGTAAGAATTCATACTGTCTTTTCAGTTATGTTTTCATTTTCTGGTCGCTATTGAGAAAAACGGATTTTTTTCTGGAAATTTTCGAAGTACACGTCGTGTCCTATATGAGTACATGTCATGTACTTGGTTACCACTGGTAGCCGGGTGGTGTCCAGGTAGCAGCAATACACATGGCTGTGTGGGGTGACCTGGAAGCCACCTGAAGTGGAGTAAGAAAAAGGTGAGTACACATCATGTACTTCAAAAGTACACGTTGTGTACTTTCTTTTTTTAGTTAAATGCACATGGGTCGCATCTAATTACCAAAACACTCTCTTTATAGTTATCATTCGATCGAGATATCCATATAGATGTGGATCTTCGACAAACCCTCGAGTGAGCGTCCATCTTACGAATCGAACATTGTCGGTTGCGTTGGAACTGCATCGCTGAGTTCCCTCTTCTTCTAGGGATTCATCTTCTGTTATCTCCTCTTTTATGAGTTATCGTGGGTTGAACATTTTATAAATTTTCATAGATCTACAGATTTCAATGGTAATTCAGGCCTTTAGTTTCAAGTATATTAATCTCCCATCGTCGAGGAAGGTGGTTTGTGCCTTTCAGTAGAATTTTTTTTCAGTTTTATCTACCAATTTTCCCAATACCCTTGAATGGGGTATTGCACATTTACCATTTTATACCTTTTGTTTTCATTATTTCATTGTATGCTCGGTTAGAGGTGATTGATTATGAATAAGTTAATTTTCTATCCATGGATGTGTTTCCCATGCATGTTCTTCCGGTTTTGACATTTAGGTCTAGTTTTCCTATTAGGCTACTGTTTACCTTCCCATGCCTAGAGTTGTAGGATGGTGTGACTATTGTTCTATTATGATGTTATGCTTTATAATTCTAGCCCAGTGGTTCTTTAGTTTTACGTTGGCTGATACACAATTCAATAATTTTTTATTTACATAGGGCCATGAGAACCTAGTGTAGTAGACCGTAGGGAGAATTAACGTAAGGGCTTATCCATAGTGTATTTTATAATTTTCGATGCACGATCATAGTAGGAATTGACATTGAGTGCTTCCTCGGGGAGTCTGTAGTTCATCGACCTGGGCCACAAGGGGAATGAGACGTTGAGTGCTTCCCCAGAGCACCTTTAGTACTGGTACAAGACTATAAGGGGAATTGATGGTGAGTGCTTCCTCAGAGAGTCTATACTAAGCTGAGCTAGAGGGGTGAGACTATGTGTGCTTCCCAGAGGGATGCATGTATCTGTTAAGTAGGACAATAGGGGAAAGGTAATGAATACTTCCCAGAGGGTTACCTGTTTGTGATTAAATGATTTATTTAACTGTTTCATGATAATTGAAACTGTCGATTGTTACTGTTGAGTACTTCCTTATTTCCCACTTTCTACTGTAATACCAGTCATATAATCACTAACTATTAGGAACAGATCTTTTGGTGGTTTCCTACTAGGATTGGTCTCACACCATGTTTGTGCCATGCTTTTGGGCCCAAACTGATTATATTTTCGAAGGTATAGATAAGGGAAATCTCCCTTCTACTTCAGGTACTTGACATCATGTGGAGCTGGAGAGCACATGACCAATCATAGGCTTGTGATGTTGTGGAGCAGATTATAGTTTTTCTTTTTTACTTGGTTTAGCACTATATTCCGCATTGTTCATTGTTTCACGGCTTTCCTAGAAAAATGTATCATGCATCATTTTATATGCATGCTCAAGTTTATTCTATTAGTCTTCCACTATTTATTTTTGAATGATATTATTACTTCTTCCACTACTGAATATGTTTGTTTACATCTACTATGTTACACTTCCAATAAGGGCATAGTTTTCCCACAATCACACCCAAGGCCCTCACTGCTAGTCAGCAGCACCTGGCGTTCGAGGAAATGTGATTGATGCCATGTGACCCACCGGGTACGGGGTGCATCTAGTTGGTGTCTAGAACTGGGACATTACAAAGTGGTATCAAATGAATTATTTTCTCTTGACTTATGTTTTGAAGCCTTTATCCAAAGATATGAAGGGATTGGTTCTTTGAAATAAGCTTTTTCCTGGAGTAGCTAACCCATTTACAGGGAAAAGAAAATCTACATCATTTATTAGATATTTTCTAGTTTTTCAATTTTACGGTTGATTTGATTTTCACCATTGGGTGAATCACAAGTTTTTTACCTTTACTGTTGATGTTTTTGAGGTTCTACTAATGTCGCAACCCGATGAGAGGTGGGTATTCAATCTCATGCATCATATAAGAACTTGTTAGAAATCACATGTCATGCATTCTTGCCCTTCCATTTAGGATGCATTAGTTATTACAATTTGTTTTGATAGATGTCGTGTAGAATATTTATGTTGTTGTGATAAATGTCTTGAAAAAAATAGCTGCTTCTTGTTAGAAAATCAATTGTGAAAAATACTACTTGAATAAATGAAAAACATTGGTTCATGAGGTGTTATGTGCTCTCATGGACAAGAACTATGGGTTCATTGACTTGTTTACCTTGTGATAACTTGTATTAGATGAAAAAATTTATTCTATGGGTGTATGGGCCCTCACAAATCGAAATTTGGTACCTCCAATGTTTGTTTCACTGTTTATCTATGTTCTAGAGACGTTTATAAGGCTTACTATCGGAAAAAAAACCCATAATACACTTCTTGTAGTTATGACTACATGCCATGTGTTCTTCTGTTCGGATGAAACTATTTTCCTTAAGTACACATCATGTAATTTATGTAAACACTGTGTAGTCTCTAACCGTGTTATAGGTCATGTGGGCAGAGACAATGGATATGGAATCTCTTTCGGGAACATGTCGTGTACGAGTTGTACATGTTGTGTCGTGATGAACCTGTGTCCGCCCATGTAACTAACTACATAGGTCGGTGGAGTCTCTTCTTATACATGTCATGTCACCCTTGAAAACATCGTGTAGTCTGAATAGGGTTCCCATCTCTGTCACTAACAACATGGGTCAGGGTTATCCATTCACATACATACCATGACTACCTTGAACACGTCGTTTAGTGTGAGTTGTGTGTCAGGACGTGTCACTGAAAACATGGGATAAGTGAAGCTTGGCTAGTACAAGTCGTGTCTACCTAGAACACTCCATGTACTTTTTTCTTAGGAGAGTCGTGTGGCTTAAATGTGTATAAGGACTCGGGCAGGGGAAGAGCATTCAAGTACACACCATGTGTTAGGACAACATGCTGTGTGGTTTGGGTGTTACACAAACAGTTTTGGAAGAAGTACCTGCCCATGTAAATGAATTAAGGGAACATGTCATGTAAAAATTTTACATGTCGTGGAGTCATGTTTTGAAAAACATGAGTTCTTCTTTCTCCTATTCCCTTCTTGTGCTTCTAGTTTTCAGTCAACGAAAATCTTTTTTTAAGGTGTGTTCTTGTCCTTGTATATTCATGCCACCGAGACGTCCTCTGGTTGTAAGCCTGTTGTTGGGTGATTATTAGATACGGGACATGGCAGATCAGGGACTCCCCGTAGATCCTCCTGTGGTTCCAGTCTTGTACATGCAGTCATAAAAGTTACTGGTACTAACGCACAGATTAGGTAAGGCTTGATGAGGATAATGCAGACCTTCCAGGGAGCATCACCTCCTACCTCGTCTACGGCAGACTAGACATGGTTTTCTAGCTACAGCCTCCTACCACCTTCTCTGTGGAAGGAAGACCTTAGGATATAGGTTCAAGGCTAGAATCCATGCTGAAGATCATTGAGAATCAAGAGATTTCTAAAGAGAGGAGTGTGAATCTTTCCACATACATGCTACGGGAGTCCACCAAGAGATGGTGGAATGTGATCTCAAAGGAGGGTCATCCGCAGGTTATGGCTTGTGAGGAGTTTCAATGCATCTTCTATGACTACTTCTATCCGTAGACCTTGAGGGCCGATCGAGACCAAGAGTTCATGATTTTGTAGCAGGGTACTATTTCTATTATGGAGTATTCCTCTCGCTTCACCGAGCATCAGAGCTTTCCACTCTTCCTATGTGGAGATGGGTTATTACTAGAAATGAAGTTTGAGTATGGTCTCAGATAGGAAATCCCCTCTCAGGTTAATATCTTCACGTTGACTTCCATCACCTATATCATCAACCAGGCGCTAATCAAGAAGTTCAATCTGAGGGATTATGGAGTTGTGAGATTGGGCGGCTCAGCTTTTGAAGTTCTATCCCCACCTACGGACAGTAGGAAGTGCTGTAGGGAGTGTTTTCGCGGTGATCCGAGGAGCCTAGAGACATCTTTTGGTAGCCAAGTGGTGTGCTACCATTGCTGGAGAAGCAGTCACATAAGGCCATAGTGCCAGAGATACCCATTGGAGTGCCGATCTTGTAGCAAGATGGGTCACCTTTAGCATTTCTGTCAGGTTTTCTCACAAGGAGCTAGTGATAGGGGTTCTTCTAGGACTCCACGTATTGGAGCAGCTCCAGTAGATTCTCACCAGTCTAGGAACTGCAGCTCTTCCGGTAATTTCGGCTGAGTTGGAGGTCGTGGTCGTGGTGGTCATTCGCCAGTCATTCAGCCATAGCAGATTGGATCATCTTAGAGTGGTCAGGCCCAGTCACAGGGCCGTAGAGCTGGTCAGACCTTTTTAGTGGACCAGACCAATTAGGAGCAAGATCCTGACCGTTCTACAGTTCGAGGTACGATCCTAGTTTCCTTAGTTTTATCAAAATCCCTTTTTGATATAGGGGATTAACATAGCTTTATATCTGTTGTTGTTGTGGAGAACCTTGGGCTATGTATCTATTCATATACTGATATCTTGACGTTAGACACCCTGTTAGGGAATATAATGACTATTTTACGTCAGTGGAAGGAGTTCCTTCTAGAGGTTGTTGGGTTTCACTTCTTAGGATATCTCTAAGCCCTAGATATGACAGGCTATAATGTCATTCTTGGAATGGACTGGCTAGTTCCCTTCCAGGTAGTCATCAACTGTTACCACTGCAGGGTGAGGTTCATATCACCTGTGGGTGGATCTTTTCTTCATAAGGGATAGTGGGATATCGAGGCAAGTAGAGTGGATCTAGAGCATCATGGAATATGAGGAGTTAAAAATTAAATTGATAGTCTATATCTGGACGATCAGGGGACTTCACAGTTAGTATTTCCTCTAGCGGTGGATCATTTTAGAGTCGTCTTATTTAAGGACTTTTCAGCTTTACCACCAGAGCGAGAGGTATAATTTTTGATTGAACATGTTCTATGAGGGACACCGGTGTCCATTCCTCCTTATAGAATGGATACACCATAGTTTCAGGAGCTCAAGAATATGTTGGAGGAGTTGTAGACAAAATATTTCATCGGACCCAGTACATCTCCATGGGGTTCTCCTATCCTGTTTGTGAAGAAGGAAGATTGTATTCTCCGACATTGTGTGGATTATCGGATGTTGAACCAGTTTACAGTCAAGAAACGATATTCCTTATTGATGATAGATGATCTATTTGATAGGCTTCGAGGAGCCCAGGTGTTCTCAAAGATTGACTTGAGGTCTAGTTACCATAAGTTGTGCATTAGACTGTCTGATATACTATTTATAGCCTTCCGGAGATGGTATCGTACGTATCAATAAATGTTTATGCTGTTTGGTCTCATGAACGCACCTACAGTTTTCATGGAACGGATGAAATGAGTGTTCTATCATTACTTAGATTCATTCATGGTTGTCGTCGTGGACAATATATTAGTGTACTATCACACTCGACATGACCATTCCACACATCTTGAGATCATTTTGAGTACACTGATAGAGCCTCAATTATATTCCAAAATCTAAAAATGAAATTTTTGGATGGATCAAATTCATTTCTTGGTGCATATGATCTCAGAGACAGGAGTATCAGTTTACCCAGAGAATGTTAGAGTAGTAGTTTCTAGGGAGCATCCAAAGAACGACTTTGAGGTGGTGAGTTTTCTAGGTCTACCTAGATACTATATAGACTTTATTTAGGACTTTTCGCGCTTATCATCACAACTCAAGGGTTTGAAAAAGAAGGGGGAAGAGTTCTAATTATCAGATTCTTGTGAATCAGCACTTCAAGAGTTAAAAGGAAAGTTGACTTTAGCATCGATACTAGTATTTCCAGATCTGGGAAAGAGCTATACTACATACGGTGATGCTTTAGGTATCAGGTTGGGAGCAGTGCTTATGCAGGGAGGTGGAGTCTTCGCGTACGAGTCTCGGCATTTGATGCCACATGAGAGGAATTACCCGACACATGATCTCATGTTGTGGGTAGTCATTCATGCCTTACATAGTTGGAGACATTATCTTATGGGAGATAATTTTTTGGTTTTCACCAACCATGAAAGTCTCAAGTACATCTTCACTCAGCGTGATCTAAATTTGAGATGGAAAATATGGGTTGAGTACCTTTAGTCCTGTGATTTTGAGCTTGCCTACATGCCTAGTAAAAGAAACGCAATGGATGATGCATTGAGTAGGAGTACCTAAATACAGGCAGTTCAGGGGTCTAGCAGTGAGTGTAAGCTTATGGCTCTATTCTCTAAGATGCCTTTGGAGGTGCACAACATTCAGGGGAAGATGTTTCTTTCTTCCGTAGTTGTTACCACTACTCTTCTTGATTGAGTGCGAAGGAGAAAGCTGTCAGATTCAAAAGACAAAGTTCTACAAGAAAGTGTTCCACGAGAGTACCCTATTCCAGGATGGACCATAGGTGAGGATGAGATCTTGTGTTTCTAGGGGCTCTTAAGGGTGCAATAATATATAGGCGACGAGATAATGCGAGATTTTAATTCTTCAGTTTGGGCAGTTCATCTTAGTGTCACCAAAATGTATCGGGATCTACACCATCAGTATTGGTGGCCAGGAATGAAAAGGGATGTTGCTGGTTTCATCATGAGGTGTTCCACCTATCAGTAGGTAAAGGTGGAAAATTAGTGACCAGTGTGGCTTTTATAGAAGTTACCCATTCTTGAGTGGAATTGGAATGATGTCGCGATGGATTTTGTGACCGGTTTGCCGAGGTCACCTCAAGGGAATGATCCAATGTGGGTTGTCATTGACATACTTACAAAGGTCACTCAATTCTTGCTGATCAAGGAGACCTTCTTATTTAATGAGATGGGACAGTTTTACATCTGTGAGATTGTACATCTGCATAGAGTTCCACACTCTATCATTTCTGACAGGGATTCATGTTTGACATATCAGGTCTGGTAGGGGTTTCAGAAGGATTTGGGAACATAGGTTCTTCTGAGTACACCTTATCACCCCCAGATAGATGGTCAGTCCAACCGTATGATTCAGGTTCTTGAGGACATGATCCAAGCATGTCTCATGGATTTTAGTGGTTCTTGGGAGAAGCAAATACCTCTTGTGGAGTTCTCTTACAAAAATAGTTTTCAAGAACTATTTAGATGGATACTTATGAGGCTTTGTACAGTATGCCATGTTGATCACCCTTATGCTAGCTGGAGGTAGGAGAGGCAGCTTTGCTAGGACCTTGCCTTGTTCAGCAAACCATAGAGAAGATAGAGTTGATTCGGAAGAGGATGGCTACAGCATAGTCTCATCAAATGTCTTATGCTGATCAATGAAGACAACCTCTAGAGTTTGAGGTCTAGCATCAGGTTTTACTATGTGTCACACCGAGGATCGGACACAAGAAAATCATGATACATTGAAGGCTTTCACTGAGGTACGTCAGGCCAATGGAGGTGTTAGAGATAGTTGGTTCGGTTTCATATTGATTTCAATTACCTTAGAGGTACCGAGCTATGCGTGATGTTTTCCACATTTATCATCCTTGACGTTACTTTTCAGACTCGTATCATGTTTTCCAACCTGAAGAAGATCAGTTGGAAGTGTATTCATCTTTCGAGGAGCATCCTATTTGGATTGTCGACCGCAATATAAAGGTTCTCTATTGCTGGTTTGTTCCACTAGTAGGAGTGCTATGGCTACACAGGCGGATATAGGATGTGACTTGGGAGAGGGAGGCTAATGTACATGCATAGTAGCCAGTGTTGTTTGGGGTTTTTTCTTCTATGTCATGGTACAGAAATTTGGTGATGAATTTCTTTAAGGGGGAAAGATTCTAAGAACCCATACCTTCTTTTAAGTTATGTTTTCTTTTTCTTGTTTTTTAGAGAAAAATGGGGTTTTCTAGAAATTTTCAATGTACACGCCACGTACTCAGTTTGCACTGGTATCCAGGTGCTGATCGTATAGTGTCCATACACACAACCATGGGGGTGACCTGGAAGCCACTTAAAGCAGAGTACCGAAATGGAGAGTATACACCGTGTAATTGAAAATTACATGCCGTGTACTTTGTTTTTTTCATTAAACGCATCGGGGTCGGGTCTAATACCCTGAACACTCTCTTTCTAGGTCTCATTTGACCAAGAGATCCATATGACCATAGATCTTAGGCGAACACCCGAGTGAGTTTCCATCCTCTGAATCAAACATTGTCGGTTGCATTAGAACTACATCAGTGAGGTATCTCTTCTTCTATTGCTTCGTCTTCTATTTTCTCCTCTTTCATGGGTTATCGTGGGTAGAAAGTTTTATACATTTTAATATATCTATAGAGTTATAAGGTGATTCAAGCCTCAGGTTCAATTATATTGATCTCCCAATGCCGAGGTAGGTGGTTTGTTCCTTTCTATAGAATGAATTTGTGTTTTATGTGCAAATTTTCCCAATACCCATGAACAGAGTATTGCACATTTACGATTTTAGCCCTATTGTTTTCTTTCTATGATTGTATGCTTGAGTAGAGGTTATTGATCGTGAATATGGTGATTTAATTTTCTTGTATGTTTTTCCCAAGCATGTTCTTCCTGTTTTGAACTTTAGGTCTAGCCTGCTTATTATGCCGATATTTACCTTCTCATGCCTAGTATAGTAGGATTGTGTGATTATTGTTCTGTTATGCTGTTATGCTGTAAAATGATATCCAATTAGTTCTTGAGGTTTATTTCACTGATAAGTGATGCTATACCTGTTGATTTACACCGGTCCATAAGAACCTAATGTAATAGACCATAGGGAGTATTGATGAAAGGGCTTCTCTAGAGTGTCTTTTATAATTTGAGATGTAATACCACATGGGGAATTGATGTTGAGTGCTTCCTCAGAGTGTTTGTAGTTCCTCAAAGTGGGACATTGGGGGAATGAGACGTTGAGTTCTTCCACATAGCCCCTTTAGTACTGATACAAGACTATATGGGGAATTCATGGTGAGTGATTCCCCGAAGAGAATATACTTAGTTGAACCAGAGGGGTGAGACTGTGTGGGCTTCCCAGATGGTTGCTTATATCTATTAGGTAGGACCATAGGGGATTGGATTTGAGTACTTCCCAGACAGTTACATGTTTGTGATTATATTCTTTATATAACTGTTTATTGATAATTGAAACTTTGGATTATTACTATTGTGTACTTCTTTGATTACTACTTTCTGCACTTTTACTAGCCATATACTCACTAAATGTTAGGAACAAATCTTTTGGTGGTTGCCTACTGGAATTCGTTTGACACCCTGTTTGGTCCATTCTTTTGGCCCCAAACAGATTATATTGTTGTAGGTATCGATAAGGGCAAGCGCCCTTCTACTTCAGGTACCTGACATGCTGTGGAACTGGAGATCACATGACTAATCATAGGCTTGAGATGCTCTGGATTTGATTACTATTTTACTTGTGTACATGGTTTATCACTGTATTCAGAAGTGTGCTTTGTTTCCCTGGTTTCCAAGACATATGTATCATGCAACATTTTATATGTCTTCCCCAGTTTATTCTATCATTCTTACGCTAATTATTTTTGTATTATAGTATTACTGCTTCTGCTCTTGTATATGATTGTTTACATCCTCTGTGAAACTATTCCAATGAGGGAATAGTTTCCCCACTGTCACACCCAAGGCCCTCGGAGCTAGTCAACAGCCTTTGGTTTTTGGGGAAATGCGCTTGAGTCCATTTGACCAACAATGTACAGGGCGCCTCTGGGTGGCTTTCGGAACCGGGACATTTCATTTCAGACTATTTAAAAGACTTTTTTTTAATGATTTATTAGATATATCAAAACATAAAATGTATATATATATATATATAATCATACAAAATAATCATGGATTCAACTCCATAACTAAACATCACTATATCCCAACCAATTTCTACCCCATCGTCACCGCCTAATAAATATAACCACGTCTGTGTCTATAAATTGAAAAATAAACCAAACAACTACAATAATCCTTCTCATTTCATATATTATCACTAATTATATCTTATCCATTTATTAAATATATGTTTCAATCATCACACTATCTTCCTTAACTAATATTCCCCACAAACCAACAATAATTTACCAGATACTTTATCATTTTATATTCCACATACAACAGATTTCATCTTCATGTATAATTATTGTACTTCAACACTTCCACAATTCTAGGAAACACATTTTCATATCAATTTAATTAATTAATTAAATTATTCAAAAGAAATTCTGTACTCTTAGGAAATCGTGAGACACCATCCACACTAAACTCATCATACTATCGCACTAATAAACCTTTTCAGAAAAAATCACCACTACCATATCTATATCTATAACCCACAATAAGAATTGTATATTGTGTTAAACTACCACTAAAAATTCACAATAACAAATCATTATCCCCAATAGAAAATCTGTACCAAAAAAGAACCATTATCATAATTTGATTACAAAACAATTTTGAGATAATTTCAATCAAAGTCATTTATTCATATTTTTTTATCTTAACTTTTTAATTCATGTTTTACTTGAAAATATTATTTTTTTTTCAAAACTTAAAAATTAATAATCAAATAAAAAACCATTAATATACCATATTTTATGATATTAATGTAAATAAATTCCTATAATACAACATATTTCGAGCATATGAATCAATAAAACAAATAAGAAAAAAAGTAAATATTGGAAAACATTCTAGAATCACCTTCCATTATAATTTAGTTATTTATCTTCATTATTAAAATATCACATACATTCGCAAATAAATAAAATACTAATAAATATATATTAACATGGTAAATAAATAATAAAATTTTCGAATACAAAAATTGAATGATGCTTGATAAAAACAAAATTAGTAGAAGGATAATCTGATTATAAAAAGTTCATATAAATGAATAGATATCCAATAGAATCTATAAGTAAACAATGTTGTTTTGTACTATTTAAAAATAGAACACTATCCTCTTTAATACCTCTTTAATGAAAAAACTAAAAAATTATTTATGATAAGAAGAATATGAGACGCTTAGAAAATAAAAACTGTATCAGTCAATGAAAGAGATCCAAGAAACCGCAATAGGCATATAAAGCCACTAAAACTAATTATCTAGTATTTCTATTGTTTCAAGATATATGAAGGAACCAAATGAAATTAAGTTAGTACCTAAGATTTATAATAAAAATCTATTTGACTAAACAATATTGTGGTTTACCATAGTTAATGGATATGTAAGTACCATAATATTTAATACATAACCCATTATTTAATTATTATTGATCATTTTCTTTAATAAAAACACTTCTGGACATATGAATGACATATAAATTCATTCATTCTACACCTATTAACCACATGACACCAAAATATAGCATCCTAAAAAATATTTTTATTTTATCCTATATCCCTAGATTTTAATGAAGAACCATGATGTGTGATTGTCCACCATATTTTTTTGATTTTTCTTTATGGTTTTAAATATATTGTGTTCATTTTAAATGTTTTCATGGGTTTATGGGTGAATAATTTAGTTATAAGAATATTTTTATGATTTAGGGTTTATTTTTATAGATTTTGATTCATTTTAATTAATAAACAAAACAAAAGTTATGAGTTATTACAACAGATCATTTTATATGAATATAAATATATATTAATTATGGTTTTTTTCATCATAAAATATGTCTTATCAAAATTATTAGAAGTCCACATCACAAGAAAACCATAATTATAATGTTTTTGGAATCTAAACTTCGATAATAATTTGTAGGAAAACTGATACATTGTTTTCATGTTCATTTGATTAAATTCCTTCACATTGTAAAATTACCAACAATGATTCATACTGAGCTGATAAAATCCACATTGATAAAAATATAGAAGACCAAACCTAATGTGTAGCCAATGAAAAGAGCCTAAGATATAGAGGCATAAATGTTTAGAGATGAATTTTTCTGATTATATGGACACTGTTCCAAAATAATGAACAACATATCCATGTTCTATAAAGGGGAGTCTTGAGTAGATTGAACACTACCATGATCATTTTTTAAGATATTAAAAATATATGGAGTCTCATATGACTATATATTAATGTATAGAAACATTTAGGATAATATTGGTCCAATGATAGCTTTATCAGATGATAAGAAAAATCATAAACTGCCTAATTTCAAATAATTAGAAGATACCATTTTCAAAATATATTTTGAATTTATATGGAAATGCAATTAAAAGATTGATTTTTTTTTGGGAAATGATATATGTTCACATGAATATCTTGATGTGTTTCAAGAGTTTTCTAAATGGACTGAAGGTCATTGTAGATCAATTAATGAAAAGATAATGTGAAAACTAGAAGGAATGGGATTATGTCTATGAAAGTTTGTTTTGTTTAATTTCACAAATTATTTCACATATGTTTTTGGATTTAGGACCATTCCGTTGATATTGTGTTGTTTTTTCAAACATTTAAATTCATGATGTAAACATCACGAATCTAGATATGATAAGAATGATACATAATGTAACAATCAACCCCATTATCTTGGGTATAATTAATTTTATTCATCCAAAGATAGAGAGAATTGTAATACTCAATGTTTTGGAAACCATTATCCAATATTTTTTTATAGTAAGAGTGTCCTTATAAAAAATATATATTTTTTCAAGCATACTATTATAATTTTTAATATAGATGAAGTTATTATGAGTTGATTTATTTGGGAGAAGTGTCATTGAAATTTTAAAAAGAATCTAACAATTAAAAGGATGGTAAATTTTTTCTAAATTTAATCAAATAAATAAGAACCCATATTCTATAGGACTTTATGTTGAGGTACCCAATAATAATTTCCAATTATACATGTTTTTTATATATAATATTAGAATGTTTCAGTCCTGATATCAAGAAATTTTCTTGTTTATTGGAAGGACCTTAAGAATATATTCATTAATTTCTCAAATAACCTCATGGAATAGAAATATTTATCAATTTTTATGAAATTTAATTTTATCTAGTGATAAATTGAATACTCTTTTATTGAGGGACATTTTGCAGGATACATTGTGGGTATCAAATTATAACAATATCAAAACAATTATAATCTATAATAATATATTTAGTTGAGAATATTTCTCTAGTAGCTAAAAAAATATGGAATTATCTTCCCATCAGTGTGGGAAAACCATATAATAATTGTTTCAGTGTCTATATTTTTGGAAATTATAGCATACAGGTAAGGGTGATTTTATATTCTGAGTATATCATGACTCTAACATGTTTTAGAGGATGATTTCATCAGATTATAAGTGATAAAAATAAACTAGTAATTTCCCCCTTTTTAATGGTTTACCTATTTTTTGTAATCTCATGTTGTATCAAAATATGCACACTCAAGAAGTTTTAATTAATGAAGATGGTGATTTAAAATTACACTAATAGTAGAAGAATTTTAACATTTTATTTATTGAATTTTTATAAATGAAAAAAAATGATGATACCTTATCTCTTTCGAGTTGAAAATAAAGTAGCGGATATCAGTACCATTGGATTTCCACCTATATAATAGAACTAAAAAAATGAAATTTAATTATTGTAAATTTATTTAGGTTTATTTGAAAGCATATAATTTAATACTCATGTGGCTACTAGAAATATATTATATGAAGGTAATGTTTACCCAAACTACTGTGGATAATTTTGATGATCTAGAGATCATATAAAAAAAATAAATGTTAAAGAAAACACATAAAAAATCAAATATAGTAGATTGAATTTGAAAATTTGAGGATTAATGATGAATAAAGAATAAAACGATAACATTTCAATGGTAGTTGATACAATATTCAACATTTTAGGTTTTGGTGATACCTTGAGGAATTATACTATTATGAGAAATTTGATTATAAATCCTCAAACAATATTAAAGTATTAAATTTTACTATTATAGAAGATAATGTATTTATATCTAGATAGACTATATAAAATCATCATTTTATATAATCTAAGAATATATCTTGTATTTAAAATGACATAATAAAAAAGATGAGATAAATTTGAATTCAATAAGAATCTAAAAGTTAATGATTTGGAATATTTTCCTTCTAACAAATTGAAATATGATAATTAAAGAGATGAAGAATAAAAATGGATAATTTTTCCAATCATAAGGATTTTTAAAAGAGAAAAACTTAAATGTAAGAGACAGAATATATTAAAAGTGTTTAATTTTTGATAAGTGGGGTTCTTTTCTATAAATTTCCAGATGAAGAAGAGTTATGATGATGATGATAATTTGAAAAAAAACAAATTTAGAAGAAGTGGTGGAGTAAATTATTTTAGGAGAAAAATACATTTATTGGATAGAAAAAATAAGTGCACCTGAAAAAAGAAGATGAGTTTTTTTAGAATGGGAGAAAAACATAATTAATTAAAAGGTGTAACATATAATGATGATGTACCATAAAAATATTTGAACATCAGAGATCATGGTAACCATGAAGAAACTTCACAAGATAAAGAATAAGATAATGAATAAACTAACCTCAAATCCTTTTTAAAAGTAATATGTAATCCATGTATTTGAAACAAAAAAAATCCCAAAAAAAATTTCCATAAATTTAGAAAGGAAATATAAAAATAAAACTAAATATAATGAAGTGTTTCATATGATGTAATCTTCCCATATTGAAGAAATTAAATTAAATAATTTGAATGTTGAAGAGCATGAAAACTGGTGAACGATTTAGCATAAAATTTTTTTTGGAGAAAGAGAAGAAAAATAAATGTTCAAGATTACACAAATATAAAAAAACATTGAATAATTTATGTGAAGATTATAACAAGTTATCCGATGTTAAGGTAGACTAATATCACGCTGATAAAAATATTTACATAACAAAATATATGAAATCCTCTCTTGAAAAAAATAGCAATTAGTTTTTTAACATTAACTATGTATAGTTCTCTGCCTAAAATATTATGATTTACATTATAAAATTTTTTGGGGTATTTTTGGTAAAAAATAGGATTTATGGAATAACCTATGGTTTAAAAAATCTATTACATAAATGAAAGTGAAATTCATATCTTTCAAAATACCTCCTTCAAGAATTATACAGCTGATCCTAAATCATTCAAGGTTGGGTAATGGCGGTTATTACTGGTGTTGTTGAATAATTGCATAAAAAACATAATACTATTGGGGAAATATGTCTCTTGAAATGATAAGACATCAAATAGTGGTACCTCATAAATGAAATGAAATAATCATAATGATATAGATAATATATCTAAGACAATGGAATCATCTACTAAAAAATATTCGTAAAACATATTTTAACATCCTTTAAGAATCCTATAAAATATGTGACAAAAATTTTCAACGTGTTTATTATTTTAAACAACTATTCATGGATATGATCAATATATCATAAGGGTAATAAAGAAAACAAAAGTAATGTCCACTAAAAATAACCAAAAATTAAATACTCTATAAAATTCATCTACAAAATAAAATCTTGTATTATTGATTTTATATTCTATTCAAATAAAACATGTGATGTGATTATTTTGAGAAATATTTAATATCACAATGGAGGAGCTATAAATATTGGTGTTGTTAGTTCAAATAAAATCAAAATAATTTTGAAACATTTTATTGATGATAGAAATTAATATATAGTGATGTTATATTTATTTGTGGGATTAGGAACAACTTACTGTGTGTTGGAAAACATTATAACAATAGAAAAAATGGGATTTTCTAGATTGATGGTTATATCATTTGGTGCTTGATGAATGGAAAGATAATCATAAAATGAGTAAGAATATGAAGCATCTTATTTCAAATTCAAAAAATAATTAACTCATGTTACCTATGTCTCATGTATGAAAATGGGTTTTTGAATATAATTTCTGGATACATTATTCAAATGAATATGATAAATATTTCTTAGGAAGCTTTTGTAAGAGATTCTACTCTGTTGAATCTAGAAATAACCAACATTTCTGAAACATCTTAAATTGGAATTATTGCACATGGAGGTTAAAATAATGTTCATCTTCTATCCATGTGACCACTACCTTAATTCATTTTGAGTTTTATGAACCTATGATAAACCAATCCTCAAAGTGTGATCTACACTTTATAACTTTTATTGATTAATTCAACAAAATTACTAGTATAATGATCACAAAAATATACTTTTATCTTTTGAAGATTTTTATATTATAAAGGTATAATTATAAGAATTCGATAGAAGTATGCATCCAAAAGATAATATAATATTATGGATTATAGTGGACTTATAACTATTATAAATCACATCTATAAAATAATGGGATCTATCATCAATATAAAGCTCCAAATACCCCTAATAAAAAATTGGCGATTTAATGATAAAAATATAAGATTTGTTGAGATGGGTGGACTATGCTTCTAAATAATAAACTATATAAATTCCAACTCCAATAACCTAGATATAGTGTTTTTGTTAATATATTTAAATAAGATACTTTTGGTCTCATCCTTAATGACCAATTTGATAATTAATCTGGAGAAAATAAATACATATATAACTCACATATTATATTATAAATATAAAATATATAAAATAAGAAACACTCTTTAACCCTTGATATTATTCATAATATATTTATTCATATATTGGGTAAAGGGAAAAAATAAAGAGAGATCACATACACTTAGAAATAGTTATATAAAAAAACTATTCATTATTAAATAAGAAGAAATAAATATAGCATTGAAATAAGCTAAAAACACATGTCATCTATTCAAAAACATATGCCCAAAATGAATTCATGGATAATATCAATTCACTAATATCATGGGTAATAATAATAAAATTTTTAGTAGATGAATTTTTTTATATTGTAAAACATGATATCAGACATCGTGATATTTTTACCATCAAATCCTTGTGCCAAGTTAGTTTAAGCGATGGGTATGTGTATACCAAATACCAATTTAGTAATTTTATAAAACTGACTTATCTCATGAGAGATTTTGAGGAATAATTGGTTTATCTGAAATTGAGCTCAACCTATCACTGCATTCCCACCACATTACACATATATTTAATGATAACTTTAATTCATAAGAAATATTTATTATTAAAAAACATCTACATTGAGTAAGTAATATTAAATATTTATATTTCCCTAGTTAATCAAATTATGTTCAGAGTAATATATTATATGTTAAAATAGTATAAATATTAGCAAAAAATTATGTCCTTGTTAAATAATGGATCTTTAAAACATATGTCATGTTTAATTAAAAAAGATCATAATAATAGGAATGTTTCAAGAGAAATATATGGTTACAAGTAAAAAAATAACAGATAAAATATGTACATCAATTCATAATAATTATTGGATTATTAATAAAATAATATATGTTAGATAAAAAAATTAGGATAAAATCAATACTGTAACACCTCGACCCTAGTTACCTATAGTTGGTGCATTATTACATAATATTGGCATGATCACAAAAGATCAAGTATAGAAAGACCGATTAGTTTAGTAGCCTTGGAATAACTAGATACATTCATAAAGTTTACATTACATCATAAAGTGAAAAGTACTACAACAACATCTTGTCTTCATTTACCCTCATACTATCCCTGAAAGTCATTCATAAATTACTTCTTCACATCCTAAGAAAAGTATAACATTGAAAGGGGAGATATCAGATGCTCAGTAAGGATAAAAATATAGCAAAAACATACATAAATTAGAATAAACAGTTAAGACAGTGTATAACTAAAACAAAATCCATTTAAACATGAACATCAACATAATATTTAAAAGATAAAATGAAATAATGCCTTTTACTTATTCACATGGATATTCTACTAGTCTTATAATCACATGCAATATCAATAACCACTTCCAAAATTATGGAATGCATAATGGCAGACTACCATAACCACATAGCCGAGGCCTCGTGCTAAGATGACAAATTAGATTTTCTCATAGCCTTGTGCCAAGACGCTTGTTTGTCTCATGAAACCTACCTATGCATCGAGGAGCTATAGTGGGCTCCACCCGTCACTTATTATGTCCAATGCATTCCTCATATGAATAGGTTTAAACATTACATAAAAATTCATTTTAAAAATAGCATAAGAAATGTCAATACATTCTCCATAAACCATGAATGGTATAAAAATAACACATCCATAGTCAAACATATCACAAAACCTTCAATACAATATAGAAGTTTTGTATCATAATAAATCAACTTCAAATAAACTTAAAATCCATCAAAGGATGTTGACATACATGAAATCAAAACTATTTGAGAGAAATATCTCTTTTTTTAATTATTTAAAAGCAACGTAATTATAAAAGAAAACAATTACTTTTAAAAGATTCATATAACCTTGTAAGGGAAGCTTCGATGATTTTATAACGGCAGAAAATAGCCACGCCCGCCGTATAAGTTAGAAAAAAGACATTCATACCTTAATTCTGTCGAAAAGGTTAAAAATGACCTTGATTGGAAAACGATGAAAAGATTCCATTATAAACTTCTTATAAATAGTATAACATGGGTATAAATGACTTTAACTTAAGTTCTGTAAAATATTAAGAATGTTTTGAAATATATTTTTAGGAACCATGGATGTGGATGATAAAGAGGTCCAAGTAGATAATTACATATAAACAACCTTAGATAATGAAGAGATTGTGTAAGAAACCCTTACCTTGTACTTTTCATTGGTCGATGGTAGGTTAACCTCTTGTATAATGGTGAAATAATTTTATTAAATTATAAAATAATCATATACATTAATATTATATCATATATGATCTTTTAATATTGCTTTGTTAATAATATATTAGTATTATCTTCATTTTGGGTGTTAGCTTACTCGTTTTCTTTTATATGTTTTGTTTCATAAGCCATGTTTGTTATGGATAGGTTGTATCCTATTCATATCTAGAATGATATAAAGTCCTTAAACATTATTTTTAATCATCAAATGAGAATTAGACTTGAATGTATATGTTGGGGAATGAATCTCATCGCGTTCTTGGAGACGGTAGTCCGTACGTACACACGAGCGACAATATCACTCTTTTGATACTAAAATAATATATAATTGGATATTATATCATATATACAGATAAATATCATGTTAAATTTTTTATTTACATGAATAATACATCATTATTATACCCATACAAATAATAATATTTTGAATAACAATTACACCACGACGTGGAGACAGTAAGTCGTACATACGCACGTATGGTGACATGTCATTCAAAGGATGGATAGAATACTGAATATGGTTGCAAAATATTTATAATAAAATCACAGTATATACAAGATACTGGAGTTAATATTTTAGAATGGTAATAACAATGAAAGAAGAAGTTGATGAAGAAAGGAACTTGAAAGAGGGTGGTGAAAATATTACCTCTTCTTCGGGTTCTTCCATATGAATTGATCAAAAGAGTTCCTTAGGTTGGATTTATGACAAAAAGAATTCCTCTAGGATTAAGGGAGGGTATTTTAGAGGGTATTTTTGTAGATGTTGGCCGTGCCAAAAGGCTTTGATGGTGTGAAATTGAGAGAAGAGGGAGTTCCCTTTTATATGATGGGTGAGGGAACCTTTTGAAAATCTAGAAATATTATTTTATAATAAATTCCTATTTGGTTTCTAGTGGCTCTAAAGTGTATTATTTAAAGTTTAAGGTGGGGGTGGGTATGAAAATACTCAACCAATAGGTTTTAGAAATTTTTGGGTCACTATATTAACCTAATCGTTTAGTTTTAACTCTTAGTTAATTAGTTTTAAATTTACCATGTCATATTGTATTATTATATTATATAGTTAATAAACTTATTATATACATCCAAGAGACCCCCAAGTAGTCCATTAATTATACAACTATCATTATATAAGTCTCTTTTCCGATCCTTAGGTTTTTATTAATAGAATATAAATTATTAATATAATATTTGTTTTAAAAACACTTTTATGTCAATTTTGACACTATTGGGTATTTTGTTTATTGATAATTTCATAAAAGCATTATTACTTCAAATAAAATTTATATAACCAATATTAATATGTCATATTAGCCTAGAAAATTAATTTAATTCATTAAAAGCTTCAAATCAAATTTATTTGGGTATTTTTAATATCAATTATCCTAATATTTCATTAATTAGGTAATTACTGCATCACCATTGTGTCATAAATAAATTAAATTATTTAATGTCTAAAAACTATAAATAAAATACCATTATGTAGAAAATATTTTTATATTTATAATTAATATTTATAATAGAATTTATCTTATGTACAACCCTATATTAAAAATGTTTTAGTTATTAAACTTTCATTTTTAACTCTTTTAACTCTTCTTTGAATTAAATAAAAATAAATTTCGTAATCTAATCCATGTGGAACTAAATTATAATATTTTATTCCTGAGGTTGTTTTTGGTCAAGATAAACTTTTCCAATAGAATATGGACATGTGTTAGGGTAATATTAATATCATTTTTACCCTTAATTACCATATTTACTATTAACCGTCGTAAATAAAATTAAAAAGTTACTATTCACCAAAAATTATTTTTATCTTATTGAACCACATTTTACTCCTTCATATTAATCATGTTACTCTGATTTTCGACATTACACTCACAGAAGAGGTAAAATTATGTTTTATGTGAATTTGCAAATTCTCCTATTAGACGGTTAAAACACGGTGAAATGTTCAATAAAATTTTAATTGTCTAAAATTATTATAAACTAACTCCTATGAATTACATTAAACATATATAGGTATTACGTATCTAATTTGACCTAAAATAAATTTAAATAAAATAAATAATTATTTTAATAAAAAGTCGGTTTAAACCAATAATTCATTGTTTTTCACTATTCATCTAAAATTGAAAGTTTTCAGAAAAATACCAAAACTTCACCCCAGGATAATTTCGATATTCCGAATCCAAAAATGAAGTCCATTTTAAAAGATAAAAGTTATAAAATTTTAAAAAGTGGGTATTACAATTCATAATGGCTAGATTGATTGATTGTGGTGTATATTATAACTCGAAGTTGCGTACAACACATACTACTGTATTATTCAAAGAGAAGCATACCGTAGAAGCTTGGGGAGTTACATTCTCCCCTCCTTCAAATAATTTCATCCTCAAAATTTCTAGAATAATACCACATGAACAGACTTGGGTGATTCTTCATCAAGAGTTCCTGCGGTTCCCACGTTTCCTCTTTCATCTTATGGTTTCTCCATAGAACTTTTACCAGTCGAGTTGTCTAGTTTCTCAGTAATTGTTCTCTTGCATCAAGAATCCTGATGGGTTCTACGCAATAAGATTGATCGGGTTCCAGTTCTAATTCCTCATATGTGAGTACATGCATTGGGTAAGGCATTTATTTTCTCAACAGTGATATGTGGAACACATCGTGAACTTTAGAGAGACTTGGATGCATTTTGAAATAGTAAGCTACATCCCCAATTCATTCTAGAATTTAGAAAGGTCCGATGTACCTGGGTCTCAATTTACCCTTCTTACCAAAACATATAACTCCATTCCTTGGAGATACCTTCAAGAAAAAATAATCTCCTACATGAAATTCCAAATCCTTCCTTCGGTTATCGGTATAGCTATTCTGCCAACTTTTATCTGCTTTTATGTGGTTTTGGATTACCTATACTTTTTCCATTTTCCATCCACTAGTCCTAGGCCGAAAAGTTTTTTTTCACCGACGTCATCCCAACAGGTTGGTGTGCAACATCTCTTTCCATATAACTCTTCATATGGTGTCATATGAATACTTAAATGGAAGCTATTATTATAGGAAAATTTTACTTGAGGTAAATAATGATCCCACATACCCTGAAAGTGAAGTGAGCATGATCTCAACATGTCTTATAAGGTTTTAATTGTCCGTTATGATTGTCTATTTGTTTGAGGGTGGTAGGCAGTGCTCAAACGAAGTTCAGTATCGAAGGCCTTCTGAAGACTCTTTCAGAATCTTGAAGTAAAATGGGGATCATGATAAAAAATAGTCAATATAGGTACACCATCAAGTCTCATAACTTTATTAATATATAGTCTTGCTAGACGTTCTAGTTGTAGATCTTCTCTTATAGAAAGAAAATGTGATTTCTTGGTAAGACGATCAACAAAAACCCATATTGCATCGTTCCTTCGAGGATTCATTGGTATCCCCATGACAAATTCCATCGTAATATTGTCCCATTTCCACAACAGTATGGGAAGAGGTTGCATGACTCCTCCAGGCTGTTGCCTTATAGCTTTCAGTTCTTGAAAAACCATACATCTTGACACAAAATCAGTAATCTCCCTCTTCATGTTGTCCCACCAAAAATGTTCCTTCAAATCTCTATACATTTTGGTTCTCCCTGGGTGTATAATGAAATTGGAGCTATGAGAATCATCTAAAAATTCCATTTTTAGATCAGGTATATCGGGAACAAAAATTCTCTTCCCGAATTTCAAAATTCCTTCTTCATACACAAAGTCTCTCAATCTCCCATCATTCACAACTTTAATCTTCTTTTGAAATTATTCATCATCAGTCTGAGAACTCTTAATCCTTTATAGTAAGGATGGCTTGGAAACCATTTGAAAAAGCATTGATGTTTCACCTTCCATGGTTATTCCCATGTCCATATTCACTAGATCCATGAAAATTGGATCCCTTTAAATTCTCATATTATTCAAAACTCCGTGATCTTTCTGCTCAAAGAATCTGCCACCTTATTTTCATTCCACGATTTGTAGTGTATCATACAATTATAATCGTTGAGTAATGCAAGCCATCTCCTTTGACTCATGTTGAGTTTTTTTTTGTGAGAAAATATACTTCAAAATCTTTTGATCAATATAAATTTCAAATTTTTCACCATAGAGGTAGTGCCTCCATATTAACAAAGAAAATATCATAGCAACTAAATCGAGATCATGATTATGATAGTTTTTCTCATTAATTTTCAACTTTCGTGATGCATAGGCAATAACCCTGGCATTCTTCATAAGGACACAACCAAGTCCTTTCTTCGATGCATCACTATAAATAACGAACCCATCATTACCTGATGGTAGAGTCAATATAAAAGAATTCACTATTCTTCTCTTCAGTTCTTCAAAACATTCCTCACACTCTTTTTTCCAAACAAATTTAACCCCTTTACGTGTGAGCTTTGTTAATGGGTTAGCCGATCGGGAAAAATTCTGGACGAAACGTCAATAATAACAAGCTAATCCAATAAAACTGCATACCTCAGTAATACACATCGGTGTAGGCCATTCATGGATTTCCTTGGTCTTAGAAGTATCAATAGAGATTCCATATTTAGAGACAATACAGCCTTGAGAAGAAATCTCCTGAAGACAGAATTCACACTTGCTAAACTTCCCATATAATTCATGTCTTCTCAGTTTCTTCAAGAAAATGCTCAAGTGATTTTATGATATTCGTAGATTTTGGATTATACCAAGATATAATTAATAAATACCACCACAAAATCATCGATATATTCCTTCAAAAATCTATTCATTAGATCCATGAATAAAGAGGGTGAATTAGTAAGCCCAAAAGGCATTACTGTAAACTCGTAATGCTCGTACCTGGTTTGAAATGCTGTCTTCAGAATGTCTTCCTTCATCACACACAGCTGATGGTATCCAGATCGAAGGTCAATCTTCGAAAATAATTGAGCTCCATGCATTTGGTCAAATAAATCATCAATGCTAGTTAGGGGATATTTGTTCACTATTTTTATAGCATTGATCTCCCTGTAGTCGACACATAACCTCATAGATCCATCATTCTTTTTAACAAAAAGAACAGGGGCTCCCCCTGGAGAAACACTAGGGCGAATAAATCCCTTATTACTCAATTCCTCTAGTTGTTTCTTTAGTTCCACTAATTATAAAGTTTCCACTCTATAAGGGGTCTTCGATATAGGCCTTGATCCATGAATTAAATCAATGGAAGACTCAACTTCTTATTCTGGAGGATGTCCAGGTAAATCTTCCAGAAACACATCTACATATTCTTTCACAATAGGTACATCCTCTATTTGAACATTCCTTTCCTAACCAACAGCCATTTCATTATCTTCATCCCCAATAATTGAATTTAGTTGAGCTACTGGGGGTAGATCTAGATAAGAATTAGGTTGTGATGATTCTACTATAAAGATAAGGTGTTCCTTATCATCATCATCAAAAATCGTAACCTCCTTCTTCTTAAAATAAATATTTGCATCAAGGTCCGAAATCCAATCCATTCAGAGGATTATATCAAACTCAATCATAGGTATGACGATGAGATCAGAGGATAAAGAAAATTTATGTGCTCTAATTGGAACTGATTCACAGAACTTTGTAGCAACGATACTTACCTTGGGAGTTTTAACTGAAAACTCCCTTGTTAAATCAAATTAAAAATGACTAATTCTCTTAGCAAACTGGAAAGATATGAAACAATGCGATGATACAAAATCAAATAAAGCATTTTCTAAACATGAGGAAACCATTAAATTACCTTCCACCGCGTCTTTCAGAGCTTCTACTTCAGCAGTAGTGATAGAATAAGCTTGGACATGATCCCTTGGCCTTTTCTGAGGTAAGTTCCCTTGACACTTAGAACATTCATTTGCATAATGTCCCATCTTCCTACAATTTTAGCATTGGACATCAGTAGCTTCCTTCTTCCCCTTGCAATCCGAAGCTTGGTGGATTTTTTCACCACACTTGTATCAAACTCCCATTCCCTTCAAGAATGTACCGGGGTGTTTCTTCCCACATTTACTACAGGATGTATATTCAACATTTCTCTTCTTCCCCTTATTTCCATTCCCAGATTGATCAGTAGATCTCTTCTTCTCTTGCTTTTCCTTAAAATCATAAGATATAGAGAAGCCCTTTTTTGTCTTGATAGCACATGATACATTTTCTTCGTACGATGAGAAGGATTGTTAGACTAATGCTTGACAGAGAAATGGTTTTAACCCATAAATGAAATGATAAATCTTACTTCTTGGGTTACGTATATAATCTCACGCATACCTTGCTACCCATGTAAAGTTATTCTCATTCTTTGCGACATTCTCATCCTATTTTTGTCTTAGACTCAGAAATTGCCTTTCTATATCACTCGATGGTCACAAGGAAGTATTTTTATAAAAAAATATCATTGAACTCCCTCCATTCCATATTTGATAGTTCATCATCTTCATTCATGTTTTGAATCAATCACCACTATTGATCAGCATCTCCAGTGAGGTGGTAAACTGCCATGATAACTTTTTCCCTTTCACTAATCCCCAAATCCTAAAATATTTTCTCTAGGGAACATATCCATTGCTCTGCTACCAATGGATTTTTACTCCCATTGAATGTTGTTGGTTGTGGCCTCATGAAGCGATCTAACATTGATCCTCCATGTTGTGGATCAGGGTGCTCTATACGGGTAAGGTTATTATTCATAACCTGAGTGAGTTGTCCCAGTATGGTGTTATGCTGATCAACACTAGTTGTATCACCAGATCCACTATAATTATCTTGACCAGGAGGGAAATCCCTACATAGAGTGCGTGCATTGATACAGTTTCCATTTCTTCCATTAATCACCATTTCTAAACAATGGCATAAACTAGATTAGTTTGTGAATCAAAATACATAATTCCATACTTGTAAAACACTTAATATAAATTGAACTATTTATAGATATAATCCATAATAATAATAAAAATTCTTTGAAAAGTATATACTCATAACCCCTTCATAATGGTTTGTAAATAAAATGAGAATTATCCTAAGCATATCCCCCGGGAGTGTCGTAACCAAGAGTGCAGCAAGGCCCGTTATCGTGCACCAGTTCCCGTTCAAGTCTAGCTCAAAGCGGTGTTTTTGGGTTTTACCCCTAAGTACATCTGTTCCAGAGCCGCCTCTATATGCTCGTATCCAGATAGGGAAGTATAGCTTGGAAAACTCACAAAATCTCTACAATATCAAAATTATAGGAAATTCTTCTATACTAATCCTCAAATTCTATCTTAGTGATATGTTCCCTAATCAGAGTTTATCTGAATCTAGCATCTAAGGATTGTAAAAAACTTCCTCTGATACCTACTGTAATGCCCCAACCCAGGTTACACAGAGTCGGTGCATTATTACATAATATTGGCATGATCACAAAAGATCAAGTCTCAAAAGCCCGATTAATTTAGTTGGCTTGAAATAACTAGATACATTCATAAAGTTTAAATTACATCATAAAGTGAAAACTACTACAACAACATCTTATCTTCATATCCCCTCCTACTATCCATGCAGGTCATTCAAAAATTACTTCTTCACATCCTAGGAAAAACAAAAACATTGAAAGAGTTGATCTTAGATGTTCAATAAGGATAACAATATAACGGAAACATTCATAAATAATCATAAACATTTAAGACAATGTATAACTAAATCAAAAGCCTTTTAAACTTGAAATTAAGCATAATATGGAGAAGATAAAATGTAATAATTCCATTTACATATTGACATGGATATTCTAATATTCAAATAATCACATTCAATATCAATAACTACTTTCATAATGACAGAATTCATAATTCCTGACTATCATAACCACATAGCCAAGGCCCCATAAAAAGACTACAAATAAGATTTTGTCAATGCCTTGTGTCAAGACACTAGTTTGTCTCATGATACCTACCAATGCATCGAGGATATATAGCCGGCTCCACCCATCATTTATTATGTCTAATGCATTCCTCATATGAACAGGTTTAAACATAACATAAACATTCGTATTAAAAATAGTATATGAAATGTCAATACTTTCTTCAAAAACCATGAATGGTATAAAAATAACACATCCACAGTCAAAAATATAACAAAACCTTCAATAAAATATGGATGTTTTGTTTCATAATAAATCAACTTCAAAAAAACTTAAAATCCATCAAAGGATGTTAACATAGATGAAATCCAAACTATTTGAGAGAAATATCTCTTTATTGAAATAATGTAAAAGTCACATAATTATAAAAGGAAAAATTTACATTGAAAATATTCTTATAATATTGTAAGGTATGATTTGATGATTTTATAATAGTGGAAAATAGCCGCACCTGCTGTATAAGTTAAAAAAAGACATTCTTACCTTAATTCTGTCAAAAACGGTAAAAAGAACCTTGTTTGGAAAACAACAGAAAGATTCCTTTATAAACTTCTTATAAAAATTAAAACATGGGTATAAATGACTTTAGCCTATATTCTGTAAAATAGTAAGAATGTTTTGAAATACATTTTTAAGAAACATTGATGTGGATGATAAACAGGTCCTAGAAGATAATTACATATAAACAACCTCGGATAATAAAGAGATTGTGAAAAAAACCCTTACCTTGTACTTTTCCTTGGTTGAGGGTAGGTTAACCTCCTATAAAATGGTGAAATAATTTTTATTAAATTATACAAGAATCATATACATTAATATGATATCATATATTATCTTTTAGCATTGCTTTGTTAATAATATCTTAGTATTATCGTCATTTTGGGTGTTAACTTACTCGTTTTTTTATATGTTTTGTAACATAATCCATGTTTGTTATGGAAAGGTTGTATCTTATTCATATCTAGAATGATATAAAGTCATTAAACATTATTATTAATCATCAAATGATACTTAGACTTGAATGGATACGATGGGGAATGAATCTCATGACGTTCGTGGAGACGGTAGTCCGTACGTATGCACGAGCGACAATATCACTATTTTGATATTAAAATAATATATAATTGGATATTATATCATATATAATGAATAAATATAATGTTATATTTATTATTTACATGAATAACATATCATTATTATACCAATCAAAATAATAATGTTTTGAATAACAATTACACCACGACGTGGAGACGGTAAGCTATACGTACGCACGTTTGGTGACATGTCATTCAAAGGATGGATTGAATACTGAATATGGTTGTAAAATATTTATAATAACATCACAGTATATAGAAGATACTAGGGGTATTATTTTATAATGGTAATAACAAAGAAAGAAGATTTTGAAGAAGAAAGGAACTTGAAAGAGGGTGGTGAAAATATTACCTCTTCTTCAGGTTCTTCCTTTTGGTTTGATCAAAAGGGATACCTAGGTTGGCTTTATAACTAAAGGAAGGACTCTAGGATGAAGGGAGTATATTTTAGAGGGTATTTTTGCAGAGGTTTCCCGAGCCAATAAGCTTTGATGGTCTGAAATTGAGTGAAGGGGGAGTGCCCTTTTATAAGAGGGGTGAGAGGCACCTTTGGAAAAGCTTGAAATATTATTTTATAATAAATTCATATTCGGTTTATAATGGCACCAAAGTGGATTATTTAAATGTTACAGTATGTATGGGTCGAAAACCACTCATCCAATAGGTTTTAGACAGGTTTGGGTCACTATATTAACCTTATCTTTTAGTTTTAACTCTTAGTTAATTAGTTTGACATTTACCATGTCACTTTGTATTTTTATATTATATTGTTAATAAACATACTATATACATACAAGAGACCACCAAGTGGTCCATTAATGAAACACCTATCATTATATAAATGTTTTGGATGAACCTTATATTTTTACGAAAATAATTTAAATTAATAATATAATATTTTTTTTAAAAACTATTTTATGTCAATTTTGACACTATTCAATATTTTGTTTATTGATAATATTATAAAAAACATATTACTTAGAAAAAAATTCATATAAACAATATTAATATATCATATTAGCCTCGGAAATTAATTTTATTCATAAAAATTTTCAAATCAAATTTATTTGGGTATTTTTAATATCAATTATCTTAATATTTCATTAATTATGTAATTACTGCATCACCGTTGTGTCATAAATAAATTAAATTATAGAAGGTTTAAAAATTATAAATAAAATACCATTATTTAGGAAATCTTTTTAGATTTATAATGAATAATTATAATCAAACTTATCTTATGTATAAACATATATTAAAAATGTTTTAGTTATTAAACTTTGATTTTTAACTCTTTTAACTCTTCTTTGAATTAAATAATAATAAATGTCATATTCTAATCTAAGTGGACCTAAATGATAATATTTTATTCCTAAGGTTGTTTTTGGTCGAGATACACTTGTCCAATAGAATTTGAACATGTTTTAGTGTAATATTAATATCACTTTTACCCTTAATTACCCGATTTACTTTTAACCGTGGTAAATAAAAGTAAAAAGTTACTATTCAACAAAAATTATTTTTGTATTATTGATCCACATTTTACTCCATGATATTAACTGTGTGTCTCAGATTTTTGAAATTCCACTCACAGAAGAGGTAAAATTACGTTTTACGTGAATTTGAAAATTCTCCTTGGAGATGGGTAAAAGACGGTGAAAAGTTCAATAAAATTTTTATATGTCTAAAATTATTAAAAAATGACACCAATGAATTACATTGAACTTATACATGTAATATGTATCTATTTTGACCTAAATTAAATTTAAATATAATAAATAACTTTTTAAATAAAAAGTCGGTTTAAACCAAAAATTCAGTGTTCTTTACTATTCATCATAAATTAAAAGTTTTTAGAAAAATGCCAAAAATTCACCCTAGGATAATTTTGATATTCCAAATCCAAAAATGAAGTCCATTTTGAAAGATAAAATTTATAAAATTTCAAAAATTGGGTATTAATATTCATTACAGCTAGATTGATTGGTTGTGGTGTGTGTTAGAATTCAATGTTGCATACAACACACACTACTGTATTATTCAAAGAAAAGCATGCCGTAGAATCTAGGTGTGTTATAATTACTATAACCATTAATTTAATAATTCTCTAGTTAATACTATTGATATTTTATAGAGGATGCTAAAATAACATAAAAAGGATCTGGGAGTGGGAAAATTTATTATCACTATAAACATTAAAAGACATTACTTTTGACATTTATAGAGAAAGTAAAACATTAAACTTTTGAAAAAATAATAATACTTTTTAATACTTTTTAAATATATAGATTAGATAAAACATCCATTATAAATATTTCAAAAAATAAAATTGACTCTTAAACATCATTATGGACAATATGGACATGAAAGAAGAATATAGCCAATAAAAAATAGATCACATTTAATTTTCAACACTACATTTCTCAGTTTATGTTAAACAAAATGGAAAACGTGAATGAAATTTGAGAATATCCATAAATATTTATATTATAATAAATAAATCCAGTTTCCAAATGATTTATTATAATAATTCTTTAATTAAATGATTGAAATCCCACAAACGAAGATTGTAAAATAATTTCTTATTTATTTAGTAACATTTCTATAATAAATTAATAAATGAGTAAAATTAGATTAATACTATAATCATTATTTATAAGTATATATTAATGTTACATATAAAAATGGTGTAATAATTGTTCCCTAGAAAAATTAACAGGGTGAAAAAACCAAATATGTCTCAATGGAGTGGAAATTGGGACCAAAGATCTTACTTCAACTTTAACATTCCTTATATAAACATAAAACCTCTTATATAATAAATTTATATTTATAAAAAATTCATACTAGAAATATATACTTATCTATATTATAATATGTGATCTATTTATAACAATTTATCACAGATTTTTTAATTATCTTTTATTATTAACACTATTCTAGGATTTAAGTGTTTTGTTTCCCAAGTATATTTTCATTCGATAGTTCTTATACATGATTCCCACTCATAATTACTTCATATATATTTATATTCTTTATATAAATATACTATATATTTTACCTATATATATTTATTGTTATCCATAAAAGACACACACACTAATATATATATATATATATATATATATTTAAATCACACCGTTCCAAGAGTTTATAGGCCATACTTATGCATGAATGTTATTTTAACATTATGTCGAATTGAAAACTATTATGGTAAATATTATTACAACATTAAATTATATTTTTTATTACATATATATGTTATCTATTTGTTAAATTTATTTTTATTACCATCCCTGTTAAAAAATGAAACATTAATCACATTGCTTCGTGGAGGTCTTAGTCTACATGTACACACGAGGAACATTATCATTTTCCATTATATTGGAATATAAGAAGAAATATATTATATATTAATTTAAGAATAAATAATATTTCATAAATATCATATATATTTATTATTTTTATCATCCTAACCATAAATTTAATGTTTTTATGGAATATGAATTAAACCGCTACATGGAGATAGTAAGACTTATGTAAGCTTGAGACATGACTTCAACATCAATAAGAGTGAGGATATGAAAAAATTTGTGTTCCCATAATTATAATAACATATAAATATATTTAAAATAAATTAAATATTATTTTAGTATTTTTAAGGTATAATATTTTGAAATATAAGAAAACATAGACTTGAAATGGTCGATAAAGATGGTTACCTCTTCTTTAGTATACATCCTTTAGATTCCTTTTTATAGACCCTTGGAATTGTCTTTTGAGAATAGAAAAGTATCATATTCAAGTATATGTAAGTGCACAGGATAATTTTATAGATTATTTCTGAGTTATATAGATTAATTTTGTTGAATGAAAAGAGAGAGAAGTGAAGTCCTATTATAAGTTACGAGATGGGTACTTTTGGAAACCCATGAAGTATTATAATATAATAGGCCTCTTAATTTGGTAAAATCATTATAAAATAGAATATATTAAATAATAAGTAATATATTTTCTTAATATAATCTTCTAGTCTAATATGGATATGTTTAGATATCATTTTAGTCCTCATCCTTTGGATTAAATCCTTGGTTAACCAATTTTATACATGATTATGGTAATTAATTTTTAAATATTAAGGGTTTTAATTTATCATATAAGGTAATATTTTGTTCATTCATGCTAAATGGAGGAAATTTAAACTATTATTTATACCCACATATAATATTAATATTTTTAATATTTCTAAATACTTTAATAAAATAATATTGTCATTAAATATCATTAATGACATATTTGACTTAATTAATTTAATTTTACATTAAAGGCACAAATATAATGATTTAATTATAAAATTATCTCTTAAAACATATCAATTATGAATTAATAGAATATAATATTCAATAAAAAATGTAATTCATAGAAATTTTATTAATTTGGGTATTTCTAATATCATTTATTTTATTTTTCCATTAATTTGAATATACTGTGTCGGTGTTACGTAAGAATTTATGTTAATTATTTAATAATAATTTTTTTTAAAATACCATTAAAAAATTTATCTCATCTCTAAAAATTATATTTTAATATTAACATATCATATATTAACCTTAAGTAATAGTATTATATATATTAATGCCAAGAGTGTGGCATTTGTTTTTTCTCATTTCTTGAAGTAGTATAATGGTAACTATCAATAAAACATTTCACAAACTAGCCATATTAATGAAAATTATTTTAAAATGTTCATAATACAATCATTAAATGTAATAAACCGAACTGTTATTGAAATTTCAAAGCCTTATCCAAGTGTTTTAATCATTTGAAAATGTTTCAACCTTACCGTGGTGATAAATTTAAACCAATGTTACTCTTCGAAAAGAAAAAATGGAAAAATTACCAAAATTTGAACCATATAAATTTAAATATATAATATATTTTACAAAAATAAATTCATAGATGTTTCAAAACTTATTTGATGATAAAAACACAAAAGTAATTTTAACAATTTTATTAAATGTGTTTTTAAGTCCAAAAACTGAACATCGGTAAAGATTCATGTAAAATGATGACTAAAATGAAATTAAATATATTATTTATTACTAATGGAGGGTTATTACAATTTAGGATTTAATTCATATCATTTTGGGAAATTTTCAATCATAATATATGATAGTTTTATAAAAAAAGTTATTTTCTCACTCTTCACAAAAAAATAAATCTCTTTAGAAAAATATAGAAACTTCAATATAAGATAATATTAATTCAATGAATTATAATATGATATTATTCCAATATAATAATATTTAAAAATTATTTTTGGTTCTTTTAAATTTTTTTTAAGTAAAAAAGATTCCAAGTAATTTTACTTATTAAGAAATATGTCATAAAATCATTTTTTATTACATAAAACAAAAAAATTCACTTGAAGGGATTTCATATGTATAGAATAAAATATTCAAAACATATTATTAATAAAACGATTATAAAAACTGATTCTATATGATATGTGGTTAAAAAGAAATCTATTTTAATGTATGATAATGTTTTTGTATTTCCATATTTTGAAATGAAAAAAATCCATCTTTGGAAATATTTAATGAAAAGACTCAGAAAGTAGTACTCCAAGGATATCAATACAATATATATGGTTATATATAATAGAATAAATAACATCATAAGGTTGGATATTCCTAAAATTTTAAATTCATTTAATGAAATTTCGAGATGGTTGAAAAGTAAAATGGTGGATCTATTGCATTGATGGAAGATACTCAAGTAACTTCTAGAAGACCCATTAACAATAAAGAAAAATTTAAAATCGGAATGAATCGATATATAATAATCAGTCCACTAATTCAAAAAATACTAATTAAAATAATGGTATATGTTTTTTTAAATATAATAGAATATTCTACAAGAAAATACCATCGAATGATATGAATTTGTAGATAAAAATATATGGAAATTGAGAGTTAGAAATAAATCATCATAAATATGTCAAATTTAAACTCAGTTTTTGTCAAAATATGTCAACTATAAGGAATGGATGAATATGATCAATTAATATTTACATTAATTGAAGAAGAATTAATCCTAGAAACATATCAGTATACAAGAATATTGGAATATTGTCAAAACTAAGTGGATTTTATAAAATAATCCCAAAAAATAGTGGTGTTTAAAGGAATAAATCCAGGACTATCTATAAATTACACATAGTTAGAAGGTATTAAATTTAATGAAAAAATAACCACTATTTAATATATTATACTGAAATAAATTTTTGGTGAGTACTAATCATTAAATATATATAGTTTATTTGAAATTTTCAAAGTCTTTGTTCTTGAATAGTGAAGTTGATCAATATATTTATATAAAACAGCTATAAAGATTTTTATTTATTAAAATGAAATAATGTTATGAATGTTTATAAAATTATAGTATATACTAAAGTAACCTCCATAGGTGTGGTATTCGAACATTTATAACTCTAAGATTGTGTGCAAATTTTTTGAATAAAACGTTTATATGAATTTATATACAAATTATTACTGAATAAGAAATGTTATAAACATCATATAATTGATTATATTATATTTCATGATAATAATGAGAAATTATGTGAGGAATTTTAAGTGAAAATTTGTTTCTATCTTGAAATTTCCAATGTTAGAAAAATGAATTTCTTTTCATGAATTCAAGTAAAACTATAAAAAAGTAAAATATTTCTTTAATTGAAAGAACAAACAATTGAATTTTTTAATAAATATGGGATAGAACACTCAAAGGTAGTTTCCACACATAATTATGTATGTTCGAGCCTAAATATAAATTTCATCAGAAGTGTGTGAATTAGAGTGAATTTATGAAATTTATAGCCAGATTACTCTATAATACTCCATATAGGACTTAAATTTCATATGATGTTACTAGTTGTGTGATGTATCAATGTAATCTAAAAAAATAACACATAATGGATACCAATAGATTTTTTAGGATAATTTAAAAAACATAAAAATTTTTCTTGATATATAAAATGAAAATCTGTTTCATTAAGATAGTTTCAGAAATAAAATAATAGATTTATATAATAATGACCGAAAAAAAGATATATAACATAAATTTCTTATTAGAGTTATGTTTTTAACTATCATTAAATGAAACAATGTTTAGTAACATTATGTATATATGACATGGAATATATATCATCCACTCATATGTGCACTCAAATGATTTAGTAGAATGTTTTACTCTAAGATTTAAATGTAAGTGTTGCAAATCAATTGAAAATTTATTATTATAGTCATTTTGAAATTAAAATTTCAATGAACCATGTGAAATTTTAGTAATAAAAACATATTTCTATTATCAATAATTTGAAAAGTAATCAATTGTTAATAATAATAAGGAATTTGTGTACATAACAAAAAATATATAATTAGTGATTTTTTCAATAAAGCCTTATTGGGGAAATTATTTTTATAATTAAGGATGAAACTACATTTAATTCTTACCACTGTCACATAAATAAACGGTGATCCCCACTATGGCTCAGATTATTTAATAAAAGAGATAGAGTGGTTTTACCCATCGTAAAAGGGGGAGTAAAGACACTTTTATAATCCATTAATCTAGATGTAATGTTTTTATAAAAAATACAGAAAAGTATACATTCCATAACATGTAAATTTAGAGTAACAATTGAGTTGTACTATATTAAAATTAAATATCAAATAAATTTTAGTTATAAAGAGAAGTAATTATCCCAAAAAAATTATTTTTCATGTTGCATGGTGTTAGGAAATTTCCCTCTGATAATGGTTTTGGCTTGATGGAATGTAAACAATATGATTTATTAAAAAGTTGTTTTTGGTTTCCAATATATTTAAATTGTAATATTTACCTCTTCTAAATGTCATGATTTTTTTTTACTTTTTTTTCGAATGATTCATGAGTTTATAAGTGTTTAATTTGGTTAGAATAATGATTTTGAGTTTTTTGGAGAATTCAATCATGTTGATTTCTATTAGAAGAATAGTATTTTGGAGACATATCTTATCATTATATAACTAAATTATACTGATATTATCATGACCATATAATTATCATCACTAGGTATTTATTCTCTTTGTGTATGAAATTGGGATTCATAGAAGTTATTTTTAAATTAGAGGTTTCTGGAGACCAATCATTCAAGTAATTTGGACACAAATTCAAATAGTGTTGTATTGTTAATTTTATGATATAATATAACATTAAATAAAGAGAAAATATAATTTAACTTGAACCGATCAATGCTAGGTCGATCATAAGAAGGAATATTGACCTTGATGATGGGTCAAATGGCATATATATCAATAAATAAGGATTTAGGATGATGATACAATGAGAATTGTTTATTATTGTTTCTATAGTCAATATGGATATATTGTGATTTCATTTGGACCATTAATCTCAAGATTTTGATTCATTTTATTGATTAATAATATATTTAAGCCATATAAATGTTACTTTTTGGGGCATTTATTTATGACATATTGATGTATTTTTTATTTGAGTAGAAGTATAAAAATTATATATGTTTTCTCATAAAGAAATTATGTGTGCATAAAATATTAAAAAAAACAAAAAATATTTGAGTTTGATTAACTTTCTTTATAATAACCACATGTTTTTGTACTAAATAATGTTTATTTATTTGGTTAAAATTATCTTTACTAATTTATTTAATGTTTTTGGGGTTATTTACAACCTAAATTTGATTTATTTGTGAATATAAAAGTAAAATATAATTATTGGTACTTTAATAATTATCTTTTTCTTAATTTTAATGTATACAATTTTTTAACATAATTTTTGTGATGTTTCTGTGTTATTGTTAAATGTAACTCTAATTACTCGTATAAATATTTTTTTGAACCACTGTTATTAATTTATTGTTTTAAAATTTAATGGGTTTGGTTTAATTTATTCATTTTTATTTTATATAACTATTTTTTGTTTGATATTATAATTAATATTTTGTTTTCTTATTTCAAATTTTTAATTATTATTTATATCAATTCAAAATTCACTAAAGATATTTCTGTAGTTCTTCAAATAAAAAATATGATGAAACATTCTGAAATTATGGAAGAAAACATATGTTGATGAAATTAATTATCAATGATAAATGATTATAATTTTATTGATTATTGTTTTTTAATTATATACTTCTTAAAAATACATCTATTCTTCTTGAAATACATTTTTAAATAATTTATAATCATTTTTGGAATTAATCATTATTTCATTAAAAAATGCATTTCATCTTTTGATTTTGTGGGATTATTGAAACATACATGTTTAATTTTAGTTGACATTGATTCCATTTATGAAGATTATTAAATAAATTATTCCATTAATATATACTTTATTTTCAATGATTGATCTCCATTGGAAGAATCTGGTCTCTTGATCTCAAGAAGAGGTGATTCTGGATATATTTTTCATCGTTTAATTTTTTAAACATTAATGTCAAATTTATGATAAGAACATCCATTTCTCTGTATCTGAATTTAACTATTGATCCAAATTTTATCATCATGATACAAAATCCTTAAACCTTATAAGGTGTAACCCTTTAGAGACATCAGTATGTTTTAAACCATATTTCAAATAGTTGACGATTTATTTTCCTTTCCATATCAATTTTATGTACCACCAACCACATTTCGACTGATAATGACCCTATTTTACACATATTGAAACTATAAAAGAATGGACCATTCTTGAATTATCATTAACAACCACACACTTTTTATAAATTAAATTCTAGCATGTGGCCCAAATTCATCATATACAATAGCTGAAAAACCAGAAAAACACAAACATGTAGCCCTAGAAATCAACCTACTTGATAAACCCCACACACAATGACTTGATATTACCTATATAATAAAGTGAATTTTCATTATTATAAGTTATAGAACCTATTGAAAATTCACTCACCACACTTCCATAGGAGACCAATGGTTGAGCCCATTCAGATTTCAACTAATATGAACATTTGTAGGTTTCATGTACAACTAATATAAATCTATTATTCTAGTAACAAAGAATGAATATAATCACATTATAATATTCTATAATTATCCCAAACATTAATGTTAGACTAGTTTATATGAGTAATAGTAGAGATTATACTGCCATTAAGTGGGAGGGAATCAGTGGTTGCCAAAAAAACCCTAACTCTCTCAAAACATGTTATTACCATCATTGGTTTGTGTGAGTATATCACTATGTTTATGATATGAGGATATGAGATAAAGTGAAAATGAAAAAAATAAGCAAATTCGTCTTTACATGGTTTACTCTCCCGTTTAATGATATGGAAAATACTTTCTATAAATTAGTTGTGATCCTACTACCCATGTTATGTTTATTATACAAGGAATAATGATAGAGTATGATTATTGTCTAGAACTCTTATTAAAATGTAACGCCTGAATGTTTTTTTGAAATTTTTTATTTACATAATTTTTTTTCCAGTGGATTGATTTTCATAAAATTATGATTTTAAATAAACTATGAGATTCCTTTATTAAAAAATTATCATCATAGCCGAGACATTATATTAGCAGGGATAATTATAACAAACCTATAAAAATTCATTTTGAATTCATTGGCTATCAATTATTTAAGAAAATATATATATCATTTATATATTTGAATATTTAATTGAATTACTTTTTTAAATGATTTTAATGAGGAATATATCTGTTATATACTTAATAAAATATTTTTTTATTCATCCAATGGATATTTTAATCGTAGGGTATGAATAAAACTCTATTTCATGTATAAAAACTTATTTTTTTACATTAATTTTACACCATTGAAAGGAGACCCCATTTTAAATTTATAATTTGAAAAATTAATAATTTTAATATGAAAAAATAAATATGTTATTTTTTAATGGAATATAAAAATTTACTTTTTATGAATTTATTATATTTTTCTGATAAATTTAATGTTTTGATGAATAGTAAAAATATGATAAATTTTAATTCAAAATATCATTTTTCATTACTATAATTTAAATGCTTAAATCATAAAATTTAATTATTTTAAAGTATAAATAAAATATATTTTTTTATTTTATGATAATTTATTTCATTATAATTTTTTTTATTAGATTTAGATGTAAAAAATATTCAATCTATTGGATGAATTTTTTCTTTTAGAACTCATTTTATCATATAAAAATTGGGATTAATTTTATAATAATTACTTCAAATATTGAGTGTTAAATTTTGGAAAATGGATTCCTTATTTTTAATCATTATTTATATATTATGTTAATAGGATACTTTTATTTTTGGTCATTATGAATTGTATATTTTGCAATTATTTTTTTACCATGGTTAAAAGAAAATCCGCAAATTAAAGATAAAAATAATATTATAAAATTACAATAACACCTGTATAAATTCTATATGATGACTATATTAGACCCTTATCATTTATTTTTATAAATTTAATAACTTAATGGCCTCTTATCTACAAATTAGACATGAATATAACAAAAAACTAATGATTGTGATAAAATTTCATTGTCTAATATTATAAAAGTATATTAATTTTAATATATTGATAACTATGATATTATATCTACTATAGATATTTTCAAGAAATATGAAATAATTTCCTATATCAGAAAAATTTACTTATAACTTTTAGAGAGTAAATATTTACAATTAATGATGACACAATATTGATGTAAACAATATTTTATTAATAGAAATATCAAATAAATGGTTTAAAAAATAGGAAAATAAATAACATATAAAGTAATTAAGGTGATACAAGAATTTTCTAGGTCACTATGTTATTATAGAAGTGCATTACCTTTTTTTCAATTTATCTTCTGTGTAGATTTTATTTAATGTTAAATAAATGAATATTGTTGACACTATTGATATTTTATAAAAATAAAATTTTATTAAATTATTTAAAAATCATAATAACATTTAAAAAAATTATAAATTAAGAATTATAAGGTGTTAAATTTCATCTAATATCTAATTTTTGTCAATTAACAACATATAAGTAAATATGTATTCCAATTATTTATTTAGAATGTCATTATCACAATTAAAACTAAATAGAATAACTAAGTGTCACTTAAAATGATTTGGTTTAAATTGAAGATATAATTTATCCAAAGATTATTGGTTGATGATATTGCAACCCTATATCATATAATATTTTAAATTTTGACACTTCGTAGGATTTTTTGTAGGGTTTGAGTTTATTATAAATTATTTTTTAAAGAGTATCAAAAAGTTCCCCATACCTTAATTTTAAAAGGGAACCTCCTCCCCCAACTATTCACCTTATTTTTAGCCTTAATGCTTGTCTATCCCCTGAAATTTTTTATTCTCAACTTCCCCATTTTCATTCTATAGGTTCAGGTCATCTTCAATGACCAACTCTAGGGCTCTAAGAATAGATTTAGGGGAAGTGCGTCGAGGAGGAGGTAATCTATTCTACTAATTCATTCAGATTTATTTTTTCTTCTACATTTTCATAATTAATTTTTTCATAATAAAATAATAACATGAGAATCTCCCATATTGTGATTTGTTATTATAAATTATAAGAAACATATTTCACCTTCTATCCATTCTACAACAAAAGAAATCAATGTGCGTGCGTACGTACGACATACCATCTCCACGTCGTGGTGTAATCTGTTTTTAACCACCACCTTAAAATGATTTTTATATTATTGGAATTAATATATATATATATATATATGATTTTTATAAAATTATTTTTAATCTATGATACAATACACAATCAACTTCAATACCATTCCCCAATTTTGGTAATGATATTTTCACTCCTGCATACATATGGCTTACCACCTCCACAGAGCGATGTGATTCGTTCAACATAATTTTCATTAAAGAATGAATATATAGATGAATTTAATGAATAAATATGAAAAATATTATACTAATACTATTATTTTAATGATATAACTATAACCTAAAAAAGTGGAAGAAGAACATATCCGACAAAACGTCTTTAAGAACATAATATAGCTAATACCCGAATAACGAGTAACAATGAAATGTTACTAACAAATAGATTAAAATATGAGAATATATGATATCATAAAAATTATTATGAATCTTTAATGAATCAAAAAAATTATTTAAATTGTTATATAAGAGTTTCGGATACATACGAAGCATATCGGGCCTAAGGTAAGGGACGACATGGAAAATCTTTTTCTCATCAAAGATTATTTATTCGTATGTATTTATTAGGGTATACTTATCATCCCCATTAAGGTTTCCTAAATATTTATTTAAAAATATTCTGTATATCCTTATATTACTATTAAAAGAAAATTTGACACATTTTTAAATTTTAACTAAATGGAATGAATGGAATCTTTTGTCATTTTTGTTAAGAGGTACTTTTTGAATTTTCTAGCAAAAGTATGAGAAAAATATTATTTTAACTTGTACGACATGAACTAGTTATTACGATTTTATAATTCCTAATTCATTAAATCTTACCCTATGTTCATAGTAGTTTATTTTCACATTAAATGATTTCTTCTAAAATTTTGTGGCATTTTGAGGATGGAAAAATGTTTTTAAGATGAAATGATATTTTCCTAACGAATTAATTTCATGTGTTTTCTAAACAAAATTCTATCTAAGATAACACACATTAAATAAAGTTATATTTAAATAACTATTTTTATTATTTTTTTATTGGGTTTGTGATTAAATTTTATTTATGAAATACATTTTTTATATCAATTATTATGGAATGATGTTTAAGAAAGACATTTTATTTCATGGGTTATGGTATCGTAAATGTTTTTATGTTTTGTCATAACATGTATAAATGCTTTTATTCTGATATTTTTACGACCTATATCTCTTATCCAATGAATTGGGTAAATATTTATATCTCATCAGATATAGGTGACTGTAATGGAAAGTAAATATGGTTTAGTAATATAGGGATGGAATGAGGAGTGACCTCAGTTCAGTAATGGACATTATCCGCTATGATGGTCTTGGTAATGAGACTTTACTAATATGAAATTAATTTATATTTTTATGTGTATATGAAATTAAATTTTATGTATTATGTTATAACCATAGGGATTACATTTAACTTTTTTGATTTATCCCATGACATTATATTCTGATCTTTTATATAATGGATAACATTTTCAAATGTTATGTTGTAAGGATTATGATATGATTGATATTTCCCTTTTTTACCCTTAATGATAATTTTTGATCACCCATTCATAGGTTTATTTTTCCCAAATCATTAATATGGGTATTAATTAAGATATTTCAAAAAAGATTCTAGTTATGAAGAAATAAGTGGGAGATAATGTTGATGTTTTATGAATCAGTTGTTTTTGTTTCCTAGTTTCATAAGACACTAAACCTAGAAGGTCCTGGTATGGTATTTGTTATGTTATGTAATAAATATTCTTCAATGTTGATGTAATGTCTATATTTTAATTATGGGGTGTAATATTTTGTATCATATGAAAGTTATTGTTATCCTTTTTAAACTATAATGAGATAACCATCATAATAACCCTTAGGATATGTATATGAATTATCTAAAATTACATCCAAGGGTTTTGATGATATTCCACAATAATCTAGGATAAAACCTAACATGTACAAAATTGAATATTGATTCTTGATTTATGTGTATTTCGCATTATGATTACTATTTCTCACACTATGCAGCTTTGTTTTAGTTAATGGTTGGAACACAAAGGAACATTGTTATTGCTTAATGTGATGGGAAATGTAATGATTTTACCCCTATGAATACAAATGCTATAGGAGTTGGAATAAAAAATATAGTATCCATGCTCACACAACATTTCCATGTAATAAACCATGTAGGACAGTAGAATTAGAAATAGAGGGAGAAAAATTCTATTGATTCCTTTATGAGACAATGTCCACCTTTATTCAGTTAGTCTTCTGATCCATTATAAGCTAAACAATGGATTGATACCAATGAAAATATATTTTCAGTTCTATGACATTCAAAACATGATAAATTCAACTATGTAGTCTATCATCGGGATAAAAATTTGATCAATGGTTTAATCTTATCAATAAATATGAGGCAAAGAGATGAAATTGAGTCCCTTGAATTGGACAAGATCAAGAACATATTTTTCAATAAGTACTTTTTTCTAATTCTATGAACAATAATGGGGAAGGAGTTTTTTGAACATAAGAAAAAGGATGGTGATTCCCTTGGTACCTAAAAAAGAAAATATTACAATACATTCAAGGTATCTTTTGGAATTATTATCCAACCTGAGGGTTAAATGGATCGATTCATTAGGGGATTAATCCATGTCTTTGATGTTTATTAGCCATAAGGGACAACAAATAAAAGGCTTTGCATAATACACCTCCATCACATCAATGTTACATGTTCAAGGAAATGGGGAATTATGCCAATAAATTCCCTAATCCAAGGGTTATTGATTATTAACAACATCAGAAAACTCTTAAGGCCGACGAAAAATGATTATCAAATGCAATCACTATCGGATATGTAGAGTACGATAATTACATGGTGAAAGTTTCACTTACTATCCACTTAAAAGTAACAAATTTTTCATTTGATTCTATATCCACCCACTGTTTTATTTCTGAAGAATCTTCTAAGGGTATCACCATATTACCTCAACTATTAGATATTGAGTTAGTAGTGAAAATTCTTAACGGGACGACAGTCAGATCAGAAGTTTATAATTCTTCTTCGTTTTAGGTTTGTGGGAACGTGCTTCCTAAAATTCTTGTGATCCTTCATATAGTGGATTTTGAAGTGATTATTTTCAGGGATTGGATTTCCATATATGGAGCTCATATCAATTTCCAATGATGGAAATTAACATTTTATATTCTAGATCAATCTATGATCATCTATTGATGCAATAATTAATATAACCATCCATTAAAAATTTATTCCCTCTTATTGTTCTTCATTCCATAAAATGATGGTTATTTATATCAAATTAATGGGGACAAACACATGATTATGAATAAGCTAATTATATAGGAGTTTGATGATGTCTTTCTAAAGGACTTTTCTGGTCTTCCACCAAATCATAAAGATGAGTTTTCAAAAGATCACATACACGGTGATATGACTATTTCGTTGACACTTATTAAATGGCCACAATTGAGTTTCATAAATTGAAGAAGAAACTCAAATAGAATCTTGATAAGTTTTTCATACGCACTAGTGTGTCACCTTGAGGATCAGATTTTCTATTTGATAGGAAGAAAGATTGATCTATGAGACTCTGCATTGATTATTGATAACTTAACAAGATCATTATGAATAAAAAAACATGTTCCCCACATTTATGATTTATTTGACCTACTTTATAGAACCCATATATTTTCAATATTTATTTTATTTAGGAGATCACTAGTTAAGGGTCAAAAAAAAGGATATACCAAATACATAATTCTGTACAATCTATGGACACTATGAATTTATAGTGATGCCTTTGGTCTTACTAATTTCCCCTCTATCTTCGTGGATTTAATGAATATAGTATTTAGATACTATCTTGATTAGTTTACGGTAGTCTTTATAGATAGAATTCTTGTCTATTCAAAGAGAATGTGAGAAATAGAGATCAATTGAGAATTTTACTAAAGTCCCTAAGAAAGGATAATATTTATTCCAAATTTATCAATTGTGAATTTGGGAATTTAAAAGATTCATTTTTGGGTAACAAAATCGCAATATAGTGGTTATCTATGGATCGAGCAAAAAATATAGGTTATTGAAAGATGGTCAAGACCAACAAAAATCACTAAGATCCAAAGATTTCTTCATTTGGTTGGATATTATCAATGTTTTGAAAAAGCTTTTTCAGGATTATCAAATCAACTCACCAAGTAAACTTAGAAAGGATTTAAGTTCATTTGGACGGAGGAATGGGAAGAGAATTTCTATGAACAAAAATGGAGGTTAGCCAGTGCACCAGTGCTTAAACTTCCTTGTAATATAGAATGATTTTTGATACACAGTGCTGCATCCAAGATGGGGTTTGGATGTGTTATCATGAAAAATGATATGGTGATAGCTTATGCCTCACAACAATTGAAAATTTATGAGAAAAATTTCCACAACTCTTGATATAGAGATTGATGTGGTAATCATTACATTAATGATATGGAGGCCTTATATTTTTGGAGAATGGTGTGATATTTATATTGATTGTAAAATTATAAATAATATTTTCACACAAAAGTATTCTAATATCCGGCAATGAATATGGTCAGATTTGATTAATGATTATGAATGCTCAATACATTATCACCTAGGGAAAGCGAACAAGGTGGCATATTCTACGAGTCGAAAAGGAAAAGCTAGATTATACAATATGAGGATCATGTACGATCCAACACTTATTCATTTTCAAATGATGTATCTTGAAATTTTATGGATGATGAGAAATATTATAATATAAAAATGAATGGAAAACCCTATTTTCAATTGATGATTAAAGAGGCATATAAGGAAGATGTAATCCATCAAAAGAAGGTGGGAAAGGTTCTTGAATTCAACCATGATTGTGAAGAAATAAAAAGGTTCAAGAACTGGGTTTGTATCCCTCATATACCATAATTAATGAAGGAGATATTTCATGGTGATCGTAGTTCTTATTTCTCTATTAAACCATGAAGAGAAAAGATGTATAGGGACCTGAAAGATTACTTCTAGTGGGATGGCATGAAAAGAGTTTTCTCTGAATACGTATCTTGATGCATGGTTTTCCAAATAGTTATGGCTGAGATATATAATTATATGGGTTTGTTACCACCATTACCCATACCAAAACGGAAATGAGAAAATATAGCTATGGACATTTCCATCAAACTTCCCAAAACATCCAAAGGAAATAATGCTATCTTGGTTATATTGGATCACCTTACGATGTTGACACAATAGATTTCTATTAGGGAGGATTTATCTCTTGACCAGATATCCATGATATATGTAAAGGAAGTGGTAAGTTAAAACATAGTATAACTTTCTATTATATCAAATTGGGATCCATGGTACACCTCAATGTTCTGGTGAAGTCTTCCGCATGTTGTGGGTACAATGTTATGTTTAAATACTATTAATCATCCTCAGAATGGTGGTCCATCTTAAAGGAAAATTCAATCTCTGGAAGTCTTGTTGAGAGATTTCTCATTGGATTAAATAGGTGGTAGGGATCAACACATACCTTTGGTGGAGTTTTTTACAATAATATCATTCACTCATGTATTTAGATGGGTCATTATAATGCACTCTATTGACAAAAACGTTATAACTCCAATATGCTGGGACGAATTTGGGGAAATAAAGCAATTAGGACCCAATCATGTTGATGAAATGGTGGAAAATGTCATATCTATTCAGAAACACATCTGAGTAGCTCAAAGTTGGTAAAAGAATTTTGCTGACATCTACAGAAGAGACCTAGAATTTTAAGTGGTTGAAAAGGTGTTCTTATGAAAATCTCTATGGAAGTGAGTAATGATATTTGGAAATAAGAGAAAGATATTCCCAAGTTATATTCGTCCTTTTGAGAATTTGGATTATGTAGGGAAGTTAGATTTCTGATTAGAGCTTCCATTAAATCTCTCTCATGTTCATGATGTGTTCCACATATCACTTCTGAGAAAGTACATACTCGATCATTCACATGTACTAAGCTCAGAATTAATACTAATAGAGAAAGATCTTATTTATTAAAAACAAATGATAAAGATTCTAGATCACAGGGGAAAAGTTCTACAAATCAAGACAACTCGCTTGGTTAATTTTTTTTAGAGGAAACACCAATTTGAAAAAGATATATGGAAACTTGACGATATAATAAAAAAGAGGTATCCCCATCTATTTGTTTACAAGTGATGCATTTTGAGGGAGAAATTAAGTTTATGGTGGGTAGAATGTAACTCCCAGATGTTTTTAGGAAATAATTTCTTTAAAAAATTTATTCTTCAGTATCTTTCTTTGCACACAATTGTGAGTTTATCCAAACCATGAGATTCCCTTATTATAAAAGTACCATAATAGCATGGCCATTAGGTTAACAGTAATTGTTATAACTAACTTATGAAAATACATTGTGAATTAATTGGATATAAATTATTTATGAAAAATATAGATCAATTAAATATTTTTATTTTTATGTCAATTATGAATAATTTTTGATATTTTTCTCATAACATTCTTATTTTGATAAATAGTAAATATAAGTGAACTTTTAATTGAAAAAAACTTTTTTCATTAAAATAATTTATATGGTTAAAATATATTATTGAATGTTTTTAATGTATACATAGAATTAATATTTATCCATTTAATATAATGTATTTAATTTGAATTAATTTTATATTAAATTTAGATGTATAATCCTTACAATCTTTTGTAGTATTTTAACTTTTATAACCATTTTGATAATTTTAACTATAAGATTAATTTTAAATTAATTACTAAACCTTCTGTGTTTTGAATTTTGAAAAATAAATTCCATATTTGTAATTAGTAGCTATAAATTTTTTTAACAGGATTATTTTTTGGGAGAATATATCATTACAATTAATTATCACACAATATATATGTTACAATTATATTATTAATAGAAATATCAAATAAATGGTTATAAATATATTAAAATAAATATCATACTAAAAAATTAATGTGAAACAATAATTTTATAGGTTACTATTACATGTTAGGAGTGCATAAAAGATTTCATTTCGAATTTATCTTCTGCGTGGATTTTATTTAAAGTCAAATAAATAAATAGTGTCAAAATTGACACAGTTGATATTTTATAAGAATATCATTTTATTAGATTATTTAGAAATCTTAAAATTATTTAAAAATTACAAATTGATAATTATAATGTCTAAACTGTCATAAAATATACAATTATTGTTTTTTAACACCATATATGTAAAAATTTATAACCATTAAATATTTAGAATGTTATTACCATAATTAAAATTAAACAGAATAACTAAGTGATAATTAAATATATATGATTTAAATTGACAATGGATGTTGTCCATGAATTTATTGGATGATTGGATTACGACCCTATATCATATAACATACAAAATTGGGACACGTTAGTGGTTTTTGGGTCAATTTTGATTTAATTCGGAATACTTTTTATGGAGTATCCAAAAGTTCCCCTCACATCAATTTTAAATTGGCACCTCCTCCATCACGTCTTCACCTAACAATAAGCCCTGATGCTCGGCCATCCCCTGTCCATTTTCCTTATTAAATTATCTATATTAATGCAAGAGGGTCTGGTCATCTTCAATGCCCAACTCTAGTGTTCTATGAAGAGATATATAGGACGCACGTTGAGGAGGTGGTAATCCCCTCTACTGATTCTTTCAAACATCATTCCTTATCTACATTATTTTCATTAATTTTTTAATCATAAAGTAATAACATCAGTATCAATAATATACTTATATGTTAATATAAATATTAAACAACCACATTTCACCTTCTATCCATCCCATGAAATATGAAATCACATCATGTGCATACGTATGGCTTACCGTCTCCATGCCACGATGTAATGTGTTTTTCACCACCACCTTACTTGGATGGGTATAAGGATGGAATTAATATATATTTATATATTTATATATATTTGATTTATATAAAATTATTTTGAATCTAAATTAATACACACCATCAAATTCAATACAATTCAATAATTATGGGAACGGTGTTGTCGCTCGTGCGTACGTACGGCTTACCGTCTCCATGGTGTGATATGATTTAATCTAAATAATCATCATTAAAGAATGATGATATAACTGAATTTAATTAATATATATGTTATATATTATACTAATACCATTCGGTAAATGATATAAATATAACCTAAAAAGATAAAAAAAATCTTCTCTAAAAAACGTGTATAAGAGTATAAAGTACTTAATACCAAAATAATGAGTAAAAATGAAATGAAACAAATAAACAGATGAAAATATGATCATAATTGATATCATAAAAATGATTATTATTTTTTAATATATCATTAAAATTATTTAAATCAGAATACTAGAGGTTTGGATACATGAAAAACATATAGAACCAAAGGAAAGGGATAACATTGAAAATATCATTTTTATATGTGATTGACTATTCATATGTATTTACTATTGTATATTTATTATCCACATCCATGTTTACTAATTATGTATTTAAAAATATTATTTATATCCTTTTATAATTTCTAAAATTCAATTTTATCTATTGGTAATTTTGTACTTGATGTTATGAATGCAATCTTTTGTCCTTTATGGTATATGGTGATTTTTTACTTTTCCATAAAATTATGAAAAAATATTTGTTTTTACCTTTTACGGCAGGAAAATATTTTTATAATTTCATAATTCATTATTTTCTTGAAAATTACCCTTCAATAATACAAGGTTATTTCACATAAAATTATTACTTCTAAAATTAGGTGGTATTTTGAGGGAGGGAATCATTTTTTAAGAATAAAGGATATATTCCTGAGGAAATATTTGCATTCATTTTCTCAAAATTATTTTCCATCAAAGATGCCAGTCTTTAAATAAGGTTATATTTCTATCCCTATTACTACTATGATTTTATTTTGTTTATTAAAGAATTTTATTTTGGAAAATCAAATTTCTAATATCAATTATGATGTAATGATATTAAAAACCCCATTTTATTTCATAGGTTAGGCTATGGTTAATGTTTTTTTTGAGGAAAACATAAGAATAGTTTCATAATGATAAGGGTGGGACATATATATCCCTATAATGGATTAGGTATTGATTTAAATATCATGATATATAAATTAATGGAATGAAGTAAAATTGGTTCGTTAATACAGGGCAAGAACGAGGAGTGAACTCAGTTCAGTAATGGACTTTTTCTGCTATGATGGTCTTGGAAATGAGCCATAACTAATATGAAATTATTTTCAATAATGATGCTCATATGCCACTAAATTTCATGTATTATTTTTTTACTATTGTTAATACATAAAACTTTTATGATTTATCCCATGACATGATATTCTAATCGTTTATTCTAAAAATAGTTTTTTTAATGTTATGTTCTTAGGATTATGATATGATTTATATTTACCTTTTTGACCCTTACTAGTAATTTTAGATCACACTTTTATATGTTTCTTTTCCCTAGGTCATGAAGAAGGGTATTAAGTATGATATGTCAAAAATATTATTCATTTTATGATTAAATTAGTCTGAGACAATGTGAATAGTTTATTAACTAGATGATTATGTTTCCCAGTTTCTAAAGACACTAACCATAGACAGTCTTGGCATGGTTTTTGTTATGTTATGTAATAAATATTATTTACTATAGAATTAATATTTATATGTAATGTATGGGATATTATATAAAATTTCAATAAAATTCCAAAAAATTATAAAATAATATTTTCTTCTTATATATCATGTACCTAGGGTATTTGGAGTTTGTTTCCACAGTTTTTATCGCGTCAATATCATTCAAAATTCATTTTTAAATAGTACATAAAATTGTTGGTCCTATCTTTAAGATCCTCTCCTATATTAATCTCGCAAAAAAATAGTTGGGCCACCATATATTGAAATATATAACATGTGTTATGGTGTTAAACCTCTAGATGAAACATGACCCTCAAATCTAAAATTCTTGGTATGGTAAATTTGAAAGACCTCATAGTATCTTTGACCATTATTGCAACATTTATGGAAAGTCACAATGTTTTTGGAATATATTTCTATATAAAATATCCCAAAAAAATCCATTTTCATTAATATTACATTGTGAAATATCAACTACATATTGATGTTCCATGAAACACTAGTGACATTATGTCTTCAAATTATAACCACACAAGATGTTATAGAATGGATTATTTCATTGAGGAATCTTTACATTCGATATTTAAGCAATAAGAATAAAATACTTTCTTAGGATTTTCGTCATTCCATTGTTGACTCCTCAAAAAATCCTTACATGAAATTACATAATTAAACCAACCCAATTCTAGAATGATTATCCATATCTAAGAGAAAATCCAATACCACATAAGAGTAACACAATGGAATAATCCTCGTAAATATAACACTAAAAAATTATTTCTTTAGCATCATCAGGGAATGAATGAGAGACTTTGGTTTGGACCTTCTAAAATTATAAAAAACAATTAATATGTAAGTGTAACTCAAGAATGTGTGGTTTCAAAACCACTATTCAATTTATAATTTCATCAACCTCTAGAAAACATCTTACCTATGATTATCCAATAAAATCTAATGAGATTAAAACTCATCCTTGAGAATTTATATAATTAAAAAAAAAATTATAACATCATGAACACCTGAATGAATTTACATATGAATCAAATAATATCTTCCATCTAATAAAAATTTTATCAAAACATGAAACAATAAAATACAACTGTATTTATAAGATAACTAAATCCCTTGGTGGAATATAAATTCCATAACTACAATGTCTCAATTTTCATTAACAAAAATATCTCTTTATAAATTCAATTCATGAGGATTTATTAATCATTTATAGATATTTTAATATCCTCCTTTGTAATTTTTTTAATAATTTGAATCCAAACACTTAATCTCTTCTCCAAACTAAATGTTCCAAAAACATAAGGTCTCCCTAGATTAGGAAATTATCAATTCTGCTCTCCCCCTCAATGATCACCTATAAAAGAAATAAGAGTCACTCCATTTTTCTAATAATAACCCCTTTTTTATTCTACACATTTTCCAATAAATTAAAAAGGTTGAAACATGGAAAATATCTAAGAATACATATATTGATTTAAAAAAATCATACACTTCAATATCACCCTAATGAATTAATGGGATCATAAAATATTGGATTGATCAAGATAAATATAAATTGTTATATGATTTGGACATATTCCAACGAAATATCACCATGATCCATATTCCCCTTGAAGAAGGTGTACTTGTTGTCAATATGATACAAAATATTATTTTTTACCAATTTCTATAAAAAATTGTTTCCAAATTAATTACCAATCCTGATCACTAATGTGTCTGAATGATAAACCCTCATTTCTTCAAGGTACGACTTCATAATCATTAGTTAATGTGTGGATTGGGATTTTAAATCAAAATCATTATCCATTGGTCAAATAGTAATAGACTTAATCTTCTTGTTGAATCATGAAATACATATTACTCTAATAAATTGAGCACTTCCAATTGTAAACATCTATATCTGAAATCCCTTCCTCAATCTGAATTTGTATAAAAAAGTTATGATGATTTTTTACCATAAATCAGGATACAATAAATAGTTCCTTTAATATAGTTAATCATTTGTATTAAATAAATAACATATGTCTCCTTCCAGTATATTTGGAATCACGAAAAAATTGTAACGGTAAAAAGAATCTGATCTAGATTCCATAATGTAATGTTAGCTACCAAAGAGCATTTAAAACACTATTGGATCAATACTACATACTAATACACCCAAGGATATCATAGTAAAAAAGTTATATTTGAGTGTAAAATACTCTTGGGAACTCTATTCTAATCCTTTCAATTAACTCATGGGTATAATGTTTTTATGATAGAAATATAAAACCTACTATACTTGTGACTTGAAAACCCATGAAAAATTTATTCTCACAAATCATTGACATTTTAAAAAATTAAATTATTTGTTATGAAATTTCTCACATGTTTATTCATTTTTCTAGAAACAATTTTATAGGTATAAAAATCCTAAAAATAGAATTGTTGTTATCTCCACTTACATATATGTATGAATCGACATTTCCACTCTTGAATTTGATCCTATTTAAAAATCAATATAGTTTTCAATACCTTGCTTGGGGAACATATTTGAGAAAATATAATTAATTCTTCAGCTTTCAAAATTCAGAAACATATTCATAAGGGATAAAACCTTATAATTATTTTTTTTGGAATTCAATAACAAGTTTTCAATTTTCAAATTCTAACTCTGCATCCATTTGTAAAAAATATATATTTTTATTGTGAAAGTATCACAGGATGGATTCGTAAAATATAAATCCTCCGAACATGAGAAAAAATATCATCAAAATCAATTCCCTAAATATTATAGTATTCTTTATAAAAAATATGTAATTTCTTCCATTCTTTATTAACATCCTAAATGAGATTATTATAAAAAACTCAACTTAATCAAAATCACATTCCGGTTTTTGGGTCATGTCACTAATTCAAAAGTGTTATTCTTCTTAATTTAGTGCAGCTATCCATACATTTCTCCAACCCAATGATCACATATAATGGATTTATCACATATTTTTTTAACATATAAAATAAATATAGTATTATTTGAAATTAAAAATATTTTTTTGTACAATCTTATGGCTTGGTGCATATTTTTTGAGTCATTCACATTTTTCTCTAGTAAGATTCTCATAAAATTATAATTTAAATGCTTAGCTATATTATTCTGCACTAAATATTGTTAACTGTTATAAAAAATATAAGTATCCACCTACATCACAATACAACATGATTTTTTATAATTTGAAATCTAGAATATAATTTAATTTGTTTTTCACTACCAACATAATTGTTCTATCCTTGAAACTCTTTATGACGCATTCATTCTTATAAAATATCTGTTCATTCCCATTATCACAAATCTCAGAAGATCCAGTTAGATTGTACCTCAACCCATCAAAAATATATTATCAATGTATTTCTTCTTACCAATCATTGGGTGTCTGTCTTCTAGCACTTTGAGTCATCCATCATTTTTAAAATTGAGAACCCATTTTCGATAATATTAGTTATTTTTCAAGAAATTTTTTATAGATAATTTGTGATGAGAAACCATAATCAGGTATACACGATTACCCTCCATTTTCTACCTTATAATCTATATATACATTAATTGAATTGTCAAGATTTTTAATACTCGTGATATATTTTTATTTTTTATTCATTAGTTATAGTAGAATAGTAAATTATTTTATTGATATGTGTCTACATTGATCATGCATCCCATAAGACTCCTCAATAAAATCAAATGAATTTCTTTATTTCACATTATCCTTTAAAGTTTTCCAATATTTTCATCTTGGAGCTAAAATATTTCTCACCATTTATCTATTGCTTCTATTAGATTATAGAGTGAAAATTTATACTAGAATAGATATTTTCTATTCCCATATACTCCACAATACAAATATCATATTTTAAAGTAAAATATCTTCAAGTGAAATAAATTATCTTAATAAATTTCTCATCATTATTTCTTTTATATTAGATATCTTTTTGTTCTTTCCAATGTTACATTTCCTAGGAGATTCCTCCTTAATATTATAATTTCCATTAGGGTTTTCAATGAAATTATTTTATTTATATAAATCACCCCCATTGAAAATTTATGGAAAATCATCAAACTTATAAGATGGTGTATTCTTATTTTTATGTGTACAATAACAATCTGATTTATTTTGTTACTATTTCCATGATAAGAATTGTAAGCCATGTCATCAAAAAAAAAATTTCCTTGATAACGTTTTATAATAAACAGTATTCCTCTTGACATTAGAAACCTTATATACTATTACTGTCCAATTTATAATCAATATTGGGGTTTGATTTGTTTCCTACCATAGAAATGAATTGAAACTTCCGATGTTGTTACTAATAACATTAAAGAGGAATAAAACTCATGTTGAATATGATTATAGTGTTTTCAGTGATTCCATGAATGAAATAGAATTTAAGAATATATAGATTTTTTTGTCAGAAATATATCCCACAATAAAACTATAAATTATGCCATAACATTTTCATTAAATAATAATGTTTTATGGTCGAAGAAGTGATTACACCATGAGGGATTAAATTTAACTATAAGGGAGCTATATATGAATCATTCAATAATTGATAAGAAAAAACTCAAACCTATGGAGGATTAACTGAAAAAATATATTAATATGATATGTCATATTACAATAGTTTTATGTGAGATTTATAAATTCTAAAGGAGTGTATTTTATAAAAGGATTCAAGTCCCAATAAAATTCCAATTAATGTTCCATTAAGAGTTTCTGAAGTCAGTAATTTTCATCCATTAATGAAGCTAGTTGTTTAATTTTGTTGAATCTTACATCATATAAATCAAAACCATGTTAGAATATTGGTAGATTAATCCATGTGAATTCATTACACATTATATGATGTTGTGAAGTGATAATAGAGGTAATATTTGGTGATCTTACTAGAAGTGAATGTATTATTATAATGTGAATATTTCATCATAAAGGATTCAAAAAATTTGAATCCTAAAATAACCCAATCTTTATAAAGTAAGAATCTGAGCGAGATTTTTTGAGTGTGAGTTTTTCCACACTATCATATGGTGGACTATGTCATTGTGTTATAAAATATTATATAATCACGTTGTTGGGGTTTCAATTGGAAAAGTAAATCATGTCGTGCTATTTTGTGTCATGCCTATAATATTTTGAGTCTAGGAGAATATAAAAAATTAAATGATTCTATTTTTTTAAAATTTATTTAGATTAAAATTAAATCGGTTTTACTTTGATTTTTATAAACTCACATTAAAATTAATTCTTGGTGGTTTGATTTATAATAAATCAAGGAGTATTTCAAGAGAAAATATAGAATTAATTTTTGATAATTTCATAGGAATTATTTGGATGGTTTTAGATACCATTTATTCGATGATTATGAATTAATTATGGGGAATAATTCAGAGAATATGTATGTTAATCATATTTGGCTTTTATATATCATTGATTATAGATTAAAGTTTAATAATATGGAGATTTTACTTGGTTTAAGTGGAATAAAAAAATATTTTTTCATATTTTTTTGATCTACCATTGATTGAGTGTAATTGGGTTGAAAATGGGGATTCCTTTATATTATTTGGAATGTAAGGGTTGATAATAACATCATTGGGATTGATAAGGGTCTGAGTCATAGTAAAATAATTGGCTATATATCTTTAAGGAAATTAATGGGGTATCAATAGATGGGAAAGGGATGATTTGGCCATGATATGTTAGACCATTAAAGAACAATATATTTTTACATACAAATATTGATAGAGAGATAATAATTGGCTTTGTGAATTTGATTCAAATTTGAAGAAGATAGATGAATGAAATTTTCCATCTTTATCATGATAAAATATATATCTAAAAAATGGAAACATGTAGATCAAATCATGGTTGGAGAGATATATTTTACTATAGAAAGATAAAGAGGTTTATATAATTAATATTAAAGCATTCTTGATCTATAATATAATGAAAATGATGAAATAATTACTATAAGCCATTGAATATATTTTCGAGGTAAAAGAAGAATAATAATACATTCCTTTAAGACTCATTAGAGATAAATTAGGAATTATGAACATCATTAATAGATGTATTAAAAAATTGAATATGTTTTATATCTATCCTTACTATAGTTTTAATGATAAAAATATCTCAGTATTGTTTTAAAATATTTTATTGATGTAATTAGATGTTATGGATAATGAGATATTCATAAAAAAATAAAGAATCCTAAATAGTATTAGTTGATGTATTGAATGCATGGTGGGAGGATATAATATCCCTATAAAACATTTAATGAAATTTTTTCTTCCACTCATTGAAGTATAATGTAAATGGTTGCATAGAGTAGCCAGTGTAGGGAATCATCCAGCATGTGACATTTTCTAAAAAATATGAAGTATAGAACACCTAATAACAAAATAGATATGAATACGCTATATTTAGTTTCTCTATGACAACATCATCTACGCTGTGGAGGTGAAATGGGTAGCTGGTGAGATATTTATATCTGTATGGGCTTCCGAGTTGCCTATAATTTAACCCGTCGAGGCTACCAACTAACACATGGAATCAAAAAATCAGGTCCCAATATAAATTTAATGTTTGAAAAAATACTGTAATGATGTTATTCTATCGATTTAATATCCCCATCTAATTCTAGATGTTACCCCAACTCTTTTAAAGGATATAAATAAGGCCTCATGGTGGCCTTGGCTACTAACCATCTAAATCATTATCCAATGTAAAACTATTAAGATAATTCTATATCAGGTTCACTCTTTATATATGAGTTCCCTTCTACAATAAATATTTAATTATTAAAATAAAATCATCACACTTTCATCATTTTTCTCATTTTTCATGGTAGTTATTTTTCTTCATTTGAGTGAATCAAAAATGGACTAAAACATTATTTCCTCTAAGAAATCCATTCCTAGACTTATATATTCTATTATCGGTGTTTAGAGTCATTAGAGTGAGGTACATGGGTTATCCTTCCACGAAAGATAAAATTAAATGGACTATTTATTATGAGTTTTATAGATATATCATTTTAAAATATAGTGTTGATTTAATTCCAATTTTTTTATTATAACATAAAAACGAAATATAGTTTTCGTATTTTATCTACAATTAAATCAAATAGATTAATAAATAAAAAATACTTCTGAATTTAATGTGGTAGGTATAGGGGTTATTTTTGATCTATTTGGGAGGCTTCAAACAAAACAATTATTCTTATTTACATTTCAATTATTTTTTATTAATATCATTCATCTATTTGATTGATCAAATTTTTAATAAATAAATATTATTATTTTTTCAATATCATATTCACTCATTCTTCAATTCATACAATTTTAAAATTTTATATCATTTTTTCATTTTTATTTTAACATTCATTCATTTTTTCTCTCTTCAAAGGTTTTTGAATATCTATAATTATTCTATCAAATTTTTGACTCTTTAAAACATTAGTTATTTCCATTGATTTTTGATGTCAATTAACCCCTATGACATTCTATTTTACACTAACCTGATCTACATTTGGTTATAAAGGATTCATAATTTTATTTATTTGTTTTTTTAATTCATTAAATAACTAATTTTTTTAAAATATTCAATTGATTTTTCTAGAGAAGTACTTTTTATAAATGGACTTCTCAAATACTCATGGTCCACCTGTAGGACACTTTATGGCCCATACACTTTTTTATTATAATAACTATGGTAATTGAAAAACATGAATTTATATATTATTTATATATATTGGTTGTTTGGAAAATAATTATGTGTGGTTATACTTCATCTATTAAAAAATAAGAAATATGGACTTCTAATGTCATTTTTACTATTGAATTAGTTGAAAAAGGAAATAATATCTTTCAATGTGGTTTATAATAAAATAAATTTCATTTAATTTCAATATATATAATGGATAAATATATTGTAAAACTCATATATATAAATTATAAAGGTATCAGAAGAGTTAACGATTCATGATTAGATATGTTTAGATTGGACGTTAAAGGTTTCACTACAAATACTATGGAATCTATTACATATATTATTCCACGATAAACTGATCTATGTAATTTTGAATTAAACTTATTGATTTAATTTCAATAGAAAATTTATTCAAGAAAATACTTTTGATTTATCCCTGAAATTAGGAACATAACATTACTACATTCCAATAAGATTATGATATAAATAATTTTTTAGTATATTAGCACACTATTTTTTCCATGACATAAGAGAAATAATGAAATTAAAAGATAAAAAGTTTGACAATGAGTTTAATGAATCTCTGGGGATAATGTATTTCAAATTAGTAACTAATGACACATTTATAAGTGAATCAATGATTTACAATATTTCAAAAGGGTAAAAATTTTATGAATAAGAAAATAGATACTCAATGCTCAAAAATAAAAATTATGAAATGGAAGTAACATAGTTTGATTTCCAAAACAATATGGTCACATTAACCTATATTTATCCTAAATAGGTACAAATTAAATAATAAAGGTATTACATCTATAAAGGTTTCAAATTAGAGATAGAATGAGGAAACACTTTTAAAATGTGAATGAGGTGATGAATCATCTAAATGTCTAGTGGCCAAGGTTTAGAAATACGAATAAATAAATTCTACCCATTCCAACTCTTAATCATTTACTTCTTAAACTACTTCATTATTTCATTAATATCTTATTTAATATATATAGAAAATTCATGATGGTTTTTCTAAACATTGTTCAAAATTTAATGATCATAATTACATTTTCGATAATTTTTATAGAAATATAAACGCTTAAATAAAAAATATAAATTTCATTCTAACCTAAATGAATAACAAATTATTGATAATATATAATTAAAAATTAAATATCTCAAAATCCATACTTTTAATTACAGATAATGAAAGTAAAACATGAATAAATTTGTATTATATAAATAAGATATTAAAAGTAATTTTGACATGGGTTTTCTAAAACAATATTACTTTCCTAAAAATTAAAAAAGGCCACATATTAAAAATGATTTTTTCAGAATAATTATTTATTAATATTAAGAAATGTTTTACCTCTTAATTATAAATTAAATCCAAAATAAATATTTATATTTTTGATCAAATTGAATTTATCTCTCATTTCATATTTATATTGAAAAAATATTCTCAAATCAAGCTTGAATTCCTTGGTCTTTATTGGATTTCTTAAGTGGTCATAAGATATGTCCAAAAAAATAAATAATCTCATAATATTTTGTAGGACATGGTTCAAGTGAGGCAAACCCAATAACCACCTTTTTATATTAATAGTATGTGATTGAGACACATACATGCTGACCCTTCTCAACTCAATCGCCTAAAAAAATGAATGTTGGACATGTCATATTTAGTAATGATTCAAAAGATAAAATTTCTAATAAATGTATTATTATATTCTAAAACTATATATTAATGAAATATATTTTTTTATTTAATTTATTATATCATAATTGTTAATTATTAGTCAACTATATGATTATTGTATCAAAATTGATTTTAATTATTCTTTTTATGGCATTTTCAATTATAAATAAAAGCTTTTATTTAATGAATCCCATTTTCAATATGTATATATTTCTGATGTAAAATATCTTCCTAGTAAAAAAACATTTTGCTTATTATTTGAATAATATAATTATTTTTTGATTTTGAATTGTATTCTAGGTCACTGTAACACTCAATTTCTTATCAAGCACCACTATACCTTACTAGTATGGGATTTACCGAAATTATCATCCATATATAACATAGTTTGTGAAACATTCCTACATGGAAAGAAACAATAATCATATTTAAAATATAAAAATGTTTATTATTAATCTATATATTTAGAACTAGAATAACTGGAAATTTTTGTACCAGCTCATGTTGCTCATCAAATAGGTAAATATTACACATATGTAATTATCAATAACTATACAAAATTTTCATGGGATTTATTCTTAGTTAATAAAAATGAATCTTGCAATTTTATTATCAAATTCTCATGGAATTTGAAAAATTAAAAATTCTATAAACTCATTTTACTTATACGTAACCATTATGAATAATTCGATAATAAATACTTTAATCGGTTTTTTTCTTCACAAGGTTATCATCAATCCTTCCCAACTTCTAGATCACCTTAATTAATTAGCACAATTCAAATATGAAATATTTATATCAAATAAATTACTAGGACCTCCTTTAATAAGAATATGCACCCTAAATTATTCTATTCATGGAATTAAATACTAGTTTATATATCTTAACTATGTTCTCATACGAACCATTTTTGGAAAACCCTGTAAGAACATTGGAAATTTAAAATTTAAAATGATATATTCTTTAATATTAATTGTTTTAAAGTAATTATTTATTATACTAATGATAATATTATAAATTTTGACCCTAAATCGAATGAAGGAATCATTATTGGGTACTAGTTCTCATGTAATTCCTTTTGAATGTTCAATAAAAGTTCTATTAAATTAGAATAATCATTTCAAATAAAATTGGGCATCAATATTCTTATATCATATCCTAAAAATGATGATTATGTTGACCATGTTATTTTGATCTCTCATGATCCTCAATATTTTAATGTAATTCATGTTATCCAATAACCATATTCTACTCTTTTTTTCAATGAATTTGTTTAATAAAATGTCAATTACCTTGAAAATGCTATTGGTAAATTAAAATACAAATCATAAACTAGATGGTTAGTCTTAAATATGGTTAAATGTCAAGATTTTATCGCTCACCTTAAAATAGAATTCCTTGATGATGAGGCTAATGAAGATAATTGGATACATTTAATGCAAGATATGTTGAACCAGTTTCAATGGAACAATGTTTTGACTATCATGGAATTAATTTATAGTCATAGAATTTTTGTCATAATGTGGGTTCCTTGAAACAAAATTGATGTTTATAGAATTATCTTCCATAAAAAGTATCAACTTATTAATATAGGATATAATATTTATGAAGGTATTGACTATTCACAATAATTTAATGACATTCTATTTCAGGAATCCAGTATAATATAATCATAATTCACTATTCATTTTAAATTTAGACATTTTAAAATGTATGTCTAGAATGCCTTTTCAATATGATTTTATTTTAGAAAATTTATTTTCCGACCAACCACCTGGTTTTAAAAACCCAAAATTTCTGAATCCATTTTTTAAGATAACCCAATATATTTATAGTTCAAATTAATCCCCTAATGATTGGTATGAGTGGAAATATAAATCACATTTAACTTGTGATTTTAACCTGGGAAAATATGATTCCACTCTTTTTCATGAAACAATTTTAAATGTTTTAGTAATTGGTCAAATTTTTTTTGATGTTGTTATTTGTTTTTCTACTAGTGAATAAATAGGTAATGTGTTTCCACATTTAATTAATAACGATTTTTTAATTTGATTTATTGGAGAACTAATATTCCATCTTGATTTTAATATTTCCCAAAATTCTAATGGAATGTTTCTAAAAAAATAAAATAAAAATTGGAATTCTAAAGGTGATTTTCTGGGATCAAGCTAAGGAAATTATAATTCCTATTTGTACAACATGTAATATAATGTTGGATAAATCTATTATTTGATCACAACACGAATTATAGAAGTATTATTGGATATATAATTCACCTTAATGTGACCTAAGAAAAAATCATGTTTATTGTATTCTTGTTTTCTCATTTTCTATAAATTCCAATAGAATCTCATTAAAAACTACTAAAAATAATTTCCTTTTATTTGAAAGGAACTAATAACCATAGATTATTTTTTCATGGGAAACTGATTATGAAAATATATTTTTTCCTAATGATAATTTTATTGGATTAAACCTATAAATGAAAATTACTAGTGGTACATACAACCGACATGAAAAATAATTTATCTCATATTGAGTAATAAGTTAAACATTATTTTAATTTATATAGATGAAGAAAAATACATAGACGATTTAATTGTGAGATAATAATGTATGGAAGTGACATCCTCTCATTGACTTTACTCTAATATATTATCAGGTCCCTATCAACTGTGAAAACTCGTGAGATAATGTAATTTATAAAAATACAACCCAATATTCTCACACTAATCACATTCATATGATACACCATTTTCAATGATATAACATTAAAAGATATGATATTGTTCTCTAGTTTTGTTTCACCAAATTTCAACCGATCAATATCAATCCCTAAAGGCATTCCTCTTGATCACTATGAATTTAATAATGGTGATTTAGTTGTATTTATGTTGTGATAATTATCTATTAATCATGACATGATTGAAATTTAATTAATTAAAATTTTCAATTTAATATTTTATTTCAAAATAAATTATTTACAATCTCTTAAAAAATTTCATAAAAAAATTTATTTATTTTGAAAAAGTAAAGTGATGGTGATAGTACAAGTAACAAATTATTATATGGATATGAACAATTACTTTTATTCTAGACTATATTATCCTAGAGGATATTAAAAATAATAGTGATGTTTTGTTTTTTAATCAATTCATCGCCATGGGGATAATCATTTTCTCTTTACTATACACCTGGTTTGATAATCAGTGTAACTTTTTTGTGTTTATTAACACAATCCTTACTCAACCATAATCCTAGAATGATTTTTCTAAATATTTTAATTCTTATTATGATTAATTCTTGTTACCTAATTTATAATTTTCAATTGATCTAATATTTTAAATATGGAAATGATCCTAGAATGACACCCTATTTCTAAATTTTTTACAAAATTTAATTTTAACTACTATGTTTCATAATAATGGTTTTAAATGATTACTTTATTTCGTGGGATATTTTTTAATAATTATGTAATATTTATATTTTTTGAAAATATTTCATTATAATATTTATTTATTTCCAAAAAATTTTAAAAAAAAATTCATCTCTCATGAAAGGCCATTAATTATGATGAAAATAATATTAAACTTATCTTATTCAAAACAATATCTCTATTAATCCTTTCTGATAATATAAAAAGGGAATATGTTTTATGTTATTTAGGATAAATTTTACTATTAAAGGGGGAAATCTATATAATTATAGAAATATATTCTATTTGAAATTTCTATTTTTAAAAAAATAATAAATGATTTTTTCATTTTATATGGATAAAATTAATATATATATATATATCATATTTTAAGAAATATCTTGCTATACTTGTTATATTCTTGTTATATTCACTTATTATTCTAGTGTTTTTTATCATTAAAATGGAGGAGACTTTAGTACTTATCACCTTCATTTGGTTCTAATGATCAAAACACTCATTAATGACTTTAATAATATTATTTATGTGATTTTATAGTTGAATTAATAATATCTTGTAAAAATAAAAAAACTTGATTTATTCATTAAGAGAAGTAATGTTTTTATTAAAATCATAGATATTGGATAGAAGTTACATTGAAGGAAATTAATGCATTTGATAGTTCCACTTCAAGATGTGTATAATAGAATGTTTCATCCACTAGTCTAGTCCATTTGTCTATAGCATATGAACTGAAGAATACACATTGGTCATCTGATGGAGTCCAACTAACTGACCAATGGTAATGATAGTATCATCCAATTTATCTAAGAGTACACTAGCTACTCGATGGAGGTAAACTGACATATTGATTAAAAATTTCCAATAAAAATGGATTCTATGTAGTCTATCAGCTACCTGATGGTGGCTAAAAGGTATCTAGTAGCATTAGGAAATTAGTTTTGATCATTTAATTAATTTTGGTCAAAACTCTACTATTATGGTATCCTATGGATCCATTACCCTTAGATAATTTTAATACAATACCTTTGCTATTTTAGGTAATAAATAGTCTTCTTAGTGATCATAAAATATAACATTTTAAACATTTTCCAACTCCAATGAACTATAATTACCAATTCTATCAAAAGTACTCCCTTTCTTTGTATGTTTCCTTCCCCAATCTAGAGTTTCTACATATTAAATAAACTTCTCACACTCAAAATTTTTCAATTTCCCTCCATGTTTTTCTTCAAATTGTTTTATGATAATTGTGACTGTTGTAAAATTTTATTAATTTATAGAACCAATATTTTCATCCTATAACTTATATTTTCATAGATCACTGTATTCAATGTGTGGAGAATGGTATTGTATTTTTATAACTGCTAAAAGTCTTGGTACTATTATCATTTGTGATTCTATATAAATTTACAAGAAATATAGTGGTGATTTATTTCTATTTTCATTATACAACCTAAAAAATGTGAGTTTTGTTATCATGTCAACCATTAAATCCAATGGTCGAATACATTAAATCCTTGACCAATTAAGGTTGTATACATAAGGGATCTTTTTTAGCTATTGGATCCACCTAGTCATGTGGTGTGAAAAAAACAATTTGCATCCCCTTAAGGGTGTAGTAGTATATATGACCTACGTGATCTCCCAAGAGTGGTGTCATGAATCAATATGTCATGAATACAAAAATATACTAAACTAATAAGAGTTTGAATGACTATGAATTAGTGGAAATGGTTTTTGAATATTTTTTTTGTAAATATTGATTGGGTTTTAGGTTTGGATTCTTGCATGTAAGGCTACCATGGACCTTTTAAATACTAATAATTTTTATAAATGAATTTAATGAATGGATTGGAAATAATTTATCCATGTCCACCCTTGATTAAAATTTATTTACAAAAAGAATAATCCACCCAATTTTCTTGGTTGTAATATTATCCTTCTAATTGTGAAAGACATAGTGGATCAACTCGAGATTACCTACCAAATTACAAAATAGGAATTTAGTACCCTAAGTGATCATATTATCCCACTATGTATTCCCCATGAATTTATAAATTACAATAAAATTCTCTCTTGATAATGGATCTCCCAAAATGTTCGATCCAATACTAATAAAATTTGAATCGAATAATTTAATCAATGAAAATTTAGATCGTTTATATTTGAAATAAAACACCATCACATCCCATTTTAATTCATAATTCATAAATTTAATAAAATTAAATAAACCAAAAAAGATATAATAATTCAATAAAAAAGACACTATCATTGCATTGGGAAAAATACCCTTCACCCAATCATAGAAATGGTCTAGTCCTCCATTAAAATGGAAACAATAGAGGGTGATGAGGTAGAAGACATAATGAAAATAGAAGTAGAATAAATCATCAAAAATAGAGTCTCCAATACTAGTAGGGAGTCTTCTCCCTTCTGGGTTCTCTTCTTCATTAGATGGATACCTCTTCCTTTTATAGTCAACAATTAATGCATTAATTTTTATTTAAATATCTGATAGATATTCCACCCCACCAATATATCTTTTTTTATTCATTTGGATCTGTGAGACTCAGGGTGTCTACTTGTAAATACATTAATTTTAAGTGGTTTTTAAAATCTCCTAGTGGGTGTATAATTTTTTATGTATAAAGGGACGTGTAAATCCACAAGATAGTAGAGGTGGTGGCAACCAAACTTGGTGGTAGTGGACATGGAATTTGTGAAAAAAATATCATGATTTTTGATGTTGTACAATGGATAAAAAATTTACATTCATCAAACCTCATCTATCCAACAACATGGCTGGAAATGTTGCGTACTTATTCTTGATTGAGATCTTCCGAAACATGGATGCATGTTGACTGAGATGGAAATCCTATGGTTAGAAGAGATGGCATAAGATCACTCTAAACTATTGAAATTTGATATCGAGGTTGTATTGTGGTTGAGGTGGTGGAGTTCGGTATCTTGCTGTGGAAACCACTCAACGGTGACTCATGAGTCATTATCGGTTTAGAAGTGGCTTGCAAGTTAACTTTGTATCAATGGTGGATCACAAATCACCATTATCATCAAATGTGTCCCACAATTCCCCATTGGGTTTAAAAGTATATCACGAGTAACTTTTTGTAAAAATATTCATCTCTATATCATGAGGAATTTTTGGTTTCAGTAGTTGCTCACTAGTCACCTTTGGCCAAGAGAGTGGTTGTAGATCTAGTTTACATAGTGTATTTGAGTGGATGAGTGCAATATTTTGGTTTGGATTTTGATGTGTGGTAGTGGGGAAGGTGAGGATCATCCTTCTTATCTAAACATAATTGTTTCTAGATGTTCCTTGAAATGGATATTGGATGTCACCGAGGATTCAAAATATGATCCATCGCATTTGATTCCATTGGTAGTGGTGTAAATATCAACCCTAAGCTTCGGGGTGGTCTTTCAAAGTGGTTATCTTGAGTTTCATGTGGCAACGACATCGATTAGGTGAGGCAGTTAAAAGAGAATGATGAAACTAGTGTGTCTGAGTGAGGAATAGGAATAATTTGAGTGAGGGAAAATGTCTATTTTTTGAAGGATGAAAATACATTGTGTTTTTGTCTAACATCAGTTTTTATACATGGAATGGATATCTCTTTTAATCAATATTGTGGATATACTCCTAAAATGAAGTCACATGGGGGTCAGAGGACCCCTACCCGCTGTCCTACACCGCCTCTTTCTAGTGAGGTATTCCTTTTATTGCTATATGGGTTTCACCAACATTGTTTGACACTCCCAGACTTCATCCTGTCATTTTATTACTCATATACTCTAACCACATGAATATTCCATGGGCCTGATACCACTATGTGGCCACATCCATCCCATGCATGAATTCCCTATGACCTTCTTGTTTGGAAGAACCCTTAATGGGGTGGGCTAAGTGCATGTTGGTCAATGGTTGAGAGCCTTATATGCTTGTTCTATATTTTGGTACACGAAAATATAAACAAATATATTAGTTTTGAATATAATTTATAAAATAAATTATAATTTCAACTCATAATCAATTTAATCTCTTTATACCACTTTATTTTAATAATTAAAATTAAACATTATTTAATTAAAACATTTAAAATCAAAGATTTTATTTGTTGTAAAACACTAGAAATAAATTAATTGGACAAAAAAATATAAATGAATATATTAGGGTAACATGCAACCCTACACATAAACCATTAATTTAATTAATTATATAAATATCATCCTATTAATAATAGGGATCCAATGTAACCTTTTTTAAATTCCATGGTAGAAAAAAAATTATTACCAATATTAAATCAATCAATATAATATCACAAAAAATGTAATTTTAATTTTTTATTTTCTAAAGAGAAAATTAAGTTAATTATTTTACTTTTTCACTTTATAATATGATGTAACAATTATTATAAATAATTATTATTCCTAAACTCATTATTATTGAACATGGGAAATCGTGATCTATAACTATTTTATAATCATTTCTCTCATCTCTCAGGATACAAGGTAAAATATATTTATTCTCATATCACGAGAACATGATCATTAAGAAATGGGTTTTAAAGGAACTCTTTTTTCCACTTTGTAAATCCAAATGTAATAATAAAATGTGAGGTGTTCTCAATCAAGGCTCATATGACTCTATAGATTAAGGTTGGTTGGAACTATTTCTTAATAATTAATTCTCAATAAAGAGTCATATCTCATACGTACAATGCATGATATAAAAATTAAAATTGATATCACATTATACACCATAATATATAACCTTTTACTTCCCTTCATACTCAATAAAATTCCACTATCCAAATAAATCATATTTCTTTATTTTTACACCCTCTAAAAGTTTTCACTATTTTTATACCCCTTTATTTCATTCAATGTAAATTTTCAATTTATAAATTTTTCAAAATTTATTCATAGAATAATCCTCACAATCACCACCTAACCACATGTGATGAAAATCATAGGTCTAGTAATGGTTATTTTCAAGTTTTCCCAAATCACAACACATTTTTATATTTGATTTTTCTTTTTGTAATTTTTTATTCTATTTGGAAAGGAAATAATGTATAGTGAATGATTAAACAACCTTTCTCAATAACCACAAACCAAACCTCCCAAAATTTTCATTAAAATTTATTTCATCCCTTTTCAATGATTTTCCCAACCCCCATATTTGAAAATTAAAATACCAAGAAAATACTAATAGTATGGTAGGAATGGATAATATGGCATGAAACATGTATCATTCTTATAAAGGAAATTCATGATATCCCTGATAAAACAAGGAATTGATGTCGAAAAATCCCATTAAAGATAATGGTTTTTATCAAAACATACCTCAATGATTTAAACTATGTTTTTGTTTCATATTCATATCTTTGACAAGTTAAAATTCATGTGCTAGTAGGTGACATGTCCCAAGATCTCTCATGAAATATTATCAAGAATAAATAAGAAGTACCTAGTCTTGAAATAATCTCAAGAATCTATATATTGATATTTTACAATTTCTCAAACCATGATTATTAATAAAAAAGTAAATTTGTATATATTTTAGAAACTCAAAGCATGAAAAAATGATAGAGAAATTTCATTTACATGAATCACATAATTTCCTAAAATCTTGAGTCCTCACTTTATTATCCATCCTCCAATTTGATCATCTAATACTCAATAATAAACATTAAATATCATTATAATTGACATCTAAAACAAGATATTACTTGATTGATAAGAAAACCATGTCTTATATATAAGTCATTTAAAGTATAAATTCAAGTGTGGGATGAAATTTCCAGTTTAACTCAACATATGGAATTTATAGTTTATAAAAAATTTTAAGAAACATACATGAAGTTGAAAATATAATAAATAATAGAATGAACTCGTTGTTCCCAAATATATTTTTTCTACATTAATCATATTTCATGTGGTTTTGTGTAGACTTATTTCATGGTTGTCCAAAGACATAACGTATACCAATTTATAAACCATTCCATTAAAGGTTATGTGATAAAAGGAAGATGAGAACAAATCATAAATCCTATAAAAAATATAAAACTATGTTTTCCTCCAAGATTCACTTTTGGTTATACTCATTAGGCCAACCTAACATCTTGGGATAAAATTAATTGACAGGTGGGAGAATTGTAAGATAATCAACTAGTTCATGAGGATTATTCCCATAGATAATTTTTAGCATTTTCTAGTAGTCAGGGAATGTTTTCCTTCATCTTATCTCTTTATTTTAAATACACCACAGGGATATAAATTTGTAACTATAAAGGGATATTCCCATATATAACAAATCATACCTTTAATTATCTTCTGCTGGAAATTATAGAGTAGGGATTGGTCTGTATATTGGATGGTCTTTTACTAGATTAATTTCTCTTGTCCCACATTGGTTATCACCTTATAAATTTGTGATTTTTTAAATAAACTTATTTTAATTTCTTCCATCTCTTTTAGATGGTTATTTCACTTCATCTCAACACTCAACAAATGCATACTCATCAATTTTAAATCCTAGTAGTTTTGGTTCTACATTACAACTGGTAGATGAAATCTTTTTCCACAAACTATCCTATAAGAAATCATTAAATTATTTGTCTTGAAATTTGTTTGGTATTTCCAGGTTTTCTTATCATGTCTTTAGCTCGAATTTTTTAGGTCATGTTTAACTATTTTATTCCAAATAACATTTATCTTATGGTTAGACTTCACATCATTGATATTTTTTATGATGATAATGCGTTGATGTCTAGTAGTTCACCCCATACATTTTAAGCACTTCCTCAATCCTTCTATTTAAAAAATTAGTCCCTCGGCCATTTATTATTTACCTTGGTACAAACATTATTTAAAAATATGTTATTCATAATAAAATCCCTAACAACTTTGGTATCATGAGTCTTGGTGGACTTAGCTTCCACCAATTTTGAAACAATATCTATTGTTAGAAAAATTTAAGAATTTCCAAATGAAATGGGAAAGGGTCCAATAAAATCAATAATATATACCGCAATAATATCACAAGAAATGATGTTTTTTGAGAAATATATTATCTTTTAGATATATTCCAAGAATATTGTTACTTGTGAAATTATTTAGAAAACTCATGAGCTTGATCAAATAAGTTTATTTAATAAATTCAAAATTCTATCACTTTTCTAGTCAATATCTAAGGTCCAATGTGTCCTCTCCAAGGAACATAATGACAAAATTGTAACAATGATTCTATTGGACTTATTATTTATCACCCACCATATAACTTGATAATTAAGTATTTTCAATGGAAATGATGTTAACAAATGTAGAATCTATCTTCTGCCTTCAATTTGTTCTTTTGATGATAGTTAAGTTGTGAAGGTACCTGAGAGGTGACCAAATCATTTGAAAAATCAGCATACCCTAGTACATAATGATCCACTATGTAGAGTTTCTCTCCCTATATGTGATCATTTAGGATATTCATTTCTAGAATGTCTATTTCATCAGTTCTTGGGATTCTAATTGGGTGATATAATACTTGGTTTTCTACTCCTATCATATCCATGACCTCTAGATTGAATTGTTGCAATATTTTCATTAATATGGCCTCCTTTGGATTGGAATTATTTATATTTAAAATGTACCTGAGGGTTTCATGAATAGAAAATATATTCAAATTGGTTCATAGTAAATAATATCTAAATTGGTTCAAAAAAATATTATAGTATGAAAATTGATTTTAGTGTTTCAGTAATTGGGATGATTGGAATCTAGTGTTTATGAGGCATTTGTTATTTCTTGTGGTATTAATTTAATTCTTCTTATATGAGTGATCATATAGCTTGGATTTATGCATTACATTTAAACTAAATGGGTTTTTACTATTATTATAGTTTCATAATTAGTTGGTTGACTATATTTTCATGCAAATCATCAAATGAATATCTTGGATCATAACTAAAAAATCCATCTTATTTTAAGAGTTCTCTATAAAGGGGTAGAAAATCATACTAATTTTCTAGATTAATCATCATATAAATACCAACATAAACCTAAAAAATATCTAGTTTATATAACATATGATTAATATGGAAATGAATTGATCGCATAAAATAAAGACTTATACACCACAATTCCTTTTTGTTAAACCATATTACCCAACAACATCCCTATTTTAAACAGAAAGTAAATTTTCACAAAGTTCAAAATAATATTTTTGTTTATATATAGTTTTAAAAATATTTTATAGGTTCTCTAAACAGTGATCAAATTAATTTCCAAAAAATTATTGTTATCTAAGAATACCACTAGGTAGTACTCCATGTGATCTATAACAATGCATACCATACACCACTGGAATATACCTAGAGCATTTTATAATCCAAAAGTAATCCTCTAGTAAGAAAGGGTCCTAAAAGTGTAGTTAGATTTTTTATTATCTTGGTATTTTAGGGAAATGTGTACAAAAAAATAAATAGTGAATCCATCAATGAAATAGGAATATGTCAGGTCTACCAACCATCCTATTTTTTTATGAACAGTAAGGGGATATGATCTTTTTGGGTGACATGATTTAGTTTTATATATTCAATGAATAACCTCCAACTATTTTTGACTGTTATAATCATTAATTTATTTTTCTCATTTGTCACTATTTTCAAACTAGTTTTCTTGTGAACTGCATCAACGAGGTTGACCCATTGTGAGTCATATATTGGGTATATTTTTTCAGCTACCAATATTTTTACAATCTATTTATTTATACATTCATAGTGTTAGGTTTATGTATCCTATAGTGTTTCATAACTTGTTTATAGCCTCCCTCTAGAAAAATTATATATGAACATATATTGGGTACAATTCCAGTGATGTATCTAATGTGCAATCCTATGGCATGGATTTTTATTTTCAAACTTTCTATTAAAATAATCTATTGGTCATGGTAAACATTATTTATGATAATCACTATAAATTTTTACCTTCAATAAAATAAACATGTTTTATGTCAAAAGGGAGTGGTTTTTTTCTGGATTTGGGGTTGTTCAAGAGGTGAGATTTAGTTAAAATTGCATACATCAAAATCTTGAATTTACATAAATAAGGTTAACATATTAAGTTCCTCTAGAAATTTTAAAAAAATAAAGTTATTATTTAATTTTTTAGACCTTCTAGATTTTAGAGTATTCACATGTTAAATGATGTTTTATGAAGAAAAACTATCTATTAAGGATAAAACTTTTCTAATCATTTGTTAGGTCAAAAAGGTCGAATACCGTCTGACAGTGGTGAATCAGGGTATGCCAAATGGAAATTTATTTCCCTTAGGATCTTGTTTCTTCGTTATACAAAATAATTTTCTCTCTCATTATCATTGAAAAATATGAACATAATTTAAATAATGCACAAGAAAAAACATTTTTTATTTGGTACACCCTCACATGGAAACCTCAAAGGAGCATATAATGATATAGTGTAGATGTACCAAATTCACGGAGGCTCACTTCCAATAATGAGTATATTTTTCGGGCTAGATCATCTATTCCAAGATTCAATCACATTATAAGGATTGGGGTCTTCTCAATGCATTAACAGGGGTTACTCCCTATGCTAATTTCTATGAATCATTATTAGTGGAAAGTGTTTCCATCTTACTCTTTCTTTGCTCACTACTATTGGAAAGAAATCAACTCACATTTTATGTATAGTTTATGAACATGTAGGCATTTTCACTTGCATGAAATTCTATATACACAACTATAGGTAGATGCTCTATTGAATTTTCTTTTTCAACTGCTTAAAATTTCCACCGTCCCAGATACTATTAGGTACAAGAAAATGCTTCTGCAAACTATTTTGAAGAATTATAAAGATTTTATGAGTGTTTCTCGAACAACCTAATCCTCCCACATATTGTGTAATCAGTATGGTACATAGAAACCCTCCTCCACATACCACTTCCACTTCTGCAAACCACCCTTCTTCTACGGGCTGCATTTAACTTCACAGTCACATACCACCTCTGCTTATCATCCCTATGAACCTCCTTGACAAATCTCCCTCAGGCCACGAAATTCTCTCCATTCATGGATTTCTTACCCTATCACCCTACATACCACACCCTCTTCCTCCTCATATCATTTACATTGTAGGATATATTTTTCCAAAAAAAAATCCTTAAATGAAATTCATTCCACTTGGAGCACTTCAGCATTCGTGGAATTCCTCCTTGTGAACCACAATTTGATTTAACCGAATTCCTAGAGAAAAGAGATATTCTCAAATTAAATTCACTATCTCTAATAATCAGTTGAATTAAACCTCCTTATAAAGGAATATATCTTAAAAAAATTTAGTAATCTAAGATTTACTAAATTTTCGATTCGGTATATCATCCATTGCATATTTATCCTTTTATCTTGAACTCCAACAATTTCGAAAACCTTTTTTTCACAGTGATCTATGTACAACCTTTCCTATTATGTGGAATCATTATTTTCTGCCATTCCACGAACTGTCACACCTTCCAAAAACGTCACAACCACTACCGCAAGCCAACGCTACAAACCATATTTGTTTCCGCAAACCGCTCATGCGTAATATTCCCGCAATCTGGTATGAAACCACATCCCCTTCCAAGAAAAGGTGTGTAGTCCATGTCCTAGGATCATCATTTCCGCAACATTTCTTATTTTATTCATTTCCCTTCAGACAGTTTAGTACTATAAAGAAAACCATACATTTCCAAACATAAATTAACAATTTTGTGGCCCAATAATTTGGAAAACACTAGGACACTATGCCAAATTTAAAACATGTCTTTTGAATAATTCAAACATACTCATTTTTGGACATCTGGCCTTGTCAAAAAACATAATCACACCCAAAACACACTGATTATACTCCTTAAGGGAGTTTTCCCAACAGAATTCTGGATCCCTCCATTGTTTTAATAACTTCATTAAGGCCGATTGAAAATATTGATGGATTCATTGAAGGGTTTCTCGTAGTATTAATAAAATTTATGTACCCATTATTATCTCATAGTTTCATTTTGATGGTTATTTCATGAACACTAATGATTTTATTGGTCGTATTTTCGAATAGCTTTCTTAAAATGGTGGGTGAATTCTCTGATGCTTTATCATTCTCCATTTGTGTCACATAGAAATATAAAGGAAAACCAATCCTTTCACTCCCACTTGTAGAAACTCTAAAACACTTGATGGGATGATAGTGTATCAATTTTCTAGTTTTACTAGCACTATTTTGGGATACATTTTACATGTTTTGAGTGAAAAATGTCATGACCCACCTCCCCAGGCCATGAACCTTTCCATCTGACCCCATGGGTCTCCTGTAATACCTTGGTTTCCTTCATAGCACACCACAGGCTATTACTCCCTAGGGTTGATTTTCAGACTAATGATTTTCCCCACAGGCCAACACATGTTCTTTCATTGTGTTTTTTCCGCACTCACACACACCATGGGAAACATCCTAGAAGGTCACCCGTCCTGATTACTACTCCGGGCCAAACATGATTAACTGTGGAGTTCTAATCAAGTCGGCTCCAGAAAAGGAAGGTCCACCTTGTTGAAATGGGTAGTAACATTTAGCCTTTTAAGTCTCACTTTTCTTGTGGTGTTACATTGAGGACAAAACACACTAAAAGAACATGTGTTGGCCTGTGGGGACAGTCAATATTCTGAAAAGCGACCCTAGTGAGTAATATCATATGGTGTGATGGGAAGGAAACCAAGGTTTTATATGAGACCAATGGTGTAAAATGACAAGTTTCATGGCCAGGGGTGGAGGGTCGTGATAAATGGTATCTAAGGCAATACCTAGCCGGATGTGCTTAGGCACTGCCTAGGTTTGAGGCTTGGGGTCCGCATGCCCCGCGGTGCCCTGGCCGAGCCGGCTTGCTGCCCCAGGCCTCGCCACCCTTGTCTTGGGCCAAGCCACCACGATTCGTCCCCTCGTGGTGCCCTCTGGGATGACCCACACCCTCTTGGTTCCCTCCGAGCTGAGCCTCCCACACAACGACCTCCAAGTCGAACCACCCTCATGCCGTCATGGGGCTGTCCGCGCACTCGCGGCAGGTCCGCACTCTCGCGGCACTCCGCGACCACTCGCGGCCTTCTGGGCTAGGCCCAGTAGGCCGGGCCGAACCCAACATGCTATCCTGCTTAATAGGCCTGGGCAGACCCAATGGGGCAGACCCAATGGGTCAGGCTGGGTCAACCCAGACCGGGCTAGCCCAGAATGGGTCGGGCCGGGTTGGTCTGACCGGTTGAGATCGGACTCAGGCCCACTATGACCCTTTACTTTCCAATGTCCATATCCTTGGCATAGGGCATCTGTTTGATTAACCATCAGCGGCATGGGTAATCATGGAGATTTGTGGTCTCATTGGGTATAATCCACTGGGGTTTGGTGTATAATTGTGATATGGTCAGGTTGGATCGTGAAAGAATCCAACCGGGCCCCCATGACTAAAATTTTAATAAATCACAGACCAGGCGTCCCATTGATGCGACGTCAGTTGTGTTGAGACCCCTATGATGTGGCAGACCTTTGAGATACTTCTTTGTGGGTATTAGTGACAGTTGGAGTATCAACTAGTAGCTTCTGGAGAAGATCCTTCCAGAGATGAGTGGTTAGAGTGCAGAGTCCTTGTAGCTGGCTGAGACTTGACAACTGCTGACCGATTGACTCGAAGTGACTTGATTAACCCATTGGGGAGCACCTGGTTATTGAGGCAGACCCACGGCAGAGAAGTTCCTGGTTAGGGTGGCAGACCCATGGTGGGGAGCACCTCTGTGTGACGAGGTAGACCCACGATAATCGACATGAGGAGTACCTCAGCAGTCCAAGGTTAGTGGGAAGTGACTTGGTGTTCTGGCAGACCCATTGTACTCGATAGAGGAGAGGTTCTCCAGTAGCCAAGGTTTCAATAATGTGAATAAAATCCTGGTTGAGATAAGTCAGTAACTTTTGTGTTTATTTCATGATTGAGATGGATTATTTGATAACTTAGTTATATGTATGGGAATATACCTAAGTGGGGTTATCTGTTGATTTAATACTTTTTGGTTTATCCTTGTTGGATTTTGTGAGACCTTGACGGTCTCGGGGTCCCTACTGAGTATATTTAAACACACCATTATCAGGCTATGCCCATACCTTTTTGTGTTCGTTGCAGATGATAGATAGCACTGACTGTGGCTGAGAGTGTTAGGACTGGATGCTACCTGAAGGTGGACCTTAAGACGAGTCGGTACACGGAGGAGACAGACAGATGTGGAGTGCTGAGGAGACTATCTGTACCTACCCTTCAGGTATAAATACCGTTGGATGACCTTGTAGTAGTTTTCTTTCATTCTTTTGTTGTAATTGTAATTAAAGTTCCTTGTACTTTGTAGTTGGTCTTGTATTTCAAGCCACTTTTACTTTTAAGAACTTTTTCATTATACAGTTTATATAGTGTTTTTTATCCATTTGTGTGCTCTATTGTATGAGTTTATTGGTTATAAAGGAAATTCCTTCCTAGTTTTAGGGAATTACGCCTTTGGTGTTAGTCGCCAGCCCCTGGCCCTCCTAAAAATAAATGTTCACCATATTTACATTTGTAGTAACATTTGTCCTTTTACGTTTTACATTTCTAGGGGTGTTACATTATCTACCACTTTAAAGAATAATTCCCTCGTTTTGGACCCCAAGACTCAAACCCAGGCAGTGCCTAAGCACATTCTGCTTGGTATTGGCTATGATATCATTTTGTCGCGACCCCCCTCCTCGGGCCATGAACCTTGTCATCTGACCCCATGGGTCTCCTGTAATACATTGGTTGCCTTCCCAGCACACTATAGGCTATTACCCACTAGTGTCACTTTTCATACTAATGACTATACCCATAGGCCAACACATGTTTTTCAGTGTGTTTTGTCCTCACTCACACACACCCAGGGAAACATCCTATCAGGTCACCCATCCTGATTACTACTCTAGGCCAAGCATGCTTAATTGTGGAACTCAAATTAGGTAGGCTCCTGAAAAGAAAGGTGTGCCTTGTTAACATGGATATTAATATTTGTAATTTTATGTCTCACGTTTCCAGGGGTGTTAAAATAGAAATATATATTTTTACATTATACTAATAGATGCACCAATATCACATAATCCATCATTATATTTTAAAGAACCAATGGTACATGGAATAGGAAATTCCCTGGATCATTAATGTTTTTTGGGTAATGCTGGTGTGATCAGGAATAAAATATTCTCCTAAGTTGATTATTTCATTCCCATCTAACCACTTCTTCATAGTGAAAATAATTTTGAGAAATATGGAATATTTAGTTATATTATTTATGGCTTCCAATATGGGTATATTAATTACAATTTTTTGACATGTCTCATGGATATATTTTTTAAGATTATCTTCCTCAAAATTCATAGATTCTCTAAATCTGGTATTTAAATGATTGTAGGTATCTTTCCTCTCTAATTGTTTAATTTTTAATGGATTTTTTTTGTGTTTGATTCCTATATCATTTCATGAGTTCTATATATTCTTTCTTGTCCTCTTATGCGTATTGAATGATTTTATCTTCTATATTGTTTTTAGAATTTTTAAAATTTCTAGATTCACTTGATTCTTGGAAAACATGGGAATTATTATATATTCTTGGTTGGATTTCATTTACAATCCTTGTTATGACCATGTCCATACTTTCCTTTAGGTTAATCATTTTATGATATAGTTATTTTCCTCATATATTGGATTACATGTCTATTAAATTGTCAAATTTATTTTAAAAACCAATTACTATTTTATTTATCTCCTCCATATATGTTCCTTGGAGATGTTCCACTTGTGGTGAAATAGATGAGTGTTTTTCATATGATTTTTATTGAAAATATTGTTTTTGGTTGGCCTGGTATTGGTTACCCTACTTCTATGGTTATTGGGAATGGGGTGGATTCTATAATTATTGAAGGAATGAGGGTTTTGTATTACTTTGTTGATCCCATATCTATGTTGACCTTTCCCTTCCATTCATCATTGGTTTTGTTGATACTTTCTAGGTTGGAATGTAGTTGTACAGCTCTCCTGAGCCTATATCTCTACACACCAATCAATGATGTGATGGGGTGATGAAACTAAACCACATGCCCAAGGTGGGGTATGTTTCTCATTCACATTACTCTCTAATATTTATCTTACATGGTTTTTTAATTCATCTCATTTGGTGTTAATCAATGGTGATGAGTCATAAAGTTTTACCTCATAAAATCCTCTTATTATTATACACCATGATCTAAATAGTTTTCAATTCTAAGTATTCTTCTTAATTATGATCCTATATTCCATAAGTAATTTAATAATAAAGTCTCCTCAAGATGATGCATCCTTGCGGTTACACTCATTGTACATTATTCCCTTATAATAGATTACTAGGAAAAGATTATCTTCCACATCCTCTTGAGTAAATCTATCACAAATAGTTTTATATCATTCTAAATATTCACAAAGGTTTTCCCTAGAATCATTTTTTAATGATTTTATCTCCATCCACATTGCAGTTCTTTGGGAGTCTTGGAATATTTTGTGTATAAAACTATATTATAGAACATCCAAAATGTGGATCTCACCAGGTATTAGTCTCTAAAACTATTCATTAGTATATACTTCTAGTGAAAAGGTAAATTCACCCCACTCGACTTTTTTCTATGCCACTCCTCTAGGATAGATGCTTTAAGAAACATAGTTACACTCCTTGATGAGCATGTTTGGCTCATTTCCTATTATCCGAAGAAACATGGGAAATATTGGAATCATATTGACTCAAAATTCAATATCATTTTCTTTTATTGTAACGGATAATTTATTGTTCTAATTGGAAAATATTTAAGGAATAATGGTTCTATAGGGTCTTTTTTTGGATAATTTCTGTGGTTGTTAGATCAGAATGAGTACTTGTTGTTTTACTTCAATGTTCTAACATTATTTTTTCAATGTTGTTATAAAGGTTTAGATTAATTTTTTTAACAAGACATTCCTCCTATTATTAAGGTAAGGATCATGGAATTCCATGTTGTAGGTCCCAATCGTGAATGTTTTATGGGTTTGATTTAGGACTTACTCCATGTTAGTGGCACTAAATTTTGACACCACCCAGTAATGGGGTACGGATAAATCCTTTTGTTTCCCCACAAGGGTATATTATTATGTATGTCATAGGTCATCTTCCAATAGTGATTTTAAATCATCATGTCATGAATGTAAAATTAGATTTATAGAACGTGAGTTTGAATGACTAGATCACTTGGGACTAGGTTTGTGGAGATCAATTTAGTGAAAAGTGAATGGGTTTTAGGTTTGTCCTTGAATTCGTAATCCTATCATGGATCTTTTGAGTTTTAATATGTTTTTTGTTAATTAATTTAATTAACTGGTTAACAGTAATTTATTGATGTCCACATTTGATTAAATTTTATTAATATTGAGAATAATCATCACAGCATCCATTGTTTTACAATTCTCAATCCAATTGTGAAACTCTTAGTGGATCTCCCCTAGATCACCAAGGAAATTAAAAATCATGAATTGTGTACCCTATGTTCTTATATTATCCCACTAGGTGTTCTCAAAGCGTTTATAAATCACAATGACCATATCCCCCCTCACACTAGAACACCCAATTGGTGTGATCCAATATCATGAAGGGGGAGAAAAAAAATTATTTAATCAATGAATTTTTAGAGTGTTGATACTTGAACAAAAAAACCATCCAATCCCATTTAAACATTGAATTAAAACATCTAAAACCAATATATAAAAAATGAGGGATAATAATTTTATAAAACTATGACTCCATTATTAAAATGGGTTACCTACCATTAATTCAATCACAAAAAGTTTATAACCCTCTATTAAAAAGGATACAAAGAGGGATGACAATTTAGATGGCATATTGAATGAAAAAAGTAAAGAAGTGATGAAAATCTCCACAAAACATCAGTGGGTCTCCACACCATCAAGAGATCTGCACCCATCATTAGTGGAATAAATCCACATTTTACTAGCTATAAAGACTACCTTCTATTCAATTCAAATATCCCCTATATTTTTATCACTATTGGAATATCTTCCATTTAATTTTGAATATTTATGATTTTTTAGAATTTGGATGTAATCATGGAAACAGCCAAATATCATCGGTGTTTTAAAATTTCCATGTTGAAGATTGAATTTTTATGGATGGAGGGATGTGTCACTCCACATGGTAGTGGAATTGGTGGTAGTTGAACTTGGTTGTAGTGGATGTGGTAGTGGTGGTACGACAATAGGATCTTGGTGGCGAGATAGTAAATAGTAGTGGTGGATTTATGAAACCTCAACTAGCCTTCATTGTGGTTAGATGAGTCAAGTACATATTAATATTATTGATAAACTGAATAAGGGATTCATGGGGATTTTTATTGACATCCTATGATCAGTATAAGTGGTCGTATATGGTGCTCAGGTGGTGAAAGGTGAGCTGATGTTTGTCTGTAGGTTGCAGGCGGTGGAGGTTGGTCTCCAAAGGATACAACTTCTCAACAGTGACTCTTGATTCATTGTTAACTCAATTGTGTATTAAAATTAAATATTAGTTAAATAGTGGATCAGAAGTCCCCTTTGGAATAAATAGTGTCTCATGAGTCACCATTGACTTCAATGGTACTCATTAGTCATTATAGAGAAAACATTCCAATGGTCTCGCATGAGTTAATGTTGGCTTAAATGCTGGCTCATTAGTCACTCTTGGATTGAAATGTTACTTAAAAGTTGTAGTTAGATTAAACGGTGGCTCCAAAGTCACTTATTTCTTCATTGGATCACCATACATTGTTAAATGGTGTCTCAGTAGTAACATTCGGCTTTAATGGTGGATCGTGAATCATCGTTGGTTTGGAAGATAGTGGTGGATCTGTTAGAATAAGTGGATTTTATTGGATGAGTGATAATTTATAGTATGGTGATTGAAGAACATAATCAGGACAACCAAGTATCCACCTTCTTATCCAGTATTGATAGTGGATGAATAATCCTTGCAACATCTCTTGGTGGTTGTTGATGGTGCATGAGATGATCCATGGCATTCGGGTGCTTGGGCTGTAGAAGAAGGCTCGATGTTGAGCTTAATGGTGGTTAGACATTGTGGTTTGTATGGGTTTAATGCAGTGGTCGTGTTGATTGTGTGATGAAGGTGGTAGACTATGGTAGAGTCGCGATGTCCCACCAAGATATAGAAAAAACATGAGAGATGGTGTGCAATAATTTTTTTGAATGAAGTAAAATACCAAGGATTCTCTCTCACATTGATGTGAAGATATAGAGGGGAAATATGATCAAAATTATCTTGAAACACTCCCCCATAAGGATGATTTATGGGGTTTAGAGCACCCCTATTTACTTCCATGCATCACCATGTGCTTGTGAGGCCTTCCTCTCGTCGCTCCATGGGTTTCGCCACAATGGGGTAGCACACCCATTCCTCATTCTAGATATTTATTTCCCATGAAATTCATCCTAGTGGGCCTCTAATGGGATTGATACCCCGTATGTACTATTTCATCCTTTGAGGGATCTCCATGTAGCCTTCTTGGTCATATTTACCCTTCATGGGGTGGGCTAGGATGATTTGGGACAATGGATGGGGGCCTGCTCGTCATATGCAACATTTTTATCTAAAAAATATAATCACATCAATATTTTTTAAAAAAAATTATAAAATAGAATCCAAATATCATCACTTGTGATATTTATTCTCTTTTGACCACATTTACATCATATTAAAAATGAACATCATTTAATATAAAATTTTAATATAATGAGTTTATTAATTGGGAATATATTGATTGATACAACAAATATTCATTAAAATGTTACACTATCATCTATAACCAAACATCCTTAACCAAGTTTTGTGCCATATTTAATTTCTATATTTTTTATTAATCCCCTGTATAATTTTAATTAATCAATTTTTGATCTTTCAAAATGTATAATCATATAATTTCTAAATCTATCTTTATTTTATTATTTTTATTTTATAATCATATATTTGTATAAAATTTTTATTTTTATAATGATTATTTTATATCACCTTAATAAAAATAATTATCATCAAGATTTTTAAAAGTGGTTTTAGTATTTAAATAATTAATGGTTTCCTTTTATTTGTTAAAGTATAATTAACACCCCCCACTGCTACAATTTCACCATACTAAGACATACAATTGAGGTAATTAATGTGAATATAAATTAGAAACAATATACATATTCTTCAATAATGACAATTTTTCTATTTTTCTTATATTGGGTTACATTAGTTTTTACCTTTCATTATCAGTGGTAAAAAATGGGGAGTGTGGGAGTGACCCTAAGAAGTAGTGCACCAATCTAGAATTATTGAAAGGGTAATGATCCCAAGCATGTAGGGACCTCTCCTAAACCCACAAATTAACAACGAGTTAATTGGATTATATTACACTGACATATTTTCATTTTATAATACTTGGATTAATCCATTTACTATGAACTAATAAAAATATAGTGTCCTCTATTCATGAATTACATACATTCAAAAATAAATAAATCAATGTGTTTGAATTATGAAATCATTGATAAAATTAGATTATAGGAAACATAAGTAAAATTATCATCAAATAATAATCCAATGGAGAATTTAAGAGTGACCCTACAATAATAAACTCAATATCAATTGGGGATGTAAGTGTCTAAGGATTAAAGTGGTTAAATTTGTATATCTATCATACCCTAATTAGCTTTTATGTATCTCTCACTATAGACCCATATTAAACTAACAAAATGTTTCAGACCATATGACATTCTTAATGGATTTTTTCATCTGAAATGATATTATTTTTACATTGAGTTATGTTTTATTCAGTTCATAAAATCAACTGGTGACATATAAAATGGAAATAATCTAAATGAGAATAAGACAAAGAAAATATTCTTAGGAATTCCATATAAAATAATTGTTTTTACTGAAAGAGTTATTAAAATGATATTTTATACTATAACTTGAAAGGAAATTAGGAATGCGTTTTTTTAGGAATTGGTAAATAAATTTTATACATGTTCTAATACTATTGGAAGACCCTGATGTCCCAATTTAAGCAAAATAAATTGATAATGAAGAGATATTTAGAATATAAAAGGTCGATGTTTCTTGCATATTACAGGATCTCGATCAAGGTATATTAGAAGAAAATATAATGTTGACAATTAAAATTAGGTCCAAATGATTAATGTTTTAGGACTAAAGATCAGTATAGGAAGGTTGAAAATGATGAATAAAATATTGGTGGAAGGTATTCCTGACTTATGGGAAAACAATGACATTAGTGTTGAATAATAAAAGTGTTTTGTATTAAAAACGTGTCCAAAATTTTATAAATAAAAAGTATTAACCTATTACACACATTGTAAAATTGTAAAGGAGATTCAAAATATTAATCAAGATAAGGATATATTAAAGGATTCCATTTCTTGGATAAATAAAGATATTAAAAACTTATATAGAGGATAATTTTTATCATGTATTAGACGTTAAAATTTCTAGAAGTAAGTTTCTAGAGGAAGACATGAATGTTCAACATGAAGAAACAATAAAAAAGGATCAATAAAATGGAATGGGGATTGATCATGTTTAGCGAATAATTGTTATAATCAAATGTAATGGGTAATTATATTTTAAATAATGAATTAAATTTATTATTTGATTTTCCTTCGATAGAAGACTATGAGATAAAGGGAAAGAATCCCCAATCTGTGGAGGGTTAAGAAAAATCATCATTGAAAAAAGTTTTTATTCTATTTAAAACTATGTAATTGATCAAAATGCATCAACACTAAATTTAGAGGTAATGAAAAATATGGGATCTCTTAAGAAATGGAAAACTAATGGCATTGATGAAAACACACTTCATGAAGTTCCCTATGTTAGGTAAGGATATAAGGATTAGTTTTAGGAGATTTTATGAAGATTTTTTACTTTATTACGGAATTCATGTATATATTTCTTGATTTTTCATTGAATAATTAAAATATATTTGTAATTTTATAATTGATCTAAATTTAAAAAAAATGAAAATATCAACCACTAAATAAGATGTATGAATTTAATTCTAATTATTCTATCTACAATAATAAATATTATGATAGAATTATTTAGTGATCATAATATAGAATTAAAGGAGAAAATATGTATACGTTCAATGGAAAATCTATTTTTTTGAGAAATTGATTCCATCATATGGGTGAAAAAGATCTCGATACTAAAATTCACATGAATTAGATTCCGAAATATTAATTAAATGAATATTTTATTAAAAATTTAACATCAAATTAGATAAGTTTAAAAATATCCTTAATACAAAGAGAGTCATTAGTGAAGAATAATTTAATTTTGACTATAGAGAAATGAAAACCCCATGTAAAATGAGGAGTAGTGTGATTTTATGAAAACTATTTCAGAATAGAAAACGGATTCCTAATTGGTATATAGTGACTCTCCATCATCCAAAACATGAGGATATTAGATTATCCACTTTATATATCTATTTAAATTCTCTAATTCTTAGTGTGGTATTACAGTTATTTTGAAAATATTTCAACCATGGGGATATTTTACATAAAAATGAATGTGGTATCAATGAAATGTTTATAATTTCAACTCACATTTTGTATGTTGTGATGGTGTCTTGTTTATTCTATAAATTATATTTCATGGGTACAAAAAGAGGCATCATAGTGGTCACAACTAGTTTCCTGTAAGATGTTTTGGTACAAAGGTGTAACATTAATCAATTTGAATCATACCTTAATGATGGAGGATAACAATATAATGAAGAATATAAAATAAAAATATTTTCAAGATTTATATTACTTGTCCTAACATGTGATATAATTTTATTTTTATGATTTATAATTCTATTATTGGTGGATCACACTAATGATGAATATAAATTATTTATAAAAAGATATAACTATAAAATTAAAGGGAAATTTTGATCTAGATATTTAAATAATGTTTTCTATATCATCCATGGAATGGCACTCGATGGATGAATGAAGAAAAAAAATTTACAAAAACAATTTCAAGAGTAGATCCTTGGAATGGAGTACTAGTGTGAATCATACAATTACTGATTCATGGTTTTTTCAACAAGGGTGTTTTCAAGGTGTTATTGAGTTTAAAAAAGGATTTTAATTTATTTTATTTCTCAAGTTTAAATCATTTATACAATTATCTGAGTGTAATGGAATGTTGTGTTTTTATAAATTTAAGCACATGTTTCCTCCATTGATTTATTACATAGTAGAATTATATGTATTTTTATGAATATTTTGTAATTGGTAATATCACTCATAGAATATATCTTATAAATTTTATTTACTTGTTAGATATTTTGTTGCAAGAAGTTAAATTATTGAAATATTGTGTCACATTTATCCCATGGGTCTTTTACTCACACCAAAGATTCAATTGGTTCATTGAGATTAACTGTTCCTACAGTAGTGTTTCCTCTTATGCATTCCTACTTATGAGGGATCAATATTATCCTTCAAAATTTTGTTTCCCAGATTTTTTTCTTAGGTTTCCCATTTAATTATTTCAGGGTTGTATCAATTTTCATTCAAGTGAAATTTGTTCTAGGTTTCTTCATTTCTCCTATATTCCCACTCTTATACATTTATTTTTTCTAGGGTTTTCGATTACTAATGTATTAAATTCCTTATAGATAATTTATTTTCAAATTTACTATCATTAAAGTCCTAATATTGAGCTAGTATGATGGTTACAAAGTCATCTTGGGATGGTGATGGTGGAGCATTGGTTGGGATGCATTGATAAGTTGAATTCATGGTTTTCCTTTCTAGTGGTTTTCTATAACATTATATTTTTTATCCTGCTATAATCTTTTTTTCATATAATACATGTTATACCTAATTATTATAATGTTTGTTAGCTCCCTCAGTTACCTGGGACTATATCAAAGGTTCACATTTTGGTGGTTCCCATTATTTTTTTGTTTTGTTATGTTTCCCCTTTTTGGATGGTCTAGATTTTTTTTGTTTTACATTATATAATTTCTAGATTGTATAGTGAATTAAATTTTTATAAACATGCTTTTGTTTTTCATATTCATCATATTGATTTTATTACACATTTTAGTGGATTTTGATTCATGGTTCTATTATCTTGTGGGATATTTTTTTTAAAATATTTTTGGGATTCTCTTTCAAGATTCCTAGTAGTTTTGATAAATGGATTCACTTAGAGTACCATGGGTTTCATCTGTAATCATAAAATGTTTAGATTTTTCTTCATAGAGGTAATAAATTACATTCTTAGGGTTTTCTCCTGATGTTTCAGGATGTATTTTTTTTATTCATCATTTAGTGTGGTCACTAATGGCATTAATGGTTCTGGTTGCATTGGAGATTCAATAAATGGTTGCACATGCTACGAGATGTGGTTGAAAAAGAAATCTTCTGGAGGTGGTACCATGGTATCAATGTTATTAGAATGTTTCAAGGAAATTTGTTTTGTAATCCTAGATCATAACATCAAATCCTAATTTTGAAATTTTAAAGTTTATTTCTATTTTGATGGTCATGTTTTTTTTCATTTGGATTAACTATATATATTTAGTTGTATGTGGTTAGTGAAATCCCATATTTTGGATATTATAAAATTAAATTAAATTTTTAGTAAAATAGATATCCACTCCTCTAAAAATAATGTTTAATGAATATGTTTAAAATAAATATAATATTTGATAATTATTTAATGATTAATTTTGCATCAAAAATTTTATGACACTCACAAAATACTCAGCATAATAGGTATTTAGAGTTTCTACATGAATCCTAGAAAGATGTATCAAAGTAATATATCTTATCTAGTTTGATAACAATAAAAAAATATAATAATATAAATGATGAATAATGTGTCCTTATATCTCCAGGTAAATTATTTTCAAAAAAATATTCTTTTTTTATTTTTCTGGTGGTTTTTCTTTTCATCTAGTGTCAATATGGAAAACATTGGACTATCATTATTCTATGAAAGAGTTGGATGTCTCACAGTAGTTTTATTAGTATAAAATAGGCAATATAATTTTTTGGGATTCATCATGAGAATTTCCAATCAAATGAATCACAATAAATAATTTCAAGTGTTCTTGACTTTTTTCAATCATAATGACTTGGAATAAATCAGATGTTGAAGATAAAATCATTGTTGAAAATTATTATTGTGTTATTTATGATTCCATGAATATATTTTTTCGAAAGAGTTTGCAAAAAATTATTTCATAAGAATAGTAACCCACTACTACACTATATATCACACTGCCACATGTTTCATGAATAAATAATGTTTTTCTGATGAAGCAGTTATTATATCATCAATGAAAATTCCCACAATAATAATCAAAAATATGAATTATTATATTCTATGTAGGAATAAATCATATCTACAGTGGATAAATGGATAACATGTCAACCCATAATATGTTATATAATTATAAAATAGTATTAAGTGATATTTATCTAATCTAAATGAGTGAATTATGGTAAATTATTCATGAAATTATATTGTTCCAAATAATTTTTGTTGTAGGGATGTCTAGAGCTGGTCACTTGTTTTATCTAAGGTGACATCATGTCACATTGTGATCATAATTTCTTGATATTAAATAAAACCATGTAGAAAACATGGAGTACTGAAATATAAACCATTTAATCAAAGGAGAAGCTGTTTTGTGAAGAATATAGTCTAATATCAAGGGATCTTCTTGGAATATAATTTCATGTCATACACATATGATTGCTTTGTGAAGTGTTATAGATTGTTATTTTCTAAATTATCACCATGAAATAAAATTAGAACAATGATTAGTGGTTTTCATAGATGTGAGTAATCACATTTTGGAATACTAGTTTGTGTCATAATGATGAAAAAGGAATCCAACTCATTATTTTGATTATTTTGAAGGCAGTTGACGTCATGGAGGGATTATGTGGTAATGATGAAATTGAGACATGTCAATAGAAATATCCAAAATTAAAATTTCATATATTTTAGGAATTTTATAAAATCCATATTAAATGTGGTCAAATTAAATTACAGTGTCTTATTTATGTTTAAATTCCTTATTCTTTGACATAGTGAAAATCAATGTATCTTTATTGGGAATATCTTGTAGTCTTTCTATAGAAATTTATAAGAATTCATATATTGATGTCAAATGTGATATTTTATGGGTTATTCATTAATTATGTTGAATAATTCATGGAATTTTTATATATAATATATCTCACTATTATAAATAATTGATTGTGTTTGAGGTTTAATTAATATGTAGGTTTTATATGGTGTTAGGGGAAAGAGAAAATGAAAATTCATATTTTGTGGATTATCATTGACCAAGAGTTTTGGGGTCAAATATGGAAATAATGAGTAATTAATTAACATATATTTAATGTAGATATAATATTTTTATCTTTTGGATTCATAAAATCCAATCACATATTGCTCAAAAGTAGTAGTCAAACTTGTTGGGCAGATGGTATCAACCACACCTCCCAATATGCAAGAGCATTTCATCTAGTAGAAAGTGTATTATGTTTTTTAACATGGAGACTATACCATCTATATGGGTAAAAATTACATAGGAATCATAAATAGATTAAATGACTCATAAGACAATAATAATTGATAATCAATACTAAAATAAAAACCTATATGGAATAAAATAAATAATCATGCATGAAAATTTTTTATTCATAATCATGATGGAGACATAAAAAATAATAAAATCTGTATGGAAGGACTAAAAATTGAAAAAAGGATCCAAATCAAAAAGGATACCCGAGTATATGCACTTCTTCAACTCTCAGGATATAATGTCTCTTCCTAGCCCATATTGAATGACATAACATAGAATAGTCTAGTTCCCAGAAAAAAATATAAAAGATTGTTTCTGTACCAATCTGTGGTCCAAATAGACATTACAATTACTGGATTGGAACAACATTAAACTCATTGTGGTCTTTTATTATGGGCTTGGACTCGACATGGAAGCTTGGGAGTAGCTGCAAAGCATGTACTCAAGCATCCATCTAGGGTTGATGTATTTCATATATGTATGTATTCTGTCAGTATAGACCTATGTATTTTATTATTTTTTGTTATATATTTATCTTGTTTATTAATTAACATGTTTGTGTAAGGTTATTTATTTAATGTTAGCGAGGTTATCTATTTATTATTATTTTTCATATATTATTATCATTCACTTACATTATTATATTTATGCATCAGCTACATTTATAACTTATAAAAATGGTATAGTCTCCCTAATATGTAACAATCAGATGCTCGCTTCTATTCAACATCATCTATCATATTGGGGGGAACTATTGAGTCCATGTGTCCAACTAGTTTGGATACTATTATTGAGTGATTCGGTTTGTGATTTTTTTTAGTGGTATAAATGATCTTTTTCTACAATATTTTTGTTTTTGGATGGAAGATATGAGACTCATAATCTGTTAACACTTGGTATATAACTCTTTTCTAGGTCTGTAAAACCCACAAATGAGATAAATATAATGTTTCTTGTAATGGGATTTTTGATCATGTTATTATTTTTTAAAATTTATTATTTTTTCACCTTGGGATACTAATTTAATTTCTTCGATTATTGATTTATGGAGTTATAAGAAATAACGTTTATAATAATATGGAATGGTATGGAATGATTTGTTCTATGTTCATGAATTATTTGGGTAACAATGATAACCCATGACATTAGCTCACCTATATGTATACAATGAATTAGTGATAGTGTTATCTGATCACTAATATACATTTTTTGGGTTATATTTATCATTCCCATATATATCCCATTATTTTTTGAACATGTATCATGAATACCTTTAATGCATGCTTATGTGACTAACTTCTTTTTTTATCACCGCTATTTTTTTATTTAATATATTTCAATGAGTATTTATTTCATTTCTCATGATATAATTTTGTCATATGATATGATATATAATTGGATATTAGACTATATTGATAAAGGTAAATGTTTTCCACATATATATTAATTAAGAAACCTTAATAAACCAATTCTGACATGTATAAGCCACTGATCATTGGTTATATGTACTAAAACATTGGGGTTATAATTAAATGGGTGGAAAAATAAATTATTAATGTTTATAGAACATTACAAATATGGAATGGTGACCCAAATAATTGAACCACCACATATAGACTTGTTATCTCGTGAGATGGAAGTCAGATACCTTTTTTTTATCACAGGAATTCCAATTGTTACTTACAATAAGAATTTACTTTTTAACTTTAGAATGGTAATTTATCTATCAAATCCATGATATGTATAAATAATTAATTTATTAATTATAACTTCAATGAAATTTATTTTATTGAATAAATTCCTATTGTTTCTCATGAATCATATATAAATGTCGTGTCATTCTTAATTTATAAAGCCTAGTACCCTAATAACATGAAAATGATGACACACATAAGTGAATACTATTATTCTTGATGTGACAATTATAGGTGTTTGTTATCATTTTATTTTTATGATATAAACCCACTATGGGTTCTTTTAAATTTTTAATAAATCAAATATCATTGGGAATAACTCAGGTTAGAATAATGGGACCCATGTAGGTCAACCTTATCATTATATGACTTGGTACTAAACCCTGTGGGGGTATGGTATTGATAAACATGGATAGTTATTTAAACTATCATCATCCACTTATACATTTTATGTATAAATTTATAGTTTAATTTTACTAAAATAATTCCCTTTAAATTGATAAAAATTCATTTTATCTACTTTTGAGATTCAATTTCATGTTCTTTCCTTATATTTAAGTGCCAATTATAAACTAAAGGGTGCTTCCCTATATATATTGGAATTGAAATTATCTATAATTAAACCCTATTGTGAGAACATTTGGGTAAATAAATGATTGTTAAAAAGGAAATTATACATTAATTTGACTAATGCTACTTGGGGTCAACTAGATAAAATAACATGTATAGTTGTAAAATTATTTCCTTATCACTGGTTCTGGACATTTTTTATATCTATGAATTATAAAAGTTATATAAATGTAAATTGTTTAAAATTAATTCAATTAAAAACCATGGGGTTGGACAATAACAATGGAACTTCATATAATATTTAGTTCAGATGTTTCTTTAACAATTTCGTCAATGGAAATCTTGAGCATTACATGATGTCTTGCTCTTAGGTTTCTTGAATCTAAAGGGTTTTTAGTTCATTCAAGTAACTATATAACCATGATACTTTATTAAATATTGATACATTTTTCTAAATGAGATATTATCTGTTGTGGTGGATCCCTCAGATGTGACATCATTTTTAAATGTATTTTTAAAAGTTTCATATTAGATGTTTTTGTAGGTTTTTATGTCCTGAGTCAAACTCTTATTGATTATTCAACACCCATATGTAGATGGGTGAATTTATTGGAAGATAATGCTTCTGATGTCTATTATAATAGCATAATTATCTAGTTCAGTGGGTTAGACTTTCCCTAGATATGGTTAGTTATCTTAATTATTGAGTGTAATTGCTTTTTTCAGTGGTTTATGACTCTTGAGTCTTAGTCACATTAATAGTCATATAGATAACATTACTATGTGTTGATCTGTGTGTACACTACCAAATTTAATGAATATTTAGCAACTATTACATCACTTTGATATCACAATTTCATCTTTTGTCGCATGTGTTTTCATTGAGTAAATAGGTGATGAGATAAATCATATGTTGTTGTGAAAAAGGGCCATGTAATTATTTAAACTAGTTTTTTCATGAAAGAATCAAAAAAATGGCCCTTGGTTTGATAAAGTTATTTTTATGGGTCATCAATATAGTAGAGTTAACTGGATGTAAATTCTGGATGATAGATACATAACATTGAGTCATCGTAAGAAGGATGAGTAATCCCAATGCTCGGGATGAAATTATAAAATGGATAAGATGAGATGACACTGAATATCAGTTTTATTTTTTACATTATTCTTAAAGACTGATGATGTCCATAAAAATTAAATGACAAGATAATCACTTGGGCATCGAAGAGAGAACATGCACTAGAATAATTAAATTCTCATATTCCACTCTCATCATGTTATTAATTCATATAAGAATGTGGGAAACATATAAAAATCAAGCTCGGTTGCAATGGAGAGTGTGTCATGGGCTGATTTCCCATTTTTAGTAAAATAATGACTAGGAAATTCCTATGGTGGGGAGTTCCATGTCATTAGTGAGGAGAATATCATTACATAAAGATAGAATGCTAATACAAAGGACCAGTTTTGAAATGGTTAGAATGAAATCTAGAAGGAGATGACTTGGAATATTTTGGCTTCCAACTATCAAAAATATCTATGTGGTTGAAAACACTTGTGCTAGTTCAAACAATGTCTAAATGTTTGATTTGATATTAGAATGAATAAATGACGCAGAATTTTTCATTGGTTGGTTGAGCGTTTGTGATTTTAAGGAAGCACGATAATGAGGTTGTTGGTTGAGTACCAAACCATTGATAAATTTTAAGAGTCAGGTTGCACTTTAGTGTCTGTGCTCAAAATATCATGACTACCTTTGGATCTAGTAATTTTGAACTAGCCCCAATTTAAAATGTATGTTAATAAGATATAAATCTCTCAAATTTCTCAGTCTAGACTAGATTGATTGACTCTTTTGTAAAACAATTTTGAAGGTGATTTGAGACTGCCTTTAGATCATTTTGTTCAATACGATGGGTGAATTCTTGTGGGGAAACCATTGAAATTGTACCATATGTGTATGAAAATGGTTCTAGGTTCCATGAGGTGGGTATCCCATGTATGGGCCCTAGAACATAGTTGGTATATGTGGCGTCATTACATAGATAAAGGCAACTAACACCTATTTTGACATGATCATACCTCGAAGAGAGATATATAATGATATTAATATGATCTTTGATGTAATTTCATAACATACTCCATGATTTAAGAATATGAAGAAAAATATACATACATCGTTTTGAGTACACTAAGAGAATTTCACCTATACACCAAGCTATCAATAAATGAATCTCATCCATATTCATGAATGAATTTTTGAGAGTTACTATTAAAGAGTGTTTTATGGTATCTCAAAAGGTGGGGAGACTAAAATTGTTCTTTATTTAAGAGGAACTCATTTTAGAAGGGGAATAGAACCTCAAGACTGATCATAGGGTGTTCATTATTTTTTATATGTCCTTAAATAAATAATGTCAGGTGTTTCTGGGTTTCTCTTGAAATATCAGTTAAATAAATGATTTTTTATGCTTGACTATGGTTATCGACCAAGATATAAATATAGTCTTGGAAAATCATAAGTGTCACATGGATTCCCATGTTGTAACACTGTGGATAGACTCACCAATGTTGAGTCAATAAAGATTCCTTATGACATTTCCATTCCTTCATGTTTTTAAAATCACAAACACTCTCTCTTAAGGAAAATTACATATTCCCTATGATTTTTCTTAATGAGGATAATTTTCATTCCCCAAGGAACATTTATCCTTAACTATTTTTAATTGTTTATATTATAGTCTAACTCTTTTAATTGCTAAGTAAAAAATTATGTTTCACATCTAAAACCTCAAAATTCAATAAATACTTAGATATATAGTACTCTATTTTTCGGATCCAAATTCAGGTTCACAATTCTCTAAAATTCAATATTTAAATTCCATGAAATTCAGAATACGAATTCTCTGAAATTCAGAATCCGAATTCTCTAAAATTTAGAATCAGGATTCTCTAAATTTAAGAATATGAATTCTCTAAAATTCCGACTCTGAATTCTTTGAAATTCAGAATCTTAATTCTATGAAATTTGGAATTTGAATTTTTCAGACTTTGGACTTTGGATTCTTTAGAATTTCTGTTCCGAATTCTTCAGAATTCTGACCCCGAATTCATCAGTATTCCGAATCCTAATTCCTCAGAATTTAGACACCAAATTCCTCAGACTTCGGACTTTGAATTCCTCAGAATTTAGATTCTGAATTCATCAGCATTCTAGTTCATAATTCCTTAGAATTCAAACTCTGAATTTCTTAGAAATTAGACTCTTAAATCTATAGAATTTTGATTCCAAATTCCTTGAAAACAGAATCTATATATCATTTTAATATAGACTCTAATGGTTTAGTTTCTTAGACTCCTAATTTCTTTTTTCCTTAGACTCTGAAAAATTGAATTTGGTGGAGCAACCACATTTTACATACTCTTTTTTGAGCTAAAAAACTATGTCAGGCATTCTGTAAATAACTAATCATAGTTGGAGTGACACGTGAATAGGTCCCTCTGAAATTCAAGTTATAATATGACTCTTGGAGGAGGGAGCCGACCATTAATGACGCACATATAAATAAGAGCTCATTTGAACGATCTCATAACAATTGAGACACATTGATCAATCTAGAGATTACATGCTGCTGAAGTGATTTCAAGAGAGATACTCTAATGCTTTGTGCGTACTGAAAATCTTGTTCAGAATTTATTCGTGTGACTCTGAGTGTTGCTAAGTACATTCAACAGATTTCGGGGATAGGAAGAAATAGGTGTTGACTACCTTGATGTTCAAGGGATTGCGGGGATTGAAAGATAGACTTTGACATTCATATTGAGGGCTTACCCTAGTGTGGGTAGGATAGACTATTTTAAATATATAAATCAAGGGACCTTTATCCTTGGTTTTTGGATACCCAACTCTTAGGGTTAATTGTTTTACTACTTATTACTTGTACTGATTCATGCTTGTTTTCCACATAATTTTAATTAATAAGGAAAGTATAACTATATTATACTTTATATAACTGTATACTCTGATTAGTAAGATTCTATACGTTGAAAGGTTGAATCATTGTCCTTGTAAAATTTTCTCATTTTTCATTTCTGGAACCATAATTCTGGAATCTAGTAAATTTGTAGAACTAAGAGGTCTTTTGAATTTACCATGTTTAACTTTGTTAAACATTAAAATATTTAAAAGTTACACTGGAATTTTTTAAAGTATACAATTCCCCCCCCCCTTGTATTTTGAGCATCTACATCATTATTTTGATCCTACAGTTGGTATCAGAGGGGGTTTTTGAAATAGTTATATTCACATATATTCTTTCCTGACGATGTTTCCATTTTTCTATATTTTCCATGCTTAGGATATTATTATCCTTGTTAAGAAAACTTCAATTATTAAAAATAGTCTGTGGAAATACTTTTTCTTTAAAATCACATGAATGAATGTGTGTTCCATTCACGATATTAATCCTACTAGATGACTTATATTTGATGGGATTGATAATGAATATTGGAGATATCGTAAGAAGACTTTTTTTATTAACACTTGAGTGGACAACTCTATTATGCTTACTGGATATTACAAGATTCCTGATAAGGAATTCAGAACAATTACTAGTCAAGATAAGTCAAAATATCAACTAAACTACGTGGTACACAATACATTTTTGTGATCCAGGACCAGAAATATATATATCTTTATTTCTTCTTGGGAAGATGAAAATTTTATTTGGAAGAAGCTTGAAGTTACTCATTTTGGTACATCCAATGTTATTGAAACTAGAAGATTTATACATAGATATGAGTATCATGGTTTTTTTCTTTCCTTATAGAGAATATATATGTAAGGTACAATATAGATACAAGAATATTGTCAACAGCTTAAAATCCATGGGTGAAAAAGTTTTAGATGATGAGGAACTTTTCAAAAAGATTATAGAAATCAAGCATAATGAGTGGGAATCAAAGATAACAACTATTGATGAGAATAGGAAAGTCTCACAGATTAATCTTGATGAGCTTTTTCGAACACTTCTTCAACATGAGACAAGAATGAAAAAAGATTATGAAAATGTTAATAATGAGAATAGGAATGGATGTGTTGCATTTACAATTACCTCTAATCATATGTTCAAGACTCCTGAGAGAGTTACAAGATCTAAATCGAAGAAGGTCACTATTTTATCTGAATCAAGTGAAAGTGAACATTCTGAATATCAACTCAGTAATATTTCCCAAAGGATTAACAATATAGTTGGGAATAAAGACTTTCAGTATTGATATATGAAAATAGAATGAAAGGAAAAGAATGACTCTGAAGTCACTTGTTATGGATGAAAAATAGGAGGGCCAATAAGGCCACATTGTCCTATGCTTAAGAGAAAGGACAGAAAGGAAAATCATTCTGAGTGGAATATAAATAAGTACTAAAAGGATAAATATAAGAATGTCTTGAAAGACAACGACACCTGGAGTGCCAATAATGGTGACTCTCTTATAGAATCCCCAGAGTATGAATCTTCTAACCAGAATAATCTTGGTCTATTAGGCAAGCTACATATAGAAGATCATTGTCTGATGGCTAAGGTACACAATGCTAAATTCCTAACCAATGTATCTGTGAATGAAAATAATAGTGATAGTAGATATTATGAATCATAAAATGAATAATATTCTTCTAATGAAGATATTACTTTACCTACTTAAGAAGAAGTGGTTGTTTCTGCTAAGCTCATTGAGAATGAGAATTCTAAATTCAAGAAAAATCTTGATAAGGAAAATTCTAGGATTTCTATTCTAACTAATAAAATATTATATCATTCTAAAGATCTTGACAATAAAATTTATCATTATGAACGTATTTCAAAAACCCTTGAGGAAGATAATTATAATAAGGATAAACTTTCTAAGGATATAGAAAAGGTTATTTCTTAAAGAAATGTTTTCAAGCCTAACTCTAATGAAAAAACTAATGTTTTTGAGGATAAGAACTTAGTTATTAAAATAAAGTTATAAATATTTTCCTTGAGGAAGTGTTTGTCAAACTTTACCTTAAGTAAAGTGAATTTTGATAATATGTACTCCCAAAGTCGACCTCAAAGGAATAATTCTAGTTTTTGGTTATAATAGTTCAAAATTGATTATTAGTAATAATTATTTTTTTCCTCAATGTGCTCTATTCTACACTAAGTGTCAGTGTGGTGTACATTGGAAAAAAATGTTCCATAAATAATCCTCAGTCTTTAGGTTTTCATAAATATTATTTTTCTAGGAAAATGTGAATTCTTAATATTTTACTTTCTGAATTATATGGATCCAAGAATGTTTGGGTTCCGAAAGTCTAATACTCTTATTTTCAGGAAAATAAATATAGTACCAACAGCAATACAGGGTACATGGATAGTGGATGTTCTTGGAACATGAATGCTAACAAAAACGTCTTGGTAATGATTATCATGGGGAAAGGAGGAAAAGTAACATTCGGAGAAAATGATAAGGGATAAATTGTTGGTATAAGTATCATTGTTCTTATTGAAAAAACATGGATTTCAAATGTTTTATTTGTTATGGGTCTTAAGAAAAACCATTTTAGAATAAGTAAATTATGTGATGATGGTTACCTTGTGAAGTTTAGGAATGATAAGTTCTTTGTAAACAATTTCAAGGAAAAGTTTATTCTTTCTGCCAATAGGCAAGAGAATTTATACACACAAAACATAGAAAACCTTAGGAGCCAAGATATACCATGTTTTAGTGCAATGTAATATCATTCTTGGTTATGGAATATAATTTTAGGACACTGTAAACATAGAAACCTATGCAAACACTCAAGGAAAATACTAGTTAAGGATCTACCATAGGTTATATATGATTCTTCAAAAGTTTGTGATCCTTTTCAATATGGAGAGAAACATAAATCAAGTTTTAAATCAATTGGTGAAGTCTCATGTAATGATGAATTACAGTTAGTGCATATGTATCTTTTTGGTCCAAAACAAATTGGAAGCATTGGAGGCAAATATTATGTATTTATTATAGTCGATGATAACACAAGATTTACAGGGGAGTATTTTCATGCAAAGAAAACTGAATCTTTTTCTTAAATCAAAGGTTTTAAAGCCCGAGTTAAAAATGATAATAACCATCCATTGATAACTATCCATAGTGATCATGGAGGTGAATTTCAAAATTCTGATTTTGAAGCCATTTGTAGTAGAAAAGGAATTACTCATAACTTCTCAACACCTAGAACAACTCAACAAAATGGTGTTGTTGAATGAAGAAATAGAATGTTTCAAGAGATAAAAAGAACCATGTTGATTGAATATTAGGTAGGCAAATATTTTGGGGCTGGAACATTAATTACTTCTTGCTATTTTATAAATCGTGTTTCGATTAGAAATTTTCTTAATAATACTCGTTAGATATGGAATGGTAGAAAACCTTGGCTTTCATACTTAATGGTTTTTGGTTCCATGGAATTCAATATAAATAATAAAGATAATCTACAAAAATTTGCACAAAAATCTAATGTGCAAATTTTCTTAGTCTACTCCACAATATCTAAGGCTTATAGAGTTTTCGAAAAATACACATGTACTATTACAGAAATAGTACATGTCAAATTTGATAAAACAGATCCTTTTGTTTTTAAATATCTGCAACCTACATCCTAGAATGTGTTCTTAAAAAGAGATTATCAACCCTTGATAGAAGATCCTTATGATAATGAAAATGACCAAGAAAATGTTTCTGAAGCATTCACCCCAGAATATTTCCTACCCAATATTGATAAAAATGTTTTAAGAAACCCAAATCAGTTGTTTCTTAAGAATCATCCCAGTTATCATATCATTGGTGATGTAAATCAACCTATAAGGACTATAAGATACTTTAGAAATGAAGTAGAACATCAAGCATTCCTTTACCATTTAGAACCAAAACGCACTAATGAAGCATTAGGTGTAGATGATCGGATAAAATCATTGCAAGATGATATAAATTAATTCCAAAGGAATAAAGTCTGGACCTTGGTTAAAATAACTAAATAAACTTCTGTTATTTTAGTAAAATGGGTCTTCAGAAATAAGTGTGATGAAAATAGAATCATAGTAAGTAATAAATCTAGATTGGTTGCTAAAGGATACAATCAACAAGAAGGAATATACTATTAAGAAACCTATTCTTTAGTAGCTAGACATTAATCTATTGATATTCTACTTTCCATTGTAGCATTTTTTAATTTCAATCCTTTTCAAATGGATCTTAAATGTGCTTTCCTTAATGTTTTCGTTCAACTCGAAGTCTTTGTTGAACAACCACCTAGTTTTGAAGATACAAAACATCCTGAACATTTTTTTTATATTTACTAATGCTTTATATGGACTCAAACAAGCCTCTGTAGCATGGTATGATAGGATTACATGATTTTTTGCTTCAAATTAATTATGTTAAGGGAATTTCTAATCCAACCCTTTTTATAAATAATGAAAAGAAAATTGTTTTGAATATTCAAATTTCAGTTGATGACATTATATTTGGTTCAATTCAGCAATCTTTAACTGATTCCTTTGTGGATCTAATTAAATCTTAGTTTGAAATGAGTATGATGGGCTAGTTAACATTTTTCCTTGGTTTTCAAATATCTCAAAAACCAGAAGGAATCTATATATCCAAACATAATTATATTAAATATCTTCTTAAAAAGTATGGATATGACAACACTAAGAGTATAAGTACTCTCATTGGTACCTCAAATCACATGATCTTGATGAAGCTGGGAAACCTGTTGACCAAACATGTTTTAGAGGTATGATAGGAAGCTTACATTACTTGACTACTAGTCATCCAGACTTAATGTTTTTAGTATGCTTATGTTGAATATATCAAACCAATCCTAAAGAATCTCATTTAAAGGAAGTGAAAATAATTTTTCACTACATAAAAGGAACCATGGATCGTGAACTATTTTATACTTCTAGAAATGATTTTGTTTTAAAACGTTTTTCGGATGCTAACATTGGTGGATATAGAATGGATAGGAAAATTACATTTGGAACTTGTCATTTCTTAGGATATTCTTTAGTTTCCTGGTCGTGTAGAAAGCAACACTCAGTAGCACTTTCCACTGCCAAAGCTGAATATGTTGTAGATGGAAGTTTTTGTGCTCATGTGTTGTGGATGCAACACACACTCACAGACTATGGTATGTGTTTTACCAAAACTCAAATTTTGTGTGATAATACTAGTTCTATTTCCTTAAATAAAAACCATGTGCATCACTCTCATACAAAACAAATAGATAATAGGCTTCACTTTTTTGAGGATCACACACAAAAAGGATATATCAATCTTCAATTTATCCGAACATAAGATCATCTTGATGATATTTTCAAAAAATAATTACAAAATAATAGATTTGAATAAATTAAATAGTGGTTATGAATGATAAACATAAGTCAATCTTCCATATTAACTTTTTGCTAAAACCTGTCTCCTTACAATAAGAAACTCTTTTTCATAGGGCGAGTATATCTGCATGTTAGTTAGAATGATAATTTATCATAATGAAAATTTTTAGTAATGAAAATTTTTCATAATATAAATTTTATGTAATTAAAATTTTTCATTACAGAAATCTTTTATAGTATTAAATAATTGTAGTTCAAAATTTTCATAGTTAAAATTTTCATAGTAAAAATTTTCATAATTAAAATTTGCATCGTAAAAATTTTAAAAGTTAAAATTCTCTTAGTAAAAATTTTCCACGTCAAAATTTAAAAAGTCGATATTTTCGTAGTTAAAATTTTTTCAGTTAAAATATTCTTCATTATATTTTGTGTAGTTAAAAATTTTTTAATCAAAATTTTTGTAGTGAAAATTTGCGTTGTTTATTTTTTTCCTTATTCAAAATATCAGAATCTAATTTTATCCAAGAAAAAATTTCCTCATTATGAAAAATTTCCCTAAGCAATATGAAAGGTATTATTTCTTTCCCTATGTTTTTGTAATCAAAATTTTTTCTTATTATTATTTTATTCAATTTTAAGCAAAAAATTTCATATTCATTTTAATTTTTCATAATACAGATTGATTTTTCTAAAAATATCAAAATATCAGATTAGGCCAAATTTATTTATGTGTTTATCTTTTCAACAGTCAGATCTGATCAAAAAGTGTTAAGCCATTGGATCAATCATGGAAGGTGAACTGTCACCTCTATCGCCTATATAAAGGACCCTAGATATCTTATCCCACATTGAACTCCATGCTCTTGTGTGCTGAAGCTCTGCCCTTCCAACTTAGGGTGGTTATGGATCATCTAGTTTTCCTCTCTTCTGAATGTCTGCTGGAGCTTCATCTTAAAGTGAAATTTCATTTAAAAAGGAAATCTCTGAATAGATGATTTACAGATAAAGGTTGGTTCATCTGAATTTCTTTGCAAAGTATGATTTCATTATCTCTATAAATATCGACCATAATGGGTGGGAGAGTGTGTGCATATTGAAACAGAAAGCAGACGATCTAGTTTATCTGGAGTTGCTGGTTGAATTCTATGAGACAATAAATTTTTTCAATGAAGAAGGAAGAGATAAATTCTCTTTCAAGAGTTATGGGAATACATATTTTCATTCTTATATCAAGGCATCCAGTCTAATTGGTTTTCCTTATAAAGTGGAAGCTGATTTCTTTACTCACAGACTACCCAATGTATCTGGTCCATTGACAAGGAAGAATCTCCATCTTTCCATTCTATTTCAGAGGTGATTACTCCAAAGATAGTACATTTATCTACAGACCATTATATTCTGTAATCGTGGGTTCGAGTGTATTTCATACTGAGAAAATAAGATAAGGATATTTTAAATAGGATTTATTGGTAAATATTGGATTTCAGAGTGAACCGTAGAATGATTAACTAGGTAAAATATAACTTTGTTATGACTGAAAATATCAAGAATGGGATTTTGAAGTCTTAGATAATCATGTATCCACCCATTCATTAAAATATCATTGTTCATTGACTTTAGTCTTTAAATATTGTTTGTATTTTCAAGCTGAGGAACTCCAAGTTGATGCTAATAAGTGATGATACTCTTAGGGGGATGAATATTGTCTTTAATAGTCAATTCGGAGAATTTTATGATCTATCAGAAAAGGAAGTTGAATCCTTAATAGGGAAACAAGAAGTAGCTGAGACATCTAAGAATGCTGGAAGGAAGAGGAAATCCAAGGATCCAGAAGAGAAAGAAAAAACTCTGGTGGCTAAGGAAAGTCAGTCAGCACCACCGAAGACAAAGAAGCAAAAGACGTATACTGATGATGTGGCTGCAAAGTGGAGAGAAAATATTAAGAAAAAGAAAGCAGCAGAGCCTAGTTTTGGCTCGGATCCTACTGAGGAAAATTATTTGAAAGAAAATGTTTCAAAAGATATTGACAAGAAACAAAAAGAGAAGAAGTGGAAGAAGAATATGTCAGAAGCTGAGATAGTCCAATCCCTTTTTAAGGTAGCTGAGAAAGCTTCTGAACAATTTTAGGTACCAGAATCGTTTCTACAATAATCAGTTTCAGAGACTCTAGGAAAGAAGATTGTAATTCTGGAAAAACATCAAGAAGATGTATTCAAAGAAGAATAATTAGAATAATATGAATAATAATAATAAGGAAGTGGTGACACTGAATATCTGTAAAAGTAGGTAGAGGAATATCAAGAGTAGAAAAACCCTTCTAATAAATTATCATTCCAAACCTCACAAGCCGAATCGTCAAAGCATAATACTCCTGGGAAGGATGAAGAGAATGGTGAAGATAAAGTAAATAAACTATCAGGGGAAGAAAGCATCATTAATTATTTCATTCTCCTAAAAGATGATGAGGTAAGATACAAGAAAGAAGAAGATGATGAATACAAAATTGTTCAGCTATTAGATAGTGAACATGAATCTCCTGGTCAAGAATAAATCATTCTGAAGGATGATAAGGTAAAATAGGTGGTTAGGGATACACCTAGAATATGATGGTTCATTGAAGAGGAAGGTCGTTGAATAAGAAAAGGCATTCATACCAACCAAAGCCTCATATTCAGAATCATCCACTCTTCAACATGACTTTATAGTTCAGTCTTTCAAAAAGCGTGTAGGTATTATTCCAATATTCCCTAGTATAGACTCAAGATACTAGATGCTTCATCATTCATTAAATAAAAAATCAAATTTAGTATCCATGGTGATGGATAAGTGTGTAAATATCGAGGCAGACTTCAAGATTTTCTTATTAGCTATGAAGATCATTAAAAATCATTCAGAAAGATGAAAAGCAGTTCAAGGAAGACAATAGAAGCGATGAGAATCATTGATGAATTTCAAGATTGTTTCAATGGTTCTTTTTTCACCAAATATACGAAGATCAAGTATCTCGATAATAGTTTTGAGAAAAAGATAACTCTGGAACAGACTTCTTGGAAGCAAGAATTTAAGGATTTGAATGGGAAGCTATGCTCAGTTGCTCAGAGTTGGAAGAGGGAAATGGATCTTAGAATTGAGATAGAAGGAAGGATTTTAAGTATAAAGTAGTCTTGAATGCCTAGGAAGAAACTATTAAGGCTTGGGAAGAGATAATTTATGCATAGATAAAAAAACAGAAGGACAGGATCAGTTTCCCAAGCACATAGAAGAGGATCACAAGCAGCTCAAGAAACTGAAGACTATTGTGAAGAAGCTAATTCCAAAGGAGAAGGAAGGATAATATTTTCCAAATATGATCTTTTATTATGTTTTAGTTTTGTAAAAATTCTTCCAAACCTAATAAATTCATGTTTCTCTTCATATTTTTGGTTTGTTTAGTACTAATCTATTAAGTACCATTTTTTCATTACTATTCCATATATTTCTTTTTGAAAATCACAAAGGGGGTGAAAGGAATGTCAAAATAGAATACTTAGTAAAGAAGAAATTTCCTTATGTTAGGGGGAGTTCATCATGAAGATTTTCATATGCATGAAAATGAAAAATCTCATTTAGGAAATTCTGAATATGATTTATAGTGTTTCCAAAGCCTAAGGGGGTTTTAGTCGTATTCACTTTGATCCATAAGTAAAGGGAGATATGTTTTTATTTACATGCCCATAAAAATTTCTAAGTCCTTATATTCTTTTTCATAAGGATGTTTCGTTCTTTCCAAAAAGGGGGATATTGTTGAGTCAATAAGGTTTTTATATGACTATAACAATCCGTAATATTTTGAAAATCACAAACACTCTATATTAAGGAAAATGTCATGTTCCCTATGATTTTTATTAATGATGAAAATTTTCCTTCCCCATTGAAAATTTATTCCTACATGTTTTTCATTATTTATATTTTACTCTAACTCTTTTTATTTATATTTAAAAAGTTTTTTTGACATCTAAAACCTTGAAAGTCTATAAATACCTAGATATAGAGTAGTCTGTTTTCAGGATCCAAATTTAGGATCTGAATTCTCTAAAATTCAGAATCTGAATTCTTTGAAATTCAGAATCCTAATTCTCTGAAATTCCGAATTCGAATTCTCTGGAATTCAGAATCCGAATTCTCTAAAATTTTGAATCCGAATTCTCTGAAATTCAGAATCCTAATTCAATGAAATTCATATTCTAATTTCACTGAAATTATGAATCCGAATTCCTCTAAATTCAGACTATGAATTATTCATAATTTATGTTCTAAATTCCACATAATTAGGACTTCGAATTCATTATAATTTAGACTCAGAATTACATAGAATTCATACTATGAATTCCTCGAAATTCAGACTCTGAATTCCTAAGAATTCAGACTCTAAATTCTATAGAATTCTAGTACCAAATTCCTCATAATTTAGACTCTAAATTCATCAGAATTCTGACACCGAATTCCTCATAATTCATACTTTGAATTAATCATATTTCAGACTTCGAACTCATCATAATTCAGACTCTTAATTCTTAAGAATTCAGACTCTGAATTCCATAGAATTCTAACTCTAGAATATATATAATTATGATTCCAAATTCCTTGTAAAATATAATATTTATATACTTGTAAAATATACTTTGATGGTTTACTCACATAGACTCTGAATTATATTTTTCCATAGGCTCCAAAAAAATGAATTTGGTTGAGGAACCATATTTTACTTACACTTGGTGGATCTATAAAATGATGTCATGCATTCTGTTACTAACAAACCATTGTTTTAGTGACACGTGTACAAGTCTCTCTGAATTCAAGGAAAAATAGGACCGTTAGAGGAGGGAGCCGACCATTAAAGATGCTCCTATAAATAGTATCTCATTTAAACAAGCTCATAACAATTGATACACATTGATCAATCTAGATATTACATGATGCTGAAGTGATTTCTAGAGAGAGAGACTTTAATTCTTTGTGCGTACTGAACATCTTGTTCAGAATTTCATCGTGTGACTCTGAATGTTTCTGGGTATATTTGAGGGCTTCTGGGTATAGGAAGACATAGGTTCCAACTACCGTGAAGTTTGAGGGAGTGAGGGGATAACAAGTCATACTCTGATATTCATATCGAGGGCTTACCCTGGTGTGGGTAAGACAGGCTTTCATGAAAGTATAAATCAAGGGACCTTTATCAAAGGTTGTTGGATATTGTACTCTATGAGTTAAAACATTTACTACTTGTTAAATGTATTGTTTCAAGTTTTTTTTCTTCTGAATTTTGATTAATAAGGAAATTATAACTATCTTATACAATCTTGTACTTGTATACTCTGATTAGTAAGATTCTATATGATTTAAGGTAGAATCTGTGTCCTTGAAAACTTTTTTCAAGTTACATTTTTGGAACCATATTTTTGAAATATGGAAAGAATGTATAACTAAGAGTTCTTGTGAATTTACCTTGTATAAATTTGTTAAACATTACCATCTTTAAAAGTTACAAAGAAATTTTTTAATGTATACACTTCACCCCCACCCCCCCCCCCTTATATATTGAGCATCTACATCATTATTTTGATCCTACAACCAACACTAGGAAATTCTTTTACTTGTCTAAAAGGTGAGATAATACCATTGGGATCTGTTTGTATTCATTATATCTAGGCATCATAGTTATTTATTCATGATTCAATGGTGAACATCTATATATGAACTACTATCGATGAGTTTTTTTGATCTAGTTGATGGATCCTAAGGTTACCCATGAGTTATAGTCTAGAATGGTTGATATGGCATGGGATTAAATGCATTAGTTCAATCATGGTTCGAGGCGTATATAGAATAAGGGGCACCTCATAATTTTAAATGAAAATAAGGATTAGCCATGTTAAGATGGTTCCGTTGTAATTGAACATATGATAAAATTATCACTCTTTTCGTGAATTTCATTATGGTGTTAAGGTCATACTTTATGACAATATTATAATAGCGGTGGTGTTGTGATTGAAAAATTTCTATTGGGAATTTTTAACATATGGTGGGGAGAAATATTGGCTAGATGATGTAAGTGATGATTCCATGATCATTTATCAAGTTAGAAGAGATCAAATAAGCACGTTCTTGATGTTTAAGCTACAGTTTTAAGAATCACTTTGAGTTTCAATAGCTTAAATAAATTATTTTTAAGTGATACATGGAGGTGAATTAGGCATTGAAAACACTACATGATGATCTGTCATGGAAAATCATGAAATGATTATGTCAGATGATGTTATCATTGTTCACTTGGTATTCTCAGGGGTAATATGTTCTATGTTGGGATGTTATAAGATCCTTTTCTTATTTATTGTATATTTATAAAGTAATTTCATTTTTAAATTTGGTAGACTATAAAAATATTAAACTGAACATAAAAATGTAATTTTGATAGTTGGAACACCTAAAAATGTTCTGTATATTAGTTTTAACTAGAAAATGGTTGTCTGTGATTCTTAATGAGTTTTAGAATAATCCATATTTATGAAATTAGTTTCAGCAAAGACATTATTTGGTTCAAGGTTAATGAACTATTAGTTCTGATTGTGTGGCTCAAATTTGCACCATGTTTTGTTGAGAGACTTAGTTTATTTTAGCAGTGTAATGGGCCTACTAAAGCAAGGGATTTAGTAGAAAATTGAAAAGGGAGTCACATGATGGGTGCACAGTTTTTCTAACCATGAGATAAAATAGTGTGAGGGTGTGTTCCATTTAGATTTTACCTATGCATGGGAAATGAATTATTTTTCTAAACGTGGATATATTACTACAAGGGAGATCTCCCCTTGGGTAATTTCACCACATGTATGGTGAATTATTTTCCTAAATGTGCATACAACTATGTGTCTCATTAACAGGGATGTAAATTATCATTTTTTCTACGCCTCCTTTAACTTATATTCTATTTCATTCTCCCTCATTCTTGATGGACAGTATCCCTACAAGGTATCCAACTTCTACAATTAGGTTCTTTTTTATCTTCTTCATCTATACATGGAATATTTATCTTCATTTGTGTTAGATAGAGTTCACATATTCTATGATTCCTCCTTCCTTTCTCTATTTATCTCTCCATATGGGATGTTATTTCCATGAAATCTCTTATACCATATTTTCAGAGAATCTATATATTTTTCTGATTTCTTTCATTTCAGCTAGATTCATAGCCTATTAATGGATATTCCTTGCTTACTTATACTAAGGTATGTGATCTATGGCTTTTCCACAAAATGATTTCCATTTAAAAAAAATTACATTGTTCCACACAACTATTTTTTTTGTTGGATCCAAAATGTGAAATAATTTAATGAATTTGGTTATACCTTGTTACGTGTAGATTTAAAAAATGTAATTTTCATGGGTTATTTACCGTGGTTATAAGCACAAAATATTGTGTGTTGATAAAAAACATATAAATCCTATGATGTTCATATGTAATTAAACCACCTATTGAGGTGTTTTAACTTTATATTATTAATTGAAATTTATAATGAGTTTCAAAATTTTTGAAAACTGATACATGATCATTTTCACTTAGTAGATGAATTTTATTATTTATATTTAGTTCAATAGTATAGGGTTAATTATTGTAAGACATCTCCCTCAATAATTGTGAATTATTAAATTTATTTTATTTTCCCTCATTTAGTGGTTTGTTAAGTTTCCCCATTTATAATCAATATATTAATTTTTGATAATGTATTTTGAATGGTTTGATTACATTGTGTTCCTTTTATCTGAGTTCTTATCATGATTTATTTAAGGTGAAATTTATATTTATAATATTAAGAAGAAATTCCTCATTATTTATTTTTATAATTTATTATAATTGATGCTCAGAAATATTTGATTGTAATTTATTGGGAATGGTTCCCCTTACAATTTATTGAGACCTAGGCATGTCGTACCTTATAATTTATTGATATCATTCATCATGAAGACCCTTATCGTTTAATGAAATCATTGGGAATGGTTTTAATTATCATTTAATTGGATCATTGGGAATTTTATCACATATAATTTTTCATGATATTTGGGTATGGTGTCCCTTATTTGTAGTATTACTCTTTTATGATATCCTTATGAGGAAGTATAATTGTTAAGTCATGGGTCCTAACTGGTGAATTTAGATTTTTATATATATATTCATGTTTATATATATATATATATATGATAACATGTCCAAATATATTTCGTATTAGGCCAAACTAGGTGTGGTATGTTATGTGTTTTATGCGGAACCTGATCGAATGTGGATTATATTTTATTCACTACACTACATATGTTATTATCTACACACTAAATCATTTTAAATACATAGACTAGGTTTTGAATTAGGAATCATTTGTCCTTGCCTGTTGAGTTAAAATCCAATCATGTTTGGCCTTTTATTTTGTAACCAGATAGAACTCTTAGTTGCATATCTAGTTAAATTGATGGTCCTTGTTACAAATGTGTGATTTCATATATGGGGTTAAATGACTAATTCATGTTCTTAGGATTCTCATGGAATAATTTTCAATAATTTAAAAATTATTTTAAATAATGTATTATATTTATTGAATGCACCTCATTTTTTATTGCATTATATCATCACCATTGTACTTAATACATATGTATATTTAGGTCATTAATTATTTTTTTGATGAATTTATTATGTTTCATTATTCTTAAGTCCACGTGACCCACCATATCTAGGAACCATTTTAGTGGCTCTAGGGATAATTTTTCATAACATCAACTAGGGATCTAGTCATAATTAAATATTTGACATGATATCATTAATGTAATTAATTGTGTATCCATAAAAATAAAGAGTAATGTTTTTTCAATGTATTTTTTAACAATAAATGAGTTGATGTTTATATATATATATATATATCAATATGTTGATGAAATGTGTTTTGATGAGATTAACTGAGATTTAATGATGTTTGGAAACATCATCCCATCATTATTATGGTTAATTAAAGACCTAGAATTTTTGTGAAATTGAAGATTCTATCAAATATGTGTAAATATCATTATATATTACAAGGGAATGAGGTTTTTGATAAAATAAATAATCATTCAAGATTTTTTTTTGGAAAGAAAAACTGAATATATTAATTGGTACTCATTGAATGTGTTAACAACAAAGAAGAAGAATATAGTATTACTTGAGTCATTGAAGATAAACAAGGAATATGGGGTTTTATTCATGGTGTTTTTCACTTCATTATTATGAAAAGGATAAAAATATCAAGATAAATTTGTACCTATCTACATGTAGTGTAATAAAGAAAATAGAGATATTTTTATTATACTAGATTTAATAACATTTCTATTTCTATATGTAGTGAAAATATATATATGACTTAGGTAGTGACTCTTAGAAGTTAGCACATTATCCATAAATTATTGGGCCATGTATGTATGATTTAGATACATTTTAAAAGTAATATATTTGTTTGTGGGTTGTGTAGTCATTTCTCAAATTATATTTAAGAAAAAATTTGTCGAATATTAGTTGGATCATCATAATAATTAAACATATGAGTTACCCAACTAATAATTTGTATAAGATCATTACTAGTTGTGATAGTTTGAGGGATAAGTGAAATAATTAGGTCATGTTTCATAAATTGACTCACCCACACCACATATAGGTAACCTCTCATTAATGACCCTTCATTTCAAAACATTCAATGTTTTAGAGCTTTCACTAACTTCAGTCACTGAATTTTTGAACTTCATGTCTAAGGAAATTCCCAAGGAATTTTATACTTTTAGTTGTTTTTATTCAAGATACCTCTCCTCCTTTTTTAAAGAAATTTTATTCCTTATGTGGTAATATCAAGAATTTGTCTCTTGATTCATTAATTTCATTAAAATATCATAAATCACAAACTATCTCATTTTCTAACAACTGAATGTATTTAGATCTTAATTCATCATGGTATTTTATTAATGAATCACCCTTTATCTTTAATTATTTTCGTTCATCAGAGTATACTATTTTCATTAAATCACATAATGAACACCACTCTTGATTGAAGGTCATTATTTTTATTCTCGTGGTCTCTTTTTTTATTTAGTACTCATTACTTCATGTTCTCAACTCTATGAATTTTTATGATATTTTTATTTTTTTCATGAATGTTGTTTTCCATTCATTATTTTATCTATCTTTTCCACTTTCAGTTTCCTCATCACAAGAAATTAAATCATGTTTTGAGAAAATATTTTTATTATTTATTATATTTATCCATCATTTTCCTTTAAATAATCATCCAATAGTACAATAATTATCCATATTTTTCTTTATATTTGATCTTTTTTAATGAAAATCCTTTTTCTTCATAGTCTTAAATATCATAAAATCCTACTAAAAGTGTCATATGTTTACATAATTGAATCATTTTAATGGAATTTATCTTCTATAATAGTTTTTTTCTTTCATTACATTAGAGAATAAAGAAAAGATTTCTTCAAAATAAAGGGTATCATCATCGATATCAGTTTATAACACACAATAATTCATAAAATCAAAATGATTCAAATCATTTAAAGTATTTAATTTATTATATATTTCTATATTTATATTTCTTGTTAAGGTTGGCCCTTTTTTCATCTCGTAAGTGATTAAAAAAATATTCAGGTTTTTACCAGTCCACTCATCCATGTCTGGATCTTCAAGGTATATAATCTTTGCATCAAACTATTCTATGAATATTTTCATCTACTAATTCATCAAGATAAAATTTATTATAATTTCACTAAATAATTGAAATAATATTGAAATATTTTTTACTCAAATTAATAATTCCTCCAATAGTCCATCTTCTCTCATTCATATATTTTGAAATATAGCTATTTGGGTTTATACCTCAGAATATTATATTACCTTATATCCATAATAGATATCAATTAGTTTTCTCTACATTCTTTTGTTGCCTTTATTTTCAAGATTAATATTTATGTTCTATTTTAGTGTGATGAGAGTAACGCATTTTGTGATCTCTGATTTTAATTACTATTAATAATATAATCCAAATTTTAATCATTCAAAACTATGGGACGATTAACATTATTATCTATTATATGGAAAATTTCATTTCCTGGTGATAGATTATATGAATCAATATAATCTCTCTATAAATATAATCACATTCTATAGAACACATGGATTTCTTTTTTTTGTTATTTATTATTTCTATGATACAAATTACGATGCTTAGGATGGAGGATAACACAACTATGAGAGGTTAAGGGGAATCAGTTTAAAAAAAACACTAATTTGATCAAAACACATGATTACCATTATTCTTAGTTAGAATAGATCATGGTTGTGATATCACATTTAATTTTCCAATTAATAATCACATTTAAATGTAATGTAGCTAGATTAATGTCTTGAAATATAATAACATTATAAAATATCATCTCTAACGCATCGAATGATTTTAAAATCCCACACTTGAAGTGAATCTATTTTTTATGCATGAATCCTATTTCATCTCCTTCATTTCATGTCAAATCCATTCTTTAATGATCCCTTGAATTATTGGTCATATCTATCGATGACTCCACTATATTCCATTCATGAAAGCTGTAGGCATGTCATCTCATATTTAATCACATTACTGATTATATAGTATCATGCCTTTTAATATGGAGTGACCCTTTGATCCAAATGATATAAATGGGTAAAACCTATAGATCTAAAAATATATTTGACTTGATTTATATCACGAATGGTTGGTCATTGTGTGATAGAACTAATATTTTGGGGGCCAAAACCCCACAATAATTTGCAAGAATCGTTGTGGCATAAAATCATAATTTCAATCTGGAATGCCTTAAATATCAAGAACCACTATATTATTGATCTCTATCAATATAGGATGTTGTAGTGTGTAATTTTTATTCAGGAGTAAAAAATTTGACTCATAATCATGTGAACTAATAATTTCCCCATGGTTGTTTTTATATTGTAGTATAATATTCCAAAATTCCCTATAAAAACATTAGAAATGAAACAAACAAAATTTTAGTGAAAATATTGATATATAAGATTAAATTTTCTCTCATATTATAGTATAAAAATTGTACAATCCTCATATATATGAGTAAAACATTATTCTATCATTATCATAACAGTAAGATAGATAGTCCAACATGTGTTCCTCCTCACACAAGAGAAACAATTTTATATGTAAGATTAACATAGTCATGTTATATAATGATCAATTCCATATATGTTTCTGTTTTGTAAGAATCTCAAAAACATCACTAATTTGTATCTATACTCTGCAATAAATATCTTCTAACTCATCTATGAATGTGTTCTTGATGAATACAACATAAGGAATTCCCAACTGAAGAATGAATTTTCATCATGAAATGATTCATATAATTTCCCCCATATGAAGGTTATCTAAACACCACACCATATGGTAGAATATTGATTGGGAAATTACTTCAACCCTTACTATAAGATCATTTTCTTATTGAACATTACCCAATTGAGATCAACTCAGCACTCCCTTTTTTCAACTAACTATAAGAGTATTTTTTAAATTTCTTCAAATGTTCTATTTGGGTTTAATAACCAATTCATTAGATTATCAACTATAATTTAATCTCTTTATATTATCCTTGAAGTCTCCATTTTATAGTGATGCATTGACATAATTTTAAAACCTCCAATTTCAACGACATATTCTATTTGATTTATAATTTTTCTTACATTTTCATTAAACATTTATGAAAAACCAATTTTTTGGGTATAAAGGGTATATTAGTGGAATTAAAATTTACCAAGTATAAGGATCAAGTAATCAAAAATTTTAATGACATAAAATTAATACAACATAATGTCACAACATCTCATTTGAGGATTCATTCCGGGTTATATGGTCTTATACAAATTTTCCATTTACTCCATCATCTGTTGAAGGAAAATTAATTTTATGGTAAGGGAAACATATGAAACAAATATATATGAAGTTAAAATGTAAAAAACTTTCGACTCATCTAAAAACATTATAAGAGGTTAGGGATGCTAAAAAATAGACCATTAGAAACTAAATGTATTAGTACCATTTTACATTTTTCTAAAGATGATGAACAAAAATTGAAAAATTCTTGAAAATGGGTACATTAAAATATATTGGGAATGGATTTAATATTTCAATATTATTATTCTAATTTTTTTCTCACCTATTTCAAAAATGAAAATCTGGCTATAAAAGGGCTTCCATATCATGATGTAATGAGATGACGATATTTTCCCTAAAGTCATATATATATATATATAATGTATACATGTGCCATTTTTTATTGCATGAAAAATATAATGCACATACACAGAAGCGTTTATTATTTTTTACAACATGTTGTTGTTGGAAAAATTATTATCAACAAGAATTTTTTATCTTATCAATTTAAATTATCATATAATGAAATTATTCCATATTTTTATGAAACATATCATGAGTAAATGTATAATATTAATAAAAAATTATATTTATTCATTCATTTCAACACAAGTATAAATAATATAAAAATTAAGGGTTGTTATTAATTGCCTATAAAAACTACTTACATGAGATGTTTGTGGGTCCAATGCTTCAATGTAATCTGGGATGAAACATGTTGAGACCCGTAGATCATTTAATATTCCTTTTATCAATATAATATTATAAAACATCATGAATGGAATATAAATCCCATTTAGATGTCATATTATTTTATGAAAACCATGGATGCACTATAAAGATAGGATGTGTTTTGTCTACCTTGTGTGATCTTTACAAAACCAACATGATTATGTTTTTAGTCATTGTATAATCCCCATGTTCTACAATATTCATGTTTTAAATTTTTATTTGTTTAATCTTCATTTAAGCATTATATATTATCATTCATGGTTATTCGATAAAATGTGTTTGAATCAATTATTTTAGATATTTTAATCATTATTAGACTCAAATAAAAACCTTCAGTGGAATAATAGGAATACATGGTTAAATTTTTTGAATGTTTCATTGAAATGTAAAAACAATGAAGAATAGATAAATTATTTGGAGTTATGGATAAAAATGAGTTAAATTTATGAAAATTTCCTTTTAATAAAGTCCTTAATACATTATACATATATATAGTGGTCTATGTGTGGGTAAGTATATTTTACCGTTATATTGAATGGTTTATATAATTTTTATCTCTGAATACCTAAGGGTCATTTACTCATTACCCTTAAATAGATTCTCACATAAATTTAATGCATGTATTGCCTAAGGTTGTCTATATTTTACCTTTATGAAGCTTAAAGATATACCTTGATACCATTACATAAAATTTCTATGTATATATAATCATTGATCAGAATAAGGGTATCAATATTAATACCTTTATAAAATGACAAGAATTTCTAGGATAACATTACATTGAAAGTATACATAAAGGTAATTGATTTTGTTAACCATTTGCAATGGTTCTAGATTTATTATGTAAAGGTAAAAATATTTACTATTACATAGGATATCCCTTATCTGTGATGTTATAGTGATGTTACCCTTAGGTAGAATATGTACTTTTCATAAGGGTATATAGATAAGATTTTTTTAAAAATTAAATATTTTTAGGATTTTAATAGTTTATAAAATTATAATAAATCATTGTAAATGGTATTTAGGGAACATTAAACTTAATAAGGTATAATTAATTAATGATAATGGTTTTAAATTAATTAAATAAATGTTTATTGAATATTTCCCAAGATATTAATTGTTAATATTTGAAATTTCTTTTATCAAATTATACAGAAGTTCATATGATATTAAAATGAATGTGTATGTTTTAAAATCATTAGAAATAATTTATATAAGGCTATAAATTGTAAAATTGGGAAAAAAATGAAAATTTTATATTTAAATAATGAATTGTTCACAATTAATAATTTTTAATTTTTCAATATAATACAGGACCTTTTGGGATATTATCTTCGCCTCATAAGAAAAAATTTAATTATTTATTTGATCAAGGTATAAATAATGACTATGTATATGTTGTTTAGATTATGTAAAATTATAACATATAAGAAATTGAATTATATATTATTTTGAATTCATATATTTTTATATATTTAAAATTAAAATGTTATATAATGATAAACATGAGAGTGTTCATGTTAGAATGAACAGAAAATATTCATAGTAAAAATCATGGAATACCCATAATGTTAATGATGGAATTATTAAATGATTTATTATTAGATTTTATTTATGAATACTTTATGAATGATTATCTCAAGTTTAAATATTTATATTTTTTAAAATGTTATTCTCTATTTCATTCATTGTTATAAATTTCTTATAATATGAATGATGTATGTTTTTGTTTAATTTTTAATCTACTTATAAATAAATAATTTCATCCCATGTTTTGTACGATAATGAATTCACTCATTCATCTAAATTAGAATCGATATATAATTGATTTTATTATATTGAATTTAACTATTTAATACACTTTTTTTATATTGGGTGATAGATTTATGATTAATTGAATTCTCCCTGATGTAATGAATCACTGGTTATAGGGAATTAGGGTTGAACTACCTACCTACCTAGGGGATGGTGAATGGGGTTGGTATCTGTCGCTCTGGACATACTCATGTAGAGTTTTATAAACTCATATTACTCTATAAATTTACAGGATGTGTTCATTTTCCTTGGGAATATAATGAACCTATACATATATGGATATGATTGAATTAAATTTTTGGTTGAGTAACATAGACATGTGGTTTGTGTAATGATTTCCATATAATTATGGCTTGAATATATTAATTTAGTGGAAGTAATAGGATTCCAAAATAAATTAATAAAATAATGAATACATGAAAGAGAATAAAATGAGTTAAGATGGTGAGAATAAAATACCTTTTAAATACAAAGTGGGGGATTCCTTACAATGAAATAATTTTAAAGACCATATTCATCCAACTCTGTTCTTTATTTACAAAGAAGGGTTGCCGAATAAAATATTATGTAAGGAAAATAATAAAAAACTAACTCTTTATTTTCAATTCAATAATTATCATGCCAAATATTGGTTCCCATGGGTTATCCATAATTATATTTTTGGGGATCTTATTTAGTTTACATGAGCTGGGTAGCCATAACGGTTAGGATACCGTAGGAATATAATTTTTTTATCCATATTATAGATTGAAAAAGTATAATCCTCTCACATATCTAAGAATCAAATATGATATGATTAAGATGATTCCCAATAAAAATTATTATGTGGTGTGATGAATATTAAAGAGCAATCATTTCATTGTTTAAAAAAAATGTTGTCCCACTACTAGTTACAATTAATTTTTTTAAAAAGAGTAATAATTTTAGTTGGATAAAATATAATACAATTTCATATTGACTTACTAAAATTTTTATTTTTTATTTTCAAAACAGCCACATTAATATTACTAGGTCACCACATGAATAAAGTGGGAGTCTGAAGTAACATGATTTACAGACTAAATTTGAAATTAGATAAAGACACTCAACTCGAGGTGATCTCAAGCCACGATCCAAATAAGACATCCAAATTCATGTATCCTTCAATGCTCCGTCATGAGCCTAGAAAACCACCATTGTTGTCATCACCAACCATAAGCAGTATAGTTGATAAATAGAGAAAACCCCTAGAAGATCCATTCAACCTCTTCATATCATTATTGAAATTCATCATTTTGTGAAAAAAAAACCTTTTAAATAATTTTTTTGTAAAAATTGGGAAACACCAAAGATTAAATACATAATATATAATACAAACAATTAAATAAAAAAATAATTTAAAAATTAATTGAGGTTAATGGAAATATTTTCCATGTAAAATCCACAATAATGGTCAAGTGACTATGTTTTCTGTTCTTTCTTGATGAGAACATAAATATAATTTTTCATTTTGTCTTTGGTTTTAATGTAATCCCCAAAATTTATCTTCCGTAAGATGAAGCCTCTTTTTAAAATAAGGTATTTCTTAATAAACTATGCACACTTATCTTTATTAGTATCCATAAAAATGTTTCTCTTTGTAATCTTGTCATGATCCTGTTGAGAAGCATTAGTCATGATTTATTCCTCCATAATTACTTCCTCAGAGTAAATAATAAGCTGAAATGAATTTTGGTTTTCCCAATAATCTTTACCTACCTCCAAATATTGGAAAACCAAAACCTTCTATGTGGGTTTGGCCAAAATAGTTATTGAATCAATGATAATTTTTCCACTACCATAGATTCTTAGTGAAATTGATTGAGATCATCCAACAAACCACTAGCTTGATCATGTTCTATATAATCTCTTCATTGGATCATATGGTTTTCAATAATAAATTCAAACAGTTCTTTTATTCATGTACATTTTTAGTGATTTCACAATCTATCACCATGGACATAATACTTTTGGAAGACCAAGTCTCCATTGGTTTAGGTAGGTGATATTAATCATCATTCACTTTAGATTTCCCCTTCTTCAAATTGAAATTCCAAAAATCCATGTATCCTTTTCCCAATTCTATGTCCATTGACTATGAAGTCCTATAGTATTCCTTTAATCATCATTATCCACTAAAAAAGTGTTGAAATAAAAATCTTCTTACACTTCAACACCTTATCTATTCCCTTCAATAGGGTTCTCTTCTCGTTCATAGTCCTTTTGATCAAAAATCAGAGTTCAATTTTAAAACCATAAATTTAGTTGATTAGATTATTTTTTATCATGCCCCATCTCGTAATTTTCCTTCTCCATGTATTCACCCATCCCCTTGTACAACTATTGTAATCAGAATAATATTCTCATTGAAAATTCATCCTAAATAACCTTCATTAATAACTACCTCAATCACCACCTATTATATTTGTAGTCAGCTGGCAAGAAAGGCCTTTACATTTTATGATGGTTTATGTAAGTAGGTGTTTTTCTGCAATAATTCTGTTACAAAAACCCCATCAGTCCCCTCTATCCTATATAGAGATTTCAGTATTATTTTTCATTCATCCATATCATATTTCCAATGGTCAAAGAAGTCTACCACCATCGGATCAAAATTCAATGGTATTTCCACTCTCTAAATGGGATCTGAATGTGTTGTATCCTTATTACCCAATTAATACATTTAAATTCATCAAAAAACTTTCTCTTGAGAGACTATAAATTTATCTAATTTGGATCCCAAAGCTAATACCTATAGGTGTGATGACATGTTGATAATAGTATACCCAAATGCAGAAAATATTTTTAATTGTTTGTTGTTGACTCAAATATCCACACCGATTTATAGAGAAACTCTTTCTCAGCCACTCTGAAAACCCCCTCCACCAAAATAAATGAAAAATAAACCTAAACAAAAATATTTGGAGGTATAAAATTGAAAAAAAAATATTAACTTTAACTATTAGAACACATGTATCAGGATAACTAATTATAAAGAATATTAATATTATTCGGGTTTTGGAATAGAATTTAGTGTTATGAAGAGCTTAACCATAACACTTATGTAGGGGTATTGTGTTTCATGTGAAATTTTTAAGTTTATTGGAATAAGAAGAAAAAATCCATTAGATGTTTGTGGTGCACTGGACCAGAAAAACCACCATGTCAGCCTCTAAAAAATAGATAATAATGTTCCATTTTAAAGGATACACATGGTATCCGGATCCTATAAACCATAAAAACAATATATGAACCTGTGGAAATTATAAATAAATTTATGATGTTGTGTGGAATTATCTAAAAAGGTGAAATTTGGAATTCATGAAGATTCACTGACATTCAAAGTTGAAGGTGAAAGATGAGGTGAGAAATTAATTGGTCAATAAAAGCAGGATGATCTTGATGGTCGAGAACAGTGTGTGGAAATACATGTTAGAGGAAGGGAGAAAGGATCCTGGATGATATTCTAAAGAAGAAAGGGGAAGACCCCCCCCCCCCCCCAATCTCCAGTGGGGATGGGGGACTAGATCTATTGTTGTCTCCTCTAAGGTATTAGTGAAAGAATAAGATCCCTTGAGATTGGTTTCTGCAATCATCATCCCTATTAAATGGTTAATAATACATGATACTAAACTGATAAAAGATTTTGTTATAGAAATATTGTCATTATAATCATTTATATAAACATTTAGATTATTTCTAAATAAAAAGTATCTTTATGTAAGATACCCATAATACTTTTTGCCTAATAAAAAATAAATAATAGGATCGATTATTTAAGAAATGACCATAATGAAAATTCTATGTGATTGAAGAATTATTTCTTCTATAACCACGTGTTAAAAAGTTCATAGGATGAATGATGATTCTTATGTAAGAAATGATTTATTCATTTAATTTTTAAATAGCATTAAATGATCACTTTCAAAATGAATCCTAGTCTAAACTCAATATGATAGTGCATGTCATTTTTTTATGGAATTACTATCTATCTACTCAATATGATTGGGTATGTGAAATGATTTTAAATTTGATTGATTATGATTATGATTGATTATTTAATAAATGATAATAATGAAAATTCTATGTGATTGAAGAATTATTTCTTCTATAACCATGTGTTAAAAAGTTCATATGATGAATCATGATTCTTATGGAAGCAAGGATTTATTCAATTAATTTTTAAAAGGCATTGAATGATGACTTTACAAATGAATCCTAGTCTAAACTCAATATGATAGTGCATGTCATTTTTTTATGGAATTACTATCTATTTACTCAATATGATTGGGTATGTGAAATGATTTTCAATTTGATTGATTATAATTATGATTGATTAGATTAATAATTTACATAAAAATTTATTTTTAATTTAAATCAATTAAAATTTTCTGAAATATATATGATATCACCTATATGATTTATAAGTCGTGTAATATCGAAAAGTTCATAATGGGAAATGAATTGAAATTTGGAGCTTGAAGGTTACATTCAAGTAATGGAGAAAGTGAATTTATACATTAATAACATATATGCCTCAATATTGGATAATTTTTTCATAAGAAGTGTATTATCTCATATTTATTGTTATAAGATCATGAAAAAGTTTTTTTAATAAAATTATATTAGGTTTTTTATAAAAATAGATGTGATTTTTTTCAATTATATAACATACCTAATAGAGAGAATTAAAATGGATTATTATGGGTATGTAATTTTTCTTATTTCCATCTATAGAAATTTTCTAACAATATTAATGAATTAAATAAATATTTACTTGTTATTCTCAAAGATTTGGGAATATATATGAACTATTAATATGATTTCTAGGATCTAAATAATTTTAATAGATAGTAAAATTAATTCAAAGTTTAAACAAAAATAATGAATGTTGTTTAAATGATAAGAAATGTTTCTTCCAAAATCATATCAACATTATTAAAACCTTGGGTTGTTATAAATAAAGAGTAATATTTCCATATGATTATATTATAAAGGATATGCATGAAGGGTTTGAGAAACATCATGGAATGATCATATCTAGTAAAAAATTTAATATTTTTTTTCAATTCTATGTGATACAAAATTTTATTTTTAAGAACATCTTATTTTAAAATTAAAAACAAATTCCAATCACACAGAATACCGTAGATGATATTTTTTATTTTTTATTATTCTTATTAGAAGTGGATAATTTATTTTTTATAACACAAATTTATATTTTTAGTATTACCAATATATTATTAATAAACAATAATGGTTAAGAGGTGATTATGATAATTTCTGTAATTAATGAAATTTAAATTTAACAAATAAATAGTTACATAAATATAAGATTAAATTTTATTTTTCTTAATATGGAATTATGTACATATTGGTAAAGATATTTAAATTATTACTATATTTCAATGAAATTTTTAATGGAAAAGGGTTCCAAATATGATTATTATGAACTTAGAAATATTTATAACAAGACAACTAATGTTGACATTGTGAAATTTGATTTTCTGAAATGAATATTTTTGAACATGTTAAAGAATATGAAGTGTTTAGAATATTATTCCTAATAGTATCCATTATTCAAACTTGATTACATCATAAATTATTCTCACTAATGATTTTAATGGAATGTTTTATCATATGGATACAAAAAGATGTGAAATAGAATACATTTGGTGTAATGTGATAAGAAAACTGTAATGTTTAACAAATATAAGGTTGATCTTGTAACGACCTGAACTGTTACATATAAAATTCCCATTTTGATTTAATTAAATAACATATTATGTATTATGGCTTTAGAAAACACATGAAAATACTTGGTTTAATGATATCAAATTAAATATACCATTAAGAATCTTTATTGATGATAATATAGCTATAGAATATATATCAGTTGATTAGTTTAAATATAGGGTTTTGTAAATTTCAATTGACACACAAAAGGTATGTGATGGACTCACCAGTAGAATCAAACCCTATGAAACCATTTTTTTAAAGCATCTAAGGGAGATAAAATACATGGTCACTTATCTCAATCAATATGAGGCTGATATCCAAAAACATAAGAACTATCGAATTTATTTACAGGATAATTTCAAGATCAACGTTATATTTACCCAAAACATGTACATTGAACCACCCCATGAAGGCCTAATCATCGATCACCACACTCCTTGGACTTTTTCAAGTTTATTATGTGATATGTATCAAGACCATAATAATATGAATTTTTATATTATATTTTCAACAGAATAATGTTAATATTTATTTCTTACTGTTACATTAAAAATAATTTATATTTTCATACAATACAACAAAACTATATTTTTTTGGTAGTATAAAATTTTAATTAAGGAATTAATTTTCATAAATTAGTGGATTTTAAAAATAATTAATATTTTATTAAAATATTATTATTAAATAATTATATATATATATATATATATAAATAATCATAAAATTTTTATGAAGTTAATTTTAATTTTAATATTGTTTCGAAAACTGATTTTGTCAAAATATCCCAAATTTTCTCAATAAATGTTGATTATTATTTTATAAATAAATTTCACATATTTTGAAAATTATTTAGATAAAATTAATATATTTTTTTGGAATCATAATTTCTAACTTATGCAATGGGTTATTGTTTATAATTTTCCTAGGTATTCAAATTTTTATGTAAAAATTAAATACCTTATAAATAAGTGATGTAAATTAGGATATTAATAAATAATATAGTTGGTATCCAAGATCCAAAAGATTTTTTTATTTAAAATAATTGTATTTTATTTCTTTTTCATTAATTTTATTAATCCTTTATCAATCCTCCAAAAACATTAATATATTTTAATTTTTAAAAATCATTTCTCTAAGTGTATGTCTCACATCCAAATCAGTAAGGTAATTATTTTTTAATTTTAGTCCCTTAGCCTTATAAAATATTGAGAAATAAACCCATTTGGTAGAAATCATGGTAGAAATACATGGTAATGTATTTTGTTTTGGTTATTTAATTATATAGAGTCCAAAAACTATTGTTGACTAATAATAAATAAATTCACACTTATTTATTATATAAACCCACCAAATATCCTATTTCCTTTGACAAATTTTTTTTCATGTACTTACTCTCCCCTCTCTTCTATAGAGCCCTCCCAAAGTTCCACCATTCTATACTAAATCCCCTCACATGTAGTTGGTGTCTCACTCTTAATGTAAGGCATCTTCTCATTCCCCAATTTCTTCATGTATCTTTTTACCTTATTTCTTTTATCATTATTTCCTATTGGATGGGGTTTTTTATTCCAGCTCCACATCACTATCCAATTCATTTCTCAATGATGCGAGACCTATTAAAATCTCATAAATATCTCCCATGAAAATTCATATTCCCTTGTTATGTAGCGGAATGTCACCATGATTTTATGTGATAAATGATTATGCATTGAATACTGATTTCATATCAAGGGTGTTCATCATTATTTACTTTTACTTACTTATTAGGGATGTAAATTTTTTTATTATACACTCCATGAATGTGGAAAAAATTATAATGATGAATGAATCCATGTTTTTTTTTCAATGTCACACACTTAGACATGCAATTGAAATTAATGTGATGGGTATGCATAGAATTATATAGTGCTCCAATAAATTTCATAATGTTTAGTTTCATGAGACGTAATATGGGGATAAAGAGTAAACCTAATTCTGTTTTGGGAATTTTACAATCATAATGTCATAGCTATTATCCATGACCTTTTTTTATGATGCATTGTTTTATGTTTTTGTTACATTTTCCATTTTGCCTTCTTTTTATAATTCTATATCATGTCTTATTGTTTGTGTTAATTATTATAACTCCTTTTATGCCACACTAAAATTACTATTGTCTAAAATGTCTTATGTTCTTCCTTGTATGCCATGTTTATTCCCTTATTGCTATTTATATCTCACCCATTTCTAATGAATGTCCCCCAGTTATCACATGTAGTTTTAATTATGAGCATGTTAAGGTTGTTTTAAATACATTTGATGTATTTTCTTGCATAAACAAGATATGTAATGTAACTAATTCTAAAATGAACTATAATTATCGAGTTTATGGGTTTATTATCTGTAATTTTATATAATAAATCATGAGTTAATATATTCAAAATATAAGGTTTGTCATATTTTGGTATTGAAGTAAATGTTTAGTTATTTTGGGTTTAGGATTAAAAAACTCTAGAGATAGCCTTAAGGGTAAAACAAAGTGTAATAAAAAAAATACATAAATCATGTTAAGTATTTATTAAGTGGGTTATCCTAGGAATTCATCCTCTTCTGGATACTATAAGTGTATTTGTCTTGGTCACCGATGTACATGGGAGTAAAACATGAAAACACCACATTGAGCTATACTCAACAATTAATTGGTGTATGACAATGGGTCATGCTACAACCCTGGTTTAACATTCTGAAGGGATATACATTGGTAAATTCATAATCTCATTAAAAAATATTTTTATAGAACTTATTTCCCATAAGTATATATGTTAAGAAATAATTCATGTATAACATATATTTAAGCCTATAAGTATTCAAGTTAAGTAAATTCAGGTAATTTATAAGTTATACATTTTATATCATTTGATTCCCCTTTTATGAGTTTAGTATCTTAGAAATAATCATACCTATTATTCCATTTGTTCTATTTAATGGATGTAAATAGGAGAAATATGGTAAACATCCCATGTAAAAGAAAATTTTATGGATTCTTCCAATTAGATGCTTATCCTGATGGGAGCAGGAATTTAGAACGTTATAATGATACTCTCTTAGCAGGCTTAAATTCTTAATAGAAACCTAGATTATGATGGGCATCCAAATAAAAGTAAGGGAGAAATATATGTGATTGAAACCATTATTAAAAAATGTAACCAACATTAAATAGTTCATGTGATCCCTTATTCTCTTAAAAAAGGATCAACTCCATTAAGAATATATTCTCCATCATTAATTGTTCTATGAAAGAGAAGGGTATACAATTTTTTTATCATACAGTAGAGTAAATTAATCATGAAAACAATTCCTAAGGAAGAAACTATATTAGTGGGTGGACGGAATTCAGGAAAATGTTTTTTGATAAATATTTTCCTTAAACTCAACGACATAAAACGGGAAAATATTACCTTGCACTTGAGAAAAAAAGGTGAAGAATTTATCTAAGTTGATAGGGAAAAATTCACTTGAAATTCATGATATGCCTCAAAATTTATCATTACCCTGAATTCATGGTTTACCACTTCCTTGGTGGCCTAAAACCAAGTGGATGAAATGAACTAGTATTTGGAGAAATCGATTGCTGCAGGGAAATGTTTTTATGTTCCCTCAAAGATGAAAAATATATCGGTGAATATGAAAGGTTTAAAAGGGATAATAATAATAATGTGGTGTTTAAATTTTAGTTTATAATGGAGAAATATAAAGGATCTATAAAATTTCAACATCCCAAATGCCCATGGTGTGGAAAGAAGGACCCTGAAAATTGGATAAGTTGGATGAGGAAATTCATTTGGAGTAGGAAGGAAGGACACCTAGGAAGATATTTCCAACATGAGAAACCCAATAATGTCATAGTTGATAAGAATTATCTAACAAAACCTCATAAAATTATTCATTGATTTAACTATAAGGAATTGGGGAACATTAAAATTCAATTTACTAAGCAATGTTTATTAAAAGAAAAACAATAAATGCCAAGATAGCGAGGGATAGATTTATCCATCACAACCACTAAGGTGGATCCTGAAAAATATGTGGTGATATGTACGATGGTTATTAATCCTAGAATAGTTAATATAATATTTTATTCCAGTATTATGAATTCCTTCATATCATGAATGTTTAATAGAACTATTCAAATACCACCACAAAGCATGGATGTAGAGAAATCTATGAAAATGAAAAAATGGGGAACTATTGAATCCCAAATATATAACTCATCACTTACCAAAATATGTGATACTAACATCCCAATAAACATTTTGATTCTCCCTTTATTCATATTTAGTTAAATTATAGATATCTATCAATTTTCTCTATATAAGCCAACATCAGTTTCCTCGACAAGTAAATCACTATCGGTATCATGAATTGTCCTCCGATTATGTAAATATGAAATGAGATGGATGAATATTATTTAGAACCAACATATCAAAAATTTATTTTTTTCCTATAGGAAAAGCATATCTAGCTCAAAAGATTTATACTATGGAACATATCAACTATAAATACATTCAATTTGTTGGGGAATATACAGATGTGCTTCCTAATGAAATGTATGGACATCCTCCAATCAGAGGGGTTGAATATTAGATCAATATTATACCTAGAGAATTACTATTATCTAGGAATCTATATAGAATTGTTCTTTGTGAACTTAAAATATTAAAGAAACAACTAGAGTAGAATCTTTTTATAGGGTTTATACACCGAAGTGTTTCACCTTGGGGTGCACTAGTCTTCTTCATCAAGAAAAATGATTGTTCAATGTGCCTTTTCAGTGATTATCATGTACAAAAAAGATCAAGATAAATAAAACTACCTTATTCCATATATTAATGACTTGTTCAATATGATATATGGTGAACTATACTTGTACAATTTAGATCTGTAGTCCAAGTGTTACCAATTTAGGGTAAAGAAGGAGAATATCCTCAAGACATCCTTTCATCCAATGTATAGTCACTATGAGTTCATTGTAATTTCATTTGGACTAAATAAATCTCTATATATAATCATGGACTTCATCAATATATTATATAAAAATTACCACCACAAATCTAATTTATTTTTATAGATGACATTCTAATATACACAAAAATAATGGAGGAGTATGGGGAGTACCTGAGCACTGTGATAGAGATCTTAAGAAAGGATATAATTTATGAAAATTATTATAAATGTTAGTTATGGTTGGAGGAAGTATCAATAATGGGGAATATAATCAAATAAATTGTATATCCGTTGAACCATAAAATATAGAATGAATTGAATGATGGATATGTACAACATCTGTTATAGATATACATATTTTCCTTATATTAGTTTAGTAATATCATCTATTTCTGACAAATTTATTATGGTTTGGAGACCCTCATAACTTGATAAATCGGAAGGAGTCATTTTTTCAAGGTATGATGAATGAGAAGAGGGATTAATGGAGTTTAAAAAGAGGATTATCACTACACATTTACTCACTCTATCAACAATTAGAGAAATTTTCTTGGTATTAATTGGTTCTTATAAATATTTATTGGGATATGTGTTAATGTAGAATGACATATTCATAGCCTATGCATCAATGTAATGGGAAATCCATGTCCAGAAATACCCTAATATGTTATAGTGCTGATTATAGTAATCACCATATTTTGAATCTGGAATCATTATCTCTTTGGAGAGATGTTTGAAATATATATAGATCACAAAAGCCTCAAGTATATATTCACACTAAAAGAGTTGAATATATGACAATGAATATGGTTAGACTTGACCAAGGACAATGAATAGTCAATTCACTACAATCATCGAATAGAGAAAAAAATTAAAGATTATATTAGTATATAGAATCCCTGAATTTCTTCATTGATGTGAAACAAAAAGGTTATGATTTTATTAGACTGAAAATTAATGGAAATGGGATTCATAAGTAATGGAACATCATAATTCTTTCCACAAATTATTTCTCAACTGCCACTTCTAGAGAGGGAAAATCTTTCTTAAAGAATTGATGTAAGAATTAAAGATGAAAGTGGAAGCTATAAGAAAAGTGAAATCATTGGAGTTCGATGTTAATGAAGAAGGAGTTATAGGATTTCATACATGGCTATATGTACCAACAAATACTGAGATAAAGAAGGAGATGTTGGATGATGCATATAGTTTGAATTTATCTATCCATCTTTGAATCACAATGATGTATTGAGATATTTTAAAGCACTATTGTTAAGATAATATGAGGAAGGTGATTGAAGAATATACATCAAGATGTCCTATATGTCAATGATGAAAGGCATAAAGTAAAAAAATAAAATGGGATGATTTAACCATTATCCAGACCTACATGGAAATGGGAAAACACCGATATGGATTTTGTAACCCCTAATGGTTTTGAAATTAAATATTAAATGTAAAAAAAACTTAGTCCCTACAAAATGAAAAATTTTATTATCTAACTGTTAAACCCAACCTTGCATCTAATATGTTTTTAATTTAAAAAAATAGTCATTTAGAGTTTTGATTAGTAATTCATTTGGATTATGAATGAACAAACATGAATTTTTTGAATAGTAACATAACATTATGAATATTAAAATTAATATTAATATGACCCTTATGAATAGTAAACTATAATAATATTTTATTTTCTTAATATAATAAGATAATCAGATCTTAAATAATTTTTCAATGTGATATAAAACTAATTATTCCTTTAAAATTGTTATTTTTCGACATAACTATTATTTTAATTAAAAAATAAATTAAAAATATTTAAATTATTATGTTATAAAAATGGAATTCATTTTTGAATTCTACATTTATAAAATAGGATGGAGTTATTTTTTTTTTGTATTTTTTAAAATTCATGAATTTTTGAAGAATAATGAAATATGGTAAAATACCGTATATAAAAACTAAACGTTAAATACACAATTTATGACATCTTGAGTGATGAAAGGCCATTTGGTTTGAAAGCACATAAACTTATTACTATTAGGGGTCAAATGACACACCACTATTTTTTTCTTGAGATAAATAATAAAATAATGAGTAAAATATTCATAATTCACTCCTCTCCTCCACTATAAAAAACCTTCCATCACTCCCTCTTCTCTCCGCTCTTCTAAGCTATGAAGATTTTCAATGATCTTCCCTAATACCCTTCCCTAGTCACTCCCCACTTACAATAAGCTCTTGGTCTTCCCAAATGTAAAAAATTCTTTCCCTTAAGGAGGTTCTTAGGGATTTTATTCTAAGAGGTGAAGAAACATTCCTTTTCCATTAGTTTCATTTGAATTTATCTTCATTTGTTATCCTCTCCTCACATCCTCTTTCCAAATGAAAATGATAACTCCATTATCATCTATATACTGGAAATATATCATCTTAATTGAAGAACCGTAATCAATATTTTTTCTCTCTCCCTATTATTTTATAAACGTAATCGACGTCCATGAGGTTCTAATTTATAACCTTCGTGGACAATGAAGTTTTGTTCTTAAATTTATCCTTCATTAATGGTGATGAAACCATTTTTATAGTTTAACTAGACTATAATATTTGTATTATAACCTAATTAATATTCACGAATGAGTATACATAAATATTATTAAATCATATCGTAACGGCCCCGCCCATCCCACAATCATGATATTATCTACTTTGGGCCTAGCCCGCACGGTTTTGTTTTCCATAGGCCTGACCCACAGGCGCTCTTCAAGAAAAGGCCTCATAATGGGAGAGGTATCCACACCACATTATAAAGGGGTTCTTTATACTCCTCCTCCTTCGATGTGGGATTGTCATAACCCACCCACCCCCACCCCACCCTAGAAGAGCCCAACGACCTCACTGGAACATCAAATGGACATAGGCTCTGATACCATTTGTAACATCTCAGTTCCGGAAGCCACCTGGAGGTTCCACGTATCAGGTTGGTCACATGTCCTCAAGTGCATTTCCCCGAATGCCAGAGGCTCTGACTAGCAGCGAGGGCCTGGGGTGTTATAATGGGGAAACTATGCCCTCATTAGTAGAGTAACATAATTGAAGAGGAACAAATATACAATAGAAGAATCAATAAACATCAAACATCTATAAATAGAAGAAGACTGAGATAAAGAAACAACCGGAGCATACATATATATAAATGATGCATGATACATATATGTCTAGGAAATCATCCAAAAATGTCACAATGCTGAATACAGTACTAAACCCAAGTACAAAAGGGAAACATATAAAAAACTCCAAATCATTGCAAGCCTTAGCTTAGTCCCATGCTCTCCAGCTCCAATACAATCAAGTACCTAAAGTAGAAGGGTGATTTCCCTTGTATATACCTGCAATGATATAATCTTATTGGGTGCAAAAGCATATCCCAAATAGGGTGTGAGATGAATCTCAGTAGGTAACCACCACATGATCTGTGCCAAACAGCGAGTGAATATATTTGGAAGGAAAAGTACAGAAGTTAGTAAACATGATTTACTCAGCAGTAAACAATCAAAAGTCCAAAATATCAAGCAACAGCTAATAAAAGCAGATAAGCACAAACAGGTAACCCTATGGGATGTACTCCCAGCCTATCCCCTCTGGTCCTACCTAAGATATACTAGCAACCCTCTAGGTAGAACACAAAGTCTCACACCTATGGTTCAGCTAAGTATAGACTCCCTGAGAAATCACTCACCATCAATTCCCCTTATAGTCTCGTATCATACTAAAGGTTCTCTCGGAAGCACTCAATGTCAATTCCCCATGTGGTCCCGCATCTTATAATTATAAAGACACAATGGACAATCCCTCAACATCAATTCTCTTTGTGGTTTATACACCAGTTTCTCACGGCCCTGTGTATGTTAGAAAGCATAGCATCGTGTAATGGCCAAAGTATACCTCATGAACTACTTGGCTAGCAGTCTACAGTATAACATATTTTCAAAACAAAAGTCACACCATCCTACAATACTTGGCATGGCTACTGGAAATAGCCTAACAGGAAAAACTAGACCAAACGGTCAAAAATAGGCAAAACATGCATGGGAAATACATCCAAAGAACAGACAAATACTCTATTAAAAAACAATAACCTATACTCAGGCATACATGAAAAGCAAGAAAACAATAGGGCTATAACGGTAAACATGAAATACCCCATTCATGGGTATTGGGAAAATATTCACATAAAACTAAAAGACTTTCTACAAAAAGGCACAAAACACCTTCCTCGAGGTGTGGAGATCAAGATACATGAAACATGATGCTATAATCTCTTAATAACATAGTAGATCTAATAAAATGTATAAAATGTTCAACCCATGATAACAGAAAAAAGAGGAGAAATTGGGAAACGAAGTTCTAGGAGAAGGAACAGCCTACTGTTGTAGTTCTAATGTAATCGACAACGGTCGATTCAGAGAACAGATGGAGGCTCAGAGGTTCATATAAGATTCGCGGTCGTATGAGTGCTCTGGGATGTTTTGGCTGAATAAGAAGACACCCCTATCAATTAGACAAGAACCCGGACCATTTAATAAAAAAACAAATCACATTGAGTTTACTTTTAAAGTACACCGCATGTACTTACTGTTTATGTACTCTACTTTAGGTGGCCTTCACATCACCCCACATGACCATGTGTGTGGTCATGACATGGACAACACATGACCTCCTATGGTAATGAATTAAATGGAGTGTACTTGAAAATTTTTCATAAACACCTCTTTTCTCAAAAACTCCAGAAAAAGGAAAAACATACCTGAAAAGAAAATCCTGTTTCTTACACATATAACCAAACTAGTTCTTAATCATAATTATACCGCTATAATACCATAAGTGAATGTCCTTAATATTTCATCTAATGATCCATTCTATTTCCACATAACCAAATGATATAAATCACCATTAAAACTTATGGATGATCATAAATAATATGTAATTTCAATTTTTGAGATTTACAACCATTCCACATGAACTACATTACATAAAAACAAGTTAGCTGCTTATTAAAGTCAATGAAAATAACACTTTGGAATGGTGAAATTAAATATAATAACTTATAAATAAGAACATAAATGATCTAAAAAAACAATGATAAACAAAATAAATTTATAATATTCTTGGGAATAAGTTACTAATAAGCCTAATTTCATATTACAAGAACTTGAGGTCAAGAGGGGAACACATTCATACTTAAGGGATGGGTTTTCCACCCAAACCCCCATTTTTATTTGGTTTACTTTTATTTTCTAATTACCTAAATTAAATTATTATGTATTATTATGTACTCCACATAAATTATGTGTGATTTTTTAAGATATTTTTACCATCGATAATCCTTCCTTATTTGATGGAGATTCACATATTTAAAAAAGGTAACATTCCAAATTCATTCCAAAATACAAGCCCATTCCAAGGAACTTTCTCAAATCCTTACATATCTTCAAATAAAATATATAATATGATTTTATCAACCATTATATATATATATAATAAATCATCTTATTATGAAAATAATATCTTACTTTACTTCTTATATTATACAAATATATTTCCAAAGGAAATCTTCTTTTCCAAGTAATGAATATTTATCACAAGAATTATTCAAATATTTTATTAGATAATCTTCATCACTTTCGACACTCTCATTGACCCTTATTTCATTGTATCATCTATATTATATAATTTAGTGGTTTATGATTAGTTTTTCTGTTGATGTGTTATCATAAATCCATTCACCAATTTACTCTAAATGGTTAGTGTTTATGCATAATATTTGGCGAATGTTATTTACATTTCATATGTTTGATTCAATATGTATGCATATGTTATTTATTTTTATCCCCGTTTATATGAGGAATGATGTGGAAATATTACGTGTTGGTTGGGGCCCTCGATATCCCCTTAGGGCATTGGAATGTCTCATGAGACTAACTACAGTCTTTGCACAATGCTTTCACAAAATGATTTTGTATGGTATTAGGAGAGGCTTTGATGGTATGGTTATGATGTCTCGCATTATGCATTCGATCATTATGAAAATAGTATATATGGTTCATGAGGTTATTCAACTATTATAATACCCTTGATTAGGGAATTATTTATTTAAATCTCATTCCTACCATAAGTTTTTCTTGTTTTTTTTAAAGTTGTATGTTTTTAGTTAGTCAACATGGCTAATGTTAGTTTTATTATATCTTCTATTGTATTTTTTACCATTAATGAGTGTTTGAACTCACCCATTTATTATGTTTCATTTTATAAGGACTTAAAGAATTTTATTATAAATGACAGGTAGAATTAACCAAGGATTTATGGATATTATCAATGTAGTATCTATGTTCTATTTATTTTCATGTTGTAATGTTAACTAATTTATGTATCTTATTTACAATGATACTAAACAACTCGGTCCTTCATGATGCATATTCCTTGTTTATATTCCACTGTAATTAAATATGGAACAATCTCTGGTCAATTGGGGTCAAGTCCTTATAGTTAGTATCAAATAAATTGTTTGGTCTACTAGGATACATACCCTTAGGGGGTGAATTAGGGTATGACAAATTAAAACAATTTCACCTTTGGATCTTGTTTTGTTGTTAGAAATAACTGTCTTATCTCTGTTATTTCCATTATAGAGTATGAGTGAACCATAATGAATGAACAATACACATCAATTTTACTTGGATCACCTTCACTGGGCTACATCCAAGGAGAATACACCGGCTATGTGATGATGTACCAAATCCATTCTAAGCGCACTACTGCTTAAAAGTTCGAAGCGAACTCACCGTCCCTCCTAGTTTACCACCATTCACAATTTGAGAACTCACGGCTTTCTCAACTGAAGTAAGCTCATTGCTCATTCATAAGATACACATATAGTTTAAAGACTTGTAGGTTCTTTCATTATCTCTAATGAGTACATCCTTGACACAATGTATATGCTATGTTGAGGTCAAAATTTCATCCACATATAAACTCCACTTTTCACTGATAACTTGTTAACAACCTTTTGAAATACCATCACAAATATCCTGAATTTGAATAGCTCAAAATTATTAAATGCTCAAACAAGCCATTGTGAAGTCCCTACCTCTTCCTAAACCACAAACCTTCGTAGTGCTCACTCTATCATAGAGCTCATTGCTTCGCAGAGCACATGCCTTCGCAAAGAGAATTCCTTCATGAAGCTCACTAAGCCAACACGGAACACACCTCTTTCACAAATCAAGATTAGGTACCAAAAAACTCTTGTATTTCGCGAATCAAACTACCTCTGCGAACCACCATCATGATTTGAGAGAAAAATATTTTCATGGAAAACTCTATACTTATCCTAAGGGGCTTGAGGCATATTTATATTGGATTGTACTAAGTCGAGAACCTTCCATGCAATGTCTGGTCCACGATATCTCAAATCAAATGCATCTAAATTTACCCCAAAAGTTTTTCTATACCGCAAAGCACCATGAAAATTTTTGGATTTTGGAGATCATCAAAATCACATATCATTCGGTAAATTCCTTCGTTCCACCTCCACAAAGCTCCCTCGCATTTCTCTTCACCACTCTCATTCTTAAGGTTCATCGTAATTGCAAAGAACACCATCATCATTCTTCATGTATTTGCGAAATCCACATCAGGAAGCCTATCTTTGCAAAACACAGGCCTTTTCCATATTTTGATGAGGTCTTCATGGAAATCACCATTTCACGATGCTCTCCAAATCCCAAATTTTGGACCCCAAAAATATAGAAAACAATAGAAAATGTATCGGCCTTGTATATGTTCTTTTGTAATTATTCTATATCTTCTCTTCCATTATCAGGGTTCTTTGTTAACTTCTATTGTCAACAACGTATCTAGAACTCAAAAATTCCCCACGAAAACCTGCATTGTCAACAAACAAAAACAACCAAATAATGCTTTAATGTTATCTTGAAGGATTTTTACAAAAATATCCCCCTATGGTTTTGTTCGAAACTCTTCTCTAAACTATTATCATTACTTTGATACATCGCTGCAGCTCCATCCATCATCTACCACCATTCACCTCTTGTGATTCAGCTAGTGGCCAATGATTCACTCATCACATTATCTAATCCTGCATGAGCAATTCTCAGTGTGAGAAATAAGATTTCTATTAAAATTTCAATAATGAATCAATTAATTTTAGACCGTAATAATTTTTATTATACTAATACCAATAAATTGATTTCATCATGAACCTCAACTGTCGTGATATATAATTTTTGATCTATCACTTCAATCATTGTCAAATTATAAAATCACACTCCACCTATCATGTTGCACTCCCCCTATCTCCATTCTCCACCTGTTAAATTCTCCTTGTGTCTTTGACAAATACATTTTATCCCTCTTAAGGAAATATTTATCCCCCTTTGACAATGATCCCAAATGACACTCTTTTGTGGAATGAAACTGAGTAGAGAATAGAAATCATCACATTAGTGAAAAACAAAACATACCTTGGAGAGTGGGGGCCCCAAATCCACACTTTTCAAATATAGGGATTCAACTAAACTCTTAGTGCCAGTCGATGCCTCTCAAAAGCATCCTTGTGAAAGGAATTTTTCAGAATGTTTGCATCTGGTAGCTTTGTAGGCATATAGTCAAAATTCATGATTTCTTACTCTACCGTATCCTTGATAAAATGATACTTTATCTCAATGTGTTTTGTCCTTTATTGATGGGTAGGATTTTTACTAAGATTTATAGCACTTGAGTTGTCGCACTAGATTCCTATCGGAGACCTCACTTCAAATGTCATATCATCAAGCAGCAGCTTCATCCACAATAATTATGTACGTGCTTGAGTTGCCGCAATATAATCAGCTTCTATGGGGCTCAATGAAATGAAATCATTCTTCTTGTTTAGACATGAAATACACAATCCACAATGATAGAAATCTCCTCCTGATGTTTATTTTCTATCATCTGCTAATAGAGCCCAATCTACATATGTATATCTTAAAAGATCTGGTTATGATTTTTCAGAATACATCAAACCGAAATCCATAGTTCCTTTGATATACCGAAGTATTTTTTTTCATTGAAATCAAGTGTCATTACTTGGGATTGTTATGATATTGTGATACATGGAATGTGGAAAAAACAATTTCAGGCATTGTCGCGATCAAGTATAGCAGACTTCCAATGATTTTCCTACATGCTATGATGATAACTACCTTAACATCCTCATCTTTGAATAGTTTCATATGGGTAACAACTGGAGTCTTCATATCCTTGGAATTTTCCATTAAAAATATTATTAGAACCTCTATGGTATATTTGGATTGAGAAATTAATGTTCCAATCCTTCCTTGTGTCACCTATAAATAATGAAAAAACATCAGGTCTCCAATAATTGACATTTCAAACTAATATTTCATGAATTTGGAAAATAGTCTACATTGAGCATCATATGATCTGTCAAATATTATATAATCGACATACACCTACACCATCATCCTTTTATTACTATCATTGTTCAAATTGTGATTGTAATCAACACCACCACACTGGAAACCAATATTCTTCAAATACTACTCAATCCTTAAGTACCATGCTATTGGTGATTGTTTTTTCCTGTACGACTCCTTCTTCCACTGAAAAACCTTGTTCTTATCCTCTTTAATGAGAAAAACATCTGGCTTCTTGATATACACTTTTTCTTCTAGAGCTCCATTCAAAAAAGTGTATTTGACATCCATCTGGAACACATTGAACTTTCATTTCACTAAAATTGATATGAATTATTTGATTGTTTCCAGCCTTTCAATCGGTGAAAATGTCTCGTCAACATCTATTCCCTCTTTATAGAAGTATAATTTGAACACTAGTCATTATTTTTTCAAATCACTATTAAACATCATTCATATTGTTTTGAAAGACCCATTTAGTCTCGATGACATTTTTATCTACTCACCTCAAAACAATCTCTCATGACTGATTCTTCTAATCCTGATCTATCTCTTCATTCATAGCTCAAACCCAATTTTCATCTTTAGCAGCATCAACAAAACATTTAGGCTCTATATGGGATAGAAAATTTGCCTACCATAGAGATTTCATTCTTCATGTCTTAACTAGAGGTGACTGATCACGAATGATATTTTTCCTATCAAATTCAGCTCGACTCCTCGGCTTCTGTACAGATACGAATTTGACCTTTTCATGCTTATCATTTGTATACTCTTCTGAATAAGCATTTTCCACTTCGGCACCCCCTACATTAAATTCCTCCCCATCACTTTCATCAAAATATTGTTCACTATGTTGTAGAATATTCTCATCAATTTTTCACAATAGTGACCTAATTTATCTCAACTACACTTCCCAGCCTCTTATTAAATCATTTACATGCTTTCATTTTTTCAAAGTAGCCAAGGAATATTCCTTAATCACTGGGTGACTCAAATTTCATGTGTTTTTCATTTTTGATTATAAATCTCTTAATTCTAAATATTAGATTTTACTTCAATGTTGGCTTCTTCCCATACACCATATCATACAGAGTCTTTCCTTCCTTCAAACACAACAGAGCTATGATAGAAATGTAGACAGATGTCAATATTTATTCCTTCCAGAACCTCTCTGATATGTATTTCTCTATAAGAATCATTATGGACATGTTGTTGATTTTCCTATTTCTCATTTCAACCACTCTATTCTGTGGGTGAGTTCTCACTAAAGAAATATTTTTCCTTATCCCATATTTCTCAAGATTGTATTCCACCTGACTATTTGTGATTTTTTTTATAATTGTTATTACGAAACATTATAATTTTCAGTCGAAGAATCGTTTATCACTCCCTCCATTACTATTATAAGTAGCTGAAAACCTCATACTTATAAGAAATAACAAATATCTATTAAATTTTTCTATATTCATCAATGAAAATGACATAGTACCTCTTTCGATCAATTTCTCTTGGTTTGATAGTCCCACAAACATCAGAATGCACCAATTTGAGCACTCTTGTTGAAATCTATTCCTTTTCCTTATATGTATTTCTGATGATATTTCCTTGTTGGAATGAATCACACATTTGATAACAATCCTATGATAGATTAGGGAGGCCTCTAGCTACATCAACCTTTACTAAATTTTCCAGGGATGGATGGCATAGAAGACCTAGTAATTTATGTGACATCTTGTTTTCTTCCTCTCTGGATAGATGTCACATGTATTCTTCTCCAATTAACTAGTAGATATTCCCCTTTTTTCTTTATAGGATAATTGTACCACAACTTCCCTTTAAGAAACATGTATTCTTGGTAAACCATATTGAATTAATTGAGTCATGCAACACCCCGACCCCAGCTACCCAGAGTCGGTGCATTACTTCGTAACATTGGCATGATCACAAAAGATCAAGTCTCGAAAGACCGATTAGTTTAGTAGCCTTGGAAACACTAGATACATTCATAAGTATTTCATTACATCAAAAAGTATACAAACTACAATAACAGGGTCTTCATAGTCCACACTCATATCCCTTTCTGACTACCCCTGCAGGTCATTCATAAAATACTTCTTCACATCTTGGAAAAATATTAAAACATTGAAAGGGGTGAGCTCAGATGCTCAGTAAGGTTAACAATATAGCGGAAGCTTTCATAAATAAACATTAACATTTAAGGCAATGTATAACTAAAACAAAAGCCTTTTAAACTTGAACTTCAACATAATATGGCAAAAGTAAAATGAGATAATGCCATTTACTTCTTCACATGGATATTCTACTGGTCGAATAATCACATGCAATATCAATAACCACTTTCATAATGATGGAATGCATAATGCCAGACCTTCTGAAACATTTTTTCAAGGCCTCCGCCAAGACGTCTAAAATGATTAAGGCCTCGGCCAAAATCACAAATCAAATGGGGAAAGGGCCTCGGCCAATTCCACGTCTAGTTGTCTCATGAGACCTACCGATGCAATTTTTTTTAGAAGATACATACGTTTAAAATTGATCAAATATACTCCAGTGTTTTTCTGAAAACATTATGCAAGCTTTGGAAAACAAAATAACTAATTCTGAGACTGCTCGACTAATTACAGGCCATGATGGGTCCACGCCCAATCCCTTCCTGTTTACCACACTCGAGAGTCAGGTTTTCTGAAAACATTTAAAGCTTGCGTTAAATACATATAAATTTGCATTAGATTTTCATATATTTGAGAGAAATATCTCTTTTTGAAATCATTTTAAAATAGAATAATTATAAAATAAAACCATTTGAATAAACGTACAAGTCAATGGGGTTTATACACCGTATAAATGAAAGTTGTGTATAAAACAAAATATGCCTTAATGAAAGGAGATTGAGACGAAGTCCTTACAAAGAACATTTTTAAAATAAAATAAATCTATTATGTGTATTCACTATAAGTACACATAAAGAAATTAAAAATACAAGATATGATATAATAATATCATGACATAGTTTGAAAGTAGGAGATTAACCCAAAGAATAGAAATTGGGTTAAGAAGATCCCTTATCTTGCGTCTTGTCCTGACTCGACCGTTATTTAACCTCCTGAATAATAAACTAGAGTTAATTTATATTTACTTAAGAACCTTTTTTATGTTCATTATTCCTTTTATATCACTTATTACCGTGTTATGAACATTATGTAATTATTTAAGTTAATAACGGTCGTTTTGTCGATCTTTGGTACTTGAGTCAACAATAAACTTCTTATAATTACAAGTTGTTTATGTGGTAGAATATCCATTATCTCCAGAATTATATTCATGATTTAGATGTCATATATATCATATATATCCAGTATATACATTCATTCATAATATTACGTAACATTTAGAGGTAAGAAATGAAATGCACCGTTCATAGAGACGGTAAGTCGTACGTACGCATGAACGCTACTTTCATTTCTATTTCGTATTTAATGGAAAGAAATCATAATTATATAAAGGTATAATATATTTCCAGTATAATATCATATATAATATCATTTACTTCATCCTTTATACATCCCACATATGGCATTAATGATTCACATCACTTTGAGGGGGCGGTAGTCCACACTTCCTAACATGAAATTATCGCGTTTACCCATAATGGAAATCATAAAGTATTCCATAAATGAGAAATAAAGAAGCATAAGGAAAACATAAACATAATATATATATCATATATGAAAATAGTTTCATCAAAATGGCCACCATTATAGGTGTTAAAAGAATTTGAACAATCATCGTTTCGTGAGGCAGTATTTCGCCACCCACAGAAACAGTATGTTCTTTAATTATTAGACGAAGGTGTGTGTAAGTGTAAACCAAATACTTATCAAAAAAACATCCTAGTATATTTTAGATACTGGTTTTGTTACAAAATAAAGGAATGAAAAGAGTTTCGGGGGTTGGAGAAGCAAAATAAAACAAAACAACATTAGAGAAGACATTACCTAAAAAATCGGGTAACTCTTTTTGATTTGAGACAAAGGCTTCCTTGGGAAGAATTCTGCCCAAAGTGATGCTTCTAGGAGTGAGTGAGGGATTTTGGGAGAGTATTTGGGCAGAGGTTGGCAGATCAAAATGGATTTAAGGTGTGAATAATGTGGGAGTGGTGGGGGCCTTTTATAAGTGGAGAGGAGGGGCACTTTTGGAAAGTAATGAAATGTTATTCAATTATACAATGCTTTTCGGATTCTAAAGGTCCCACGTTTGTATAATTCTAGGCTAAGGTGATAAGGGTTCGAAATATCCTCATACAATAGGTTTTGGACAAGTGTTAGCCTTGGAGTTTACATTATCTTCTCATTTTATTTAAATCGTTAAATAATGAGGTCATCACTGCATCATCATGATGTCATAACTAATTTAATTTATTTAATGTCTAAAAATTATAAAAAAATAACTATGATGTAGGAAATCGTTTTATATTTCCAATGAATATTTATAATCAAAAATATGACTTGTATAACCCCATGTAAAAATTGTTTTAGTAAAACATTTCATGTTTGTGTCATTTTTTTACTTTAACATTAAATAAAAGGTATTTATGTCATTTTCCAAATAAAGTGGCTCCATGGGGTCCCCAATTTGACCCATGGATTTTATTGGTAGTCCATGACTCATCCAATAGGAGTTGGAGAAGTTTCAAGCTCATATCATATTATTAAAACATTATTTTTACCTTAAACTACACTAATTACCTCTAATCGCGATTAAGAACTTAAAAGTTACTATTCACCAAAAAATTATTTTAATCTAATTGAACCACATTTTACTTCTTAATGACAACCATGTATGTCAGATTTTTGAAAATCAAATCACAGAAGTGGTAATATTTCATTTAAACGAAAAATCAGTTATTTAACTACCACTTAGTGGTTTCACTATTCATCAAAAATTGAAGTTTTTCAGAACAAGGCCAAAATTTCACCCTAAGCTATAATTGATATTTCGAATTTAAAAATGATGTATATTTTACAAAATTCCAAACATATAAGCTGCATTAATTAATTTTATAATTAATTCCCGTTGTCACAACAAATAGCGTGTTTTTAAGAAACAATTTATATCAAAAGATTGGCAATTGTTTATGTCCAATTTCAATGTTAAATTAATTATAATGACCACCATTGGATAAAATGGTAAAAATATATTCTAATTATACTTTAAACCCACTAAATAGTATAATTTATCACAATAAATTATTTTTATTAAAAAAGTTGTTTTAAGTATTTTTCACTATTCATAAAAAAATTGGAAGTTCTCAGAAAGTTACAAAAAATTCAACTTAGGATAATTTTGATATTACAAATACAAAAATGAAGTCCATTTTGAAATATAAAATTTCTATAATTTTAAAAAGTGGTTATTACTATTCATAACGGCTACTTTGATTAGTCGCGGTGTGTTAGAACTCGAACTTGCGTACAATGCAAGCTATTGCATTATTGAATGAGAAGCGTATCGTGGAAGCTCGGGGTGTTACATTCTCCCCTCATTCAATAAATTGCGTCCTCGCAATTTGAAATTTTTCTTTGAAAATAAAATGTTGAAAAGAGAAAATACCATTGAGGAAAACCCACATCGGAAATAAGATTAATAAAATTTAGCTTAATAAGAGGGAAAGGGAAATGAAAAAGTCACCACCCAATTATGATCTCGATTAGGAGAACATTGGTGGCAATTAAAGACATATAATTGGAGGAAAAATGTAAATATTTGTAGGGAGTGATTGACGTCATCAATCACAATCAACTGTCAAATTGAGGGCCTCAAAGCCTTCAATCTATGTTGATTTAAAATATCATCAGTTCAACAGGACATAAGGTATTAGGATAACACATTTTTTTTAATATCCCTTTACTAAAGTTTAAGAATTAATTTATTCATTGAATAAGAGATAGGTATATATATATATCTTGACAATTATAGTTTCAACCTTCAACTCATCTTTCACTCAAAAAGATAATAGAACACAAAAATATTATACTTATCCTAATTGTATAAGGTTCCAAATGTTAACACATACCATTTAGATTAGTAAAATTATTTTTTAATAACCAGGGACTTCCTGTAGGCTAGTGGTAGGAAATAAAGGCCTGTCGCACCATGATTGTGGGTTCGATTCCTGCAGCTTTGTCCGACGCGACGGGTTATGCCCCACCCTGCAGGTTGTCCTTTTCCTAAAACTATAGTATCATAATATTCCAAAAATAATCTTCATAAATTTTTTAACCTTAAACAATATTATCCAAAGATCAACTTAATCCACTCCAACCTTTATAATTATCCAATATACCTCTTTCCAGACTTTCTCTAAAAGGTCTCTTAATTCCAAAATCAATTTATCAGATTCCCCAAACAAAGTAAAGTTTCTCTTATTGTCACATACTAAAAATATAATTACCTTCATCATATTAAAACCTTACTGAAATCAACAAGTACTGGAGTACAACCCTTATATATATATATCACATTATTCTAATAACCAGAATATAATCCATGAGTCCAAAAGCACCATTACATTAGTTATTCTACTTCAACTGTAGTAACAGCATAAGATTGTCCTTGATCCCTTGGCCTTTTCTGAGGTAAGTTTCCCTGACGCTTAGGACATTCATTTGCATAATGACCCATTTCTCTACAATTTTAGCATTCAACTTTGATAGCCTCTTTCTTTCCCTTGGAATCACGAGCCTGGTGACCCTTTTATCCACATTTATAACAAACTCCCATTCCTTTTAGGAAAGTACCAGGGTGATTCTTCCCACAATTATTACATAATGGAAAATACTTCTTTCCCTTTTTCCCTTTATCTGTCTCTTGTTCCACTTTTCTCTTCTACTCTTGCTTTACTTTGTTGTCATAAGACTTAGATAATTCCTTTTATGTCTTGATATCACACGAGACAATATCTTCGTATGATGAGAAGGATTTTGATACTAAAGCTCGACGGAGAAATGGTTTTAAACCATCAAAAAAATGATCAATATTACTCCTTGGGTTACATATATAATCTGCAGCATGCCTCGCTAACCTTGTAAAGTTGGCCTCATAGTTTGTGACATTCTCATCCTCCTTTTGTCTCAGACTCAAAAATTGTCTTTCCATATCTGCTCGATGGTCACGAGGATAGTATTTTTCAAGGAAAAAATCTTTTAACTCCCTCTATTCCAGATTCGATACGTCATCATCTTCCTTTGTGTTTTGAATCAATGACCACCATTGATCAGCATCTCCAGTGAGGCGGTAAACTGCCATGATAACCTTTTCCCTTTCACTACTCCCCAAGGCGTGGAATATTTTCTCTAAGGAGTTTATCCATTGCTCATCTACTAATGGATTTGTACCCCCATTAAATGTTGGTGGTTGTTTCCTCATGAAGCGGTCTAACATTGATCCTCCACGTTGCGGATCAGGGTGGTCCATACGAGTAAGGTTATTATTCATAACCTGAGTGAGTTGTCCCAGCATGGTAATAAGTTGATCAGCACCAGTTGTATCTCCAGATCCACAATAATTATCTTGAGCAGGAGGGCAATCCCTACACGGAGTGCGTGCATTGATACGGTTTCCATTCCTTCCACTAGGCGCCATTTCTAAACAATGGCATAAACTAGATTAGTTTATGAATCAAAATACATAATTCCATACTTGAAAAATACTTAACATAAATTGAACTATTTATGGATATAATCCATAATCATAAAAAAGTTTTATTTGAGGAAGTATATACTCATAACCGTTCATAGTGGTTTTTAAAGAAAATGGTAATTATCCTAAGCATATCCCCTGGGAGTGTCGTAACCAAGAGTGCAGCAAGGCCCGTTGTCATGAAACAGTTCCCGTTCGAGTCTAGCTCAAAGAGGTGTTTTCAGGTTTTACCAATAGGTACATCTGTGCCAGAGCTGCCTCTACCTGCTCGTATCCAGACAGGGATGTATAGCTCGGAAAACTCACAAAATCTCTACAATAACAAAATTCTAGGAAGTTCTTCTATACTAATCCTCAAAGTCTATCTTTGGGCTATGTGCTCTAATCAGAATTTATCTAAATCTAGCTTCCAAGGTTAGTACTAAACTGCCTCTGATACCAACTGTAACACCCCGACCCTAGCTACCCAGAGTCGGTGCATTACTTCGTAACATTGGCATGATCACAGAAGATCAAGTCTCGAAAGACCGATTAGTTTAGTAGCCTTGGAAACACTAGATACATTCATAAGTCTTTCATTACATCAAAAAGTAAACAAACTACAATAACATGGTCTTCATAGTCCACACTCATATCCCTTTCTGACTACCCCTGCAGGTCATTCATAAAATACTTCTTCACATCCTGGAAAAATATTAAAACATTGAAAGGGGTGAGCTCAGATGCTCGGTAAGGTTAACAATATAGTGGAAGCTTTCATAAATAAACATTAACATTTAAGGCAATGTATAACTAAAACAAAAGCCTTTTAAACTTGAACTTCAACATAATATGGAAAAAGTAAAATGAGATAATGCCATATACTTCTTCACATGGATATTCTACTGGTCGAATAATCACATGCAATATCAATAAACACTTTCATAATGATGGAATGCATAATGCCAGACCTTCTAAAACATTTTGTCAAGGCCTCATCCAAGACGTCTAAAATGATTAAGGCCTCGTCCAAAATCACAAATCAAATGGGGAAAGGGCCTCGGCCAATTCCACGTCTAGTTGTCTCATGAGACCTACTGATGCAATTTTTTTTAGAAGATACATACATTTAAAATTGATCAAATATACTCAAGTGTTTTTCTGAAAACATTATGCAAGCTTTGGAAAAAAATAACTAATTCTGAGACTGCTCAACTAATTACAGGACATGATGGGTCCACGCCCAATCCCTTCCTGTCTACCACACTCGAGAGTCAGGTTTTCTGAAAACATTTAAATCTTGCGTTAAATACATATACATTTGCACTGGATTTTCATATATTTGAGAGAAATATCTCTTTTTGAAATCATTTTAAAATAGAATAATTATAAAATAAAACCATTTGAATAAACTTACAAGTCAATGGGGTTTATACACCGTATAAATGAAAGTTGTGTATAAAACAAAATATGCCTTAATGATAGGAGATTGAGACGAAGTCCTTACAAAGAACATTTTTAAAATAAAATAGATCTATTATGTGTATTCACTATAACTACACATAAAGAAATTAAAAATACAAGATATGACATAATAATATCATGACATAATTTGAAAGTAGGAGATTAACCCAAAGAATAGAAATTGGGTTAAGAAGTTCCCTTACCTTGCGTCTTGTCCTGACTCGACCGTTCTTTAACCTCCTGAATAATAAACTAGAGTTAATTTCTATTTACATAAGAATCTTTTTTTATGTTCATTATTCCTTTTATATCACTTATTACCATGTTATTAACATTATGTAATTATTTAAGTTATTAATGGTCGTTTTGTCGATCTTTGGTACTTGAGTCAACAATAAACTTCTTATAATAACAAGTTGTTTATGTGGTAGAATATCCATTATCTCCAGAGTTATATTCATGATTTAGATGTCATATATATCATATATATCCAGTATATACATTCATTCATAATATTACGTAACATTTAGAGGTAGGAAATGAAATGCACCGTTCATGGAGACGGTAAGCCGTACGTACGCATGAACGCTACTTTCATTTCTATTTCGTATTTAATGGAATGAAATCATAATTATATAAAGGTATAATATAGTTCCAGTATAATATCATATATAATATCATTTACTCCATCCTTTATACATCCCACATATGGCATTAACGATTTACATCACTTTGAGGGGGCGGTAGTCCGCACTTCATAAAATGAAATTATCGCGTTTACCCATAATGGAAATCATAAAGTATGCCATAAATGAGAAATAAAGAAGCATAAGGAAAACATACACATAATATATATATCATATATGAAAATAGTGTCATCAAAATGGCCACCATTATAGTTGTTAAAAGAATTTGAACAATCATCGTTTCGTGAGGCAGTATTTCGCCACCCACAGAAACAGTATGTTCTTTAACCATTAGACGAAGGTGTGTGTAAGTGTAAACCAAATCCTTATCATAAAAACATCCTAATATATTTTGGATACTGGTGTTGTTACAAAATAAAGTAATGAAAAGAGTTTAGGGGGTTGGAGAAGCAAAATAAAACAAAACAACATTAGAGAAGACATTACCTAAAAAATCGGGTAACTCTTTTTGATTTGAGACAAAGGATTACTTGGGAAGAATTCTGCCCAAAGTGAGGATTCTAGGAGTGAGTGAGGGATGTTGGGAGAGTATTTGGGCAGAGGTTGGCCGAGCCAAATGGCTTGAAGGTGTGAATAAGGTGGGAGTGGTGGGGGCCTTTTATAATTGGAGAGGAGGGGCACTTTTGGAAAGTAATGAAATGTTATTCTATTATACAACGCTTTACAAATTATATTGGTCCCGAACTTGAATAATTCGAGGCTAAGGTGATAAGGGTTCGAACCCTCCTCATCCAATAGGCTTTGGACAAGTGTACGCCTTGGATTTTACATTATCTTTTCATTTTATTTAAATCGTTAAATAATGAGGTCATCGCTGCATCATCATGATGTCATAAATAATTTAATTCATTTAATGTCTAAAAATTATAAAAAAAATACTATGATGTAGGAAATCCTTTTAGATTTCCAATGACTATTTATAATCGAAAATATGACTTGTATAACCCCATGTAAAATTTTTTTTAGTAAAACATTTCATGTTTGTGTCATTTTTTTACTTTAACATTAAATAAAAGGTATTTATGTCATTTTCCAACTAAAGTGGCTCCATGGGGTCCCCAAGTTGACCCATGGATTGTCTTGGTCGGATATGACTCATACAATAGTAGTTGGACAAGTTTCAAGCTCATATCATATTATTAAAACATTATTTTTACCTTAAACTACACTAATTACCTCTAATCGCGATTAAGAACTTAAAAGTTACTATTCACCAAAAAAAAATTAATCTCATTGAACCACATTTTACTTCTTAATGACAACCATGTATGTCGGATTTTTGAAAATCAAATCACAGAAGTGGTAATATTTCATTTAAACGAAAAATCAGTTATTTTACTACCACTTAGTGGTTTCACTATTCATCAAAAATTGAAGTTTTTCAGAACAATGCCAAAATTTCACCCTAAGCTATAATTGATATTCCGAATTCAAAAATGATGTATATTTTAAAAAATTCCAAACATATAAGTTGCATTAATTAATTTTATAATTAATTCCCGTTGTCACAACAAATAGCGTGTTTTTAAGAAACAATTTATATCAAAAGATTGGCAATTGTTTATGTCCAATTTCAATGTTAAATTAATTCTAATGACCACCATTGGATAAAATGGTAAAAATATATTCTAATTATACTTTAAAACCACTAAATAGTATAATTTATCACAATAAATTATTTTGATTAAAAAAGTTGTTTTAAGTATTTTTCACTATTCATAAAAAAATTGGAAGTTCTCAGAAAGTTACAAAAATTCAACTTAGGATAATTTCGATATTAAAAATACAAAAATGAAGTCCATTTTGAAATATAAAATTTCTATTATTTTAAAAAGTGGTTATTACTATTCATAACGGCTACTTTGATTATTCGCGGTGTGTTAGAACTCGAACTTGCGTACAATGCAAGCTATTGCATTATTGAATGAGAAGCGTATCGTGGAAGCTCAAGGTGTTACAAGTCACATAGTTGACTGACGTTGAGAAAATAGTGATTGAGACCCTCTACAACCAAAACATTAAAAGGTCTTATTTCATTACCCCAAAACCTGGCCTTTCACAATCCAATTATCATCATTCCTTAATCATTTAAAAACATGACAACTCCTTCTTGGTAATATTTTATCCCTCTATCCAAATCCTTGTTTCCTGTCATATGAGATGTACAACCACTGCCAGTGATCCACACACTAGAACGGTCTGATGATTTAAGGGAAATTTCAACAACCCCTGCCTTCTCTTCTATCTTCTTCTTGATCAATATTTTTGTCTCCATGCATAGTATAAATTGAGAAGTCTGAAATTTCTCAGATTATGATGGACTGACATCACCTGCAAAAGCATCAAATCTTTTTTTCATTTTCAAATCATGGTTCATTGATCTACTTCTTGCAAACATTTTGATTCTACATTGGTACATTCCTCTATATGTTTGATGAACAATGTCTAGCCATGTTCCAAAATCCTTCACACCAAAAATAGTGTCCTTAGAAATATGTCCAAGAGAACCGTTTTCTATTTGGTTGCCACTTTTTTTCTTGTGTACTTCGGTATCCTCTAGAAATAGAACAAACATTTTGTCAGTGCCCCATATTTCCACACCAATAACACCTGATGAAAGACACATTCCTACTTTTTACTTTTGTACTTTCAATAGTTCCTTTTGTTCCTTGAATTTTTTGATTCTTCACTGTACTAAAATAAATTTACATTCTTGGAAAGGATTCTTGTGGTCTGACTTCAACCTTGAGTGCTTTTTGATTTTGGTTGATCCCCAAATCAGCCATAACATATGAGATCAATTGTGGTTTCATTCCTACATAACTAATAGGCTCATATTACATCTTTTCATTCTTCTGAATGATCTTCTTTCCTGATAGCATGAAGGGAATAATATGTTTTTCTGGGTCCTTAAATTTTTGTTGTAGACTGACTGCTTCTCCTTCAAGTGCATTGATATGCTTGGTTTTATCTTTCATTGTGTTTTCCTGTCCATTAATATCCATTTTTTTATAATATTTATTTTATATACACTAACTGATTCTGATTCCTATGGTGTTGATGACTTGAGTTTTTCAATTTCTTCCATCAACACAAACTTCTATGCTTCTTGCTATTTCATATAGTGTTTGGAATTATGAACAACATTGTTGGATTTCTTTTTCTTAGCTCTCCAAATATATATCTCTTCAAGAGAAAACTCTAACTCAACTTTTATATCAACTCTTCCTTTAATTTATTCATCTTCATCAATGTAAGTCTCTTCTTGTTTATGAGTACTACCGACAAATACCACCATAGCATTTTCTCCACGATCATTGTAGTTCAATACCATATATACCTCCTAAACCTAATACTCATCTGAACTATCACATTCTTGTGAAAGGAGATTCATCTTCATCAATTAATTTCTCTTGAAATATTTATTGGCTTTCTTATAGGCAGATGACTTCTTCTTGAGAATTTCAAAATTCAATGACATCATCATCTTTATAGAAATTTTTAGTGCACCTTGCTACAAGATGACCAACCTTTTCACATTGAAAACAAGCCAGTTGAAGTATCCCCTTGAACAGTCTTTTTCTTTATTGCAAATTTGAAGAATGAAATGAAATCACATTATTTGCATCTTCATCATCCTGAGAATCTTGAATGGTGACCTTCTTCATGGCCTTGAATGCCACTGGCATAGATTTCCCCTTTTCCATAGCCTCATTATAATCATTCCTCATTTCATATAAAACCATGGTACTATTCCAATTTTCCAATGTTTTCACATTTAGATATTTATCAATTAATACTGAAACCTTTGGATTTACCTAAAGTGTATGTTTTTTCAACATGTGGTTTATGATTTTTATGTCATTAATGAATTCTCCAAGACCCCGCATATCTTCACAACAATATTTATTCTATTAAATAATACATCAACAGACTCAATAGGGTTCATTTTTAAATCTTCATACTTGTTCCACAGAACTTGTAGCTTTTCCTCTCTGACTTTTTATCTTCTTCATATAAATTCAATAGATTTTCCCACAAAGAATATGATATTTTTCATGACACTGCCTTCGTATAGATAGGATTGTGTAGGGCTCCCCCTAAAGCATTAATTACCTTTGTATCAGCATCGAATTCCCTATGCTTAGCTTCCAATAAATCACCACTATTAATATTTTTAATTATACCATGCATTACTACTATGAACACATCCATTCCCATAGATCAAAAGTAGTGTGGAATCTGATTCTTTCAAAGATGAAAATTGTTCCCGTTGAAGATCCAATTACCATTAAGATTATTGACCTCTATTGGAGAGTGAAACATTAATATCAACCTTTACCTTTGATACTAATTGTTCAGTCAACTTGTTTAGATACCTCTGGAGGTGGTGGGGGTGAATCAATGTATGAAAAATTAAAACAATTTCCCATTTTTATCATGTTTAATTATTATAAAAAACTATATTCTCTCTCCCCTTTCAATTGTAGAGTATGAATCTACCCTAAAATCTCCCACATTACCCAAAAATTTTACTTGGTTCACCCTCACTAGGCTACGTCAAATGAGTATACACCAGAGATGTGTCGATGTTCCAAATACACTATAGGAACACTTTTGTTTACATGTTGGAAGTGGACTCACTATCCCTCCCAGTTTACAACCATTCAAATTTTGTGAACTCACTACTCTCTCAGTTGAAGTAATCTCAATACATATTTAAAATATCAACACACAGTTTAAAGACTTGTAGTTCCATTACTTATCTCTAATGAGTGAATCCTTCACTGTATGTATATTCTATGTTGATGTCCAAATTTTATCCGCTGATGAATACATGTTTTCCATTGATCACTGGGAAACAACCATTGGAAATATCTTCACAAAGCAACCTACTTCAAGAAGCTCCCAATTTTTCAAAGGTCAAAAAAGCCTTTGTGATGTCTCTTCCTCTTCGCATAGCACACACCTTCATAGAGCCCACTGCTTCATAGAGCACACAGCTTCACAAATATCAAGCCTTGTCAAAGTGACTTCTTTCACGAAGCTCAATGAGCCAATGCGGAAAACCCCTCTTTCATGGGAGCTATATTAGCCGTCGTAAAGCTCCTTTCTTTCATGAAGAACACTGCCTCTGTGAACCTCCTTTTTGATATGAGAGTACCAAATTTTTCATGGAAAACTCTCGACATTTCTCAAGGGGGTCGAAGTCAATTTATAGACAATTTCATCACCTTCCACGCAACGTCAGCACCACGTCATCTGAAATAAAAATACTCCAAAATTCCACTCAAAATTCCATCTATATCGTGAATTTCATGAACCAGCCCGGGTCGACCCTGAAACCGTCACCTGATCCGGTGCACGGAAAGTCCCCAGGGGTGTTCCCAATCCCCCCAAGATGGCAACTAATACCGGGCATCAAGTTGAAATCGTTGGGAATGATTTAGCCCAAACAAATCAGGATATGTAAAATAAAAACAAACAAACAAAAAAGACAACACTAAAAACAAAAACAAAACTACACCACAAACATACATCCACGTGACCTCGCGGGTCACCACCCAACTAAAAAAACCCAGCGTCTCTCCATCACTGAGCAACTCAAACTCGGAGAACCTGAACACAGAAATATAAGCATGAGTACAAAAAGTACTCAGTAGGTGAGCCCAACAACAAATCCCAAGGGACTTCCAGTAAATAAAGAATCTGTAAATTCCAGGTTTGAACTACAATGTATAAAAGTAAGCTTTCATAATGATTCACTTGAGGATAAAAACACGATACATTACCCTTATTCTTTTTCAAAAGTTTAATTCCTTTCATTGGTACCAAATTCATTCTAAAAGAGAAATAAGTGTTACATTTTAAAATTCTACACAAAGAGAATAATGCATCTTCATTTGAAAACCATTATCAAAAAGTATAACAGTATAAGCTGTAAAGAATAACTGAAAGTAAACAAGAAAGGAACATCAAGTAAACATGGGTGATCCTAAAAATACCTAGAAAACCCCTGGACGTACTCGGGTTCAGACTACCTTCCCAGCATGGTACTCCACAGTAAATAACCAACTGGACGCCCTAACAACCAACCAGTGGCATGCCCTACAAGGCCTACTTATCAAGGGGGGACTAACCCGTCTAATTGGGGTTAGCCAGCAACCATCACTCGATTCTCTAAAAGATGCTCAATAACCCACAGTGGTTTTAATAATACTGTGTATGTGGGAGGCCATCGCACACGTGACTCACCTCACCGCACTTTCCAACCCCTTACACGGACACCACTACATGACAATCCTTGAAGGGAAGTCCCCCTGAAGAGATGCCCCACAAGTACGTATATATATATTTAGTCAGTTCACAATCAATAAAGTTCCAACCAGGCATCCACATCGTTTACATTTAAACCATTTAATATCAAAGCATTTCTAGAATATATGACACACGCCATCATGTTGAAAACTAGAAAAACATACCTAGAAACCCATTTAAGGAAATCCAAACCACCACTGAAAAATTCCAAAATCTAGTTTAAAGGCCAAACGGCATTTCCTTTATCCATGTTTTCAAGAAAACACCATTTTACATAAACAATACACCCGTCATTTTATACACACCAAAAACCTTCTCAAAACATAGTTAGGTATGACTTGAACATTTCATAAAGAATCCTTATGACAATATCACAACAAAAACACACAAATTTATCCAAGAATGGTATTTTCAATGCAATGCAAGAAGTAAACTATTTTCAAATTCAGCAATTCACCATTCTAGTAATAATTTTCTAATACTACTTTAAATTTACTAAAAAATAATGAAATGACAAGGAATAAATAAATTTTTAAATTTAAATGTGAGTGCAGTGGGAGACCTACCTTGAATTGCAGCTTATTTGCGATGACGTGACACGTCTCACACTTGCGCATAAGAAAACGAAAGCCGACATTTTTAGTAACGCAAAATTACATCGCCAACACGCTATGCTCTCTATCAAGACACAATTATGTGTGAATCCTCAAATGGGTGCACCAGCATGTGCAATCTAACGATCAAAGAATCATGGAAAAAACTTACCAAGAGGTTGCAAAAAAAGTAAAACAATTAAAAACACATAAACGTTAAATTAAAATAACTCTAATGAAAAAAAGAGCGTAAAACCACCTTGACATCAGAGCAGGTGAAATGAGGTTAACCCAAATTGCTCATTTTCAGCAGCGGTGCTCGCCACTCTACCAAACATGAATGAGATGTGTGGCTGGTTGTGAGGGCGATAGACGGCGTGAAGATGCTGCACGAGGCTGACCGGACGGTACGTCGACACCACAGAATGCCTACGGGTCGAAGAGAGTGTGACAGGGGTGCAGCGAGAAGGGAAGGTTGGGTGCGGCATGGCCTAAGGCAGGCTGGCCGGAAGCGGGCTGGACGGAGCGGGCTAGATGGAGCAGGCTGGCCAGAGTGGGCTTTATGGAGGGGGTGGTCCACCGGACGAGTCCCCAGATAGGGGGGGGGGGGGGGGGTTGCCGCCGAACTAGAGTTCACCGCTGGGATAGGGGGGTCGGACATGGTGGAGTGAAGCAGGGGGGAGGGCCGCCGGACGTCAGAGCGGAGCAGGGTGGCGGTCGGAAATGGGGTTGGTGTGGAGAGCCGCGGGCGCCATTGGTCACGTGAGGCCAGGGGACGGTTTAGGGCACCGGGCAGAGCGGGAGCCAGACGTGGGTGCGGCGAGGCAGAGGGCCAGCCAGGCAGCACCCTGAAAAAGGGCAGGGGCGCACGGCTGGGTAGGGGAGAAGGAGAGGGGGAGGGGGCCGCCGCATAGAAGAGAGAGGGGGGATCTAGGGTTTTGGTTAATATATATATATATAATAACAACATAACAATAATAATAATAATAATAATTAGTTAATTTAAATAATAATTATTTTTAATCAAAACATTTAGGATATTAAAATCATTTAAAAATAAACGCACACACACATATAAATATATATATATATACGTATTTTAACATATATACCTATATCTAAACATATATAAACATATATATATACATACACATATAAAAAATATACATATATATAAGCGCATATAAACATATATTTGTATATATATACACATATATAAACATGCATGCAGACACACTTACAATATTAATTACTTCAAAAAATAATAACAATAATTTAATAATAATAAAATGTCAACATAAAAATTTTAATATTTAAAATGTCGGGTGAACACATGGTCACCCGGGCCGAACGCACGGTCATCGCTAACGATGCGATGACTGCGCACCAGCGTGAAACCGCCAACACAATTATACTTTGAAAATTTTAAACTAGGACAATAAAAGAAGTAAAAAAAGGGCATCTACAGTTGGAGTGTGAAAATTCTCTCCACCATAGACACTTTCTTCCTAAGAAATTCACCAATCCAAAAGTCGGTCAAGATTCAAGTCCATACCCAAACAGAACTAAAGGAACCGAAGAAAACTGAGAATCTCCGGATGAACTTACCCTACACAGGTTACACTCTATCGATTCAAGAGAGAACTAAAGTCTGAGGTTTAGGGGAGAACACGAAGGGGTTCTCCCCACCACAAGAACATAACTGGTTCGAAAATTAAACACCCAAAACATACTACCACAAGGAGGCATGTCCAGTGCAGGAACTCACAACCGATCCAAACTGACTCTTATAGCACCATAAAAACAACACCACCGTCGAAATGTTGAACCCTTCACTAGAGTCAACAACCTTCAATACCAGGAAAACCCCATGAAAAAAGTACATAACTCGGGCATCGAGTCGGAAACATGACCCACTTAAATCCACGAAACATAACCACATCCGACAGGTATAACTAAACTGAGGTCAACCCACACAAGGGTCAAACACACTTTTAAGAAAGACGCACGATTCATAATATCACATCCACACAAACCAGACTCCATGGATTATCATATAACAAGTCCATCATAACATTATGGAAAAACAATGTACTTAAAATGATGTTGAAACTTTAATAGCAGAAAAAAATATGAAAATATTTCTAATTGTTCCACCGCCAACACGGAACGCAAATCCTGGACTAAGACTTCACACCCCTGGGAGATCTTGACTATGCACGAGCATCACCCCGAGACCTGTGGTTGGGGCTCTGATGGATGAAGCATGTCCTTCCTCACAGTCAGGTACTGACATTCTCCAATCACAGCATCCTCTTCAAGAGACGCTTCCTGCAAAACTTCTCCAGATGAACCAGACTGCCGCAGCGATGACACATCTATGGAGGGTTGCGACAAGATGGCTTTAAATGCCTGAAACGACCACACTAATAGCATACCATATAATTATCTGATGAACTGGAATCTAGGACCCAAGGGGGTAAATCCATTGGAATAGGTATCTCTGGCATCTTTTCTTCACAAGAGGGGGAACTATTACGAAAAATGGGGTATGCTAAAGTACTAGCCACACGCGCACTAGAAACCAACTCAGCTAAAAATGCTTCCTCGACCAGCTTCTCGAAACGTTGGTCTTTAGAAGGGAGGACTCACTCCTTGATCTCTGGACGAAGCCCCCCGGTGAAAAGAGAGGCCTTCATGAGCTCATTCGATGCTACCTCTATAGAAAAGGAAATCAGTTCCTTGAAATGGTCAACATATTCCTTCACCGTCTATTGGCCTTATTGAATATGCACAATTTCTCTCTTTTTCATCATCTTCACTTATTCTGGTACAAACCATTGGATTAAAATGTTTTTAAATACATCCCACATCATTCCAACTGGCGTTGATGTTGGGGTAACCATCTTCCACTAGTCCAGAGCTGGACCCTCAAACAATTCCATAATTGCACAAAACTTAACATTATCGAGAGTTCCCAACATTGTAATGACACGCTCTACTTCCTCGATCCATTCCACTGCCTCTAACGGACCCTAATCACCATGGAGAATAGGCAAAGTCTGAGGAGGACCAAAAACTAGGCATGACTTATCAGAATCCTTAGAGACCTTTCTGGGCGTCATTTCTTGAGCGACATATAAAACACAAATCCAAAACCAATATCAAATCATATCATGATTAAAATTAACATCTTGATCCAAAACAACAAGCTCAAAACCAAAAAATTTCAAACACTACCCAAATTTCCCTTTTTAGAATCCTTTTTTTATTTTAGATTTCAAAACCACCCTTTTTCAAGACCACTTTTCAAATTCCAATCCACTTTTAAACCAAAACCACTTTCCAAAACCATTTCCCCAATTTAAAGACCAATTTAGAAAACAAGGCCAAGTCTTTAATTTCAAATAAACACTCAGGTAATCTCATGACACGTTACACATGTCATTGTCCACATTCCATTCATACTCGCACCCACATGCACATTCCATATATTCTCACACATGTGAAAACGTTCATAAAAAAGACCTGAGGTTTCACCCCAAACAATTCTCGACCAATTCCAAGAAACAACTGATTTGCAATTCAAGAGCTTTCAGTTTTAAAACCCATTTCATACATTTAATGTCTTTTAAATGAAACCAGTCCAATATTTCAAAAACCCTTTTCATTTCCAACAACGCACTTACACCGACCAAAATGAAAGCAGCACCCAAATTTGCTTCAACCACTGGAGTGAGGGACTAGTACTCACGCTCAACTTGGCGACATGGTAGTGGTCCATGTCCCAAGTAAGTGTCGAACACTATGAGTAATTCAAACCATGTACTCAGACACCACATGGGTCACAACTCCATGTTAAATCATGATGTAACGTCGGCTTGCCTCCGTTTTCATCTCTCAATCCAAGACAAACCAGAAAGAGACAAGGACACAATTCCCGGACTACCCCTGGCAACTTGAGGTGTGGAATGGGCGAGGGTTCATGACGTCCTTCCCGTACCTACCTCTCGAGTTCCGACAGTCCTAATCTCCACCAACCAGACAACCCAAATAATAAGAACTTTCTCTGATACCATTTCTTCATGAACCAGCCCAGGTTGACCCTGAACCGGTCACCCGAGCTGGTCCGCGGCAAGTCCCGATGGACGTTCTCGATCCCCCCAGGATGGAATCTAGTATCGGGCATCAAGTTTTAATCATTTGGAACAATTTATCCTAAACAAACCAGGATCTGTAAAAAAACAAAAAAAACATACAACACTAACAACAGAAACAAAACTACACCACAAACATACCTCCACGTGACCTCGCGGGTCACCACCCAACTAAAAAAAACCAGTGTCGCTCCATCACTGAGCGACTCAAACTAGGAGAACCTGAACACAAGGAACCTGTAACTAAAATGGTAAAAGATAATTTTGTGTACAAAAAGTACTCAGTAAGTGAGCCCAACAACAAATCCCCAAGAACTACCAGTAAATAAAGAATCTATAAATTCTTGGTTTGAACTACAAAGTATAAAAGTAAGCATTCATAATATTTCACTTGAAGATCAAAACAGGAGACATTACCCTTATTCTTTTTCAAAAGTTTAATTCCTTTCATTGATGCAATATTCATTCTAAAAGAGAAACAAGTGTTACATTTTCAAATTTTACACAAATAGAATAACACATCTTCATTTGAAAACCATTTTCACAAAGTATAACAGTATAAGATGTAAAGAAAAATTGTATGTAAACAATCAAGGAACATCAAGTAACCATTGTTGATCCTAAACATCCCTAAAAACACCTCGACATACTTAGGTTCAGACTACCTTCCGGCATGGTACTCCACAGTCAATAACCAACTGACCGCCCTAATAACCAACTAGTGGAATGCCCCACAAGGCCTACCTACCGAGGGGGGACTAACCCATCTAATCGGGGTCAGCCAGCAACCGTCACTCGATTCTCTAAAAGATTCCCAGGAACCCACAGTGGTTTTAATAATACTGCGTAAGTGGGAGGCCCTTGCACACGTGACTCACCTCAGTACACTATCCATTCCCTTACCCGAACACTGCTACATGACAATCCCTGAAGGGAAGTCCCCCTGTAGAGATACCCCATAAGTACGTATATATATATAGTCAGTTCACAATCAATAAAGTGCCAATTAGGTCACCACATCATTTACATTTAATCCATTTAATATCAAAGTGCTTCCAAAAGATATGACACACTCCATCATGTTGAAAACCAGAAAAACAAACTTAGAAACCCATTTAAGGAAAACCAACCCACCACTAAAAAATTCTAAATTCCAATTTATAGGCCAAACAACATTTCCTCTATCCAAGTTTTCAAGAAAACCCCATTTTCCTTAAACGATACCCCCGTCATTTTATACACACCAAAAACCATCTCAAAACACAGTTCAGTATGACTTGCATATTTCATAAAGTACCCGTATGACAATATCACAAGAAAAGTAGACAAATTTGTCCAAGAAATATATTTTTCAATGTGATGCAAGAAGTAAATAATTTTAAAATTCAGAAAGTCTCCATTCTAGTAATAATTTTTTAATACTACATTTAATTTACTGAAAAATAATGAAATGAAAAGGAATAAATAAATTTCTAAATTTAAAGAAGAGTGTAGTGGGAGACCTACCTTGAATTGCAGCTTTTTTGCAATGACGCGACACATCTCACACTTTTCCAAAAGAAAACGTAAGCTGAAAATTTCGGTAACATGAAATTACCTCGCCAACATGCTCTTCTCGCTATCCAGACACAATGATTTGTCACACCTCAAATGGGCGCACCGGCACGTGCAAGCTAATGATCTCAGAATCATGGAAAAACCTTACCAACAGGCTGCAACAAAAGTAAAACAATTAAAAACACATAAAATATAAATTAAAATACCTCTAATGAACAATCATCATAAAACCACCTCGACATCGGAGAAGGTGAAATGAGGTTAACCCGAATTTCCCATTTTCAGCAGCGGTGCTCGCCAGTCACCTAAACAAGAACGAGGCGTGCGGCTGGTCGTACGGGCGATAGATGGCGCGACGACGCTGCACGAGGCTGACTGGACAGCACGTTGACACCGTGGAAGGCCTACGGGTCAAAGCGAGTGTGATAGGGGTGTGGAGAGCATGACAGGTTCGGTGCGGCGCGACCTGAGGTGGGCCGGCTGGAAGCGGGCTGGCCGGAGCGGGCTGGACGGAGGGGGAGGTCTGCCGGACAGGTCTTCGGATAGGGGGGATCACCGCCGGACAGGAGGTCACCACCGAGACAGGGGGGCGGACGCGGCATAGTGAAAGAGGGGGGCAGGCTGCCGGACGCCGTAGCAGAGCAAGGTGTTGGGCCACTGGATGCTGGAGTGGATCAGGGTGGCAGTCAAGAGCGGGGTCAGCACGATGAGCCGCGGGCACCGGTGGTCACGCGAGGACGGGGGCGGTGGAGGGCTCTGGGCAGAGCGGGAGCCGGATGGGGGTGCAACGAGGCAGAAGGCAGGTGAGGCGGAGGGCCGGCGAGGCGGCATCCTGAAGGAGGCAGGGGCGCGCGGTTGGGTAGGGGAGAAGGATAGGGGGAGGGGGCCGCCGCACCGAAGAGAGGGGGGGGAGCTTGGGTTTTGGTTAATATATATATATATATATAAACAACATAATAATAATAATAATTAGTTAATTGTAATAATAATTATTTATAATCAAAACATTTATGATATTAAAGTCATTTAAAAATAAACCCACACACACATATAAATATATATATATATATATATATACGTATGTTGACATATATACCTATATCTAAACATATATAAACATATATATATATACATACATACACATATAATGTATATACTTATATAGAAGCGCATATAAACATATATATATATATATATATATACACATATATATACACATATATAAACATGCATGCAGACACACATACAATATGAATAACTTCAATAAATAATAACAATAATTTAATAATAATAAAATGGCAACATAAATATTTTAATATTTAAAACTCCTGGTGAACACACGGTCTCCCGATCCGAACACATGCTCACTACAAACGATGTGGTGACTGCACACTGGCATGAAACCGCTAACACAATAAAACTTTTAAACTTTTAAACCTAGACAAAGAATGAATTAAAAAAAAGGGAATCTACCGTCGGGGTGTAACAGTGAAGCACCACTGCAATTTTTTAGATTTTGGAGCTCTTCGTAATCATGGGGCATTCCATTAATTCCTTCATGTCGCCGCTATAAGGGTCCCTCACAATTTCCTTCATCTATGCTATTAACGAAGCTCACCCTAATCACAAAGAACACCATCAACATTCTTCATGTCATAGTGAAATCCACATCATGAGTCCCATATTCACGAAACACATGCCCTTTCCATATTTTGATGATATCTTTAATAAAATCCACACTTCGTGATGCTCATCAAATACCAATATTTGGACCCCAAAAATTTGGAAAACATCGGAAAAAGGTGCCACCCTGTATCTGAGATTTTGTACCTCCTCTAGATCCTCGCTTCCTGTGTTAGGGTTCATAGTCAATATTAATTTTCATCAATATCTCTGGAACTCAAAAATTCACCCTGAAAACCTGCATCATCAACAAACCTAGCAAACTCAAAAATGTTGCAAAGTTTCCTTGAGGGTTTTTCCCAATATGAAGTTTAGTAGAAATCTAGGAAACTTGAATTAGAAAAAAAAAGATTATGAAAAAAAACATAATATTGTATTTGATGATAAGAAGACAAGAATATCTTATTATTTTGGTAAGGAATGTATTATATTGATATTTCTAGAAAATACTTCCATATAGAGATATTACAAGGGGACGTGATTATGGTACAAATGTACCAAGGAGTAAAAACCCTGACACGGAGTTTAGGGATTGACCCAGGTTATCCTGGTATACAATAATGGGCCTTACTACACACCTGGTTTGAAACTCCTGGGAGGTATGCTTAGGGTAATTCACATTTTCATTACAATCCATTAAGAATCATTTAAATGTAAAATTTTCTTCAACGAAACCATGATTATGATTAGGAATTTAGCTATGTATATAATTTATATTTATTCTATGTTTTTTCTACATTGAGATTATTCACTTTGATTCATATCCTAATCTAGAGTATGAAGTTATTTAGAAATGGTGTATAGTGGAAGGAAGAGTATCCTCATGACCACATGTGTCCTATGTAGGGATTCCCCTCAGACAAAAGATAATGATGTTGGAACTATTGTTGTGTCTGGTGCTGATAAACATATAACTATACTAGAAAAAACTTACTTAGGTTATAAATAATAACCTTACATGTATAAATCATCTGATCGAACTTGTGGAGGCATAATGTTAAATCTCTTTAAGTGAAAATAGCCTACATTATTGAATAGGAATACAAACCCATTTGTATATGAGTAGTGGATATGTTCCATAGATATGATATTTCTCACTTTGGGATGTAACGAAAGAGATAGGGACATCATGGAAATTTATCATCCATCGAGAGATTCAAATTAGTGGTGGTCGTTAATCCAAAACCCAATGTAGGAGGAATATATATATGTGATGGAATTGAGGGACTTTAATGAAATATTTCAAGATAAATACTCTCCCTATGAACAATGAGTGGATATGGAATGGTAATTTCTGAATTTGAGGCAAAAGGATGATGAATATATTGAAATGTATGAAGCTTACTTGACAAGGCTAGAAAGGCATTTTGCGGACTACATAACTAATCCAAGGAGAAAAATTAATCCATTATTTTATTATTTAAAACCATTCCTTTAAGGGGATCTAGTATCCAAAAACTTCTCATCATATGAATATATAGTATCAAGTGTTATCATGATGGAAAAGTAATTTTCTAAGTCTTATAAATTTAAGGGAAATCATGAGAAGAAAAGGGATGATAAAAACTTTGGAATAGGAAATAAGGAAATGAGGATGAAGGTATGAGTTGAACTTCTATACTATAGTAATTATGGGAAGAAACACCCTAGCACATTCCTAAATAGAATGGGATCTCTTAAAATTTTAGAGAAACATTCCACCTTTCTTGTGATTGTAAGGGGAAGAAATAATCAACCATTGTTCCAGGATACATTTGTAGGGAGATGGGATATTATAAAAATGAAATTCCTTTAATTTAGGGAAACATTCCCAGATAAATGCCAAGGGGGAAAGGCCATGCTTAAACGATCCCAACTAAGAAAGTTGATGTTCCTAATGAAGTGGTGGTTGGTAATTTAATTGTTTCCTCAAACATAGAGAATTCATTATTTGATTCTAGATCATTGCATTCTTTCATATCTTCCCAGTTTTCAAAGAAAATAAGATATTTCCAATTTGATTTAATAAGTAAGTTGTTATTCAAAACATCTAAGGGAAGTATCATTGCAAAAACATTGAGTCAGGAAATCCCCATTATGGCATATAAACATGATTTATCTGATTATTTTATTTTCATATCCATGATTAACTTTGATATAATCCTATGTATGGATTATATTTTGAACAATGATGCAAAATATTATTACAAGAAGAATGAGGTTACAATTTTTGAGGATGATGTGGAATCCCTTATTTTTAGGGGAGAAACATCACCATATTATTCTCATCTTTATCCACCCCTAGTAGATCTACTGAATTCAATTATTTGACATGAAGAGAATAAAATAACTATGGGTGAAGAATTGAATGTTCAATGTGTGTATATACCTATTGTGCAAGAATATGTCGACATCTTTCTAGAGGATTCATGTGGACATCCTCGAAAGTAGGAAATTGAGTTTTACATTGGCAAAATTCCTGGTTCATGTCCCATATCATAGATCACTTATATGATGGACACTATGGAATTAGTGGAACTGAAGAAACAACTAGTGGAATTTAGTGATAAATGATTTATTGGCCCTAGTGTTTCTCCATGGGGATCCCCTGTTCTTTTTTATAAAAAGAAATTAGAGTCTAGAGGGTTTTGCATTGAATACAGAGTGATCGATGCTATAACATTAAAGAACAAGTATACCCTACCCTGAATTCATGATTTATTAGATCAACATCATGGAGCTAAATTTTTCTCGGAGATTTACCTTCGATCTGCATATCATCAGTTTCATGTGAGGAAGGAAGAAATTCTAAAAACAGTATTCTGAACTAGGTATGGGTATTACGAGTTTACAGTAATGCCATTGGGACAGACTAATTCAACCTATGTTTTCATAGATCTAATAAATAGTTTTTTCATGGAATATATTGATGACTTTTTAGTGGTATTTATTGATGATATATTTGTATACTCTAAAATCTATGAAGATCGTGAAAATACCTTGCAGACTATTCTGAAGACTCTTAGAAGAAATAAATTATATGGGATGTTTAAAAGTTGCGAATTTTTGCTCTAATCTATTATTTTCGGTTCCACATTATCTCTAAAGATAGAATATCTTTTGATCCTACAAATACAAAGTCTGTTCATGAATATCCTACTCCAACAAAAATAATTGAGGCATGTATTTTTATTGGTTTAGCAGGTTATTATCAGCGTTTTGTTTAGAACATTTCCCGTTTAGCCAACCCAATGACTAAGCATAAATTTAAAGGGGTTATGTTTGTATAGACAAAAAATGTGAGAACTGTTTCGAAGAATTGAATATGAGATTAGTGAATGCTTTGATCCTAACCCTACCATCAGGTAATGATGGGTCTTGGATATTTAGAGATGCATCAAATAAAGGATATGGTTTTGTTCTTAGGTAGAATGATATATTTGTTGCCTATGCACAAGGAAATTAAAGGTTCATTAACAAAACTATCCCACTCATGATATTGAGTTAACAATGGTAATATTTTCACTGAAGATAATAGTCATTATCTCTATGGAAAATATGTGAGATATATATGGATCACAAGAGTATGATGTGTATCTTCTAACAGAATGAAATCAACATGACACAAAGGAGATGGCTCGAAAAAATCAAGAATTATGATTGTACAATACGCTACCACCTTGAAAATGAAAACAAGGTAGATGCAGCATTGAGCATGAAGGATCATGGATTTCTTAAATAAATTAGGATTGAAAAGTATCCCTTGTACACAGATCTAGTAAGGTTGGACAAGGTAATTATCATAGATGTTTAAAAATAATTACTTTTTAAAATGTTTTCCCAACAATATTTATTATAAATAATTAAAACTTCACAGCCTGATGATTATAACCATCAAAAGAAAATTAATGTTGTCAATAATGGGAATGTGGCTGACATTGTGTGTAAAGATGGTGTTCTAAATTTTTGGAAGAGTCATTGTGTTCTGTTCATAAAATGGAATTATTGGATGATTCCCATAGTTAGAATTTATCCATACATCCTAGAAGCACTAAGATGTATAGATATTTAAAGGAACATTTTTTTGGTAACATGAAGAAGGAAATTTTGGATTATGTATCAAGATGTTTAGTCTGTCATCAAGTGAAGGCTGAATGACAACATCCTAGAAGATTATTGAAAACTATACCAATTCTCAAATGGAATTGGTATGCCATAATAATGGATTTTTTCACTAGATTAACCAAAACTCCAAAAAATAATGATGCAATATGGGTAATTTTATATCAGCTTTTGAAATCTGCACATTTCTTCAGTATAAGGGAGTATTTTCCACTAGTTTTCCTAGAACAGCTCTATATAAATGATGATGTGAGACTTCATGGGGAAACTCTCAGTTTTTTCGGATCATGACCCATGGTTTACATCGAAATTCTATAGCAGTCTTCAGAATGAATTGGATACTGAACTTTGATTTATTATTGCTTAACAACCACAATCTGATGGGTAATCAAAGAGGACAATCCTAACATTAGAGTACATGTTGAGATCACGTTCACTTGACTTTCAAGCTATGTTGGATAAATATTTTTCATTAGTGGAGTTTTACTATAATAATAGCATTCATTCAAGTATTCAAATGGCACCAGATGAAGCATTGTATGGGATAAGATTTTGTACACCAACATGTTGGGATGAAGATAGTGAATAGAAGCATGTGTGCCCAGAGCATGTAGAGGAAACAATAGAGAAGGTATAAAATATACGAGGTCATATCAAAATAGCTCAATGTTGAAAAATGATCTATATTGATAATCGAAGGAAGTATCTAGAATTTCATGTGGGATATCACGTTTTCATGAATCTATCTGCATGGAAGGTCATTATAAGAGTTGGAATGAAAAGGAAACTAAGAACTGGGTAAATTGGGCCAATTGAATTTCTAGAGTGAATTAGATCTTTTTTGTATCGTTTTCCTATGCGGTCTAGCCTTTTGAAGGTACAAAATGTGTTCCATGTCTCATTGTTGAGAAAGTACATGCCAGACCCAATGCATGTCTTTACTTCTGAAGGTATAGAGTTTGAACCAGACCAATGTTACTGTGAAGAGCCTATTTGAATTATAGACACTAATTAACAAGTATTGAGGAATCAGACAACTCTTCTGAGAAATAATCTTTAGAGTAATCTGAAAATTTATGTGGCAACATGGGAAGCCTAAGATCTTATGATGAAGACTGACAAAAATCTTTTTGTGAGGTAACGTTCTATAGATTTAAGGACAAAACTATTTCAAGGAGAGGAGAATGTAACACCCCCATGGTTTTGAAAGTAAATATTAAATGCACGTAAGACTATGTCCCTAAAAATACCCTATTTTATAATCTAGTTTTTAAACCCAACTTTGCCACTACTATGTTTTGAATTTCGAAAAACTGTCATCTTGACTTGTGATCAGTAAGTCATTTGGTGTCTAATAAATGATACTTGATTTTTTCTGAATAGTAGCATAGACTTATGAATATTAATATGAATATTAATATGAACCTGATGAATAATGAATAATGACATTATTTTATTTTCTTCTATTCATAAGATAAGGGGATCTTAATTCATTTTTCAATGTGATATACAACTAATTATACCTTTAAAATTGTTATTTTTCAAATTAACTATGATTTTATTTAAAAATTAAATTCATAATATTTATTAATTTTATTTTAAAAAATGGACTTCATTTTTGAATTATACAGATCGGAAATAAGCTAGGTTGTATTTTTTGGATTTTTATGATATTATTGAATTTTTGATGAATAGTGAAATATGGAAAAATATTGTATATACAAATTATCAGTTTAATATACTATTTATGGAATCATTAGTGATTCAAGGACACATGGTTCTAATTAACATGAACTTATTACTATTAGGGGTCACTTGAAACAACACTAATGGTTGTCATGAGGGATATAATAAAATAATGAGTAAAATATTCAAAATTCCCTCCTCTCCTCCACTATAAAACCCCCCCCATCACTCCCTTTTCTCTTCAATCCTCTAAGCCTTTAGTACCCTCAATTTTTGTCCCAAATAAACATCCCTAGTCACTCCACACATCTAAGAAGCTTTGCGACTTTTCAAAAGTCCAAAACCACTTCCCTTTAGGAGGATCTCAAGGAGATTATTTCAAGAGGTAAATCACCTTTCTTTTTCATTTAGTCTCATTTCAATTTATCTTATTTTGTTATCCTATCTGAACCTCTTATATAAAAATGACCATAAAAACTCCATTATCATATATATCGTCTAATTATATAATGTGACTGGAAAACCGTCTTCAATATTCTTACTCTCTCCATTTTATTTTATTAATAAAATCAACGTCCCTGAGATTCCTATTCCCAACCTTCGCGGACAATGAGGTTTCGTACTTAAATTTATCCTCCATTACTGGTCATTCATAATAAATTAGGGTTAGATATAACTATAATAAATGAATTATAATTTAATTAATATTCATTAACCAATATACAAGTAGGATTGAAATAATGATATAGATGCTCAATATACAAGAGGGGGGTGGAATGTACACTTTAAAATTTTCCTCAAACAAGTAATGATCTATTTTTAAAAAAGTTAAATGAAGGAAATTCACAACACCTCTAACACCAATTCAAATATTGGAACAATGTATGAAGTTACATACTTCTAGTTCTATGCACTTGCTTAAATTTGGAAAATTATATCGAAAAACCGGTTCCGGAAATATAGATCTGGAAAGTGAAACTTAACCAAAGTTTACAATATGAGATTCTACCGTAAAGCATATGGAATCTACCTGAATCAGATTACAAATATAAGGAAATATAAGAAGGATATAATTTCCTTACAATAAAAAATGTAGTGAAAAAAAATGTAACAAAAACAAGTAACAATATATAAATCTTTTAACCCAAAGAGAAGGGTATCCAACAACCTTGGATAAAGGTCCCTTGATTTATACATTCAAGAAAGTCTATCATACCCACACCCAGGTAAGCCCTAGATATGAATATTGTAGTCTCTGTCTTTCTATCCCTACAAGCCCTTAACTTCAAGGTATTTGGAACCTATGTCTTCCTCAGCAAAGAAGCCCTCGAACTTCAAGGTAGTCGACACCTCTGTCTTCCTATCCTTGGAAGCCCTCTAATGTAATCACCAACATTCAGAGTCACATGAAGCAATCTGAACGAGTAGTTCAGTATGAACAAGGCATGAAAATCTTATGACTCTAGAAATCACCTTAACAGTGTGTGGTCTCTAGAGTGATCAACTTCTTCTCGTTTTTTGAGCTCTTTCAAATGAGCTCATATTTATAGTATCGGTAGAAATGGTCGGATCCCTACACCAAAATCCATATTTTCCTTAAATTTCAGAGGGATCTATACACCTGTCACTCAACCAACGGTTAGTAAAAAAGATAATGGATGACAACGTTTTATAACAAAACATGTGTCACTGAAATCACAACATCGTTTTATAACAAACTTAAGAAATCAGAGTGTAAGTAAAAATTTCAGAGTCTAACCAAAAATTAAATTCAGAGTCTATATTACAAGGTTATTCAGATTTTATTTATCATAAGAATTCGGAGTCAAACATCATAAAAGTTTGTATCCATAATTCATAATCAGAATTCACAACCAGAATTCGTAATGAAAATTCTGCACTGGAATTCATAATGGGAATTCAGCCTAGAATTTGTAATGAGAATTCATCACAGAATTTGTAATGGGAATTAATCACAGAATTCATAATGATAATTCATCACAGAATACGTAATGGGAATTCATAACAGAATTCGTAATGGGAATTCTTCATTTGAATTCATAATGATAATTCATCACAGAATTCGTAAAGAGAATCCATTACAGAATTTGTAATGAGAATTCATCACAGAATTCATAATGATAATTTGTCATCAGAATTCGTAATGAGAATTTGTCATCAGAATTCGTAATGAGAATTCATCATCATAATTTTTAATGAGAATTCTTCATTAGAATTCGTAATGAGAATTCATCACAGAATTTGTAATGAGAATTCATCACAGAATTCGTAATGAGTATTCAGCATTAGAATTTGATATGAGAATTCATTACAGAATTCAAAATGAGAATTTGGATCCTGAAACATAATTCTTAATATCTATGTATTAATCAATTACGAGAATTTATATATGAATCTGATTTTTATACTTAAGAAAAATGTTGATGTGAACAATGAAAACAAGGGAGAGGTAAATTTTCTTAAGGAAATTTTCCTTATATTAGCAAAATAGGGGTAAAACATTTTTGCTTAAAGATAAGGTGTTTTTGATTTTCAAAACAAGAAGGAATGGAAAAGTCATAAGGAAAACCTTATTGACTCAACAATATCCCCCTTTTTCGAAAGCACAAACATCCTTATGAAAAAATATATAAGAGATTAGAATAAATTTCAAGACTTTAAAATTAAAGCTTATCACCCTTTGTTTATAGATGTTAGTGAATACAACTAACTCCCCCTTACGCTTTGGAACACTAAGTATTGTATTTTGGATTTCCAGAATGTAATTTTAATTATCATAAGAAATAAAAACTTCATAATGAGAAACTCCCCCTTAGATAAGCTCCCCCTTACATAGGGATAGTTCTTCTTTACATAGAAATTTTTCTTCTCCCTTTTAGATTCTTCCTTCTCTTTCTTTTGAGTAATTCTTTTTCCATATCCCCCTTTGTGATTTTCAAAAAGAATTGAGGGAATGGAAAAGATAATAAAGTACCTGAAATATTAGTATATGCAACCAACCAAAAGACATGTAACCAAAATTTCATAACTATTGGAAAGACTAGTACAAGGAAAATAGTACAACAAAAGATCGGAGTGGTCTATTTTGTTTCTCTTTCCTTGGGCATAAGCATTTTGACAATTGTCTTCATATTTTTCATTTCTTTGTGGTCCTCCTCAACTTCCTTCTCTAAAGAAATGATTCTTGTATCTCGAGCCTCCATTCCCACTACCTAAGATTTAAGTGTTTCATCTTTCTTTATAACCTTTTCTTCCAAATAAAGATGAAGATCTTTTTCCTCCATGTAGTATTGGACAAGAAAACATAGCTTCCCATTCATATCTTTAACCTCTTGCATCCGAACATCATGTTCAAGAGTTAACTTATTTTCAAAATAATTTGTAGGATCCTTGATTTTAGACTATGCAGAATCAAAAGAATCTTTGACATCTACTTGGAATTGATCAAAGTCTTCTAGGTCTTGAATAACTTTCTTAGACCACATGGTTATATTCTTGCAATAAAATCAATGAGCATCATAATGGACAAGAATGTTTTTATGATTAGCCTCAAGCTTAGCACACTTATCCATCACCATGGATATAGAGTACGATTTTTGATTCATGAAATGCTGAAACATCTGGCATCTGGATTCTATTGCTGGAAAAATCAGAATGACATCCACCAGCTTATTTAGGGACTGTTCAACAAAGACATGTCCAAAGACAGATGAATCCGAATCTGAAATTTTGGTTGCAGAAGGTTCTTCTTCTGACTGTATCATCTTCATTTTGGATGAACCTATAGCTTCTTTCCTTCTTATAATATATTTCGTTGGAGTGTCAATAACCAGTTTCTTTCCGTTATCAAATTTCGGAATTTTCTGTTCATCAGGAGATTCATGCTCACTTTCTGAAAGATGAACAATCCCATCTTCATCAACTTTCTCTTTCTATACTCCAGTTTCAACATCCTCAGGCAGTATAAAGTAATTATTGTGACTTTCTTCCTCAGAAGTCTTGTTCACTTCATCTTAAATTTTCTCATCAACTCTAGGTGTAACAATTTTTGAAGATCCGGCTAGGGAAGTACGGAGTGAAAATTTCTCAGAAGAACTATCCTTTTCATGATAGTCTTCAACTTGTTTAATTAAACCACCAGAGTCACCACTGCTCTCTTCTTGTTGAATTTCGTCCAAAACATGATGAACTCTCAATATCAATTCCTTCTCAGCATTCTTCTTTTTATAATTTTCTGGAGTCTTCTCACGCGGAGTTTCAAGAAAACCTTCACCCAAAAAGGATTTCGGAATGGGTAAATTTTCAGATTCTACCTCAGTGGCTTTCATAAGAGATTTTACAATCTACACCTCTGACATATTTTTCTTAATCTTCTTCTCCTTGGCTTGATTTTCTAATTCATTAGCCACTTTCTCTTTCAATGACTTATCCTCAGTAGGGTCCAATCAGAATTGAGGGTCCCCTTATTTCATTTTCTCTTTTTCTTGCCTCCACTTGGAAACCACATCATCTAGATAAGCCTTCTGTTTCGTAGGTTTGGGGGGTGCAGTTGGAGTTTCCTTAGACTTGGGGGTTTTCTCAACAACTTCCAATTCCTTGAATTTCCTTTTCTTCCCAGCTTTCCTTGATGGTTTCGAAGATTGGTGATCTTTCTAAACTGCCTCAGCCTCTTCCTCTAGTAAAGAGTATAATTCTCCTGATTCAATAGAAAACCCCATTTTCATCCTCTTCAACGTATCATCACTAACCAGCATTACATTACAATTTCTTGTCTTGTAAGTGTAAGAAATTTTAAATGAATCAAGACATCTGATAATATGCTTAGAAAGCAAGGATAAATACATTATAATCTGAGCATTCAGATTCTCTTCTTTAATATTCTTAGCTATAATCAAAACATGCCACATCAAATTTAACATTCGTTGATTTACCAAAAAATCTAGGATTTATATATCACTCTTCATGAGATTATCATTATCACCGCTTCTTGGTACGATGAAACCTTGTACCCACAACTGTAGAATCTGATTATTCAAAGAGAGATGAACAATATTAGCGGTCATGACATCCTTAAGTCCAAGGAATTCCTTAGCCTTGACATTATTAAAACTTCCTTGCTCATCCTGCAGCTTGTGTGAGCAGAATTCAACTTCACCTTCATATGATAAACCCACCAAACTTTTAGCCTTGGTGTAAGATAATTTGTAATTATTCCCATTGGATTTGAAATAAAACAACTCTCTGCCATCTTCCTCAAGGAGGGAAACAGACTCGTAAAAGTCTACAAAAAAATCTGTATAAACCGGATCCTAATTCGCTGGGTTTGATAAGCATACATCCTCCCAACCATTAAATCTGATATATTTAGATATAAGAGAATCATATTTGTTGAAATTTTGATGCACCATCCTCTCCCTATAAACTAACCATTTAGAAATGGGATTTAAGATGACATATCCTGAGAAGTGGATTCTAAAGACATTCGGAATTGGATGCTTCTGAAGGATTTGTAACGACTTAGAAAAAATCAGAATGGCCTTAAGAATGGAGGACATATCTTCGAGACACAAAAGCTTGATATCCAATGTGGGACAACCCTCGGGGGTCCCCTTTATATAGGCATTGAGGCGGTGGTTCAAATTCCACGGTAGATCGAACGATTGAGATTCATTGATATTTGATCTAACAGTTGAGAAACAAGCCGCAAAGAAAACATGTCTCCGATCTTTTGAGGTTTTTAGAAAAAAAAATCAGATTAAAGAAAACTAGAATCTAAGAAAATTTAAAAACACCTAAGAAAATACCAGCATGTAAAATATGATTACAAAAACATAATTAAGGAAATCATACCTTTCAGATTGGCTATAAATATTGTTCGTAATAGGTTACATTCTTCTTGATGAAAATTTGACTATAAAAATCTTACTATGAAAAACTCAGTACAAAAAACATGAGTATGAAAAATTTCATTAAAAAAACTCAGTATGAAAATTTCATTATGAAAAATCTCAGTACGAAAATTTCATTACAAATATTCTTAGTATGAAAATTTCATTTCAAAAGTTCCAGTACGAAAATTTCACTACAAAATTTCCTGTACAGAAATTTCATTACAAAAATTCTCAGTACAAAAATTTCATTACGAAAATCCTCATTACGAAAATTTCATTACAAAAGTTCCAGTATTAAAATTTCATTATGAAGGTTCCTGTAAGAAAATTTCATTACGAAATCTCCACTACGAAAATATTATTACGAAAGATTTGAAAAGATCATTATGAAAAATTTTGAAAATCACAATACGAAAATTTTGGAAAATCCCATTATGAAATTTTTTTAAAAAACTCATTACAAAAATATTTTAAAAAGCTCATTGTGAAAAAATTTTGAAAAGGTCATTACGAAAAATTTTCAAAAGATCATTACAAAATTTTTTAAAATAATCAGTATGAAATTTTTTTAAAATCTCATTACAAAAAATATTAAAAAGCTCATTAAATTTTTTTTTGAAAAAACAAATTACGAATTTTTTAAAAAAAGCTCATTATGAAATAATTTTGAAAAGATCATTACGAAAAATTTTCAAAATATCATTACAGAAAATTTAAAAAAGTTCATTATGGAAATTTTTTAAAAGCTCATTACGAAATATTTTCAAAAGCTAAACAACCAAATGTACTCCCCCTATGAAAAGGAGTTTATTACTGTAACGAGAATGGTTCAACAAGAATTTAATAAAGCCATATTAACTTACGATTATCATAACTAACATTTGTTTAATGTATTCAAATCTATCATAAGGTAAATATTTTTTTAATATATCGCTAATTTGATCGTGCATTCCGATAAACTGAAGAATAATATTGCCTTTTTGTGTGTGATACCTAAGAAAGTGATGCCTAATATCTATGTTCTTTTCAAGGGAGTGATGTGCAGGGTTTTTACTAAGGGAAATGGAACATGTGTTATCACACAATATTTGAGTCTTAGTAATACTCAAGTCATAGTCTATGAGTGTGTGTTACATCCACAACACATGAGCACAACAACATTAAGCTGTTACATATTCAGCTTCAATAGTGGATAGTGCTACTGAGTGTTGCTTCTTACATGACCAAGAAACTAACAAATCTCCTAAGAAATGAAATGTTCCAGATGTACTTTTTCTATCCATTCTACACCCACCAAAGTCATCTTATGAAAAACCTTTTAAGATAAAATCATTTCCAGAAGTAAGATATATTATTAGATCCATGGTTCCCTTTAAGTAGCGAAAAATTATTTCCACTACCTTTAAATGAGATTCCATAGGATTGGATTGATATCTTGCACATAAGCATACAGAAGGCATTAACTCAGGACGACTAGCTTTCATGTATAGTAGGATTCCTATCATAACTCTAAAAGATATTTTATCCACCGGTTTCCCGGCTTCATCAATAGCAAGTGTGTTTTAGGTACCAATGAGAATACTAATACTTTTAGTGTTGTCATATCCGTACTTTTTATGAAGATCTTTAATATACTTATGTTGAGATATATAGGTTCCTTCTAGTTTTTGAGAAACTTGAAAACCAAGGAAAAATGTTAACTCACCCATCATACTCATTTCAAACTCAGATTTCTTTAGATTCTCAAAGGAATCAGTTCAAGATTATTAAGTTGAACCAAATATAATGTCATCTATATAAATTTGAACAATGAAAACATTTTTCTTATCTTTCTTTATAAAAAGGGTCGGATTTGCATTTCCCTTAACATAGTTATTTTGAAGAAAAAATCATGTAAGTCTATCATACCATGCTTGTGGGGCTTGTTTAAGGCTATCCAAAGCTTTTGTAAGTCTAAAAACATGATCAGAATATTTTGTGTCTTCAAAACCAGGAGGTTGTTCAACAAAAACATCCTCTTGGACATAACCTTTAAGAAAAGGACATTACACATCCATCTAAAAAAGATTAAAATTAAAGAATGATTGAAAGAAATGTATGATATGAATAGATTCAAGTATATCTACTAGAGCATAGGTTTCTTCATAGTCTATTCCCTCTTGCTGATTATAGCCTTTTGCAACTAATCTAGATTTAATTCGTACGATGATTCCATTTTCATCACACATATTTATGAAGACCCATTTTACTCTAATTATAGAAGATTCCTTAGGTCTTTCAACCATGGTCCAGACTTTATTCCTTCCGAATTCATTTAGTTTATCTTGAATGGATTTGATCCAATTATTATCACATAAAGCTTCATCAGTTATTTTTTGTTCTAATTGGGAACGAAATGATAGATGTTCTATTTCATTCCATAAGGAACTTCTAGTACTTACATTTTAATTTACATCACCAATTATACTATCACTGGGATGATTCTTTAGAAACACCTAAGTTGGGTTTTTTAAAACATATTCATCAACATAGGGTACAAAGTCTTCTAGATTAAATGTTGTAGATATATTTTCATGAACATTTTCCTTATCAGAAGGAACTTTTAACAAATGTTGATAATAAGTTTTTGAAAACACATCTATGGATGTAGGTTGGGGTGATTTAAAAACAAAAGGATTATATTCATCAAATTTTACATGCACTGTTTCTTCAATAGTACAAGTGTTTTTTGTTGAAAACTCTATAAGCCTTAGATGTTGTGGAGTATCCTAAGAAAATTCCTTCATCAAATTTTGGTGTGAATTTTTATAAGATATCTTTAGTACTCAGGATGAATACCTTGCAACCAAAAATCTTTAAACAGGAAAGTCTAAGATTTCTACCATTCCATAACTCATAATGAGTTTTTTTAAGAAAGGGTCTAATCATAACTCGATTTATAGTATAACAAGTAGTACTTACAGATTCAGCCCAAAAATGTCTAGATATTGAATATTAACTCAACATGGTTCTAGTTATCTATTAATGAATTCTATTTTTTCTTTCAACAACAAAATTTTGTTGAGGTGATCTAGGTGCTGAAAATTTTTGATTAATACATTTTCTACTAGAAAAAGATTCAAAATCACAATTTTGAAATTCTCCTCCCTGATCACTATGAATAGTTTTCAATGGAAGGTTTTTCTCATTTTTAACTTGGTCTTTAAAAATTTTTAAATAAAAAAAAGCTTCAAACTTCTTTGCTAGAAAATAGACCCATGTAAATCTAGTGTAATCATCGACTAGAAAAAAACATAGTATTTTCCACCAATGATTCCAATTTGTGTTGGAAAAAAAATATCCATGTGCACCAAAAGTAATGCATCAGTTGTTGAGACATCACTGATTAATTTAAAACTAGATTTATATTTCATTCTATATTGACAAGGATCACAATCTTCAAAAGAATCAAATCTAAGCTCCGGTAGATCCATAACTAGTTTGTTCATAGAGAGTTTACATAAGTTTCTATGGTTACAGTGATCTAGTATTCTATTCCATAACCATTAATGATCTTCCATTTCACTTAGAAAAGCTAATTCTTGGCTCATTAGGTCTTCTAAGTTCAAAGTGAAAACATTCTCTTGCCTATGCGCAGAGAGAATAAACTCTGCCTTGGAATTGTGAACTAAGCCTTTATCTTTCCTAAAATTTACAAGGTAACCTTCATCACACAATTGACATATGCTTATGAGTTTGTGCTTAAGACCATTAACAATCAAAACTTCTGAAATCAATGTTTTACCAAGAAGAACAATATTACATATTCCAATAATTTCTCCCTGAGCATTGTCTCCGAAAGTTACTTTTCCTCCTTTTGTCTTGGTAATCTTTTAAAAATAGTGTGTGTTGCCTGTCATATGTCGGAAAATCCAATATCTATGTGCCATGTATTACTTGTTGGTACTTCCTTTATAATCCCGAAAATGAGAAAAGAATTAGACTTTCTGAATGTAAACTTGTTTGGATCTGAGGTTTTCAGATATCAAAAATATTGCACACCCAAATATTCTTAGAAAAATATGCCTTATGAAAACCTAAAGATTTTGTTTTATTTAAAGAATAATTCATTTCCCAGTGACCACCACATTGACACTTGGTACGAAATGGGGCACTTTGAGGAATAACAAAATTGTTGCTAAAAGTTGGTTTTGCATGGGTATAACCAAATCCGGATTTGTTTCTTAAAGGTCGTATTTGTGAATACATCTTATCAAAATTTTCTTTACCTAAGGTAAAGTTCGACAAACACATATTTAAGGAAAATATTTCAGACTTGAGTTTTATAACCAAGTTTTTATCTTCAGAATCATTAGATTGGGAACTAGATCTAGGTTCAAAAAAACTTTTCTTAGAAATTGCTTTTTCTAGATCTTTAGAAATTATATTCTTCTCATAATTTACGTCCTCAAGACTTTTTGAAATAGTTATAAAATCATCATTTTTTTTATCAAGATCTCTAGAAAGATCTAATATTTCCATAGTAAGAATATTATTCCTAGAGTTTGCCTTATCATGTTGTTATTGAGTTTTGAATTCTCAATCTCAAGAAGTTTCTACAAACCAATAAAATTCTTTATAGGTAGGTAATGTATTTTCTTCATCAGAAGAGGATTCCTCATCTGAAGAATTTTAATACTTGCTATTATTAGAATTTAATGAATCATTGGTCAATGATTTAGCATTGTGTACCTTAGCTATAAAGCAATGATTGTAAATAGGTAATCTGGATATAAGACCAAGACTCTTCTATCCAAAAGATTCATAATCCAATGAATCATCTGAAGAGTCACCACCATTGGCTCTCCATGTATCATTAGCTTTCAGAACATTCTTAGATTATGATTTATAATATTTCTTCCTATTCCTTTCATAATTCCTCTATTTTATTTCTTTATTCTTGTGAAATGGACAATCAGGTCTTATGTGTCCATCTCTCCTGAATTCGTAGCATGTGACTTCCGAGTCTTTCTTATCTTTCCTTTCATTCTTATTATACATGGATTGGAAATTTCTTCGACCAGCTATCTTGTTCATCCTTAGAGAAAGATTTTCTAACTCATTCTCTGAGACATCACTCTCACTAGATTCGGATTGGATAACAACCTTCTTAGATTGGGATCTAGTTACTCTCTTAGGAGTCTTAGCTTTCATGTGATTTGATGTTGTAGTAAAAGAAACAGTACTATTCTCATTCTTCTTTTTGATGTTGTTAGCATCTCACTTCATCCTTGTTTCATGTTGGAGAAGAGTTCCAAGCAGCTCATCTAAGGAAATTTGAGTAACCTTCTTGTTCTCATAAATAGCAGTTCTCTTTGATTCCCACTCAATTGGCATAATATCAATGATCTTGTCAACAAGAGCTTCATCATCCAGACCATTCTCTCCCATAGATTGTAAGATATTCACGATAGTCATAAACCTTTGTTGCACCTTACAAATGGGTTCTCTATAAGGAAATTTAAAACCATGATACTTAGCACTAAGCATGGCTCTTCTAGACTCAATAAATTTAGATGTACCAAAATGAGTGACTTCAAGTTTCTTCTATATACAGTTAGCTACTTCACAAGAAGAAATTTGTCTATATATGTTCATAGTCATTGAGCAAAGTAAAGGGTTGTGTAACTTATAGTTTAATTTATAATCTTGCTTCTCTTGGTTGGTGTAATTACTAACTTCGTTATCATAAATTTGATAACCTCCAGTAAGCATAAAAAATTTTCTACTCCAGTATTAATAACAAATGTCTTCATTCGATCTATCCAATACTCATAATCATTACCATCAAAAATTGGTGGACTTGTAGGATTTAGGTTGTTGATAGAACCAACATTGATTCATGTTATCTTAAAAATCTTTCTTCACAAAAACTTGTTAATAACAAAAGTTCGGATTCAAGGAGAATATTCCTAAGCAAGGAAAAATTAGAACAACGAAAAACTGATTTAAAAAATTTATATGTGAATATAAGTATTTCATAGACCTTCTCTAATACAAATTGTAGGATCGATATAATGATGTAGATGCTCAATATACAAGAGGGGGGGGGTGAATTTTACACTTCAAAAATTTCCCTAAACCAGAAAATATCTAAGTTTAACAAAGTTAAACTAAGAAAATTCTCAACAACTCTAACACCAATTGATATATTAGAACAAATAATGAAGTTACAAACTTCTATTTCTATAGAATTGCTTAAATCTGGAAAGTGATTCCGAAAAACCAGTTCCGAAAATATGGATATGGAAAGTGAAACATAACCAATGTTTAAAATATGAGATTCTACCTTAAATCATATAGAATTTAACTGAATCAGAGTACAAGTGTAAGGAAATATAAAAAGGACATGCTTTCCATTAAATACAAAATGCAGTGGAAGAACTTGTTATAAAAACAAGTAACAAGATATAAATCTTTTAAACCATAGAGAAGGGTATCCAATAACCATGAATAAAGGTCCATTGATTTATACTTTCTAGAAAGTGTGTCTTACCCACACCTAGGTAAGCCCTTGATATGATGATCAGTGTCTCTATCTTTCTATCCCTGCAAACCCTCACCTTCAAGTTAGTTGGAACCACTAACTTCCTCAGAAAGGAAGCCCTCGAACTTCAATGTAGTCGACACCTCGTTCTTCTTATCCCCGGAAACCCTCGAATGTAATCACCAACATTCGGAGTCGCACATAGAAATCTGAATGAGCAGTTCAGTATGTACAAGGCATGAATATCTTATCTATCTTGAAATCACATTAACAGTGTGTGGTCTCTAGAGTGATAAACATATTCTCATTTTTGAGATCTTTCAAATGAGCTTTTATTTATAGGCTCGGTAGCAACGGTCGTCTCCCTCCTCCAATGTTCACATTTTCCATAATTTTCGGAGGGACCTACACATGTGTGACTCAACCAATTATTAGTTAAAAACAGAATAGACGACAACATTTTATAACAAAACATGTGTAACAAAAGGCACGACATCATTTTATAAAAAAACTTAACAAATATGAGTGTAAGTAAAATGTTCAGAGTCTAACCAAAAATTTTATTCAGAATCCATATTACAAGGATATTCAGATTTTTTTTATCAGAAATATTCGGAGTCGAACTTCATAAAAGTTTGTATCCATAATTCGTAATCATAATTCACAAGCAGAATTCATAATGAGAATTCTGCATTGGAATTCGTAAGGAGAATTCATACCAGAATTCTTAACGAGAATTTATCACAGAATTCATAGAGAATTCATCACTAAATTCGTAATGAGAATTCATCATAGAATTCATAAAGGTAATTCATAACAGAATTCATAATGGGAATTTTTCATCAGAATTAATAATTATAATTCATCATAGAATTCGTATTGAGAATTCATGACAGAATTCGTAATGAGAATTCAACACATAATTCGTAATGAGAATTCATCATCAAAATTCGTAATGGGAATTCTTTGTCGGAATTTGTAATGAGAATTCATCATTCGAATTCGTAATGAGAATTCATCAGAGAATTCGTAATGAGAATTCATCACAGAATTCATAATGAGTATTCTACATTAGAATTCGTAATGAGAATTCATTACAGAATTCAGAATGAGAATTCAAATCTTGAAACAGAATTCTTCATATCAAAGTATTATATGATTCCAAGAATATAGATATGAATCCAAATTTTATACTTAAGAAAACTATTGATGTGAACACTGAAAACAAGAGAGAGGTAAATTTGATTAAGGATATTTTCCTTATAGAAGGAAAACAGGGTAAAAACATATTTTCTTAAAGATAAGGTGTTTGTGATTTTCAAAACAAAAATGAATGGAAAATTCATAAGGAAAAACTTATTGACTCAACATTACAGACATATTATCAAATCATATGACTAAACTAGTTCCAAATAATTAAATTACCACAAAAATAATCTATGCGACTTCCATTAATATTTCATCTAATGATTCATCCTCACTCCATGTAACAAAATGATAGAAATGAACATTAAAACTTTTTTATTTTCATAAATAATATATTATTTCAATTCTATGGATTTAAATCCACTCCACATGAACTCCATTACCTTAAAACAAGTTAACCAATTATGAAAATCAAATAAAAAAACACTCTACAATGACAAAATTCAAAATAATAACATATAAATAAGGGAATAAATGAACTAAAATAATTATTATTACCTAAATAAAATTCTTAATTGGTTATTTTATAATTTATTAATAAGCCTAATTTTTTATTCCAGGACTTTCAATTTAAGAGAGGAACACATTCGGTCTTAATCTAAGGGTTTTTTCACCTGAACGTCCATTTTTATTCTGGTTACATTTATTGTATAATTACCTAAATGAAATTCTTAGTTATTTTTATTTACTCATAATAAATTATTTTCTAGTTTTATATATATTTTTACCAACTATAATCCATCATTATTTAGGGGGAGTCACACTTTTTAAAATGGAACATTCATGATTAATTCTGAAATACTAGCCCGTTTCATGGAAATTTATCAAATATGTACCTATTATCTAGGTCACTATATAATATATTTTTAGAAACCATTATCTTCATAAAATAAATAATTTCATTATGAAAAAACTATATCACTTCAATTATGATTTTAAAAAAATATTTTTCCAAAAGTACACTTCTTTTCATAGTAAAATCATATTTATCTCTTTAATTACTCAAAGATTTTATAAGAGTATATTCATCTATTTCAACACACTTATAGATTATTATTTCATTTTACCATATACCATATTTAATATTATTTTGTATGATTATTTTTTCTATGGATGTCTTATCACTAAACCATTAACTAATTTACTCTGAATGGTTAGTGTTTATGCTTAATGTTTGGGGAAACTTCTTTGCATTTAATTTATTTAACTCAATATGAATGTATATATTATTTATGATCATACATATTCATATGAGGAATGAATTGGACATAATAAGTGTCAATTCGGGCTTGTTGTATCCCCTTGGTGCTCCATTAGGTCTCATGAGACAAACTACGGTCTTGGCACAAGGTGTTGAGAAAATGATTATTTTTTTCATAGCACCTGGCCTTTATCGTATGGTTTTGATGTCCCACATTATGAATTCCATCATTATGAAAATAGTATTTATGGTTAATTTGGTAATTCAAATAGTAAACTACCCATGTATATCGAATTATTTATACATCTTTTATTCCTACCATAATGTGATCATGTTTTTGTTAAAGGTATATGTTTTTAATTATTCAAAATGTCTAATGTTTATGTAATGATATCTTGAATTGTATTTATTACCATTAATGATCATTTTATCTCACCCCTATTTTATATTTCATTTTCATTGGAAATGAATAATTCTATTATTAATGAAAAGAATAAATTACCAATGAGTTGTGAATATTTTCAAAGGAGTTTCAATGTGGTATTTCTTTTCAAGTTATAATGTTGATCTTAGGTATGTATCTAGTTTCTATATCTACTAAACTACTTAGTACATTGGGATGAATATTCCTTGATTATATTTTAATTTAATTAAATAAGGCTCCCACTTTGGGCAACTAGGGTCGGGTCCTTACACTATATCAATAGTCTTATGATATAATCAATTCGAAATAATGCTATCTAGGTTGTGGTGGATCATCTAACAAAGATTTTATACATTATTTCAATTAAGAGGATTATCAGTCGGTCCACTTGAAATGATATACATTAATCAACTTGTGAGGATTCATGGAACTCCATTATATATTGTATTCGATCAAGACCCATGATTTACCTCAATGTTTTGAAAGAGTCTCTAAAAAACTATAACTAAGGATTTAAACTTAATCATGGGTTATTACCCTCAAACTAATCGCCAATCATATCAAATTATCCAGACACTCAAGGAAATGTTAAGTGGATTCTAAATTGAATTAAAATAAGGATGTGAATAACACCCTCATATAGTCAAGTTCTCATACAATAAATGATTCCACTCAAGAATTCAAATTTCTTCCTATGACGACATTTATGGGAAGAGGTGAACCATACATACATATTTGGATGAATTTTGGGATGAAAACTATTAGGTCCCTAAAAGGATGAGGAATTTTTAAAGAAGGTTAACAATATTCAATATCACATCATATATCATCCATGTTGAAAGAAGAGATAATATGACAATGATAAAAGAGGAATAATGTTTTATGTTTCAGACATTCTATTACTTAATATATCTCCATGGGAAAATTTGATGAGATTTTTGAAGAAGGTAATGGTTAGTCCAATATATATTGGCCCCTTTTATATCCTTCATCTCATCAGAGTAGTAGCCTATAGACTATAAGTACCAAAAATCCTATTACATGATTTATTACATGTATCCCTCTTGAGGAATTACATATAAAACCCCTCACATGTGTAAATGTAGAGGTGATACAATTTGATATTGATATTTCCTTTGAAGAGAAGATGTTGAAAAAATTAGATTGTTTAGAAAATGTTCTAAACAATATAATAATGCACCTTTTCAATGTGTTATGAAGATACATCATGTCTAAAGAAGGAATTTGTTAACTAGAGGAAGTTGTGAAACAAAGATAATATTATTTTTTTATTGTGGAAGTTGAATATTCCACGGTAGAAATTTATGTTGGGGGGAATATTGTAATGACTCAGACTATTACAAATAAAATTCCACATCTGATTTAATTAAATATTGTATCATGTATTATGCTGAATGAAATCACATTAACTTACTTGGTTTTATTATTTTCTATTTAAAATACCATTAATTATCATTATCATTGATCATATAACCATTAAAAATTTATCACAAGATTAATATAATTATAGGGTTTTGATAAATCTAATTGACATAGATCAGGGAAGTGTTGGCCTCAACCAGCAAGATAACTCCCTATCAAGCCCATTTATTATAAAATATAATGGATATTTTATCACTTGTATTTGACCTTGTTCAAGAATAAGTATAGATCTAACAACTTGAGCATGAGTGAAACAGTTTATTATAGAAGATCAAGCTCTTCTAGGTTACGACCTAAACCATGTACATGAAACCATCCCATGAAAGTCTCAATGTCTCACACCTTATTCATAGTGTGTTTGCTTTTTTATTAAAGGGATATGTATCAGGACCCTAATCAAATTAATATTAATGTTATATTTCTTATATAATTATGGTTAAATTTACATCTTATTGTTACATTATAAACAATTTTTATTTCAGATTATACAAATCAAAAACTATATTTTTGAGTAATATTCAAAATCAATTAAAGAATTTATCTTCAATAATTAATGTATTTTTAAATAAGAAATAAATTCATAAGATAATAATATTAAATAATTTTTATTAAATATAAATTATCATATATATTTTATGAGGAAGAATGTAATTTTTTTGGGGTTTGACAACTATTTTTGTCAAAAAAAACCTAATATTTCTCAATAAATTTTGATAATTATTTTAAAAGTATAAATGCACATATATTTTAAAATATTTATATTAAATGAGTATTAGGTTTTTGGTAACAATTTTGAAATTACCAAATTGTGAATTATTCATATTTTTATGAGACATTGCATGTTTTGTTAAAAATAATATAACATATAAATATATAGTATCTATTATGACATCATAATGACAAAAATGTGATGCAATAAATAATATAAATGGTATAAATGACCAAATATATCTTTTATCATTAAAAGTATTTTATTTTATCTTACTTTGATCCATTATAAAAATTCTTTATTAAGTCTCCAAAACTATTAATAGATTTAACTATTTAAAATAATTTCCTTACGAGTATAACTTACTTCCACCTCAAAAAGGGTATTATTTTGTTAATTTCAACCCTTGGACATAAAAATTATTAGAATAATTCCCATTTAAAAAAACATTTCAAAACCCCTTGGGAAGTGTTTTTTTATTTTGTTAGATAGAGACCAAAACCAATGTTTTATAAATAATTAATTTAACTCCAACTCATTTCCTATGTAAACCCTCCAAAGATACCATTTATCTTCACTAAAAATATTTGAAGAACGTACTTTCTCTTCCCTACTATTTCAAAATTCCTCCAATGGTCCCCCCACGCTCTAAATAATCTCCTCCCAATCATTCTGTGTAACATTGTCAAGGTAAGGGATCCTCCATTTCTCCTCTTTACTCGGGTATCTTCTTTGCCTTATGACTTTTATCATCATTTAGTTATGGTCGGATATGTTAAATCCATATCCCCATTACTATCCAATTAATGTATAAATATTTATATACCCCTTTCATTATCATCAATAACTCCCATGAAAATTCATACACCCTCGTTATGGTGTCAAAGTTTCACCATGATTTTACATGCCAAATGATTGTATAGTGAATATGCATACACATTTCATTTCAGGGGAGTTCACCTTTTTTCCCTTGTACATATTTATATGGAACATATATTTACATATGTTAAAGTCCTTTATTATGGAATAAATTATAATGATAAATGAATCCATGTTTTTTGATATGTGTAGTCCACTAAAGCATGAGAAGAAAATGAATGTGATGAGTCACCAAAAATTATATAGCACCCCAATGGATTGGGTAATTTTTATTCTCATGATACATCATGTTAGGATTGGGAGTAAACATGTTTATTTTATAAAAATTTCTATATCATGATTTCTTGGTAGTTAGCCTTGACCTTCGTTTATAATGCAATTTTTTAAGATATTGCCTCATTTCACTTGTTTCCTTCATGTTATCATGTTTTATTGTTCATGTTTGTTATTCCCACATCTTTTATGACCCATTGATATTTTAACTTCCTAACATATATTAAATTCTTTATGTTATGAAATTTTTATTCCCTAACTGGTATTTATATATAATAACTTTCTTATTTATGTCCCGAGGTTAACCCTTGCATTTTTATGTACGATCATGTTAACGATGTTTTCAACAAAGATGATGTATTTTTCGAATTTAAGTTGTTTATTAATATATCTAACTACCTAAAAAATGGAACTATTTATCTTATGGGTTTTATAAAATATATTTTTATATAACTAATCATTAATTAATATGTATAAAATTGAATAGTTTTTGTAGATCTAGAAACATTAAATATTTTATTTTGTAAAATTGTTCTTGTTATTGTTTTTTAAATATTCGAAATTATTACAGGAATCAAAAAACCTACCATATTCAACGAAATGTTTGTTTTATAATTATTTTACATTGGATATGTAAACCTATATGTAGATATAAATTTCATAAAGCTTGATGATAATTGACCTCTCAATGCACAATTTTGAGTTTATCCCTATATGAGGTATGTCATGGATTATTATAGGTTAGAAAGAAAGATTAAAATTAGTTTGGGAATTAATTATTCATAACGAAACGAAATATATTCATGAGGCTTAAAAAATAGGATTATTTTTTTCATTTTATAACCCACTAAAAAGGCCTCATATTGTTTCATATAGATTTCTTCGCTATACTAGGGGTTCATTGATCATATTTGAGTAGCCAATACCAGATGATGGTAAGATACCTTCCATGAGAAACTGCATACTTTTATATAATAATTAAATAAGAATATATATTAACTTAGATAATGTGGTATTTTTTGGGAATGTTAATGATACTTCCATTAGTTGAATTTTTACCAAGACAATGTTTTTCCTTTAATATAATGTATGTGATGTTTGGAACCTTGATTGAGATAGACTATTGGAGTGTATAGACACAGATTTATATTATATAATTATTAATATAAGTTAAATGTGATGTTCATATCCCTAAGTAAGAATTATAATTGATTTATTCATCAGTTTTATCAGCTTACATTGTAGGAATTGAGAACATCTAAGTTGGATTTCTCGGATTGGCATGCTTCATGTCCCATAGTAAATCTATGTCTTAAAAAATGGTAAAATATAATAATTCACATTTTTATATGATTAAAAATGGTTCCTAAAGGTATATACATAAATATTTTTTATTTATATCAAGTTAGATCCCATTATAGCTTGAGTGAAACTTGTAAATTTCTAAAGGACTCACATTTCTTACACCTATTTATCCAGAGACATGTATTTTTTTAGCACGATATAAAATTTTCTTTAGGATCTGTTGTATGTATTAGATTAGATAATATACTAATAGAATACATATATATATATATATATTGGAAATTCCATATTTTAGGAAAAATATGATTTTTATGCAAAACAGTGTGGATCATTTTATGCAATACAAAACTGTAGAAAAAAGATATACAATTATTTTTTTGTGTTTTATCCATATAAAATATCATTAAATTAAATCATATGATTTTTATATAAAACATATAGGCAGTAAATTCAAATGATTCATCATCAAGGAAATTTATTCATGATTTTTGGGACAATAATAAATGATGCAATAATTAGGAATCATCCTGGATTGCCTATAAAACTACTTTAATGAAGTAGAATTGGAGTGTGTGATTCCAGGTAATTATGGATGAAACTCCTTGGACCCATATATCTGTTCTTCATCATTATTTACATATAAAGTGATAATATATCATAAATTGAAGATTAATACCATCCAAACATTGAATAATTTTACAAAACCCATGGATATTAAATGGAGAGGTGTTTTCCTTGTGCTGTTCTTAGTGATATTTATCATACTAGTGTGATAGCGTTTGAATGCATTATAGAATCCCTACATTATGGTATTAAGGTGAGTATTGTAATCAGGTGGGTTGAGGATTTAAAATTTTCCATCACCAAATTGGTGAAGCATCGTCGTCTCTAACCATTCATTCCCTTATATAGGTCTGAGTATCCCATGTCAATTTAATAAGAAAAAATAAAATAAAATAACTCATTCGAATTGGTGGAATATTATAATGCACCATCATTCCAAATATTATTTCATAAAGGATCTGATCTCAAACCCCTCTACATCTTCAACACATGCATCATGAATCTTTTCATATTTCAATCATCGAATTTTGGGTACTAGTGTTGAGCTCCTATGATTCCATTGATATTCCTATGATCACTGCATCTCCCTGCCTCTAATCCATGATTGTACTCTTGGATTGAGCGCTTATAATGATTCTTACTGCCACTAGGAGGTGGGAGTGATATAGGTTCTCAATACATTGGAATGAATAGTCATGGAATGACAGTATCTCTTTGGCTTATATTGTTGGAGGTAAATACCGGGAAAGTTTTCGATAACCCCAATATAACCAATATGCACTATATAAGTGATAGAATACTCATTATGATAAACTAAATTTTTCATAACATCATTAAAATATTATATTCTACTTGAATTATATAATTAATATATTACATTATAAAACTGATTCATTAACTTGACTTCTAATTCTTGATAATATTAAACTATCCTTGAATAATAAAATAATATTCATTAGAATAATACTTTTCCACATATAACATAATACCTTTTGAATAAATTTTATAGATAAATTCATCCTAAATATTCTATTGGTTAATAATTATAAATTTTTTTATTAGTTGGCAATCGATTACTTGGGAAAATCTTGGAACATGTGTTATGACCCACCATTTCTTATAAACCTAATAATACAGAGAATACTCATGAATATTTTATTGTGTGTGGACATGTAAGAAATTTTCTTTATATCATTAATATTATTCATATGCCAAGAGAAAAGTCTTATAACCCATAATGTCCCCTATAGAGATTAAAAATAGTCATAATAATGAAAACCATCCTACAAAAAAACATTGGGTAAGATAATATCATTTTCTCACGATATCTTATAAACATGGACACAAACTTATATGGGAATTATTTTATTTTTTATTTAATAATTAATCTAACTGGATAGAATAACATTCATCTACCATGAACTTTTATTTAGTTAAGGTTCTACCATCCTCATTATCCAATCTTGATATATCACTTTCGCAACTCAGAAGTGGAAAATTCAATCAGGATCTTTCAACCAATTCCATACCACCATTGAAGCACGAAACAAAAGATATCGTACCATGAATTCAATGTAATGTTTTCTTCCTTGCATCATCTTATGGGATCAAATAACAGAAATTGATAAGGATATCAAGTTACAATATCTGTCCACATGGTTTATATATGAACTACCAATAACTCCTTAAACATGTGATGTTATTATTAGTGGGTATTTACTCATGATTTCACAAACATGAGATTACCATGTAAGAATATCATAAGTACAAGTGTCAATTCTTATGAACCCCTGACACCTGATAGTCACACATAATATATTTCCATTCATAATTTTGTATCAAGACAATAAAACATTTGTTTGAATTTAATGACATAGTATCTCTAGGTTTTAATTATATAATGGGAAACTCTATAACCTTTTGATATGAAAAATAATATAAGGAAATTACCATGTAAATAGTTCATACAGAATTATCAACACTATTATGGTTAGAAAACTTCATGAATAAATCATAATATACAATATATGGTAATTCAAAATTATTGTTTATGTTGGGTATAGGGATCCTACTATTGTGGCACACTCACTTTCACTATATAAAACATCATAACCATCATTGTTATATCTCACATGATAATATCATGTTTCTATTAATTTTTTTATTTATTCAAGGTTCATCCACATCTCCATTACATGCTTATTTTTCTATCTTTGACTTTTCCTCTGTGAGTTAGACTTATCAAGAGATGATTTCCAAGAGTACATCCCTTTTATCCATAATCAAAACTTGAAATCATTTCTAGAAATATAAATACAATTATAATAATTTATAAGATTATAAAAAATTTCTTATTAGGACTAATTCCACAAACTAGAGTAAATCATTATCCCTTTTACACTGCATTTTAGCTACCTTAGAACCCTTAAAGCTCTCAATTTTTATCGTCATGGATACCAATATTTTTAATAATATTTTATGTATCATTACCATATACTAACAATGATATTATATCATATTGAACTATATTAATACTAGTTTTTTCCACTTGTAAATAGTATCCCTTCTTTTCCACATAAAACATACATACCTTTTATACTTTCTCAGGTACAATTGGATTTTTCTAGTTGATTCCTTTAAAGTTCCTTTGATTATAATTGAAATTTTATTATCATATAATATATGATGGAAATATAAAATCCAGCACATCATGTGGATTATTTTATTTATCCTTCATAGAATCATTTCGATGTCTACTCACCAAATCAATCTCCTCTTATGTCCCAGACAAATATTCTAAGGGATATTTAAACCATGTAACCTTCACAATAATTATTTATTGAATTATTCCAACTTGTATTTTTTCAATAAATTATTAGTACATGTACTATTGAAAATGATTAAGAGGTATTTATATCTACCTTAGTAAAAATGTTTCCTAGATTATATCTTTCTACGATTACTCAATCTTTGGATAGTTACTTTCATTTTCATCTTAATCGACTGCAAGACCAATTATTGTTTTTTCAAGTGTTTCCAAAATTATATCACATGGAAAACCATGGAGACCTATTGTAGACACATTAATAACACTAATTCCAAATAAATATTCAATTATCATGTTTCTTTTGTCCATTAAAAATTTGTTTTTTTTTTGTAACTTTCACCCCTTATTATATTTCAATAGTGTCCGTAATCCTTTCTGATTACATTGTAACGACCCGCCTTCGCCAGAAGGAAGGAAGGGTCAGAATATTGCTAGGCCCTTCCTTCTTTATGTTGAAGGAGAGATAATGACCCCCCCTAGACCCTCCTTCAATAGGTCCCAGAGTGGCGACTAACACCAATGGTATAGAATAACATACTAAATGGAAGGCATTACACTTTATCTTTTAATAGGATCGGGAGATAGAATGGTAAATCCCAACAACACAAAAAGATGAAAGTAAAAGTAAATCCAAAACAATCATTACCATATGCATGTTCCAAGAGTAAATACAAAAAAGTACAAGTGACTACAAGGGTAAAGTACCCAATGAAAGGAAAACAGCAACTGCAGCTACCCCAAAGGTTCGAGCTAGTATGGTCATGCGTGATCCCCGAAGTCCTCCTGGAAACCTGAAAGCAGTTTTAGATATGTAGTGTGAGCATTCAAGTATACTCAGTAGGGAAAACCAAAGACTCTCATGCACAAGTGGGGGAACTTACTATGTCCCGTGAGAAAAAGAGTAAACCAAACACCTAACAAGGTAACCTATCCACCCATGTCTCACCAAGGCACACTCCCCAAATAACACAAGTCAAGTAATGTATATAATAAGATCACATCAATGTTTGGGTAACCTACACCGCTTTCCCACTGGTTATTGAAGACATTTTACTCATCGAACCAATCCCACCATTCTCACCACAGTCCCAATGCCACACCCACCCGCACACACCTCAGACACAACCTCATGTTGTCCCACTGCCGAATCCCGCCCGCACACACCTGGGCCACAACTGTCACACGTAACCACACATGCAAACACCTAGGCCAGGACAACCACTGACACGCTTGAAGACACTTGGGCTAGAAGATCCTCTGCCACCCCCGAAGACACCTGGGCCTCATCCCGAAGATACTTGGTAAACTACCTGCCCGCACACACCTAGGCCATAACCACCACACTACCCAGCCCAATGGTTCTTGGGTTAGTAATGGACCTCAGTCCATCACAGCCTGCCTGAAGATACATGGGATATTCGGGGAAGGGAGCAGAAAAGGAGCTAATAACCAGCCACTAATGGAAGTGTTGGAAAAAACACCCTCCCCCATGAAATGGGGGTGTTCGGCACTAAGTGCCCAACTTGGGTGGGGCGCGAATAAGAAGAACAAAACTACAAGTATATGTATAGGTAACAAGAACTCACCAAAAGTTTTGTTTTTTCTTCAGCCCAGCTGAAGAACAAAAACAGCACTACGTCTAAGTCACAACCCACGCCAAACCAAAACCCATTTGTTCTATCCTGGTTCACATGTTCAGTAATAATTTCCAAATGAGTTTTATTCAACTACAGGGAAACTAACACCATAATCACAATCCATGGGAAAAAGATCCATCCAAACATCAAGCATCAACTACAACATCCACACCCGGTTCTCTTGTAAAGTCATAACAACAATGGGATAAGTGAGATCCCTCGAAGTACTGGAACCAAAGAAAAACATCGAGACACTGCCCCGTGTCCCACGAGATGGTTTCTCATCAACAGAGGATCCCACCCCAATTCGTGATATAAACAAGGTAACCACCCGGTCTTAAAATTCACAACCACTGAAAGCATAACACAGGGGATCCCATCCCCAATTCTTACAACCACCGAGAGTACAATGGCAGGGGATCCCATCCCCACCCACATCACCCAACAAATGGCTCATGAAGGAAGAACAATCAAACCACTACCACCAAGCAAAGAAGGCCCATGCCAGTATTTTCAGATTTATAAGATTTAACACAATCCATGATTCCAATTTCTTTGTGCTTTAACCGGGGTTATCACAGAAGAGAATTGATCCTGGTGCTTCCCATTTTCTTATCTAAATGTAAGTAATTAACCGATTTACTTTTCATAGAAGGAGTTCACAACTATTTAAAACATCCATTTAAAACATCACAAGGGGTTCATTCGTACATAGAGAAAGGCCACTAATGGCCATGATTATCAATAGGCGTAAGCCCACACAATTCAGAAATCATATAATTATGGAAGATCATAAAATAGAGCAGCATCATTGATCACACCCCTCCCCCTTCGTTAGAGTTCATCCATTATCTTCATTAAGGTTTGGGTTTATCCAATTCAACAGAAAAAAAGTATGCCAACCTCGCATGATACACAAAAAGGGAGAGATGAATGAGAAATTCCCTACTTGTTATCAACGATCGACGCTAAGGCTGGGTGCAGAACTTCATTTATAGCGATGCAGCTCGCCTGAACAAAACGTTGTTTGTGAACGAAGGGTACTCTCAACCGTGATCGAGAAAAGAAGAAATCATGGCTAACTTTTAGATTATAAGGGTCGGGTACTATTGAGATAGGAACGTGAAACCGCATAAGGAGCGGGGGTCGTGGGTTGACCACACGGCCCCACATGTAATTAAAGGGGTTTAAACTGACTCACACACCAGGTTAATTAATTAAATATTTAATTAAAACATTTATGGGAATTATCGGGCTTTAGAACAGGTCAATATAGGGTTTAAAATCGAATTTTCACAAAAGGAGTGCGACTAGAAAAACCCTGACAAGGCTGGGTGACGCCGATCGGTCTCACCGACCGGTCGCGCCGATCAGTCTCGCCAAGAAGTCATGCCGATCGGTCTCACCAATCGGTCGTGTGGATCGATCTCGCTGATCGGTTGTGTCGTTCGGTCGCGCCGATCGGTCGATCCGATCGGTCCCCCCGATCGGTCGCGCCGATTGGTCCCCTAGATCGGTCACGCGGATCGGTCTCACCGATCGGTCGGGCCGATTGGTCTCCCCGATCGGTCACGCGGATTGGTCTCCCAGATCGGTCTCACCGATCGGTCGTGCTGATCGGCCTTATGCCGAGACACTACCCCTTTAGGATCCGGATTTTTGGCAAACGAAAGGACCCTGAGATTCTGGGTCATCACATCAGATACCTCTCAAACCATTCTATCCCTTGAGAATTTAAACAACCCATAAGTAAAGGGCGGGTCCGAACAACCACCTCGAAAGATACCTCTCAAGAGTGGACCTCATTGTTAACTAAGAACGCCTTTCTATCAAGATCCAAGAAACACACCATGCCAACTGCCCAACCATGTGGGTTGGAGAGTCTCCTTCCCCATGTCAAGATATTATCCTCTTTCGGCGGCACTGACTTGCCCGTACGGGTTCAATCGCATCCACCTTAATGCTCCTTGATTAGGGGTCGAGCCCTCCCCCCTCCGTAGCTAGAAATTTTCACACACATTCAGAGGAAATAAAACTAGTATTTCATAGCAAACAAGGTAAAACGTTCTTCCACAATAGGTATAATAAACAGAACATCACAAACTCAAAACAACTCTGGGTACTGGGCACTTATCTATGCTTCCCTCTCCCACGTACTCTCCTCAAGCCCAGTATGTCTCTATAACACATGAACCAAGGGAATGGTTCTCCCACGAAGTATCTTCTCCTTGCAATCCTCGATCATCACTGGTCTCTCCACAAAAGTCACATCATCCTCGATGTCCATCTCTCCCCAGTCGAGGACATGCGAATCGTCGTGCAGATACCGACGGAGCTGGGACACATGGAATACATCATGTATCCTCAGTAGCACCAGTGGTAATGCTAGCTGATAAGCCACTTCACCGACCCGCCGCAACACTTCGAAGGGCTCGATGAATCTAAGACCAAGCTAACTCCCCAAGCCGAACCTCCATTGTCCACGCCAAGGGTAGAACATCAAGAACATGTGGTCCACAACCTCAAACTCCAAGGGCCTCCTCCTGGTAACAGCATACGACTTTTGTCGGTCCTGGGCCACCTTAATCCTTTCCCATATGGGCTAAACCTTCTCCGTCGTGGTCTGCACCACCTCCGGTCCAAGGATGCCCACCTCTCCATCTTCGGTCCAACACACAGGTGAGCGGCATGGCCTCCTGTACAAGGCCACAAATGGGGACATTCCAATGGTAGAGTGATGGATATTATTGAAGGTGAACTCTACCAGAGGCAAGTGTCGCACCCATGATCCTCCTGAGTCCAGAACATGGCCCCACAGCATATCCTCCAAGGTCTGGACGGTGCACTCTGTCTATCCATCTGTCTGGGGATGGAACGTAGTGCTAAAATGCAACTGGGTGCCAAAAGCATGCTGCAATCCTCTCCAGACTCGTGAGGTAAACCGTGCATCCCAATCCGAGACTATAGAACTCGGAACTCCATGTAATCGCTACACCTCATCCACGTACCTTTGTGCCAAAGCATCCACTGCACTCGACTCCCTGATTGACATAAATTGAGCCGATTTCATCAATGGGTCCACTACCACCCAGATGGCATAGTATCCCCCTTAGACCATGGGTAGTCCTGTGACAAAATCCATCGAGATGTTATCCAACTTCCACTCGAGGACATCTAGATACCGCAGTAGGCCACCTGGAACTCGGTGTTCAACCTTCACTTGCTGACACACTAAGAACTTGTCCACAAACTCTGCCACTTCTCGCTTCACTTCGGGCCACCAAAACTATCTCTTCAGTCCCTGGTACATTTTGGATACTCCTGGGTTCACCGCCAGGGGTGAGTTGTGGAACTCACTGAGAACCTTGCCGCACATCACTTCTGGAACAAACAACCTTCCCTGGAAAATCATCTGGTTCTGACAATCCTCTTTCCACACTTCCGGAGCATTCCTCTGGTCAACCCGGTCACACATCACTCCGCACTCTGGGTCTCCCCACTGAGACTCCTCCACTTGCTACAACAAAGAATACTGCACTGTCATCTGAAACAGGCAACCTCTACCGCTATCCATCCTTGCATCCAAGTGTAAGGCAGCTAACTCCCCCATCGCCTTCCAAGTGTATGCCGACTCTCGGACTACATCCTTCTGTGATCTCATGCTCAAGGTATCAGCCACTACATTCCCCTTCCCTGAAGTGTAGGATATCTCGAAGTCGTAATCCTAGAGGAACTCCATCCACCATCGCAGCCACAAGTTTAGGTCCCACCAGGAGAAGATATACCTCAAGCTTTTTTGATCTGTGAAGAACACAAAGCGTTCTCCGATGAGGTAGTGCTACCATAGCGTTAGTGCAAAAACGGCCGCTACAAGCCCCAGGTCATGGGTGGCATAATTACGCTCATGACAGCATAGGTACCTAGAACCATAAGAGATCACCCCTTCTCACTGCATCAACACACATTTCAGGCCCTGTCATGAAGCATCACAGAACACCTAATACGCCACCCCTTCTTTAGGTAATCCCAGCACTGGGGCACCAACCAACTTCTCCTTCAGATATCTGAAGGCTGACTCGCACTGATCACTCCACACGAATACCTGGTCTTTCTTGGTCAGGGTTATCAAAGGGGATACTACTCGGGAGAAGTTGGGTTCAATCCTCCGATAGTAACCCACTAGCTCGAGGAAACTACAGACCTCTGCCACATTATTGTGTGCTGCCCAAGAAACAGCTGCCTCAACCTTTGATGGGTCCACTGCTACCCCCTGCTCAGACACCACGTGCCCGAGGAAGTGCACTTCTCGTGTCCAGAATTTGAATTTCGACAACTTCCACTAGAGAAGATGCTGTCGGAGGACCTCCAAAACCGCCGCCATGTGCTCCTCATGGTCCTTCTCGGATCTCGAATAGATCAGGATGTTGTCGATGAACACAACTACGAACCGGTCCAGGTACTCCGAGATGATGGAGTTCATAAACCCCATAAACATAGCAGGGGCGTTCATAACACCGAAGGGAATGACTACAAACTCAAAGTGTCCATATATGCACCTGAAAGCCATCTTTGGGATGTCACTCTCCTTCACTCTCAGCTGGTGGTACCCAAACCGCAGGTCGATCTTCGAGAACCATCCTGCCCCTTTCAGTTGGTCGAAAAGAACGTCTATCCTCGGAAGAGGATAGCGATTCTTGATCATCACCTGATCCATCATCCTGTAGTCTATGAACAACCTGAGACCACCATCTTCCTTCTTTGAGAACAAGACTGGAGCACCCCATGGTGATGCACTCGGCCTAACATAACCCCTCTTCATCAGATATTCAATCTGAATCCGCAACTCCCATAGCTCTGAAGGTGCCATCGGGTAAGGAGCCATCGAAGTTGGACGAGGCCGGTATAACGACCCATACATTACATACATTGTTAATACTTAAAAATTGAAGCACACTTATTACAACATATGACAAAACCAAAAAGGACCGTATAGGTATAGTGTCTTTAGAAACTGGGAAACATAAACAACTGGTTCATAAATCTTCTATAGTGTCTCCCATTTATTTCATCATATCTGGGGTCCCTTTTAGCATATTCTACTTAATATCCATCTTCCTGGCCTGGGGAAAAGAAAACATACAAAAAAGGGTGAGCTCAAATGCTCAGCAAGGGCAAATAAAGGAAATAAAAATCATATCATATCTTTTTGAAAATCATAACCTGCAAAAGAGATCATAATATCTTAACATGGAATAAATCATAGAAGTGAAAATGAGATCCCCATAATCATAACATAAAACTTGAAACTTTGTGTCATGCACACATAATCATGGAAAATCATTTCTTGTTAGTCATGACTCATTCCCAAGACTATCTTAGCAGACAAATTCCATTTCTGAACCGAGTTCACTCCTCGTTTCAGTCCTATATCACTGAACTGAAATAACCTTCCATTCCAGCCATGTCTATCTCATCAGATATAAATCTTTACCCAATGCACTGGAGGGAGATATAGGTCCCACCCATCTTATAATGAATCATTTCTTATGTGTTCCACATAATCATAAATCATACATCATCACATAACACATGTAACAAAAATGGGATTCTTGAAACATCATGACATCATAAAACAAATCATATAAGGTAAATGACTTCATAAAAATAATTCCCTCACAACATAATCAAATCAATGTAATAATAGGGATAAAAAAATAACCCTATATTATCTTAGATGGAAAATAATTTTAATAAAACATTTGAACTCCATTCTTGAGGAAAATATCCTTTCTACTTCAAAAACACTTTTCTTTTCTTAACATGTCATACAATTATAAAATAAAAGAAGTTGATTAAAAATAAACATGAAAACATGAAAAGGAAGCTTCTTGGAAATAATGTTTTAAAAATCCATTCATGCCGTATAAGTAAAAAAACATTCTTCATACTTTTGTCAGAAAACTCAAAAAGTACCTCGTACGAAAAAATGACAAAAGATTCCTTTCATATTCTTTACTAAAAACTCACCGAAGGGTAAAATTGGATTTAAACTATTTTAAGTGGAGGAAACAATATTACATATTGAGGGAACATGGATGTGGATGATAAAATACACCCTAGTAAATACTTACGAATAAACAGTCTCGGATAAAAATGAGATTGTGATATTTCCCTTACCTTAGGTCCGATTTGCTTTGTACGTGTCCGAAGCTCCTGTATAATGGTTTAAATAATGTTATTGACTTATTCCAGAATCATACATATTGATATGATATCATATATGGTGATATTCTTAGCTTCTTATTAGTAATATTTTATTGTTACTTGTTACTCAGGTCTTTATTGCCTTTTGTTCTTATGCATGTTTTGCCGAATAAATTCTTATTCTTCTTTTAAGGTTATAGATACCTTATATCCAGAATGGTATTAGTGTAACATATATTATATTTATTCATTCAATTCATTTATACAGTTACTATGTAATGATGATCATGTAGAACAAGTCGCATCACATCGTGGAGATGGTATTCCGTACGTACGCACGAGTGATGATATCGTTCCTATGATCGTGGAATTGTATTGGAGTGTATGTATACTATTTCAGAATCAATATCACTTTTTGATAGTCATATATATTCATTATTTACACCATTATACCCATCCAAGTAAGGTGGTGGTGGAAAATAGATTACACCACGATGTGGAGACGGTATTTCGTACGTACGCACGCGCGGTGATTTCATTTTTCCGTAGGATGGATAGAGGGTGAATTAGGGTTGTTTCATATTTATAATAACATATCAGTATGTAATTAATACTGATGTTATTACTTTATCATGAAAAAACTAATGAAGAAGAAGTTGAAGAAGAAAGAAATTGAAAAGATCGGTAATGGATATTACCTCTTCTTTGAAACGCCTCTTTGAATCCTCCACTTAGGGAACTAAGATTGGTCTTTGAAGAAGACCAGGACCTCTAGGATTATTCTAGGGAAGTAGAGAAGGGATTTTGGCAGGGGTTTGCCAAGCTTGGGTGCTCAAATTGGTGTGAGGAGGAGGGGGAGGAGGTGCCCTTTTATAAGGGAGGAGAGGGGCACCTTACGAATGTAACGACCCAAAGTTTTTCAATGGAAAATTCCCTTCTTATATCTATGTCATAAAAACACAAAATAATGAACTACTAAGTGATAAGTGACCTTTAAACATAATTTTTTCACCCCTATGTTTGGAATTATAAAAATCCAACATACCCGGTTTTGTTCAAGATAGTTTTTGGAGTCTAATGAAACAAAAATAATTTTTGGTGAATAGTAACCTACCCTTATGAATAGTAACCTGCCCTTATGAATAGTAACCTACCCTTATGAATAGTAAATAAGAGTAACATTACCTAAGAATAATAAAATAAAATTTAGACATCATAGAAAGTGATAATTTGACCTTAGTAAACGTTTTTGGTATTTTATAAGTCATAAATAATTAATTATAATTAATTAATTAATTTAAAAGAATATTTATTTTCCTGAAATATATTCATAAATTATTGAATCAATGTCTAGTAGTTTTTTGATAATTTTATAAGATCCTAAGTAATTTTTGAAAGAATTGCAAAATCAGTTTTAATTTTAAAAACTGTTTTTTTAAAGTAAATTATAATTTTAATTAAATATTAAATTAATAATATTTAGAAAATTATTTTTGAAAAATGGACATCATTTTTGGATTCTACACGTCGAAAAATGGTTGGGGTAAAATTTTGGGATTTTTCTAAGCTACTTGAATTTTTTATGAATAGTAGAATACATTAATTTATCATATAAATACATTTTAATTAAAACCCACTATTCCTGACATCACAAGTGATGTAAGCACCCAAATCCCGAATTCACAAGAAAAATTTACTATTCATGGTCATCCAAGACTCACTATTCCTTGTCTTAGGTTAAATTAATAAACTAATCCATTTTATATTAAGGAAACCCCTCTCCCCTCCACTATAAAAGCCACCCTTCAATCCCTCTTTTCCCTCACAACTCTCAAGTTCCAAGCCTTCTCTAAATTCTGCCCAAACACCTTCCCTAGCTCATCCCCCACGTCCAAAAGTTTCTGGTCTCATCAAAAGACCAATCCTAGCTTCCTTAAAGAGGATCTCAAGAGAAGGATTCTAAAGGTAATTTCTCTCTCTCTTCTCCTTTAATTTCCTTTCAAGTTCAAGTTCCTTTCTTGATCTCTCTCTATCTATCTTCATCCAAATTGTTCTTTAAATCCATTATTATATATATACTGTAATATTATGATTCTAATTATATCACCCCACACCCTTTCCCCCTTCCTTTTATTTTGTTAAAGAGAACGTTGTTCATGTGGTGATAATTTATCACCTTCAAAAACAACATGCTCTCTTCTTCCATTTATACCTTAAATCTGGTCATGAAACCATTTTTATGGTTGAACCAGAATGTTTTATATGTATTATGTTATATTTTAAGTTCTGTAAACAACCTATGGCCATACAACTAAGTGAAAAGTTAAATTGAGTTGGTTGTGATCCAAAAACCGCTCAAATTAGCCCAAATAATCTTCATTTAATTCTTATCTAATGATTCGGCCACATAGATCTAATATAACTCATTATAAAATCATTAAAGCTTCTATAATATCATTAATTACATGTAAAATCAGTTCTGGATGTTTACCCATGATCTACCCAAACATCAAATTAAGAATACAAGTGGACCGTTCAAGAAATCCATGAAAACGAACATCCCCAATCAATGTTTTTAAACACTATAAGTCATCCAAAGGAACATAATATGAAATAATGAAACCAGAATGAACCCTATTAATGTATAAAATGTTCTGGAATTTCTAATTAATGAATATAATGTCATTATACAGGACATTAAAGATAAGGATGCATTCAAGTACAAGGTAAGGGGAAATCTCGAACCCAATTTTCTTCATTCGGGTTCTCCCTCTTTCACTCCATTTTTGATATGGTTACTCCTCAAAGGTCTTTTGTTCATCATTTCCTTTACTTTTATGGGATATACATGTTTTCACTGGTTTTTATGTCCATAAAAAATGTTTTCCAAAAGAACTCTTCTTTCAAGATCTCACCTTTTACCTCTCATTCAAGGTTGATGGTTCTTATATCAAGTATGTTGTTCCCTCTTTCTTTTGGGAACCCAATGATTATGAATATTTTATTATGAGATGAAACCCATTCCTTTCCATGGGTTATTTATGTACATGTTTGATATGTGTTCTATGTGGCAAGCATGATAATGATAATGTTATGATGTGACGGGTGCGCCCAGAATTATATAGCGCAATATGAATGTTTAAATGTGACGGGTGCACCCAGAATTATATAGCGCTCCAATATATTGGGTAAAGTGATGAATCTCATGAGTAAATGTGAAATGATGCGTGAACATGATGCTAGCTTTGTTCACAAGTATGTGTGGTAGTTAACCACTAAGACATGATGTTTCATTTTTATGCTTTGCCACATTTCAAGTTTATTGTTTATGCTCCTCTCATGTTCAAGATCTTCTTCCTATGTCATGATTATGCTCACCCCATGCTATAATGTTCTTATCCATCCTCTTACTGGGATTTTAGCTCACCCCTTTTGATGTATATCCTCAGGTGGCTACATGTACTAAGGAGAGGACAAGTGCTACAAAGAAGCTATAGAAGAATAGATTAAATGAATTTTGTTATGCTTGATGTTGTACTTGTTATGTGTAGTCCTAGTTTGCCCAAGACACTAAACCTCTGGATCCTCCATGTTTAATACTATTATGTTGTTTATCTTTGAAATTATGTAATAGTAATGTAAGAAAAGGCCGGGTCGCTATAGTTGGTATCAAAGGCAAGGTTTAGTTAATTTGGGAATTTGGATTAGTGAACCCTAAAGAAAACCTCTAGCATGAGACTAAGTACAAATATGCACACAAGGATAGTTACCTAGGGATCCCATATGTTATGTTTTTGGTATAATTGTTTAAAAGGATAATTTATTCATGACTTGTTTACTTATGTTTTGTTCTAACCTTTTCTATTTTAGAAAATGGTGGGAACCAGGAGAAATCAGGCCAACAACTCTTGCGAAGGCCAATGCAACGATTGCCCGAACAACATCCCCAATGATTTTGGAGGTGGAGTTCAAAACATCATGGCGATGCTTACCCAATTATCCCGGGTTATGAATAATAACCATAATAATGGGGAACGTCCTCCTTCACCAAGGAGGGAGCAACTACCTATCGAATGTTTTATGCGGCAACGACCACCGACGTTTTGTGGATCTTCTGATCCACTAGTTGCGGAACAATGAGTCAACTCCATGGAGAAGATCTTTTCTGTTCTTCACTGTTCCGAGACAAAGAAGGTGACTCTAGCCGTTTATCGTCTAGATGGAGAAGCTGATCAATGGTGGGCTTTGATTAAGAACACCAAGCCAAGGGATGAAATTGAAGAGATGGAATGGGAAGACTTTAAGATAATGTTTCTTAATAAGTACTTCCCATGAACTCTTCGCACGAAGATGGAGAGAGAATTCATAGAGCTCAAGAAAAAAGAAGGAGAATCTGTCACAACCTATGATGAAAAATTCACAAGGCTCGCAAGGTATGCTTCGGGTTTTGTTATCAATAATGATAGCAAAATTGATAGATTCTTTAGTGTATTAAAACCGCATTTTCGAAAAGCTCTTGCAATTCGAGACTTTGGGAGTTATGAAGAAGTTGTTCGGCGTGCTCTCAAAGTGAAGATGGAGTTTGGAGAATGGTCCCATGGCTATGGTGATAAGAAAAGAAATATGGAGTTTCAAGCTGGTGGATCTAGTGATAAAGATGGGAAGAAAACACAACGACCCACTTTCCAAAAATGTGGGAAGTTGCACAATGGGAACTGCCTCAAAGGGACGGGGAAATGCTTCAAGTGTGGGAAAGAAGGACACCTTGCTCACGAGTGTCGAAGAGACATGAAAAGGAAGGATAATGTAGCCGATGAAAGGAGAGAACCACTTGTGGTTCAATGATACAACTGTAAGGAGCTAGGGCACTATTCAAACCAGTGCACTAAACCTCAAGCTTTCGAGGGTAATCATCGCCAACAACCACCAAAGCCAAAGGAACATGGGAGGGCTTATGCCATCACTACTGCGGAGGTGGAACATGATAATGAAGTCGTACAAGGTACACTTCCTATTCACTCTAGAATGGAAAAAGTCTTATTTGATTCCGGTTCTACGCATTCCTTTATATCTTGAAAGTTTGCTAGAACTATAGAATCGAAGCCCCGAAACCTTGAAGTAGAGATATCTATAAAAACACCAAGTGGTGCAATCATTGCAACCCATGTGTTTGATTCTTCTCCTGTTGATGTATGTGGGAATATTCTTCCGGAAAATCTCTTAATACTTCCCTTGGTGGAATTCGACGCTATAATGTGAATGGATTGGCTCTTGTTATATAGAGCACATATCAATTGTCGGGAAAAGGAAATATATTTTCATATTCCAAACCATCCCATGCTCCTCTACAAATGCAAGGAAGATCATGAATCTCCTTTGAGAAATCCTTCAATGGTGTGGGTGATGATTCCCTATGAAGAAGCATACCTCGCCCAAATGTTTGAGTCGAAGGAAAGTTCCAACCTTGAGGAAATTCCCATCGTAAGGGAATATGGCGATGTATTTCCCGAACAGTTACCCGGAATTCCCCCGGATCGTGAGGTAGAGTTCTCAATTGAACTCGTACCCGGAGCTACTACTATCTCAAAGTGCCCCTATAGGATGGATCCTATAGAACTGGAGGAGTTAAAGAAGCAGCTACAAGAGCATCTGGACAAAGGGTTCATACGCCCTAGTGCATCACCTTGGGGTGCGCCAGTGCTCTTTGTGAAGAAGAAGGATGGTACCATGTGGCTGAGTATCGATTATCGGGAACTCAACAAGATCACCATAAAGAACAAGTATCCTCTCCCAAGGATTGATGACTTTTTCGAACAGTTAAGAGGAGCTCAATACTTCTCAAAGGTGGATCTTCGTTCTGGATATCATCAAGTAAAGGTGAAGAAGGAAGATATTTAGAAGACTGCCTTCCGTACAAGGTATGGGCACTATGAGTTTTTGGTGATGCCCTTCAGACTTACTAATTCCCCTACAATCTTCATGGATTTGATGAATAGAGTCTTTAGACATTACCTTGACAAATTTGTGGTAGTGTTTATCGATTATATTCTCATCTACTCCAAGAGCAAGGAGGAACATGAAGAATATCTAAGACTTGTGTTGGCGACATTGAGAAAGGAGAAGTTGTACGCCATGTTCAGCAAGTGTGACTTTTGGATGAATCAAGTCACGTTCTTGGGACATGTGATCACAAGTGAGGGAATTTATGTGGACCCTTCGAAGACAAAGGCGATTGAGGAATGGCCCAGGCCCACTAGTGTCACAGAAATCTGTAGTTTTCTTGGATTAGCTGGGTACTATCGACGTTTTGTGAGAAACTTCTCACGATTGTCATGCCCGCTAACTAAGTTAACAAGGAAAGGGGTGAAGTATGTCTGGACGGATGAATGTGAGGGAAGCTTCAATGAGCTAAAGAGAAGGCTAATCCCTGCACCTGTACTCACACTACCGAAAAGTGGAGAAAGTTTTGTGATATACAGTGATGCTTCAAAGAAAGGCTTGGGTTGTGTACTCATGCAAAATGATAACGTGATAGCCTACGCCTCACGACAGTTGAAGATCCATGAGCAGAACTACCCGACGCATGATCTAGAGCTGGCTGTAGTGATTTTTGCCTTGAAAATCTGGCGGCACTACCTTTATGGTGAGAAGTGTGACATATACACCGACCACAAGATCCTAAAGTATATATTCACACAAAATGAGCTCAACATGCGTCAAAGGAGATGGTTAGAGCTAATCAAGGATTACGATTGCTCTATTCACTATCATCCTGGAAAGGCGAACAAGGTAGCTGATACTCTAAGTAGGAAAGAACCTGCTACTCTATCCATGTTGAGGATTGAGAAAGACCCAATATTCTTGGATATGCAAAGGATGGATTTGGGAATCGTAAGGGCAGGGGATACATCCTACCTTTCCCAAATGATTGCGCAACCATCCATCCAACAGAAGATTAAGGAAGCACAAAGGGATGATATGGAGATACAAAAGAGGGTGAATGTAGTAAAGGAAGGGAAGATGCAAGAGTTCCATATCGACGATGATGGTGTGATTCAGTTTGGAACACGACTTTGTGTGCCTTCATCACCCGGAATAAAGAAGGAGCTATTGGATAATGCACATAGCTCAACTTTCTCTATTTATCCTGGAAGTACCAAGATGTATCGTGATCTCCGAGAACACTTCTGGTGGGATAACATGAAGAATGAGATTGAAGAATATATATCAAGGTGCTTGGTATGTCAGCAAGTTTAAGCTGAGTGGCAAAAGTCCAAAGGTATGATGCATCCATTGCCTGTACCCATGTGGAAATGGGAAAATGTTACTATGGACTTTGTCATGGGTCTTCTGAAAACGTCAAGAGGAAATAATGTGATATGGGTTGTGGTTGACCGACTCACCAAGGCTGTCCATTTTATCGCTATTCGGGAAGACCTCTCACTTGAAAAACTTGCATGGATATATGTGAAGGAAGTAGTGAGATTGCATGGTGTTCCGCTCTCGATTGTCTCTGACTGTGATCCAAGGTTCACTTCTAAATTCTGGAGGAGCCTTCAACATGCTTTGAGTACTGAATTAAATTTCAGCACGGCCTATCACCCCCAAACTGATGGCCAGTCTGAAAGGACTATTCAGACACTTGAAGATATGCTAAGATCCTGCTCCCTTGAATTCAAAGGTGGTTGGGATCAGCACCTTCCATTGGTTGAGTTCTCATACAACAACAGCTTCCACTCGAGTATTCAGATGGCTCCGTATGAAGCTCTTTATGGGAAGCGATGTAGAACTCCAACCTGTTGGGATGAAGTTGGAGAATGAAAACTACTTGGTCCCGATCTTGTTCAAGATATGACAGAGAAGGTTCAAGTCATCCAGAAACATATCAAAGCTGCTCAAAGTCGTCAAAAGAGCTATGTTGACAATCGTCGAAGGGACTTGGAGTTCGACATTGGAGATAATGTCTTCCTTAGAATATCTCCATGGAATAGAGTCATGTGATTCGGGAAGAAAGGGAAGCTAAGTCCAAGGTACATTGGCCCCTTTGAGATCCTTGATCGTATAGGAGTCGTGGCCTATCGACTGGCACTTCCATCGAATATGGCTCAAGTTCATGATGTGTTTCACGTATCACTACTGAGGAAGTACATTCCAGACCCCTCACATGTACTAAACTCAGAGGTGGTACAGTTGGAAGATGATCTCTCATATGAGGAGCAGTCGGTAAAAATTCTGGACCGAAGTGATAAGGTTCTACGCAACAAGACATCTCGCCTTGTCAAAGTGTTGTGGAGGAACCAAAAGTTTGAGGAAGCAACTTGGGAACCGGAAGAGGCAATGAAGGAGAAGTACCCTCACCTGTTTGTGTAAAGTAAAATTTCGGGGGCGAAATTTCTTAAGGGGGGAAGAATGTAACGACCCAAAGTTTTTTAATGGAAAATTCCCTTCTTATATCTATGTCATAAAAACACAAAATAATGAACTACTAAGTGATAAGTGACCTTTAAACATAATTTTGTCACCCCTATGTTTGGAATTTTAAAAATCCAACATACACGGTTTTGTTCAAGATAGTTTTTGGAGTCTAATGAAACAAAAATAATTTTTGGTGAATAGTAACCTACCCTTATGAATAGTAACCTGCCCTTATGAATAGTAACCTACCCTTATGAATAGTAAATAAGAGTAACATTACCTATGAATAATAAAATAAAATTTAGACATCATAGAAAGTGATAATTTGACCTTAGTAAACGTTTTTGGTATTTTATAAGTCATAAATAATTAATTATAATTAATTAATTAATTTAAAAGAATATTTATTTTCCTAAAATATATTCATAAATTATTGAATCAATGTCTAGTAGTTTTTTGATAATTTTATAAGATCCTAAGTAATTTTTGAAAGAATTGCAAAATCAGTTTTAATTTTAAAAACTGTTTTTTTAAAGTAAATTATAATTTTAATTAAATATTAAATTGATAATATTTAGAAAATTATTTTTGAAAAATGGAATTCATTTTTGGATTCTACATGTCGAAAAATGGTTGGGGTAAAATTTTGGGATTTTTCTAAGATACTTGAATTTTTGATGAATAGTAGAATACATTAATTTATCATATAAATACATTTTAATTAAAACCCACTATTCCTGACATCACAAGTGATGTAAGCACCCAAATCCCGAATTAACAAGTCAAATTTACTATTCTTGGTCATCCAAGACTCACTATTCCTTGTCTTAGGTGAAATTAATAAACTAATCAATTTTATATTAAGGAAACCCCTCTCCCCTCCACTATAAAAGCCACCCTTCACTCTCTCTTTTCCCTCACACCTCTCAAGCTCCAAGCCTTCTCTAAATTCTGCCCAAACACCTTCCCTAGCTCACCCCCATGTCCAAAAGCTTCTGGTCTCATCAAAAGACCAATCCTAGCTTCCTTAAAGAGGATCTCAAGAGAAGGATTCTAAAGGTAATTTCTCTCTCTCTTCTCCTTTAATTTCCTTTCATGTTCAAGTTCCTTTCTTGATCTCTCTCTATCTATCTTCATCCAAATTGTTCTGTAAATCCAGTATTATATATATACTTTAATATTATGATTCTAATTATATCACCCCACACCCTTTCCCCCTTCCTTTTATTTTGTTAAAGAGAACGTTGTTCATGTGGTGATAATTTATCACCTTCAAAAACAACATGCTCTCTTCTTCCATTTATACATTAAATCTGGTCATGAAACCATTTATATGGTTGAACCAGAATGATTTATATGTATTATGTTCTATTTTAAGTTCTTGAAATAACCTATGGCCATACAACTAAGTGAAAAGTTAAAATGAGTTGGTTGTGATCCAAAAACCGCTCAAATTAGCCCAAATAATCTTCATTTAATTCTTATCTAATGATTCGGCCACATGGATCTAATATAACTCATTATAAAATCATTCAAGCTTCTGTAATATCATTAATTACATGTAACATCAGTTCTGGATGTTTACCCATGATCTTCCCAAACATCAAATTAAGAATACAGGTGGACCGCTCAAGAAAACCATGAAAACGAACATCCCCAATCAATGTTTTTAAACACTATAAGTCATCCAAAGGAACATAATATGAAATAATGAAACCAGAATGAACCCTATTAATGTATAAAAGGTTCTGTAATTTCTAATTAATGAATATAATGTCATTATATAGGACATTAAAGAGAAGGAGGCATTCAAGTACAAGGTAAGGGGAAATCTCGAACCCAATTTTCTTCATTCGGGTTCTCCCTCTTTCACTCCATTTTTGATATGGTTACTCCTCAAAGGTATTTTGTACATCATTTCCTTTACTTTTCTGGGATATACATGTTTTTCACTGGTTTTTATGTCCATAAAAAATGTTTTCCAAAAGAACTCTTCTTTCAAGATCTCACCTTTTACCTCTCATTCAAGGTTGATGGTTCTTATATCAAGTATGTTGTTCCCTATTTCTTTTGGGAACCCAATGCTTATGAATGTTTTATTATGAGATTAAACCCATTCCTTTCCATGGGTTATTTATGTACATGTTTGATATGTGTTCTATGTGGCAAGCATGATAATGATAATGTTATGATGTGACGGGTGCGCCCGGAATTATATAGCGCAATATGAATGTTTAAATGTGACGGGTGCGCCCAGAATTATATAGCGCTCCAATATATTGGGTAAAGTGATGAATCTCATGAGTAAATGTGAAATGATGTGTGAACATGATTCTATCTTTGTTCACAAGTTTGTGTGGTAGTTAACCACTAAGACATGATGTTTCATTTTTATGCTTTGCCACATTTCAAGTTTATTGTTTATGATCCTCTCATGTTCAAGATCTTCTTCCTATGTCATGATTATGCTCACCCCATGCTATAATGTTCTTATCCATCCTCTTACTGGGCTTTTAGCTCACCCCTTTTGATGTATATCCTCAGGTGGCTACATGTACTAAGGAGATGACAAGTGCTACTAAGAAGCTATAGAAGAAGAGATTAAATGAATTTTGTTATGCTTGATGTTGTACTTGTTATGTGTAGTCCTAGTTTCCCCAAGACACTAAACCTTTGGATCCTCCATGTGTAATACTATTATGTTGTTTATCTTTGAAATGATGTAATAGTAATGTAAGAAAAGTCTGGGTCGCTATAAGGAATATCTCAAAATATTATTTTATATTAAAGTCAAAATCGGTTTATAATGGTTCCAAAGGGTCTTATTTCGAAGGTAAAGTTGGGATGGGTCGAAATCCTATCAACCAATAGGATTTAGACAAGTTTAGGTTATTATTTTAACCTTATCAATTAGATTTAACTCTAAGTTAAGTAATTTAACTTTTACCGTGTCTTTTTGTTTTCTTACACTATATGGTTAATACACTTAATATAACAAGCCAAACGAACCCCAAGTTGTTTACTATTAATATATATATCCTTATCTAAGTCATTTTGCCGAACCTTAGATTTTTAGGTATAAGATAACAATTAATAATATAATATTTGATTTAAAAACTATTTTGTGTCAATTTTGACACTATTTGATATATGATTTTTGTGAAAGTCATAACATAATTTTATGTTCGAACCAAGTTGATTAAATCAACCCTAATATATCATAGTAACCTATAAAATTAGTGGAATTCATAAAAAGTCTCAAATTACATTTATTTGGGCATTTATAACATCAATTATGTTAACATTTCCTTAAAAGGGTAATTACTGCATCATCGTTGTGTCATAAATAAATTAATTTATTTAATGTCTAAAAACTATAAATAAAATATCATTATGTAGGAAATCTTTTTATCTTTCTAATGAATTTTTATAGTCTAATTTATCTTATGTATAACCCCATATTAAAAATGTTTTAGTTATTAAACATTGATTTTAACTATTTTAACTATTCATTAAATAAAATAATATTAAATGTCAAAATCTAATCCAAGTGGACCTAAATGGTCATATTATATTAATAAGGTTGTTTTTGGTAGAATTACACTTATCCAATAGAATTAGGACATGTGTTAGGGTAATAGTAATATCATATTTACCCTTAGTTACCCTGTTTACTATTAACCGCGGTAAAAAAAGTAAAAAGTTACTATTCACCAATAAATTATTTTTATCTCATTGAACAACATTTTACTTACTGATATCAACCGTGTTTGTCGGATTTTTGAAATTCCATTCACAGAAGCGGTAAAATTAAGTTTTATGCAAAATTCAGTTTTTAACCTACCACTTAGTGGTTTCACTATTCATCAAAAATTGAAAGTTTTCAGAAAAATACCAAAATTTCACCCTAGGCTAATTTCGGTATTCTGAATCCAATAATGAAGTCCATTTTGAAAGATATAATTTCAAAAGGTGGTTATTACTATTCATAACGGCTATTTTAAATAATATTTTAATAGCATATCGCCGTTTAGTGAAACTCGGTATTGCGTACAACGCAAGCTATCGAGGAAGGTCGTGATTGCGTGTAAAGCAAGCCAAGCAAGTGTTGTGTAAAAAAAGATTCCTTTGATGATTTATATAACATAAATGTCTCAGGTGTTACATTCTACCCCACTTAAAAAGAATTTCGCCCTCAAAATTCGTCACTTTGTAACAAACAGATGAGGATACTTCTCCCTCATCATATCCTCAAGCTCCCATGTAGCTTCTACAAGTTGATGGTTCCTCCATAAAACTTTCACCAATCGAGTGGTCTTGTTTCATAGGACTTTTTTGCTACGATACAGAATCTCTATCGGTTGTTCTTCATAAGAAAGATCTTGCTCCATTGGTAAAACTTCTGAGCTGAGTACATGTGAAGGACCAGGTATGTACTTTCTCAAGAGAGATACATGGAACACATCGTGAACTTGAGAGAGATTCGGTGGAAGCGCCAATCGGTAAGCTACCTTCCCAACACGATCCAGTATTTCGAAAGGACCAATATATCTAGGGATCAACTTCCCCTTCTTTCCAAATCTCATGAATCTCTTCTAAGGAGATATCCGTAAGAACACTTTATCGCCCACTTCAAACTCTAGGTCTTTTCTTCGGTTGTTGGCATAACTTTTCTATCGACTCTGAGCTGCTCTTATGTGTTGTTGAATAGATCTGACCTTTTCTGCCATTTCATCAACGAGATCAGGTCCTAATAGCTTTCTTTCCCCAACTTCATCCTAGCAAGTTGGAGTCCTGCATTTCATTCCATAGAGAGATACATAATGATCCATCTGAATACTGGAGTGAAAGCCATTATTATAAGAAAATTCCACCAAAGGTAGGTGTTGATCCCAACCTCCTTTGAAATCCATAGAGCAAGCTCTCAACATATCTTCTAGGGTTTGAATAGTTCTCTCAGATAGACCGTCTGTTTGAGGATGATAAGCAGTGCTGAAACTCAACTCTGTATCCAGAGTATGCTGAAGACTTCGCCAGAACTTCGAGGTAAATCTCGGATCTCGATCAGATATAATAGAAAGTGGTACTCCATGCAATCTTACCACTTCCTTTACATATATCCTAGCAAGCTGATCTAGATAGAAATCCTCTCTAATAGCAATGAAGTGTGCAGACTTTGTAAGACGATCAACTATGACCCAGATAGCATTATTGCCTTTGGATGTTTTAGGAAGTCCTATGACAAAGACCATAGTGATATTTTCTCATTTCCATTCGGGGTATGGGTAATGGTTGTATCATCCCCTTAGACTTCTGTCTCTCAGCTTTAACTTGTTGAAAAACCAAGCATCGAGAGACATATTCAGCAACATCTCTTTTCATGCCATCCCACCATAAGTACTCTTTCAGGTCCCTATACATCTTCGTGCATCCAGGATGAATAGATAACGAAGAACTATGAGCCTCATCCAGCAGCTCCTTCTTTAATTCGGGGATGGGAGGAACACAAACCCGATTCCTGAACATTATTATCCCATCATAATCAAGGTTGAATTCAGGAACATTTCTCACCCTCTTTTGAAACTCAACATCTTATTTATCTGCCTCTTTAATCTTCACATGTATAGATGGTTGAACATTCATTTGAGAAAGATAAGATTTTTCCCCTTCCCTTATAATTTCCATTTCCATCCTTTGTAAATCCATAAATATTGGATCTTTTGTGATCCTCATCGTGGATAAACTAGCATGGTCTTGTCGACTTAATGCATCTGCCACCTTGTTTGCTTTCCCAGGGTGGTAATGGATTGAGCAGTCATAATCCTTAATCAGCTCCAACCATCTTCTTTGATGCATATTCAGCTCCTTTTGTGTGAAAATATATTTTAAACTTTTATGATCAGTATAAATATCACACCTTTCACCATAAAGGTAATTCCTCCAAATCTTTAATGCAAAGATTACTGCAACTAACTCCAAATCATGTGTTGGGTAATTTTTCTCATGGATTTTCAACTGTCGTGAGGCATAAGCTATCACAATATAATTTTGCATAAGAACACACCCCAATCCCTTCTTGGATGCATCACTGTAGATCACAAACCTTTCTCCACTACAAGGCAGTGTGAGCACAGGTTCACTGGATAACCTTCTTTTCAACTCCTTGAAATTCTCTTCACATTCCTCTGTCCAAACAAACTTAACTCCTTTCCGAGTCAACTTGGTGAGTGGATTAGATAATCGTGAAAACTATTTTCCAAAACGTCGATAATATCCAGCCAAACCAAGAAAACTTTGGATCTCAGTTACTGTTGTTGGTCTCGACCATCTTTCGATAACCTCTGTTTTTGCTGGATCCACAGATATCCCCTCTTTTGAGATTATGTGACCCAAAAATGCAACTTTTTGAAGCCAAAATTCCCACTTGGTAAATTTGGCATAAAACTTCTCCTTTCTCAGGGTCTTCAATATAATTCTCAAGTGATCTTCATTCTCTTCCTTGCTCTTTGAATAGACAAGAATATCGTCTATAAATACTACCACAAATTGATCAACATAGTCTCTAAAGACTCTATTCATTAGATCCATGAAGATAGTAGGGGCATTAGTAAGACCAAATGGCATCACTATAAATTCATGGTGTCCATACCTTGTACGGAAAGCCTTCTTTGGTATATCCTCCCTTTTGACCCTTAATTGATGATACCCTGAATGAAGATCAATCTTGGAAAAGTATTGAGCTCTGCGTAGTTGGTCAAATAAGTCATCAATGCGTGGGAGAGGATATTTGTTCTTGATAGTGATCTTGTTAAGTTCTCGATAATCAATGAAGAGTCTCATTGATCCATCTTTCTTCTTAACAAATAGAACAGGTGCTCCCCAAGGTGATGCACTAGGGCGTATGAATCCCTTATCAAGATTCTCTTGGAGTTGCTTCTTCAATTCCTGCAACTCAATTGGGGACATTCTATAAGGTGTCTTTGAAATAGGAAAAGCACCCGGTACGAGTTCTATTGAAAACTCAACTTCACGATTTGGTGGAAGACCTGGTAATTCCTCCGGAAAGACATCATCAAACTCTCGTACGATGGGCATATTCTTAATCAGGAGTTTCTCACCAACCATTTGAGATAAATAACCTTCATTTAGTGGAATCAAGACCCATAAGATGGAAGGAATTTCCACTAGAAGGTTATATTCATCCTTGCATCGATAGATGATCGTAGATTGATCTGGAATATGAAATGTGACTTCCCTTCTTTGGCAATTGATATGAGCTCCGTATAAAGAAATCCAATCCATGCCAAGAATCACATTGAATTCCACTAAAGGAAGGATCACAAGATTTGCAGGAAGCACTTTCCCACAAACGTCAATTGGAGAAGAATTATAAACTTTTGATGCGATTGATGTGCCATTAGGTGTTGTCACAACGAACTCAACATCTAATTGTTGAGGTAATACGGTGATACCCTTAGAAAATTCTTCGGAAACAAAAGAGTGGGTGGATCCAGAATCAAATAAAACATTTGCTACTTTAGAGTGGATGGTAAGTGTACCTTTCACCACTTCGTTAGCGTACTCCACATCGCTGATAGAAATTGCATGTGACTTTCCTTTTTCTTTATCCTTAAGAGTTTGTTGACGTCGACCATCATCATCAACCCTTGGATTTGGGCATTGATTGGCATAATGCCCCATCTCCTTGCACTTGAAACATTGAAGTGTAGTAGGTTCATTCTGAGTATCCCTTCCTTTGTTTGCATCATTAGACATCTTCTTCCCATCATCGCGGCATTCAAATGCTCGATGACCCTTCTTTCCACATTTGAAACATTTACTTGTCCCTTTAAGACAACTCCCTCCATGTTTCTTTCCACACGTTGAGCATAAGGGAAAGCTCATCTTCTTTTCAGTGTGCTCTTTAGATTTTCCTTTGAATTCCATTTTCCTCTTCTTATCAAACCCATATGACTGATGGGTTACTCCAATCTCCATCTCGACTTTGAGAGCACATAGAACAATTTCCTCGTAGCTATTGAAGTCCCTTATGGATAACACCCTTCGAAGACTTGGTTTTAAGCCACTATAGAATTGATGGATCTTACTCTCAGGTTGGATAACAGTACCAGAAGCGTACCTTGCAGGTCTTGTAAAATTTTCTTCATAGGTACCAACAGATTCATCATCCCTTTGGTTCAGTTCAAGAAACTCTTTCTCCATCTTTTTTCGGAGAATACGAGGGAAATACTTATTGAAAAATAAGTTTTTGAACTCGTCCCATTCCATGGACTCAATTTCATCCCTTGGCCTCGTATTCTTGATAAGATTCCACCATTGATCAGCTTCTCCTTCCAAACGATATACCGCTAAGATGAATTTATCATGTTCAAAACATTGAAGAACTGAAAATATCTTTTCAGTGGTACTAATCCATTGTTCAGCCACTAATGTATCAGTTGAACCGATGAAAGAAGGTGGACGATGCCTCATGAAGGATTCAACAGAATGTTGCTCCTTCCTTTGCTCGTTTGGAAGTCCTGCATGATTCATAGCTTGAGAAAGTTTTGTGAGCATGGCTATAAGATTTTTCATTCTAGCTCCCATATCTTTTGGTTGCTCAGGGGGACAATCATTGCATTTCCCATCGCATTCCGCATTAACACGGTTCCTTCGGGTTCCAGCCATTGACTAAAACCAAGAATAATAGTGTGAGCAACACTAATTATAATAGGAAAACCACATAATCAAGAATAAAATTTTCATGCTTAAGGTCTTATCCTAGGTTATTCATGGCCATTTCTAAAACACTAAAATTGTGTTCTATGCTTATACTTATCCTTAGGGTTCTTACTAAGGCTTTCACATCCTAGTTTCCAAAGGTTGACTATACCTTTCTTCTGATACCAACTATAACGACCAATACTTTACATACATTGTTAATACTTCAAAATTGAAGCACACTTATTACAACATATGACAAAACCACAAAGGACTGTATAGGTATAGTGTCTTTAGAAACTGGGAAACATAAACAACTGGTTCATAAATCTTCTATAGTGTCTCCCATTTATTTCATCATATCTGGGGTCCCGTTTAGCATATTCTACTTAATATACATCTTCCTGACCTAGGGAAAAGAAAACATACAAAAAAGGGTGAGCTCAAATTCTCATCAAGGGAAAATAAAGGAAATAAAAATCATATCATATCTTTTTGAAAAATCATAACCTGCAAAAGAGATCATAATATCTTAACATGGAATAAATCATAGAAGTGAAAATGAGATCCCCATAATCATAACATAAAATTTGAAACTTTGTGGCATGCACACATAATCATGGAAAATCATTTCTTGTTAGTCATGACTCATTTCCAAGACTATCTTAGCGGACAAAGTCCATTTCTGTACCGAGTTCACTCCTCGTTTCAGTCCTGTATCACTGAACTGAAATAACCTTCCGTTCCTGCCATGTCTATCTCATGAGATATAAATCTTTACCCAATGCATTGGAGGGAGATATAGGTCCCACCCATCTTATAATGAATCCTTTCTTATGTGTGCCACATAATCATAAATCATACATCATCGCATAACACATGTAACAAAAATGGGATTCTTGAAACATCATGACATCATAAAAAAATCATATAAGGTAAATGACTTCATAAAAATAATTCCCTCACAACATAATCAAATCTATGTAATAATAGGGATAAAAACATAACCCAATATTATCTTATATGGAAAATAATTTTTATAAAACATTTGAACTCCATTATTGAGGAAAATATCCTTTCTACTTCAAAAATACTTTTATTTTTTTAACATGTCATACAATTATAAACTAAAAGAAGTTGATTAAAAATAAACTTGAAAACTTGTAAAGGAAGCTTCTTGGAAATAATGTTTTAAAAATCCATTCATGTCGTATAAGTAAAAAAAACATTCTTCATACTTTTGTCGGAAAAGTCAAAAAATACCTCGTACGAAAAAACGACAAAAGATTCCTTTCATATTCTTTACTAAAAACTCACCGAAGGGTAAAATTGGATTTAAAATATTTTAAGTGGACAGAAACAATATTACATATTGAGGGAACATGGATGTGGATGATAAAATACACCCTAGTAAATACTTACGAATAAACAATCTCGGATAAAAATGAGATTGTGATATTTCCCTTACCTTAGGTCCAATTTGCTTTGTATGTGTCCGAAGCTCTTGTATAATGGTTTAAATAATGTTATTGAATTATTCCTGAATCATACATATTGATATGATATCATATATGGTCATATTCTTAGCTTCTTATTAGTAATATTTCATTGTTACTTGTTACTCGGGTCTTTATTGCCTTTTGTTCTTATACATGTTTTGCCGAATAAATTCTTATTCTTCTTTTAAGGTTATAGATAACTTATATCCAGAATGGTATTAGTGTAACATATATCATATTTATTCATTCAATTCATTTATATAATTACTGTGTAATGATGATCATGTAGAACGAGTCGCATCACATCGTGGAGACGGTATTCCGTACGTAGCACGAGTGATTATATCATTCCTATGATCGTGGAATTGTATTGGAGTTTATGTATACTATTTCAGAATCAATATCACTTTCTAATAGTCATATATATTCATTATTTACACCATTATACCCATCCAAGTAAGGTGGTGGTGGAATATAGATTACACCACGGCGTGGAGACTGTATTCCGTACGTACGCACGTGTGGTGACTTCATTTTTCTGTAGGATGGATAGAAGGTGAATTAGGGTTGTTTCATATTTATAATAACATATCAGTATGTAATTAATACTGATGTTATTACTTTATCATGAAAAAACTAAAGAAGAAGAAGTTGAAGAAGAAAGAAATTTAAAAGATCGGTAATGGATATTACCTCTTCTTTGAAATGCCTCTTTGAATCCTCCACTTAGGGAACTAAGATTGGTCTTTGAAGATAACCAGGACCTCTAGGATTATTATAGGGAAGTGGAGAAGGGATTTTGGCAGGGGTTCGCCGAGCTCGGGTGCTCAAATTGGTGTGAGGAGGAGGGGGAGGAGGTGCCCTTTTTAAGGGAGGAGAGGGTCACCATAGGAATATCTCAAAATATTATTTTATATTAAAGTCAAAATCGGTTTATAATGGTTCCAAAGGGTCTTATTTAGAAGGTAAAGCTGGGATGGGTCGAAATCCTATCAACCAATAGGATTTAGACAAGTTTAAGTTATTATTTTAACCTTATCAATTAGATTTAACTCTAAGTTAAATAATTTAACTTTTACCGTGTCTTTTTGTTTTCTTACACTATATGGTTAATACACTTACTATAACATGCCAAACGAACCCCAAGTTATTTATTATTAACATATATATCCTTATATAAGTCATTTGGCCGAACCTTATATTTTTAGGTATAAGATAACAATTAATAATATAATATTTTATTTAAAAGCTATTTTGTGTCAATTTTGACACTATTTGATATATGATTTTTGTGAAAGTCATAACAGAATTATATGTTCGAACCAAGTTGATTAAATCAACACTAATATATCATAGTAACCTATAAAATTAGTTTAATTCATAAAAAGTCTCAAATTACATTTATTTGGGCATTTATAACATCAATTATGTTAACATTTCCTTAAAAGGGTAATTACTGCATCATTGTTGTGTCATAAATAAATTAATTTATTTAATGTCTAAAAATTATAAATAAAATATCATTATATATGAAATCCTTTTAGCTTTCTAATGAATTTTTATAGTCAAATTTATCTTATGTATATCCCCATATTAAAAATGTTTTAGTTATTAAACTTTGATTTTAACTATTTTAACTATTCATTAAATAAAATAATATTAAATGTCATAATCTAATCCAAGTGGACCTAAATGGTCATATTATATTCATAAGGTTGTTTTTGGTCGAATTACACTTATCCAATAGAATTATAACATGTGTTAGGGTAATAGTAATATCATATTTACCCTTAGTTACCTTATTTAGTATTAACCGTGGTAAAAAACAGTAAAAAGTTACTATTCACCAAAAAATTATTTTTATCACATTGAACAACATTTTACTTACTGATATAAACCGTGTCTGTCGGATTTTCGAAATTCCATTCACAGAAGAGGTAAAATTAAGTTTTATGCAAAATTCAGTTTTTAACCTACCACTTAGTGGTTTCACTATTCATCAAAAATTGAATGTTTTCAGAAAAATACCAAAATTTCACCCTAGGCTAATTTCGGTATTCCGAATCCAATAATGAAGTCCATTTTGAAAGATAAAATTTTAAAAAGTGGTTATTACTATTCATAACGGCTATTTTAAATAATATTTTAATAGCATATCGTCGTTTAGTGAAACTCGGTATTGCGTACAATGCAAGCTATCGGGGAAGGTCGCGATTGCGTGTAAAGCAAGACAAGCAAGTGTTGTGTAGAAAAAGATTCCTTTGATGATTTATATAACATAAAAGTCTCGGGTGTTACAGCCGGGATGCAGGTCTATCCTGAACTCGATATTATGTCGAGGGGGTAGAGTCGTCACCTCCTCAGGGAAGAAGTCCACAAACTCACGGACGATCTCTGGAACTTCCACCATCTCAGCATCTACTGACTCCACTGACAGCTCGGCTAACAAAGAGAGGAGGGGTTCCTCTCGCCTGCTGCCCTTTTGACTGCTCTCCTCGTCGGTGAAGGTAACACGACGGCTTCCCAAGTCTGAGAACACAACCCTCCCTCGGAATAATTCGATGACAGCACACACAGAGAATATCCAGTCGATGCCTAGGATGACATCGTATGGTTGTATCTGTAGCAGAAAAAGATCCCTAACAGACTTATGTGGCCCTATCACCAGTCTGCATCCTTGACAAACAATTAACAAATCGGTCTGACCTCCGACTGGTGTGATTAGCAACAGAGGCACTGTAATTCTCTTGGAATATTGACCCAAGGCACATGGAACACTAGGTGCAACAAAGGAGTTCGAAGATCCGGTATCAAACAAGGCAAAATCAAGGGCACTGAACAAACTGATCGTACCTCAAACAACCTCCGGCCCTGCTGGAACTGCCGCCTCCATGACGTGTAGCTGTCCATGCCCAGCTCCTCTTCCCCTCGACTGTCGGCCACCTCCCAGACCATGCCTCGTTTGAGGTCCCTGAGGAGCGCCCAAAGGTCAGCCTCCTCCTCCCATGTCTTCCCTCAGAGGAGCGAGAGCTCACTGTCCCTGCTTCTGCTACTGAAAAGGCCTAGCTAGAAGCCGCTGCTGGGGGGGGGGGAGTAGGGGCTGTCTACCACCACCATACTATAACCGGTCCGGGTACGGACTCCGGAGGTGTCCATGGATCCCACAAATGAAGAACCGCAGTTCCGGGCCCGAAGGGAAAGGGCGAGGACCAGGGGATCGAAACTAAAACTACTGCGGCCTACTCCCTTCTAGTCGGAACCTAGAGGGTCCTGACACAGGAGGCCTGGTACTGATGGCATTTCCCTTCAATGGTCTCAGCTGGATCCCCTCCCATGACACACCTCCTAGAGTGTTCATCCTGTTCACCCCTTAAGCCTTCTTCTGGACCTCCAAGTACGTCGGCAGGGTAAAGGGGGTAACAACATATTTGGTGGAGGGTCGTAGGGCCTCCTCCAAACGTATTTTCTGACACTCCTCGTCAGGAAAGAGGTCTGGAGAAAAATATAGGAGGTCCATAAACTTGATGCCTAGCTCCCTCACTAACATACATTCCTGCTGGAGGGAGAGTATCTCCTGTCTCTTTTCCGCCTTCATCGTCGAAGAGAGGAACTCTAACCGGAACTCCCTCTCAAAATCATCCCATGCCACCTCAGCATCTCTCTTCTCCCCCAGGTAAAGCACCCACCCCTAACACGCTGCTCCCCGCATCTGGTTGACGGCTAGAGGAACCCAGTACTCGACTGGAGCTTTGATCAAGCCAAAGGCTATCACCAGCTCCTCTAACCAGCTCTCCGTCTTCATGTCAGAGGTGCTGCCCTCATAATTCTTGAGGGTCTATTTTTGGAAGGCCCTAAGTGTCTTCTGCCATTGGTCGTCCTCCTCCTCTCAATCATCTTTCTGACAATCATTCAAGGTAGTCTCCGGGGCCTCGATCGCCTGTACCACATGTGGTCTCCATCCAGGTGCCATAACTGCAAAGTAAACAAGGAATTCTTAAGCCCAAGTAGTGCAGAATATTTTCATTAAAACAAGTTAATCCTTTTGTTTATTCTTAATTCCCAAAACACCCCAGAAACATAATAACAAAAGTCATTATGATGCATGTACCTTTCCTAGGGTCTCTACCCAGAAATCTGCATGGCCTCACATGGTCGTTCGGTAGGTCTAGTGTCCTTGCATCGGATCATGGGGCCCCCTAAAATCCAGTGTCCTAGCCGGTCTTCCCTAGCCTAATTCACACACCAAGGTCACCCAACACTATTACCCTACCATCCCATGCAGTCCTCACTGTGCCTAACTCTATACACCATCCTATCTATCACCCTTTCCTCTGATACCATTCTATCATGACCTGCCTTCGATAGAAGGAGGGAAGGGTCATCAGATTGTCAGGACCTTCCTTCTTTAAGTTGAAGGAGAGATAATGATCCCCAGAGACCAGCCTTCAATAGGTCCCGGAGTGGCGACTAGCACCAAGGGTATAGAATCACATACTAAATGGAAGGCATTACCCTTTATCTTTTAATAGGATTGGGAGATAGAATGGTAAATCCCAACAACACCAAAAGAAGAAAGTAAATGTAAATCCAAAACAACCATTCCCATATGCATGTTCCTAGAGTAAATACCACAATGTACAAGTGACTACAAGGGTAAAGTACCCAAATAAATAAAAATAGAAACTGCAACTTCCCCAATGGTCCGAGCTAGAATGGTCACGTGCGATCCCTGAAGTCCTCCAGGAAACCTGAGAGCAGTTTTATATATGTACGGTGAGCATATAGGTATACTCAGTAATGAAAACCAAAGACTATCATGCACAAGTGGGGGAACGTACTAAGTCCTATGAGAAAAAGGGCAAACCAAACACCTAACAAGGTAAACAATCCACCCAAGCCTCACCAAGGCATACTCCCCAAATAACGCAAGTCAAGTAATTTATATAATAAGAGCACATCGATGTTTGGGTACCCCGCACCACTTTCCCACTGGTTATTGAAGATATCCTATGCATCAAACCAATCCCGCCATTCTCACCGCAGTCCCACTACCACACCCGCCCACACACACCTGGGCCACAACCTCAAGTAGTCCTACTGCCGAATCCCTACCGCACACACCTAGGCCACAACTATCACATGTAACCACGCCTACAAACACCTAGTCCAGAACAACCACTGCCACACTCAAAGACACCTGGTAGAGAATATCCTCTGCCATGCCCGAAGACACCTGGGTCTCATCCCAAAGATACTTAGGAAATTACCTTCCCGCACACACTTGGGCCATAACCACCACACTACCACGCCAGAAGGTTCTTGGGCTAGTAATGGACCTCAGGCCGTCATAGCTTGCACGAAGATACTTGGGTTATCTAGGAAAGGGAGAAGAAAAGGGACTAATAACCGTCCACTAAGGGAAGTGTTGGGAAAAACACCCTCCCCCATGAAATGGGGTGTTAGGCACTAAGTGCTCAACTTGGGTGGGGCACGAATAAGAAACACAAAACTACAAGAATATTTATATGTAATAAGAACACTCCCAAAGTTTAGGTTTGTCTTTAGCCCACCTAAAGAACACAAACAAAACTACGTCCTAGTCACAACCCACGCTAATCCAAAACCCATTTGTTCCATCCTTCTTTACATGTTCAGTAATAATGCCTAAATGATTTTTATGCAACTACTGGGAAACTAACACCATAAGCACAATCCATGGGAAAAAGATCCAGCCAAACGTCAAGCATCAACTACAATATCCACACTCGGTTCTCTTGTAATGTCATAATAACAATGGGATAAGTGAGATCCCTCGAAGTACTGGAACCAAAGAAAAACTCCGAGACACTACCCCGTGTCCCCCCATATGGTTTCTCATCAACAAAGGATCCCACCCCAATTCATGATATAAACAAGGTAACCACCCGGTCTTAAAATTCACTACCACTGAAAGCATAACACAGGGGATCCCATCCCCAATTCTCATAACCACCAAGAGTATAATAACAGGGGATCCCATCCCCACCCATATCACCCAGAAAACGGCCCGTGAAGGAAGAACAATCAAACCACTACCACCAAGCAAAGCAGGCCCATGCCTGTATTTTCAGATTTATATGATTTAATACACTCCATGATTCCAATTTCCGTGTGATTTAACTAGGGTAATCACAGAAGGGAATTGATCCTGGTGCATTCAATTTTATTAGCTGAATGTAAGTAATTAACTGATTTACTTTTCAAAGAAAGAGTTCACAACTATAAAACAAGCCATTTAAAACATCACGAGGGGTTCATTAGTACACCGAGAAAGACCACCAACGGCTATGATTTTCAGTAGGCATAAGCCCACAGAAATCAGAAATCATTTAATTATGGAAGATAATAAAATAGAGCAGCATCATCGATCATAGACATCCCCCTTCGTTAGAGTTCATTCATTATCTTCATTAAGGTTTGGGTTTATCCAATTCTACAGAAACAAAATCATGTCCACCCCGCATGATACACAAAAAGGGAGAGATGAAGGAGAAATTCCCTACCTCTTATCAATGATCGACGCTAAGGTCAGGCGCAGAACATCACATATAGCGATGCGGCTCGCCTAAATGAAAAGTGTTTTCTAAATGAACGGTACTCCTGGTGGTGATCATGAAAAGAAGAAACCAAGGATAACCCTTTTGTTTATAAGGTCTGGGGATGGTTGAGATAAGAACATGAAACAACATAAGGAGTGGGGGTCGTGGCTTGACCACATGGCCCCACACATCATTAAAGGGGTTTAAACGGACGTACACCGTAGGTTAATTCATTAAATATATAACTAAAACATTTATGGATGTAACCGGGCTTTAAAACAGGTCAAAATAGGGTTTAAAACCCAATTTGTGCAAAAGGAGTGCGACTGAAAAAACCCCGACAAGGCTGGGTGACGCTGATCGGTCTCACCAATCGGTCGCACCGATCGGACTTACACTGCGATGCTACCCCATTAGGATCTGGATTTTTGGAAATGGAAAGGACCCTGAGAGTCTGGGTTATCACATACATCATATAGATGTCGTACATGATTGGTGGTGTAGACATCCAAGGAAATATTTAATTATTATAGAATGTAAGTATGAAAAGTAAAATTAAATTGGGTTTTGTTATAATGAATTTGTACAAACAACCAAGACTCATCGGTACCATGTCTGTACAATCCAGATATAGTTTCACTTGAATACCCACCATAATATCAAATATAATATCCCCTCTTCACATTGATACAATGAATCCATTATTGAATTTTAATTTGATATTTTCAGTTGAAGATATTTTACATATTATTCTTAATTATATGATTATTTATTCTCAATTAATAATGTATCACTATATGTGGGGATTACAAAACCATTATCATGATTTAATCCTTTTTATGTAGTATGTGTCTCCTGAATAATCTTTTTCTGCAAACTCTATTGGAGCATGATCAAATTTAAAATACTTATGAATGTAGGGAATTGAGTAAATCAATTGCAATATTACTTCCATTATCTCTAGATGATATGTTCACCCTTTTACAGAAATGCAGTCTAGCAATTTACTATTGCTTTTATATCATCTGGATTTCTATAATAATCCTAGAAAACATTAGGATAATCACATTAAATGCCAAATTTTATTTTATTAATGAATTATTAATTGTATTCTTAACAAAATCATTGAATGTAAGAAACTTTTTTTGAAATGATGGATTTATATCATATTATAACTCATATTATTTCCATATTACATTATAGTTGTCATATGGTTAAGAGATATCACCGCTATTGATGATGCATGTCTTGAAAAATAATGGAAGTATTTACAATGAATATATGTTACAAAATTGAAAATACTTTTACTTCAATAATCATTATGTTTCTTATTATGAAATTTTTATTTAGGAATTATTGTTCACTATATTTAATTTATTAAAAAATGCTTGGTTAATATATTCTTCTATGCATAATCCCGAAGTAACTCATATATTTTAACCATGAAAATACCATTCATCACGTTTACATTGTTTTTAACTAATAATGGAATCTTATGAAATATATTTACCACTATATTGAACTTCGAATTGGTCACCCACTCTAGTTAAACAAATTTCTAATGATTTGTAACTAACCTTTAGTTATAATGTTTTTGACCAATAATATGTAAATATGTGATTCAAAAATACCTGTGGTATTTTATTCCGAATAGTATAAAAATATACTTGGTATACACTTTAAAGATGCATGGTTTATTTAGTAAAATGCTAATTATTCAGCAACTAGTTAATATTTAGTCATACATTTTATATCTGTTAGGTATTACTAGTGATTCTAACATTACTGATCTATTTTTGGATTACTAAACACCACGAACAACATTCATTGAAATGATAGAATAATTTCACCTTTTGTCTATTAGACACATGATATTAAAAATTCATAAATACTTAAAAATGTTAATCTAGAACTATTAACCATTTCAATGAGATATAGTGTACTTCTATCCACTAACATTCCAATCACCCTTTATTATCATTTAAGATAATTATCTTTACTTCATGACGCAGTTTTTATTACGTCTCTACTATATTTAAATAAACATATATGGTAGAAATAATATATTGAAATATCAATATAAATTAACAAAAAAAAATTTATTATAACAAATATACATAAAGAAGAATCATGTACTTTCTTCTTCAAATCAATTTATTTAACATAAACTTCCATGGTTTATTTCACCACACGCATTGAAAAAACCACATGTATGATAATCAAACCGATTTATTTGATGGTAGTTGAGAATGTTCATTGGTGTTGCACTTGAAATTGGCCTTTTCTTTTTCACTTTAAACATGTTCCTTATAAGAACTAAATATTTGTATTTCTTTATGTTATTATTTACTTAGTGAGGTAGACAAAAAAGGTAATAATGTCATTTCTCTAGGTTTTTTATCTCCTAATCTTGTTCAAAACTAAAATATTTGGGATAAAAACATGTAAAAGAGAGATATCATGAAATATCATGATCCTCCATTAAATTTTTAATAAGAAAGATAATTATCACCCATACACAGTTTCTTAACATTATCCATAAAATATTTTCAATGATCGAATGATGTGTGAAATGATTCATGTACTAATGTTGCATTGACACTCACATGGGGCGTAGATGATATAATTATGGAATAACCATCATATGTTTCATACATGAGTCTTCAAGAAGACTATTTTCACCCTTTAATCATGATTTTGATCAAAATTTATTTTGTACTCAGTCATATTGAATATACTATATCAGAGGACATTGAGTGAGCACCATTATTAATCTTGGAAACATATGCCATTTTCTTCATGTTCGTTGTCGAAAAACTATTTTATTTTAAATGTAATATTAAATTCCATTTTCTAGAAAAAAAACATATAATATTAGTACATTTATGCTGATTTCTGGTTAGACTTTGCAGATTAATTAAATCATCAAACAACTCCCACTATTTTTTTGGAAACTGGTATCTTGTACTACTAGGCAAAAAATATTTTTTTCGAGGTGTATTCCAATTGAAAGGATCCTAGAATCCACTCATCATAGTCTAAAATCAATTGATATGAAACTGCATAGAGATTTTGGTGGAACTGTTTTGACTACAGAAACTCATTAATTTGTGACTCCTTCATCTGTTGAGTGAAGTCTCAGTTTCGGAAATCATAAAATTGATTTACTCAATGCTTTCCTCAAAATATAGAACATGTAATTTATGACTATTTTTTTACGACTATTGATAGTTATATCCTCTAACTACTCTCGTTATATCTCCCTAGATGTATGAGTCTCCCTCAAATTTGGTTGATGGAAAGCTCATTCACCTAGTTTTGATCAAATTTAAGGGATAAAATTCATTCATGAAATTATATTTCTTTAATTTTTTTATGTATTTACCAATTATTGTAATGCTATTGTATTTAATACTGTATTTTTATATTTTTGTGATCACAAATATACATTGTTTTACATAATTCATATTAATTTCATCTTTATAATGTTATCTATTAATTATATTATGTGTTCTATAAGTAAATATGAACATACATAAAATAATAAAAATGAGCATTGGAAGTAAATTAACTAATTGGTATTTAGATTATAATATTGATTGATCCATTAAAAATTAAATGATCATGGGTGACCTAGGTTAATCATACCATAGTCGGTTCTTGACTAATGATGTAGCCCACTATGGTCTAGTGTTTTCACTTCTTGTCATGAACTAGATCTGGTCACTATCAAAATATTAACCCAATCCAGTCTGTGGTAAGGCCTAATGGTTGTTCTCGATCCCTATGGGATAGAACAAGTTATAGGGAATCCTAAATGAGTTTTTGGGAATTATTTACCCAAGTTTATAAACACAAGTCATCCAAAAACATTAAATATATTGTATATGAAAACTTAGTCCAAAAAAGCCATTAATAAAATTTAGAATTTAAATACCTGGTTTTAGAAAAATTCCAAGAAGGCCACAACTCCAAAATATTAGAGAAAAGAACCCAAGAACCACCACATGACATTGTTATTGTCATACCCAATCCTTCTCCACAACACCACATAGAGGAAGGAAGCTAACTACCTAATCCACCAATTCCTAAAACATTCCCCAAACCTGTGACAACCAATAAAAATTCTACTTACAAATAAAGTTATATGTTGGGTGTGATCCTGCGTACAATAGAATTCCACCCAAGAAATGTTTCCAAGTGATAAAAATTTCAAGACAAAAATATTTCATTTTAAAAAAATCAATTGTAGAAATAATTTTATAGGAGATGACAATTGTAATTAAACCTGTTTTCAAGAGAGAAATATTAAAGAAAAAACACTTATAAATAAAATGCACATGCTATTGAATTTTAAATCCCAACACACCATATGTTGATAGTAAGTATAATATATCCAATGAGCACCAGTTGTGGGAAATAACCCTAGGCACTGGCTAGTTGTGGGCCCCAGGTACCTAGTATTTTTTTGAAAAGTAACCATAAAAAATATATGTCCTCATGCATGATCCACTAGTAGGGAATGTATCCATAACCTTGTGGTACCCATAATCATAACAATTGTTTATTTAGTGTTTTCCACATATTTTATTCTATGTGAAACAGGTAAAAAACCACTCCGGATCACTAGCATTCTCGTACATGTCTGCCCACCCAGATACTTGGGATTTACCTGTTGTGATCAAACAAGTTCCAAATCATATGAAGTACCAATTTCACAGGTAAATTACATTTCAAAATCACACACACCAAACAACACACAATCATGTCACATAATACTATTTTGTCATTCAAATTCATTTTAACATCATAATCAAACAAAACATCCCACAAACATGTTTCAAACCCTTCTTAAAATTTAATAAATTGTTCTAAAAACATTTTACCTGAAAAGTAATCATTTTAACTTAAAAAAAGTTTTAATGTCATACTCCCACCGAAATAGTACATAAAAATCCCTTTCACACTTAGTATTACTCAATAAACAATTTACAATTTTTATAAAACACTTTCAAGTAGTATTACAATGTTTTGAACATAAAACACATTCAAAAAAACACATTTGAGGACCAAAGCAAAAAAAAACCATAAAAAACTATATTTGATAGTCAAATACATATATATTAAACTTGTTTCATATGTTATAAGATGACCCCAAATGATACCACAATAGTTACACAAGAAAAACACCCCATTTCAAGAAAAAAATGCAACATTGAAATTAAATGATTAACTAAATCCTTCAAAAAAATTAAAACCACAAAAAACATATAAGGTACATGATAAATAATTAAATCAATCATTTTAAATCATAAAGAATTATTTCACAAGGAATAACCTACATTATATGTCGAAACCCCAAATCATTTTGCGAATCATCAACCAATCCCCGACATACCACAAGGGAGTGAAAACCAAGCTAAAACCACAATATTGGACCATGAAACTCAAAATAAATCCATTGTTATGAAGCCACTATTTTGGAAATTTTGAACTTCAAGATGGATGGGAGAAACCCTATTGAAATTGAATGAATTAGAGAAGAATACACTAAATTGAAAAACATTGACAAAATCACCCCAAATACACCAATAGTTTTATCTCCAAGTAGCAAAAATTGAAATGTATATTCTAGTAATTCTGAGGAGGTCTAGTGGGAACTTAAATGTAGGAAAATGAGTAAAAAATTAATGATTTATGAAACAAACAAATTATATTTGAAAATCTAGAATATTTCAGAATCCAAGAGGAAATTTACCATAATCCACGATGAAGATGACATCAACAGATGGAAAATGGAACATGGGGGTGCACCATGGGTTTATGGTTTTGAGTGAGAGGTGGAGTGACCTAAAAAGGTTAAAAATGTAATGTGATATAATTGATATAAATTATTTCCTTAAATCTTGAAATGAGATCATGGGTTGGCCCAATGCATAAATAAATCACACAAATCTACCAGGATTATGATTTCCAAATGGGTATAATGGATAAGGTGGTTTGAATAGTTAAGGGTGGAAAAAATTGGAATTATAGTGGGTGAAAAATGTTAAAAAACAAGGGAGTTATAAACGAAATTTTTTTTTATATCTAGAAATGGGCTCACAGTTTTCTCCAAATCTTGAAAAAACCACTGTTTTCTCCATAAATACATCGGAAATCCCATAAAAAGAAATAATATAAATTATATGAAAAATAACTTTAAAATAAGTCTTTTATTTTGACAATTATTGCCACCATAAATAATTTATTCCCCTATATAAACCACAATGATGACAGATGCATAAACAAAGCCCGACTGATAGAAGAAAAAGGACTACCTTGCCATGTTTTTCCCACCTACAAAATGACAAAACACATCCTCTTGATAAAAATGGAAGGTATACTCTAACCAACCATGATTTACACTATTTTCCTAAAACATTAAATGTTACCGCAACCTTACCTCAATAAAACTATTGATCATGCTCCAACCCCAACATTTACCAATGGAAGAAATTGTTTGTTAGATAACTCCGAACAAGACCCACCACCAAGACAAAATCAAGTACATAATCGTGTCACTATTATTGGGATACCCAAACGGAATCCCCAATATAATATCCCACATTATTTCCAATAACATAATTGAGACACTAATAGGGGGATTCCCTAAAAGACTCCCCATCATAAGGGATAGAATAATATTACACTTATTCCAAGATAACCTACATGTTACCCATGGTGGGTCTCCGCACCATATGAAAAAACAGTCTTAACTTACATGAATTGGATGACATGAAAAATTCCCTATAATATATAATACCGACCATAAAGAGGGTAGATAAATGAAACTCCAGACCAATAGAGACATTAAACGATACATAACTTTCATGAACATTACCATCCTTTGATGAGTCCAACCAAAACTGAGACCGAAAAGATAATACAATGATATTCATACATGAACAATCATCCTGATTATTTGATCCACACATTTTAATGAACTCGGTTAGATAAAATAACACCACCTCACATCTCTATAACAAAGGAGGGATTTCTCCACCAATGTAGACCACAAACCTGAGGGATAGGGTCCCCACATCACTTTCCACCACATGGGAACACATGAAGTGAAACTACCACATCAAAACCTCAAAATATATCTACCTACCACAATATTGATATATGAATAACCAATATCTCATACACCCCTAGCTTTCCTGACTACATGCCATCTTCACCCCGGGACCAACAGCTGGAGCTCAGAAGATTGATGTATCTCCTGCCTCATAGTTTGGCATTAAAACCTATGAATGTAAATTCTTCCTATGGTGTTTTAAGATGCTACAACATGATACAACAATATAAATAGAACACCACACATTTCACAAACCTCTTTCACTTTTCATGGAACCTTCACCAGAATATGGGACTAGAAGATAAATTTGCATCACCCCTTTCACCCACTACTAAGAAAAACAAATGAAAGGACACAAGGAAGACACCTTAATCCAAGAAAGAGAACCTATATAATTCCTAGAAGAAAAAATATTTTATCAAAAAATATAGTTCTCAAAACTCTTTCAACATCCACCTTCACATTCTAATGTGGATTTTAAACTGAAAAATACCATCGAGCATGACCATTGCAACCTAATTGGTTTTACACTGAAAGAAATTGGATACATAGGCCATGATAATCTTACTATATAGATTCGAATTAATAGAATGTCTTTGAAGATGATGATGAAAGACAAAAAGGCCCTCTTAGACATCATTTTACATTAATATCCTCAGACCTCTTTCACCTTCTTCAATAGAGTTCCCCTTCACCACATCCATAGAAAACCAGCAGACCCAACAGTGTCAAAATTCACCCTTTGAGATTAAAGAAACTCCAAAAACCATACATCATTAAATCCCATACACATCCAGACTTTATTGTGAAAGGATCTTCATACTTCAAATTATAAGGGAAATAAACTTAACCCAAAAGCCTTGGAAGAGGGGGAAATTCTTTTAAAAACTGGACAACCTACCAATTGTGAATCACTTGTGGCCTCACTTAAATTGTGAATAAACTCTTTATGCGGGTGTAACATAGCCACTTGGAAACCAAAGGACCCAACCAAGGTGGCCCTTTGGTCTAAAAACACCCCATACCAGAACCTAACAAATGTGGGGAACAACCTCAAGGCTCCCTGAAACATTTCTCAAAAGGCATCACTAGCCAACCCATTAACCCAACTCACTAGTGAAACCAAAACCAAAACATTGTTCCAATGATAAGGATTATCAAACTCAATACACCCCACACATAATTCCAAAAAAAACATTATACATACCAACCAAATACAAGATATCAATAAATTAATATTTCTTTTAAAACCATCTCATTGAAAACAAACAGGTCTGAGGTTAGCACATCTACAAATGGTACCCCATGGGCCTCACACATGCATGTTTCTATATCACACTAGGCACACTACTCATATACATAGTAGCACTTATTCATTAGTTCCATTAATTATCCATAATTATATGTAAATTCATGCATGTGGTTTCTCATAGAAAAACCAAAGATTAAAAGAAGAATTCCTTCTATATTTCAAACTGATATATTCAATCAGCACTTCCTTTTTCCCAAAACCGCTCTCCCAAAAATCGAAACCAAATTTACATCTTATAAAAAATTCAAAAAACCACCAATAATTCAAATAATAACTCACATTTATGTAATATTAATTGATTTTAATGCATCTTCACCCATTTCAAAACACTTCTAATTTTATGACAAAATCTATTTCACCCATACCCACTAATAAAAAAAAACACATTTATCCTCATTTAAAAAATGTTCCAAAAAAATAAGAGAAACATTTTGAAATAAATTTTATTACAAATTCAAAATCCAACTTCAAAACCATGTGATAAATTTTAGAATAATTAATTCAATTCCAAACACTTTTCGATGGTTTACAGTGTTCAACATGAAACACATTTTCAAAACCCTCCATTTGAAAAATTCATACAGTCAAAAGAGGTGAAAATTTTCCTTTTACCCTTTCATAATAATTATAAAATTTTATTTCTACCCTTTCATAAATCTAACCATTTCCTCTTTAATAGAAAATAATTTCACAAAAATTCGCAATTCTTAAAAGCATGTTATTTTTTCTTTAAAACCCATGTTTACCTAATTCCAAAATAAAGAGACAAAAGACAATGCAAGAGGAAACTGGTGTTGGTTGGGTGACATGGAAATATGGTTTGAGACCATACACTAATTACTTCACCATCAAAGAGAGTGTTCTATTGAAATAGCTTAGGCTCCACATGGCTTGTCAGACCATATGATCTCACTAATTCTATTATCCCAACTCTCTTTTCATCGCCTATCCAATTCTCAATGATCCACATGAGCCAAAGAACTCAAACTATATTCAAATTATCCTAGAAACAAAAATCATTTCTTGATGTGTTCTAGCTAAGAACACTAAACATAATCATAATTCATGTCCCAGTAGTCCTTTATTCAGTTTACACATATTCGTTTCCAAAATGACCAGACCTGGAAAGAGTGAACCTCCCTCTGATACCATTTTGTCATGAACCAGATCAAGTCTCCATCAAAATCTACACTCAAACCTGTACATGAAAAGTACAGAATGGGTTTCCCAATCCACATTAGTTTTCACAAGTTCTCTAGTAAAATAAAGAAGTTTTTTGGGAATCATTTAACCATGTTTAGAAACAGAAGACTTCCAAAAATAATAAATAAACTAAATCTGAAATTTTTGTCAAATCAAGTCATTAATAAAATTCAGAATTGAAATACAAGTTTTTAGACAAATCCCAAGAGAAACCCAACTAAAAATTAGTATAAAACAATACCCATGAACCACTCCATGGAAAGGGGGTCATCATACTTAATCCCTCTCCACAATACCACAATAAGGATGGAAGATACCAACCCATACCCCCAATTTCAAAAGCATTACCCAAACCTATGACAAATATTACCAAGTCTACAAACTCCAAATGGTGTAAGTAGGGTGTGAGCATAATCCTAGTATTATTCCACCCAAAAAAATGTTCCATGTGATAAGCATTTTAAGAAAAAAATCATGCATGTTTTTACAAATAAGTAATGATGGAAATAATTTTAAAATAGAAGAAAAGTTTAATGAAAAGCGTTTTCAAGTGGGATACCTTAAAAAGAAACATGTATAAACAAAATTAAAATTCTACTTACTTTTAAATAAAAAAAATTGTATGCCTACCATAATTATAATATTTTTAATGAACACTAGTCATAGGTAATAACTTGAGGAACTAGCTAGATGTGTGTCTCAGGTACCTCATATCTCGGTTAAAAGTAACCATAACTACTATTGTATATCTAGCATGATCCACTAGTAGGGAACATACCCATAACCTATTGGTCCCAAACATAATCATTATAGTCATGTTAGTGTTTTCATTTTCAGACTTTCTACGTGAAATAGGGACGAAACCACTCTAGATCACTAGCATACTAGAACACATTCACCCACATTGATACCCATGTTTTGCCTCTTGTTCTCAAACAAGTTACACATATTATAAAGTAATAATTGAACATGAAAATTCCATTTCAAAATCACACACACACTAAACATCCCACAAGCGTGTCACATAATACTCCTTTGATATTCAAATTCATTTTATCATCATACTCACACAAAAAATCCCCCAACCATGTTTTACACTCTTAATACGATTTAGTGAATCATTTCAAAAATTCATAAAATGATCTCAAAACTTTTGACATCACAAATAATCATTTATAATTTAAAAGGCCAATTGTAATAGAATACTCTCACTAGAAAATTACATAATCACCCTTTGCACACTTTGTATAACTCAATAAACCATTATCACTTTTCATAAAAAACATTCAAGATGTATTAAAATGTTTTTCACATAAAACCCATTCAAAACCCCTCTTCTAAGACCAAAAACACACCAAAAACCCTACCCATATAGATTTTGAAGTAAATACACATTTATTAAACCATTTTCATATGTTTTAAAATGATCCCAAACGATTCCAAAAGAGTAAAACAAGAAAAACTCACCATTTCAAGAACAAAAGAAAATTTAAAATTAAATTCTTAACCAATTCCATCAAAAACAGATTTCGCACCACACACAACATATGAGTAACAAGATAAATAATAAATTCAAGAAGATAACTCATAAAATTATTCTTAGACTTGGAATCCCCTACCCTATAAGTTAGAAACCAAAATCATTGGTTGAAACTTCAAAAATACCAATACCACTCGAAAAGAGAGTGAAAACAAAACTAAAACCATAATTTCGGACCCTAAAACTCAAAATCAAATCACAAGAATTAAGCCTTAGTTTCTAAAAATTTGTAACATCATAAAGGAGTGGAGAAACTCTTAGGAAATTGAAAAAACCAGATTGGAATTCACATACAAGAGAGTCTCATGAGAAATTTCCCCAAATACCATAAAAATTGAATCTCTAAGAATCCAAAATTGAAAGGGAGGTTTGAATAGGGAATTTGAGGTTGAGTGTAGACTGAAATGGTGGAAAAAGAGTAAAAAATAAATGATTTGTTAATGAAATAAATTCGCTTTATAAATCTATATGATTAGAGAAACGTTTAGGAAATTCCCTCTAATCTGTGTTAAAGATGAACTCCAAAGAGGGAAAATATAAAAAGGGGGTGCGCCTAGATTTTTTGGCCTCAAGTGAGAAGTGTAATGATAGAAAAATGTTAAAAATAAAAGAGATATAAAATAAATAAATTCTTTCCTAAAATCTGAAAATGGGTCAATGGTTTGGCCCAATTCTAGAATAAATAATCCAAATATACCATGATTATGAGTTCCTAAGGAGGCCAAATAAATTTGGTGGTTTGAATATGTGAGGTAAGTACAAGTAGGAAGTGGAACTAGTGAAAATGATAAAAGTAAAGAGTTATAAAAGAAAATAAAATTGTTTCTAAATCTGGAAATTGGCTCACGGTTTGGATCAAATCATGAGGAAACTGCCATTTTCTTCAAAAATCATGGAAATCCCACAAAAATAACGATAGAGTAGAATGTATAAGAAACATACCTTTAAAAGAAGACATTTATGTTACAATTATCTTCTGGTATACCACATTATCTTGGGTTGGTCTGCATCATACAATGTTATCATACAAATATAATAATGTTCTTATAAGGATGTATTGGGAATAAAAAATACACAGAGATAAACTAATGGGTGGGTAAGACATTATACGTTTTTAAAAAAGATTATGTGTATATCTTTTCAAAACATAATTAAATATTAAAAACACCAAACGATGTGGTAATTATTATTTAAATATAATAACCCATAAGAATAAAGTCATAGTCACTCCTCAACACTAGAGGGTACAAAAATTAAATACATGACAAAAAATAAGTTGAAATAAAATTAAAATTTAGATAATTTCCCCAAATAATATGAATTATTATAATTAAAATAAATTAAATTATTTGGTCACCTAACTAATTTGGTTTATTCAAATAATAAAATTATGCAATTAATTTAATTTTATACAAAAAATTAATGTAAAATTTAAAAATAATAAAATTATTATTATTTTAATCCAAAAGATAAAAAATAAATTTTTTATTATTTTAAATATTTATAATGCATTAAACTTTTCCACACTCATTTTGAGTTGGGCTAACTCAATGCTTTCAGTTTTGGGGTCTGAAATTCCTCATTCAGGGTTTTTATGGGACATATGAACACACTCTATCCCATTTCGGGTTAGACATACCTACCAAGTCATGTTCCATAGTGGGACAGGTTACTCAAGGCTCATTGGATGCAGTTGGGAACCTGATTGGGATGGTAGCTCATGGTAGGGGAAGGGTCTTTGAAGGGGGTCTCAGTCATGGACAAAGGTGGCCATTTGAGATATCCAAAACTAGTAGGGTGACATCCAAGTAAGAAAACAGCATGGAGTGGAAATTAGGGAACATGATGGTGACGACACTTAGTAGTTCAATCCCAAAATTAGATTGTACATTGGGGGTTTCTGTTTTCATTTAGAACAAGTAGTGGTCACAAAATCATGATATGACATCAAGAGGGGGGTAACAAGGATGATGAAGCATAGTTGGATCAGTAGGGACATTACTATGGTGGGAGTTCATAGTTGGGGTTGTGGACAACTAGTGTACGATGATTCCATTGGCCATCATTCGAATTCCAATAGAAGCTTCAACTCCACCCCTATAAACAAAATATTTATATTTTTTATAATATTATTAATACTTTCAATAAACTGTGTTTTTAATGTTTTTCCACAGTGGATTAGAAAACACATTTTGATTTTATAAAGTCCTACCACACCAAAAAAGTCCGTCAACTTTGTTTGATGTCCAAAAAATATTTTTATATTATTCATAGGCTAAGTTTTAATCTACCAAATTATAAAGGCCCCTTCAAATTAGAAAATATTTCTGAAATCTTATTATTGTGAAACCTCTAGCAAGAAATATTTCAAACACTAGATTCTGTCTAAAACAAGGAAAATAAAAAACGGTTCACAAGAAATGTTATGTGAATCAACCTTCTAAAATTATTTGATTTTTAATTCATATGTAAAAAATATATCTTGTAAAAATTTTAATAACCATAATGGTATATTGTGATCCTTATTGATTTTTGTTTTGACCATAACCTCCCCATCCAATACCCGATCGATCTGTGGTCTATTATATTAAAACCAAATTAAATTATCTATGTAATTTTATGCAAATTAATTTTTTCTTAGCTAAGAAATTTATATTGTTTCTATGATATCGATTTCTGGTATGGGGGCACACATCAGAAGCCTATGAGATATGTATTTGAAATTATGCAAAACTAAATTGAAAAATCTTTATAATCTTTGTTGATATGAGCCATGGTATACGTCTAAGGATCCCATGTTGATTTAATAAGCATAGACACTAAATAGATGTTTACACCATTTGAATCGAGAGTGAATTTTATTGCATATTGTTGATGGAGATCATTTTTCCAAGGATCTAAGATCATCCCCCTTAAGATCATTCACATAAATATTATAAATATATGAAAAGGCTAATAGTCAAATTATGGGTGCGAGCATATATCTCTGATGGTACCTCATGAATTAGTATGACCACCATGACTATCTAATTGTTATATGTGAAGTTATTCTTAGATCGAGCACTTAGAAGAATTCTCCATGTCTCTAAGATGTTGTAGGAGAGAGAAACAAACTCTCTCTATTGTAAGGGATAGTGATTGAATGAGATTTTACCACATTCTTATATAGTTGGAGGTAAAATAACTGCAAATGGTTACCCTACGCTAGAATATCCACCACCAAGTAAATAAGTTTAAATGAATTATTATGGTGAACTAACAATATCATAAACATCATTTATATTTTATCCCTACCTTCTATACTATAATAATATTTTTGGGAAAAATGAGCCATTAACTTGACTCATAATTCCTACTAATATTAATTGAACCTTGAATATTAAATATAATATTCATTCATATAATACTATTCCACCTATTCACTTAACACCTTCTAACTATTATTAATAATCAAATTCAATCCCATTATTCATTACATGAATAATTTTGAATTTATTTACTCATCAATGACCGGTTTCGTGATAGAACTCTTTGACCATTTCATAGGGAACATTATGTCTCCTACACTTATTCATAAAAAATATGAAGACTCTTCAACATGATATTATGGGTAACCTTCGAGGTCCAAATCTCGATAGTAGTAAATATTCATTACACAGTAGGAGTAGAGACTAGAAACACATCAATAACCCTTAATAGATATATAATAGTCATCCAAATTAAATTTCTATTAAAGAAAATTCATTTTAAAGGAAAATGGTAAACCATTTTTCTTCAAAAAGAAAAAAAATAGGTGCTGATGAAACTAACAAAATGATTAAAAACAAGGCTAAGATTACATGACTATGATACTCGATAAAGCTCCCAGTGCAACATACTAACCGGGGTTTCTGGATCCTCTCTAAGTAGCTCTTAAAGGAGAGTTATCATCATTTCCATTGTTTGAATAAACTATTCTATGTTGATTTTACTCTGATTAAATCCCTTGGCTAGTATGTGGCCTTATTTATAAATCCACACACTTCTTGATCCTCGTTAGCATCAACTTGCAACCGACGTTCATAAATTCTTTTAATCTCTTCTTTGGAGACATTGGGCTGATGACCTATTTCTAGAATTTCTTCCTTGGAGTGGAGGATAAGTTTCAAGCACTCCCAAACTTCCTCTTCCATGTCTCTTGTATTTTTGCTCGATTATTCACATTCCACCTTCTGTGCATCTTTTCCTTCCTTTTTTCTATCGTTATTGGTCGACCGAGTTTCCATTGGTTTTGGCAAGTATGAGTATTCCTTGCGTCCCTTTGATTTTTTCCCCTGAACCGCAATGAATTTCCTCGGGTCGTGCATTACTTTTTTCCCCTTCTTCAACCTAGAACTTTGGGGTCATTTCCCTTTGATTCATTCCCTACTATCCACTGAGGGATAACTATAAATATCATCATCTGGTGACCCCTCCTCATAAGATAAAGGAGGATCATGGACATCAAGACCATCAAAGCGGTTCCCACCACTATTACTACTACATCAGTATGATCCATCTGCAAACTCAAAGACTCCTTATATATTTTCTTCAACAGGCCTGAAATCATTCCCCCCTCCCCAATCTACCTCAATTTTTAGAATTGGTTCCAATGATGTTTGGATCTAAGAAACCCAAGACATTCCCATCGATCATCCTTTCCTTCCCAATTTGAGAACCTATTGCAGCCATCATGAAGGATTTTCCCCGCATCAAATTTGTTTCTGTATCATGTTCGTAACCTATTCCCATGAATTGAGGCTAAATGTTCCAAACCTCCCAGCCCTGACCATGAGAGCCATTGGGTCTTTGAACCTCATTCACAGCCAAACTCATAGCTAAGGGATCAAAACTAGCTACCTATTGTACTCCCAAGTCCTTCTTTAAATGAGAAAAACCCTCCATGACCGGCAGATCAGCCTCCTTTAGCTTCAACCCCTTCACAGCCACTGGAGGACCCAAGGAAATCTGCTGCTACCGATCCTTTGAACTGACCTCCAAACCTGGGTTGGAAAGAGCCAACAACTCTTGAGAAACACCGAGTGACTCCACTTGCTCAACCAAGCCATCACAAACCTGCATCATCTAGATCATATCAGGGACAACCTGCACCATGTTTCCCTCAACTCAAATGGGCGCATCCACCTTTTTCCAATGACGACAAAAAGAGGTTAGATGACCAAAATAGAGGCACCCCCGGTAGAACACAGGCAACGACTCATACAACACTCGTTGTTTCCATTGGAAATCCGCTCCAACCGAAATCCACAGCCACTCAATGGGATCCTTAGAAACATCAGCTTCGACATAGACCTGAGGGGAGATCGGGTGACAAACTACCGCTATCCGGCTATCCGAACACAAGTATCTACCGACCAAATTTCCTAGTATACGTAAAATTGAGGATTTCTGAAAAGGGAGAGGAAGTTATAGGAAACATACCCAAACCATAGCTGAGGACGCGTCACAATGCATATTGAGATCGAACTACCATGGAAGGATAAAGAAACCGAATTCATTGATTGCACGAGGGGCCTGAGACCAGGAATTGTTCAGGTCATCCTCCGATGAGAAACAGATCACCATTTGATGCCGATCGAAGAGGCCCACCACCGCGTGTTCTTATAGATCCCACGAATCAAATATGAACTGGTTGAAATCGTCAACAAAGATGCGGCGACCCCTGAAACGGGCTATAAGCATCAGCCGATGAAGATATGAGGACTCATTGAACTCCTTCACTGATAACGCAAGTTGAGGCGAGCCAAGATGAAAATTGGGGACCTTAGGGCACAATGAAATCGATGGGAAGGGAGGAAGAAATTCTAGAATCATGAAAGGGATGAAATGATGAACCTCAGTCGACAAAGAGGGAGGGAGGATTTTCCCCCCTCCCCCCACTGGGGGGGATGGTTCCGAAGCCGCTGGCATCGATGCTTGGTCGTCACCGCCAGAGAACGGAGCCCGCAACGAGTGTCCCCTTGAGTTTTATTTTTATTGAATAGTCAGATAAATGACAACCATATAAAAAACAACATTATGTAATATAATATCTTGGTCTCACTATATCTCATAAAGATGGATTCACAATTGTGCCATTATCCTTTTATTTCATTATTATTAATTGATATAACATGATCGACATACATTCTTCTATCGTGGACATGGATTTAGTAAATATTTTACCATATTAATAAATCTTGTCCCATGAGATATATCTTCCTCAATAAATAAGTTAAAAATTCTATCTCGATTATTCTTCCAATGTTGTACCACCAATGACACACCCAATAGAAGCTCTCTCATCAAGAATATAATATATTATATTTTTCTTGCATCAATGTACAAGATCATATAGAGCACATTGACAATGTTTAAAATTTAGGTGATGAATACTCATGTTCATAGATAAAAACTACTAATGACACCTGAATCATGTGGTATTTGTATTGGTGGGTCTTTCCTCATAATGTCACCTACTAGATATCACTATGTATTTACCTGAACTGAGAAATCCCAAATCAGTTTTCTACTACCATTACATTGACAGATGATAGAATTATATTACATATCAAAGGATTGAACATTTTAGTAGACTTGGTAAACCAGATACATACCTGAGAAAATAATACACTAATATAACATAATTTTTTTCATTTTGGGAAAATAAATTTATTCCATTTAGAATATCCTTGCATAAAATTCATAGTATAGTTCATGGATTCGTAATGAAATAAAATGTAATAAGGTGGGATTAAATGAATAGTAAGGATAAATTACAATGGAAGAAATATGGAAATCAAATATAATTATAAAATGGACAGGTAAATAAATTGAAATGAATTCTATTCAAATTACTAGATAAGGAAAAATCAACATGGAAAGGAATGAAACTGGAAGACATTTCATTTAATCAATTAATTGAGAATGAAATGTTTCCATAGATATGTCAACACAAAATCTCATGGATAAATAATAAATGAATCAATATGAAGGAAATGCATAATTATTTGACGTCATTTCTAAGGGACCTGAAATGCTCTACTGTCAAGATCCTTCCTCTAGATAGTTTTAATCATGGGTAAAAACACATATATTCTTCTTGGAAACAAACAAGAAGGGGTTCTTTCCAACAAATTTGATCTCAAGATAATATTTATGCATTGAGTATCTTATATTAACTAGTCTTCAACCGATACGTAATTCATTAAAAAGTCTTTAACCCATGTCTTTCAGGTCCTAATCATTCCTCATAGAGAATAAACAATATACCTTATCAAATATCAGTATTGAATAATGAATATTTTTTAAAAAATATTTCCAAAATTAATAAAATAAATTTAAACATAAGAACAATATGAACAATGGTATATATTTTGTAAAGTAATTATATAAAGATAAATGATAAAATATTTATGGGAAATTCAATGACACATGATAATATGAAATTGAATATTTTTTGGGGAATAAAAGGAATCAAATAATTGAATGGTAATACTAACTTTGTCCAAATCAATCATAAACCAATGAGTGTAAGATTAAGGAAATCATAAATACAACATATATCATGTTAATTAATGTACATGTTTGTTGTCATTGTTGATTTGAAATATTATTAAAAATATTTTATGAATTATTTTACAGAAATATCTTTTAAATTTTATAAAACCTTTTGAAAATATTCATCTTTGAAAATAAATCTTCTTTAAAAAAATTAAATACAGCCTTTTAAACATGTATGGGAATCATAGATAAAATGGTTTAGGGTTAATATATGCATTTCATTCGAGGTAAAAATAACATTAATTTTTAATGGTAAATGGTTAGAAAAATTCCTTACTCAAAAAGCAGAAAGGATATTACTTTTACAAAAAGGTTAAAAGATAAAATTTACAAATTACATTTCCAAATGACATTGAATAGTTTAAAAACATTTATGAAAACATTTTAACAAAATATTGTTTTATAAAAGAAAACATGTTCTCTAACTAAAGATATAAATGAGATCAGGTATTCTTAAAAACATTTTGACTACCAAATACTGGGAAAATGGTATTAATACATGAAAAAGACAATAAATAACAAGAGGATATTAAAATAAAATGTATTATGGATCATTGTATCTATTATTTACTTGAATTTATGTTAAATACCATTAAAATTATTGTTATGAAAAATAATATTTAATCATTATAAAGGGTCTCATACCACTTTAAAAAATTTGATATCATAAACCTCATCAATTTTTAAAATAAGATGAATTTTCTAAATACCATGAAGATAAAAGAATTTATAATTTAATATATCAAAATGTATATAATATACCCCACAAAAATAAGAAAGTGGTGAACATGGCATTAAACTCATAGATGTAAAATGTTAGATGAAAATCCATTAACATGCATTAGATTTTTCACGAGTTTCATTATATTACTAAATAACACACTTATGATAAATTATTAATTTCTTGATAATCTTTTTATTTTTTATTATATGTTTTATTTCACTAATTATTGTTTTTTATACAACCACATAATAAATTTTCTCTATGTTGGGTGATTTGAAAAAATTCGGTTTATGTGTCAATTACAACTTTTGTAAGTCAAATATTCTAAAATGGGTTATTATATAACATATAATATATAATAATCATGTCAAAATTATAATATTAATACATAAATAGAATATTCGAATTAAATCATTAAATATGGTTATGAAAAAGGAATCCTAGTTATAATCATGGAGATAGATGATCGTACAAACTAATGAGTAATATTCCCATTTTTAAATGATCATTATGAAATGAAGGTAAGTTATAATATATTATTATGTAATGATATTTTTTCATAAATAAAATTTAAATTTATCATATTAAATATATATTGAATAATTATTATGATAAAGGAACCACATCATGTCGAGGAGGCGATAGTCCACACATCCATGACCAAACCTATAACTTTTTAGTCTCTGAAAAGGTATTACAGAAATTTAAATATATTATAATTACAAAAAGGTCATTATTTAATTAAAATCATATAGGATTATTTTTTCACATATGTTTAATTCAACCCATACATTATACTTTCCATGTAACATGTGATCAAATCACATCACCTTTCAGAGGCGGTAGTATACACATCCAGAAATTATTTTATCATATTTACAAAATATGAAAAGAATAAGGGTACATGTTACTAAATAATTAAAGAAGAATAAACACATAATATTTATCAAATATATCATATATATATATAAACATCTCTTTCATCATAATTTACATCCATCAAATGTGGTAATGGAAAAATAAACAACTTCGTTTCAAGAGGCGGTAATTCGCCGTACACATAAACAGTATGTTTGTTGCCCGTTATATGGTTATGTGTGTAAGTGTTGGTAAAACCCATCTAATAAAACCATTCCATTATGTTTTTGATAAATTTTTTGTCATATAAAAATGGAATAAAAAGAGTTTAGGGGTGAATAATGATTATGAAACTAATAAGATTGAGGAAAGATGTTACCTCTTCTTCGGTTAACTCATTTTTGTTTTCACAAAAAGGCATACATGGATGTATTTATTCAAAAGGATATGATTTTAGGATGAATAGAGGTATGTTTAGGAGCTATTTTTTGGAGCCTGATCGATCCAATGTTTCTTGAGATGTGTGAGGATGTGGGAAGCTTCAGGCCCTTTTAAAGTGGAGGAACGGAACTCTTGTAAATATTGGAAAAAGAAATTGTACCCACTTGTTTTACATTTAATATAGATCCATTAATGGAACACAAAAGATCCATGTGAGTATTGGGTAATAATATGTCCATCGAATGGCTTTTGAACAAGTTTCTGGGTCATTCTGGTCCTTCTGTTTATGGTTTAGTCCCTTATTAAGCTTAATTACACATTTTTCATCGTAATTGATTTTAATTACATTCACTAATATTTTTGGTCAAAAACTACATTCATATTATTTGAAATTATAAATTTTTATAATTAAATTATAAAATTCAATTTTTCAAATTGGAATCATAGAAGTGGAAGAAATTAATTTAAATTCAATCTAGTATATAGGATGATAATCCAGGTTTTTAATATAAAAATGTTCATAAGATTCAAATGTTTTTGTATTAAATTTCAATGTAATTTTTATTACAGTGATCTAAATTATATTAATTTATAAAAAATGATCTAATTAAACTTTTCAAAAATTTAAATATTATTTATCTTTATAAATTAATTAATAATAAAAGAATATTGGAATTAAAATACCTTATCTTCATTATTCATTAAAAAATGAAACTTCACCAAAAAATACCGAAAAAACACCATAACCTAATTTTTAACATTATCATTAAAATAAAATGGTTATTTTGACATATAAAATTTATAAAAGATCCAAAAAATGTCTTTTAAATAGTTTATCCATTAAATGGAAGTAAACATGCCTTTATAAAAACATATGTTTTTATGATTAATATTGGATTCATTCTTATCTCATGCCTATAAAATATATTCAGTGAATATCAAAAAATAATTAATCAAATATATATATATATATATATATATATAATTAATATCAATCTTTAATTGTAATTAGATTAATTTATTACGATAAAAAATCAATGTGAGCATGAAAATAGTTTTTTACAAAAATAATCACTTTATATTCAACTAGTTCTAATATTAATTTCTATTAAAATTGTGACCAATAAATTTTTTTCAAATATTTTTAAGTAATATATTTTAATAATTTAGTTGTTACTATTTATAAATTCTAATATAATATCTAGGTTATATATTATTATATTAAATAAATTTAATTTAATAATAATTTCTTGTTCGGTGAAACTCAATCTTGTGGATAACACAAACCATCAAAGAAGGTTATTATTGCATGGGATGTATGCTAAATCAGTGTTACGTGAATTAAAATCAATAAAATATGTTCAATTTATTGAAAATTATAAATATATTTTCAATTATTGGGATATTATATTCCATTATGAGCTTAGTGTTGCATTTAATACACAGCATAGAATGCAATGTTCCTACAATATATTTTTTGAGCATTACATTATCCCTACATTAACTAAAGTGTTCCATCACTATTAAAAACAAGGCATTCGTAATATATTATTTGATTATTCCTATTTTAAAATAGCACATCAGGATAAGGGAACATAATAAATCCTCTCGAAAAGAGAGATTGCAGTGTAATAAGTTCACATGGAATAACATATAACCGGGTCTCCATATAGTAAAACATTACTGGAATGTAGAGAAACGTATATAGAGGAAAATCATAAATATTAATATGGAGTGGTTGAGTTCATCAATCACAACCAATTTAACAATCAAATAAATGTTTAGGGCCTCATAAATAAAAATTAGTTCTGATTGAGATGACCATCGGTCCAATAAAAAATATGGTATTAGGAAAACTGTTTTTATCATTTTCTAAATGATGAGTCATTATTTTTTGATCTATGCATATAATGGAACATACATACATAAAATATTAAATTTTAAAATTTCATCATTTTTATATTCTTTGATCTATTTCCATTTCATCAATTACGTCACATAATTGATCAAAAAAATTAAATTTTATTATTAAATCACTGAAATAAAAAATTAACGGATAGTTAGGCCTATAAAAGACTGACAAGTCTTACTAATTTTGTAACACCAAAAGGATATCAAAACCTAAATTGAAATTCATGAAACTTTTTTTAAGTATATATTTAAAACTAGACTTCAAGCGTAATTTTACTGCTTCTACATTTTTAATTTCAAGAAACGGTCATCTATAATTGTGATTAGAATGTTATATTAAGTCTAATGGAACCAACTTGTTTTTTTGAATAGTAACATACCATTATGAAGAATTATTGAAAAGTAACATGACCATAATGAATATTATATTATATTATTAATTTATTTCCATAAGGATTTTATATAATGACTTCTTGGTTATTTTTTCAATGTGATATATGAGCAGTTATAGATATAAAAATGTTAATTTTTTTTTAAAAATTATTATTTATTTAAAAATTAAATTTAAAATAATTATAAAATTATTTTCAAAAAATATATTTCATTTTTTAATTATACACATTGACAAAATGGTTAGGGTAAACATTTGGGAGATTTCTGAAATTATTGATTTTTTAATGAATAGTGAAATTTGGTAAAATACAGCATATTGAAATTATCAGTTAAATACACTATTTATGACATCTTAAGTGATGTAAGACCACTTGGTTATAAATAACATTAAATTATCACTATTTTAGGTCACATTAATTTTGATTATTCAATGTCTTGAGAAAAAAATTATAATAATGATTAAAATAATTTAAAAGAGCTCCTCTCATCAAATATAAATACCACCATCATTACCCTCTTCCCCTCAAACCACTAAATACATGATACTTACTTATGTTATGGGAAAAAATCCTACCAAGGCTCTTCCCCACGTCCTAGATCTTATGGTCTCCTCAAAAGGCCAAAACCGAATGCCTTAAAGAGGATCTCATGAAGAAGAGATCAAGGGGTAAGAATTTCCTTTCTTTTTCCTATGTTTTCCTTTCATATCATTTTCTTTTCTTATAATCTCTTTCCCTTAACTTATTCAAGAAGCATGAATGCACCAAAATCATGTATATTTTGGATGATCTCATGTTCAAGTAAAATTCCTAATCATTCTTCTATTACTAGCCCACACATTCAAGAAATTGAGACATTATATGTGATGTGTAGATTTACAGACATCGTGGACGATGTGATTTCAATTTAATTAAATTTATACATGACTGGTGATGAAATCATTTTTATTTTTGTAAAATAATATAATATATTGATTATATATTATATATGGTTTTGGAATCATTTTGTACACATGTAATAAATTTATGAAATAAATGAGTTCTTTACTATCGAAGAATCACCAAAATGACCTAAATAAATATCAATAATGTTTTAACTTATGAATAATATTCATGTCAGAATATGAAATGATAAATGGAATACAATATAGTACTGAAATTATTTAAATACCATTACATTCCAATTCCATAGTTTCACTTCCAATTGAAAAGAGCATCCATCAGGGAGTAATCATGGAAACCATATAAAGAACGCACCCGAAAGAATGGAATGAACAAAATACTAACAATTAAAGGGGGAAATGATGTTTTAAAATGATCATATAAGATGTTATAATGATTAATATGTTTCATTTAGATAATAATAACAGTCTTTTAACTATTATAAAATATTTTTAAACATTTTTGAAGTAAGAAAATCCCGAAGTAATGGAATTCTTAACCAGATTTCAATTCTTTTGGATAACATTCTACTTCATTATATAGGTGGTATTAAAAAATTTTGTGTCATGCTTTTTGTTTATAAAATGTTTAATAAAATGTATTTACAGTTTATATACATATTACATCAACCTTATTAAGTCTCATTTCTATTATATGAATTTTTCAAGGGGCTTACTTTAAAAATCATCTTTTAATAATTTTGTTTTTCTATATTCAAAAGAAATGTATTTATAAAATTATATATGTTGTATGATTATGTTATAGTCCATGGGATTTTTTATGAAGAAGGGTGGAACCTATATCTCCCACCAATTCATTAGATATATGTATGTTGGAGTTCGGTCGTATGGCATCACCATGTGTAACTAGGATGGTTACACAAATTGTAAGTTAGCTATGACGGTTTCAAATTATAAGTTAACCTAGAGGGTAACAATATTATGTAAGTAATTCCCCATGATACCTTATAGTTATATTTATGTTGTTATGTTTTGTGTGGATCTTGTTTAAATATAATGTTTCACAAATTAAGTTTATATGGGTGACAAGTACGTCTTTTGAAAATGATTTCATGCATTACAAGTGTTCATGGACTAATGGGTTCATTAATTATTTTTATATCCATTAATGAGCTTTTCATTCTCATCCCAATTTTTTAAAGGCTTTTCATAAAATATAATAATTTGTATGGAAAATAAGAAATCCAATTTAAATTTTTTATGAATTATCAATGAAATTATACTCTATTGGAAAAGTTTTATATTTTGGAAGAAATGAATATTTTTATTATGTTATTCACTCTGTATTAATATGTATTGTTATGACTGTAATATGACCAATTCTCTAAATATCTATACTTTAAATGACCCTCAATGTGAACAGAAGGGTTTTCTTGAATAAATTCATGATTAAGAAATGTAATAAGGTTGGGTCCTTATAGTTAGTATTAGATGATGGTTTAGATAACTTTAGGGCTTATGATGATGTTAATATATTACAATAATTTTTTTACAATATGGTAAATTTTATGTGATATAGCACTAAAATATTACCATGCTGCTTTGACTAAGATATGTTTGTTTAGAAAGGCTGTTCGCAGAAGAAATAGGGAAGCTGAAGAGGAGAGGAACCGAGAGAACGACATCCTTCAAAATCTACAACCCATAATGGTAGAAATTGGAACCTGGTATTTTGTGACAATAATGGATTAGATAATGTATGTAATAAATGGTGGATGCATCCATGCAAGAGAATAAACATTTGTACCACAATAGAACATGACAATAGTTGAACATTTTATAAGAAAACCCCCACCTTCTCTCAATGGATCTTATGAACCAATAACGGTTCAATAATGGTTTAAAACACTTGAAAAGATATTCAATGTTTAGAGATGTTTAGACAATCAAAAGGCAATTCTTTCCATTTATATTTTTGAAGGTGAAGCTGATCAGCGGTGGTAAATGGTAAATAATATCATGTATAGAGAGAATATTGATGCCTCGGAGTTGGATGAATTTAAATGTCTTTTCCTTGATTTTTTTTGTAGTGGCATGGACAATGAATCCTTACGAAGTTTGACAAAAACACGGTTCTATCAAACAGCCCCACTGAAATGGTGGCACTGGTCATGGTGGCACCATAACGGTGGCACCAGTCACAGTCACACACTGAAATGGTGGAACTGCTTACAGTGTTCCACCGAACCAGTGGCACCATGACGGTGGCACGGTAACGGTCTCACCATCACAATTTCACACCAAAATGGTCGCACCGTCATGGTCGCACATCGACATGGTGGAACAACTTATGGTGGAAAATTGACTATGGCACCGCTTATGGTGTCTCACCAAATGGTGTCCCACCTTTGTTTCTTCTTTTAGTACTTCTCCCACAATGTATGTTTTAGCATAAAAGTGTTTTAATACCCCTTTAAAAGAAATTAAAGGCCAATAAAGGATATCTAAAATCCCCTAAGAGCCGGGTGACCCATTACATACCAAAACATGTGGCTCTTTCCTCAGTGCCACACCCTTTTTCCGTACTTTCTATTCCCCCCCACTCTTATATGTTTTCCCCTGTTTAATGTAAACCCATTAACTCACAGCTCGTACGTCCACCTCCCTAATAAAAATAATTAAATAATTATTATTTAAATCGTGTGTAACCATCCAACAATGTGCTGAAACCATGATATGCCTTTAATGTCATTCAATATTTCATATCCCGTAACTCTAGGATCTCATCTGTTATCAGACAGGATTTTTTATCCTTCATGGCTAGTCTCTTTTAATTTTTATGGTGGGTTTGGATTTCCCCTTCCTGAGGCTAGTGGTGTGCCTATGCTGGACCCATTCCTTCTCACTCTTGTAGTCCCCAGAGATCTTCCCCTATAAGTCGAGCATCCCAATAACTTGGCATGAGGATAAAAACATTGATCATTGATCATAGAAGTAGTATTCCTCCTTCGTCTCTCTTATTGTGTATCATATAGGGTGGTTACGATAAAGTTTCCCTTAGGTATGGATGATAACAAACCTTAATGAAGATAATTAATTTACTTTTTATGAATGAAGGGGTGTGTATGATTATGTTGTTGTACTATTTTATCATTTCTTATTTTTTGTGAATTGTATGAGCTTATGTCTACAGAAAATCATTGATGTTTGTGGTATTTCCTAGTGCACTAATGATCCTTTGTTTTCTGGATAATTCTTTATGATTAAATGGTTATAACATGGAAATTAGTTAATCTCTATAAAATAGGATGATTAAATGGATGTCCAATGAACAAGAATCCACATGTGATCACCCTGGATAACCAAATGGAATAAAGGAACAGAATGAATGGTGTTTTTGAATCTTAAACTCCCTTGCTCTATCTTTGTGACATGTGTGTTTGTTCTTCTTAATGATTTTGGGGTGACCTGGATGGGGATTTGATACCCTATTATGGTGAATTTGTTGTTCTGTGGACTTGAGTTCATGTGGGGATATATGATGGACCATGGTTTGGATTGAGTACTTTGAGGTATCTCACAAATCCCTTATATTGTTGTGACTTTACACGAGAACCGAGTGTGAATGCTTAAATTGCTGCTTTTCTTTTCTTCCTTGCCTTGTGGATATACCTATAATATTCCTGGTAGTAAATAATTTTTAAATGAAATCACTTAAATATGATAAAAAGAGTGTTTTTCATGTGGAATTGTTTTCCGGGAGTGATTTGTGCCTTTGTTGTTGGTCTTTTTTTTATGAATGAATAGTAAAATAAGTGATTGTGTAATGGGTGATTTTGGATCCCATAGGTTAGGGGGAGTGATTTTTTACCTATTTGTATAATTTAGTTCTTATGTTCCTTATTCATTCCCCACCCATGTTGAGCACTTCATGTAGAACACCCCCATTTCATTCTAGAGGGTGTTTTTCCCAACACTCATATGAGCGGCTGGTTATTAGCTCATTTTCTGCTCCCTTTCTCAAGTAGACCAAGACTCTTTGGGAAGGCTATGATGGACTAAGGTCCCTTATAGCCTAAGAGTTTTCAGGAATGGTATGTTGTCCTGGTTGGACTAGGTTTGTGTGGGTAGGTTAGTTTCCAACTGTCTTTGGGATGAAGCACATGTGTCTTTGGGCATGGTAGTAGTTGTTCAGGCCCAGGTGTCTTCAGGTGTGGAGTTAGTTGTTCTGGACCAGGTTTATATCGGCATGGTTGCATGTGCTTGTGGTGGCGTAGGTGTTTGTGGGAGTATTTGTTGGTGTGGTGGCACAAAAGGATGTTGTTGGGGCGATATTGGGACTACGATGATAATGGAGGGGGAAGTATGACGCTTTGGATGTCATCAATAACTAGTGGGAAAGTCATGCAGGGTACCCAAACATTGATGTGTTATTACTATTACTTTACTTGACTTGTGTTATTTGGTAATTATTCCTTGGTGAGTTTTGGAGGATATATTTTCTTCTAGGTGCTTTGGTTATCTCATTTTCTCACGGGGCATTAGAATGTCTCCCCACATGTGACAAGAGCTTTTGGTATTCCCTATTGAGTATACCTGTATACTCACCCAATGTATATAAAACCATTTTCAGATTTCCAGGAGGAATTCAAGGACCGTGCTGGATCATATTAGCTTGGATGATGGGACTCTTGATGTTGCTACTTTCCTTTTCTTTTGGTACTTCCCTTTTGAGTTTTATAGTACTAGTAGCACATTATTTGGAACTTGCATATGGGAATAGATTTTTTGTTTTAATTTACCTCTACCTTCATTTTAGGAGTTGATTGGGTTTTTACTATTACACCTCCTAATCCTACTAAATGAAAAGGGTAATGGCTTCCACATTTCATGTGATTCTATACCCTTAGTGATATTTTTCACTTTAAGACCTATTTAAGGGGGGTCGCAGGGGTCATTGTCTCCCCATAATGTTGGGGAATGTAGGGTCTAGAAATCTTTTATCCCTTCCCTCATATTAGTGTTGGCGGGTCATGATAGAATGGAATAGTAGGATAAAGGTTGAGATATGAGATGGAGTTCGGAGGTAGGTACAGTGAGGATGGAATGGGATAGTAGGTAAATAGTGTTAGGAAATCTTGGAATGTGAAATAGGCCAGGGAATACTGGCTAGTACATGGGATTTTAGGTCCCCCCATGATCCAATGCAAGGAATCTAGACCTACCGAACAGCCAACTGAGGCTATACTTATTGCAAGGTAGAGACCCTAGAAAAGGTACATGGATCATAATGAGTTGTGTTCTTGTGTGTATTAGGTATTTTGTGGAATTAAAATAAATAATGAGTCTAAGAAAAATTTAAAAGAAATCTTATAGAGTACTTGGGTTAAGGTATTCCTAGTTTACCTTATAGCTATAGATACCAGACGGTGAACACAGGTAGCGCGAGTGATCGAGGCCCAAGAGGCTGATTTGGTTGATAAACAGAGGGATGATTTGGAATAAGTGGATGACTAGTGGTAGAGGATTCCTCGTACCTTTTAGCAAAAAACCCTCGGGATGTTGGAGGGCAGATTCTGGGACATGGAGACAGAGATCTGGATCAAGGAGCTAGTGATAGAATTCAGCTTGATTCGGGCTCTGATGGAGTACTAGGTTCCTCTAGCTATAATCCAAATGTGGGAAGCAATGCGTTTGTAGTGGACGCTCTATCTTAGGGAGATGAGGGATGCTGAGGTGTCATGGACTGACTTCGAGAGGGAGTTCCAGGGAGAATTCCATTCTTCCATGATGAAGGTGGAGAAGAGGCAGTAGCTACTCTCCCTTCAACTGGGGAACATTTAAGTGACAGAGTTGGGGATCAAGTTCAAGGATCTCCTTCTCTTTCCTCCGAACCCCTTTCTGGATGAGGAGTCTTGGGTGAGATTTCTATAGGAGGCAGACTGACATTCTCTTTAGTATATTGTTACTCCCTTCACCCTACTAACATACTTGGAGGTCTAGAAGAAGGTTGATGTTGTGGAAGGATGCACACATTTGGGAGGTGTGCCTGAGGGGGGTCTAGTTTGGATCGTCGAAGGGGAAATATATCATTAGTATGCCTCTAGCATTAGGACCTTCCAGTTTTCGGCTAGTGGAGAGCACGCCCAAAAAGTTCTAGCTTCGATCTCCCAGTCCTCACACCTTCTTTGCGGGCCTAGGATCGAAATGATTCATCTGTGGCACTCATAGGAACCATTGGAATCCGTGAATGGACCTAGTGCGGTATATGTGGGTGGGCCAGTTCAATTCCCACCTCAGCAGTAATAGTTTTCAGCTAACCCCTTTCAGCTGTAGCAGCAGGGACAACGAGCTCTCACTCCTACGAGAGAAAACATTGCTGTTGGAGGCCGACCCCAGGGTTCTCTTCAAGGGCATCGACTAGGGTTTGGCCGGGGTGGTAACTGAAACCTAAGTGGAAGAGGATCCGTGCATGGGCAGCTGCACGCTATAGAGGATGAAATTTCATCATGGACATAAGTCGTTTGTGGTATGATCAACTTGTTTAGCACTCTTGCCTATGCCTTGTATGATTCAAGAGATTCTCACTCTATTGTTTCACCCAGCATAACACATGCTCTTGTTTTAGACACATATATATTTATCATGAACCTAGTTTTGAGTGTGCTAATCAGAGGTTAGACCAGTTTTCTCATGTTTTCCGGGGAGGAAGACTGATGTTAGGACCACATCAATCTACCAGGGACCTTCTTTTGATGCAGATGCATCCATATGATGTCATTTTTTGAATTGAATGGATGTTATTTATGTGTTTTGATATCGACTGCTTCTTGGAAGGGTCATGTTTTCATATATGGGTGTCCAACGTGCTGCTTTTTTTAGAGAGATAAATTTCTAGGAGGGAAGCTGGTGGGTGGAGGCCCTTCTTCTCCTGTTATCCGAGCTGTCAGTAGAGTCAGTGGACTCAATGATGGTGGATGTTTCCGAAATTTTCAGTGATTTCATAGACGTCTACCTTGAAGTGGCAGTGACTATACCCCCTCGACGCGGTGTTGAGTTCGAGATAGACATGCATCCTAGTGCACGAACGATTTCAATAGATCTCTATTGGATGGGACCTTCTGAGTTAGAATGGTTACTGATTTATATTGACGATATGATGAAGAAGGGTTTCGTCCGACCAAGAATGTCATCATGGGGTGCTCCGATCTTGTTCTCAAAGAAGTCAGATTGTTGTATTAGGATGTGCATAGACTACCGAAGACTGAATCAGGTAACAGTCAAAAATGGTTACCCTCTCCCAAGGATAGACGACCTTTTTGATCAGTTGAACAGGGTATGTTGGTTCTCCAAGATCGACTTGCAGTCAAGATATCACCAGTTGAGGGTGAAGGAGGTTGACTTCTCAAAGGCTGACTTCTGGTACAGATATGGTCACTTTGAGTTCGTGGTCACGTCGTTCGGTGTTATGAATGCACCAGATGTGTTAATGGAACTGATGAACTTTGTATGCTAGGAATATCTAGACCGGTTTGTACTCATGTTTATTGAAAACATTTTAATCTACTCGTGATCGTTGGAAGATAATGTCAAGAATCTAAGAACGGTTTTATATGTCATTCAAAAACACCAACTCCACAGGATTTTGTCCAAGTGCAGGTTCTGGACCCGAGAGGTGCACTTCCTTGGACACATGGTGTCCGAGTAGGGAATAGTGGTTGATCCATCAATGGTCGATGTAGTTGTTTCTTTGGATGAACTCAAGAATGTGACGGTGGATTGTATTTTCCATGGTCTGGTAGGTTATTATCGGAGTTTCATGCCCAATTTCTCTCGAGTTGCAGCACCTTTGACAACCTAGACAAAGAAAGACAAGGCTTTCGTGTGGAGTGATCCATGCCAGACAGCCTTCAGTTATTTGAATGGGAAGTTCGTTAGTGCCCTAGTGCTAAGGTTTCCTAATGAAGGGGTGATGTTTGAAGTGTTTGTGGTACATCAAGCCAATGTTTGGGGTGTGTGTTAATGCAACTACAGGGTGTGATCTCTTATTGGTCTAGGCAGTTACGTCCCAATGAGCGTACCTATTCCACCCACAATCAGGAGCTTGCAGTGGTCATGTTTTCACTAATGTTTTGGTGGAATTACCTCATTGTAGAACACATTGTGGTATTCATGAATCACAAAATATTGAGGAATATCTTCTCTCAATGGGACCCGAGTTTGCGACAGTAGAGGTGGATATAGTTTTTTCATGACTACTACTTCGAAATTTCGTACACCACTGGAAAGGGGGACGTGGGGGCCGATTCCTTGAGAAGGAAGTCATATAAGGATGTGGTTTGATAATTGGCATATTCTTGGAAGGCAATGGAGGATTTAGTTTCCCTACACCTGGATGCAAGGGTGGAGGATGGAAGAGGTCGTCTATTCCAGATAAAAGTATAGTCCTTTCTGTTGAAGTAGGTGGAGGAGTCTCAGTGGGGGACTTATAGGATAAAGTGATGCATGATCATGTTAGATAGGGAAATTCTCCAGAAGGATGGTCAAAAGATGGCCAGAATCGAATGTTGTTTCATGGAATGTAGTTCGTCTCGGTGGAAATTTACAAGAGAGTTCTTGGTGAGTTCCACAATCACCCCTGGCGGTGCACCTATGAGTTTCCAAGATGTACTGCGGATTGAGGGCTATGTTTTTGTGGCCTGGGGTGATGTGGGTAGTGGCATAGTTTGTCGAAAAGTTCCTCATGTGTCAGCATGTGAAGTATGAACATCACATCCCAGGAGTTCAGTTACAACCTTTAGATGTTTATGAGTGGAAGGGGTACAACATCTCGATGGATTTTTTCAAAGGACTAACCAGCGTTCAAGGGAGTTGCAATGCTATCTATATAGTGGTGGACCATCTAACTAAATATGTTCACTTATTGAAAATACAGGATTCAAGTGTGGTGGATGCCTTATCACAAAATTACACAGATGAGGCATTGAATTTTGATGGAGTTCTATGGTCCAGAGTCTCCGATCGGGATACCCAGTTTACCTCACAGGTTTGGAAAGTATTGAAACATGATTTTGGCACCCAGCGATGACTCAACACTACTTCCATCCCCAAGACATATGAGAAGATTTATTTCACCATCTATACATTGGAGGATATGATATGAGAATGTGTTTTGGAATTTGGGGGATCATGGGTAAAACAATTGTCTATGGTAGAGTTTTCCTACAACAATGGCTATCACTCTACCATTGGAATTGCTCTATTTTAAGCTTTGAACAGGAGGCCATGTCACTTAACCATGTGATGGGTGAAGGTCGGGGAAGTAGGTTTCCTTGGCCCGAAGGTAGTTTAGAGCACAACATAAAAGGTTTAGATTATACGGGAGATGATGAAGGTGGATCAAGGAAGACAGAAGTCGTATGCCGATCATAGGAGGAGACCCCTGGAGTTCGAGGTCGGGGACCTTCTGATCTTGAAGGTCTCCCCTTGGTGTGGGAAACTGAGGTTCGATAGGGGGAGTAAGATTTCTCCCAGGTTAGTTGGGCCCTTTGAGGTGTTGTGTTGGGATAGTGAAGTAGCATATCAGCTAGCGCTACCACCGCCACTACTGAAGGTGCACGATGTCTTCCATGTGTCTCAGCTTTATCGGTATCTACACAATGATTTGCATGTCCTCAACTTGGGGAATCTTGATATAGAGGATGGTGCAACATTCATAGAGCGACTAGTGAGGATCAAGGATCATGAGGATAAGGGGCTTCATAGAAGAACCATCCCCTTGGTTCATGTGTTATGGAGTCATGGTGTCCTCAAGGAGTGTACCTGGGAAATGGAGGCACATATGTGCTCCCAGTACCCAGAGTTTTTTTGAGTTTTTCTTTTGTACTTTTTTGTGATGTATGTGTTTTACCTTGTTAACTAAGAAATGGACTGTTTTCCTTATTCTCTGGATGTTTGTGAAGAATTATGACTGTGGGGAGCAGAGGACATGATCCCTAATGAAGACGCATTAAAGTGGATGTGGTTAAACTCATGCGGGAGAGTCAGTATCCCCCAAACCAGATAGTATGTTCACATGGAGGAGGGGTCTCCCCAGTCTATATGATCAGACGGTATGACCATTACATGTTTGTGTCATTACTTGTGGGAGAGTTCTTCCTAGATATCGATGGGTTTTACTCTTAAGAGGTATCTTTCGAGGTGGTTGTTTGTACCCCTATCTTTTAATCGGGTCTAGATTCGATTCTTGAGGCCAAGAATATTTTGAGAGGTATTTGATGTAATGGATCAGACAATGAATAATTAAATAGTTTAAAAAAAATCTCGGTTCCATTAGAAGGTTCCACCGAAATGGTGGCACCCGTCACAGTGGCACCGTAACGGTGGTATTGATCATTGTCGCCCACCGAAATGGTGGATCTTCATATGATGTTACACTATAACTCTAGAATCTCATCTATTATAGCATGGGATTCTGTCTTATTATTGGATGATCTATTTTCCTTTCATTGGGGTGTTTGGAGAGTTTGGAGTTCCCCTTCTCAAGGATAGTGGTGTGCATGTGCTGAAGCCTTTCTTGCTCCTTCTTGTAGTCCTTGATGATCTTCCCCTGGTAGTCATGCATCCCCAGTCCTTGGTGTGTAGAAAAAAACATCAATCATTGACCATACAGGTAGATTTATTCCTTCATCTATCTTACTATATATCATCCGGGGTTTGTACAATCATGTTTCTTTCAGGGATGAATGAAACCAAGATTTAATGAAAATAATAAGTGGACTTTTCATGAATGAAGGGGTGTGTTTGATGATGTTGTTGTACTATTTTTTCATTTACTTATATGTTGTAAATTTTAGGGTCTTATTTCCACTGAATATCATTGTCATTGGTGGTTTTTCCTAGTTCACTAATGAACCTCTATTTTTGGATAATTCTGTGGTGATTAAATGGTTGTAACATAGAAATTGGTTAATCACGTAAACCCAATTGATTAAATGGATGTCCTATGAACATGAATTATTGTGCGATCACCCTGGTTAACCAAACAGAAATAAGGAACTTAATGAATGGTGTGTTTAAAATTGAAACACTATTTCTCCTACTTTGTGACAAGTATTTTTGTTCTGCTTGATGCTTGTGGGGGGATGTGGATGGGGATGGTATCCCCTGTTGTGGTGAAGTTGTTGGTTGGTCGATCTGAGGTTGTTTGGTAATGTATGTTGGTGCTTTTTTTGGTTTTAGTACTTTGAGGGATCTCACATATCCATTTTGTTTTTCTGACTTTATAAGAGAACCCGGTGTGAATGCTTAAAATATTACTTCGCTATGTTTCTTTAGATTATGGATATTCCTGTTAGTTTCCTGGTAGTGAATAATTATTTAAATGGAATCACTAGAATATGATAACATGAATGGATTCAATGGGAATTTTTTTTTTCCGAGAGTGAGTTGTTCCTTGGTTGTGGGTGTTTGGGTTTTTTATGAATGAATAGTAACAATGGTGTTTGGGTTCGGTCTAATTTGAGAACTCCTCGGTTATGATGAGCTCATGTATACCTATATGTATAATTTAGTTATTATGTTTCTTATTTTTTCCCCATCCATGTTGAGAACTTCGTGCTGAACACCCACATTTCATGGGTGAGGGTGTTTTTTCCAACACTTTTATGTGTGACTGGTTATTAGCTCCTTTTTTTCTCTCTTTCCCATGTAGCACAAGACTCTTTGGGTAGGATATGACGACCACATGACCATTATATCCCATGATTATTTAGGAAGGGTACATTGTGGTGGTTGAACTAGTTGTGTGCATGCAGGTTGTTTCCTAAATTTCTTCGGGAAAAGGCCCAAGTGTTTTTGGGCTTGGAAGTAGTTGTTCGAAACTAGGTTTCTTCGTGCGTGGTGGTAGTTGTTCTGCCCAGGTGTCTGTAGGAATGGTTGTGTGTTGTTGTGGTGGACAAGGTTTTTGCCGTTGTATATGTGGTTGTGTTGTCCCAAAAGGTTGTTGTTGTGGCGGCAGTTGGACTATGGTGAGAATGGAGGGGGAGTTCTGACACGTAGGATGTCTTCAATAACCAATGGTAAAGTGGCATGCGGTACCCAGACATCAATGTGTTATTACTATAAATTTACTTGACTTGCGTTATTTGGATAGTGTGCCTTGGTGACGTTTGGGAGGATAGTTTCCCACCTAGGTGCTTGGGTTATCTCTTTTTCTCATGGGGGATTATAATTCCTCCCCACATGTGCACGAGAGCTTTTGGTTTTCCCTACTATGTATACCTATATACTCACCCTATGTATATATAACTTCTTTTAGGTTTCCAAGAGTACATTGAGGCCTATGCCGGACCCTATTAGCTCAGACGCCAGGATTGTGGACGTTGATGCTTTTATTTTATTTTTGAACTTCCCTTGGGATTTTTCTTGTACTTGTAACACATTATTTAGAAAATGAATATAAGAATGGATTTTTTGGTTTTACATTACTTCTATCTTTATTTTTGGAGTTTTTTGGGTTTTTTATATCTTATATTCTAAACCTAATAAATGAAAAGGATAATTCCTTCCATATTGTGTGTTTTTATATAACCTAGCTGATATTCGCAACATTGCGGCCAATTGAAGGCAGGTCTCAGGGGTCATTATATCTCCTTCAATAGGAGGGTGGGTGGGTTTGGAAATATATTGTCCCTTCCTTCATCTTGGTGAAGTAAGGTTGTGGAAATTTTTCTCAAGAGGTGTGGCTTAGGATGGATATGAAATTCCTTTAAATAAAGAAAAAATAGGAATATTTTGTGGTTTTGTATGAAGAAAACTTCACTCGACTAGAAAGATGTGCTGCAAATATTAGTTTGGATCATGATTGAAAAATAAACCTCCTTTACTCAAGACAGAATCCAATGTATTCATGGGCATTGGCCTCCCCTGAATTCAAAAGTTATGAGCACCTTGTCTGATGTGTTGAGAGGAGAGAGATGGAGTTTTAAAATTATCAGGATCATTTTTTTAACAAATAGAAGATGTGGTCCAGATGGCAGGAAATGGGTAATAATCAAAAAAAGAAATCTTATGGTATGAAAACCCAGTTTCCAGTTTGTCAAAATTGGAAAAAAAGCACCCTAATAAATGTATTATCCAAATTGGGAAGTGATTTCAATGTGTTACGTTTGGAAATTGGGCCCGAGATTGTAATAAAAATGATCATAAGATTAGTCATGATTAGAAAAGTGTAAAGTGTTTTAAATGTACTAAGATGGGTCACAATACAAATGCATGTCCAAAGAGATATCCAAATGATGCAAAGAATCCATACACTAAGAAGAAAAGAGTAGTAAGATCTTTTAGGACTACGTCAATAGATAATGGTAAATCCAATAAAGTTTTATCAGGTACCCTATTGGTTTACTCATATTTTTCTAATGTTTTGTTTGATAGGCATTCTATACATTCCTTCATATCTAATATATTTTTTTGGTAAATTGGAAATATCACATCAATAAATAAGACCGAAACTTATGGTTAAAACACCAGGGGAAATATTATTGCAAAGATGAATTCTAAGAATATTTATATTGTGGACTGTGGAAGAACATTACTTGAAAACCTTGTTTTTTTACCCATATTCGAGTTTTTTTTAATTCATGGAATTTCGTGGCTATCTATATATCATACTACAATTGAGTGTAGATCCAAGGAATTTTTTATTCAAAACGTTTTTTAGTTTTTATACAAGAAAGAACCCATACAATTGATAACATATCAGGATGCCATGAAACTATTGAAAGATTGAAATGACTGTTATCTTATTCATATTTTTGAAAACAAGGGAACTGTAGAGATTAATGATGTGCAAGTGGTACATGAATAACTTGATGTTTTTTCTAATGAGTTACATGTCTCCATACATAATCAGGAATTCAAATTCACAATTTAATTAGTTTTTGATGGCAAGACAATTTCAAAACCCCAAATATCATAAGGTTATAATAGAACATATTGAATTGAAAAATCAGTTTCATTCTTTTCTTGATAAAGGTTTCAATTTTCCTATCACTACACCATAGGGAGCTCTAGTCATGTTCATTAAAAAGAAATCTAGTTCCCCGGGACATTGTGTTGATTATATGTCTTTGAATAACATCACGTTTAAAAACAACTATCATTTTCCATATATCATTGAATTGTTTGATCATTTCTTGGGAGCTCAGTACATTTCAAAGATTCACTTTAGGTCAGGATACAATCAACTGAAGGTGAAGGAGGATAAAATCCTTAAAACAGCCTTTCGTACAAGATATGGGCATTATGAATTTGTTGTTATGTCGTTTGGGTTAACTAATGAACCTAATATAATCGTGGATTTTATGAATTAGATATTTCATGAGTTCTTAGATAAATTTTAGGTTTTTTTATTGGTGACATTATGGTATTTTCTGAGAGTATAGAAGTGAATTAAAAACATATAACGGTTTTTTTCAAAACATAAAGGAAAATAAACTGTATGGAAAATTCAAAAACTATGATAATTTGATTACAAAACATTTCTTTTCATGGGAACATTTTATATAATAATGTAATAACAGTTGATCCTTCCAATACAAGAGTGGTTGATGAATGGAAAAGACCCACAAATGTTACAGAGATTCTTAGTTTTATTGGATTAGCAGGTACATACCGATAGTTTTTTAAAAATGTTGCACGATTATCTATCCAGCTAACCATGTTAATGAGAAAAGGGGATAAATTTATTTTTAAAGAAGAATGTGATGTTTGTTTTCATGAACTGATGAATGGATTGGTGAATACCCCAGTTTTAGACTTCCCATCCTGAGATGGTGTGTTTTTCATCTACAATGTTTCATATTTTATGGGACATGGTTGTGTTTTGATGTAAAATGATTAGGTAATTGATTATTCATCAAGAAAACATAAACCTCATAAGTTAAATTATCACACACATGGTTTGGAATTTGGTTTTGTGGTTCTTACTTTTAAAATATGGAGGCATCATTCATACGGATCAAAATGTTAAATATAAAGAGACCATAAAAATCTTAAGTGTATATTCACATAGAAGGAATTAAACATGAGGCCGAGAAGATGGCTTGAACTAATAAAGAATTATTATCTCATGATCAATTTCAATCTTGGAAAATAAAACAAATTGGTAGATTCCTTGATTCAAAAAAATCATGCATCATTGGCCATGTTATGTTAGGAAAATGATCCCTTGATTAATGATTTGATACATTTTGTCTAAGAAGATATTGGTGTAGAGAATACATCTATTTTGTTTTAGATTTTAGTGCAGTCATCGTTATCAGACAAAATTTATTGAGCACAGAAGGAAGTCAGTGAGCTACATAAAAGGTAGAATTGGTTACAATGGGTTAGCATCCGAAATTGAACATTGATAACAATTTTGTTTTATAAATTGAAAAAAGGTTGTGTGTGTTCCTTGTGATTTTGATTTGTAGAAATATTTGTTGTGTTAAGCTCATTGTTCTCCATTTTCAGTTCATCATTGAAGTAATAAGATGTACAGATACCTTCGGGAGTATTACTGGTGCGATAGAATGAAAAGGGATATTGCATAATTTATTATGAAATGGTTGACTTGTCTATAGGTTAAAGGAGATTAGTAGTTGTTGATGGGGATGCTTCATCCTTTTCCAATTCTAGATGGGAAATGGGAGAATATATCCCTGGACATTGTGGTGGGACAACAAAAGATTTCTCAAGGAAACAATGTGATGTGGGTTATTGTTCATCAGCTGACAAAATCTATAAATTTTCTTTCTATTGGAGATACAATGTCGTTAAATCATCATTCTAGAAAGTACCTCAATGATATTGGTAGGTCACATAGATTTCTATTTTTCATTGTATCTAATCAAGATCCCATGTTTAGTTTTATCTTTTGTAAGGGCCTTTAGATTTCATTTGGCACGGAATTAAATTTCATTACAACTTTTCGTCCTAAATCAGTTGGGCAGAGAAATAGAACAATTCAGACTTTGGAGGATGTGATTCGAGATAGTTCAATGGACTAGCAAGGAAGTTGGGATCATCATCTTTATTTAGTAGAGTATTCTTATAATAATAGTTATCATTACAGTATATAGGTGGAACCATTTGAGAAATTACATGGGAAGTGGTGTCAGACTCCATCGTTTTGGGATAAATTTGGTGAATCAATGTTTATGGGGTCAGAATTCATAGAGGAAGAGGTTCAGAAAGTGAAGATGATCTGGCAGCACGTGAGGAAATATTAGAGCAGGCGGAAATGTTATGAAGACAATATAAGGAAAGGTTTCTCATTCAAGGTAGGTGACCATGTTTTCCTTAAAATCTTTTCTTGGAAAAGTGTGATGTTTTTAACCTAAGAACCATGACATATCCTAGATGGAGGAGCCCTCAGACAACCTGCTTCCTTTTCATGTAAATGAATTTAATAATATTTCACATATAAAACTCATGTAATCTTTTGTTTTTTCAAATAATATTGCTTTGGTCTTTTGACCAAAGATCCACCTTTGTAAAAAAAGTGTGATGCATTTAGGTTTGAAAGAAAAGATAAGTCCATGGTTCATCTGTCCTTTTAAAATCCTAGTGAATTTTGGACCAGTTGCATACCAAGTAGCTTTTCCTCTGATTTTGTTTCAGGTACACAATGTTTTTCATGTTTCGATGATGAGAATATATGCGCCAGATTCAACTCATGTCTGGGTCTTAGAAGCAATTCAGATGGAAGAGAACTTTACCTACGAAGAGAACCCAGTTCAGATTATTTATCGAATGGAATTGGTGTTGAAGAATAAGGTAATATACTAGGTAATGGTTTTATGGAGAAACCATATGGTAGAAGAAGCCCCATGGGAGTCTGAAAATTCTATCTGGGAAAGATACCCTCGCATGTTTAATAAGTAAATAAAGTTTTGAGGATGTAATTTCCAGAAGGTGGGAATAATGTAACACCCCATGGTTTCCTAAACATAAATTGAAATTTCTAAAACATTGTTTTAATTACATATTTAAAACTAGCCATTAAACCTTATTTTACTACGTCTATGTTTTGAATTTCGAAAAATGGTCATCTGCCATTGGGATATGTATGTCATTTGGAGTCTAAAGAACCAACTAGTTTTTTGGCGAACAATAACATACCCTTATGAATAGTAATATGTATAGTAACATGACCCTATTGAATAGTAAATTGAATTATTATTTTATTTTTCTTACGGATTTAAGATATTGTATTCTTGTTTAATTCTTCAATGTGATATAAGAGTAGTTATTGAAATAAAATTTTTAATTTTCATATAAATTATGTTATTATTTATAAATTAAATTAATAATATTTATAAAATTATTTTCAAAAAATAGAGTTCTTTTTTTAATTCTACAAATCAAAAAATTGTTTGGGTGAATTTTTGTGATTTTTCTGAATTTCTGTAATTTTTAATGAATTGTGAAATACGGTAAAATACTGTATATTCAAATTATCAGTTAAATACACAATTTATGACCACATAAGTGATGTATGACAGCTTGATTCAAAATAAAATGCAATTATTACTATTTTAGGTCAAATGAATTTTGATTATTCATAGCATTGAGAAAAATATTACAATAGTCATTAAAATAATGTAAAATACCTCATCTCCTCTGCAATAAATACCACCCTCATTCCCCTCTACCTACTACACCTCTCAATCCATGATCCTTACCTAGGATGTAATGACACGGACCTGTCCAATCAATTACATTGTAAAAAATAGATGTGGTCAAACATGACGCATGTTATAATAATAATTTTTGATAATAATAATTTATAAGGGTGGCATGAAAATATTTGGTGTTAATTAGATTAAATGGCTTTAATTTTATCATTGTGAAATAAAAGAAATAATATTGAATGTATTTAATTCGATGATTGTACGTGCATGGTTTCTTTTTGATTTATAAAATAATAAATTATGTTTCTAATGGGCATATAATGGGAGGTGCATGGAATAAATTATAAAGGAATAAATCATAATAAATGGGGCTCATGTAATAAATTATAAATGAATGAAATGCATGGGGCGCAACCCCTTATGGGTGAATCCAACTGGTATTTTGGTACTTTAAAATATTTATAATAATATTCATTTAATTGATTATAAAAATAATAATAAAATTATAATGAAAATGGAAGGGGTTCCCAACCCGTGTGTGAATATCATGTGATTGGATAGAGGGAGTAATTATTAGATAATAATGGGCGTCAATAATAATAATAATAATTAATGATAATGATGGTGACCCATTGATGAAATTGAAATAAGATTTATTACTATTATATTTAATCATAATGGTAATGGTGGCCTTTAGTGTGTGATTAATTAAATGGAATGGTTCGAATTTAATTTGAGAGTAACCATGATAAACTAATTTAATGGGATTTAATAAGAACATTAATGATGGGTGTTATTAATATTAATTTTATTAATAATAACATTGAAGTGATAATGTAGTAAAGGAAATGGGAGGTGCCACTATTGGTGGAGTGGGAGAAGAAATCGTGAATGGAAGAGGTAGATTGGAGAGAGAAAGAATTTAGAGGAAATAAAGATTTAAAATTTAAAGCAATAAAATAAATAAGGAAATCAATCAATGTGGAATGGGGTGATGCGCACCAAATTGGAGAGGATTTTGTGCATGAATCTTAAATGAGATTGGACAGAGAAATTTTAAATCAAATGAAATAATAATAGTAATATAATAATATTATTATTATTTATAGATGTCAAAACCATAATTCGTCTGTAACTTCTTCGTGTGACCTCGGTTTTACAAACCATCATAGGCAGTGTAACCATGAAATTATGACAGTCATTTTAAGAGCAATGAGGAATTCCTTTTTATGACTTATATCTCAGGTTAATAAAACACCTATTATTAATTGAAATTATTATTATCATAAAAACGAATGGAAACTGTGTGACATGTTGTGTATTGACTAGTCAAACAATGTAACAGTTGTACGGTCACATAGTGTATTCATTTATACACTATGCATTCCATTTTACCTTTTCGTTTCATATATAATAGAGGGTCACGTATTATTTATGGAACCCTCTTCTTCTCCACACGGTGATTCCCCCAAATAATCCAGAAGCCTTCCTCCTATCTTCTTCATCCAGACTCCGATCATCGATCTGTCGGTGGCTGTGGGATCGTGTCGACAAGTTGAACATCGTGCACCTTGTTCATTTCCCTCTTCTTAAACTTCCTTTCACAGTTTCCTACTGATTATATTATAGATATTTGATGGGAACGACACTCTTCGACGAACGTCATCTTAATGTGTGGATGTGTCGTAGCGTCCACTAGAGGACGCAGTCGTCGGGAGGAGTGATCGAAATCCTCATTGTGGTTGTTCTCACCAAAGGAAATTAAAAACTATTCAAGTAGGGATCTTACATTCATCTCTCTCTATCTTTTGTGCATCATGCAGGGTGGGTATCCTCTTGTTTTCGCGAGATACGGTTGAACTAGTAAATAAAGATAATAACTGGATAAAGAACAGCTTTGGGAAAATTTTGATGATATTATTGTTATATTTCCATCAATGCTTATGTTTTGATTATGGTGTGAATTTAATAGGCTTATGCCTACTAAAAATCACTATCTTTGTGGGCCTTTTCTTGTGAAATTAAATGTTTCCCTATTTTTCTATATTGTTTTGTGGATGGAATTTCATAGAATGTGTAAATTGGTTAATCATGTAAAGATAGCTGATTAAATGAATTCATGGAAGCCCTATATGATCACCCAAGTTAAACTAAATGAAATAATGAATTTGTGGCTACTGGTTGGGGTTTATTTATATGAAGGAGTGGTTCATGGGTCATTGTGTTAGGGGTATTGTTTCCGATGTGTTTGTGGTTATGGTGGTTGGTAACATGCTGCAGGGATGGGTTGTGCATATGAATAAAAGTGGGGGAGTTAATTAATGAATTTTGGGGCATGGTAGTTTATTAAATAAGGAAAATCAATGGAATTGATTGGCTGATAAAAGAAAATGGTATTCGTGTAGCTAGTATTTTCCCTTACTTTATTTTTGGTTGGTAGGGATATGTTTTATGAACGATTGATCTGGTTTGTTTATTTTTAGTTTCTCAATAGTTAAGGATCTAATAAACTAAAATTGTTGAAACATGAAAACCATAATGGGGATTGGTTATTTTTATTGTGTTCATAATTTTGAGGTAGTACTGCCAAGGAATGTGCTCAGATCTTTTGTGTAAAAGCCTTAGGATGGGCTGAGTGGTTGATATAATTATATAAATCTGTACGTTTTTTGTTTCATTACACACCCCACCCATGTTGAGCACTACGTGCTGAACACCCGCGGTACGGGGGGTGAGATTCTCAAACATCTAAAGGATGGCTGGTTATTGTTCTTCCCTGTGCTCCCTCTCCAAGGTTCTATAGCCCAAGATCCTTCGGGCAGGTTACGACAGATGTTTCCCAAGAGTCTTCGGGATGAGGATGTGATGTGTTTCCCAGGTGTCTTCAAAATAATATGTGTTTATGGCCAAGGATTGAGTGTCGGTGGGATACTATGAGCTTCATATGGACATGTTACGACACTAGCTCGAGCATTGTATGGCCAGGTTGTGGCACTATCTCGGGAAGAGGGGGAATCATCATAGAGTTAGGCATGACGGATTGAGCAGTATTTAGTGGGAAGGTGGTGAGGGGTACCCATAATTTGATAATATTACTATACTACTCTATTTACATGTGATATTTGATGATTGTGGCTTGTAAGGTTGGGGGGATAGATTCCATGATTGTCTTTGGTTCCATATTTTTTCTCACGGGGCATTAGGATGTCTCCCCACCTGTGCATCAGAGCTTTAGGTTTTCCTACTCAGTATACTTGTATCCTCACCCTACGTATACTTTCATGTTTTCAAGAGGAATCCATGGACCATGCGGGACCTTTCTAGTTGGGTGTTGGATTTTTCCTGGTTGCACTTTTTGCTTTCTTTTTTTTTCGTATCGTACATTGGATCTTTTTTTGTATGTGTACTTTTGTTTCAGTATTGTATAAAACATGAATATGGGTTTGGATTTGGGTTTATTTTCATTTACTTGTCCCTTTTTCTTTTGGTGTTTGACTCATCCTATTTCCTGATCTTAAATAATAAAAAGGGTAATCCCTCCCATATTTGTGAAAAATCATACCCTTGGTGCTAGTCACCACTCCGGTGCCTACTAGAGGTGGGACTCGGGGGTCATTATCTCCCTTTCACCATTTCCAGCTCAGAAGGGGCATCTTTCGTGGGAGGGGGTCAGGACAGAATGGTATCAGAGGTGATGGATGTGAGATAGGATGGAGTTTGGAGTTAGGCACAGGGAGGATTGAATGGGATGGTAGGGCAACAGTGTTGGCTGATCTTGGTGCATGACATAGGTGAGGGAATCCCAGATAGGATATGGGATTTTAGGGCCCCCCATGATCTTATGCAAGGACTCTGAGATTACTTAATGGCCATTTAATACCCCATTGATTACAAGTTAGAGAACCTAGGAAAGGTACATGAATCCTCATGATTTGTGTTTTACTTTATTTGGGTGTTATGGGAATGAAATAGATATAAAATGATAAAATGAAACCTTGAGAAAATTTCCTTTCTACTTGGGCTTAGGCATTCCATGTATACCAAACAGCTATGGAACCTGGATGTCAATAGAAAGGCAGAGGAATGGGATACAAATAGTTTCACGAAATAGAAGCAGCAACCCTAGCAAGGCCAGATATCGATGGAGATGTTTTCTGTTTTACATAAAAGCTCTCATTTATGTTTTGTTTAAATTCAGGAGCATCACACTCTGTTGTTGAAACTCAATCTCGCCCATTCTTTGGTCCTGGACCTTGTTCTTCATGAGTATATAATGTTAAGTTATTTACCTCTTTCCTTTAAATGTGTGTGAGGAGTCCAAAAATGTTGGGAGAGGAGGAACTGATCCTTAAGCAAGACACATTAATACTGATGCTATTAAACCTATACGAGAGAGTTAGTGCCACCCAAAGCGGATAGTATCATAACATGGGAGGAGGAATTCCCAAATCCATGTGTTGGGGAAGAGTGTTGCTTGTTTTTTGTGGTGTTGGGTGTAGTCTGTGTACGAGAAATCCTAAATTATGGGGGTGGGTGGACCTAATCCCTAATCAAGACGCATTAAGGTTGATGTGATTAAATCCATGTAGGCGAGTCAGTGCTGCCTAATGTGGATAATATCTCAACAGGGGGGAATGAATTCCTTGACTCATATAATTAGGATAGTGGTTGGATTCTTGTTATGATGAGAGCCCTGAGATGTATCTTGCAGAGTGGTTGTTCATACCTTTCCCCTTTTATGGGTTGGTTTTTAATTCTCGAGGACGAGGATGTTTTGAGAGGAATCTGATGAAATGGCTCGGACCACTCTGGTCCATTACTTTGTAAAACTTTGATGTGGCCAAACACGATGTTTGTTATAAAAATAAATTTTTATAATAATAATTGATAAGGATGGCATCAAAATATTTGTTTTTAATTAGATTATATTTTTTTAATTTAATGATTTTGAAATAAATTCAATAAAATTGATTGTATTTAATTCAATGATGGGAGGTGCATGATTTCTTTTTTATTTATAAAATAATAAATTATGTTTGTAATGGGAATATAATGGGAGGGGCATGGAATAAATTATATTAGAATAAATTATAGTAAATAAGTCGTATGTAATAAATTATAAAGAAATAAAATGCATGGGGCACAACCCCTTATAGGTGAATCAAACTTGTGTTTTGGAATATTAACATAATTAAAATAATATTCATTTCAAATATTATAAAAATAATAATAATATGATAATGAAGAATGGAAGGGGTTCCCAACCCGTGCGTGAATATCATGTGATTAGAGAGAGGGAGTAATTATAAGATAATAATGAGCGGCAATAATAATAATAATAATAATAATAATAATAATAATAAATGATAATGAAAAAGACCCATTTATGAAATTTAAAGATGATTTATTACTATTATATTAAATCATAATGGTAATGGTGGCATTTAGTGTGTGATTAATTAAATGGAATGGTTTTAATTTAGTATGAGAATAACCATGATAAACTAATTTAATGGGATCAAATTAGATCATTAATGATGGGTGTTATAAATATTAATTTTATTAATAATAACATTGAAGTGATAATGGATTAAAGGCAAGGGGAGGCGACACTTTTGGTGGATTGGAAGAAGAAATCGTGAATGTAATAGTGAGATTGGAGAGAGAAAGAGTTTAATGTAAATAATGATTTAAAATTTAAAGCAATAAAATAAATAATGAAATCAATCAAAATGGAATGGGGTGATGCGCACCAAATTGGAGAGGATATTGTCAGTGAATCTTAAATGAGATTTGAGAGAGAAATTTTCAATGAAATGAAATAATAATATTAATATAATAATATTATAATTATTTATGGTTGTCAAAACCATAATTCGCCTGTAACTTCTTCATGTGACCTTAGTTTTACGAACTGTCAGCGGCAGCATAACCCTAAAATTATGACGGTCATTTTAAGAAAAATTATGAATACCTTTCTATGAATCATGTCCTAGGTCAATAAAACACCTTTTATTAATTGAATTTATTATTATCATTAAACGCATGGAAACTATGGGATGTGTCATGTGTTGACCAGTCAAACAATGTAACAGTTATATGGTCAATTCATGTATTCATTAATAAACAATGCGTACAATTTTATGTTTTCGTTGCTTATATAAGGGTGGGTCACATGTTATTTACGTACCCCTCTTCTTTTCCACACGGTGACGGCCCTGGATAACCCAGAAGCCTTCTTATTATCTTCTTCATCTGGACTCTGATATTTGATCTGTCAGTGGTTGCGAGATCATGTCGACGAGGTGAAAATCATTCACCTCATTCATTTCCATCTTCTTATACTTCCTCTTTGCAATTTCCTACCGAGGATATTGCTGATATTTAACGGGAACGATTCTCTTCGATGAATGTCATCTTAATGTGTGGATGTGCTGCATCATCCACGGGAGGACGTAGTCAACTAGAGGAGTGATCGAAATCCTCATGGTGGTTTTTTTCACAGATGGTCATCAAAACCTATTCAAGTAGGGATCTTACATTCATCTCTCTCTCTATTGTGCATCATGCAGGGTTGGTATCCTCTTGATTTCATGAGATACGGTTGAACTAGTAAATAAAGATAATAACTTGTTAAAGAACTAGTTTGGGGAAATGTTGTTGATATTATTGGTTTATTTCCATCAATGATTGTCCTTTTATTATGTTGTGAATTGAATAGGATTATGCCTACTGAAAATCACGGTCGTTGGAGGACTTTTCTTGCACAATTAAATGTTTCCCTATTTTTCTAGATTGTTTTGTGGATTGAATTTCATTGAATCTGGAAATTGGTTAATCATATAATGTTGGCTGACTAAATTAATACTTCGAACCCTTGTATGATCACCCAGGTTAAACTAAATGAAAGAATGAATTTGTGGGGGCGGTTGGGGTTTAATTATGTGAAGGGGTGGTTCGTGGGTTTTTGTGGTAGGGGTATTGTTTCTGATGTGTTTGTGGTTATGGTGGTTGGATGCATGGCTGTAGGGATTGGTTGTGCATATGAATAAAAGTGGAAGAGTTAACTAATGAATTGTGGGGCATGGTAGTTGATTAAATATGAAAAATCAATGGAATTGATCGGCTGATAAAATAAAATGGTTTTGTGTTGCTTGTATTTTCCCTAACATTAATTGTGGTTGGCAGGGATATGTTTTACGAATGATTGATCTTGTTTGGTTGTTTTTTGTTTCTCAGTAGTTAAGGAACTGAAAAACAAAAACTCGTGAAACATGAAAAGCTTAATGGAGTTTGGGACTATTTATTGTATCTATAATTTTGAGGTAGCAGTGCCAAGGAATGTGCTCAGATATTTGGTGTAGAATCCTTAGGATGTGCTGAGTGGTTGATATAATTATATAAATTGGTAGGTTTTATGTTTCTTTATGCAAAACACCCAACTTGAGAACTACTTGTCGAACTTCTGTGGCTCGGGGGGTGAGATTCTCAAACATTTAAAGGATGGCTGGTTATTGTTCTTCCCTGTGATCCCTCTTCCAGGTTCTATAGCCCATGATCCTTCAGGCATTTTATCACAGATGTTTCCCAAGTTTCTTCGGGGTGAGGATGTAATGTGGTTCCTAGGTGTCTTCGGGATAAGATGTGGTTATAGCCAAGGATTGAGTTCCAGTGGGATACTATGAGCTTCGTATGGCCATGTTGCAACACTAGCTCGAGCATCGTATTTCTAGGTTGCGACACTAGCTTAGGAAGAGGGGGAAGCATCAGATCGTTAGGTGTGAGGGCTTGAGTAGTATTTAGTGGGAATGTGGTGCAGCATACCCATACATTGATAATATTACTATACTACTATATTTACTTGCGTTATTTGGTGAGTGTGTCTTGAAAGGTTTGGTGGATAGATTCCTTGCTAGGATTTGGTTCCTTTTGTTTTCTCACAGGGAATTAGGATGTATCCCCACCTATGCACCAGATCTTTAGGTAATCCTACTGTGTATACTTGTATGCACACCCTACGTTTACTTTTTGTTTTTCAGGAGGACTTCAGGGATTTTCCAGGACCGTTCTAGTTGGGCGTCGGAGTTTTGCTGGTAGTAGTTTTTGATTACTTCTTTTGGTATCGTACTTTGGAGCTTTTCGTGTACTTGTACTTTTGTTTCAGTATTGTATAAAACATGCATATGGGTTTCGTTTTGGGTTTATTTTCATTTACTTGTTCCTTTTTCTTTTGGTGTTTGACTCATCCTATTTCCTGATCATAAATAATAAATGGGTAATGCCTCCCATATTTGTGAAAACTCATTCCCATGGTTCTAGTCACCACTCTGGGGCCTACTAGAGGCAGGACTCGGGGGGTCATTATCTCCTTTCACCCTTGCCAGCTTCGGAGGGGAATCTTTGGTGGGAGGGGTTTGTGACATAGAATAATTCACAAACTCCTTCCAAGGCTATTAAAGACGTCCTAGAGCTACTGGTCTCACCAAAAGGCCTAAATAAATTCCCTTAAGGAGGATCTCAAGGATAAGTGGTCAAGGGGTAAGAATCTCCTTTAATTTTCATATTTTTTCCTTTCCTTTCATTTTCTTTTCTTATACACTCTTTCCCTTATATTATCCTAGAGGCGTGAATGATCAATAATCTTATATATTTTTGTTGATTTCTTGTTCCTGTAAAATTCCTCATCATTATTATTCTCCTTTACAACTTATTTAAGAAATTAAAACACCGTCTATGATGTGTCTACTTACCGACCACATGGATTATTTGATTACAATTTCATATAATTTCATTATGAATAGTCATGAAACCATTTTTATGGTTGAACCAGATTATAATTTATGTAAAATATATCATAAAAGTTTTTATAATCATATTGAACACATGTAATAACTATATGAATCAAATGAGTTCTTTATGATCGAAGAATCTCCAAAATGACCTTAACAAATATCAATAATGACTTAAATTTTGAATAATCCACATGTAAGAATTAAAAATTATAAATGTAATAATATGTGTTACTTAAAATATTTAAATACTATTCCATTCCTATTCTGGAGTTTCACTTTCAATTAACAAGAATATACATCATTAACAAATCTTGGAAGTCAAGTAAATAACCCACCTGCAACAATGGAAGGAACAAAATACCAACAATTAAAGGGTGAAATGATGTTACAAATGACCATCTAAGAGGTTATAAAGATTAATATGTTTCTTTAATATAATAATAAGTCAGTTTTAACTATTATAAATGAGTCTTATACAATTTTTATGTAAGACAACCCTATAGAAATAGATTTCATAACCTGATTTCCAATCTATGGCTTAACATTCTAATTAATTATTTATGTGGTATTAATATTGTTTGTGTGATTAGTTTTGTTTATAGTATATTTAATTATGTTTATTTACATTATATATAAATATTCCATCAACTCAATTAATTCTCACTCCAATTATACGATTTTTGTAAGGTGTTTTACTTTTAAATTCCTCTTTTAAAAATTCTGTTTTACAACATTCAAAAGCAATGTTTTAATGAATTTATTCTTGTTTTATGATTATGTTATAGTTCTGGTGAATGTTTTATGATGAATGGTGGTACCTATATCTCCCTCCAATTCATTGGGTATGTGTATGTTAAAGTTAGGTTGTATTGTTACTCCATGTGGAACTACGAAGTTTAAACAAATTGTAAGGTATCTATCATGGTTACAGATTATAAGGTATTCGTGAGGGTTAAAATATTATGTAAGTAATTATCCAAGATACCATTATGGTTATATTTATGATATTTTGTTTTATCTGAATCTGTTTTTAAATATCATGTATCAAAAAATAAGTATATATGGGTGACAAGTATGTCTTTAGAAAATGATTTCATAAGTTAAAAGTGTTCAGGGACTAATTTGTTCTTTCCTTACTTTTATATCCCTTACTGAGATTTTTGTACTCATACCAATTTTTTAAATGATTTTCATTGGTTATAAGGATGTGTAAGAAAAATAAATATTCCATGTAAATTTTTTGAAGAATTATCAAAGAAATTATCCTTTATTTGAATTTTTTATATTTTGGAAAAATGAATATTGAATCTATGGTATTTACTCTGTATTAATGTTTAATGTTATTAATGAAATATTTCCAATTCTCTAAAGCTATACACTTGAATAGATCCTCAATTTGAACGGAAGTTCTTTCTATACTAAATTCCAAATTATGAAATGTGATAAGGCTGGAACCATATAAATTTCTATAACTATTTTCTGAAGAAAATATGCTTAATACATTAATCTATAAAACTAAAAAGTTTCATTGATGGTTCATCATTAAAATTTATTCATTAGGTTGTTTATCTAAAAAATGAAACATTATCCAGGATAGTGCTTAGGTCAGTGGTTGTAGTGAAACCCTTATCATCCTTCGGTCATGGGTTCTAAACCCATTTCATTGCTCAAATTAATTAGTTATCACCTGAATTAAATGTTTTCTTTTTTTGAAACCACATAAATATAATTTCCAAAATAAAGATGATGTAAATACTTGAAATTTAATCATTAAATAGCCTATATTTTCCAATAAAATCGAGGAATATAAATATTTCATCCATTTATTTCCACATAGGTCCTTCCTTTGTTAAGGGCTTATACATAATATCATTTATATGATTTCTAAATAATGAAACAATATGATCAGCATAAAACACCTAAGGATTAACCTAGGGTATTCATTATCAAAATATTTAATAATGTATTAAAAATAAAATGTGAATTATCTTAAGAGTATCCCCTGAGAGTGTCAAGTCAGATGCAAAGTATGGACCATTTTTGTGTTTTAAGTTACAATGAGTCAGGGATGATGCACCCTGTGAGAGATGTTAACCTCAGGTACATCTTTTCCATAACCCTATCCACTTATAGTATCCAAACAGGGATTTATTTCTTTGAATACCCACATAATTTCTTTATTATCAAAATTATAGGATGTTCTTTTATATTTATCATCAATGTATAATTTAATACTATGTTTTATAATCTATTTTCTTCAAAAACCTGGATACCAAGGTTACTATTAAACTTTAGATGATACCAAACCATTACTTGTTTCATAAGATAAAACCAAATTGCATCCCTAAGGGTCGAACAATTTAGTATTTATTGTAAACAAGATACATAAATGAGAAAAAAATACACTAAGAAAAATCTTTTGAGGATAACAACATTATTCTATCTAGAATATCCTTTCATAAAATTCATAGTACATTTCTTATAGTCATAGGGAATAGAAACATAATAAGTGTGACATCAAATGTTCATGAAGGATAATTTATAATAGAAGTAATAATTAAATCAAATAGAAAATTTAAAATGGAAAGGTAAATAAAAGGAAATACATTCCATTAAAATAACATGATAAAAATCATTATGTAAATGTCATAAGATAAAACTAATTTCATTTATCCAATTAACTAAGAAAAAAATGAATCAATAGATATGTTTTTGAAAAATAGAATGGATAAATAATAAATGAATCAAAATGAAGGCAATGCATAATTATAAAATGTCATGTATAAGGCACATTGAAACCTCTACTATTAAGATTTATCATCTAGTCAATTTAAAACTGTAGGTATAACCCATCTATTCTACTTAGAAATAAACTAAAATGATTTTTTGCCAACTAATTTTATCCCATGAGACTGCTGATGCATCAAAGGGATTAAATTAACCAATAAAAAATCCTATGGGAATTTCATAAACAGTCCCCAACCCATGTCATTCATTACCAATGAATTACTCTAATCGAATAAATAATATGCCTTATCAATTATCCGTATTTAATAAAGCATGTAGATTTTTCAATATTTCCCAAAATTATAAAATGACATTTAAAGTAATCACTCTATGAAAAATGGTATACATCTGCATAAATAATCTTATCAATTTAAAAAAATATTGATATATTAGGAAATTCATTGTCAATTGATAATTATAAATTAAATATTTCATTGGACCAAAAAGGGATCAAGAAATTGATTCTGAATATTATCCTTTGGATAATTAGTCCTAAACCTTCCAAAGGTGTATTAATGGTGTTATAAATACAACATATCCCAATTTGGAGTAAAATATATGTTTTTTGTCATTGATTAATTAAAATATCATAAAAATATTTCAAAAACATTTTGGTGGAGAATATCCTAATTATTTAAAAAATTTGAAATTATTTTTCCTTCAAAATTACTCTTAAATATCCTTATAAACCGCAAATTTATATTTTATGAGATAATTGAAGGTAAAAATATACATGGTGTACTAGGTAAGACATATAATCCTTTTAAAAAGAAAAAATTTATAAAAATAACTTTTTTGGAAAGTAAAAAAAGAATATTACTTTGAAAACATAGGAAAAATTAAAAAATTATTACTAAATCCCTTTTAATATGATACAAACATTATTTAAAATTTTTATGAAAACATTTTTTTTAGAAGAAAACATGTCATTCGAATAAATAATGAAAAGAAGTCGGGTATTCCTAAAAACAATTTCTAATACACATTTAGTACCATGGGGTGATAAAATTGTTCTAATACTCAAAAAAAATCATGAATACACAGAGGAGACTAAAATGAAAGGGATTATAGAGAAATCATCATATAAGTTTCTAAAATAGATATGAAATATCATTAAAATTATTTTTCAGTAAAATAATCCTTCAACATTCCAATGTGTTACATATCACTATATAACATTTTAAATCATAAGCCTCGTCAAGGGATAAAATTAGATGAAAGAAAAAAAATAATGTTATGATAAAATAAGTAATGATAAAATGTATCCAAATGTATAGTTTATACACAAAAAAATTATGTAATTTTTGAATATGAAATTTATCTCACATATGTTAAATGTGGGATAAAAATTATATACCTTACATTTAATTTGTAGCGTGTGTATTTATATTCCAGAATAACAAACATATTTTTGTTATTTACTTTATTAAAAATCTTTTTAATATTTATCATAAATTTTATTTCACTTATTATCATCTTGTATACCACTACATAATCAATTGATATTACATTGTGTCTTTTGAAAAAATTTGATTAATGTGTCAAGGAGAAGTTTTTTTGGATAACTATGGTCAAAGAGTTCATTATATAACATCCCTAGAATAATAATAATTAAATAATTATTATATTTATTCATCAATTAAACTTTTAAAAACTATTTTTTAAATATGGTTATGAAAAAAGAACTAGTTTTATAATCATAGAGAGTGTAGGTCCTACATAGACATGAGTAATATTCTCATTATTCATTATTCATTATAGAAATAATGTCAGTAGAACTATATATTTTTAGAATGACGATTATATTATAAATAAAATAAAATTTAATCATATATAATTATATAAATAATTAATTTTATGTAAAAGGAATAACAACATGTCGAGGAGGTGGTAGTCCACACATCTTTGACTGTCACTATCACTTTTTAGTGTTTGAAATGGTAAAAAAGAAAATGATATATTTTATATTTATAAAATGTTAATTGGTTAATTTATATCGTACATATGTTTATATGTTAGATATGTTTAATTAAAACCATCACTTATAGATTCCATGTATCATTTGATCAAATCAAATCTCTTTTAGGATGCGGTAGTCCACTATTCCACAAAAAATGTTACCATATTTACAAAAAAGGAAAATATAAGATATTGTGTCATAAAATAATTATAGAATCATAAATAATTAAAAATTATCATATTTATCATATTTATTTTATATAAATAACATTTCTATCATAATTTTATACCATTAAATTTGGTAATGTAAAAAACAAATAACTTTATTTTGTGAGATGATAATTCACCACACACATAAGTGGTAAGTTTGTAACACATTAAATTGATGTGTGTCTAATTATATGTTGAAAAATGAAAATAAAAACATCCACATATATTTATTATACTGGGTTTTTTATATAATAACTGAATAATAATAGTATAGGGGGTGAAGAAATGTAATAGAACTAAATAGATTAAGGAATGATGTTACCTCTTCTTTGGGTAACTCTTGTTGGTTTGTGACAAAGGGATTATTTGGATGACTTTCCTCCAAAGGGAAAAATTCTAGATAGAAGGTAAGATTGTATAGGAGTGATTTTAAAAAATCATGGGGTATCCAAATTTTCTTCAGTGGTGTGAGGAATTGGGAGGATTGAGTACCTTTTTATTCTGAATGAGAAGTTGAACTCCTTTAAATTTTTCACAAGTCAATTCCACCCAATTTTTCCTTCGTTTAATGTGGATTAAATTGTGGAAAAAATTATATAAATGGGATAATATGGTATAAATATGACCATACAATGGATTTTGGATAATTTTCAAAACCATTTTTTCACTTAAGTTTATGTGTTTGTCCCTTTTTAATCATAATTTCACATTAATCATTGTATTTAATTTTAATTATGTTAACTAATATTTTTTGAAAAAAATTATGTTTGACTTATAAAAAAATATAAATTATTATTTTTCCTAAAATTGATTTCATTTTTTTAAATTATAATCATATAATTGGTAGAAATTAGATTAAATTTAATCTCGTAGATAGGACAACAATGCGGGTTTTGAAAGAAAAAATGTTACAATGTTTTCATAGTTTTTATGTTCAATTTCAATGTCAAATTGATTAAAATTACATATATTGGATTAATTAATAAATAAATTATATAACTAAAACACAAATAACCAAATATAATTTAACCTTTTTTAGTTCCTGAAAATGCATACATTTAATTCACCTAGTGGTTCCATACAAGACTATGGAGTGTAGATCGTTCTGTAAGCATCGGTTTGACTGGTCGTGGAGCCAAAATGGAGTTATGGATCAAAAGTAATGATCATTTGAAGCTTGGATGCTAGAAATGTCCATCCAAGATGATTTTGAGGCAATGTATGGTTTTACGTGGAAGAATTGAAATCTTGCGTGCAAGAATGTATGTATTTCATGAAAGAATGGAATCTTTCACACAATAGTAAAATCTTGTGCACACCATGTTGTGCAAACCTATTATGCATCCAATGTGAGGTCATATTCCCCCCAGGCCACCTAAAAACATCAAAGGAAGGTGAATGCAAGTTTTTAGAGGTGCATGCAAAATGAGCATTTGTGTGCAAGATTCTAATTTGCCCAAGGTGACATCAAATAGATGTTTTCATGCTCGGCCCCCTATCTGAGCCTAAGGTGATGTCAAACGGGAATTTGCGCACCCGACCCCCATTCCATGCCCAAAGCAATATCAAATGGGCATGTGCATTCCCAGTCCCCTTTCTGCACCCAATGTGACGTCAAATGCCCCTTTGGGAGCACACTCGCCGTGGGGTGCATGTAAGATCACTTATGCGCCCAGAATCTTACGTGCAACTGCACCCGGTTTAGATAAAAAATACAAGTGTAGCCCCATCCCTTAAGGGATGTCTATGGAGGTCAGTTGTTGCACTTCTTCATGTAAGACCACCTCTTTTGCACCCACCCAGAATAATGGAACCCTCCATGTGAGTTCTTTCACAACAGGTCCCATATGAGTCCGCTTTCACATGGGCCCACAGTGGATTGATCCTCGCCTGACGTATTTTCTGCCTTTTTCATGTCCTTGCAATATTCCATTCTTGCGTTTAGCACTTCCCATATTGCATGCAATATATTAATCTCACTCTAAAGAATTCAATCTTGCATGCAACAGTAGCATTGTACTGAATCTTGCACGCACCTATGCCGCACAGCCCATTCTTGCACGCATCCCATCCTACGTGTATGCCATCTTACATGCAACAGTGCCCATGAATTTTCTCGCACGGTCCATACAGTAGGGGATGCGCCCCCACACCCCCGCTCACCTTCAGTGTCAGGCTTCAGTCCCATCCATCTGTTATGGTCCCTTTACTACTGTCACTGACCGGCATGTTAAATGGAGAGTCACACCAAAAAAAATTCAGGTCGGGATGTCGACATTTTATATTTCGCCCTAATGCACGCCCACCATCCATCGATGGAATACTGTGATTTGTTATACTCTTTTTCACACCATTAAACACCATCTGTCAACATATTTTTCATGGTCAATTTCCCATGTTGTGATTTGAGATTCTCGTTATCAATCCACTCAAGTATGTTGAGTTGAACCATTTATCAAGGAACTCATTCGAACCCCATCACCTGACTCATATGCCAGGTTGATCTAGAAAGGGTCGTCGTTGTGTAAGTCCCAACACCAACCATTGCTATGCGCCTTATTCCAAATAGTCCTCTTTACATGACTATAAACTGTAGTACACCCTACGTGCCAATCATAGGATTCCTCTTTCTCTAAACGAGAGATTCGTTATGTTCCTATCATAAGATTCCAATAGTCCTCTCTACATGACTATAAAATGAAATACATCCTATGTGAAAAAAATAGGATGCCACTTTCGCTAAACAAGAGATGCCTTATGCTCCAACAATAAGATGCCAATAGCCCTCTCTACAAGGCTATAAACTTTAGTTCACCCTACATGCCAAACATAGGATGCCTCTTACCCCAAACAAGATATGCCTTATGATCCAATAATAAGATTCCAATAGTCCTCTCTATGTGACTATAAACTATAGCACACCCTATGTTCCAAACATAGGATGCCTCTTTCTCTAAACAAGAGATTTCCTATGTGCCAAGCATAAGATGCCAACAGTCCTCTCCAACTGACTATAAACTGTAGTACACCCTATGTTCTAATCATAAGATGCCTCTTTCCCCAAACAAGAGATGCCTTATTCTCCCAACATAAGATGCTAATAGTCATCTCTACAAGACTATGAAGTGTAGTATTCCCTATCATTCAACAATCGGATGCCTCTTGTTCCAAATAAGAGATGTCTTATGTGCTAAGCATATGATACCTCATTCTATGATTACAGTGGAATAATATCATGAGTGTTGGACTCAATTCAAACATTTAATCACTCCACCACATGCGTTTCATGTCCTTAATTCAGATATTCATAATCTTTTATGTCTGAAGGTATCCCCTAACGGCCTAGTCCCATGCCTCCTCGGATCACCTACTGTCCTGGGGAAACGCCCCGTAAGACATCAGAAAAAACATCGAGTCAGAACCTGTGTTTGGAACACAGTCAGCATTTGACCCTCATTTGTTTGTCCCCATTTCAGGATAACATGATATGGATTCTATGTTTCAAACACAGTCAACAGTTATCCTCCACCATCATGCAACCCTCACCATATTCCAAATGTGGGGCATGCGATTAACACTTTCCATCTCCCAGTGTTCAAACTTATTCAAACGCCCTTGGCATTATCCCTCTTGTGCAATAGCGCATAGGTGAAGGCCTTAACCCACTAGTGGGTTGGGATGCCCTCATGTCCATACATGAGAAGTGAATTATAGGACGATTCCTTACATAACCCCCATTCACCATTGTCGCTCCTTAGCAGCACCCGAGTAGCTTCCTTGCATAAGCCCCATTCATCATTGTCGCTCCATAGCGACACCCGAGAAGCGTCCTTATGTAAGCCCCATTCACCATTTTCACTCCATAGCACAACTCCGGCATATTCCTTGACTAAGCCCCATTCACCAGTTTCTCCCCATACCGACACCCAGGAGGCTTCCTTCCGTAATCCCCATTCACCATTGACACTCCATAGCGGTGCCTGTGAAGTGTTCTTGTGTAAGCCCCATTCATCATTGCCACTCCATAGCGGCACCCGGGCAGCATCCTTGCGTAATCCCCCATTCACCATAGTCGCTCCATAGCCACACCATGGTAGATTCTTTACGAAATCCCGATTCACAATTTCCACTCTATAGCGGCACTTGAACAGCTTCCTTGTGTATTCCCTATTCACCATTTCCGCACCATAATGGCACCCAGGTTGCTTCCTTGCATAAGACCCATTCACCATTTCCACTCCATAGCAGCACTCGGGCCTCTTCCTGGCATAAGCCCCATTCCCGATTTCTTCTCCATAGCGGCACCGGGTAGCTTCCTTGTATAAGCCCCATTCACCAATCCCACTCCGAACAATGTGTACATTAATCCTTGTCAAGGCAAGGTATGTTGGAAGCCTCTATCAGGTTCAAGCCCAACACCCCTTGGTCCCGACCGTCATCACATCGGTTCACCAAACTCCATCTCAAACTACGTGGTATTTGATCCTTGGAAAGGCATGGTACGTAGGAAGCCCCACTAAGGTTCAAGCCCAACACTCCTCAGTCTCGACCATCTTCATGTCGGTTCACCAAACACCATCCCAAACAACGTGGTCTTTGATCCATTCCATGGCATGGTACGTTGGAAGCCTTCTTGTGGTTCAATCCCAACACCCATTGGTCCCAACCATCTTCACGTTAGTTAACCAAACTCCATCCCAAACTACATGGCCTTTGATCCTTGCCAAGGAATGGTACGTAGGAAGGACCCTTAAGGATAAATCCCATCATCCCTTGGCCCTGAGCATCTTCACATCAGTTCCAACCATCTGTAACTATGTGGTCTTTGTTCCTTGCCAAGGAAAGGTACGTAGGAATCCTTCATGAGGTTCAATCCCACCATCCATTGGTTCTGAACCCCCTTCATGTTGGTTCCCACTCCATTGGAACTATGTGATCTTTGATCCTTGACAAGGAATGTTAAATAGGTAACCTCCCTGAGGTTCATTCCAGACACCCATTGGTCCCGACCACTTCACATCGGTCCACCCCCATCCTGCATGACCTTAAAATGCATGTCCCCTTTTCGTCCTGCATGACAATAAACACCATCCAACATCCCAAAATATGGGGAATTTGATCCTTTCCATGGCATGGTATGTATAAAGTCTCCATAAAGTTCAACCTTGTCCAGTGGTAAGCCGTTGTAACCCCATCCAGTGGTAAGACGTTGTGACCCCATCCAGCGGTAAGCCGTTGTGAACTCATCCAACAGCAAGCCATTGAAACCCCATATACTGGTAAGCTATTGTGACCCCATCCAGTAGTAAGCCATTGTGACCTAATCTAGAAGTAGGCCATTGAAGTCCCCAATCGACGATTAGTCATCGTCAGATGAACTATGATGACTTTGATTCCCTGTCATAGGGATATGTAGGAGGTCTCTTCGAGACTCAATCCCAACATCACTGTAATCCTCTAGTCTACTCTATCTTGTTCACCACCCACTTTACTTAACCATACACCATTCATTTTTATTCTTACCCAGGCCACCACATCCCGGTGGGATCATTCCATGTCAATCCTCACTCGGCCCACCACATCTCGGTAGGATGAAGACACATCACTCCTCACTCCCTTTAATAATAATCAGGTAGGAAACCACGCATTTGCCCCAAAAACAATGTTCCCTCCAGGTGTTGCACCTGCCTGATCCACTCTTGCCAGTGTTCTGTTCTGTCTGATTTGTCTCCACTAGATGTTAAACTTGCGGCATACCCTGTGTTTAACATGGGAAGCTGAGGAAAAACCCAGATACATGCCTATGGTATATAATTCCACACATTCGACATGGGATACCTCAGGCTTCCTTGCCCTCAAGAAACCCTATAATAAGGGGAAGAAACCCAGACATGCTATTGTCCGAGCTTCCAGACACGCCAGTGATATCTAACGTGACTACTCCCTTGACGGAAGGTTGCAGCCCTGACCGGATCCCTTGGAATGTCCCAGTAATAATGGTGTAATTAACTGGATTCCATGAAGATATGGAATTGGGAAGAGTTTCAAAAACAATGTCTTAAGTCTAAAAGGGAGACCCGGACTAAGTAATGGGTTCTGAGGAGGAATCCATCGTAGGAAGAACCAACATCCTATCATACCATTTTGATCAAGGAGAAAACATCTCTGAATAAGTGACGGAAGCCGCCCACTATTGGAAAGTGAGAATGCAGGGCAACAGTCTGCGCATCTTTGTCTTCCTTGAACAAAAGGATGTGTGCACCCTGGTGAAAGCATCAGAAACAAACTTATAAATAAATTAGATGAAAACAATCTTTTTAATTTAAATTCATTATGTTTTATTATTCATTAAAATATTCATATTCATAGAAAAGAATCAAACTAATCTAATTTTTATGTTTCTATTTCAAATTTTATGTTCATATTTATATATAATATTTATTAAAATTCCTAAAAATGGATTTAGAATAGGATCACCATTAAAATGTGAAAGATGTTCCTTAATAAAAATATAGGTTTTAATATCTACTGTTTGGTATGTTCATATCTAATTCTAATCAAATCAATTTGATTAATATCATAAATACTTGATTGAATTTATATAATATATATTATGTTAATATCACAAACTAATTGTTACTAATTTAATTTATTCTAATATAACTACCTTGTGAGCATATAAATAGTTTTCTACAAAAACATTACCTTCATATGAAATTGGTTCTTATGTTTATTTATAATTAATTTGAAATTGATTTCATTTTATTTTTTTTGTAAACCATAGATTTAAATACTTTTATTATCCTATTAATAAATAATTATTTATTGTCTATGTTATAACATAGTATATAAAATAATAACATTTTAATATTATATTGTTTTGTGGTGAAACTGAGTCTTGCAGGTAACACTATCCACCAATAAAACATTTTGTTACATGCAGGGTATGATAACTCAGTGTAAAATGAATTGAAAGCTATAAAATATATTTATTTTTTAAAAAATTGTAAATATATTATAAATTCTCAAGATATTATATTCTTATATGCAATTTTTGTTCTATTTAATGTAGGTTATTGAGTACAATATTCATACTTTAGATTATTGGGGCATTAAAACTAAGAGTGAAATTCATGAGAAGAAGTCTCAATGATAATGGTCCCCAAGAATATTATATTAGTACATCATCTATTACTACTAAGATTGATTTTTCGATACCATATGTTATTTTTTAAGATAAACAACATAATATCTTGAAGTTCTCAATACATCCTTGGATCTACAATAACATTTTGATATGACAAATTATATTAGTTCATTGACATGAAAATAGTAGATATAGAAATATAAAAATAGTATGTAAGAATAAATCCTGATTATATTACTACGTATATAATATGGTGAACCAAAAAAACTATTTTTTTGGTCTATGGATCCCACTGTTACGACAATATGATGTACAAATTTTATGTTTATATTTTTCATCATTTTAGCATTTTATGTAATTTCATTATATATTTATTATAGATCAACCTAAAAATGAGTTTAATTATTAATGAATTTTCTTATAATCAATAATTGACTTTGAAACCCCCTTCATGTGTAACTTGTTAAATAACAGGTTGATGAACACACACCGGAGGGGGTGTCCATGATTAAAAAAATGTAATTTCAACATTCTCATTTTTTATATTCTAAAATACATTATTCCATTATGGATTAACATTTTACTTTTAGATTTTATTTTTTGTAATCATAATACATGGATAAATTTTTTATGTGTATGGGTTGATGTAGTCTAACAAAAAAATATTCAAAATTTTTATACCCTTCTATGAATGAATTAATATTGCCCTACATGGCATTTTTCTTCCATGAATCCATTAAATTTTAATTAATTAATGATAAAAAAATACAAGGCTTGTATAAAAAATGTAATTTTATAATACAAATTCCAATCACTATCAATTATAAAATGGATTTTGTTAAGGATCACTAGTGGAATAACAACCATAACTGGGAAATTATCTCCCTTTAATTTATATCTAAAACTATTTTATGAGTCACAAAATTTCTAAAACTCTACGAACTGATGGTTGATAATTGGTATATTATTTTTTACATCAAGAGTTATGATAATTAATCAAATTTTTAAATCCAATCTTGATATATTTCAAATTAAATAATTATCCACAATATAGAATGATATAGTATTGATTTAAAATCAGATTAAAATGATAGAATAGTATGTTGATCATCCCGGAAAGTGTGGGGGTGATGTCGACTAATTTTTATCAAAATCATTTTTCATTACTGATTTTTTTTCAAGAGTGATAACTGTTCAATATTACTATAACAATCATAATACCAATAATGTTATTCGTTTATCTCAAATATCACACTTTCTGGTAAACTATTTTCACTCACAACATTCATCCATTCACTCTACTCATTTTAATTTTCAAATCATTATTTCTTTTTTCTTTCTTTTATGTCACCCTTTTGTCATTTTATGACTTTTAGACTATTCCACCACCAAAAAAATCATTCCCATACTATTGTCCAATTCATTTTATCATAATAAATAAAATTTTAATTTTATAAAAACATACCTTATAGTGTATATGAAACCATCAAAATAGTAAAATTAATTATAGGTTTTGAAAAATATCATTTCACACACCTTGTTTATGGGAAGTGTTCTTAAATAGGACATTGAAGTTAGGTAAGGGATGAATTTTTCTTATAGTTTCATTTATTTTTAAATCAAAATATCCTAAAAATATATAACAAATTAAACTTTTCATATATTTTTTTTTCACGTTCTGTTTAGTCTAAAACTGAATTTGTTTTGGATTTTATAGTTAAATATTCATTGGAAATGTTATATTCAATAAAAATGGTTTTATGTCTAAAAATCACTTTTGTAACCTTTTTTTGAGTATTTAATATGCTAGAATTCAAATATATACCAACCTTTCTTGTTTATTTTGTGCAATTCTTGGGGTATATTATTTAAAATTTGTATTAAAATTTATAAGTTTATAAGAGATATCCTAATTTCATATATCCCTAAAATTAAGAGTGACTATAATTTGCTTATTAAATTAAAATAAAAACAATATATGGTATATGAGAAATATTGGATGAAAAATTTGAACCATTACCTATTGTTATTAATTAAAATAACATTGAGAAATTTTGAATGAGGGAGATCCAATTGACAAATAAATATATTAACCCATCATTAAATCAATTTTCCCAATGATATAAGGGTTAGAAAATGTAATATGCCAACATTGTTTACCACAATCCATTAATGGATTTTCTAATGGGTATATTTGACCACTATTATAATTTTTATACTATTTTTGAATAGTTACCATTCAAGAGTTGTATGAAAATTTGTTGAGTATAAGGATTTTCAAAATTTATCTAAATCGTAGTGTATTAAATTTGTTCCTACAACTTTTTCAGAATACCTATAACACATGGAATCTATTTTATATTACCTTTGTAATGAAAATTTATCCATTAAGTATAACTAATGAATATAAAAATAAGGTCACTAGTTTCAATAATGATGATAGAGATTCATTTCATGAGGCCTTAGATTGATTACATGATTTCCTTGTAAATTTCATCAACATCAAATTTAGATAGATAATTTTTAGAAGGTTCTTTTACCTACATTCCAAAACAAGGTAGACAAATCAACTGATGAAAACTACGTTGATGACAATTATAAAGTGTATAGAAAATTATAAAAGACAATAGATATTAATAATTAGTACAGGTATTCTATGAGGAGAAAATTCTATAGGAATGAAGCCAACATTTGTCAACTATATGAAATGGATGCACCATTTTTTGAAAATTATAAACAAAATTAAAAAATATGAATCCCATAGTTAAAATTGTGGTTCAAGTAAACATGTAGATAATCATAATATGTGGTATGTAAGGTAATATTGGTTTATTATATCCTAACAATGTAATTTCTTCTTAATAGACTGAAACTAATCATTTTTTCAAACATTGGTATTAATGGTTGGGTAATTTTGATCTTTTCCCAAATAAAATTAGTTATAAAAAGAACTTTAATAAGTCATTGAGAGTCCATGGGGTGGTAAATAAACCTATTGGCCCTTATTACCATAATTATCCAAGGAAAAAAAGATAGATATGGATGGTCCTTCTAATTCTAATGGAAGTTGAGAAGTTATGGGCTAAAAAATATGAATAAAATGGATTATGAAAAGGATGTTATAAATTTTGAAAACCACAATTAAGAATTATAATCTGGTCAGTTGGATAAATATACGAGGGAAAGAGATAATGGAAATAACCCTATTAGAAATATGATTAATCCTTACTAATTTTACAAGTATTTTGTAAATATGATCATTCTCAAAGTCATTAAAATGTCAAGATAAGTATATGAAGGATATAAATGGGGATTTTCCTGATTTTTTGAAATAAAATGATTGAAAACATTATCTAGAAAAATTTGATAGAATGGTCAAAATGCAATATGATTTCGTTTTCATACCTGAAAAATACTACGAAAATGAAATGAAATGGAAAAATGACTGAGACAACTGATTAGGGTTTGACAGTAGATCAAATGTTTTGAAAACAATTCTCCACACATTCTTTTCCCATAAATACATAATTAAAACAAAAATGATCCAAACTAAGATGATCAAAAACCATTTTGTAGATATTATTTTCTAATATTATTTGTATTAAATTATATTTTATTAATATTTAGTAATTTAATCGTCTTAAATATATGTTTTCTGAGCATTATTCTATAATTTATCTAACTAGTAACTAAATTTTGGTATTAAAAAAGTTACCTTTAAACATAAAAAATCCTAAAAACCCATTCCTTTTCAAATTAAATTTACTAATGTGAATCATTGTATATATGACATATTGGTTTAATTAAGTCTATTAAATTCTTTTTTTTAGAGTTTGGGAGTATGATAATTCAAATACAATAACATTTGACTTTTACTAGTTGATATATCTATATCTCATCCATTAATATGGGTTGATTCATTATTGGATAGACTGGGAAAACTCCCCCCCCCCCACTAATTTCTTAATTATTGATATTGAATGTGAAAAAGATGTACCCATCATCTTAAGGATACCTTATCTATCCTATAAAGGGGGTTTGAGAAATATTTATAAAGGGAAACTAATTTTTCATGTTGGTGAAATGTAATAGGGCATCAAAGCCATTATTTCTTTTAAGAAATCTACACATTGCCATGGATGTCTGATAAAATCTACTGTAGATTATGTTTTTATATATTATATTATGATTGGGGCTTAATATGATTTTGAATAAAACCTTTAATGAGTATTGGTTTGCTCCAAAAATGGATCCCTTGATAATAATTCTATTGTAACCATTGTAAAAATGTTAGAAGATAAAGAATAAAAATAAAATGTTTAGGTGAGGGGCATAATTCAGAAAGTGTATGTGTGGAATTTGATTTTATATATTCAACTCATCATATTTTCATCTCATATTTTTAAAAAAGTTTTTTGGGATATAATAATAGAACGTTATCCATAATCAAAGAGTAAATAATTATATAATGGTTTATAAGAAACACACCATATGTGGCTTTAAAATATTTATCACAAAGAGGTATTTATCATTCTCCATTTGATTTTTTTCTCTTCTAAAACTCTGGTTTCCTTCTTGAATTATGGTTTACATTGTGATATTTACTTTCCAATAAATATATGACTTGGAATGTTTTTAGGGGTATGGGTTGGTATAGTTTGATTCATATTTTCAATTTAATTATATCTTTTTATTCATGACTAATATTTTTTCTACTTGGTTATACACTTATGTAAGTCTATTTAATTTTCAATTAATGTTAACTAATAGTAAATGGTTTATGTCAATACTTTCCTCTAATAATAATTATTATAATCACCATAAATTAATAAATGGATTGGTTCAATGATACTCATTGGAATAAAAAAATATCTATTAAAATATCTATATTTTATTTATACTTTAAATTATATCATGAGTCACATATTTTATACTATTTTATTGACAGGATATAATTAGAGAAATCATTTAACTTTATCTATTATGTTAAATAACTGAGTGTTATAATCTAATCATAATGCCCTTTTTGTGAAACAATTATTAAAAACAGAGCATTTTAATCTATATATTTTTATTCATTGAAAAATTATATAACAATAATTTCATTATCCAATAAATAGTGGGTCAGTATTAAATAATTTTCAATAAAAACATTTTTCTTTCATGAAAATAATTTCCAAGAAGGGTACATATTCAATCAATCTATATCAATCCCAATTCCCCAAAAACTCTTATTTTATGACTACTTTAACCTTATCTTATTTGTTATTTTATTTTCTATATTATATGAGTTCTCATCACACATTTTCATTTTCAATCCATGATTTGGTTTTTCATTCTTTTTTTTCACACTTTCATATTTTCTTACTTTCACACAATTCCCTTACAATAAATTTATATTATTATTATACAGTTAACTTTATTTGAGAATATTAAATTTAGATAAAACCATTTAAAAAATTCCCTTATATATGAATTGATAACTTCACCACTTTTCTAGATAGTCTAGGTTTATAAGATACTTTTGTCAAACAATTTTTATGGGATGCAATGAAAATTTTACATTATTTTAATGGACGATAAGTATTATTTTTTAAATTTTATTTCATCTTCGTACTAAAATATATAATCATATATATATATATATATATATAATTATTGAGATTTTTTTTTATTTTATTATGTATAAAAGTATTTAATTTTTTTGTCTTAAACTGGATATTTATTTAAGAATATCTTCTTCAACATATTCATCATTAAATCCTAAAAACTTTTTTTACTACTATTGACATTTTTTATTGTATTAGAATACCAAAATCCATTACATTTACCTTTTTCTAAGGTGTTAAATGCTTATGACACTTTTTTATTGATTATATATACACCCAAGTAATAATATTTTAGTTTGATGAAATCCATTTGTCCCATTAAATGATAGACATTATAATGCCCCTAAGAAAAGTAAAATGATATTAATAGAAGTTCTAAAAGAAGGTGTGGATGATAATTTTGAACCAAAACCACTTATTGGTAAAACAAAAAACATTGATATGATAGGGACAAGAGAGTTACAATAGTAAAATGTTTTATGGAAGCCCATCATTTACTCATTTATATAAAATATCTATGAGTTATTAAATAAAATAATCAAGGTATTGTTTTTGTAATCAATTCATGAGTTATTTAAATAAAATAATTTCTACATTTTAATAAATTTTTACAGTATTTTAAACTACACATGAATTACAATATAGATTAAAATTTAGATGAGGCTAATGGTTCTTCTATTTTATCTAAAAACAAATCACGAATTAGTTCATGAATATTGATATGAAAATTTGAACACATGTGATCATAAAAATAAAGACATTATAATGTAATTTTATCTAAAATCCCTAACTAGTGAAGATATAAATAAATATAGTAAAAACATTTAAGATGATGGAGTTTAATATCATCATTCTATTGAAATACTTGAATACATTCTTAACTAATGAATCACTTGTCTACTAATTAACCCAAATTAAAAAAATTCTGAAATCTTATTACAATGGTAAATATTTTCATCTAAATTTTAAAATCATGTTACATGTCAAAATATTGACATTATTTAATTGTGGTATGTGTAGGAATATATAATTTTTCTATACAAACATAGAAATGTATTCATAATTTACTAAAACTACACAATTTATTGAATTTAGGGGTCGAATGTGAGATAATTTTTAATCTTTATTTAACTACTCTAGTTATAACAAACACATGAATATGTCATAGAGAAAAAGAATGGATAAAGTAAATGTTTCCTTATATACCCACATTATCAATAATAAAACTTTCTATATATAGGTAGTCCGTAAAATAATAATGGAATTTTAATGATTATGATATAAAAAAACAAGATAAAAATAAATTCTCTGAAAAAGAGTGGGATTTCAAATACCACAATCATGAATTATTATTTGGTCAATTGGTTAAAAACATGTGTGGAATAGATAATAGAAAGATGACCCCCCCCCCTAAACTTTTATTATTTGTAATTTTCTTTCATCTTAGAATAAATATACGTGCATGATGATGATAGATAATATAAAGCTTCCCACTACCACGATAATTAACCCATGGAAATGTTCTATTGCTGGCGTGACTATGAGTCATCTGAACACTTTTAAAATTTAAAATACAAGTATATAGAGTATAATATATATATTTTCTATTTATATTATAAATGAAAATATGGGTAAATGGGGACTAAAAAAGCTGACAATAAGTTATCAGTTTAGGATAATTTTGTATTCCACATGAAAATAAGTAATAAAATGAAATCAAATTGAAAATGAATAAATTTAGGAACAAAACTGGTATGGTTGAGAGAGAGCATAAAAAAATATGAGTTTTAACTCAGCATATTCCTTTTCCATTATGGATGATACCAAATAACATTGTTCCAAATTTTGATATAATGAAATATTCATTTAATATTCCATTTATAGATGCTTTGAAACAACTTCCTATATATGAGTGTTTTTAAAATAAAAAATGGTGGAATTTTATAATATTTATCTAGAAAATGAATATAATGTTTTTTATAAAAAATGATTCTTCTGAATTTTAAATCTAGAATGTTATTTTATTAAATATCAAATTTTAAGAACATTAAAATAAATCTATTTTTGTGACATAAGACAAATTAATAATTTGATCACATTCTTAGTATTTTATTGTCCTTAAGTTTTAAAGTTTATTCCCTCTATTATTCTACATAAACATAGTGATAATTGAATAACCTACTATTTTGGTTGGGTTGGCAAATTATTTTTTAGAGATGGAAAAATATTTTCCCAACTAATATCAAAATTCTAGATAATTTATATGGTATGTGTAAATACACTAACACTTTTATCCTAGAGATTGTGTTTACCTAATTGATCTATTATAAGATACTAAAAATAAAATCCTAATATATTAAATAGATGATTATTCATAGTAAGCTTGATATATACTTGAATATCATATTAAATATGAACAAAATACAACATATGGAAATTAAATATTCTAGATCCATGAAATCATTCAAAAATTCCATCATCATATCCAAGTAAAGGAAATATTATAAGGGGTGATATCAAATTATAAGTATATTTTACATATAGTGGAATATAATGTGAGTAAATATAGAATAATCAATATGGAAAGGATGATAACTAAATAGAAATTCCATTTAATCAATAAATTTATCATTAATATTAATATGAAATGAACAAATGATAATAAAATAATTCCATATAACTAATAACATGATCCAAAAAATTATCAATGATTATGATAAATTATCAAATAATAACATAGATATAAAAACTAATATCAAAATGGTGGAATTAGTAATTAAGTAAATAATAAACATACCATCAAGGTATTTTACCAAGAATGTTTATACTCTGGATAGACATACACTAAAACCCAATATAAAAAGACATGACAACTATTTTGTCTAACGAGACCTACTCATGCATTAATCTGATATGTAAACATTGACCCCTCCAATTACTTATTATATCCAATTCCTTAATCATATTAATAACTCATTAAATATAATTAACATACCATATTTAAAAATTGTATATATATATATATAAATAAGTTATAGAATATTAATAAATTTCCCAGTCAAACTGATCATAACCAATCTAGAAAAATAAAATGGATGGTTTCATTTAGATATATCTCCATTGTATAATAAAAGGATAGTTGTAATTGATGAAAAAAAAATATACAAAAGATAATTAAAATCATTATTGGGGAAAATTCTTTTTTCACATTGAAATCCATATTAAAAGACAAAAAGATTATAGAATATTAGGAAAAACATTTTCTTTTAAAAAATCTTTTAATTGTGAAAGGTAATACCCAAATTAATGAATGGGAATAATGGTGAGAAAATTAGGCTCTTGAAGATTATTTTAAAATAAAAATTTCTTTCCCATTTTTGATAAAAAGTTAAAAAAGTACCTTGTTTAAAAAAACCACAACATGTATTTTTTACAAAAATTCATTAAAAAATAAAACAATGATAAAAATTTATTTAATATATCATTGAAGAATATTAATAATAATCATTAAATTTATTTTATGTAAAATATGGATATTGAAGAAATATATTCTTGACAGATTAGAAAAACATGTCGATTTTCCTTAAGAACACGATTTCCCGTATATTGATTATTTGAGGAGTGGAAAATTAATGGAAAAATTATAGTTTTAATAAATAATCATAGGATATGATTTTTTTTGTTTTTATGTTATGAATATCAAATAATTAACCAATTAGATAATTGAACATTTGTAATCTAGAATAATGATATGATTGTTAAAAAAACATATACCTCTTTGGTAGACATTGAATAAAAATTTATTTTAAATAAATAACATAAATTGGTAAATTAAATATCAAAAATATAAATATATTTATGATATAACATATCAATTGGGATATAGATACACCTCATACAAATAATTAGGTGTATAATACCAAATATGTCACAATTGAGTTGAAATTGAGAAGAAATCTCTTAAATAGATCTTACCGAGTAAGTGAGAAATAATAATTTTACTGATAAAACATATAAACATGAAATACAAAAAAATGAAATAAAACACAAATAATGAAAATCCATTATACTCATAATTTATCAATATCATATATAATTGAGATGTAATATAACACAATGAAAATATATTTGTTTTGAATCCCCTAACCATAGGTTTCACTCATCACAGATGTTATTTATCTTCTTGAATAATAAACATAAGTTATTAATTTTCTTAGGTAAACACATATTCCATGTTTATTATTACTTTTATATTATTTATAATCATATTCAAAAAATAATTTTCCCAATATTTATATATATATATATTATATATATATATATTCCAATATATATATATATGTATATACATGAGTAAGGTTTATAAGTAATATAAATCAGTAGTAGATGATCCATTGTCTTGTAATACTAATTTTCTTAACATCCTATGAAGGAACTATGCAGGATGATGTACCACATAAACCATTAATTTTTAATTCAGTCTGTGGGTCTGTATTAAAAATCCAAATACATTCATTATATAGAACAAAAAACACCCCTAAGCAAGCTAGGTCACCATATGGGGATACACGCCCTAGCCTTGTCTTCACCCGTAATCACCTCTAATCACATTAATTAATGATTCTAGGTATTATATGGATATATTGTAAATAGTCATTGAGATGCATGGCATACCACTCAAGCCATGTAAATCTAATATAATATCTGAATCCTAGTCCCAAACCATAGTCATTCATGACATTACAACTCAGATAGTCTATAAGGGGCTGAACTTTAGGTGACATATAATAAGGAATTCCATCCTAATCCATGTATATACTTGACAACCATTGACTATAATAGTACCACTGGTGGGTCCACACAACACTAGGGTACCCTAGGTTCCACTCAAGGAAAGTGTAATCATCTATTATTTATATTTCACATCAACGGTGAGGAGCGGCATGCCTCCAACACAATCTAGTATGGATCAAAATCAACATCTATGTATGTACTATTGTGAATCCTAATAATGTAATAGTTAGTCAGGTGGGATCAAAAACTGAATCCAAATATTCATTTCTGGGCATCCCAATTCAATAATTCTCAAAATCTATATCCCCTAAAATACGTATTCTGTAACGACCAGAACTTTTTTTCATGAAAATTATTCTTAATAAAATTGAATGTCTTATTATGTAAAATGGTTATATAAAATATTCACATACCTTTTTTTATGTTTTTGGATTTTAAAAAGTCATAATGAATTGTGATTATTGCTAATATAGTCATTGAACACTGATCACATGATTAGTATATATATTGTGCTTTAACGAATCTAATTTACTCAAAAAAATGAAGTGATGGCCTCATCTAGAAGAATTTCTCCAAAAAAATCCCATTTTTCAGAGCTGGGAAAGGAGGTGGAATCATTGGTATTCTCACTTTATCAATCCCAATCTAAGCATCAACATGTAAAGATCAAACAGAACCGCCTATTGGAGAAGTGGATGTTGATAGAGATTACCACTTATCCAATGTTATCCGAGCCACCCCAAGAGTCATTCACCATCGCAAAACTTACCCTTAGCTATTATGGGGGTTCTATAAGGGGGTTATGTGACAAGACCCCAGTACTATGATTATGGAAATTATTGTTTTATAGAGAATATACATTCATTTTATTATTGTTAAATTGTAAATAGTTTTTAAAACCAAAATAGAATTTTTAGATAATATTAAATTAATAAATCTATTTTGATGAATTATTGGTCTTTTTAATTAAATTATATTTTAATGTTATCACTAAATTAATTTTTATTAAATATAAATGATCATATAATTTTTATGAAAACAATTGTATTTGTTTAAGGCTTGAAAGCTATTTTTGTCAAACCCCATGAATATTCGATAAATGTTGGTTTTTATTTTAAAAATAAAAAATTCACCTATTTAGAAATTATTTTAGATAAAATTAATAATATTTTTGGAATCAAGACATTATAATTATCCAATGATTAATTTTTCAGAATTTTCTGAGATAGTTGAATTTTAGGCTAAAAATTAAATACCGTTTCAATATATAATTTGTTTTATGAAATAATAATGACCAAATTGTGATGTAATAAAATAATATAAATGGTTTTTTCTGACAATATATAATTTACCTTTAAAATGATGTGAATTTTTTTAATTTTATTTATTTAAAAAAAATTATGGACCCTCCAAGACTTTTAAAACATTTTATATTTTTAAAATGATATCCTTGAGAGTGTGACTCACCTCCAAATAAGAAATCCAAATATTTTAAAATTTCCATCTATTGGACATATAAAATGCTAGTTTCCACTCCCCTTTGGAAAAAACCAAGGTCAAAAACCATTTCCTGGTTTGTGGTATTTGTTAGTTTAATGTGTGGTATCCAAAACCTAAATAATATTGAATCCCATCCCTTTTCCTATATAATCCCAACCATTATCCCACTTCATTATCCCAAAAAGCCTTTGGATCTCAACAAAAATCTTCCATCATCTCTCTATAATACTCTCAAGGTTCCCCAATCTCCAAATAATATTCCCTAAATCCCCTCCCAATCTTTTTGGATCACACTTCCAAGTAAGGGATTTCTTCTTTTCTCATTTTTTGTCCAAATATATTTATGTTGTTATACCATTTTGTTTTAAATTAAAAATGTTGGGGTATTATTTTTCACCTCTCTTATACTACGCTCTATATGTTTGAATGATGATATATCCATTTCTCTCTCATTAATGTCTCCGATGTACACTCGTAACCACACCAAAATTTTGTATGGGGTTTATATCCCCTCATTTGCATTCAAGAAATTATTTTGTATTATGAATATTAATTTAATTAAATATACCCAGACATGTATCTAAATTACCCCTTACTATAAATTTCATTTATATATGACGAGACACACCTCTCTCTCTCATCAACCATTTTTATGAATTCTTACGTCATGTTGTTATGTTGCCACAATTGCACCACGATTCTCCAAGCCAAGTCATTGTCTAATGAATACCATGCCCATTTCTATATCATGGGTATTAACCTTTTTTCACATTTTCATATTGATTATAGAGTTTCATGTATGAATTCTAAACTCCTTTATCATATAATAAATGATTATGTTTAATGAATCCATGTTATATGATCCATTTGGCACACTTAGGAATGTAATGAAATGATTAAGAAGGGTGTGCCCAGATAGCACTCCAATGCATTGGGTAAAGAATAGCATCATGATACGTCAATTACAATACGGGTTTACTAATAATAATTCATGTAAAATGAAGGTTCACTCATGATCCATGTGCAATGATCATTGGTTCATGCTAATAACATGATAAATGTTGTTTCTACATTACAATGTTATAATAGTCATGCTATATCATTCCTTTATGTTCATGTTTATCTTGTTCTCCAGTGATATTACTATTGCCTTAATTTTTTTATATTTTTCTTTTTATTACTTGTTTACTCCCTTAATGGGATTTATTTCTCACCCTTTTCTTATGCATATCCATAGGGTATCCCATGAAATGCTTTGTATTATGGAATGTTGTGGTCATGTAAAATATGTTTTTAATAAAGATGTTTTGTTTTATGTTCTTTGTATTCATGTAATGTTCCTATGACCCAAAGACACTATACCTCTCAATATTTTATCTCATATCAAGAGAATATTTTATATAATAAATAATGATTAAGTGAGAAACAAATAGAATTGCTATTATAGTTGGTCATATATGATAAGTTTAGTTATATTTGGAATTAGGATTAGAAAACCCTAATGAACACCTTAGGTATAAGTCTAGGAATAATAAAAACATCCCTAAATTTTGTTGAGTAATTATTATGTGGTTTATTAGAAAAATACATCCATGTCTGGATATGAGAATATAGAGCTGGATCTGGAATAGATATATCCAAGGGGTAAAACCCAAAACACAACTTTGAGCCAGACTCGAATGGGAACTACTGCATGATAATGTTCCATGCTACACTATTGGTTCTGAGACTCCAGGGGCTTATGCATTGGAAAACTCATAATCATAGTACGAACCATTATTAAGGGAATAAAAAATGACCCTAGGAATATATATTGAGAAGTAGATCATGGAAAACATAGATTGAAGCCTACAAATATAGAAGTTAAGGACATAAAGATAATTCATAATTCATCCATTTTTGTCTTTGGATTACCCTTTATGTGTTACCCCTAAATTTTCTTTTATTCCAACTAATGGTCTATAATAGGAGGACTTAGACTAAAAACAGATGGGAATATCAATGTGACTATTATTCTAATGAGATGCTAAATCTGATGGGAGTGGGAATCACATAATTTTTTAGGATACTCTCTCAGTTAACTCATGTTTGGAATGGAAACATGGTTCAAGAGTAACATACAAGCCCCCCTAAGAATGAACATGTTGCTATCGAGAGATTCATGAGACAAAGGCCTTCGACATTTAATGGATCATTCGATCCCTCAATGACCGAACAATGGATGAACTCCATTGAAATGATATTATCCATCCTTAAATGTTCTAAAAAAGTGAAGGTTATTCTAGATGCTTATAATATGAGGGATGAAGCTTATCAATAGTGTAAATTGATCCAAAATACGAAGCCTGATGGAATATATCGAGGCATTGAAATGGAATTATTTCTGGAAAATGTTTTTCAAAAAATATTCTCCTCGCTCCTTCCAACTTAAGATGAAAAGGGACTACCTTTCCCTCAGGAAAAAAAGATGTATAATCTATCAGAGAGTGTGAGGAAAACATTAAAAGGCTTACATGATACACCTCTGGATTTTTCATTATCCCCGAATGCATGGTTAACCACTTCTTTGGTGGGATAAATTCTAGCCTATGTAAAGCCCTAACAAACTGTGACTTCGAGAGCTATGAGAAAATTATCCGATGTGCCCTCAAAGTTAAAATGGGGATCGACAAAATCTCAAGGGTATCATGGGGATATGAAGCATAAAGTGGACTTCAATTCTGGATATCTGATGGATAAATCCATCAGTGATAATAAAATTCACCACCCCACTTTCCAAAGATATGGAATAAAGCACCCTAAAAATTTCCTAAAGTGTGCAAAGAAATGCTTTAGGTGTAGAAGATAAAGGAACCTATCCATTAACTACCGACAAGAAAAACACATGTGTATGAAATATGAGAGGAATGATCCATTCGACACTCGATTCATTGTAAATAGATTCAACTAGAAATAAACAGTGCACCTTGCAAACCATTTCCTTAAGCCAATGGTTTTTTGAGGCAACTAACACTATCTAAGGTTGCAAGGGAAATCTTATTTTCATCACTACTACTGTAATGAAACCTGGAAACGACGTGGTGACAAGTACACTAGTTATTAATCTATGAATAGGGAATATAATTTTTGTTTCTAGTTTTACGCATTCTTTTATATCCAAATGGTTTAGTAGAACAATCCCAACACCACCAGAAATCATGGACGTAAAGATGTTGGTGAGAACATAAAATGGGGAAATCATTGCATCCCATGAATATAACTCCTCCACTATTATAATTTGTGGATTGAACATTCCTATAAACATCATCATAATCCATTTGGTGGAATTTTATGCAATTCATTAAATGTATTGTCTTTCTTTATTTAGAGGCAACATAAACCACCATTAGGTGGAAATTACTCTCTATTTGGAAAATCAAACCCCAATTCTGTACAAGTGCATAGAGAAGGATGAATCATATTTTGCACCATCATCTCAATCGTATATATTAATTCCCCTTGATTATTCATATCTGGATCAGATTATTGAGTCCAAGGAAACAACCATCCATGAAGACATGCCTATTGTGAGGGAATTTGTTGATGTGTTTCCTGAGGATTTGTCTTGTTTTCCTACTAGAAGTGATATTGAATTCTCAATTGATCTTATACATGGGGAATTGTGATGTTATTTATATTTTCATAAATTATAAAATACTCCATTTACTGATTTTATATAAAATGTGCATAATTTCTTTGAAATATTAAATATAATTTTAGAGCACTATTTGAATTCATCCAAGTTCAAGTCTGTTTAATGAATTAAAAATAAATCTCAACCTACTTATCCAACATGTATTGTTATTGTTTTGTATGATTCCTATTTCAATATAAAACATTTAATTTGAAGGTATCATGGTCCAATTATGCCATTTCAAGGGGCATATGGTCCATACGATACGACCCAATGAATTTGCAATGAAACTGGACCAGCATTGAAGATTGAGTTACTATGCTCAATTTAGATTCAAAATTTCTTATTTATCTTATAATTTTCTAGGGACAATATAAGGAGTCTTCAATAAAACTTTCTAGGCCCAAATATAAATACATGGGGCCCAACTGGTTCATTTAATCTCTGCCTCCAATTCTAGCTGGGAATTAATCGTAGTATTGTATTCATGACAAGTATCCTGATCAAATAATCAAATCAAGCATAGATATTTCAGTTTGAAATATTAGATATAGGCGGCCAATGTTTTTGAATAAGCCATTCAGATTTGAATGAATCTTCCTATTCAAAAATCCATTCACATTTCAGCCATTTAAAAATAATGGATAAAAATGGACAGTTTAACTTTGTTTAATCAAACCTCCATAAAATTTGGTTGATAAGTACATAGCACTCCAAATGTTGAGATGTGTCAGCCAAAATTATTTTCTACATCTTTGAAGAAGAAGATATCTCATGATTCGGCTGTCTGAATAGACAAATTGGTGATGAAAATGGAGGGACAGATTTGGAATGCCAATAGTCCACCTCCTTAGGCAATATATACAACCCCCTATTCTACTTGAATTAGGTTGGTATTTCAAAAGAATAAAGCATCAATTGGCATGACCAAAGCCTTTAAAATGCCTTGGGAGGACCTTCCATACTAATTTTTTCACTTGACAGACCCTACCTCCTCTCTTGGTTTTCATTTCCATTTGTGTTCTTCATTATTGTAATCTTGTAATTCTTTTTTTTTGTAATTCTATTTTAATGCATGTTTCTTATTCATTATCTATTATTCATGTCCACCTTCAGTAGTTTATAAATAATGTTCTTAAAATAGTTTATATCATGTTAAACCCCCATCTCTACTTTTCCTATCTCATTCAATATAATCTCAGTATTTTATTCCCTTCATCGTTTGTGTGTGTGTTTGACGCACCACTATTTTATTATCCCTTTCTTTTTCTTATCTTTTTAATCTATCATCATAATCACTATAACCAGATTACTAACCATTTCAATGGCTATGTAAATATTCCATTGGGGTGAGTCATTATTTAGAGATGTTAATCGATTGAGAGCTTCTGCTCGATGAGTATTCGTTAATTTAACATTGTGTATGTTGGACATAACTTTTTATGGATTAATGACATGTTTTGATTAAAGTATGGATTCCATTGTTTATTGGAACCATAAATACACTACAACAATCATTTACTGATTTATATTATAATATGATTTAATTTAAGGCTTGGATTAGAGCCGTAACACTTAATAATTCTAATCAATGTCAACTTGTGACATGGGTGTTAATATAATGAAATATAAAGAAAACATCAAGGATATCACAAACATAAATACCTAAAAATGAACTCATCCCAATATTTATCAATTATTAAATAAATATTAATAAATTAATCATTTCAATTAAACTCTTCAGACAAACCCCCCCCCCCCCCAAATGAAAATACAATCAACTAAAAACATTCGACTATTAAAACGTATCATTGTTGAGGATTCGAACCAAGTGTTTCTATACCCGTTAGCAGAGTATGGGATCCTTGAATGGTTGATAAGAGACAAACTTCCTCTATTTAAAATGGAGCCATTTCTGAGAATGGGGAAATTAAATATTCATTACTTTCTGGTTATTATAAAAAACAAAAAACAAATTAAAAAACACAACAAAAAACCCAAATTCCTCTTTATTCCAAAATATATATTTTAATGTCCTATACCCTCCCAAAAATACCTCATATTTGTTTGACCCTAAAATTGTGCGAACAAATTTCCATCATTAGAGGAACATAAGAGATAATCAAATTATTCAAAAACTTGTCCATGTCCAACCAATTGAATTAGATATGGACAATACTAGTGAACAAACACTTAAAGAACTTGCAGCCCCAGATATAAATTACTAACCTATTGGTATTCAATATCCAAACATAGAGGTTGACTTTGATCTCAAATCAGGATTGATTCATATTCTTCTTCATTTCAATGAGCAAGCCAGTGAGGATCCACATCTCCACCTTAAAGAGTTCCAAGTGGTGTGATCTACCATGAATCCTCAAAGGGTATCTGAGGAACAAATAAAACTTCGAGCATTCCCCTTCTCTATAGTTGACACGGCCATTTCATTGCTTTACTACCTCCCTCCTAGTTCCATAACCACATGGTATGACATTAAGTGAATCTTTTTAGAGAAATTAATTCGTTCTTCTCGTACAACATCAATCATAATGGAATTAAGTAGTAACCGTCAATTCCCTATGGAATAACTCGATGAGTACTGGGAGAGGTTCCAAAAGCATAATGCAACCTGCCCACACCACCAAATCCTTGACCAACTCTTTATCCAATACATATTTTAGGGGTTATTGGATATGGATAGGACTCTCTTTGATACTGCAAGTGGTGGTTCTCTTGTTGATAAAACTCCAACAGCTGCATGATATCTCATAAGAAACATGGCTGCAAAAACACAACAATTCCATACTTGGGCACATTCTCAAGTAAAACAATTCATAGATAATCAATCTATAGAGCTGAAAAATGTTACTGAGTGTATGAAAGAACATAAAAGTCTTATGAGACAACTATCTATGGTGAACAAAGCCCAAATCTCATATTGTCCACAATCTCTATTCCCTAGACCTAACAAGAATTGTGGAATCTATAGATCCCCATCTCATCCAACAAAAATATTTCCAAAACTTAAAGAAGATCAATCTGATTCATCTGGATCAATATATCTTAATGCAACATATGCTTCGAGGAAAACCAACCCTCAACAATATGGTCAGTTCATTAGAATCGTCAACTAACCCCCCCTTGAGCCCTCCTCTTCTACCTTCATAAAAGGCTTGAGGTATGTTAATCCAATTTCTCATCCCCCTCAATTCCCTCCTCAAAACCAAAACCATTTCCAAAATGGTCATGGTGTTGGTAATTTCCAAAAACCATACCATTTTTCCCTCAATCTCAAAGGATAAATGCTCCTCTTCCACCACGTGGATTCTACTATCCAACTGAGCCTTCCCAATTCTCAAACCAATACAATTAGTTTCCAAAGAACCAAAATCAAGACAATCCCAATCTGAGAAAAGCCCCTTTTTTCAAGAGACCATGGGAATGTCCAGTGGATGATCTTTCCTCTTTCACGTATTATAGCCTTAACAATATTGAAGCCCAAATCGGTCAACATGCATCCCAACTTAGTCAGCAGCAACCATCCAATTCATCCCAACTCGTAGCTCAACCATAATCCTATCCCAAGGGTAATGTTAGGAAAATTTCACTTTGATCTAGAAAGAAAATTGATATGACTCCAAATAAGCACTACAACCCCCTTTGAATGTTGACTTAGAAAATCAAATGAAAACGAAACATGAAAACGAATCTGAATCGATTCCCTCACATCCTTCCATTCAACTTCATAATCCAATTACTTTTTCTCAAGATGTTTCAGATCCAAATAATTCCTTTGAATCTGATCCGGAAATGATTGATATGTTTAGACGTTTTGAAGTCAACATTAAACTCTTAGATTATATAAAACAAATCCATTTGTATTCGATGATTCTTATGAAATTTTTCACCCACAGGAAGGAACATAGGACCTTCTAAAATGTTTCAACCCAACAGTCTATTCTAATAAAGTGAAAAGATCAAGGGAACTTTAAGGTTCCATGCCAAATTGGAAGTTCCAATTTTGATGATGCACACATACACCTAGGATCCCCAATTAATTTGAAGCCCAAATCCATATTCTCTATCCTTGGTCTTGGTCCATTATATCCAATGGGTGTTGTCATTCAATTGGACCATCGAAGCACTGGTAGTATAGAGGTAATAATTAAGGATTTCCTTGTGCATGTCAATGATCATATCATCCCATTTGACTTCAATGTCCTTGACATGGTAGGTGAGATGAACTCTCCTCAATCTCCAATAATTCTAGGATGAACATTCCTTATGAAATCTAGAACCTAGATTGATATTCATGCTGGTATTTTATCCATGGAATTTCGTGACCAACTAGTCATGTTCAATATTTTTCAATCCCTCTGATGCCCATCCGAGATTCCACCTATATTCTCAATCCATGCTACCGAAAGTCTTTTTGAGAGTCTGTTGAATCCCAATCCATCATGTTCTTTCTATTCTATGGATATTAGAGTTTGTGAATATTTTATACTCATTATCCCAGTCATAAATGGAGAATTTGATGTTGACATTAAAAATGAAAACTCAATTGATCTATAGGATCTTGAAAACTCTTTATAATCCAATGACACCTCTCACATCCACTACTCCAACATAGATGGTAGTGGGGAAAATGAACAAGAATGTCCATTTGTTGATTCAGATCTGATTATCCAACATTCATCATTTCTTATACATGATTCTAAAAATTCAATTATATGTTCGGTGAACCTAGAACCAATGATTTCAAATATTACCAATAGGAGTGAAGATTGTAATATTTGTTCCATAATTAATATATTTTTCACTGGTGATGTTGAAATTGACCATTCATTCGAAAAAATTGATATAAACTATATTGAAAAACTTATTCAGTCTTATGACTCCACTGATCCCCATTACACTACATTGGTAAGTGATGAAATATATGAGTCAAAAACAATTTGGATCTCATACTCTAGTTTCATGTAATATGAACCTTATATAAATGATACATCAGAATTGATACATCTTCCTGAATTTCCAATCATAGAAAACCATCACTTTGTGGATAAGATCATTTCTCACATTGAAGACCAAAGGGAGGATATTCATATTCTTTTTCCACCCTCATTGAATTGAAAGTGAAACAACAAGGAAGGGATGATATTATAAAATCAATATTCAGGCCTATCGAAGGAATAGTTTTTCTGGAAGCACACTAGAATTGATAACATATGATGGCCACTTTCAGACTATGGGTAGACCATTGAAACTGTCCAGCTATAGACACATAAATATTGTGCTTCTTGGGATTCAACCCATGTTTTCTTTTACTTTTATGAAATTTTAATTTCTTTTTAGTTTTTCATTAGATAAATAATGGTTTTTCTTTTTCAAGAAACATCCCACAATCTTGGAACCTCATCGACTTCCATCAGATCCTAAATTTCTGCAGGTAACCCACCACTAGATGGAGATGGAAACCTACCAACTCCAAAATATGGGGCACCTCTTCCATTTAACTTCATTATCTCTCTCCCTCTCTCTCTATCTCTCTCTTCATCTCCCTCTCTCATTCTCATTTTTTACCACATTCCTCATCACACTATTTTATTTACAATATCTCTTTTTTGTTGGTGTGTATTTATAAAAAAACTTAAAAATCATTCATAAAATAATATGAAAAATAAAGATGAATACTTACTCACCATCCAATTTTTAAATTTTTTCCACTCATTTTGGGGTGTCAAAATACAAGGTTTCATCTCAAAAAACATGATTTTTCATCATATATTTGGATAAATATTATTGTGTCAAAACCAAGAAATTTTGAACGTTAAATTTTTGATTTGGAAAGAGATTTTACCCAACTGCGAGAACAAACTTTAGAATTCATGCCAAGGCCACCTAAGACCATATTTTAGAAATGGGTTCTTTTTACCCCCATTTGAGAGTCAGGAGTTTGTGGACCTTAATGCTGAATTTCATACTTTGTTGTTCATTAATATGATAGATGAATTTTTTGAACCTCATGAGAATCACAAAAGAAAAATATCCTCCCATTGTCCATACATTAATTCTTATTTTGAAATGCCCTTCTAGAATATGAAAACCTTTTCTTTGATAGCCACATTACAATCCCAATACCTTATCCCTCCCAATATGTACATGGATTTACATTTCATTATTTATTGAAATTTAAGTGTGGGGGAATGGATTATATTTTGGGTACCTTATTTTTGATTTTCACCATGTAATCATATTCTTGAGGGAACACATAAATTTAATTATGAGGGAGATGTTGTCCTTTAGTAGTGTTTGGGAATGTATATATGTTTATCATTTACAAATGATATTGAAAAGTGATCAAAAAAATTAAAAAAAATCAAAAAAAAAGAAACAAAATAAGCGGTGTGTCTTGGGTAGGTCAAAAATCACTCTTACTCAACTTTTGATCTTTTTATAAATATTACAATTAGTGTCATGAGGATATCAATAATTGGTTGTAATATGAGTGTGATATCTTTTTCAAGTTCAAATTTCGAAAAAAATAGAAGAAAAGAAAAGAAAAACATGAACACTTATGTCATTGGGAGAGGTTTTGTGTTTTGTAAATATTTTATCTTCTCATAACCTTCAAAAGTTCTTTCTATCTTGTGTATTTCATCACATAATCATTCCCATGTAAATATGTGTTTTCATTTCCTTCCATGTTTTATTTCAAAAATAATTGTTCATTGTTTTTTCCATGATGGTGTTTACCCCTTTGTTCCTATCTTTTGGATGTCATATTTCTACCATTACATAGCCACAAAAAAACCCTAAAAAGGCCTATTGATATTCGATCACTTTAGGATAGGTAATGGAAGCTGAGAGCTCTTACAATCTCTATGATTTTCACTTTTGGTTGGTGAAGGAGTGAAGCTCCATTAAATTTATTTTATCATCTTGAGAGGAGTATGTTTTGTGTGCCACCATTTTCCATTTCAAAATTTGAGCATGAAAAAATATATTTTTTGGGAACATATGTTCTGTAACAACTTGTGGTGGAATTCAGTATGTAGGAATGAAATTTTCCAAACCTCCCCAGATTGGGGAAAACAAAATTTTAATATTTGTTGGTGTGTGAAAATGAATTTTTCATGGGTTTATATTTATTGTGCATGAGGGCATACACAAGACTAGGTGTGGGGGAGTTAATGTTATTAATAAATTCATCTTTTATTATATACTCCCTTTTTCTGATTTTATATGAAATGTTCATAATTTGTGTGAAATATTAATGTTTAAATATAAAATATAATTTAAGGGAACTATTAGAATACATCCAGATTAAAGTCTGTTTAATGTTGTAATAATAACTATCACCCTAAAGATCCAAATTGTATGGTTCCTAGTTTTAGGTTTCCTCTTTCAATATACAACAGTTCATAAGAAGGGGTCATGGGACAATTCTTCCAATTGAAGGGTCATATGGACCACACAAGAAGACCCAAATAATTTGTGATGAAAATGGACCACCTATGAATATTGTATTACTTGATCAATCCTGAATTCCAAATTCCTGTATTATCCTAAAATATTCAGGGGACAATTTAAGGAGTCTTGGATAAATATTTGGAGTCCAAAATCCAAATACAAGGGGCCCAACTGATTCATTTAATCTTATCAAACCATTTTGGCATGGAATTAAAATCAGTACAGTATTCATGACATGTATCCTAATTGTTTCATCAAATAAAGCTTAGATTTTGCAGTCTGAAATGGAAGATAGAGGTGGTCGACTTTTTGAGTGAAATCATTTGGATTTGAAGGCATATTCCCATTAAAAAATCCATTCACATTTCTTCCATTGAAAAATAATGGATTCAAAATGGATAGTTTAACTTTGTTTAATAAAACCATCATAACCTGGCTCTATAAGTCCAAATGACACCAAATTTTGAAAGAATTAGACCAAAATTATTATCTACTAATTTGAAGAAGATGATATCTCGATATTCAGCTGTCTGTATAGCCAAATTGGCGATGCAAGTGGAGGGATATATTTGGTATGCAAGGAGTCTACCTCCTTGGGATCTAAATACAACCCCTCTTCTCCTTGAATTAGGTAGGAATTTCAGATGACCGAATCATAAATTGGTATGACCTAAGCCTTTCCAAAGGTTTTGGAGGACCTTCTATAGTCATGTTTTAACTTGAGATACCCTTTCTCCTCTCTTTGTTTTCATTTACTTTTGTGTTCTTCGTTGTTGTAATCTTATAAGTCTTTTTTTGTAATTCAGTTTTAATGAATGTTTCTTATTCATTATATCTTATTCTCATCCACCATCTGATGTTTAATATTAATGTTCTTAAATTAGTTTATATCAAGTTAACCCCCCTTATCTTCTTTTGATTTATCATTCAATATAAAGTTAGTATTTATTTCCCTTCATTGTTTGTGTGTGTTCGACACACCACTCTTTTCTTATCCATTTATTTTTCTTATCTTCTTGATTTATCATCATAATAATTATAACCAGATTACTAATCATTTAAATGGATGAGTAAATCTACAATTAGGGTGAGTCATTATTTTTAGATGTTAAGCAATTGAGAGCTTTCTCTGGATGATTATTCTTTAATTTAATATTATGTGTGTTGGACTTAACTTATCCTGAATTAATGGCTTTTTTTGTTTAATGTATGGATTCCATGGATTATTGGAACCCTAAATACAATACCACGATTAATTAATGATAGAGATTAGAATCCCAGTTATGTTAAGTCTTGGATTAAATCCTCAACACTTAGAAATTCCAATCAACGTCAACTTGTGACATGGATGTTAATTTAATGCAATATAAATCAAAGCGCAAGGATATCACAAATATAACTGCTAAATGATAAACTCATCCCAATATTTATAACATTTTTAAATAAATCATAATCAATCAATAATTTCAATTATTCTCTCCAACCAACCCCACCCAATAAAAATAAAATCAACTAAAAACAATCGGCTATGAAAAAGTATCATCGCTGAGGATTCAACCCGAGTGCTGCTATACAATTTAGTAGAGCGTTAGAAACTTGACCAATCGATCGGCAAAAATTGGGTGTGATTTCACATTACCAATATCTTAGACTCCATATATATTGGATGATGTGGAGTTTGAGGAGCTGAAAAAACAACTATAGGAGAATCTGGATAAAGGTTTTATACACCCAAGTGCTTCACCATGGGGTGCCCCAGTCCTCATCATCCAGAAGAAGGGTGGGTCAATGTGTCTTTGCATCAATAATCATGAGCTCAACAGAATCACGATAAAGGACAAGTATCCTCTACCCTAAATTGTTTACTTTTTCGATCAGCTATGTGGAGCACAATAATTATCAAATGAGGATTTGTGGTCAAGATATTATCATTTTGTGGTGAAGAAGAGGGATATCCCCAAGACTACGTTTCGTACAAGATATAGGCAATATGATTTCATAGTAATGGCCTTAGGCCTCACTAATGCTCCAAAAATATTTATGGGCTTGATGAATATAGTCTTCAAAGATTACCTTGACACATTTTTGTAAGTCATTATAGATGGTATTCTAATATAATCCAAAACAAAGGAGAAGCATGAGTAGAATCTAAGAACGCTACAAGAGACCATGTGAAAGGAGAAGCTCTATGAAAAGTATATCATGTGTGAGTTATGGTTGAAAGAGGTCTTGTTATTTCCTAATATCATCACAAGAAATGGGATATCTGTGGATCCCTCCAAGACAACTGCAATGGAGGGATGGATGAGGCCATCATCGGTAACAGATATATGTAGCATTCTGGAGTTAGCTAGATATTATTGTTGATTTAAGAAATTTATCACAATTGTCCTACCATCTTACCAAACTAAATCAGAAGGGAGTTAAGTTTTCCTGGTGTGATGAATGCCAAAAGAGCTTCAAGGAGTTGAAAAGAAGGATTTCACTATGCACATTCTCACACTACCCACAAGTGAAGAACTTTCTGTGGTATTTAGTGTTATTTTTAAGAAAGGAATGGGTTGTGTGTTGATGAAAAATGAAAAATTAATTGCATATGCTTTAATGAAATTGAGAATTCATGATAAAAAATATCCCACAACTGATCTAGAATTGGATGAAGTAATCTTTACTTTGATAATTTGGTGAAATTACCTCTTTGGGGACAAGTATGAAATATAGACAGATGAAAAAAGCCTCAAGTGTATATTTACACTAAAGAGTTGATCTTTCTCTAATGAAGATGGATAAAGCTGATCAAAGACTATGACTTCTCATTCCATTACCACCTTAGGAAAGCGAACAAGGTGGCAATTTATCTAAGTATAAAGGGCCCTACAATTTTATCATTTATGAGAATTGAAAAGGATCCAATATTCTTTGATTTGATGAAGATGGACATGGGAATCACAGAGAAGTGAAAACCATCAATCTTTTCATAAATGATTGTTCAACTATCTCTTTATGAAAGGCTAAATGTTTCACAAAAGGATGATGTTGGAATTCAAAAGACAGTGGAAACTATTAGAAAATGGAAATCCTTAGAGTTCAATGTTAATAAATAAGTAATGCTGATATTTGGGTCAAGACTATGTGTTCCATAAAATCTAGAGTTAAAAAATGAAATTTAGGATGATGCACATTGTTTGAATTTCTCCATTCACCCAAGATACACAATGATGTGTCAAGATCCTCATGAGAATTATTGGTGGGATTACATGAAGAAGAATATCACAAAGTAAAAATCAATGTCCCTTGTATGTAAGTAAGTAAATACTAAGAGGATGAAGTATAAGGGGATAATGCACCCATTACCCATACCAGTATTGAAATGAGTGAATGTCATCATAGACATTTTTACGAAACATCCGAAGAAATCCAATGAAAAAAATTCTATCTGGGTTATTGTGGATTTTACAACAAAGAATGTACACATCATTTCAATTTTTTATGATTTATTTTTGGATAAAATGGAACTGATATAAATCAAATAAGTTTCAAGTCTGAAAAGAGTAATACTATCTATTTTATCTGATCGGGATCCAAGATTCACCTCTAAATTCTAGAAGATTCTTCAACATGATCTAAATACTCAGCTGAACATCGGTATGGCTGATCAACCTCAAAATAATGGCCAATCTGAGCGGACTATGAAAACACTTATGGACATGTTGAGAGTATTCTCAATGTAATTCAAAGGAGGATAGGATAAACATCCTACTCTTATTCAATTCTCATACAATAAAAGTTTTCAATAAACTATCCAAATTGATCATTTTGAAGACTTGTATGGGAAGCGGTGAAAAAAACTAACATGTTCGGATAATGCGGGGGAGAAAAAACACCGAGGTCCAGAAATGATTGAAGAAATGGTGGAGAAGGTTAAGACCATTCAGCAACACATTCAAGCTGCTTAATGTCTACAAAAGAGTTATGCCGATAACTATTGACAAGACCTAGATTTTGATTTCAGAGACCTTGTATTCCACCACATATCATTGTATAATAATGTAATGAGATTTGGGAAGAAGGGAAATATTAGTCCGATGAACATCAACCCTTTTGAGATCCTTGATTGCATTGGAGCAGTGGACTATCGACTATCACTACCACAGAACCTCTCTCAAGTACACGATGTATTCAATGTATCACTCTTGAGGTAGTACATAACAAACCCATCACATGTAATCAATCTAGAGGTGGTAAAATTAGAGAATGACCTCTCCTACGAAGAGAAGCCGTTGAAGATCTTAGATCATAGAGAAAAAGTTCTAAGAAATAAGAAAATTTCCCCCATCATGGTGTTATGGAGAAACAACCAGTTTGAAGAAGCGATGTGGGAATCAAAGGAAGTGATTTAGCAGAGTAACCGTGTCTGTTTTAGTGTGGGAAAAATAAATTTTGAGGGATAAATTTCTTAAGATTGGAGATTGTAATGACCCAAACATTTATTAATGAAAATTCATCTTGATGTAATTAAATGTATTAATATGTAAAATGGTCATATAAAATATTCCCTTCCATGGTTTTATGTTTTTTTACTTCCAAATAAAATTAACAATTGTGACTCTTGCTAATATAGCCATTAAACAATGATCACTTGATTAGTATAAATATAGGGCTTTAACGAATCCAATTTAATACAAAAAAGGAAGCGATGGCCTCATCTAGTAGAATTTATCCATATGAATCCCATTTGTCAGATCATGTAAAGGAGCTAGAATCTTTTCGCTTCTCTCATGACCATGCCCATGTCGAGCTTCAACAAGTTAAGCTCAAACAGAACCGTGTACGGGGGAAGTGGAAGTTGATAGAGATTACCAACTGAGCAATGTTATCCGAGAAACCACAAGAGTCTGTCAACATTTCTCACCATACCCTTAGTTCTAATGAGGGTTTATAAGGGGTTATATAATAATAGCATGGCACTATGATTATGTACCTTATTTTTGTATAGTGAATATTCATTCATTTTATAATTGTCACTTAGTAAATAGTTTATGAAATAAAAACATCATTTTTTGTTAATACTCAATAATGAAATATATTTTTATGAATTAATGGATTTTTTAAATAAATAATATTTTAATATTATGACAATATTAATTTTTATTAATATATATATGATAATATTGTTTTTAGGAATACAACTGTAATTTTTATAATTGTTTGAAAGGAGTTTTTGTTAAAGCACATAAATTATCGGTAAACGTTGGATTTTATTTTAAAATATAAAATTAAACATATTTAGAAATATTTTTAGATAAAATGAATACTATTTTTGGAATCAGGACGTCCAAAATTATCCATTGGTTAATTTTTCATAATTTTTTTAGACAATCGATTTTTTGGCTAAAAATTAAATACTGTTTAAATATATAATGTGTTTTATGACATCATAATGACCCAATATTGATATAATTAAATAATATAAATTGTATTATTGGAAAATATATGTTTTAAATTTATTATAATGTGATTTTAGGTTTATTTTATTTATTTTAGAAAACCGTGGTAGACCCTCCAAGACTTATAAAACATTTTTTCTTTTTAAAATTATTTCCTTTAGAGTGTCACTCACCTCCACATAAATAACCCTAATATTTTAAGATTATTTGCAATTGAACAAATAATTTTTTTCCACTCTCATTGAGAAGAATACATGGTCAAAAATTGTGGGTTGGTTTTTGGTTTTCATTAGTTTAATATGTGGTGTCCGAACCCCAAATAATAAAGAATTCCCTCCCTTTTCCGATATAAACCCACCCATGATCCCACTTCATCTTCAGTAAAATCATTTGAAGATTGAAAAAACTATATCATCATCCCTCATTAATCCTTCCAAGGCACCCTATCTCCCATGAATCCTCTCTCAATCCCCTCCCGTGTTTTTTGGATAACATTTCCTTGTAAGGGATTTCTTCATTTCTAATTTTTGTCAGGATTTAATTATATTGTTATACCATTTTGTTTTCAATTATAAATTTTTGGTTTTGATTTTGAACATCCCCCATAATTGACTAATAATATTTTAATGATGATATAACCATTTCTCTTTCATTAATTCTTCCCATGTACACATGTTACCATGCCAAACTTCTGTAAGGGATTTCTCTCTCCCCATTTTCATTCAAGCAATTATTTTGTACTATAAATCTAAATTCAATTATGTATGTTGGGACATGAATATATATAACCCCCTAACATTAAATTTCATGAAAATATTATGAGATACCACTTTCTCTCTCATCAAATATTTTTATGCATACTTACGTCATGCCGTTATGTGGTCGGAATTGCATCCCAATTCTCCAAACCAAAGTTATTGTGTAATGAATACCATACCCATTTCTCTATTAAGGGTATTAAAAATTATTCACATTTTTATATTGATTATAGAGTTTCATGTAATAATTCCACATTCCTTTATCATTAAATAAATGATGATATTTAATGAATCCATGTTATATGATCCATGTGGCACACTTATGCATTAAATGAAATGATTAAGAAGGTCGTGCCCTGATAGTGCTCCAATGCATTGGGTAAAAAATAGTATCATGATAAATCAAGTTAAATTAGGGTCTACTCATTCTAATTCAAGTTCAATGAGGGTATACTAATTATCAATATGTAATTATCCTTGTCTAATTCAAATATCATGTTAAATGTTGTTTCCACATTTCTTTGTTAAGAAAATATTGATATATCATTCCATTACATTCATGTTTCTATTATGATCAATTGATTTTCATTTTGCCTGACATGTTCTATTTTATTCATGTTGTAATTTGTTTACTCCTTTATTGGGCTTTATATCTCAGCATTTTCTTATGCATGTCCTCAGGTTATCCCATGAAATGATAAGTACGAAGGAATTATGAGGTAAAGTAAAAGAAACATTCAATGAAGATGTTGTGTTTTATGTTATAAGTTTTTATATAATGTCCCTAAGTCCCAAAGAAAATGGACTTCTCAATTTTATATCATGTATCAAGTGATTATTCTATGTAATACAAAAAATTATGTGTGAAATAAAGAGCAAGGATGTTGTATCTCGATATCCCAAATTAAAAAGGATGAGAAGGTAGATCCCAAGAAATATATTTTTATAACATAATCAGGTTTATAGTTACCACGTGAATAAGTAAATAATGAGATAGGTTATCTGAATGCCTAATAAAACCACTACTATCATATAATCTTCTGATTAAATGTTCAGTAAGGGTTCTACAATGACACATGATGCCATATCTACCCAAACCACACATATTCGCTCTGGGTCAGTCAAATATTGAGGCACCCATTAGGTACCTCAAGTCATAATAGTGGAGGGGAATCCTACTCAGGATCCAAAATTTATAAAAATAAAAAAACTTAATCTTATTGAGGATCTATATATATGATGTCAAATGGATGAATCCGGAAAGGGAACTAGGATGGAATATTAATAGAGGAATGTTGTAGTGGGTCATCAGAATGGAACATAGGAAAAGTAATCCAAATGGGGACCCTCAATAATAGAGTATGTAATTAGAGGAATCTATAAGAGGATCCCTTGATTTATTTAATGGGTAAATTAATCCTACAATGGATCACATTGTTTATCATGTAATCTAATTCATCCCAATGGGGACCCTTGGTATGAGAATTAAGGTGGAGGCATCCTACAAGGGATCCTCACAAAGAGCTAATCTTATGACCAGTTAGGCTATAAGGGAACATCTCACAAGGGATACAACCACATATAAATAAATTCAATGGAATTAATCATTAGATATAGCTCATGTACCATATCAAATCTAGGTTCTCACTCTCAAGAGATAGCTGAATTGGATTACCAATGGAAGAACCTCTCCATTTTGGGATAAATCTAAAAATGCCACCTCAGATTCCTTAAATCACCTTAACGGGTTCATCATCGTGATCAATGTGAAAATATTCTCAAAATTAATTACTAATTTTTATAGTACCCACTACTGGGATAAATATATTAAATAACTTATAAAGGGATGAAATTTGTAGTACACGACATGTCCACATAAGAACTCGGTCTGTTATCCCAAATCCACAGTGGGGTGTGTAATCTAATAGGATTGGGCATGTAAATAGATAATTACATGTACATTGCACATAACCTTCATGGGTTACCTTCCAATGTACCTCATGTGGATTTACCTTTTATATAACCTGTTCGAGTACCGCTACATGTTGTGCAACCCACATAGGGAATATTCATGTAATATAGATGGCCATACGCCACTACCCTGGATTTATATCTAGGAACATAGTAACATTGTTGAGTCCTAGTACATGATGTGTATACCCCATAAATGAAATTTAATTAAAACTTATCATCTTCCTTGAACTATAAGAACAAATGATATTATTTCTATAATCAACTTGTCATGTGATCTAGATTTCCGAACAGGAAACACCACAAATTGCAAGAAACATCTTTTCCCTCGAGAGCAACAGAACAACTGCAAGGGGTCCCAAGTAGACAAAAATTGGTTTCAAACTATTAAATAGTAAAAATATAGGTGGTTATGGGAAAAAATAAAATATGGCCACCCTTTGGGTGAAATACGTCGAAGCGTCACCCATTTATGCATTCTATTGATACTACATTATGATACAACTCCTCCTTAGCTCAATGTGGACACCTCCCTTTATCTTCCTCCATGACACACTCTCTCTATCTAACCAACTCACTTTCTTCCCAGTATCCCAACTTTAGTGGCCCAGAGCAGTCTCACATGAGAATCCAATGGGAGGATATGAAAAGAAAAGCAAAATGGAAAAGAAGAATATGAAAAACAAAACAAAAATATATTTGGGTGAGGCCATAGTACCAGATCTGAGATTATAAACCACCTAGAAAACAAATCCCCATTTTGGAATAAATGGTAGAGATTGAATATCAATCTGGCACTCTATTCTAAATATATATCAAAACGAATGTGTTCAGATAAAAAATTAATTAATTAAATAATTATTAATCAGTAATCATTATGTGAAATTAGGAATTTCTGGAAATTCATCCAAAAGAATTTAAGAGGGTTAATATCCATTTTAGGGTGAAAACTAATGTTCAAAAAAATAATTTGAGACCATCTTTTTAGGTAAAATGTCCATTTTACCCCATATAAGCATCTGAGAGAAAAAATTGGAGCTTTTCTCAAATTCACAATTTTGATATACAAGGTCCCTTAAAAAGTCCCCTTCATAAAACCTCTCACCCCTAGAATTTTTTTTGGTAATAATATTAACCATTCTCCCAACCCTAGAATCTTCACAACTACACTATCTCTCTTATCCAACAATAACTCACATAGCGTGAAAAAATCTTACTTTAAGGAAGATATTTAACTATGATAAATATGGTACTCCCCAATAATAGAATACCTTTCTCATCATCTAAAAAACATCATGCTCAATGGATCATGGAAACATCCAAATTTGAAAAAATTGAGGGTTCCCTGCTTAAAAGGCCAATGTCAAACTCTCCACCATATGGATTACAACATATTTGTCCTCAAGAAAAACCCTGACGAGCTTCATTTCCAAACCATAATATGATTTTTAAGAGGAAATGAATTATTTTGAAGAGCCAAAGATCTCTTGACATACAAATTATTATGTTAATATAGATAATTACTATCTCCAATTAGGCGTACACTATAATTTTATCAAAAGGATATTATATATCTCTTAAGGAACACTCACTTGAACCAGGATACATCATGTACCAACTTCTATCACAACATATCTCGGTAAAGAGTGAAAATTTCTAACCACAGGTTAATAATCTTATTTTAGCCAATTTATATTAGATGTCTCCACAACCCCAGAGTGATATTCTTCATTTTAACCAGATCTCACAAACACCCATGCACATGGAAAGCCTTTGAAAACATCATTCCTTTTCTTGAATATGACCGCTCACTAATTTTATATTTAAATGGTATGACACATAACCATTGTGTACCATGGTCACCTAACTCACACCCCATGGGTCATTCTTCACATTTCTAAGATGACTGTACAACCTTACTTGTTAGTATGATAATCAAGAAGCTCCTTTCGAACACCTCTTCAAAATTATTGCACATTTTATATTCCATGATTTATTTCCATTATATCTCATAAACCATTATTACTCTTGTCATTAGAATGTACCTCATATTTGACAACATAAAAAATAGAAAAAACACTAGTCCAAGGGACCAACACTCAAAGATTTATACCCATCGAAGAATTCTTGATAACAAACCATCCTTATAATTTCTTCAAAATCCAACAGAATAAACATTCTTATATCATAAAAATAAATTTATAACAATGAAAATTGTTCATTTAGTCATATAACCAAGATTATTTACTAAAACTTAATCCCTAACCCCAATCAAACTATACCCATAGAGTTCCATTGATCAAAATGAACATCGACCTAGAAGGGTTTGAGTCAAAACAAAGGGCCTAGAGGTCTCCCACCTAAACCTACTGAACAAGTGTCATAACTGGTTCCCAAGGTCAAAATACCTAGAGATAAATATCAATTATCCTCAAGGGAGGTAAGGATAACAATTATTTTTGAGGGTCAAAACATTCAACTTCATCATATAAGGGCTTGGACATCTCCATGTATCCTCACAAGGAATTGTTCCCTTGTGATCACAAGAAGAGAGTATAAAAGAATGAGGAATTGGAAATCACAATTCATCGATATGCGGTAATACCCCCTTTAGGTCAAGTTTATATGATACCTCCTGATACCTAAAATCATCATACTTAGTGATATTTCTATGTAAAAAAATGAAGGTCTATTGAATAGAATTTCATTCAAGGATATATAGACAAACACTATATGTAATGTTAGTGACACATAAAATAATCTATTTTAAGAAAAAACACCCTATAAGAGTCTAACACATGTGGATCCTGTTCTATAATGACCAACTAGTGTAAATTAACCACATATATCTGAGGACTGAGTCATTTTCTTCCCAAAAAATGGCTCAACATAGATCCACATAGCCTACAATCGTAAATAAATATATATTATATTTATCCCAGTTGATTAGAATACCAGAAAAAAAATATGTTAGAACACCATATTGGTTTTTGTTAAAAAATAAAACTATTTTCCTACGTGATCAATAATAATCACACACTAACAAGACAATAACATGTGAATCCTACATAAAAAATATGATGAATAAGATGCGTCTTTTCTTTTACCTCTATGATTCAATATCAATCATTGGCCTCAAACCAATATCCATTACCTAGGAATTTATAATAAATCATAAAATAAAAAAATCATATACATCACTTAAAGGTAAAATCATATACAACCATAACATCTCCGATCAATAAAACATACCCATGACCCAGGAAACAAGTTTTCTTATTTGGAAATGTGTTACCAATGCAACTGTCATGTGCCCATTACAAGATTAGAGACATTCCTAATACTACTTGTAATCATATGCCATAATTTTATTCAAAAAAAGAAAAACCATTATTACCACTAAGTAATGTACAAACATAAGTTCCACTAAACCAGTTCCCCAGTCAAATTCTCCACAAGGTCTAAAGAGAAATTCCTTATATGTTAAGGGATACTTACTAGTAAAAAGGGTATAAGGTTTATACAATGGGGAAATTATATCCTAATATATGATTAAAAACATAAAAAATAACAAAAAAATTTCCTTAGTTGTAGTAAACACAGTTTCAAAGTAGGAAATAGTTGAAATAGAATCATGATATTATAATAAATGAAATGATGTAAATTTCAAAATAGCAATTTCATACGTACCATATAGGTCACCCACTCGGGCGACCATAGAAACACAATAAAGTAAAATAAACTGAGATAAAGGGATTGGGTTGTACTTATTACTATGATATAGACCACATACCCAATGTCTGTGAAAATATCATGATGGTCTAGCCTAATCAAAATAATCCACAAGAGTGTCTCCAGACTCTCATGAAAACCGAGACCCCATCACTAGCCATCACACATCTGTGATCAACCTTATAAGATGGAATACTGTATGCATGTACACCGATGTTCATGTACATGGATGAGTAATTATCTCATTAGTTATACCTAATTATGATCCTATAATATTTTTTCATATGTTTATTCTCATGAAATATGGCCATCAAAGCATAGACACCAGTGAAATAATAAATAAAAAATGTGAAAGCACAATTGATCACTATGACTGTAATCCTACTCAATTGTGAAATCTGCCATCATGTATATATATATACTTTTATATATTTATATTCCCATATATATATCTATATACATGAGTAAGGAGAAGTTGTAACATTAATCAACAACATTCAATCATGGGGTCTATAATCCAAATCATTTGGACATCCCGTGAAAAGGAAATTTTGGAACATGTTGTAACACTACAACCTTATATAAATAAATTGATATCTAGGTATAAAATCATAGTAAAAAATTCCTTAATCATCATCCTAAACAAATTAATATTGGTATTCTACATCACAATAGGTGGATACATGTTCTAACCATAGGTCCACCCGTACTCACCTCTAATCACAATAATGACGGATTCAAGGTAGTGTCTTTAAATCTGATAAATGTAAATAAATATATAATCTATACCACTCAATCTATATAAATCATGTCCAATTTCATCATTTATGTCTAGGTCTATACTAATTCACTACATTGAGACTCAGACAGTCTCTAAGGGGTTAGCCCTAAGATGACATGTAACACGGAATATACATTGATTCCAAGTACATGCTCATTATCTGTTTACTATAATAATATCACTGGGTGTGTCCACTAAACCATTGGGGTCACCCTTGGAATCACTCAGTGTGATTGTAATAATCCAATGAGTATATGACACATTTATTGTGGGGATCTCCATGTCCACCACTATGATAAAGTAAGGCTCAAATGTTGGGTCCCAAGAAGTACCTCTAGAAAAACAAATAATTTAACATCGATTAATGTAAGGCGAATAGCTATATGCCCTGAATTGTGTCTAGGAATCCAAAATCAATATGATGTAATAGAGAGATCCCAGGAAATACCTCTAGGAATCCCAAATCAATAAGGTTATAAAAAATCATTGTAAATACATATGGAAATAATATCTACAAAAATATTTACCTTGTGAATGAATAAATAAATAGTGATGGTGGATGAACACCTATAACCTTCAAAAATATTAGAATCATAAGGGATTACAAGTTCCACATGGTTTATAATGTGAAACACACTACTATATCTCCCAAAATCTGACATACTAGCTCATGATTGGTCAAACATTAGGGCACCCACTAGGTCAATCAAGTCATAACACAAGAGATGCATCATACATGGGATGGCCCGGGTATACCCATAAAAAATGTATCCTACTATGGATCCTATGTTTTAATGGTAAATGGATAAATCCTAGAATAGATCCTTAAAGGTCTATAAACATAGGCATCTTATAGTGGATCCTCAAAATTGTATATGGGAAATGGAATCACACAAAAGACCCTAAATAATGGAATATGTAATCTGAGGAATCTTACAAGGGTTCTATGGAATGATTAAATTAGTAAAGGTATCATATAATAGATCCTATAGGTCAGCATATAAGTGAGTTCACCCCATTGGAGACCCTCAGTAAGAGCAGTCATGTTGGGAAATCATACAGGGGAACCTTGGAAATAATTAACCACACATCCTCCTTGGACATAATGGAAAATATCACAATGGTAACATCATTAATGAAATAAATATGAATACATATAATAATATTGAAAACTCGTGGACCGTAATATATCATGGGGGTTACTCTCAAGAGACAGTTGAATTTGGTTACAGAAGGAAAAACCTCTATGTTTTTGAAAAATCTCATTACTCCACATCATATTCCTTAAATCCCCTCAAGGGTTTCACCATCATGATCTTTGGAAAATGTATCTATAGTTGGACTTCTCATGTTTCCAATTGTGACTCATGGGAACAAGGAAATGAAAAATCTATTAAATGGAAGTAAGATGTTGTACACAACATTTCTACCCTTGAATGAAATGGGTACTCCCAAATCTCCACTCAGGTGTGTAATCCAGCTGAATTGGGTGTGTAAAAACTAAAGTATACAATGTTTTGATCACATATAAGGAATTTAATCTATAGGGGTACCTTTTTTAATAACTCATAGAGGGTGACCATTTACATATCCTAGTTGTGTAATTCAACATGGCATGAAACCAATACAAGGTCAGGTTGTGTAATCTACATGGTCATGTTCCCCAACAAAGGAAGTCATCCCAAGTACATGGATGAATGGTTGTGTCCCCATACATGGTGTGTATATACCATTCATGGAATGTACTTTATAAGGAAAATATTCCACTAAAAGAAATAACACATAGTGTGTGATCTAAAATATAAAATTTGTGTGACTAGGATTTCGAAATGGGAAACCCCCCAATAAACTAAAACCTTGTTTACCCAAAAAACTAACAGATAAACCCATAAGGAATCCTAATTAGTCATAAAATAGGTTTTAAACATGAAAATGGTAAATTTATGTGTATTAACATCAATATATAAAAATTTCCTACCGTTGGGAAAATATGCTAAAACTTCACCCATTTTCATGGGGCACGACTGCCATATAATGATTCAACTCCAACCAAGCTATGAGGAGACACATCTCTTCCCCACTCCCCCTCTCTCACTCTATATACCTTTTTCGGTTCCATTTTTTAAAATAGGATGTACATCAGGGGACATAAAAAATAATTAAAAGGGAATGAGAAGAAACTATGAAAAATGAAACAATAAAAATAATATAATAAGAAAAAGGGTCTCGACACCCAACTTGAGTTTATGAACACCATGGGAAAACACCCCATTATAGACTCAGCAGTTAATATAGAATCTCAATATAATTCTTTGATCATAATATATATCTGAATAAACAAATGCGAATAAATTAATATTAAATTAAATAGATATTAATTGTTAATTATTCCACGAAAATTTGAATGGTTCATAATTTCACTACAGTCATGTCTTATGGAAAATTCCATCTTCCAGGACTAAAGGAGGGTTTGAAAAATTATTTCAAATATTCATCTAGTGGAAAACTATCATTTTACCACATATAAACATCTAAGATAAAAAAATCAAATTTCTACGCAAATTCATAGTTCTAAAATACAAGAGTCCTTATAATTCCATTAATATTATGACATTTTATTATATGGAAGATAATGGTCATTTTATGTCATAATTATTGAATAATATTATATGTATTATAATTATAATTAAAATGAAAAAACTTGGTTAAGATCTATACATATTCTTTATACAACTTCCATTTCATTACACCGTAATCCCTATAATATTTGTATTATGAACAAACTACCACCGGTAAAATGCTTGGAGGAATGGTAGAATGGTATATGAGAAGGTACTATATAAAATTTATGTATTATTAACTGTGACGAATAGATAAGAGTATGATCCATTTATTGAGTGTGAGTAGGGACACTTTTAATATTTAATGGAATAGTAAATTAATAGAAATTAATTTTCAATTTAAAATGGATCCAAACAAAATAAATTCAAATATAGTGTTATTATATTAAAAAATACTATCATATAATAAAATTTGGATGATTTTATATTTTTTACTTTTATATCTATTTTATCCCACATTAACCCTTTTTAAAATTACACTGATAATGATATTTTTACTTTTAGTGGTAATGTTAGTTACTATAAAAGGTTAATTGGGACGTAAATGGACCATATATGAAAATATTCTAATCAATTGGAAGAATAAATTATTTTTTTTAATTTTAAATCAGTTAATAAAATATCATTTATTATAAAATAATATTGATGTTATTATTAAAACAAATAATTTATTTTGAATTTTAATAACTAAAGAAAATGAGGGATTTGAATATAAACATTTAACAAATCCCTAATATGATATATTCATCTATAAAAATCATGTAGCACTATTAATAAATAATATTATATTACTTTTATAATTTTCCAAATCATTTATTTTATTTTTCTATCAATTAATGAAATTTTGTGTCAGTGTTGTGTAAACATTTAATGTAATTACAAAAACACTACAGGTTAGAAATAATTTTCAACAATGAAAATAATTTAATTAATCTCAAAAAAATTATATTCATTATGAAAATTATTTTTCCTCTATGTGAACACATAAAAGATATTTACAATTTATAATATTGTGTTCTTTATTTTTCATAACATAAAATATTATATAGTTCATCATTATGGAAAATTCTTCCATAAAAAAGTAAATATTGAGACTAACATTATAAGTGTAAAAATAACCAGGAAGGTTAGTCAGAGGAAAAACCATTATCCATTTATTAAAGGGAAATAAAAAGTGCAGTAAATAAGGAAATGGATGAGGGAGAACCTCATTCCCAAACCCATCAAGTAGTCCCAACCAAAATCAGACAATTACATATCATAGGATCAAACCAACATCAGGAAAAGTCCAACCTGTCCCTTCTTCAACTGTGCCTTCAACAACTCAAATCAATAGTAAAATTATTCTTCAACCACTAGATTAGAAAAACCCTGTAAAGAATCCTCTTAAACTCCACCATTTATCATCTTGCCTCTTTAAGAATATAGTTCAGAGCCAATCCTCCTTCAAAAACATACAACCATCCTTCATGCTCCACCATTGTTTGAACATGCCACCACTGAAACACTGAAACAGTCCAAACGCAAACCAAAAATCCAGATCCAAATCCAAACCAAAAAACCAACATCACATCCAGAAGCAATCAAGCATACACCCTACAGAAAACACACATCAGCAAGATTCAAAAAATTCCCCCCTCTGGAACTGAATAATGACGCACTGCCCCACGGAAACCCACCAGAACCACTTGGGGTGACACCACGATGTGGTAGAAGAACCGAGATGGAACACATTCAGCGCCAGAGGAACTGATCCAACATATCTGAAGAGAAGTGGCTGACAGAGAACACCAGAGCAGAGACTTCATCGAATAGACATCCTCATCGGAAGGCATGAGCACACCAAGCCACAGGTCGGAACACCACTGATCTGACGCCACTGAGATCGGAAGCCAGAGAAGTGAACCTCAAAAAAAAACACGTCACGCATGAAGACTCCATTCTGAGCCGAGGCCTGAAAAAGCCGAGCAAATCCATGCCAGAGGGGGAAGGGGAAAAGAGAGGAGGTGGAACCCTAGCTGCCACAAGAAATTGGGAAGACACCGCTCAGAGGCAATCAATCATGACTTCATCAAAATACCTTCATTAAATACTATTAAAGGTGAAAAATGTAAAAATTAAATATATATGTATTTATGTGAATTATTCATTTTATAATTTTCTTCAAAATCATGATGAAAGATAGTTTTTCAAAATAAAATACCTTTTTTATTCACAAATTATTTATATACCAAGATCACGAATAATGTTGATACATTGGTAATTAATTATATTACTTATAAATAAATAAGAATTATATTTATTAAAATTAGAATTCCAAAACTTATGAGGTTTTTAATGAAATAAAATGATTATTTTACAAAAAATAAACTATTTCAATACTAAAAAATTATATATTTTCTGCAAAATCCAGAAAATTAACCATAAGTAAATTTTAACATGATGATTTGAAAAAATAATTTCCTTATTTTCGATAATATTTTCATATTTTGATGTCATTAATTATATTATTTTCTAATAAGAAGAAATAAAAAATTATGAATAATATATTTCTGAAGCGTGTAAAGACTTTACTAAAAATTCAATTATTTTCTACTACTATATTTTCATTATATAAAATAATAATACATATTATGGAAAAAATAATTCATTTTCATATATCCATTCTTAATGGCTATATTATACTGTTCATGTTTAAATATTCTTACATTTTATATAGGTTAATTTAAACTTGGTGTCTTGTGTAACATAATCTACCTAAGAAATCAAATTTATTTAAAGAGGAATTTATTGTAAAATATCTAGGTATTACATTGTACACCCTTGTATATATTGTCCACGTAAAATTATATTCCTTATGTATAAGGTCTATCATTTGGAAAAAAAATACACACTGTGCATAGGGATAACACAAATTCATATAAAAAATAATGTAGTAATCCTAAAGGTAACATGAAATAACATGTATTCAGGTTCTTAGATAATGAAAACATTGGTTGGAAGTTAAAATGTAGAAATTAAAGGGATGAATTAAATCTAAGAACTAATAATAAATATTGATAAAAAACATGTGCATGAAATTTTTAATTACACTAAAACTATAAATTAATTAGGAGAAAAAATAAATGTCGATTTCTCAAAAATAATGGTAATAGGATAACATTTTGTTCAAGATCAATTTTGTAGGATTGCAGATTTTTTATCATGTAAACTAATAAAATATGGAATTATTCTTTTTTAAAAATTATAATTTAATAAATTAATAAATTTAAACCATAATCTCATATACTTATCAAAGTGATGAGTATTTTAAAATGATTTATTTATGTGTGAAACACTGTAATCAACTTCTAATGAATCACGTAGTTCATAATAGAATGAAAATATATTCCTCCTATAATTAATAAAAAAATTGTTACCATTGTGTATGATAATAACACAAATGAATAAACATTAGTATAGTGATATAACAGGTTAATCTATACAATTTTCTAATAAAAGAAAAGGTCTGTCATAGATTATTCCTTAAATAAATAAACCTATATCAAAATAACTTCAATAACCTCAATATGAATCAATGTTTTATCCTAAATGGTTGTCTCATACCTTTTATCTTACATCGCAAAAAATGTAATAATATTCCTCCTAATTAATTCTACCGTTGAAATCTAAATTTCATATGTACCGCAACCCAATAACATGTCTCATTATATATCATTAATCACCTCAAATTATAAAAATTCCAAAATATTTGATCTGACAATATGTTTATCAAAATAACATAATATTTATCTATTAAATTTTTTATGTTAAATAACTGTTATACTATGACATCAAGTAGTATAGTAGTAGGAATTATAGACATTTCACAATTTGGTAATGGGTTCAAGACACACTATATTACCAAATAAAATGTGATGTTTCTTGGGACATGATTTATCATTTTCCTAGAACTATGTTTATATAATTCTTATAACAATCAAAATAATATGATAAAAATAATGAAAAATAATATTAATTATCAAATATTATTTCAATCCAATGGTTATATATATGAGAAAACTAATGTTACAATTTTTTTAGAAAATATAAGTACCTCATCATTGAAGGTCATATAAACCAAAATTATATGAATACCATTAATCTTGTATCCCCAAAATAAAATATGTATTCCTCAAATAACCATTTCACTAAAACACATACTAAACCATCATGTTTTTTTTACAATATGTGTGTCCTAAAATATCCCTAATCATGTTAAGTTCCTATCACAAAAATCTCAAAAATGGTATATAAGACATTAAACATATGATCAAGAAAAAACATTTCAACTCAAAAAACTTCCAGTTTATTCCATATCACAATGTCATATCACTTCTTTCCATAGGTTATATTATATGATTATTTATAATGTTTCAAATAGAAAATGTTAATTAACCCAATAATTTCCCTCAATAGTGTCAAACTAAGAGTGTTGTAAGGGCTCACTCGCAATGCACCAAAATAAAGGCCAAGATGTACTCAACCAACTATCTTCCATGTTATTTCTCTTAGATTAATCATTACAAAAACCATTTAAACCAAATGTATCCAGACATGGTTTTATTTTTAGCACCCCAATTTTCGACTTTATTCTTCATTTTAAATAATTCAAAGGCTTTCATAGCAGGCAACCTAGAGTTCAAGCACAACACGACCTATCAATGTATCCATTTACAAATTACTTATGAATAGTATTAAGCACATTTTGAAATTTTATAAAAATTATTTATCAAAATAAACTTCCTTTTTGAATTATTAATATCAAAATTATCATAGGGTTACATTTTAGTAATTTTCTAAAAAATTCCCATTTTTAATGAATAGTGAAAAATTCTGCATTTTAATTCCAGACCTCTTTTTCATTAAATTTTTTATTTAGATATATTGTGTTTTTATTTGGTATAAAAGAGTAATTTGAATACTATTTTAACATTTAATACAATTATTTTCATTATATGTAATTTAAAATTTAAATTTTATATAAACACATGTTACTGTTTTGATAGTATTAAGTTTTTAAAAACATCGCTCGATGGTTTTGACAACAGGAATTAATTTTAAAATAATTACTGCTACTTCTGTGTTTTTATTGGTGAAATGGATTCACTATTTGGAATCAAAAGTCCCAAATTTTGTAAATATATATCTTTTATTTTTTTACATTATGAAAATTAACTTCGGTAGTTGTTTTTATTTACCATGGTTAAAGGTTAAATATGGTAATAAGGGTAAAAAATAATATTATAATAATATTAAACTGTCATAACACATGTTCTAATACTAATTTTTCATTATTTCTGACCATGGGAATCCTTAGAACAATTTTAGGACACGATTTAGCCACTTGGGTGTGATAAGTTCATGTTATAATAATTAATTTAAAGTAAAGATAAAAGTAACATAAACAAGCATCTCTTACAAATAAATTATAATATAAAGTTATATAATTGAAATATTTGAAAATAAATATCCATTAGGAGGCTAAAAAATATTTCTTACATCATGGTATTTTATTTATAATTTTTATACATTAAATAAATAAATTTATCTATGACACAATGATTATGCATTGAATACCTTATTATTGAAAGATTCAAATAAATGATATTATAAATATTAAAATAAATATAATATGACCAATTTAATTCCATACACGAATTTTTTGGGTGATATTGACATATTATATTTTTGTTAATTCCTTTGGTTCGATGTAATCAGGTTGTTATGACTTTAACAATAATCAATTCATACATTGTGACAAAATTGACATAAATGTGTTTTTAAAAAAATACTATTATATTAAATGATATAATAGTCCAATACATATAATTTTCATTCATGTTACTTATATAATATTATAAATTTCATTATGTATCCACTTTTGGTTATTTTTTCATTTTATTGTAACTAGAGTAACCATATGTTATAAAAATAAAGAAGACATAGTAAAAGTTAATGTTTTTAACTAAGGGTTAAAGCTAAAAGATACGGTTAAATTTTTGACCTAAACATGTATATAAATTTTTTTTTCAGAGTATTTAAACCTAGTATCAAATTATACTCTAAATATATCTCTTTTTAACTATTATAATTTTAAAATTATTTTATAATTAAATAATATTTCAAGACTTTCCTAAAGATTCCCTCCCCCTATAATAAAAGGACACCCCCTCCACCCACTAATTAACTCCTCAAAATCCATTTGGATCAGCCGAAACCAACAAAAATATTCTAAAAATGTCATTTAATACATCCTTGAGGCATGATTGTTTGCAGAAAACTAACTTAAAGAGTCATTTTGTTCAAATAAAAAGGAGACACCCGAATTAGATGTAATCATTTTGTCCCTTCATTCAGTGTTATTTTCTTCTTCTACTTCATCTTACTAAGTTTCTACCCTAATTAAATAATATCTCTAACATTTAATATATTATGATATTTTGTTAATATAATGGTACAACCATATTCCTTTTTTACCCATCCCATGAAAAACAATATCACCATGGGTGCATACGTTTGACTTACCGTCTCCACACCGTGGTGTAAATATTTTTTCATATATAATTTATTTAGATGGGTATAATGATGAATAAAAATTATATAAATAATAAATGTAAGATGATATTTTTTATTTAAATTTCATATTCAATCCAATTCTATACCATTAAACAATTAGGGAAATGATATCGTAGCTCGTGCGAACGTATGGCTTGCCATCTCCAGGACGTGATTAGACTCGTCTTCCACATTTTCCATCCCAAATTATTATAAATATATATAATATGAATAATTATGAATTAAATAAAATAATAATGATTCTATAATATATATATATACGTATATGACATTCACTTACTTCAATTCATACGTTAAAAAACAGGAAATAGTGTTCATGTGTACGTATGACCTACTGTATCCATTAACAGGGTATTAATATCTATTATATATATTTATATTATGAATATATATGATATATAAATCATATTATACATTTTTGAAGTAATTAAATCGATATCTAAATAATATGATCAAGAATAAAAAGTCGAAACATGTACGATAAACAAATCGATTGTTACCTAACATGTTTCATTAACTTGGAATTGTCAATAAACAGGTAATATAAATTAATAAAAGAATCATATATGATATCATAAACATTTTTGTGATTATAATATATCTTAATAATACCATCATACAAGATTTTCAGACAAATACAGAGAGTATCATACTTAAGGTAAGAGGTTTCGTCTCAATTTAATTTCATTGAGGCATATTGTATGGTTATGCCCCTAGTTCTTTTTATATCATGTATATTATACCTTTTGAATTCTTATATCATGAATCTCATTATTTTGATTATATTATTTCCTTCTGGAGAATTATTTATAGATCCATATTACTCATTCAATATGGTTATTTGATAGGGCATTATATTTATTTTGGTTATTCAAAATGTGAAATACTCTGGACTGGAAATGACTGGTGGATCCTATACATTATATAGCTCCTTGATTCATCAATTGGTTCTCATGAGATGAATAAGTTGGAAAAATGTTTTGTTTCCATTATTTTAACCCATATTAACAATGGTCTTGACGATAATAGGTTTTCATGTGCCTGGGATATGACATCCTTAAATAAGCTATTTAACTCGTTTAATTTCAGTTATTATTTATCCATGAAATTTTTTGTTGACATATATATGGATTTAGTTCATTCATAGTCTTTGGATTTATGGAATATGTTATAGTTTCATACATTCCATATTATTTGTTCTGTATCATGTATTGTAAATTTAATGTGTTCTCAAATATTTTCCTTATGATATAGATTGATTATTTATTCTATTATATTTACCCTTATGAAGCATTTGAGTTCACCCTTATTATATTTATCACCATAGGATATCAAGAATATAACTTTGATTAACCTTTCAAGGATGCAATTTATTCAAGTTATTGGGTAGCATGTCTTTTTCTGTATTCCCAATATATTATGGGTATCATGTATGTGATTTAAATTTCCAAGACTGCTAAACTATGTTTTCTTTCAGGATTTTTATCATAATAATAATTCCAATGGAATATAAGAATCCACCAGCATCAATTTATATAGGGTTGTGGCATTATAGTTTGTATCAAAGGATGTTTTGAAAAAATCCTGGAAACTAGAATTATAGAACATAGATTACTGAACATACCCTAAGTTAGACATTGGGAATAAACGTACAATAATTCATACAATGTAACAATAGTTTATGACTTAATATGGGAAGATCTATTCTAAAAAGAAATAATTTTGAATTTTTGAGAATGATGTAGAATCTATTATCTTTAGAGAAGAAACTCTATTACCTGATTCTTATCCAAATCCACCCCAATAGCATTATTGAATGATATTATTTAGGAGGAAGGGAAAATAACATCTATGTATGAATGAGGTAATCTTAAAAATGAGGTTGTAACTATTGTAAACGAATTCATTGATGTTTTTCCTGAATATTATCCTGGGAACCCCCTAGAGCATAAAGTATAGTTTTGTGTTTTATTTAATACCTGATTCAAGACCAATATAAAAACTCCCTATTGAATTGCCATTGTGTAATTAGTAGAGCAAAAAAAACTACTTTAGAGGTTGTGTAAAAAGGTAATTATGAACCATAGTGTTTCTCTATTGGGATCTGATGTTCTCTTGGTCATTAAAAAAGAATGATCCATTAGGTTGTATGTTAATTATAGTGAAGTCAATGTGATTACAATAAAGAAAAATTATCATCTACCTCGTCTCGATGATTCATTTGACCAACATCAAGGAGAAAAATTGTTTTAGAAGATGGATCTTCATTCTAGATATCATCTATTATGAGTGAAGATGGAATACATTTCGAAGATTGCTTTTTGGATGAGGTATGGTTATTACAAGTTTACGGTAATTCCTTTTTGATTGACTAATGCCCCCTCATTTTTTATGGATCTCATGAATAGATTATTCAAGGAATATTTTTATGACCTATTTGTGGTATTTAATGATAGTATTATGATATATTCTAATAGGATTGAAGACCATGAGTATTAATTTCGAATCATTCTTGAGACTATTATGAGATAAGAATTAGAAGGTAAATATATAAAGTGTGAATTCTAGATTCAAGAAATATCATTCCTTGGAAATATAGTCTCCATGGATTTAATTTCTATTGATAAATAAATGAAAAAAGGTTATTCAGGAATTGTTAGAACAAAAAATTATAACTGTGGTATACATTTTTATTGGGTTAGAAGGTTACTATCAGTGTTTTGTCCATAATTTCTCCCGATAGGCTAACCCATTAGCCAAGATCACACGTAAAGGTGTATAATACATTTGTAAAAATGAGTGTGATGAATTTTTTTAAGAATTTAATATATTATTATTCAATAATCCTAAGTTTAATTTACCATATGGGAATTATGGTTTTGTTATTTATACTTATGCATCAGGAAAATGATTTAATTGTTTTCTTATTCATAATGTTAGGGTTATTGTAAATGCATAAAGGTAATTAAAAATACATGAAATAACTATCCCACTCATGATATTGAGTTATCTTTAGAAATCATTGCTCAGAGGATATGGAGACACAATATCTATGATAAAAAATGTGAGATATATACTGATCATAAGAGTTTGAAATATATTTTCCCACAGATTGAACTCGACATGAGACAAATATGACGTCTTGATCTACTGAAGGAATACGATTTCACAATACACTACCACCCAAGTAAGGAAAATAAGGTGGAAAATTCCTTGAGAAGAGTGAACCATGGAGTTATGAAGAGGATGAGAGCATATAGTTATACTATGTTAATGGATCTAGTAATGATGCATAAAGGAATTATTATAGAGGGTGATACATTAGTACTTTTTCAAATAGTTACCAAACCATCTTTACTAAAAAGGATAAAATGTTCTCAAACTGATGATGAGGATTTTCAAAAGAAAATTAAAGCTATCAATGAATGTAGATTGATTGATTTCGTATTTGAAGATGGAATTTTGTAATTTTGGAAGAGTCTTTGTATTCTTTCTATACCTCAACTAAAAAAATATGGATGATGATAATATCTCCAATTTCAATATATACCACGGTGGAACTAAGATATATACAGATTTGAAGGATCATTTTTGGTGGGACAACTTGAAGTGGTAGATTGATGAATATGTATCAAAATGTTTTGTTTGTCTATAGGTGATTGATGGAAGAGAACATCCTAGAGGTTTCATGCAACCTCTTCTAATAGATTTGTAGAAATGGGATGATATTACGATGGACATTGTCATGGGGATTACAAAGGCTCTACGAAGGACTAATGTGATATGAGTTATTTTTTATCGTCTTACCACGTCAGCACATTTTATTTATATAAGGTAAGATTTACCACTTGAACATTTAGAAGGACTATATATTAATGAATATTTAAAACATCATGGTGTACCCCTATCTATTGTATCTGATCCTGATCCTCATTTAAAGCAAGATTCTTAAAAATTATTCTGAAGGCCTAGATATGGAACTTTGGTTGAGAACTAGAAACCACCATCAAACTTATGTAAAATTATAATTGACTCTTCAAATATTAGAATATATGGCGAGAACCTTCGCATATGACTTTTAATGTATGTGGGATTAGTATTTACCTCTAGTAAAATTTTCTTATAAGAATAGCTTCCATTCAAGTATCTATATGGGACCACATGAAGTATTATATGGAAAGAGATGTCGTACGTCAAAATTTTGGGATGATATTGGTGAACGAAAAATTTTAGGTCCAAAACCTATTGAAGAAACAATAGAGAATGTGAATATTATCCAAATCTATATCAAAATAGCTCAATGCAGGCCAAAGAGATATGCCGATAACTGAAAGAAGGACTTGGAATTTCATATAGGAGATCTTGTTTCAATAAAGGTATCTCCATGGAAGGGTGTTATACGATTCAATAAAAAGGATAAATTTACTTCAATGTACATCTAACCTTTTAGTATACTGTAATTAATTGAAGTAGTAGCCTACTATTTGGAAATGCTTCCAAGTCTCTTGAATGTTCATGTTGTGTTCAACATATCACTGTTAAGGAAATACATGCCAGACCCAAAACATGTACTCACCTATGATGAAATAGAAATAGAACAGGATATTTCATTTTTTGTAGAGACTATCATGATTCTTGATACAAAATATAAAGTGTTGAGAAATCATACAACTCGTATGGTAAAAGGTCTTTTGAGAAACCATTAAAAGGAAGAGTTGAGATGGGAACCTGAAGAACATATGATGATGAACAACCCAAATCTTTTCATGTCATGATATTCTAGAATTTACAAGAATAAAATTATTTTAATGGGGGAATAATGTAACACCCCAAGCTACCATAGTACCCATTTTTTTTAAATAATTTTATGGCTTGTGTTTTATGAAAACCCTTGTTCAACCACACCATGACCTATCAGAGTAAATGTTTAAAAAGATGTTATGAATAGTATAGACCAAATATTGAAATTTAAAAAATATTATTTTAAAAAATAGACATCATTTTTGATTTTGGAATATCAAAATTAGATTAGGGTGAAATTTTGGTAATTTTCTGAAAAGTTTTAATTTTTTATGAATAGTGAAAATACTGTATTCTAATTAAAATATTCATATTAATCTAATTTAATTATATATTTAGATTTTATTTTTAATTGAATATAAATTGTAAATGGATTAATATTTTATCATTTAATACAATTATAGTCATTGGAAGTAATTTAACATTTAAATTGTACATAAACACATGTCAATATTTAGATAGTTTTTACTTCTTAAAAAACTCCCTTTATGGTTTGGAAAACTAAAATTAATTTTAAATTAATTATTACAACTTCTGAGTTTGGAATTTGGGAAAATGGGTTCAAAATTGGGAATCATAAATTTCAAATTTTTTAAATAGTCACATTTTATTTTTGTACATTATAAATAGATATATCAATAATTATTATTGTTTACCATAGTTAAAGTGTATATCTGGAGAATATAAGAAAAATGACATTATAATAATATTTAACTACCCTAACACATATCATAATCCTATAGAATTATATATTCCCAACAATGGACATCATTAAGATAATTTCAGGACCCCATGGAGCCCCTTGGGTGTGATAATGACATGTTATAAGAATTAATTTAATGTAAAGAAATATATATATATAATAAACATGTATCTTTTACTAAAACAATTTTAATATAGAGTTATATAAAGGAAATATTTTACTATAAAAATTATTTATAAATATAAAAATATTCCACACATCATGGTATTTTATTTAAAAATTATAGACATTAAATAAATAAATTTCATTGTGAAATAATGATGATGCAGTTATTACCTTATTAAAGAATGATTCAAATTAAGGTTATTATAAATATTAAAATAAATATAATTTTAAATTATTTATTCCATCTACAGTTTTTTGGATGATATTTACATATTATATTTTTTTCAATTTCTTTGTTTTTAAGTAATCAAGTTTTTATGATTTGAACAAAAATAGATTCCTAAATAGTGTCAAAATTGACGTAAATGGGTTTTTTAAAACAAATACAATAATATTAAATGATATAATAGTCCTAAAAATATATGACTAGTCAATTAGAGTTATATAATCTTATAAATGTAATTAATGTTACTCATGTGGTTCTCTCAGGATTTTATGGTATCTATAGTAACCATATATTATGAAAACACAAGAAGACATGGTAAGAGTAAGTGTTTTTAACTAATGGCTAAAGCTAAAATTTAAAGTTACATTTGTGACCTAAACATGCGTAAAACATATTTTTTGAGAATATTTCGACCCATTATCATCTTATACTATAAATATATCACTTTTTGCTATTATAAATCTAAAATCATGTAATAATAAAATTATATTTCAAGACCCTCCTAAAGTGCCCCTCATCCCTCTTATAAAAGGCCACCACCTCTACCTACTTATTAGCATCTCCAAAACCCATTGGATCATAAAAACCCTTCCCGAATATCCTCCAAACTTCCCTCATTTCATCCTAGGGGAAAACCATTCGGTATAAAACCAATTTAATGAGTCCTTGTGTTCTAATCAAACAGAGACACTCGAAGAAGTGGTAATCGTGTTATCCCTTATTTCAATGTTCTTTTCTTCTTCTACATCCTTTTACTATGTTGTTACCATACTAAAATAATATCTCATTAAACTACTATATGAAGAGATGTTGTTATGATAATGGGACAACTATATTCATCTTTTTACCCATCCAATGAAAAGTAATATCTCCATGCGTGCGTAAGTATGACTTTCCATCTCCACACCATGGTGTAAACTGTTTTAGATCGATACTCTATTTCCATGGGTATAATGGAAAATAAAAATGTCTAAAATAGTAAATATAATATAATATTAATCTTAAAAAAATTATATTCAATCCAGATACATACTGTTAAGCAATTAATGAAATGATATCATCGCTTGTGCATACGTATGACTTACCTTCTTTATGACGCGATGAGACTTGTCTTCAACATTCACCATAAAAAAATAATTATGAAGATATATATTATGAATAATAATGAAATATATGACCTAATAATGCTACTTGAATAATATATATATATTTATATATATAGGTATCCATGTATATGTTTGTACATATATATCATTCACTTACCTCCATTCATATGATAAGAAAATGGAATCAACATTCATGTGTACGTACGACCTACCATCTCCATGATCCATGTATCACTATTTATTATATATATATTTATATTATTAATAAATATGATATCTAAATCATATTATAAATTTTTTAAGTAATTATATCATTATCTATGTAATATTATCAAGAATAATAAGTGAAACCACGTACGATAAACGAAGTGATTATTACCTGAAATGTTGCATTACATGAATTTTTATTAAATGGGTAATATAATCTCATAAAAGAATCATATATGATATCATAAATATTATTATGATTCTAAAATAAGTTAATAATACCATCATGTAGTATTTTTAGAAAAATACTGAGACTATCCGACTTAAGGTAAGCTATATTGTCTCAATTTAATTTCATTGAGGTATATCAAAATGTTATGATCCTAGTTCATTTTATACAGTGTATATTCTACCTTTTGATTTTTTATATTATGAATCTCATTATTATCATAATATTATTTCATTCATTTTAATTATTTATAGATCTATGTTACTCATTCTATATTCTTATTTTATAAGACCTATTATTTGTTTTAGTTATTCAATATGATAAATACTTTGGATTGACGATTACTGGTTGAGGCCGTACATTATACAGCTACAAAATATATCAAGAGGTTCTCCTGAGATGAATAATTTGGAAAATGGGTTTCGTCCATTAGTTTTAAAATGTCTTATGAATGTTCTTATGGTTAATCGGTTTTCATGTTCCAGAGACATGACATCTTTAAATAAAGTATTTCCCTCATTTAATTTCAGTTATTATTTATCCATGAGATTATGCATCGACATAACAATACAAGAAGTTCATTCTTAGTTTATTGATTTATGGATTATGTTTAAATTTCCTACTTTCCATATTGTTTTTTTCAAATATAGTTTTATAAATAGAAAGTGTTCTCATATTTTTACCTTTCCATGTAGATTGATTATTTCATCCAGTGTAACTACGCTTACTGATCATTTTAGCTCACCCATATTATGTATCTCTCCCTAGGTTATCAAGAAGAGAACATGGATTAAGCTTTCATGGATTCACTTTATTATAGTTATTGTGTAGAATGTTCTATTTTTTTTCTTCATGTACTACGTGAATCATGTTTGTAATCTAGAATTCCAAGACGGCTAAACAATATGGTCCTTCGAGATTAGATTCCCAGTACAAATTCCATTGGAATGTAATGATGCACCGAATTCAGGTTAACTGGGGTTGGGGCGTTACAATATTTCTAGGAAAATCACAAAATCTTCACTATATCAAAATAGTTGTAAGTTATCTGATACATATAATTATCCTTAGGGCAATTCATAGGGTTATTTTACTAAATCTATGTTTTCCAAAATCAAGTTCCTAGTGTATATTTTTAATATTATATGATATCAATCATGAATACCACATACAAAGTAGCCTAGACCAGATTTTAACATCATTACATTGGTAAAAGTTAAAAGTGATCATTTCTAAAAGGAATGATTAATTTTTTAGTCATGGTACATAATATATATATATGAATATGAAATTATATTTGAAAAAAAGAACCCAAGGAAAAAAAATATTTAGTATGCCTATAATAATTCAATGATTCATACTTTATATCCTATAAAATGTCAAAAAAATACGGGGAGATCAAATTATGATTTAGTGCTTCATGCGGTGAAATATATCATATGTAAATAACTAATAATCAATATAGAGTGGTATATAATATAAAACACATGCAATTTAATATATAATTTAAGCACAAAGAATGATATGGTTGGAATAAATGATGATCAAATAAGTCCTTATAACTAAACACATAATATGGAATTTTACCAATGGATATCATAACAATTAAAATAGTAATAGTGAAATCAATAACTATTCTCATAATTATGTAATGAATTGTTTTGGAAATCATACTGTTCATGTCAAGGCCATGTGGCATGATAGTTTAAACTATATGTAGGCAAAGACCAAAAACCAATTTAATAAAGCTATCCAAATAGTTTGTCCCGTGATATTAAAAATGAGATAATAAGATTTCTTACTGAATGTCCATCTTTCACTTATTAAGTTTAACGCATTGATCATATGAATAAAAAATAAAATTTAATTGAAATGCCTTGTTAAAAAATCTCAGTATAAGAAGAACTAGTTTATTGAAAGTAAATAATTTTCCCAGACGAACTAATCAAAAAAAATCTAGATAAATAATAAGGATTATATCATTACAACATATCCTCAATAGTGAATAAAAGGGTTGATGATGATAATGAATATAAATACCCTAGAAGATCCTGAGTACATTCTTGAGGAAATTACCAATTTCATTTTGAAATACAAATTTAAAAATAAAAATTATCAACAATATTAGGAAAATAAATATCTTTTAATAGAATCCTATAATCATAAAAAGGATAATCTATATAAAATAGTATTTATTACATCTTAGGATTTCATTTCTCTTTGAGTACATTAAAACTAAAATTTTATTCACATTTTTCAGTAAAATTTCAAATGATACATTGTTCATAAAATGAAAAAATATATTTTACTTAATAATAAATTAAAACAAGTCTATAAGTCCCTTTAATAAATCATGATAGAATATTAAATAATTTCATTATAATATTTTAAGGGAAACATGGATATAAATGAAAAATATTCCAGACTAGTTAGAAAAACTAGTTTGATTTCCATACAAACACTAATTTCATATCTTTTGTATAAAAAAATGTGAAAAAGGAAAAGGAAAAAATATAAATATAAGAATTAACCATAGGATAAGAACATAGGTTGCTCTTGATGTGGATAGATCAAATAATTTCATTATAATATAATTAATCAAAAATAATCTTGGATAATGTTGAGATAATAAATTGATCTCATGCCACATTAGTAGAAATTGAATCATTACCTCTATAGTAGTAATAACTTAAAATGAATCATTATGTACCCTGAATATAAATATATTAATGATATTAGATATTAATTGGATATAAGTTAAGCCTCATAAAAATAAATAGTTGTATAATACACTATATGTTTCAATGGAGTGGAAATTGTGTCAAAATATAATTCTAAGATCTTACTGTCGAAGTTAGAATAAATAAATGAATTGAATATGTGTAAAAAATTTAAATCCACATAAAGAATATTAAATTAAACATTAAATAATAAAAATTAATTACACACATAAAATTAGAATATAAAATACAATGATGAAGTGATATAACATAAGGAAATGAAATTCAGTTAAGATATGCGATACCTTTGGTCTGACTTGTCACATATATTCATTATCATCATTAATAATAAATATTATTTAATAATTTAAATATATAAAGAAAAAAATTCATTTTTATTATTACATTTATTTTATTTATAACCATGTTATATTTATTTACATAATCAATTACGTTTAAATAGGACTTTTTGAGGATATTTGTTTCATATGTCCAAAATGAATTTGGCAGGTACAATATTGAAATAGAGGCCATTATTCCATAATATCAATGATAATAATCATGAAATACTTCTAATTATCATTTTAAATTTATAAATTTACATGAAATAATGAAATATGCTTATTAAAAATGAACGTTTCTACAATGATAGAGGCTGTAAGTCATATGTACACAAGAGTAACATTTCCATCTCTTAATGATCTTGATCGAAATAAAGGAATGTCTTATTTTATAATTACATATGTATAATTATAACATAAATAAATTTTTATTTATTTAATTAATCTTATATTTCTAATTCAATTGATGTGGTAATGGAAAATTAATCACATAACATTATGGAGGTGGTTTTCTACACGTATACATGAACGACATTGTCATTTTTCATTGTGTGTAATGGTTTTGAAGTATATGATATATTATATTTTTATAATGATAAATATTTCATTTATATAGTAATTAAATATTAAAACAATTATTATAAACATCATTTGGAGTCCTTGATAGAAAATGAATTACATCGGTTCATGAGGTAGTAGTCCACCATACACACAAACGATGCTTTTGCTTCCAATTTGATGAAAAAAGATGTGGATGTAGGTTGTTCCATTAATATAATAACATAAAAATATATTATACATAATAATTTTGTTATATATTAGTGGTTTAAGAATATTCAAAGGATATATAATAATAATTAAAATGAAAAAACTTGGTTAAGAACTATGCTACTTCTTATTACAACATACATTACATTAAACCATAATCCATAAATGGTTAGTATTCATCCAAAACTAAGAAAACATGAATGAGTTGAGGGATGTTGTGAATGAATTTTTTGTATATATTTGTTGAACTGAAAAGATATTTATGTGTGAATAAAAGAGGAATGTAAGTAGCCTTTTATTAGTGGGGGAAATGCAACTTTTGGAACATCATAAAATATTAAATTAATATAAATTAATTTTCATGTTAAAGTGGATCAATATGGGGTTTATTAAAATATAATATTATTAAATATATAAATATGAACATAAAAATAAATTTTGAAATTTTCATATTAGGTTTTTACCCTTATCATGTGTTTTTAACCCATGTTAAGCCTTTTTGACAATTAGAGCGATAACAATGTGTTTACACATTATATGTCAATATTTTTAAAATAAAATGACAATTGTGACATAAAAGGATATTGGATTATATTTTCAATGATGTAAAAATATTTTGTATGAATAAATTATTATTACAAATTTTAAATCATTGAACAAAATATTATATATTATATGATAACATTAAGGTATATTTTGAAACTGTTTACTTAAAATGACATTAAACACATCAAGATAAAATGTGATTAAAAATATAGAATTTCAGAACATCAATAATATTATATATTCTTCTAATAAATAATTTAACAGAATAAATCACTAATATTTTATTACAATAAATATTTTAAGAAACATTATTTTTTTATTTCAATCAATTAATGATATACTAGGTCTTTTTTGCCAATTAATTTAATGTAATTATATAATTACTTAAAAATAGATATAAATTTATGTAATGAAAATAATTTGGTTATTGTAATGATAATAATTAACATTCATTTACAACATTCATGTGTCCCTTTGTGAACATATATAATTTATAAAAAACTTGGAACGTGACATTTTGTATATTTCTATAATCAAAATTTTACACAGTTCACGGTCATAAAATTTTGTCCCATAATAAAATAAATATAAATAAAAAGGTGAGAAAAATAAAAATAACATCAATAAATAATATTATATATAAAAAATGGATGCCTTATTAATTAGTTTTAACGTTAGTTACCCAAATTTACCGTTTTAACTTGGTGAAAAATTTCATCTATTTTAAATATTCTTAATGACCAAAAGTTTTTTTGAACTTATTAAACAATATAAATTTAAATGATTCAAAATATGGAAACCATATTACCAAATTCAGTCTCTATTGGTGCTATAAATTTATTTTATAAGTATTTGGCAAAGCACAACAAAAAACAGTTTTCCTGACAAATGCATTCATAATTCTAGAAATATTTGTAAACCAAAATAGCATAAGATATTGACTAACATGTAATTAATTAGATTATTTCTAACTATTGGGGACTTATATGAATTTTGGGTAAAGCTAAAAATATTATGGGTCTTTTTCAATAAAAAATGATATTTTTACCTAAAAATTTGAATTTTCATTATTCACTAAAAAATCAATATTTTTAGAATAATACCTGATTTTTGAATTAATTAAAATTTGAAAATATTATATCCAAAACTATGATAAATGATTACTATAAAATTAAAATTATAATAATTTCATTATTTTTTTTACAAAAAAAATAAAATTATATTTTTTGAGAAATACATTTTTTATGCATGTAAACACTTTACTAAAAATGAGTACTTATAAAAATCTAAATTTTTCAAATAAAATATTTATAAATAATTTTAAAAAATGTTTTATACCTATTAATACCCAAAATTTTAATATCTATGTTACAAGAGTCTCATTTAAATATTTTATCTGTATATCATGATTTATTTAAACTTGGTTATTTGTGTAATAAAATCTATCTATGAAATCAAATAAATTTAAATAAAAATATATTTTAAAATATCCCGAGGATACATTCTACCCCCTAGATAAATTGGTCTATTTCAATTCTATTTTTTTCATCATATGTCTAACCATTTCAAACACCCATATCATACATAGGTATACTAAAACATCTTTCTAAAAAAGTCAAAATCATTTAGGACGCCTAAGATATCACGTACTCGGGTTCTTATATAAAGAAAACATCAGTGGGAAGTTAAAATATACTAATGGAAGTGAATTACAGAATTTATGGAATAACATATAATTATAGATAACATGGTCATGATAATTTTTATGATGACAATATATAAATACTTGAGTTGTGTATAGTTCATTGATTCCTCAAACAATTTATAAGATATAATAATATTTTTTTAAGATCCATTTCTTAGATTTGGGAAATTACACTACCATGTAGACTAAGAACATATGTAATTATACTCACATGGCATGTATATTTTAAAAATTTAATAAATATCCACCAAAATTTCTTATTTTTCTCCAAGTGATGACTACTAAAGATGAATATTTCTATTAATGAAGCACTATTATCACCTTCTAAGAGATCATATAATTCATAAAATAATAACGAGAAATTTATCTTATATTTAATAAAAACAGAATTTTTAGCATAGCATAAGATAATTTGAAAAATAAATAGACCATAATATGAACAAATAATACCTTAATCTCTAAAATTAATCAATAAACCCATGTTTTGACATAGGTCATTCTTTAAATAATTAACCATATATCTAAAATAACATCCACATGAAAGAAGGATTTCACCTTAAAGGTTATCACATACCCTTCATCTGACATATCTAAAAATGTGAAATCATTCTCCCCAAATAATACTTTATGATAAACCTATATGATATATATACCTAAACCCAATAAAATGTCTCTTGAAATATCATTAATCAAGTAAAAATCATAAAATTAATTAAATATTTTATCCAATAATTTTTTTCCCAAAATAAAAAAAATATTTCACTATCAAACCATTTATGTTGAAATATTTTCATACTAATTAGGCATTCACATAGTCTAGTTGAAGGAATTTCATCCTTGTTGTAATGACCAATCTTTTCATCAAGGAAAAAATCATTTTTATTCTTTTTGAATCCTTATGTTGATCGTAGTAAGGGTGTGTTACGGCCTGAGGAAGATCTTAGGACTATCCAAATTTTTTTAGAGATGACAGTCTTAGAAAATTAGGTTATAGACTAGGTGGATTAGTTGTTTTAATTGTGTGGCACATGCAACACGGTTTTTCTAAAACTGCGTAGTTGTAGATAGAGGCACCTATAGGACACACTTTTTTCCTATAACTATGATGGATGAGGTATACATCTATGTGACATCTATTAGCTTTTGGAGAATGGGTTTTTTCATGATTGGTTCATGGTTTAGAAAATTGTGTTCCTTAACCTTCCATTAGGATTCCTTAACTAGAAGTTGGATCATGGTTTACACATGATTTGTTAAAACCATACAAAAAAACCATGATCCCTCAAATATTTGGGTGAAATTAAAATTTTCAGTCATTAATTATTTTATCTCATTTTCCTTTTTTACCTCCAATGGTTTTTAGGATCTCTCTTATATCATGGAACCCTTTTTTTCTCCAAGGTAGGTTCTTCTATATCTCTTTCATTCAATACAAGATCATCGATCTGAAGGAAGAATTGCAATCCTTAAGGTAATTATGACCTCAAACTATATTCATATCATAGTTTCTATCAGCATCCTTTTCAATATTTAGATGTAGGATCATTTTCCCTCTTTTCAGGTTTAATTTATTTTTCTCATATATCTTCCAACCTAATTCAAATTTGAGGTTGATATAAAGTGAGGAATCATATAAAACCCCAAGGTATGTGGTCACATCGTTTTCATATTTCTATCTGGTCATTTATTAATTTTTTTATCCTTCCATATGTCGTACTTTTCAATAAATCCCAATTACATTGTTTCCTTATTTTCTAACTAGCCCACGTGAGTTGAAAAATGTAAATTGGTTGTTTTTAGTGGTTTAGATATTGCAGTTTTCTCATATAGTCACACCATGGGTGCACCAAATGGAGTTGGTCATTTCATCCAAATAGTTCAGAATGATAAAAACCCAAAACAACATCTTAAATTACTTATAAATGAAATTTCCATTGAACCATGTGTAGTTAATTTAACCTAAGGAACCCCTTAGGTTCTTGTCCCTTTTTTTTAATTTCTCATGTGGTCATGTGTCTTATTTTCATGAACCATTTACATTGCGCTTGAGCCATTAAAATGAAAATTCTATGTTTCATGGAGTTAAATGAATTGGTTACAATTAATGGATCACATAGGATGGATTATGGAATATTGTAGAATCCTTTATAAATTTATCTAATATAGTACCTCCCTTAGATTATGAGCTTCATAAATGGTTTTGTCATTTTTTTTAAATGGAATTGGTTAAAATAGAAGTGCTAAAGTAGGTTGGGTTGTCTTCCGAATGTGATTCAAATAGATTATAAACGATATGATCCCTTGGGATGGTGAGACTATATTCTACCCCTTACTAATGCCATATGAAATGATTTGTTGAAATTTAATGGTTTATTTGGAATTGAACATGGATATGATATGCTTAAGAGGTTTATTACTTAAGTATTATGTAATAAATTAGTATGTAACTTTAATATAAATAGGATATAAAAAATATAAGGATGGGTGTTAAAATCCCATGAAAGATATAATTAAAATATGCCTTTATATATGATAGGAATAATGGAAAGGGGCTCAATAGGTCATGGAGACTCATACACCCTTACATTAGGTGTTGATTATAGAAACTCCCACAAGTGATACAATATGGGAGATGTGATTTTGATAACCACAATCCATGTTATAGTGTTTCCATGAAATGCTTAGTCACAATCTTGGGTAATGGGAATTGATTCCCCCACTCTATCAAGATGTTGGTATTGTACCTTTTTTTGAGCCTATAGGATCGCTAGACTAGATATTGATGTATGTGTGTTTCATCCTGCTCTAATACAGCACTAGTATCCCATGTATATAGCCATTAGGCATCAACGCAAAACTGGTTCATATATGTTGATTCAGTATATAACATATAATAAATATTTAGTGACTTTTCAAACATTCCTTCAAGTAATGAGATAAAGTAGGTATTGTCGTCATGTGACCATTAGAAACTTAGATGGGTGGATGGTTATAAATTTTTTGAACATTACATTACATTCCTTCATGTACCTATAGACTATTATGTTATGATCACCAACTCAGATTACATGTACACACAGTCGGTGTTGGCCAATTTATATTTTATCTCACACCAAACTAGGGCCACCTATGGCACCTCAAAAGATTTTACACCATTATTTATGGATAAGGAATAATTATATTATTCTAGTTATAGATATGTATTAAATTAAATGACACCTATAAAGAGAGGATTGAGTATTCCTTCAAGATTCTATGGAGCATATTTTTTGTATTTTGGTGTAACATGAATGTATGAATGTTTCCCCACTATCCTTTTGGTATCATCGTGCCATGAATAATGTATTAACACTACCTTATATCATTTTCTATATTATCGATTATTCAGACATCCAATGTTGTATATGTATACTGTCATTATTTTTACACCCAATAGTTTTTTTATGATTGAGTGTATTAAACCTTATTTATTTATTATTATTGGTGGTATCTGTTTTGACACTCGGACATGAGGGTATAATCACCACACTGTACCACCCTACACCCTCTTATCTAGTTAGAAGCCTCTGGGATATGGGGAGGTGCGCTTGATTCCATGTGACTGATTAGGCCCGATGTTTGGGTTATGTGCATCTAGGTCTGGGACGTCAAACTTATCACCCTTCATTGGTTGGTTCAATACCCACAACCATCCTGGGTATGATTAGTCATTTCATTACACATTATTAATCCTTTTTCTAAAACTATATAAATATTATTTAAAAAATTACCAATTATATGATGAAGATCAAAAAAAATTATCATATTTTTTTTTTCAATATCAGGGATATCTATATGATAAAACATATGTTCCAAAATGTTAATAACTAATAATTACCTAATCATTAAATATTATATGCACTCTAACGGTTATCAAATCCTTTTAAACATTTTTCAATAAAATAAAAATGAAATATTCATCATATAACCCTTTCACAAAATCATTTGCTAAATTAAAGTGTTGTGTTCCAATAAATGTGTCCAAAAATATCCTAAACCATGTTAATTACCCTTCAAAAACTACTAGAAAAATACCCTATACAAATGGTTTGGAACCATTGTAATTGGCCTCCAAACCATTGGTATAGCCTATAACAATGGTTAGGAGGACCATGGCCATGTAAGCCGTGAGGATAGGTCTATACCAACAGTTTTGAAAACAGTTTGTATAAGTAATATGAAAATCTATACCAATTGTTCTATAAAACCAATGGTATATGTATTTCAAAAAAGAAACATTCAATGGGATTTGATCCCAGGACCTCTAGTTTAGGATTGAACAACCTAACCACTAACCTAACTTTATTTTTTTGAACATTATTTCATTAATATATATATGTATTATCATAAATATTTTAAATTTTGATTTATATAATGTTCTCCGTAAGAAGATTCCATTAAAAATACATGTACCTATACCAAAGGTTCTCGCAAAAGTTGGTATAGACCTATACCAATGATTTTGAGAACTTATGGTACAGGTCCATTGATTTTTGGACCTATACAAATGGTTTTGGAAAAACCATTGGTATAGGGGGGACATATACCAATGGTTTTACCAAAAAATTGATATATGGTCTCTATAATCGACCTATAATAATGGTTTTGGCCAAACTATTGTTATAGGTCCATTTAAGTGACCTATACCAACAGTTTTGTCCAAACCGTTCGTATAGGTCCAAATTAATGAACTATACCAACAGTTTGGACAAAACCGTGGGTATAGGTCCTATTTCTAATAGTGAAATAAAATATAATAAGGGTAATATATTATTTTAAAAATATTATCAACCATAGAAGAACCTACCTAAGAAATTTTATGTTTATCACCTATCACTATAGAATATCGTAGGTTTCTATGGTTCTATTCACCCCTAATTTTATTTATTTTTGATAATCCCAATTTTAAGGGTTTAAGAGGAATGCTTACATAGGCCATAGGCTTTGTCACATTACATGATAGGAAGTCATAGAGGAATTCACCCATACCAAAACTACTTGAAACAACCCCTCCACAGCATCTACATTCTGATGCCAACTCTCGACCATCACATCATTGATCAGCTAGGCATCTTATGCATGGATAGGTTATTCCCGATGGGAATTTACATACCCTCTAATTATTCAGAATCCATTGTCTCTTATTTCTTGAATGATCCTACTCTAAACCCTCATTTTGAGAATGTAACTTTTATAGTTCTCTTGGTCTATTTATGCATAACTTTAATGCGGCCCAAAGTCCATGAAGAGGGTTTATGGCCTTGATGTGGGTTGAAGACCTTACTAGATCGAAGGAAATGGGTGCGCCAAAGGCATTGATGGAACTAAGGACCGGTCTGGTGGCCCAAAAACCCAAATAGATGAATATTTCATGATGCTAAAGTATTGAACAATACATACTATATTACCATCTATAGTACCCATCTGTATGAGACACTTGTTCAAAATGTTGGTAACTAATGCCGACTCCCCTTAGGGGGCCCTGACCAATGGCCAAGTGCGCACTACATTCTACAGATAGGAAATTAATTTGAATCCCCCTATTTATAATAAGCATACTGTCTGAGTCTGGAGGGACCTGTGCCTGCGCAAGTTCCCTTGGAGAGCATAGGGTAAAACTAGGAGGTACCACTCAATTATCACCCCATGATCTAAAATTTGGGTTTCTTACACGGACACCCAATAGGTGGCTACAACCAGGACATAGTGTGCACCAAATTCGATAGATAAGCAATGGATTTGAATTTCCATGTGCATAATATGCACAGTGTACGAGTCTTGCGTGACATGATCATACACCAGTTCCCGTGGGAGCAAGGGGTATAACCTACGAGTAACACTCATCTTATAACCCATGGTATATGGGTTATATTCACTAGTTCCTCTTAATGGTTCATATAAAAAACATTAATTAACCCCATCATGTACCCTATGAGTGTAAAAACTGGTACACAGTAAGGGAACAATGACCAAACCCAAAAATAATGGGTAATATATAATAAGCCAACTTGTTTTTTGGTTTATTACACATATATGAATAATTTCTAAAACCATGTTGACATGTAGTATCTAGACATTGTTGTATTTATAATAAAACCACAAAATCAACACATTTCCAAAATTTTAGGGTGTGATCATTTGATTTGAAATATCCTCAAATTTAGACAAAGGGTTATGTTCCCTAATCTATTATTTCATAAATATAGTTCTTATAGTTTCTACTAAACATCCAAAAACTCCTACTGTAATGAAATTGACCCTAATTAATCATAGATAGTGGTCTCTAAATTAGATTCATATAAGATACATGTAACGATTGGAAATTTTTAATTATATTTTCTTTCTAAAATTATGTGTTATTTTATTTTATACTTAACAAAACATTATCCTTTAATTATGTATGTGGGTATAATTAAAATCAGACCGTTGGGTTTAGACTATTATATGACCATTGGTTAATGTGACCGTTGGTCAATATGACCCTTGGAAACTATAATATTAACAATGTGTTTTTATAAATATAGTTATCTTGGTTAATTAATACAGAAAGAAGATTGAATGGCCTCATCTATTAGACTCAGGACATATGAATCCCATCTATCAGAGCTTGGGAAGGAGGTAGAATCACTAGGCTTTGCTCTGGACCAAGCCCAAGTCGAACATCAACAAATGAAACATGAACAGAATCGCAAAAGGGAGGAGTTCAAGCTGATAGAAATCACCACACATGCAATGTTGTTCGAGACACCCCAATATTCTATCACCATAATAGACCTTACACTTAGGTCCTATGCTAGTGTTATAAGGAACTGTGTAACGAGACCTTAGCTGCTTTGTGCAAAACATTAAATATAAATATAATTTTCATTTCTTCTTATGGAAATGTTTGTGAATTTAAAATATCCGGATCAATATAGGATGTGTATTATTAATGAATTTAGAAAAAAGGGTTATTTTAAAATATTTTTTTATTCTTTAAATAATTAATAATGTGAAATGATTTTCAAAAAATGGTCTTCTACAGTTGTGATGAGTGAGAATTTTAGAGTCTAATAAGATCAACTTGATTTTTAGTGAATAGTTATGTATGAATAGTAACATACCCGGATGAATATTAATTAATATTAATTAATAGTATATCGGTCAATAAATCTAAACATCACCTATGAATGTATAAATACAATTTAAACATCATAAAAGTGAAAAAACATAGTATAAGTTTTTGTATTTTTGTATATCATAAATATATTATTTAAAATTTCGTACTTAATTTAAAAATTTAAAATGGGAATATATTTCCATAAAATCTAACCACAAATTGTTACTTTTTTTTATTATTGTCATACGATAATTTTACGGGACCTTGATTACTTTTTTAATGTGTTAAGAAATGTCTTATATTTTTAAAGTTGAATTTTTAGAATAAATAATGATTTTATTTAAAAATTAAATTAAAAATATTTAAAAAATTATTTACATAAAATTATGTTATCTTTGGAATTTGGAGAATCGATATTATGTAAAGGTGAATTTTTGGGATCTTTCTAAAATAATTGATTTCTCGGTGAATAGTTAAATTACAATTTTGAGTTTCGGGTGTTTAATGACATCATTGATGATGTAATAATGATGTAAGATTTTTTCTTGACTTATCAATGGTGATATATGCTATGAGGTGTCCCATGTGGCCAATACGAAGGGAAAATACAATGGTAAGCCCATGGTTTTTCAAATACCACTGATGAGGTGTCCTCTATAAGTTAATAAATTATTCCCTCACATTTGATATAAATACCAATCCATTTCCCTCATTAATTTCATTCCAAAATAAAAATCAACGATGTTCTGGTTTCTTTACCTCCCATGGAGTCCTCCCATTGTTCCCTCATTCCTCCCAAGGTCCCGACCATCATGCTTTCGAAGTTACTCTTCAAGGTAAGGGAACTTTTAACCCTCGTCTTTTAAGTCATGACTTCATTTATGTTATGTCTTATAGTTCCATTTTTATTAAGAGGGATTGTTCTTATATATATTTAATACTATACATTTAATTTTCAAATGATGATAGACCCTTTTATTTCTCATCAATTGATTTTTGGAATTTTTATGGGACACTGTTAGGCTGCCGAATTTTCATAAAAGAAATCACACTTTCTCTTTCTTTGTAAGTTTCCTTTTCATGTGCTGTGTCATTCAACTGTCCACAACATGATCTTATTTATTATTATTATGTACCTCTACTGTAAAATTATTAATTTATTTAAGGTATTCCCTTGTCCCATCTCTTTATATTATTTTTTAAAACCATTTTTTATAGTCGTTATGCTGTAGAAATTTTGTCTCAAAATTTATCTCTCTTTTCTCAAGGAATTATCTTATTTTATTTATGTGAATAGCTAGAACTATTTCGTTTCTATGTGTGTTCATGGATATAAAAATATGATATATTTTATTTTGTAATTAACATAAATGTAACCCTCACTCCCTTTCCATGGGTTATAAATGACATAATGATCTTATTTTTAAGCACTTTTAAAACGTCATGATTTTGAAGTGAAACCCATATCTTTTACTCTCATTGGGTTATTTATGAAATGTTTTATTATTATATATGTGTTTCACAAGAAAATAGATACATATTAAGGGTTCTCCACGATATCGCTCCAATGCCTTGGGTAAAGAAATTAATCTCTATAGTTGAAAAGTTTCACTATATCTTGGTGAATAATGTTGGTAATTTTTATGACACCTCGGGGATAAACCTTGGTGATAAGTTCATGAATGTCTAAATGAAATGCTATAGACACATATTCATGTTAAGATTTATTTTGTTTTTATCATGAAAATCGTATTCTTCCATTTCTCATGTCATTAGGATTTTTACCATGTTCTTATTAATATTTCTCAAGATCACATGTCAACTATTTCACTTGTTTTTCTTTATCGAGCCTTTTGCACACCCTTTTAATTGATATATGACTCCAAGATATGAGATGAAGTAATTTTACATAGGATGAAAATATGATGAAGCCTTACGAGTGGTTTAGAAAAATGTTTTATGTTTTTTTCCTGTATTATGTTCCATATTTCCAAGACACTGGACTTTAAAGATCCTCTGTATGTAAAATGTTATGTAATGTTATGTAATAAAATTTCGGGATTACATAGTTTTTATCAAAGGACACTTTAGTTATTTAAGGAAATTAGGCTATGAAAATAATAGTAATAATCCTAGAGAAATGTTTATATATAGGAAAACTTCCTGGTATTTTGGTGGGTATTGAGTAAGTGGTTTATCAAACAAATACATCCATGTTTGGATACGAGCAGATAGAGGTGGCTTTTACACATATGTACATAGGGGAAAAATTAGAAAACACCACTATGAGCTAGACTCGAATGGGAAAAGGTGTGCAAAAATGGTTCATGTTGTACTCTTGGTTATGACACTCCTGGGGGATCTGTTTGGTTAATCATAAGCTTTTTATGAATCATTATGAAGGATTTATAATGAAAAGTAATTGTTCAACTATGTTTTAAGACGTAAAATCCTTTATTGTTAAAATATTATTAAATTAAATAAGTTTCTCACTAAGTTTTTATTCTATTAAAAATGTCGGGAAATAGGAGGAACTGTGGAAATGGTGACCACAATGGACCACACACTAACAGCCCTCGATTGGAAGACGTAATGGAAACATTTAGGCAAATAATGAAGCAACTAACTTACGTTATGGGAAATAACATGAATCAAGATGAGAGACTGATATCACCGTGAAGGGAACAAAATTTTGTTGAGTCATTTATGTGTCAATGACCACCAACCTTTAGTGGATCGACTAACCCATTGATTGCTGAATAGTGGATCAGCTCTATAGAGAAGATATTTTCTCTGCTCCACTGTTCAGATCTAGAGAATGTCATCATGGCTATCTATTTCTTAGAGGGAGAAGCTGATCTGTGGTGGGAACTAATTAAAAACATGAGACTAAGAGTTGAGGTCGAACTTATGGAGTGGGAAGAGTTTAGAGGGATCTTCTTCAGTAAGTATTTCCCTCGTTCAATGAGAACAAGAATGAAGGTAGAGTTTCTTGAGCTGAAACAGAAGGAGAATGAATATGTGGGGAGCTACGACATGTACTTTAAAATAAATTCCCATTATACCTCATGCTTTTTCATAGATCCTAATGGTAAGGTTGATATATTCATTGATGGAATGAGACCTCATCTGCGGAAGAATGTATCCAACTAATACTATGACAACTATGATGAGATCGTACATAGTGCAATGAAAGTCGAACTAGAGTTCATTGAGACATAATGGTTTCATAAATCAAATGACAAAAATAGATCAATGGAGCCCATATTTGGTAGGACCTTTGATCAGAGAAGACGTGGCAAACAAGTGCAACGTCCCACCTGTAATAAATGATGGAGGAAGAATTCAGGGAACTACCAGCTCAGGAGTGGGAAATGCTACTAGTGTGGACGAGATAGCCATATTGTGAGTAATTGTCATAGTTAGGTGAACCCTTAACTTCCAAACACTAACGACAAGGGGAATATGGTGCAGGCCCTACCTGATGTACAATTCTTTAAGTGTTCACTACTTGGGAACTTTTCAAATAATTATCCAAATATGAGGGCAGTAGAGGGGAACAACCGTTAGTCTAAGAAAATTCCAAAGGGGAAAGGTCAAGATTTTTCTATCACGACAGCTGAAGTTGAAGCTCCAAATGATGTGGTAGTAAGTACTCTTGTTGTTCTCTCAAATGAAGCAAGTACTTTTTTTGGTTCTAGTTCAACGCATTCCTTTATTTCATCAAATATTGCATAGAATTTAGAATCAACCCCCATCTTTCTAAATGCAGAGTTATTTGTCAAGTCTCTTGGTGGGATTACCGAAGCATCTTCAGTGTTTAGAAAATATAGTATTTTCTTTGGTGAGAACAATCTTATCACAATTCTATTAGTCATTCCCATGCTGGAATTTGACATTATACAATGAATAGAATAGCTCTCAAAGTATAATGCTAAGATAAAATGCAGAAGTAAGGAAATATCAGTAGTCATGAATAGAAAACCTACAGTTATCTTCTAAGGAGAGATATCTCAACCTGATCTTTATCTAGAAGAACCTCATATATATCTCTTTATAGAATTGATCATTGAAGAAGAAGATGAGAATGATAGTTTTAGTATAGAAAATGTTCCCATCATCCAGGAATATGTTGACGTATTTCCTGAGGAATTTCTTGGAACTCCCCCAGAAAGAGAGTTAGAGTTCTCTATTGAACTCTTACAAAGATCTCATCCAATGTCAAAGACCTCTTAAAGGATGGAAAATGTGGAGCATGATAAATTGAAGAAACATCTCCAAGATCATTTGGAGAAGGGGTTTATCTAATTGAGTGTGTCTCCTTGGGGAGCACCTATTCTCTTTGTGAAGAAGAAGGATGGATTGATACGAATATGAATTGATTACAGAGAACTAAACTGGATCAGAGTAATGATAAAATACCCTATTCAATGAATTTATGACTTATTTGACCAACTTTGTGGGGCTTAATTATTCTCTATGATTGATCTTCAATCTACTTATAATCAATTGAGGATGATGAAAGAAGATATTTTAAATAAATACCTTCTGATCAAGATATGGTAATTATGAGTTTGTTCAGCAAATGTGAATTCTGGTTACAAAAAGTTGCTTTCATGGGGAACATTGTTACCAATGAAGAGGTCACATTTGACCCTGTAAAGACAAAAGTTGTAGAGGCGTGGCCTCAATCTACAACTATAACTGAGATTTTTAGTTTCATTGGATTAGCGAGATATTATAGGAGGTTTGTGAAAAAAAATTCATGACTTTCTAATCCATTAACCATGTTAACTCGAAAAGGAGTCATGTTCATCTGGCCAAAAGAGTCTGAGGAATGTTTCCAAGAGCTGAGGAAGAGATTGGTTATTGCACCCGTCTTAACTCTGACCTCAAGTGGAGAAGGATTCGTTATTTTTTAGTGATGCATCTCTGTAAGGGCATGGGTTCATCCTTATGAAAAATGACAAGGTCATTACGTATGCATCTTCACAGTTGAAGACTCATGAGCCGAACTATCCCTCGCATGATCTGGAGCGGGCTGCGGTAATTTTCTCTCTAAAGATATGGAGGCACTATCTTTATTGGGAGAAATGTGATGTATACATATACCATCAATGTTTGATGTATATTTTCACTCAAAATGAATTTAACATGAGACAAAAGAGATGGATGAAACTCCTTAAAGACTATGATTGTCAAGTTCATTATCATCCAGAAAGAGAAAACAAATTCATTGATGCATTAAACAGGAAAGACCCAGTTGTTCTGTCCATTATGTGGATTCAAAGAGATCCTTCAATCGATGACCTAGTATAACTGGACATGAGAATTATAAAAGAAGGGACATCATCAACCCTACACTAAATGATTTCTCAAACATCATTACTAGAGAGATGAAAAAAGATCAAAAAGAAGATCCTTCGTTACAGATGAAGATTCTGGCTGTGAAGGATGGGAAGTTTCCTGATTTTAATATTGATCAAGAAGTTTTACTGAAATTTCGTACAAGATTATGTGTTCCATCTATTCCGGAAATAAAGAAGGAGCTAATGGATGAAGCTCATACCTATACTTTCTCTATACATCCTTGTAGCGCAAAAATGTATATGGACATTGATGATCATTATTGGGGGGATTATATAAATAGGGAGATTGCTGACTACACTCCATGGTGCTTGGTATTTCAGTAAGTAAAGGTATAGTGAAAACTTCTTAAAGGGGTATTGCAACCAATACCCATTCCAGCATTGAAGTGGGACAATATCACTATGGGCTTCATCACTGGTCTCCAATGAACTTCCAAAGTAAACAATTTGAAATGGGTTATTGTGTACCATCTCACCAAGACTGACCATTTTATCTCCATTCAGGAAGATTTCTCTCTTGATAGAATTGCATGGATTTACGTGAAGGAAGTGGTAAGGCTACATAGAGTTCCACTTTCTATCATATATGATCATGATCCAAGGTTCACATCAAAATTCTGGAGAAGTATTCAATAAGGTACCAGCACTGAATTTAATTTCATTATGGCCTATAACCCCAAACTGATCGTCAATCTGAAATGTCTTTTCAAACACTTGAGGACATAGTGAGAACATGCTCAATGTAATTTATAGGTGGATTGTATCAACATCTCCCTTTAGTTGAGTTCTCTTACGAAAACAGCTTCCACTCGAGTAATCAAATGGAACCCTATGATGATTTATATGGGACGCGATGTAGAACTCCTACGTGTTGGGATAAATCTAGTGAGGGAACTATTCTTGGGCTTGATCTAGGGAAAGAGATGACAGAAAAGGTCGATGCCATACCGAAACACATTAAGGATTATCAGAGTCAACAAAAGAGCTATGATAACAACCATCGAATGGGCCACTACTACAAATATGGCATTTATCATTACTAGAAAAGTGCATTAATAGTGCTAAAAAGAATTGTTCATCAAGAAGTAGATAAAGTGGGGTCCCTTTTATCAGCACTCAGAAAAGAGCTGATAAAGGCACCATTTATCAGCGCTGAAAAGCGTTGATAAAACACCCCTTTTATGAGTGCTTAAAAAGCACTGATAAAAGGGGTCCTCTATCAACACTTTTTTTAGCACTGATAAAAGTCAAAAAAATTATAAAAAATTAAAATAATTATATAATGCAGTGGGATCTTTTAACAGTGCTGAATCCACCCTTTATCAGCGCTAGGCGGACCCCCATCCTAACACTCTCCTGCACTACCCTTCCCTGGCATCCCCCACATGCGGGAACCTCCTTGCATCTACCCGAAATCGAACTTGCGACCTCCCCTTGCGCACCTGCACCTTTACCATGAAGTCATTTAGTATTTTATCAATTCAAAGATATATATATTTATTTAAATACATTTATATAGTTATATTTATTTTTATATTAATATAGATTTGTATTAATATAAATATATTTAGTTATATTAATACATATATATTTATTCAGATATTAAAATATATAATTATTTATTCGTATATTAATATATATATATATATATAGTTATATTTATTCAAATATTAATATAGATTTATATTAATATAAATATATTTTATTATAATAATACATATATATTTATTCACATATTAGTATATATATATATATTCATTAGTATATTAATATATATTTATTTTAATTTTTATATATATTTTTAGTTATAATTTTTTATCTGTATATTTATTAGTATATTAATATATATTTATAAGATTAGTTTTAAATATATTTATAAAATATGTTTTTATATGTGTTTATAAATAAATAAATAATTACATATATACATATATACAACACACACACACACAGATGCACACACAGACTTACATATATATATATATTTATGAATAAATAAATATATATATGTGTGTATTTGAACAGCTATAGAATGTTAAAACGACCATAACATCTAATACAGAATCCTGTTTCAACTCCAAAACCAGTCAAATCGATGAAAGTGAAAAAATATTCGATATGATATGTGGTAATGCCCTAACAGACATCCAGATCAGAAGTTATACCTATTTGAATGTTAACAAATCATGGTATCCCGACTAAAAACTCAGTTTCAGAGGACCTCTGGGCCATTTTTGGTCTCAAACAATGTGACAAAAGGTTCCCTTTGGTCATTATCATGTATAGTTCATCGCAGGATTCAATTTGATATGTTGTAGAGCTCAAACGGTCACCTAAATCAAAGTTTATGGCTGTTTGATGTTTGAGTTAAATTTTAAACTTATTTTATATCTTTTATTATTATTTTTTGTGCCTTAAAATTTTTATTAAATGATTATTAGTCGATAATAATTATCCAATTATTAATTAATAATATTTTTAAAATGTTTTAGTGTCATTTTCACTAAATTTATAACATATTTAATTTTATAGACTATTTATACTTGTCTAAAACATTTTTAAAACTTATATATTATGTTGATATCAATATAAATATACTCATATAACATTATATTTTTTCGTGAAATTGTTTTAAAACATAAATTCTATCAGTGTTAGGAAAAAGCGCAGATAAATCCCCCGTTTATCAGTGCTGATAAAGGGGTCCCCTTTATTAGCACTAAAAAACACTAATAAAGGGGGGGCCTTTATCAGTGCTAGAAAAAGTGCTAATAAATGGTCACTATTATAAGTGCTTTGTTAGTGTTGTCAAAAGTTCCCCTTTATCTGCACTCTTTTGTTGCAATGATAAAGCCCCCCCCCCTTTATCAGTTCTTTTTTAGCGATGATACGGGGGGCACAACAGAAACCCAGTTTTGTGGTAGTGGACTTGGAGTTTGATGTAAGTGACAAATTATTTCTTCGGATTTCACCTTGGAAGAGATTCATGATGTTTGCAAAGAAAGGGATGCTTACCCCCTACATACATTGGCCCCTATGAGATCCTTGATCGTGTGGGAGTAGTGGCCTATCGGCTCGCACTTCCTCCAAATCTATCACATTTTCATGATGTCTTCCATATATCCCTCTTGAAGAAGTATATACCTAACCCCTCACATGTAACGCCCCGACCCCAGTTACCCAGAGTCGGTGCATTATTACATAACATTGGCATGATCACAAGAAAGATCAAATCTCGAAAGACCGATTGGTTTAGTATCCATGGAAACACTAGATATATTCATAAAGTTTTACATTACAACATAAAGTGAAAAACTACTACAACAACATAATGTCTCCATAGTCCACACTATTATCCCCTCATAATATCCCTGCAGGTCATTCATAACATACTTCTTCACATCCTGGGAAAAATAAAACATAGAAAAGGGGTGAGCTCAAATGCCCAGTAAGGATAACAATATAGCGGAAAACTTTCCAAAATAAGCATAAACATTTAAGCCAATGTATAACTAAAACAAAAGCCTTTTAATCTTTGAACTTCAACATAGTATGGAAAAAGTAAAATGAAATAATGCCATTTACTTATTCACATGGATATTCTACTAATCGAATAATCACATGCAATATCAATAACAACTTTCATAATGATGGAATGCATAATGCTAGACTATCATAACCACATAGCCAAGGCCTCGTGCCAAGACTACAAATAAGATTTTGACAAGGCCTTGTGCCAAGACACTAGTTTGTCTCATGAGACCTATCGATGCATCGAGGAGCTATAGCGGGTTCCACCCGTCACATATTAAGTCCAATGCATTCCCATATGAAAGGGTTTAAACATAACATAAACATTCATATTAAAACTAGCATACGAAATGTCAATATTTTCTCCATAAACCATGAATGGTATAAAAATAACACATCCACAGTCAAACATATCACAAATCCTTAAATACAATATGGAAGTTTTGTATCATAATAAATCAACTTAATATAATCATAAAATCCACCAAAGGATGTTGACATAGATGAAATCAAAACTATTTGAGAGAAATATCTCCTTTTTTTAAATCATTTTAAAGTCACACATTTATTAATTAAAAAGAGATTTTTGAATCAAAGTGTCCCATAACACTTTGAAACTTCTGAAAGGAATTAAAATTTTAAAAAACATTCATGTCCATATAAATAAATCCTTAAAAACCATTTTGAAGACATGGACATTAATTAAAAATATTTAGAAAGATAAATCTTTAAAACATTTAAAATTATGATTTTGATAAAAAGTACCTTTCCAAAATTCATTGAATATTCATTTTGAAATCATTTAAAAGTCACATAATTATAAAATAAAACATCTACTTTGAAAATATCCTTGTAAGATTGTAAGGTAAGCTTGACAATTTTATAACGGCGGTAAATTGCCTCACCCGCTATATAAGTTAAAAAAACATTCTTACCTTATTTTTTTCGAAAAGGTTAAAAGCACCTTGTTTGGAAAACGATGGAAAGATTCCTTTATAAACATCTTATAAAAAGTAAAACAAGGGTATAAATGACTTTAACCCATATTTGAGTAAATAGTAAAAAAAAATTTGAAATTCATTTTTATGAAATGTGGATGTGGATGATAAATAGATCCTAGTAGATAATTACGTATAAACAACCTCGGATAATGAAGAGATTATGAAATAAACCCTTACCTTGTACTTTTCCTTGGTTGGGGTAGGTTAACCTTCTGTATAATGGTGAAATAATTGTTATTAAATTATACAAGAATCATATACATTAATATGATATCATATGTGATCTTTTAACACTGATTTGTTAATAATATCTTAGTATTATTGTTGTTTCAGGTGTTAACTTACTCGTTTCTTTTTATATGTTTTGTTACATAAGCCATGTTTGTAATGGAATGGTTGTATCTTAATAATATCCAGAATTATATCAAGTCCTTAGATACTATTATTAATCATAAAATGATAATTATACTTGAATGGATACGATAGAGAATGAATCTCATCACGTTCGTGGAGACGGTAGTCCGTACGTATGTACGAGCGAAAATATCATTTTTTTTGATATTAAAATAATATATAATTTAATATTTTATAATATATACAGAATCATTATCATGTTATATTTATTATTTACATGAGTTACACATCATTATTATACCCATCCAAATAATAATATATTGAATAACAATTACACCACGACGTGGAGACGGTAAGCCGTACGTACGCACGTATGGTGACATGTTATTCAAAGGGTGGATAGAATACTGAATATTGTTGTACCATATTTATAATAACATCACAGTATATATAAGATACTGGAGTTATTATTTTAGAATGTTAACAACAAAGGAAGAAGAAGTGGAAGAAGAAAGGAACTTGAAAAAGGGTCGTGAAATCATTACCTCTTCTTCGGGTTCTTCCTTTTTATTTGATCAAAAGGGATCCATAGGATGGCTTTCTAATCTAACTAAGGCCTCTAGGTTTTAGTGAGGGATGTTGGGAGAGTATTTGGGCAGATTTTGGCCGAACCAAAAGGCCTTGAAGGTGTGAAGAAATGAGAAGGAAGAGTGCCCTTTTATAAGAGAGGTGAGGGGCACCTTTGGAAAAGCTAGAAATATTAGTTTATAATAAATTCATATTCGGTTTCTAAGGGATAAAAAGTTTATTATTAAAAGTTTAAGGTGTGTATGGGTCGAAAACAACTCAACCAATAGAATTTAGACAGGTTTGGGTACTTATATTAACCTTATCTTTAAGTATTAACTCTAAGTTAATTAGTTTCACTTTTACAATGTCTCTTTGTATTTTTATATTATATGATTACTAAACTTACCATATACATCCAAGAGACCCCCAAGTGGTCCATTAATGATACACCTATCATGATATAAGTCTCTTGGCCGAACCTTAGATTTTTAGGAATTTAATATCAATTGATAATATGATATTTGTTTTAAAAACTCTTTTATGTCAATTTTGACACTATTCAATAGTTGATTTTTTTTAAACTCATAAAAGAATGATTACATCGAATGAATTTAATTAAATCAATAATAACATTCTATATTAACTTAGAAAATTATTTTAATTCATAAAAAGTCTCAAATTGTATTTATTTGTGTATTTATAATATCAATTATTTTAAATTTTCACTATTATGGGAATTGACACATCATCATTGTGTCATAAGTAAATTAACTTATTTAATGTCTAAAAATTATAAATAAAATATCATTATGTAGGAAATATTTTTATCGTTCTAATTAATATTTATAGTCGAACATCCAACATATATAACCCTATCTAAAAATTGTTTTTCTAAAAGATATATGCTTGTGTCATTTTTTTATTCATTTTAACATAAATAAAATAAAGTGTCCCTATCACCTACAAGTGGCTCCATTAGGTCCCAAAATTGACCCAAAGATTCCCATGGTCGGTAATATATCCACCAATAAGGTTAGGACACGTTTTAGGGTAATTTAGTATTATTATAATATTATTTTTTTAACCCTTATTTACCGGATTTACCCTTAACCATGGTAAATAAAATATATACCGCAGTAATTATTCAAAATGTATAAAAATAAAAGTTACCTATTTACACAATTTTAACATCCTGATTCCAAATATGGAATCCATTTTTCCAAATTCAAAGCACATAAGTGGCAGAAATTAATTTAAAATTAATTCCCGTTGTTAAAACAAAAAGCGTGTTTTTAAGAGATAATAACTATCAAAAGATTGACACTTGTTTATGTCCAGTTTAATTGTAAAATTATGTCCAATGACCAAAATTATATTAAATGGTAAAAATATATTCTAAATATACTTTAAAACCACTCAAATTCATAATTTATCACTATTAATTATTTTGATTAAAAAACTTGTCTTTAATCAAAATTTAGTAATTTTCACTATTCATCAAAATATTAAAGTTATCTAAAAAGAACCAAAATTTCACCTTAGGGTAAATTCAACACTCCGAATCCAAAAATGAAGTCCATTTTGAAATATAAAATATATATAATTTCAAAAAGTAGGTATTACTATTCATAACGGCTAGTTTGATCAGTTGTGGTGTGTGTTAAAACTCGAAATTGCGTACAACACACGCTACTGTATTATTCAAAGGAAAGTGTATCGTGGAAGCTTGGGATGTTTCATTTTAAATTTTTGATGTCCCCATTTAGTCAAAAATTTTAAAATATTGTATTTAATAAGGGTTCACTATTAAAAGTTGATAAAAGTGCAATACTGAAAATGAATTTGTTCTTGCATTATATCAAAGAAACTCATAATATGGATTCTAAAATTATAAGGATTATATAAAGTTTAAAATTTATTTAATACTATTCATAACCTCTTTTGAATGGCTTTTTTTTGGTAAGTCATGGTGCGATTGATCACAGTGTTGCTTGTAGAGCAAGTTATTGAATTATTTTGAAGAAATAACAAACTATGAAATCTTGGGGTGTTACATTCTCCCCTCCTTCAATAAATTGTGTCCTCGCAATTTTAAATTGTTCTTCGAAAATAAAAGGTTGAAAATAGAAAATATATTTGTGGGAAAACCCACGTTGGAAATTGGGTTACTAAAATTTAGTCTTAATATGAGGAAAAGAGAAATAAAAGGGTCACAACCAAATTATGATTTTGATTAGGAGATCATTGGTGGCAATTAGGGACATATAATTGGAGGAAAAACATAAATATTTATAGGTATTGATTGAGGTCATCAATCACTTACATGTATAAAATTTAGGTTCTTAAATTCATCAATCTATGATGATTTGAAATACCATCGGTTCAACAAAACATAAGGTATTGGGATAACACATTTTTGACGTTTCAAAATATCTTAGTTGAAATCCCACATCGAAAAATGAATTAATGAGGCCTCTATTTAAAATAAAGAGTGGAAAGTATGAAGATTACCGAAAATAACACATATTAGGGTTCCATGTAGGAAAATATGGATATGGAAGAGAAATCTAACAATCAATTATCTGATGGAGAGTGGTAGAGAACATGGCTATGAAAAGGCCAACAATCCCAAAGCCATAAATTAGTGATGATTTAAGGTACCATCTAGGACAACATTTTTGTTCTAAGTTCCTTTTCTTAATGTTGAGTAATTTATTTATGAGATTGGCTAAGATCATAAAGAGATATACTTAATTTATAATTATATTTTTATCCATTAATAAATTTCTACCACAAACTCACCTTTCACACTAAAAGATAATAGAACGTAAAAAAATTCTATTTATACTATTCATACTGGGTTCCAAAATAAACGAATTTATAATTCATCTACCAGATCTTTTAATAAAAACTACATTATTTACTCCAGGACATCTCGTGGTCCAGTGGTAGGTGATACACCCTTGTCGCCCTTCGGTTGCGGGTTTAAGTCTCGCGGCCTTGCCGGTTGCGACGGGTTGCCGCCCGACCTCCGGGTTGTCCTTTTATGGCAATCCAAAATTAATCTCAAACAAGAATTTATCCAAAATACTTCTATCCAAACTCACAGTTAAACATTTATAAGGAAGGTAAACATAATGTAGATCCTTTTTACCCCGTAATAGCATATTAATACCTTCATCATTTATTCTTTTAAAACACTGAAACATCCTGAATTACCATAATCCTTATTGATTACATTCATGCTCCATTATTCCATATATAATGCTGTATATACATCATCAATCAAAAAATGTTTTAAACCCCAACAATGATGTAATATACAAATAATTAACCAACTTCAAGGTAGTCAAGAATATCCAATATAATTTATCCAAATCAATCATGTACTATTCTAAAATCACTACCTCAGTATCACAACCATATTATGGTTTATCTTTCTCTCAACCATATATTTTTAAAAAATTTATCTTCAATTGAGTCACTTTTCTTTGTTCCACACAATCTCAAGTCCTTAATGAAATAGTACTGCGGTACAATATTTATATACTCCATAATAATTATAACAAGTACATTGTTGATACAACACTCAAATGACATAATCAACATAAGAACTCAAATCATTCCTCTTCATCTGTGGTAGTATCATAACTTGATTATTATCCAATAGCATCATTTGCGGCATAGTCTGATGACTGGGACATAGGTTTGCGTAGTGTCCAAACTCCTTGCAAATGAAGCATTATACATTTGAAATAATTTTATTACCCTTACAGTCACGTACTTTGTGCCCTTTTCCTCCATACTTATAACAAACTCCCATTCCTTTCAGGCAAGTTCTAGGGTGTTTCTTTCCATAGTTATCACATATAGGAAAATTCTTATTTTCCCTCTTCCCTTTATCTATCTTTCTCTCTTCCATCCTTTTCTTCTCTTGCTTCCCTTCAAAGCCATAGGACTCAGTAAACGTTTTACTTATCTTATCAACACATGATATTATTTCTTCATATGATGATAATACATGTGAGACTATTTATCTTATAAATTCTATCTTAAGACCATGAAATATATGATCCTTCTTTCTCTTTGTATCGTGTGCATTGCTATAGTTCTCATTCCATCTACTGGACTCCTTTTCTAAACAATGGCATACATTAGATTAGTTTATGAATAACAATACCTAATCCCAAACTTGTAAAACACATAACATAAATTAAATAGTTTATGGATATAATCCATAATCATAAAAATGTCTCCTTTGAGGAAGTATATACTCATAAAACCTTTATAATTTTATGTAAATAAAATGAGAGTTATCCTAAGCATATCCCCCGGGAGTGTCGTAACCAAGAGTGCAGCAAGGCCCGTTGTCGTGCACCAGTTCCCATTCAAGTCTAGCTCAAAGTGGTGTTTTCGGGTTTTACCCCTAGGTACATCTGTGCCAGAGCCACCTCTACCTGCTCATATCTATAAAGGGATGTATTGCTTGGAAAACTCACAAAATCTCTACAATACCAAAATTCTAGAAAGTTCTTCTATACTAATCCTCAAAATTCATCTTAAATCTATGTGCTCTAATCATAGTTTATCTAAATCTATCTTCCAAGGTTTGTACTAAACTTTCTCTGATACCAACTGTAACGCCCCGACCCGAGTTACCCAGAGCCGGTGCATTATTACATAACATTGGTATGATCACAAGAAAGATCAAATATCGAAAGACCGATTGGTTTAGTAGCCTTGGAAACACTAGATATATTCATAAAGTTTTACATTACATCATAAAGTGAAAAAAATACTACAACAACATAATGTCTCCATAGTCCACACTATTATCCCCTCATAATATCCCTGCAGGTCATTCATAACTTACTTCTTCACATCCTGGGAAAAATAAAACATAGAAAAGGGGTGAGCTCAAATGCCCAGTAAGGATAACAATATAGCAGAAAACTTTCCAAAATAAGCATAAACATTTAAGGCAATGTATAACTAAAACAAAAGCCTTTTAAACATGAACTTAAACATAGTATGGAAAAAGTAAAATGAAATAATACCATTTACTTATTCACATGGATATTCTACTAATCGAATAATCACATGCAATATCAATAACCACTTTCATAATGATGGAATGCATAATACCAGACTATCATAACCACATAGCCAAGGCCTCGTGCCAAGACTACAAATAAGATTTTGTCAAGGCCTTGTTCCAAGACACTAGTTTGTCTCATGAGACCTACTGATGCATCGAGGAGCTATAGTGGGCTCCACCCGTCACATATTAAGTCCAATGTGTTCCCATATGAAAAGGTTTAAACATAAAATAAACATTTGTATTAAAACTAGCATAAAAAATGGCAATACATTCTCCATAAACCATGAATGGTATAAAAATAACACATCCACAGTCAAACATATCACAAATCCTTCAATAAATTATGGAAGTTTTGTATCATAATAAATCAACTTCATATAATCATAAAATCCACCAAAGGATGTTGACATAGATGAAATCAAAACTATTTGAGAGAAATATCTCCTTTTTTTAAATCATTTTAAAGTCACACATTTATTAATTAAAAAGATATTTTTGAATCAAAGTGTCCCATACCACTTTGAAACTTTTGAAAGGAATTAACATTGTAAAAAACATTCATTTCCATATAAATAAATCCATAAAAACCATTTTGAAGACATGGACATTAATTAAAAAGATTTAGAAAGATAAATCTTTAAAACATTTAAAATTCTAATTTTGATAAAGAGTACCTTTCTGAAATTTATATAATATTCATTTTGAAATAATTTAAAAGTCACATAATTATAAAATAAAACATTTACTTTGAAAATATCCTTGTAATCTTGTAAGGTAAGCTTGACAATTTTATAACGGCGGTAAATAGCCGCACCCGCCGTATAAGTTAAAAGAACATTCTTACCTTAATGTTTTCGAAAAGGTTCAAAGCACCTTGTTTGGAAAACGATGGAAAGATTCCTTTATAAACCACTTATAAAAATTCAAACAAGGGTATAAATGACTTTAACCCATATTCGAGTAAATAGTAAAAAATGTTTTGAAATTCGTTTTTAAGAAACGTGGATATGGATGATAAATAGATCCTAGTAGATAATTACGTATAAAAAACCTCGGATAATGAAGAGATTGTGAAATAAACCCTTACCTTTTACTTTTCCTTGGTTGGATTAGGTTAACCTCCTATATAATGGTGAAATAATTGTTATTAAATTATACAAGAATCATATACATTAATATGATATCATATATGATCTTTTAACATTGATTTTTTAATAATATCTTAGTATTATCGTTGTTTCGGGTGTTAACTTACTCGTTTCATTTTATATGTTTTGTTACATAAGCCATGTTTGTAATGGATAGGTTGTGTCTTAATCATATCCATAATGATATCAAGTCCTTATATACTATTATTAATCATAAAATGAGAATTATACTTGAATGGATACGATAGAGAATGAATCTCATCGCGTTCGTGGAGACGGTAGTCCGTACGTATGTACAAGTGAAAATATCATTCTTTTGATATTAAAATAATATATAATTGGATATTATATAATATATACAGAATCATTATCATGTTATATTTATTATTTACCTGAGTTACACATCATTATTATAACCATCCAAATAATAATATATTGAATAACAATTACACCACGACGTGGAGACGGTAAGCCGTACGTACGCACGTATGGTGACATGTTATTCAAAGGGTGGATAGAATACTGAATATGGTTGTACCATATTTATAATAACATCACAATATATATAAGATACTGGAGTTATTATTTTATAATGGTAACAACAAAGGAAGAATAATTGGAAGAAGAAAGGAACTTGTAAAAGGGTGGTGAAATCATTACCTCTTCTTCGGGTTCTTCCTTTTGATTTGATCAAAAGGGCTCCATAGGTTGGCTTTCTGATCAAACTAAGGCCTCTATGTTGTAGTGAGGGAAGTTGGGAGATTATTGGGGCAGTGTTTTTCCGAACCAAAAGGCTTTGAAGGTGTGAAGAAATGAGAAGGAAGAGTGCCCTTTTATAAGAGGGGTGAGGAGCACCTTTGGAAAAGCTAGAAACATTAGTTTATAATAAATTCATATTCGGTTTCTAATAGATAAAAAGTTGATTATTAAAAGTTTAAGGTGGGGATGGGTCGAAAAAAACTCAACCAATAGAATTTAGACAGGTTTGGGTACTTATATTAACCTTATCTTTAAGTATTAACTCTAAGTTAATTAGTTTCACTTTTACAATGTCTCTTTGTATTTTTATATTATATGGTTAATAAACTTACCATATACATCCAAGAGACCCCCAATTGGTCCATTAATGATACAACTATCATGATATAAGTCTCTTGGCCGAATTTTAGATTTTTCGGAATTTAATATCAATTGATAATATAATATTTGTTTTAAAAACTCTTTTATGTCAATTCTGACACTATTCAATAGTTGATTTTCGTGAAACTCATAACAGAATGATTACTTCGAAATAATTTAATTAAATCACTACTAACATGCCATATTGACTTAGAAAATTATTTTAATTCATAAAAAGTCTCAAATTGTATTTATTTGGGTATTTATAATATCAATTATTTAAAATTTTAATTATTATGGGAATTACTGCATCATCATTGTGTCATAATTAAATTAACTTATTTAATGTCTAAAAATTATAAATAAAATATAATTATGTAGGAAATATTTTTATATTTCTAATAAATATTTATAGTCAAAAATCCAACATATATAACCCTATATTAAAATTGTTGTTCTAAAAGATATATACTTGTGTCATTTTTGTATTCATTTTAACATAATTAAAATAAAGTGTCCCTATCACCTACAAATGGCTCCATGAGGTCCCAAAATTGACCCAAAGATTCCCATGTTTGGAAATGTATCCGCCAATAAGGTTAGGACACGTTTAGGGTAATTTAGTATTATTATAATATTATTTTTTTAACCCTTATTTACTGGATTTACCCTTAACCATGGTAAATAAAATATTTACCGCAGTTATTATTAAAAATGTCTAAAAATAAAAGTTAACTATTTACACAATTTGAACATCCTGATTCCAAATATGGAATCCATTTTTCAAAATTCAAAACACAGAAGTGGCAGAAATTAATTTAAAATTAATTCCCGTTGTTAAAACAAAAAGCGTGTTTTTAAGAGATAATAACTATCAAAAGATTGGCACTTGTTTATGTCCAGTTTAATTGTAAAATTATGTCCAATGACCAAAATTATATTAAATGGTAAAAATATATTCTAAATATACTTTAAAACCACTCAGAATCATAATTTATCACTATTAATTATTTTTATTAAAAAAGTTGTTTTTAATCAAAATTTAGTAATTTTCACTATTCATCAAAATATTAAAGTTATCAAAAAAGTACCAAAATTTCACCTTAGGGTAAATTCGACACTCCGAATCGAAAAATAAAGTCCATTTTGAAATATAAAATATATATAATTTCAAAAAGTAGGTATTACTATTCATAACGGATAGTTTGATCGGTTGTGGTGTGTGTTAAAACTAGAAGTTGCGTACAACACACGCTACTGTATTATTTAAAGGAAAGCATACTGTGGAAGCTTGGGATGTTTCATTTTAAATTTTTGATGTCCCCATTTAGTCAAAAAGTTTAAAATATTGTATTTAAAAAGGGTTCACTATTAAAAGTTGATAAAAGTGAAATACTGAAAATGAATTTGTTCTTTCATTATATCTAAGAAACTCATAATATGGATTCTAAAATTATAAGGATTATATAAAGTTTAAAATTTAGTTAATACTATTCATAACCTCTTTTGAATGGATTTTTTTTTTGAAAGTCATGGTGCGATTGAACTCGGTGTTGCTTGTAGTGCAGGTTATTGAATTATTTTGAAGAAATAACACACTATGAAATCTTGGGGTGTTACATCACATGTACTAAATCCATAAGTGGTACAACTGGAACATGACCTCTCTTAAGAGGAGAAACCGGTGGAGATCTTGGATTGTAGAAACATTGTTCTACGAAACAAGACTACTCACTTTGTTATGGTATTGTGGAGGAACCACAAAAGTGAAGAAGCCACATGGGAACCGGAGGTGTCTATGAGGCAGAAGTACCCACACCTTTTATCTTCTTAGGTTACGAGATAAAATTTAGGGGATAAAATTTCATAAGGGGGGAATAATGTAACAACCAAAACATTTTATTTATATTTTTTTCCTAAAATTGTGTGTTATTTTATTTTATACTCAACAAAACTATATCCATTAATTAATAAATTGGGTTTAATTAAAATGAGACCGTTGGGTTTCGATTGTTATATGATAACTGGTCAATATGACCATTGGAAACTATATTCATAACGTTTTGTTTTTATAAGTATAGTTATATTGGTTAATTAATACAGAAATAAGATTTAATAGCATCATCCAGTAGACTCAGGCCATATGAATCCCATCTGTCGGAGCTTGGGAAGGAGGTAGCATCACTAGGCTTTCCTCTTGAGCTAGCCCATGCCGAACATTAACCTATAAATCATGAACATAATCACCTAAGGGAGATGTTCAAGCTGATATAAATTACCTCTCAGGCAATGTTTTCTGATCCACCCCATTATTCAATCACCGTAGAACACCTTACACTTAGGTCATATATTGGTGTTATAAGGGGCAATGTAAGAAGAACTTAGCTACATTGTTTAATCCTATTATATAAATAAAATTGTTTTTTATTCTTACATAAATATTTGTGTATTTCAAATATCCGAATAAATATAGTATGTTTATTATTGATGAAATTAGTAAAAGGGGTATTTTAATGTATTTTTGTATTCATTAAATAATTAATAATGTGAAATGATTTTCAAAAAGGGTCGTCTACAGTTGTGATCCATGAGAATTTTAGAATCTAATAAGAACAAATTGATTTATAGTGAATAGTAATGTATGAATATTATAAAACTCAGATGAATAGTAATGAATGGAAAATTGGCCAAAAAAATAGAAACATCACCCAGAAATTTATTAATATAATTTAAACATCTTAAATGTGAAAAAATCAACATAGTATAAGTTTTGATATTTTTTATGTCATAAATATTTTATTTACAATTTTATAATTAATTTAATAATTTAAAATGAAAATATATGTTCATAAATGTAATAATAAATTGTTACTTTATTGAACTATGGTTATATGATATTTTTATGGGACCTTGATTATTTTTTACAGTGTTACAAAATGAGTTATTGTTTTATTATTTTATTTGTGGAATAAATAATGATTTTATTTTAACATTAAATTAATAATATTTAGAAAAGAAATTTCATAAAATTTAGTTTATTTTTGAATTTTTAGCATCGATATTAGGTAAAGGTGAATTTTTGGGATTTTTCTGAAATAGTTGATTTTTTGGTCAATTATAAAAATACAGTTTTGAGTTTCGGATGTTTAATGACATCATTGGTGATGTAATAACGATGTAAGATTTCTAGTCAACTTATTAATAGTGAGATATGCAATTAGGTTTCCTAATTTTCCAATACCATGGGAAAATACCAGGGCAAAGCACATGGTTTTTCAAATACCACCAATGAGGTGTCCCTTGGAAATTTATAATGTATTCCCTCACTTTTCCTATAAATACCATGACATTTATATCATTCATTTAATTCCAAAATCCTCCTCAATGATTTTATAGTATCCTTACCTCCCAATGAGTGCTCCTAATGTGCTTTCAAGACTCCCAAGGTCTCGACCTTCAATATTTTGAAGTTACTCTTCATGGTTAGGGAACCTTTCACCCTCCTATTTTAAGTCATGACATCCTTTATGTTATGTCTTATAATTCCATTTTATTGTGATGGGTGTTGTTCTTTTATATATTTAATACCTTCCCTTTCATTTCTAAATTATGAGAGACCCTTTCCAATCTCATCAATTGATTTTCTGAATTTTTATGTGACACCGTTAGGCTGTCGAATTTTTGTAAAAGAAATCATCCTTTCTCTTTCCTTGAAAATTTCCTTTTAATGTTGTGTGTCATTCAATTTTCCAAACCATGATATTATTTATTTTTATTATGTAACTAAACTGTAAAATTATTCATTTATTGATGGGATACAATTGTCTCCTCTCTTTATATTATTTTCTATAACAATGTTATATAGCCGTTATGCTGAAGAAATTTTGCCTCAAAATTCGTCTCTCTTTTTCTCAAAGGAATTATCTTGTTTTATTTATGTGAATACCCAGACCTACTTCATTTCTATGGGTGTCAATATATATACAAAAATGATATATTTGATTCTTTAACTGAGATACAAGTAACCCTCACTCCCTTTCAATGGGTTATAAATGACAGAACGATCTTATTTTTAAGCACTTTTAAAACATCATGATTTTGAATTGAAACCCATTTATTTTACACTATTTGGGTTATTTTTGAAATGTTTGATTATGATCAATGTGATTCAAAAGAAAATAAAGACATATTTTGGGTGAAACCTGATATCACAACAATGATTTGGGTAAATAAATTAATCTCTAGAGATGACATGTTTCACGATACCTTGGTGAGTAACCTTGGTATTTTTTATGACACGTCGGGGATAATCCTTGGTGATATGTTCATGAATGTCTAAATGAAATGTTGTACAAAAATATTCATGTTATGATTCATGTTATTTTTATCATGATATTCTTATTCTTCCAATTCTCATGTCTTTATGATTTTTACTATGTTCTTATTAATATTACTCAAGATCACATGTCAGTTGTTTCACTTGTTTTCCTTACTGAGCCTTCTGCTCACCCTTTTCATTGATGTATGTCTCCAGGACATGAGATGAAGTAATTTTAAATAGTATGAACCTATTACGAAGCCTTATGAGTGTATATTAAAATTTTGTATGTTTTTTTCATGTATTAGGTTTCAGATTTCCAAGACAATAGACTTTAAAGATCCTCTATATGTAAAATGTAATGTAATGTTATGTAATAAAATGACAGGATTTCATAATACAAGTGATCACATAACAAATGATGTAATATTATAGTATTCTATGTAAACTAGATAAATACTTGAATATCACATTACATTTGAAATAAAAATATACAACATGGTAAATGTAAATATTCAGAATCATTGAACTCATTGATATGTTCCTTCATCGTATCTTGGGGATGGAAAAAAGAAGGTTTGAGAAGAAATGATCAATAAGGGTTATATAAAATGTAATATATGATTATTTAATAAAGAATAACCAATATGGGAAGGTAAATAACAAAATACACTTGTCATTTAATCAATAGCCTGATCACAAAGAGTAATATGAATGAAATAAATGTGATGCAATAATCCCATATAAATAATCAAATGTTCGTGAAACATGTACATAGATATTATAAATATTAAAATATTAATACATGAATTAATAAACTATATTTTAATGAATTAATTTATAATTTTAGACATCGTAATATTACTTTTAAAACCTTATACTAAGTGATTTTCAACTATGGGTTGGAATTCACCAAAAGACGAATAATATTATCCAATTAGTTTATCTCATGAGACCTCAGATTTCAACAAGGGGTTATGAAATATTAGGTGCACCCATCCCTTAATAATTCAAATACATTCACCATTATAATGAACAATGCATCTTAATATAAACACATTATTTAAAAATATCCATTTAAGAAGCACCAATATATTGATTGTCAATAATTTCCCCAGTAAAACTGATCTGATATGATCAAAAAATAATAATTATAGTACCATTAAAATATATCCAATTTGGAAAATAAAGTGGTTTTCTATGATGATGAATATAAATAAATAAAAAATATCATTTAAACATTATTGGGGAAAATGACCTTTTAATTTTAAATATAATTTTAAAATAAAAAAATCTAGAATATTATGATAATTATTATCATTTAAAATAATCTTAGAAACAAATGAATGAAGAACCAAATCAATAATAACTTGTCATGGTTATAAAATATCATTCATTTTTTATTATGTTAATAAATATTCCTTTTGAATTTTTTTTAAATTTTTTAAAGAACATGTACAAAAAATGACAAGAAATTTAATTTTAAACCACTTCATAAAATTTAAAACATTGTTCAAAAAAAAATTAATACATTTTTGGGTTATATTAAATGTGTTTTTTAAAACATTTTAAGGACTATATGGATATATAAGACAAATATTCCTAAATGGGTAGAAAAACAATTCGGTTTTCTATAAATTCATGTTTTTTTATCTTGAGTAATAAAATATTCAAAATGTAAGAAAAATTTATATTTTTCAGAAAAAATCATATGATAAATACATAGTATTGGATTAATATAGGAATATAAAATAATTCCTTGATCAATGACTTAAATATAAATAATATCATATAATTATTTGATTATGACATACACCCTTACAACTTTGGTAGCTTTGGATTAATAATCCCCATGAAATAAATAACTCCAAATGAAGAATTAAGTAAATTTAATTTAAAAATATTCATGATATGACATATAAATGTTGTATTATACACATAGAATAATAATAAACTGATCCACAACAAGAAATATGTTTTTATGGAGTAGAAATTGAGATGGAATCTCTATAAAATATCATATCGATGAAGCAATAATTAATCAGTGAATTTATTATTCATATAAAATATAAATCCAAATAAAAAATAAAATAAAACATAATATAATAAAAATTCATTACAATATAATCATCTTCAATCAAATACAATGTAAATGTGATATAACCCAATGAAACAAAGTGAGTATGAAATGCTTAACCTTGGGTTTGAATTGTCATGTACATTCTTTATAATTATGAATAAAAACTTATGTTAATTTTTTAATTTTATAATAAATATTTTAAATTTTTTTATTCCATTAATTTTATTATTTACCATGTTTTATTTAATTCCATAATTAATTATGATCACATTTGATGTTTTCGACAATAATCAGTTTTTATGTCCAATATGTTTTTGGTGGGTTTACTCTGGAAAATGAAGTCATTGTTCCAACATCTATTGAGTAATTGTCATGATGTTTTTATCATTTAAATATTAAAATTATACTTTTAAAACTAAACTTGATATATGGTTATGAAAATTGAATTGGGTTATAATCAAAAAGATAGTAAGACGTACATACACATGTATAATGTTTCTATTTTTCAACGATTATGGTGGAAATAAGGTAAAATTATGTTATCCTTATAGAATTATAATTATATCATAAGTATAATATTTTTATATTAAAATTAAATTAATATAACTATCTTCCATGTTAATTGGTTTGGGAAATTTAATCTCCTCACTTCATGAAGGTTGTATCCCCCACGTTCAAACAGATGGCGTTATCACTTTTTGATGAGTTGAATGGAATGAAAGTGGATGATATATTATATTTTAATAGTGGAAAATATATCAATAATATCATATATAAAGTTTTAATCAAACATTAAAACTAGTTGTGATAAGTTATGATAGAAAACGAATAACATCGGTTCAGGAGGAGGTAGTCTATCATACACACAAATGAAGGTTTTGTTTCCAATTTGATGGAAGATTCTATGTAAGTAGGTTATGAAATTAAAATAATAACATCACAATATATGGAATATTAAGGATTTTATTTTTTCATAATGGTTGAAGAATATTTTTTTGTGTTATAGAAAAAATGAAAACACTCTGTTAAGAACAATCCAACTTTTTCAGATATCCACATTTTTTTACACCTTAATCGCTATAAAGTTTTTTATTTGGCCTAAAAAATTCATTTAAAATATTGAAGGTATTTTATGAAAATAATTTTTATGGATTTTCTAAAGAAAATAGTTTTAATTATGATAAAAATAATGGATGAGGTTCCCTTTTTTATGTATGGGGTCTGGATCTTTTTTAATTTCATAAAGAATTAAATTAATATGAATTAGTATTCTTGTTTAAATGGATGAAAACTAATATAATTAAAATATATGATGATTGTAGGTAAAACTATTAACATTAAATAAGATGTGGACATGTTTGGAGTAATTTTTATCATTTCCTTCTATTTTATCCCACACCATTCCTTTTTGAAAAATACTCTGATAATGATGTTTTTACAATTTTGGGGTAAATAATGTCACTATAAAAGGAAAATTGTTCTATAATTAAACTATATAGAATATTTGAAAATATATATAAATCACATTGATTAATATTTTATATTTATTCATTTTAAATGATTTTATGAAATATTATTTTGTATAAAATATAATTAATAATATTTTTAAAATAATTAGATTATTTTGACTTTAAAAATAATAACACAAAGGTGTAATTAAAATATAAAATTATAACACATCGATGTTATTATTTATTAGTATATGATAATATTATAAAACCGTTAGTAAATCAAATTATATCACTTTTAATTTATTTAAAGTTCTTTATATTATTTTTATATTAAATATTGAAATATTGTGTGGTGTTGTGTTTGTATTTAAGGTAATTATATAATTAGAAAAAATGAGAAATAAAATTCCATAATTAAAATAATTTCATTATTCTCCAAATTAATTTTAATATTCATTCTCAAAATTCATGTATCCATATCTCAAAATAGAATATGTATTTATTATTAATAATGTTTAATTTTTTATTTTTCTTTTCATAAAATATTATAACGATCACATTCATGGAAAATAGTAACATTAACAAATAAATTTCCCTCCAAAGATGATATTATTCGAAATAAATTTCTAATATATGTTTTAATTTTAAAAATGGTGGATTAATCAATTAGTTTCTTCATAGGTCAACATGATTTCCTCTTTTACCATAGTGAGGGATTTGGTCTGTTTTTACAAATCATTTTGATCAAAATATTATGTTAACCTTGTTATATAATTTTAATAGTGATGATTCAGGATATAAAATATATTTTACCTAAACAAAAAACTATATTTTTTTGAAATTTATTTTATAATAATCCCACAATGTGTGATGGAGAACAATATTCTGAAGAAAAAATAAATATTTAAATATAAAAGAATTTTAGTTCCATGATGATGTATAATGTGAATTCATTATTAAGTAATTATATTAATTAAAAATATAAGATTATTATATTTAATGATGTTCAAATTCAATTTTTATGAACTTTTTTAATGAAAAGAGATGAGAGTTTAATAAAAATTGGCAGTTTTTACTATTCATTGAAAAATCTATATTTTTTATAAAATATGAAATTTTCACCATAATATAATTTCAGAATGATTATTTAAAAAATAATGTTTACTTTATCCCAAAAAACTTCACTAATAGTTGAAATTAATTATATTCTTTTCTCTAAAAAACATATAAAAATATTTTTGATGAAAATTATATTTTTGGTGGATGTAAAGACTTTTTTAAAAATTGTGTACTTAATTACCAATATAATTGATTGATCTAAAATATTTACACTTATATTTCAAAAAAATATTATTTATATATCATATTTTAATTTCAATGATATAATTTTGATGGTTAAATATTTTAATAGTATATCAGGGTTCATTTAAACTCAATGTTGGGTGTAACAGAAGCTATATAAGAAATAAAATTTATTAAAAGAGAAATATATTCTACCAAATTAGGTTATTACAATAAGTTGTTAACCAGAACCTTAAGGAATCCCTTCCATTACACTATTCAAATTGTAAATTATTCCACAAAATCCACACTTGATAAAGGATGTTTTCTAATATATTTTGTGGTTGAAGTTTCTTTACTTGAAATTAAGAGAGAATATTCTGATTATTTTGAATAAACCATTCATGAATTTATATATTAATTAATAAGAATAAATTTTCTATTAAAATTATTTTATTTCCAAAATTGATGAGATTAGAGTGTTTGAGAATTACATTCAAATTTTTGTGGATGAGAGTCACGTATTTGTTTAACAAAATAAATTATTATTTCTTGTGAATTAATATTATTTTCTTAATAATTAATTTGAACATATTTCAAATAATATTGATTCATTTGAGTGACGCAATGGATCTAATTTTACATCACCCATCTTGAAAAGAATTTCTTTAATTTGGAGACACCATGTCATCATGATATTCAAATGTTCATAAAGAATTTTATAGAAATTTAAGAAAGATATAACATGATTTACATCTAAATATATGTGTTTTTAAAATATTATATCGTTATATAAATTTTTATTTTATTTAACCGCATTGGATAATTTCTATAAACTTGTTTTACTTCTAAATTTTTTTGGATAGGATGAATTTAATATTAAAAACACGTTGGAGAGAAAATTAATTCATACTAATAAGGGTGATTTCATTAAATTTGTAAATTATGTTGGAGTTATGGGATATTCAATTTATTTTATTTATTTATTTTAGGGAACCCATAAAATTTATATTACATTGTAAATAGATTCCTTACCACATAACATCTATTCTTAAATGAGCTTTGGGGTACTATAAAATATTATTTATATGGGATCATTATAAAATAGTAGTTAGATTGGTGGCATCAATATGGAAAACAAATTACGAAAAAAATTGTTTTATAGAATTTCAATATAATTATTTGTTTATAATAAATATTTTCTTAATTTTCTTCAATATAATTTTATACATAAAAAATATATCTACTACAAAAATATATCTTCTTCCAAAATGTTATTTAATACATTTTGTAAATTGAAATTAAAATTATGTTATATAATTATTAGATATTATATTTGAGGGAAATAATTTAATTTTTATATCATCATTTCTCTCTTATCTTGTGGTGAATTGTTCGTTATTTTCTAAAAAGATTTATTTTCAATGAATTCCAAAAAATTACGAATTTTTTAACTATCAGTTTTTCATTATATCATCGAATTTAATAGTTTAATAATGTTTTTAATTTGGTCATAAAAAATAATAATTATAAATTAGTAATAATTATTCTAGTTATTGACATTGGAATTAATATTAGACATTATTTTGGTATATGTTCATTTTTTGGTTGACGAATTCATTTTTCTAAAAACAATTTTTTCATCATTTTGATATTTTTTTAATTTATATATTTAACTTATAGAAATATATTTTTATAAAATTTAATACTTAATTGGTATAATATTATCAACATTTTTATGGATGACACAATTATTTTTAACCATTATAATCACCAATCAAGGTAAACATTCAAATATATGATAATGGTAAAAATTGTTTATCATTGGGTAAAATAAAAGAATATGGGATATAATTAAATAAAAACTTGATAAATAATACTTTATTATTTTATATTTATTTTATTTTTACTCATTTTGAAAATTTTTTAATTAGGAGTGACATTCTTCAATAAGACATGAATATATTTTAATCTTTTGAAGTATTTAATGTGTGTCCTCTCTCACCCTTATAAAATGAAACCACATATCCTCTCTTCACTAGACTTAATGAATCTTATATATCATCCATTACCCACGAAAATCCATTCCAATAATCCCCCCCATTATATAGAGGTCTTGGTTGATCAAAATACCCCTTATAAGGATTAAGGATTATGCCAATAGAGTTGGTCCAAAGAAGATGTATAGCTCTTAACTAGGTGTTTTTTCATTATGTCAACTTATATATCCTTAAATTATCATCAAAATAATATTATATAATAATAAAATTCTAATAAATTTATATTTTATTATTCTTATTATTAAACCATTATTCATTTCTTTCTCCAACAATTGATAAATAAAACCATCATTCGGGCTTATGTCCAGACTACCACCTCTTAAAGTGAGGTATTTTTTTATTTAATCACCAAAATTAATAGATGGTTACCACTATGGATGAAATTTATATATAGTAAATTTATTAAAAAAGTTAATCTTTAAAATTTATATATCATTTAAATTAATATCCTTCCATATGTTCTAAAATCATAACATCATGTGTGCAATAGGTGGACCACCACCTCTACGAAGTGATGTGATTTATATTTCATGGATAAATTTAAAGGATGATACTAATTATGTATATAATGAATTCATGTTATATTTATAATATTGTTAATATTATACATATTATTAAACCATGAAAAACATGCATGTTCTGACACTACTGAACCAAAACTGACCTGAAGATTGAAACAATTAATGATCGTAAACTAAGATTTCAATAATATAATATAGATACATATATAATGAAATTTTATAAGTAGATAATAGATTATATTATTATTTTTTATATGGTTCTGGTATATAGTGATAATAAATTTAAATTTTTTATAAATGGGGTAAAAACAGTTATGAAGTAAGTCAAACTTGAAATAAGGGTAATTTCACCAGATTTCCATTTCACTAAGATATTGTTTATATTATGCAAATAATTTATTTTACATGGGGTATATAATACCCAATTTACAATTTATATTATTATTTCATATTTATTATTATTATTAAAAGTTTTTTATTCAACAATTCTCATATAAGTGGTGTTTATTCAAATGTTTAAATATAATTTGGATTTTTTTTTCATATTATCATTTTTAATAAAAATTGATTATTTTTTAGTTTGTATTTAAATAATTTAAGTATCTTATCATATAAACAATATATTTTTTATTTTTCATTATTTATTCATATATTTGTCTTGTAATAGTATGATTTACCACTCTTGGGTGTTTAAAATAATCCAGAAATTATGTTAAAGAAAAATCAACCAAATTAGTCAATGAACTTTTTATTTCATGTCCATGTTCATAAAAATGATTTTAATATTCTTCTTTTATATTTTAAAAATATTTTTAAATTTAATTTTTAATGAATTTTTAATTTCTTTTCAATGGTTTAAAAATTAATCTTTTCAATGGTTTTCGGAAGAAGTTGTTTCCTTGAAATTTTAAAAATGTGAAATACTAATGTTTTATTTTCACATATATGATATAAATTAACTTTAAAAAATTCATGAATAAATATTAATTTAAATATTTCTACATATTTTTCCATGATTATTTTCAAATTCAATTATTTTAAATATTTTTTTGGGGAAAAATTGTGTTGTTATCAACATAGAAAGATATTTTTCTCATTTATTCAATGAAATTATTGAATATAATTTTAATTATATTTTAATTTATTTCAACATAATTTAATGAATATTATGATTTACTGGGGATGTATTAGAAATATATTATCTTCCTTACTTCTCTTGATAGCGTCGAATCATGTTATTTTATTTCATGGATACAAGAAATATTCTATATTCTGGATTAAATTTATATTAATTTTTATTTATAAGGAATTTTTTAGAATAAATTTTATTCAAAAATTAAAAATATAATAAATACATAGGACGAGGATTTGAAATGTTTTTTCCAATTATAAATATACCATAAATTCCTTGAAAGGTCTCAAGAGATAAAATATATTCATGCAATATATTGGTAATTTTTTATGAAAATATATTTGAACAGAATTATGTATTTCTTAGAGTCCATGACAGTAAGATTGATTATATCTTTTTTTAGAGGCCTTCATCTTGAATTTTTGGATTTAAGAATTTATATAATTAAGAATTTAGTTTCCATTTTCAATGTAAGTTTTAGGTTGATATTAGCCCTGTATTTTTATTTAAAATTGGATTCAAAATGAATGGAAGATGTTTTTATAATTTACTTAGTCATATCAATGATACCTTATTTACTCAATATGGATTTCAGGCCACCTTTAAGGCCTTCAGGCCGCCTTAAGGCCTTTGGCCAACATGTTGTTTCCCCAGACATAGTCTACAAAAAAGGAGTATCCCTAAAAGGGGATTTAGAGTAGGTTCACTCACCAGAGCAGAGCTAAATGGATTTGTCATAATTAAAGGTTATGGATATGCCATTGGGACCAGCCTGTGCTTGAACGGGATGCATAACCATACGGTAATGCAAAAGTGGAGAGCTACTATCATTCTGTAGATGCTAGGGAGGGGAAGTTCTTTTAGATAGTCGGGTTGAATTACCTATGTCCTTCAGGTCATATAATCTCCTAAGCCTACGGGCCATGTAATCTCAGAGCCTACAGGCCTTGTAATGGCACATCATTGTCCCTTGAAAGGGGGTTTATCAAAAATCAAGAAAAATGAAGGCCTTCAGGCAATTTGGGGTGGTGTTATTACTTATATATTGTACTAATGTAATTATTAATAATTATCATTATGTTACTAGAGTCGTGTAATAACATTTTCTTACCACAAAATAAAGAAAAAACTGGTAAAATATTACTTCTTCCTAGAATCATGGTACGATTTTTTAATATATTGTAATTGGTTCCATAAAATCTCATATTTAACAGGATATTTTAAAGGTTTATATATTTTAGATTTTATTTTTATTTAATTTATTCTAGAATAATAATTTTATTATTTTACAACTTATTATTGGAAAAATAATAAATTTTCAGGTATATTTATACCCATAAACTGGATTTGGAGGTTCTTTAAAAAAACTATTAAGATTTCCCATTGCAACATTATAATTAGATTATTTGTCTTTGTTTTCTTCAATACCTATTTATTTTTTTAGAATATTCATATCTTATTGTTTTCATAATATTACTCTTCATTTTAAAATATTTTTTGATGGAATCAAGAACCTAACTATGGAAGGAGTCGATTGAGTTCTGGGCCAGATTAAATAGTAAAACTTAATCCTCACATGCAGATTATTTTTATCATATATTCAATTATATTCCTACTTTTAGTATGTGATGAACCCATACATGAATAAATATAGTACCCATTGAAATTAATCATAAGATTTGGATTACAAATATGTCCTCTATTTTATATTATTTTTATGCTTCTACTGGTTGAAAGGTATTTTAGCCTATTCATGAAGCAATTGGGTGGTTATTTAATAATGTTTTCCTTAATTCTTGTTAGACACATTTTGAGGAGTTGAACACAAAATCAAGATGTACACTTTCAAACATTATTTATCTTACTATTTTTTATTTATTTCTTGTAACTAGATATGGTTAAATTTCTATACTAAATTATAAATAACATTATAAAATTAATGGTTATATGATTCACTTCCTTGGAATATAATATTATGGATAAAAATGGATTTTATGAATTGGAGGATCTTTTGAAGACAATTGAAAAATCTGTGTGTTTTTCATTCTACTGTTACAAGAAAAAAATCACTCAAAATTTTATCAAAAAAAATTCCATTAAAAATTTCCCTTTCATGGTCGACAAATATTTTTTTCTAAACAAAACATTGGCTATTCAGTTTGTTTTGGGTGTAGATTTCCAGCATTATTTTTTCTATATACGTCAAATCCGTAAATAGTTTTTCTTATGCTATAAAACCATATTGGGTGAAATTTTAGGGGGATCACATTTGAATATAAATTCTTACGTGTTTGAAATAAATTTTCTCTTCTAGTTTTTTTTCATTTGTAATTTAGATAGGGAACTCAAATCCACGATTGAGACTTGTTTGTTTTAAAAATTAAAATAAATTAATGAATATATCCTAATTCACCTAAAAAATTTATACATTATCCTAATGTTAATTATTGTTGTGGTAAAAATATAAATTTATGAAATTCAATAAAAACATTAATTATAATCTTGAAATAATAATTGGATTTCAATTCAAATATAAATAAAGAAATAAAAAAACTGATGATTGGAATATCATCTTAGTCAGAATATAGCTTTTAAGTTTCCATGATTTATGTCTCTTTTTACGTATTATGAACCTAATAAAAAATTTTAGATCTTGATAGGTTACTAGTAACAATTTTTGGGAGATTCCTAAGAGGAGTAAGGATGCAATTAGTGGAGGGATTTTGAGTAATCCCTAATAAATTATGTGAGGCTGTAAAAACAATTCCGCAAAAATAAAAAAAAAGTGTTTTATATGAATTATGATGGTATTAAAAGGGAAACAAAAAGGATATTATTGGGATATTGAAAGAAAAATATTTTTTATTTTCATCAGTTACATCTATTTCAGTTCATCATTTTAAACTAGAACCAAGATCACATCATTTCTTATCTCTTGAGAGTGTGATGAATTTATTTTATTTATGGAATTCAAAATGATTGAATTATTTATTTCTCAATACATAAAATTACATATTTTAGAACATAAAAGTTTTAATTTCTGACTTTTTTGAGTGACAATTTGTGGGACAACATTTATATAAGTGTGGTATATTGTTTTGTGGAATCATTTTATATATCATTCAATTCCATTTTTATACCAAATAATCAAATTTTAGTATGTTAAACTTATATTCAATAACTCATTACAAGTGTTTCAATTTTTTCTCATTAATATTGACATTATTTGTACATATAAAAGAAAAACATCACTTTCTGTGCATCAATAATTACTATTTTTTATCTTGATTTTTATTTTTTTAACATATATTTGATGAATGTTGGTTCTTCAGTGTAAAATGTTCCATGGATTAATTGTATAAATAATTTAAAATTTTTATTCCGGTTTTAGTTTTTTGTTTAATTTTTTGGGTTAGGGTAGTTTAAAATTATCTGGCGTCAATATTGGATGTTCAATATTTTAATTATTATTTTATAATAAAAAGTATAATATTTAACTATTTTTTACCAATATTAAATTGGTATGTAAAATTTCAATGTATATTTAAATAGAAATATTTTTTTGTGACTAAAATTAAAAATCATAATTAATATTGAAATAAATTATGATCGGTGATTTAAAATTTTTAATTTTTGGATTGTTTCTATTCATTTTTCAGTTAATTAAAATTTTATTCCATTTTGCAAAAATACATTTTAAAATAATTGATTATGATTTTTTATTTAGTCATCTCTACCTTAAAAGAAGTTTTTTCAGGTATTTATTTTTAAATTGTTCCCAACACACAACCTTGATGCATCCCACACACTAACCACATATATAAACATACTCCAATATGCATTTCCTTGATTTTATCCTCTATAGAGACCCTCACATGATGTTCTTCAGACTTACATGTATAGAAATGTATTGTACCTATTATCACTAAATTCGTCACCACCGGCCATGGTACCCCAAGAGATTTTTTCTATTATTTTTTGATTTCAACCAACATACATCTATGCATGCAGGTTCTGATTTTAGTATAAGCACTCGTAAAATCATTCTCAACTCAATGTTTTTCATAATCAATGAATAATTTGTTATTTACATGATGACGAATGTAGTGACTAATGGAATTTAATTGAATATTAATTGACATGGGAATAGAAGAACCAAATATTATATCATCACATGTTTATTTAAAATTAATTTAATCATTCAATTAATTAACTTTATATGAATTAGTTTTTCATTGATGAATCTGAAAGCCTCTTTATGATGCACCATTCTTACATCATAGTAATCATGTATAAATTACCTTTGGTGTTCATAGACACATCAACTAAAAACCTATTAGAGATGTTGTTGACATTTTCAAGTGCTAGTGTGGGAGATACCAAGTCTTGTTTCATTCATCTATTATCTCCACAAGAATCATAAATAATTATTACTCTTCTTTATATATCTAAAATATATATGTAATTAGTATAGGAATGCTCATTTTTATTAATATAATTGATATGGGAGATCTCTCTAGTACATGATATGATTCCCTAGAGTTGTTACACATAACCAAAATCAATGGATAGTACTCAGGTTGAAAATAATATAATTTAGTAAAATTTTTGTTAAGGATAGAAAATAATAATTTTATGTGTGCCCTTATTATTTCCATAATTCTGAGAGAACCCCATGTCTATAATAATAATATTATTATTTCATTACATGATAAAAACCCATCTAATTAATTAAATATTACTTCTTGAATAAGTATTTTTAAATTTCATCAAATATTATTTAATATATATTATTTCTCACCAATCCATTAAACATGGTAAGCCCTTCTTCAACAATATTTATCGACCCTTGAATAATAATTATTTATTTAATAACTAAATATCACTTCATTATTCACTAGAAAATATATAAATAAATATTATATTCCCCCAATAGAAAAAAATAATTATGAAATATTATGCTCACAAATAAATTCCTAAATAACTAGTTTGTGAATATATGAAATCAATCAAAAATAAATAATTATTATACCATGTAAGGGAATAGAATTTTTTATCCTATAAAATTATAAATAATATTTAATATTTAATTTAGGTTCTTGATAGACTTAGTGTGTGACCCTCTATACCTATTTCTATGTGGCATAAGGTAGAGCCAACTGATGACCAAGGTTTGGATTTAGCAGAATTCCAAGGAACTCAAAGATACTAAAGTTAATTTCAAAATTAAGTAAAACCTCATAAAAATATACTATATGATATAATCCCTTAATACTAATATTTCTAACCTAGTAGGTTGTATATTAATTTCATCAACCAATGGTCCCGATATCATATTCATTGACTTTCCAAAAATGAACCTACCCATATAACACCATGGGAAAAGTTTCTATTTGGGTTGTTTTATTTTCATAAAGGGACTAATATATCAATGTTCATTAGAAAATATAAGGGAAAATTCCTCTCTCACATTACTCATTAAAGAAACATCACTTATAACAATCCCAACATATCATACATCACTACAAACATATGTCTCCCTTATTTTAATAAATACATAAATGTATATCGTTAATAATATCCCTTTATAGTGACATTATATTATAAGGATCAACTCACATTACCATTTATATAGACATCCAATGACACACATATATATGTGTGTGTATTCCCTTCTGGAATAACGTGTTCTCATAATCATCTGCACAAAAAATAACCAAGTGTGTAATCCATTAAAATTTTCCTAAAAGTCCGATGAGTCACCTCGTAAAATAAACAATATAATTTATGTCCCATAAAATGATATCATTTGTAAAACTACATTACATTATGAATATTATCATGCAACTTATGAATTCTCGTAATGGGGGGGGGGCTCTATAACCACACTATTTGATAGTTACTCTTGTGAAATTATCACATACTATTTCACACAATATAAGAGTCCTGATTTGTTAATAAGTTTATTAATATTCATAATAATTAATTAAGGTAATCATAATTTGAATATAAGTGTGTTCAAGGGAACTAACTCCAACACACTACCACAATCACTAGTGAAAGATGGTGACAACCTTTAGTTTTCTAACTCTGACATGACACTCATGATTATACTAAGATATTGATTTAGTCATGGGGTTTTCCATGTTTTATTTCATAGAAACTATTCCCACTATAAATTCTCTCCTCTGATAAAAATTGCTCAAGAAGAGATACATTCAGAGTATGTACATATTCCATTGGGGAAACCATAGAACATTTGTAACATCCACCACAATAATATTATCACCATATCATGTCATATATGTCATTAATACCGTGTACAACATCATGATCTTGGAAAAAGGTTTTTTATCCAAATATATTCTTTTGTTTCATAAGAATCAAACATATACTCGAACTCCATTTTAGAAATTACAATAATTGACTTATTTTGAATCTTTTATTCCACACATCCTTTTTTTAGAAAAAAATATATATAGTGGCTATGACTTCTTATAATTAAGAACTGTTTCAAAAATAGCATCAGTATAACCACTAATTACTAATTCCTAGACTCCTCCATAAACTAGGAATATATAATTAGTTATTATAAAATACACAATGATGGACTTAAATGATTACCAATATTATTCACCTAGATCAGCATGATATCTTCCGACCATACTCAAGGAATAGAAAATATCACATATTCTCCATAACATGTAATACAAGATCGATCCTATCACAAAATAAAATGGGATATTACTCATTTTATTTTTCTACTATTGCTTATGAGGGAACATTTTCATTGAGATATGTATATCATGTGACACTAGAATGAATACCTGATTGTATTATTCGATTTCAAATCACTATAGTATCTGGTAAATATGTATACTTTGACATCTTCCAGGAATCCTCTTCGATCTATCATGAATGATCTTTATCTATAAGATGTTGGCTACGTCACCCAAGTCCATCATGTAGAATCATATGTTTTACAAGTCCTTAATAGATGTTAATACCAATATGTAATTTCCAATAAGTAATATATTATAAATATATACTAATAGTATAAAAAATGAACTCTCATTGAACCACTTGTTATGAAATGGACCACATTCTATATTAATAAGGCCAAAATATTTTATGAATTCATCGAACTAAATGTTCAATGACCCGAATGCCTTCTTCAAGCAAAAAATAATCTATAAACTTGAAATCCTTTTTGGAATTATTTGAAGTCACATACCATTTTAGTTATAACATATAGACATATTTCTAAAGGTAAATGTTAAGTAATGATGTGTCGATATCGATTTACTAATTTCATAGTCATGGAATGATACTATATAAGGATTAATTCTAATGGTTTTAAAAATAGAAAATAGAGAAAATGATTCATTGTTGTCAATTTATTAACCCTGGTTAATACCTTTAGATACTATTTAGGTTTGTAGGTAATTAATTTACCGTTGATATCCAATTTTCTCTTCAATACTTGTTTACATCAAATATGTTTTACACCAACTGGTAGATCAACTAGAACCCAACCATGGTTCTGAAACATTTATTCCATCTCAGAATTTATGGTTTTTTCCATCTTTTAGATTTGGAGCTCTCTAAATACTATATGTAGGAGAGTGATTCATTATTGTAAATAAATAATTATACGCCATATTCCATGATGAGATAACCATATATTTCATGTTATATTACATATCTTAACCTTATATATATTACTTTTTTAGGAACATCTTATTCCAAGGGGGGGCTATTGAATTTTTTCATCTTCCAACTCTTGTGTATCTTGCACATTAGAATCCTCAAAGTGAATCTTGATACAAATATATTTAATATTTATATAATCCCTATTGATAAATATAGAATATAATATCAAAATTAATTTCTAATCTGCTAGGATATATAGATAATATCCCTTGTGTTACTTGAGATATACTATAACGCATGCATCATACCTTAGGGTGCTTTTTTATTTTCATGAGTTACCATAATAAATTCCACACTTCCCCAAATAAATTTATATTATAAAAAGGGTTCCATTAATCTTAGAAAATGAAAGAAAATTACATTTTCTTTTATAGATGTTCTCATTTTAGTGTGTATTCCTCAGTTTTGTAATTCATGTCCCGAAATAGATAAAAAAAGTTTCACATGACCCATTATTGACCATACCATGTCTAGAAAGGTAGGGTAACTCTTATCAATAACACCATTACACATAGTTGTATGTGGTGGAGCATGTTTAGATATATTCCCAAGATTATATATAATGTCAAAAAAATCTAAATTAATATATTCACTCCCATGATCATATAAAATATTTATCATATTACCAAGTTGATTCTCTAATTCATTTTTGACCTCATTGAAGTTTTTACAGGGCTCAAAATTATACATAGTCTTATAGATATATCCATATATAATAAGTAAAATAGTAAAATTATTGATGTAAGAATATCCACCAAATAATTGTTCCAGAAAATTTCCACAAACTTTATTTTATACCAATCCTATAAAAATTGTATTCATTTCACACTTTCCATAGAATTGTGGTATTTTCATTTTTCCATAGAAACAAGTGAAACATATTTTAAGTTTTAATAGAAAAAATGATTTTACAAACCCATCTTGAGAGATATACTATATGATTATCATTTATATGTACAATATAGTGATTCCACAACTAGGTGATATATTATTCATGCAAATACAATTAATTATCTATTACTAGTAATTGGATTTCATAATATAATACATAAATACCATTGTTTTGATATTCAATTCCATAAAATGTATTTTCTATGTAAAAGAGAAATTACTAGTAACAAAATTTGAAATTAAATCCATCCATTCTAAGGAAGGAAAATTAGAAGATGGGAATAATTGAAAACAGAATAAAATAACAATTCCATGAACCCAAACACATTCTTTTTGGAAACAGAATGTGGTAGTATCCAATATCAAAAGAAACAAGTCATGCTCTATTATCTAATCAATGATACACCTCTCATCATACAATCATCTAAAATATATATGTTCTTAATATTTTGATATAGATTTGAGAAACAAAATTCATATCCCATACACAATGTGTATATACAGAATGAATAAACTAGATAAATAATACTCCTTTATATTCCCCTTTATTATTGTAACATTTTTTTCCAATTGCCTATAATTCCACATGAATAGAATATTTAACCTTCTTTATTCACCATCATTTAGATCTTCTTATTTTTCTGGAGGATGGTGATTAAGAGAAATATAAATAGTTTGAGTATTTGGCCTCATTCTCATGTTCTACCTTTTCTTATTCATCATAAAAAAAATAATTTTTTTCACACCATATGTCCTTGTCATCATGGTCAATGGGAGTAAAATGAATTAAGTGAGTTTTCTAATTATTTCCCACGTTTTAATTGACAATGTTGTTGATAAATGTTTAACATTATGAGGAAAAGATAAGATTTGTGGGTAGGTCACAAGGTAATTTAAAAACCACGATGTCTTAGAGCTCTATGTTCCCTATTATATTTACTACCCAAAGCCTAGTAGGAATTGAATCTTCATTATTTCATGTGAAATGTGAATTAGAGATCATATATCATTTTTTTCTAGCCTTCTATGGATAAATGTCATGAAACTGACAGATTAATTTATATGTATCCATATATTTATGTTTCTTTGGAATCTCATTTTTAGGGATGCTATCGTGAAACATTGGAAGTTCTTGCCACAATATAAATTCATCCCTTGTGGAGAAAATTCATCTTCACTAACTTATTTTCCAAGTGATTTGTGAGTACAATTTTCCAACACTTATAATTTCTATTTATGGCATATAATAATTTGAAATAACATTTTTTCATTATTGGAAATTATTTCTAATGAGAATTGTTTCCCAGTAAATTATGGTTTGAGTGATATTTGTAATTTTATGTTGACTGTAATTTCTACTATTAAAAATTATATAATTATAGTTCATTCCTTAAAAAACTGGATAATAAATATTAAATATTTTAATCTCCCAAGGATTCATTAAAACTCAATGTCCCACACAATTGGTTTTAGATTATTGATTTTCTTTTAAAAATCTAGTTTCTTGGACCTATATTCCCTTTTTAATATAAAGATATTGGTTTAACATTTTATGTTAAGGGATTTAGGTATGAATAATCTTTCTAACTATATTAACTCACATTTTATTGGTCTGTTTAGTGGTCCCCCCAATGCTAAAATCATCTGTTTGTATTTCCTCAGCCCTTGAATCTTAGTAACACTAAGACTTATTTTGGCAGTATCCCTTTGTTGTGAACAATGTCAAGTCATTGAAAAACTCAATTACTAATTTCCTAATAATTTAAATCAACTTGAATTTTTATAATTTGCAACATTTAACTATTCTAAAATTTTTACTTCAATATTCTATGGTTATTCCAAATTAATATATATTATTAATGGATTTTCTTAATTATTAGTAAATAAAAAATTTTATTTTTAAAAAATTATTTTAAATATTAATTTGATTAACGTAAGTAATTGGTCATGTATTAGAAATTTTTTACAATTAATCCAATTTATTTTCCTTCTATATAGCATGTGTGTTAATTAATTAATCCATTTGATCATGGAAAAACCTCAATAATTAAATTAATCATGAAAAATAATGAAAAAAGATAATATGACTAATATGATAATTGTAAGAACCCAGATCTTCCTTTCAAGAAGTTTTTTGTTTTTTGTCATTTTTGGAGAATAGATAAATTTATGGAAAATTTCTATGTACACACCATGTACTTTAGGAGTAAACACCATGTATTTTCTCGCCATAGAAGGCCATGTGCTGGCTGTGTAGTAGCCGCTTACACGGCCATGTGGGAGTGACTTGGAGGCTGCCTAAAGTAGAGTACAGAAAAGTCAAGTACACACCGTGTACTCCAAAAGTACATGCCTTTTACTTTCATTTTTTCATTAATTGCACTGGGTTCACTTCTGATGGATAAGAACCCCTTCTTCGAGTTTTCATTAGTCAGAGAGGGCTTTGTATCTGCAGATCTTCGACGATCTCCTAATCTTCCATCCGTTCTCTGATTCGAGCACCGCTGATTACGTTATAATCACCTCGATGATTTCTCCCTTCGCCTTGAGATTTTTTTTATAATTCCTATTATTTTCCATGTTATCATGGGTGGAATGTTTTGGATGTTTTCTTAGATCTACAAAGTTTCATGGACAATCAAACTTTGAGGATCAAGTATATTGATCTCCTAACCCCGAGGTAGGGGTTTTGTGCCTTTCTATTTGAAGCCTTTGAGTTTTATGTGAAAATTCCACCAATACCCTGGAATGGGGTATTATGTGTTTCCTGTTTTACCCATGTTATTTTCTGGCCATGCTTTTATGCTTGCGTAGAGGTAATTTGGATATGAATTTGGTTTATCACCATGCTTTGGATGTATTCTTCCCTTGCATACTCTGTTTATGATTGTTTGGTCATGTTGGGTCTTTGGTTTCTTTACCTGTTTTCCTTGCTAGCTGTTATAGGATGGAGAGTTGTATTCTGTCATTCTTGTTATGATGAAGATAGATTTTCCAAGTAGTTATGTAGGTTTACATTGGCCATATAGCATTATTATGTTCTGACTTACATGAGGCTATGAGAACCTGATGTAGTAGACTAAAAGGAGAAATACAGAGAGTGATTCCTTAGAGAGTCTTTGAACATTATAGACTATAGGGGGATAGACCAAGTGAGCTTACTTAGAAAGTCTTAGATCATTATATACTATAAGGGGATAGACCGAGTGAGATTTCTCTGAGATTCCTTGATTGATTTAAACTAAAAGGGGAGAGACTACGTGATCTTCCTCAGAGAGTCTGTATTTGACTTTAACGACCTGGGATATAAGGGAATTGACCAAGTGAGCTTCCTCAGAGAGTCCCAGACCTTTGGGGCTATAAGGGGAATTGACATGTGATCTTCCTCAGAGAGTCCTTGACTACCTTAGAATATGTTGTGAATGGACTGTGTGAGCTTCCTTAGAGAGTCTTGCCATACTTTTGACTATAAGGGGATAGACTGTGAGCGCTTCCTTAGAGAGTCTTTATTTAATTCCTATATAGAACCAGAGGGGTTAGACTGAGTGTGTTTCCTAGAGGGTTTAATGTACTTATTAATTTGGACAAGAGGGGATGTTTGTGAGTACTTCTCAGAGGGTTACCTGGTTGTGATTAGATTATTTCCTCACTGGTGCTTGTTTTAATAGTGGATTGTTCGCAACTAAGTACCTTCCTGTTTACTACATAATATTTACTGTTACTGTACTTTACCTTCTACATAATCATTGACTATTAGGTACAGATATTTGGGTGGTTTCCTACTAGGAGTTAGTCTCACACCTTTTTTGGTTCATGCTTTTAGGCCCAAAAAGACTATGTTGTTTCAGGTATAGACAAGGGCAAGCGTCCATATACTTCAGCTACTTGATAGCATTGGAGCTGGAGAGCATGGGACCAAGCTATGGCTTGCGATTCTAAGGAGTGGTTTATTTGTTTTCCTTTTGTACTTGGGTTTAGTACTGTATTCAGTATTGTGATTTGTTTGGATACTTTCCTAGACATATATGTATCTTGCATAATTTAAATATATGTATGCTCTAGTTTTTTATTTATCCCAGTCATCCGCTGTTACTGTTGGTTATTTTCTGCTTCTGTTATGTATGAATTTGTTTACTTCTGTTATGAACTCTACCAATGAGGATATAGTTTCCCCACTGTCACACCCAAGGCCCTCGCTGCTAGTCGGCATCGTTTGGCATTCGGGGAAATGCGCTAGTCTATACCTGTTTCACTGACAGTGTGAGCAGGGACACGGGGTTATAAAAATCTTGTAGGAACATGCCGTGTACAGTATGTACACGCCGTGTTGTAGTGATGGTGTGACTTCCCATGTTACTAACAACACGGATGAGGGAAACATGAGGTATACATGCCCTGTCAGGATCAAACCTGATGTGACATATAACATAGATACCCAGTCTTTTAACGAACAACAAAGACGGATAAACCTTAAACCTATACACTCCATGTTGACTTTGAACACTCAATTTAGTCTAACATGCATACCTGGCCATGTCACAAACAACACGAATTAGTGTTACCCTTTCCCATACATGCCGTGTTTTCTTTGAAAACGCCGTGTAGTCTGACCCAAGTACCTGGCCATGTCACAAACAACATGGGATGGTGTTATCGTTTCTCATACACATTGCGTCCATCTGGAACACGTTGTGTAGTTTTAGTCATGTGTCAGGTCATGTCACTAACAACATGGGCCAGGTGAAGCTTTCCTGGTACACACCATTTTTATCTTGAACACATCTTGTAGTAATGAACATGTCATGTAGTCTTGCTTTGGAGAGTCATGTGGCTTAACCGTGTAGAAGGACCCAGGCAGGAGAAGAGAATTCAAGTACACGCCGTGTGTTTGGAGAACACACCTTGTGTTTGGGGTGTTACATGACCATGTTAGGAAATATTACACGCCTATGTAAATGAATTAGGGAATACAACATGTAGGAAATGTACACGCCGTATGGTCATGTTTTGTAAAACATGAATGATTTCATTCTCTTGTTCCCTTATTACACTCCTAGTTTCTAGTATTTCATAATTTTGATCTAAGTTGTGAGTTTGACCTTGTAGAGTCTTGGCATTGAGATGTCCTCCAGTCATATGCAAGTTTCTAGAAAGTGATCAGACACCAGATATGGCTGATCAGGGGATACCTATAGATCCTCCCATTGTTCTAGCCTTGGCACCAGCATTTTTACCTGACATAGGTGCTGATGAATGGTTCAGGGAGGGTTTTTTGAGGATGATGCATACTTTTCAGGGTGTGTTATCTCCTTCCCCATCTATGGAAGAATTGAAGCGGGTTTTCCAGCAGTATCATCCTCCCAATTTCTTAGGGGAAGGAGGACATCAAGCTGCAGAGTCATGGATTGAGGCCACACTAACGAGTTTCAATCATCTTGAGATACCACCAGAGAGGAGGGTGAAGCTTGATACCTACATGCTCTGAAACTCCACCAAGAGATGGTGGTATGTGGTCTCACAAGCGGGATGCCAGCAGAATATGGCGTGGGATGTGTTTTGGAGCATCTTCTATGATTAATTTTATCCGGATACTTTGAGGGACGATCAAGCCTAGGAGTTTATGAGTCTAGAGCCGGTACTTTTTTTGTAATGGAGTACTCGTCTCGCTTTACTAAGCTTCAATTCTTGATACCAATTACAGGGGGCGATGAGTTGTTCCTCGCGCAGAATTTTGAGGATGGCCTGAGGCACGACATGCGATCGCAGGTGAACATATTCTGATTGACTTTGATATCTTCTATTGTCAACCAAAACCTGATTACAGGGCACACTATAAAGGATTCTAGAGCTGCAAGCAAGGGCGGTTCGGCATCCAGAGTTAGTGCTCTGCTATCAAACAACTGGAAGCTCCATAGAGAGGCTACATGAGGAGATCAGAGTAGATGAGATGCATCTTCTGGTATCCAGGTGGTTTGATACCAGTGTGGGAGAAGCGGGAACACGGGGCCACATTAATTGAGAGACCCAGTGGAGTGCCGATTTTGCAGCAAGATGGGTCACCTTCAGAACTTTTGACAGTTCTTCTCACTAGAAGCTGGTGACAGGGGTTCTTCTATGAATCCTCATTCAGAATCAGTGCCACCAGTTTCTCACCAGTTTGGGAACTGGAGTTCTTCCGGCCATTTGGGATGAGGTGGAGGTTGTGGTTGTGGTATCCAGTCACCCGATTTTCAGTGACATCAGGGTGGATCAACTCAAAGTTGTCTGGTAGGGTCACAGGTTTTCGGTACAGGCCATACCTTTGTAGTGGTGTTGACTCAACAAAAGAAGGATCCTGGACCTTCTACCATTATAGATACGATCTTAGTGGAATCAGTTTTATCTTCTGCTCTATTTGATATAGGTTATCTGTATGGATTTATGTCTGTTGCTATCATGGAGAGACTTGGGCTCTGTATCTTTTCTTTTTCTGATATTTTGATGCTAGAAACTCTATTGGGGATTAGAATAGCTAGTGTGTGACAGTGCAGAGAGTGCCCCGTACAGGTTGGTGGAAGTCACTTTTTACGGGACCTCTTTGTCCTAGAGATGAGAGGCTATGATGTCATTCTCGGGATGGACTTGTTAGTTCCATTCTTGGTAGTAATAAACCCTTATCATGGGGGTTTTATATCACCAGAGGGTGGATCTTTTCTTCTTAAGGGTGAGTGGGATGTCCATGAGAGTAGAGCGGGTCCCGAGCATCATGGGTTGGGAGAGTTAAAACCCATATTTCTAGTCTATATCTAGATGAGAAGGGGAATTCACATATGGACTTTCTGCCAGTGGTGGATCACTTCATTGATGCACATTTTACTTCTTGGTTCTGGCAGGAGCTTTAGAAGGTGTTCGGTACACAGGTACTTTTGAGAACAACATACTATCCCCAGATAGATGGTATGTTTGAGCATACGATTTAGGTGCTTGAGGACATGATCCAAGCATGAATTCTAGATTTTGGAGTTTATTGGGAGATGAATATACCTATTGGGGTTTTTTCCTTCAACAATTGTTTTCAAGCAACTATTCAAATGGAACCATATGAGGCATTGTACAGTAGGCCATGTCGATCACCCTTATGTTGGCTTGAGGTAGGAGAGGCAGTATTGCTGGGATCTCATCTTGTTCAGGAGACCACAGAGCAGATATAGTTGATTCAAAAAAGGATGGATACTACACAGTCTCGTCAGAAGTCTTATGCTGATCAGTGGAGAAAACCTCTAGAGTTCGAGGTCGAGGATCAGGTTTTAAGGCATGTCACACTGAGTATGGGACACATGATCATTAGGAGATAGGGTAATCTTTCCCCAATGTGTATCGGGCCGTTTGAGGTGATATAGAGAGTTGGCCTGGTTGCCTATTGACTACAGTTACCTCATAAGTACCGAGATATGCATGACGTTTTCCACATTTCCTAGCTCCAACGTTACTTTTCATACCCATATCATACTTTCAACCCGAAGAAGTCGAGTTAGAGGTGGATGTATCTTTCATAGAGAATCCTATATGGATTTTGAATCGTAGTACAATGGTTCTACGTCGCTAGTCAATTCCTCTGGAACGGGTGCTATGGCAACACGAGCAAGTATAGGAAAAGACATGGGAGAGGGAGGCAGATATACAAGGACTTTGGCCAGAGCTGTTTGGGATTTCTTATTCCACGCCGCACTAGGGAAATTCAGGGATGAATTTATTTTAGGAGGGAAGTTTTTAAGAACCTGGATCTTCTTTTCAGGTATGTTTTTGTTTTCTGGTCATCTTTGCATGAAAGAGGAATTTATGAAAATTTTATATGTACACGTTGTGTAATTTATGAGTACACGCTGTGTATTTTCTTATCGCATCAGGCCATGTGTTGGCCATTTAGAAGCTGCTTACAGAGTGATGTGGGAGTGACTTAAAGGACTTTTAAAGCAGAGTAAAAAAAAGCAATTACATGGTGTTTACTATAAAATTACACACCGTGTACATTATTTTTTTCATTAGACACCCTGGGGTCACGTCTGATAGATAGAAACCACTTCTTTTAGGTTTCATTCATCCTAGAGAACCTTGTGTCTTTGGATCTTTGGAGAGCCCATAATCCTCTGTCTTTCCTATGATTCTAGCACGGTGACTGCGTTGGAATCACATCGGTGAATTTTACCTTCTACTGGAGCCTTGTTTTCCAATTACTTTTATTTTCCATGTTATCATGGGTTGAACGTTTTGGGAAGTTTCTTAGATCTAAAATGTTCCAAAGATAATAAAGATTCGAGGTTCAAGTATATTGATCACCTAACCCTGAGGTAGGTGGATTGTTCCTTTCCATTAAAATTAGTTGTGTTTTATGTTCAAATTCCACAAATACCCTTGAATGGGGTTTTGTGTGTTTCCTGTTTTACACCTGTTGTTTTCCTTCCATTCAATAATACTTTTGTAGATGTTATTTGGAAATGAATTTGGTTCATATCCATGCTTTGGATGTGTTCTACCATTCCATAATCTGTTTATGACTGTTTGTTCCTATTGTGTCTTTGGCTGCTTTACCTGTTTTCCATGCAAGTTATTGTAGGATGGAGAGTTGTATTCTATCATGATTGTTATGTTGTAGACTGATTATCCTAGTAGTTCTGTAGGATTACTTTGTCCATATAGTATAACTATGTGTTGACTTATACGGGGCCATGAGAACCTGGTGTAGTAGACTAAAAGGGGATAGACTGAGTGATCTTCCTTAAAGAGTATTTGTACATTATAGTATATATGGGGATAGACTGATTGAGCTTCCTCAGAGAGTCTTCAAGCTTTATTGAATACAAGGGTATAGACCGAGCGAGCTTCCTCAGAGAGTCCTTGATTGATTTAGAATAAAAGGGGAGAGACTATGTGATCTTCCTTAGAGAGTCTGTATTTGACTTGAGTTACCTGAGCTATAAGGTGAATTGACTGAGTGGGCTTCATCAGAGAGTCCTAGACCATGGAGCTATAAGGGGAATTAAAGTGTGAGCTTCCTCATAGAGTCCTCGACTACCTTGAACTATACAGGGAATGGACTGTGTGAGTTTCCTCAGAGAGTCTTGCATTACTTTTGACTATAAGGGGATGTACCGTGATCGCTTCCTCAGAGAGACTTTATTGAATTCCTATACCGAACCAGAGGCATTAGACTGTAATGCCCCGACCCTAGATACCCAGATTCAGTTTATTATTACATAACATTGGCATGATCATAAAAGATCAAGTCTCAAAATACCGATTAGTTTATTAGTCTTGGAAACACAAGATATATTCATATGTCTTACATTACATCATAAGGTAAAAAAACTACAACAACATTTTGTCTTCATATCCCCTCCTACTATCCCTACAGGTCATTCACAAATTACTTCTTCACATCCTGGAAATAATAAATCATTGAAATGGGTGAGCTCAGATGCTCAGTAAGGATAACAATATAGCAGAAGATTTCATAGATAAGCATAAACACTTAAAACAATTTATAACTAAAAAAAGCGTTCAAAACTTGAACTTCAGCATAATATGGATAAGATAAAATGAAATAATTCCATTTAATTATTCACATGGATATTCTACTAGTCGAACAACCACATGCAATATCAATAACCACTTTCATATTGATGGAATGCATAATTCCAGACTATCATAACCACATAGCCAAGGCCTCGTGCCAAGACTACAAATAATATTTTTCCAAGGCCTTGTTCCAAGACACTAGTTTGTCTCATGAGACCTACCGATGCATTGAGGAGCTATAGCAGACTCCACCCATCACTTACTAAGTCCAATGCATTCCTCATATGAATTTTTTTAAACATAACATAAACATTCGTATTAAAACTAGCATACGAAATGTCAATACTTTATCCACCAACCATGAATGGTATAAAAATAGCACATCCACAGTCAAACATAACTCATTTGATACAATATAGAATATTTTATTGTATCATATTAACCTCAATCGAGAATAATGAAGTATATTGACGTAGATGAAAATAATCATCAAAACTATTTGAGAGAAATATCCCCCTTTTTCTTGAAATCATTAAAAAGTCACACTATTTGTCCAGAAGCCATTTAAAAATAGATTTTTGAATCAAAGTGTCCCATAACACTTAGAAACTTTTAAACGGAGTATTTATTTTAAAACATTAATGTCTATATAAATAAATCCTTAAACCCATTTTTAAAACATGGATATTAATGACCAATATTTAGAAGAATAAGTCTTTAAAACATTTAAAAATCGTATTTTAGTTAGAGTTTCTAACCAAAATAGATACACTTGAATACAAATAATTGAGGTAATAAAAACATTGTAATATCATGAGAATAAAGGGATTCATGATATACTATGTAAAAGTACATTATATACACCACATAAAAGTGATTCGGTGTATAACAACAAAGAAGTCTCAATAAAATGTAAATTGAGATGAAATCTCTCATAAAGGTTTTATCCTTATCTTAAGGATAAATCAACAACATAATTATGTGTGAAAAATATAAATACACTAAATATGATTGTATAATCAGATTAAAACAATCAATGTATATTCACACATATTCTAGTAAAAACAACACCAATGAATTGGATGTTTATCTCAACAAATTGAGATTGAGTAAAAATTAATCTTACCATGTTCATACCGATGACTTGAGAATTTATCAATGGAGTGATTATGTGTATAAAAATTATATCCATAGAAAGAGGAGTGGAAATTATGACGTAATCAAATGAATAGTGATTCCACACTTAATCATGGAGTAAAATAATCAATGAAGTATGTGTAAAGCCGAATGAGTGGAAATTTAAATTTAAAATTCCCTTATCGATTTGGTAACTTATGAAACATGCACCCATGAATGAAGGATCATAAAATGATGATGTAAATACCAATAAATTAATGTATATTGCACAATGAATGAAATCATGGGCAGTACCCACACCACATGCAATAAATAAGTGGTGAACAATGGAAATCTCACTGAATTAAATGTGAGATAAGAATCCCCTTACTTTGTACTTTTTCCTTATTCGACGGTAGGCTAACCTCCTTTATAATGTTGAAATAATTTTAATTGAATTATACAAGAATAAGTTACATTAATAGTATATCATATATGATCTTTTAACATTGATTTGTTAATAATATCTTATTATTATCGTCATTTCGGGTGTTAACTTACACGTTTTCCTTTATATTCTTTGTTATGTAAGCCGTGTTTTTAATGGATAGGTTGCATATTATTCATATCCAGAATTATATCAAGTACTTAAACATTATTTTTAAATCATCAAATTATAATTTTACTTGAATGGATATGATGGATAATAAATCTCATCGCTTTCGGGTAGACGGTAGTACGTACGTACGTACGAGCGACAATATCATTCTTTTGATGTTAAAATAATATATAATTGGATTTTATATCATATATACAGAATAATAATCATGTTATATTTATTATTAACATTAATTACACATCATTATTATACCCATCCAATTAATAATTTATTGAATAACAATTACACCACGACGTGGAGACGGTAAGCCGTACGTACGCACGTATGGTGACATGTCATTCAAAGGATGGATAGAAAACTGAATATGGTTGTACCATATTTATAATAATATTATAATATATAGTAGATACTGTATTCTTTATTTTATAATGGGAATAACAATGAAAGAATAATTTGAAGAAGAAAAGAATTTGAAAAAGGGTGGTAAAAACATTACCTCTTATTCGGGTTCTTCCTATTGATTTGATCAAAATGGATCCTTAGGTTGGCTTTATAATCAAAATGTGGCCTCTAGGTTGTAGTTAGGGAAGTTGAGATAGTATTTGGGCAGGTTTTGGCTGAACGAAAAGGCTTTGAAGGTGTGAAGTAATGAGAAGGGGGACTGCCCTTTTATAAGAGGGGTGAGGGGCCCCTTTGGAAAAGCTAGAAATATTATTTTATAACAAATTCATATTCGGTTTATAATGGATCCAAAGTGGATTATTTAAAGCTTACGGTGGGTATAGGTAGAAAAACAATCAAAAAATAGAATTTAGACAGGTTTGTGTCATAATATTAACCTTATCTTTAAGAATTAACTCTTAGTTAATTAGTTTCACTTTTACAATGTCTCTTTGTATTTTTATATTATATGGTTAATAAACATACTATATACATCCAAGAGACTACAAAGTGATCCATTAATTATATACCTATCATGATATAAGTCTCTTGTATGAACCATATATTTCAATGAATTTAATATCAATTAATAATATAATATTTTTTTTAAACTCTTTTATGTCAATTTTGACACTATTCAATAATTGATTTTTGTGAAACTCATAACAGAATTATTACCTCTAAAAAAGTCCATTAAATCACTCCTAATATATCATATTAACCTATAAAATTAGTTTAATGCAATAAAAGTCTCAAATTATATTTATTTGGGTATTTATAATATCAATTATTTTAATTTTTCACTATTATGCTAATTAATGCATCATCATTGTGTCATAAATAAATTAACTTATTTAATGTCTAAAAATTATAAATAAAATATTATTATGTAGGAAATATTTTTATATTTCTAATGAATATTTATAATCGAATTTATCTTATGTTTAACACTATATTAAAAATGTTTTAGTAAATAAATTTTGATTTTAACTCTTCTAACTCTTCTTTGAATTAAATAATAATAAATGTCCTAATCTAATCCAAGTGGACCTAAATGATAATATTTTATTCCTGATGTTTTTTTTTGTCGAGATACACTTTTCCAATAGAATTAGGATATGTGTTAGGATAATATTAATATCATTTTTACCCTTAATTACCATATTAACTTTTAAACGTGGTAAATTAAAGTAAAAAAGTTACTATTCACCAAAAATTATTCTCATCTCAATGAACCAAATTTTACTCCTTGATATTAACCGTGTCTCTCGGAGTTTCAAAATTCCACTCACATAAGTGGTAAAATTAAGTTTTATGAAAAATTCAGTTTTTTAACAAGCACTTAGTGGTTTCACTATTCATAAAAAAATTGAAAGTTTCTAGTAAAATACTAAACATTAGGCCTAAGCTATATTTCATATTATGAATTCAAAAATTATTTCTAGTTTAAAAAATTCAAAACATATCAGTTGAATTAATTAATTTAAAAATTAATTCCTGTCGTCAAAACAAATAGCGTGTTTTTAAGAGATAATAACTATCAAAAGATTGACACTTGTTTATGTCTGGTTTAAATGTGAAATCTCATCTAATGACCAAAATTGTATTAAATGGTAAAACTATATTCTAAATATACTGTAAACCACTCAAATTAATAATTTCTCACTATTAATTATTTTTATTAAAAAAGTAGTTTTTAATTATAATTTAGTAATTTTCACTTTTCATCAAAATATGAAAGTTATCCAAAAAGTACCAAAATTTCACCCTAAGCTAATTTCGATATTACGAATCCAAAACTGAAGTCCATTTCAAAAGATAAAATTTATAAAATTTCAAAAAGTAGGTATTACTATTCATAACAGCTAGTTTGATTGGTTGTGGTGTGTTAGAATCTCGAAGTTACGTACAATGCACGTCGTTGCATTATTCAAAGGGAAACGTACCGTGGAAGATTGGGGTGTTACATTTTCCCCTCATTAAATAAATTGTGCCCTCGCAATTTTTTTAAAATTAGGCTTGAGAATAAAATGGAATGTCCCACATCGGAAAAAGATTCAATAAAACTATCACTTTAAAAGAAAGGAAGAGGGGTATAAATGTCACCCAAGATAATCCATACTAGGATTCCATGTAGGAAAACATGGATATGGACGATAGACTAAGTGTTTAGTTCTGATGGAGAGGGATAGAAAACATGATCAGGAGAATTTTAACAATAAGAAAATCACAAACTTGTGTTGGGGCAAACGGTCCTTAGTCTCCCAGTATGAAAAGTGAACGGTCAACATTTTTTTATTTTAAGTTACATTACATAAGGACAAGGAATTCATTTCTGATATTGACTAAGATAATAAAGAGATATACTTACTTTTTACATAGAGTTTCATTCTTTAATAACTTTTTACCACTAACTCATTTTTTTTAATAATGAGTATTCAAGAAGACTTGGTCATAATGGAAGATCTAGAATAAACTTCTATAGAAATACATGATCCATGTTGGATAATCTATATATTTACCTTGTCTTTAGAGATTAATCAAAACCAAAATGTTTAGTACAATATCTGATGATCCCCCAAATGGATATTCCATTAGAGAAAAAAACACTAATCTTAATTTCTAAAATTAAACCATCAATACCCCAAAGTTAAATAAACACCATTAAATAATCAATTGTCCTTAAAATCCTTCAATATAATCCAAACTAATATTGAAACTCAAAACATATAAGAATGTAGTCTTCCACGTTAAATTGTATCTCCAAATGACATTAATTACTCTTAAAGTCACATACTTAAAAGTAATAAACCTAATATTTTCCATAAACAACCCAAATAACTATAAATCCAGAATAAAAAAATAGATAAAAATCCACCATTACACCTCAAATGAAATCCCATACTGTTATATTTTCCATACAACAAAGCGAACAACTTCCAAAATAACATTTATCACATAATTACCAAATAATATTCCTATACTAAGGGTATTCATTTGATAAGACATAAGATCCCAAATCAAATTATTAATGATGAATAAAATCATTTAACTAAAAATAATAGTCATACTAACCAGGGACTTCATGTAGTCCAGTGGTAGGCGATAAATCCCAATCACACTTTGGTTGTGGGTTTGATTCCCATAGCTTTGTCCGATGCAACGGGTTGTCACACGGACTGCGTGTTGTCCTTTTTCAAAAACTATATTTTATAACATTACCAAAATGAGATAATTTCCTCAAAATAACCATAACATAATTTAACCACAAATATAATCTCATACCTTCCATTTTCATCCAAAATTATAATAACTTATAATTTCCTCAAACCCAACAATCATATAAAACCAAATGGTTATTTATAACTATATTCACAATAGAAATGATAATTCTTCCCCAAATATCATTCTCACATGGAAAACTGCAGGGTTAGAAATACAAGAGAAAATTATTCCAAAGTGAACCCATCAACAAGGAGCACTAATACTTTTTAAACATTTCTCCAACCATTTATTTCCACATAGCTTCTTCTTTGACCAAGAAAATATCCTATAGAATAGGGCATTCACTCGAGTAATGGTCAGGTCCCCTATATTTACGGAAAATGACTGTAAATGGACTCTAGGGACCATTTTTATCTTCTTCCATAGTACTCTTCATTTTTCTTCGGTAATTCTTCACATTATGTCCTTCCTTCCTACACGTAAAGCATTTCTTTGTCCCATTGAGACACTTCCCTGGGTGTCTCCTTCCACATTTCCTGTATGATGAAAATTGAGGATTCCTTTCTCCATGGTCTCCACTACTGGAGCTCTTATCATTCATCACCTTTCTCTTTTTTGTTGAGTCCGAGAATTGGTTAATATATATATTGTTGATAATATTTTTGGGAACTTTATTTGGTATAAAGAATATATCTTTTACTCCTATCAACATTCCATTTTGTTGCTCATTTCCACCACCGTTCCTACCTTGTAAATCATTCTCAAAGTCACTATGAATTCCTTGGAATCCAGCCATTGACTAAAACCAGAAAGCATTGTGTGAGTTACAATAGTCATAAAATCATTTAGAGATTAACATGTCGCCATATTCTCAATTTGAAACACATTAAGATTAACCAAGGTCATTTACTCTCATCTTATATATTTAATACTTCAAGTCGGTTAGTAATGAAAATTTAAATTATCCTAAGAATATCCCCCGGGAGTGTCGTAACCAAGAGTGCAGCAAGGCCCATTGTTGTGCACCAGTTCTCGTTCGAGTCTAGATTAAAGCGGTGTTTTCAGGTTTTACCCCTAGGTACATCTGTAACAGATCCACATCTACCTCCTTGTATCCAAAAAGGGATGTATTGCTCGGAAAACTCACAAAATCTCTACAATACCAAAGTTATACGAAGTTCTTCTATACTAATCTTCAAAGTTCATCTTAGGTCTATGTGCTCTAATCAGTGTTTATCTAAATCTTGCTTCCAAGGTTTCTACTAAACTTCTTCTGATACCAACTGTAACGCCCCGACCCTAGATACCCAAAGTCGATGTGTTCTCTCATAACATTGGCATGATCATAAAGGATCAAGTCTCGAAAGACCGATTAGTTTAGAAGTCTTGGAAACACTAGATATATTCATAAGTCTTACATTACATCATAAGGAAAAAAATTACAACAACATCTTGTCTTCATATCCCCTCATACTATCCCTGCAGGTCATTCATAAATTACTTCTTCACATCCAGGGAAAAATAAAACATTGAAAGGGGTGAGCTCAGATGCTCAGTAAGGATAACAATATAGAAAAAGCTTTCATAGATAAGCATAAACACTTAAAACAATTTATAACTAAAACAAAAGCCTTTTAAACTTGAACTTCAGCATAATATGGCAAAGATAAAATGAAATAATTCCATTTAATTATTCAAATGGATATTCTACTAGTCGAACAATCACATGCAATACCAATAACCACTATAATAATAATGGAATGCATAATGTCATACTATCATAACCCCATAGCTAAGGCCTCGTGCCAAGAATACAAATAAGATTTTGCCAAGGCCTTATGCCAGGACACTAGTTTGTCTCATGAGACCTACCGATGCATCGAGGAGCTATTGTAGGCTCCACCCATCACATACTAAGTCCAATGCATTCCTCATATGAAATGATTTAAACATAACATAAACATTCGTATTAAAACTAGCATATGAAATGTCAATACTTTATCCACAAACCATGAATGGTATAAAAATAGCACATCCACAGTCAAACATAAATCATTTGATACAATATGGAAGATTGTATTGTATCATATTAACCTCAATCGAGAATAATGAAAGATATTTACATAGATGAAAGTAATAATCAAAACTATTTGATAGAAATATCCCCCGTTTTCTTGAAATCATTTAAATGTCACACTATTTGTCAAGATGCCATTTAAAAATAGATTTTTGAATAAAAGTGTCTCATAACACTTTGAAACTTTTAAAAGGAGTATTAATTTTAAAAATTTAGTATCCATATAAATAAATCCTTAAAACCATTTTTAAAACATGGACATTAATGAGAAAGATTTAGAAGAATAAGTCTTTAAAGCATTTAAAAATGGTATTTTAGTTAGAGTTTCTGACCAAAAGAGAGATACTTGAATGCAAATAATTGTGGTAATCAAAACTTTGTAATATCATGAGAATAAAGGGATTCATGATATACTATGTAAAAGTACAATATATACACTATATAAAACTGATTTGGTGTATAACAACAAAGAAGTCTCAATGGAATGTAAATTGAGATGAAATCTCTCATAAAGGCTATATCCTTAGGTTAAGGATAAATCAACAACCTAATTATGTGTGAAAAATATAAATACAATAAATATGATTTTATATTCAGATTAAAACAATCAAATAACATTCACACATATTCTAGTAAAAACAACACCAATGAATTGGATGTTTATCTCAACAAATCGAGATTGAGTAAAAATTACTCTTATCAAGTTCATACCAATGACTAGAGAATTTATCAATGTAGTGATTATGTGTATAAAAAGTATATCCACATAAACGTGAGAGGAAATTATGACATAATCAAATGAATAGTGCGTCCACACATAATCTTGGAGTAAAATAATCAATGAAGTATGCGTAAAGCTGAATTAGTGGAAATTGAAATTTCAAATTCCCTTATCAATTTGGTAACTTATGAAACATGGACCCATGAAATAAGGTTCATTCAATGATGATGTAAATACCCATAAATTAAATTATATTACACAATGACAACAATCATGGGCATTACACACACCACATGCAATAAATAAGTGGTGAACAATGGAAATCTCACTGAATTAAAAGTGAGATAAGAAACCCCTTACTTTGTACTTTTTCCTTGGTCAACGATAGGTTAACCTCTGGTATAATGGTGAAACAATTATTATTTAATTATAAAACAATCATTAACATTAATATGATATCATATATGATCTTTTAACATTTATTTGTTAATAATATCTTAGTATTATCATCATTTGGGGTGTTAACTTACTCCTTTTCCTTTATATTCTTTGTTATGTAAGCCGTGTTTTTTATGGATAGGTTGTATCTTATTAATATCCATAATTATATCATGTCCTTAAAAATTATTTTTAAATCATCAAATGATAATTATACATGAATGGATATGATGGAGAATGAATCGCATCGCTTTCATGGAGACGGTAGTCCGTACGTACGCACGAGTGACAATATCATTCTTTTGATGTTAAAATAATATATAATTGGATGGTATATCATATAGAAATAATAATTATCATGTTATATTTATTAATTACATGAATTAAACATCATTATTATACCCATCAAAAGAATAATTTATTGAATAACAATTACACCACGACGTGGAGACGGTAAGCTGTACGTATGCATGTATGGAGACATGACATTCAAAGGATGGATAAAATAATGAATATGGTTGTACCATATTTATAATAATATTATAGTATATAGGAGATAATGGATTAATTATTTTATAATGGGAATAACAAAGAAAGAAGAAGTAGAAGAAGAAAAGAATTTGAAAAAGGGTGGTAAAAACATTACCTCTTCTTCGGGTTCTTCCTTTTGATTTGATCAAAAGAGCTCCTTAGGTTGGATTTATGATCAAAATAAGGCCTATAAGTTGTATTAAGGGAAGTTTAGATAGTATTTGGGCAGGTTTTGGCCGAACCAAAAGGCTTTGAATGTGTGAAGTAATGAGAAGGGGGAGTGCCCTTTAATAAGAGGGGTGAGGGGCACCTTTGGAAAAGCTAGAAATATTATTTTATAATAAATTCGTATTTGGATTATAATGGCTCCAAAGTGGATTATTAAAAGGTTAAGGTGTGTATAGGTCGTAAACCACTCAACCAATTGAATTTAGATAGGTTTGGGTCATTATATTAAAATTATCTTGAAGTATTAACTCTTAGTTAATTAGTTTCACTTTTACAATGTCTCTTTGTAATTTTATATTATATGGTTAATAAACATACTATATACATCCAAGAGACCCCCAAGTGGTCCATTAATTATACACCTATCATTATATAAGTCTTTTGGCCGAACCTTAGATTTTTTTGAATTTAATATCAATTAATAATATAATATTTGTTTTAAAAACTCTTTTATGTCAATTTTGACACTATTCAATAATGGTTTTTGTGAAACTCATAACAGAATTATTACTTTGAAAAAAGTCAATTAAATAAATCCTCATATGTCATATTAACCTAGAAAATTATTTTAATTCAATAAAAGTTTTCAATTATATTTATTTGTGTATTTATAATATTAATAATTTTAATTTTTCACTATTATGGTAACTAATGAATCATCATTGTGTCATAAATAAATTAACTTATTTAATGTTTATAAATTATAAATAAAATATCATTATGTAGGAAATAGTTTTATCTTTCTAATTAATATTTATAATCGAATTTATCTTATGTGTAACCCTATATTAAAAATGTTTTAGTAAATAAACTTTGATTTTAACTCTTTTAACTCTTCTTTGGATTAAATAATAATAAATTTCGTAATCTAATCCAAGTGGACCTAAATGATAATATTTTATTCTTAAGGATATTTTTTGTCGATATACACTTTTCCAATAGAATTAGGACATGTGTTAGGGTAATATTAATATAATTTTTACCCTTTATTACCCTATTTACTTTTAACCGTGGTAAATAAAAGTAAAAAGTAACTATTCACCAAAAATTATTTTCATCTCAATGAACCAAATTTTACTCCTTGATATTAACTGTGCCTCTCAGATTTTCTAAATTCCACTCACAGAAGCGGTAAAATTAAGTTTTATGAAAAATTCAGTTTTTAACTACCACTTAGTGGTTTCACTATTCATCAAAAAATGAAAGTTTCCAGAAAAATACCAAAAATTAGGCTAAGATATATTTGATATTATGAATTCAAAAATTATGTCTATTTTACCAAATTCAAAACATATCAGTTGCATTAATTAATTTAAAAATTAATTCCCATCGTCAAAACAAATAGCATGTTTTTAAGAGATAATAACTATCAAAAGATTGACACTTGTTTATGTCTGGTTTAAATGTGAACTTTCATCTAATGACCAACATTGTATTAAATGGTAAAACTATATTCTAAATATAATTTGAAACCACTCAAATTAATAATTTATCACTATTAATTCTTTCGATTAAAAAATTGTTTTTAATTAAAATTTAGTAATTTTCACTATTCATCAAAATATGAAAGTTATCCGAAAAGTTCCAAAATTTCACCCTAAGCTAATTTCGATATTACGAATCCAAAAACGAAGTCCATTTCGAATGATAAAATTTATAAAATTTCAAAAAGTAGGTATTACTATTCATAACGGCTAGTTGGATTGGTTGTGGTGTGTTAGAATCTCGAAGTTGCGTACAATGCATGTCATTGCATTATTCAAAGGGAAACGTACTGTGTAAGATTGGGGTGTTACATAGACCATGTGTGATACCCGGAGGGTTGTATGTACTTCTTAGGTAGGACTAGAGGGGATGGTTGTGAGTACTGCCCAGGGGGTTAACTAGTTGTGATTAGAAGACTGCCTAACTGATGCTTGTTTGAACTGTGGATTGATCACTGCTGAGTACATTCTTATTTACATTTTACTATTTACTATTACTGTACCTTACCTGCCATATACTCACTAACTATTAGGAACAGATCTTGGAGTGGTATCCTACTGGGATTTAGTCTCGCATACTGTTTGGGTCATGATTTTGTGCCCAAACAGACTATGTTGTTGCAGGTATAGACAAGGGAAAGCGCCCTTCTACATCACGTACTTGATTGCATTGGAGCTGGATAGCCTAGGACCAGGCTGAGGCTTGTCATACTGAGGATTTTTTTTCTGTTTTCATTTTTTACTTGTGTTAAGAATTGTATTCATTATTGTGAATTTTTTGGCTACTTTCCTAGTTATATATGTATCATGCATCATATATATCTATATGCTCTAGTTGTTTCTTTATCCCAGTCTTCTGTTGTTACTATTGTTGGATATTTACTACATCCATTATTGTTTGTATTTGTTTACTTCTGTTTTGTACTCTGCCAATGAGGGAAATATTTCCCCACTGTCACACCCAAGGTTCTCGTTGCTAGTCGGATGCCTCGGGCATTTGGGGAAGTGCGCTTGAGGCCATGTGACCAACCGAGTATAGGGCACCTTTGGGTGGTTTCTAGAACCACATCGTTACAATAATGATATTTTTCTAATGGGTTTTTTATCTAGCTAATGAAAAATCTACCACTGTCCCTGAAGAGAACATCATGAATCATGATGTGGTTTGTGTTTTAGCTTTTTTTAAAATCACTTACCACTTTTAGGTATTTCTCTTCTCTGGTGCCATTTAAATCATTATTTTGGTTCAAATTGAGAAACATAATGATAGACATCATTTTATTGGGGAAATGAACTAAATTTCATGGAGACATATTTTTTTATAAATATAGTCTTGATATAAACATGTTAATGGATTTAGGGGATTATCACAAATTATAGAGAACATTCCAGTAGTTTTGTGTCATTTATTATAAATATCCCATTCATTCTATCTGTATGGTGATTATAAGACGTGGAGCAGGTTTAGACATCTTTTATTTTTTTACCATACAAATGATGTGGTTTTTGTTTAGATCATGAAAAAATTACACCTTCTAATAAGTTTAAAAATAGTGTAAAGTAATTACACATCGTGTATTGGTCGTCATAAAGATGTCTAGAACCGGAACAAGGTGTGAATATTTCTTTCGATGAACAAACATTACACACCTTGAAATTGTAAAATAATGTTTTAATTAAAAGGAAAAGTTTGTTTCATCATATTTGGGATTTATATATTACATTATGTGTAAATGGATTACATGTCATGTAATCTTTGCTGGTTTAGTTTGAAGGGATGATTTTTTTATTCAGCTTCTGCCTCCCACATATTGACCATGTATGTCACCCATATGTTTTTTTAGTCCACTGATCCTTCTTGGTCACTTAGTTTTTTTATTGACCATGGTTTTTGTTTTGGTATGCTTCTCCACAAGTGTAATCCTTACATTTTTTCATTTCCATTAATCATGGAAGAAACATTGGGAACATTATTTGATCCATTAATCAATGATGGTAATATTTATAATCCTTTCAAGATATTTCTTGTGATATTCCTCCAATGGATAACCATTGTGTTATTGATGTTTTGGTGTATGAGTTTTGTTGATGTATTTTTTTGTTCTTCCCTATCCACCCGCCATTTATCTTAATGAATCGATTTTGAGATTTGAGTATTGACTCTAGGACCTTTTTTCTGCCTATGTGCTCTTCGTTGTTAATACATCCCATTACGGGTATATGTGACCCAAATTTGTGGTATGTGGTTCCATCTCTATCCAATGTTCAATGAATTATAATTCTATTCTTTTATAAAATACTTTATATATAAAATAGAATGTTTTATTGACTTATTTCTGTGTGTTGAAACTAGTTTTTGAAAAAATATGGTTTTACCAAATTATTTGTAAAATAATATGTAGTTTGATAGAATTGTGAAATGGATTTCAAAAATAATTTCAATGAATTATTTTTAAGAAATTTTATTGAAAACATCATACATGGTAAGCCATGTGTACTTAGGTGGAAGGTATAGTAGTACACCATATCCATTGATATTTTTGGGTGATTCAATTAGGAGGTGTTCCTCTAATTCCTAGGCATGTTGTTCTAGGACATTGGATGAAACTATTGAGATGTTCGTTTTATAGTGTGTTCATATATCTTCTAGACTCAGTTCATATGGCTATGGAATTTGTGTGTGATATTGGTTTTTGTTGGGGGTAGGAGTGTTGTAGTTACAATAAACTGTTGTGATCCATGGTGTGATGATACCAGGGATTTGGCTTGAATTGTTTTACATTTTACTACTAGGAATTTGATATGATATGAGATTCATGATTGGGATTGATTTTATATAACTTCTATATATAGGTTAAATTCATTGAAACTATTTGACTTGACATAAATTTGAAAAGTGGGGGAAGGGGGATGTAATATATTTTTCAATTATTTTTATATATTAACTATTAAACAATCTATCAAGCCTTATTTTCATTAATGTTATGAATTATTTAAATAGATGTACATAGATTTTTTGTAGAACACCTTGGTGGAATCCTATTAATCTTATTATCTTACACCCAGTGCACCCCTTCAGTGATGTGTCGACCTTCATATGTCTTTTTATGTAGGAAAAAGAATAGTTCTATAGTGAGGTTATGAGGTTTCAGTTATATGGATCTAGGTATATCGTTTTGAGATTATGGTATATTTCTGCTGATATCACATAGATTAGGTTATTTTGGTTTTTATGGTTTTTTCCTATGATGATATAATTATCACTTTTAGATTATTTCTACTTTTGAGTTATATAGTTTCCAATGTATTATTTCCGTTATGGAATATATTTATCTCTTTTATTATACCCTTATATTTTACTTTTATATTCCATGTTTTTTTCTTGTTTTTTGGTGAAATAATTACCTTTGGTTGTCGTTATGTTTGGGGGCTAGTCTTGAGGCTGTGGGGATTAGGAACACCAATTGGATATATTGTAGGCTCGATCACGTACGAGTTTGAGAGGGTATCTATAACGACCCATACTTTACATACATTGTTAATACTTCAAAATTGAAGCACACTTATTACAACATATGACAAAACCACAAAGGACCGTATAGGTATAGTGTCTTTAGAAACTGGGAAACATAAAAAACTGGTTCATAAATCTTCTACAGTGTCTCCCATTTATTTCATCATATCTAGGGTCCCTTTTAGCATATTCTACTTAATATCCATCTTCCTGACCTGGGGAAAAGAAAACATAAAAGGGTGAGCTAAAATGCTCAGCAAGGGAAATAAAAGAAATAAAAATCATATCATATCTTTTTGAAAATCATAACCTGCAAAAGAGATCATAAAATCTTAATAAATCATAGAAGTGAAAATGAGATCCCCATAATCATAACATGAAACTTGAAACTTTGTGGCATGCACACATAATCATGGAAAATCATTTCTTGTTAGTCATGACTCATTTCCAAGACTATCTTAGTGGACAAAGCCCCTTTCTGAACCGAGTTCACTCCTCGTTTCAGTCCTGTATCACTGAACCGAAATAACCTTCCGTTCCAGCCATGTCTATCTCATGAGATATAAAATCTTTACCTAATGCATTGGAGGGAGATATAGGTCCCACCCATCTTATAATGAATCCTTTCTTATGTGTGCCACATAATCATAAATCATACATCATCGCATAACACATGTAACAAAAATGGGATTCTTGAAACATCATGACATCATAAAACAAATCTTATAAGGCAAATGACTTCATAAAAATAATTCCCTCACAACATAATCAAATCAATGTAATTAAAGGGATAAAAACAGAACCCTTTATTATCTTAGATGGAAAATAATTTTGATAAAACACTTGAACACCATTCTTGAGGAAAATATCCTTTCTTCTTCAAAAACACTTTTCTTTTCTTAATATGTCATACAATTATAAACTAAAAGAAGTTTATTAAAAATAAACTTGAAAATTTGTAAAGGAAGATTCTTGGAAATAATGTTTTAAAAATCCATTCTTGCCGTATAAGTTAAAAAAACATTCTTCGTACTTTTGTCGGAAAAGTCAAAAAGTACCTCGTATGAAAAACGACAAAAGATTCCTTTCATATATTTTACTAAAAACTCACCGAAGGGTAAAAATTGATTTAAACAATTGTAGGTGGATGTAAATAATATTACATATTCATGAAACATGGATGTGGATGATAAAATACACCCCAGTAAATACTTACGAATAAACAATCTCGGATAAAAATGAGATTGTGATATTTCCCTTACCTTAGGTCCAATTTGACTTGTATGTGTCCGAAGCTCCTGTATAATGGTTTAAATAATGTTATTGACTTATTCCAGAATCATAAATATTGATATGATATCATATATGGTCATATTCTTAGCTTCTTGTTAGTAATATTTCATTGTTACTTGTTACTCGGGTCTTTATTGCCTTTTGTTCTTACGCGTGTTTTGCCGAATAAATTCTTATTCTTATTTCAAGGTTATAGATACCTTATATCCAGAATGGTATTAGTGTAATATATATCATATTTATTCATTCAATTCATTTATATAATTACTATGTAATGATGATCATGTAGAACGAGTCGCATCACATCGTGGAGACGGTATTCCGTACGTACGCACGAGTGATGATATCGTTCCTATGATCGTGGAAATGTATTGGAGTATATATATATTATTTCAGTATCAATATTAATTTATAATAATCATAAATAGTTACTCATTACACCATTATACCCATCCAATTAATGTGGTGGTGGAAAATAGATTACACCACGGCGTGGAGACGGTATTCCGTACGTACGCACGCGCGGTGATTTCCTTTTTTCCGTAGGATGGATAGATGGTGAAATATGGTTGTTTCATACTTATAATAACATATCATTATGTAAGTAATACTGATGTTATTACTTTATCATGAAACAACTAAAGAAGAAGAAGTTGAAGAAGAAAGAAATTGAAAAGATCGGTAATGGATATTACCTCTTCTTTGGAACGCCTCTTTGAATCCTCCACTTAAGGAACTAAGAGTGGTCTTTGGAGAAGAACAGGACCTCTAGGACTATTCTAGGGAAGTGGAGAGGAGAAAATGGCAGGGGTTGGCCGAGCTTGAGTGCTCAATTTGGTGTGAGGAGGAGGGGGAGGAGGTGCCCTTTTATAAGGGAGGAGAGGGGCACCTTAGGAATATCTCAAAATATTATTTTATATTAAAGTCAAAATCGGTTTATAATGGTTCCAAAGGGTCTTATTTCGAAGATAAAGTGGGGAAGGGTCGAAATCCTATCAACCAATAGGATTTAGACAAGTTTAGGGTATTATTTTAACCTTATCAATTAGATTTAACTCTAAGTTAAATAATTTAACTTTTACCATGTCTTTTTGTTTTCTTTCACTATATGGTTAATACACTTACTATAACATGCCAAACGAACCCCATATTGTTTATTATTAAAATATATATCCTTATCTAAGTCATTTGGCCGAACCTTAGATTTTTAAGAATACAATAACAATTAATAATATAATATTTGATTTAAAAACTATTTTGTGTCAATTTTGACACTATTTGATATATGATTTTTGTGAAAGTCATAACAGAATTATATGTTCGAACCAAGTTGATTAAATAAACACTAATATATCATAGTAACCTATAAAATTAGTGGAATTCATAAAAAGTCTTAAATTACATTTATTTTGGTATTTATAACATCAATTATGTCAATATTTCATTAATAAGATAATTACTGCATCATCCTTGTGTCATAAATAAATTAAATTATTTAAAGTCTAAAAATTACAAATAAAATACCATTATGTAGGAAATCTTTTTATCTTTCTAATGAATATTTATAATCTAAAATCCAACATATATAACCCTATGTAACAATTGTTTTGCTAAAAGATATATGCTTGTGTCATTTTTGTATTCATTTTAACTTAATTAACATAAAGTGTCATTATCACTTACAAGTGGATAAATGGGGTCCCAAAATCGACCCAAAGATGCCCATGGTCGACCATGTATCAACCAATAGGTTTAAGACACGTTTTAGGGTAATTTAATATTATTATAATATTATTTTTTAACCCTTATTTACCGGATTTACCCTTAACCATGGTAAATAAAATATTTACCGCAGTAATTATTCAAAATGTCTAAAAATAAAAGTTACCTATTTACAAAATTTGAACATCCTGATTCCAAATATGGAATCCATTTTTCTAAATTCAAAACACAGAAGTGGCAGAAATTAATTTTAAAATTAATTCCCGCTGTCAAAACAAAAAGCGTGTTTTTAAGAGATAATAACTATCAAAAGATTGACACTTGTTTATGTTCGGTTTAATTGTAACATTGTGTCCAATGTCCAAAATTATATTAAGTGGTAAAAATATATTCTAAATATACTTTAAAACCACTCAAATTCATAATTTATCACTATTAAATGTTTTGATTAAAAAAGTTGTTTTTAATTAAAATTTAGTAATTTTCACTATTCATCAAAATATTAAAGTTATCCGAAAAGTACCAAAATTTCACCTTAGGCTAAATTTGATATTCTGAGTCCAAAAATGAAGTCCATTTTGAAAAATAAAATTTATAAAATTTCAAAAAGTGGTTATTACTATTCATAACGGTTAGTTTTAATAGCATATTGTTATTTAGTGAAACTCGGTATTGCGTACGACGAAAGCTATCGAGGAAGGTCGCGATTGCGTGTAAAGCAAGCCAAGCAAGTGCTGTGTAGAAAAAGATTCCTTTGATGATTTATATAACATAAAAGTCTCGGGTGTTACATTCTACCCCCCTTAAAAAGAATTTCGCCCTCGAAATTCGTCACTTTGTAACAAACAGATGAGGATACTTCTCCCTCATCATATCCTCAAGCTCCCAAGTAGCTTCTTCAAGTTGGTGGTTCCTCCATAAAACTTTCACCAATCGAGTGGTCTTGTTTCGTAGAACTTTTTTGCTACGATCCAGAATCTCTATCGGCTGTTCTTCATAAGAAAGATCTTGCTCCAGCGGTACAACTTCTGAGCTGAGTACATGTGAAGGATCTGGTATGTACTTTCTCAGGAGAGATACATGGAACACATCGTGAACTTGAGAGAGATTCGGTGGAAGCGCCAATCGGTAAGCTACCTTCCCAACACGATCCAGTATTTCGAAAGGACCGATATATCTAGGGCTCAACTTCCCCTTCTTTCCAAATCTCATAACCCTCTTCCAGGGAGATATTCGTAAGAACACTTTATCGCCCACTTCAAACTCCAGGTCTTTTCTTCGGTTGTCGGCATAACTTTTCTATCGACTCTGAGCTGCTCTTATGTGTTGTTGAATAGTTCTGACCTTTTCTGCCATTTCATCAACGAGATCAGGTCCTAACAGCTTTCTTTCCCAAACTTCATCCCAGCAAGTTGGAGTCCTGCATTTCTTTCCATAGAGAGCTTCATAAGGAGCCATCTGAATATTGGAGTGAAAGCTATTATTATAAGAAAATTCCACCAAAGGTAGGTGTTGATCCCAACCTCCTTTGAAATCCATAGAGCAAGCTCTCAACATATCTTCTAGGGTTTGAATTGTTCTCTCAGACTGACCGTCTGTCTGGGGATGATAAGCAGTGGTGAAACTCAACTCTGTATCCAGAGTATGCTGAAGACTTCGCCAGAACTTCGAGGTAAATCTCGGATCCCGATCAGATATAATAGAAAGTGGTACTCCATGCAATCTTACCACTTCCTTTACATATATCCTGGCAAGCTGATCTAGAGGGAAATCCTCTCTAATAGCAATGAAGTGTGCAGACTTTGTAAGACGATCAACTATGACCCAGATAGCATTATTTCCTTTGGACGTTTTAGGAAGTCCTGTGACAAAGTCCATAGTGATGTTTTCCCATTTCCATTTGGGTATGGGTAATGGTTGTAACATCCCCTTAGACTTCTGTCTCTCAGCTTTAACTTGTTGACAAACCAAGCATCGAGAGACATATTCAGCAACATCTCTTTTCATGCCATCCCACCAGAAGTACTCTTTCAGGTCCCTATACATCTTCGTGCTTCCAGGATGAATAGAGAATAAAGAACTATGAGCCTCATCCAGCAGCTCCTTCTTTAATTCGGGGATGGAAGGAACACAAACCCGATTCCTGAACTTTATTATCCCATCACAATCAAGGTTGAATTCAGGAACATTTCTCACCTTCTTTTGTAACTCGACATCTTCTTTCTGTGCCTCTTTAATCTTCACATGTATAGATGGTTGAACATTCATTTGAGAAAGATAAGATTTTTCCCCTTCCATTATAATTCCAAGATCCATCCTTTGTAAATCCATAAATATTGGATCTTTTGTGATCCTCATCATGGATAAACTAGCATGGTCTTGTCGACTTAATGCATCTGCCACCTTGTTTGCTTTCCCAGGGTGGTAATGGATTGAGCAGTCATAATCCTTAATCATCTCCAACCATCTTCTTTGACGCATATTCAACTCCTTTTGTGTGAAAATATACTTTAAACTTTTATGATCAGTATAAATATCACACCTTTCACCATAAAGTTAATGCCTCCAAATCTTTAATGCAAAGATTACTGCAGCCAACTCCAAATCATGTGTTGGGTAATTTTGCTCATGGATTTTCAACTATCGTGAGGCATAAGCTATCACCATATCATTTTGCATAAGAACACACCCCAATCCCTTCTTGGATGCATCACTGTAGATCACAAACCTTTCTCCACTACAAGGCAGTGTGAGCACAGGTGCACTGGATAACCTTCTTTTCAACTCCTTGAAATTCTCTTCACATTCCTCTGTCCAAACAAACTTAACTCATTTCCGAGTCAACTTGGTGAGTGGATTAGATAATCGTGAAAAATCTTTTACAAAACGTCGATAATATCCAGCCAAACCAAGAAAACTTCGGATCTCAGTTACTGTTGTTGGTCTCAACCATCTTTCGATAACCTCTGTTTTTGCTGGATCCACAGATATCCCCTCTTTTGAGATTATGTGACCCAAAAATGCAACTTTTTGAAGCCAAAATTCACACTTAGTAAATTTGGCATAAAGCTTCTCCTTTCTCAGGGTCTTCAATATAATTCTCAAGTGATCTTCATGTTCTTCCTTGCTCTTTGAATAGACAAGAATATCGTCTATAAAGACTACCACAAATTGATCAAGATAGTCTCTAAAGACTCTATTCATTAGATCCATGAAGATAGCAGGGGCATTAGTAAGACCAAATGGCATCACTATAAATTCATAGTGTCCATACCTTGTACGGAAAGCCGTCTTTGGTATATCCTCCCTTTTGACCCTTAATTGATGATACCCTGAACGAAGATCAATCTTGGAAAAGTATTGAGCTCCGCGTAGTTGGTCAAACAAGTCATCAATGCGTGGGAGAGGATATTTGTTCTTGATAGTGATCTTGTTAAGTTCTCGATAATCAATGCAGAGTCTCATTGATCCATCTTTCTTCTTAACAAATAGAACAGGTGCTCCCCAAGGTGACGCACTAGGGCGTATGAATCCCTTATCAAGATTCTCTTGGAGTTGCTTCTTCAATTCCCGCAACTCAATTGGGGCCATTCTATAAGGTGTCTTTGAAATAGGCAAAGCACCCGGTACGAGTTCTATTGAAAACTCAACTTCACGATTTGGTGGAAGACCCGGTAATTCCTCCGGAAAGACATCATCAAACTCCCTTACAATGGGCATATTCTTAATCGCGAGTTTCTCACCAACCATTTGAGATAAATAACCTTCATTTAGTGGAATCAATACCCATAAAATGGAAGAAATTTCCACTGAAAGGTTATGTTCATCCTTGCATTGATAGACGATCATAGATTGATCTGGAATATGAAATGTGACTTCCCTTCTTTGGCAATTGATATGAGCTCCGTATAAAGAAAGCCAATCCATGCCAAGAATCACATCAAATTCCACTATAGGAAGGATCACAAGATTTGCAGGAAGCACTTTCCCACAAACTTCGATCGGAGAAGAATTATAAACTTTTGATGCGATTGATGTGCCATTAGGTGTTGTCACAGCTAACTCAACATCTAATTGTTGAGGTAATACGGTGATACCCTTAGAAAAGTCTTCAGAAATAAAAGAGTGGGTGGATCCAGAATCAAATAAAACATTTGCTACTTTAGAGTGGATGGTAAGTGTACCTTTCACCACTTCGTTATCGTACTCCACATCGCTGATAGAAATTGCATGTGACTTTCCTTTGTCTTTAGCCTTAAGATTTTGTTGACGTCGACCATCATCATCAACCCTTGGATTTGGGCATTGATTGGCATAATGCCCCATCTCCTTGCACTTGAAACATTGAAGTGTAGTAGGATCATTCTGTGTATCCCTTCCTTTGTTTGCATCATTAGACATCTTCTTCCCATTATCACGGCATTCAAATGCCTGATGACCTTCTTTTCCACATTTAAAACATTTACTTGTCCCTTTAAGACAACTCCCTCCATGTTTCTTTCCACACTTTGAGCATAAGGAAAAGCTCATCTTCTTTTCCGTGTGCTCTTTAGATTTTTCTTTGAATTCCATCTTCCTCTTCTTATCAAACCCATGTGACTGATGGGTTACTCCAATATCCATCTCGACTTTGAGAGCACATCGAACGATTTCCTCGTAGCTATTGAAGTCCCTTATGGCTAACGCCCTTCGAAGACTTGGTTTTAAGCCACTAAAGAATCGATCGATCTTACTCTCAGGTTGGATAATAATACCAGAAGCGTACCTTGCAAGTCTTGTAAAATTTTCTTCATAGGTACTAACAGATTCATCATCCCTTTGCTTCAGTTCAAGGAACTCTTTCTCCATCTTTGTTCGGAGAATACGAGGGAAGTACTTATTTAAAAATAAGTTCTTGAACTCGTCCCATTCCATAGACTCAATTTCATCCCTTTGCCTCGTATTCTTAACAAGATTCCACCATTGATCAGCATCTCCTTCTAAACGATACACTGCTAGGATGACTTTATCATGTTCAGAACATTGAAGAACTGAAAATATATTTTCAGTAGTACTAATCCATTGTTCAGCAACTAATGGATCAGTAGACCCACTGAAAGAAGGTGGACGCTGCCTCATGAAGGATTCAACAGAATGTTGCTCCCTCCTTTTCTCGTTTGGAAATCCTGCATGATTCATAGCTTGAGAAAGTTGTGTGAGCATGGCTACAAGATTTTTCATTCCATCTCCCATATTGTTTGGCTGCTCAGGGGGACAATCATTGCATTGCCCATCGCATTCGGCATTAACACGGTTCCTTCGGGTTCCAGCCATTGACTAAAACCAAGAAGAATAGTGTGAGCAACACTAATTATAATAGGAAACCACATAATTCAAGAATAAAATTTTCCTGCTTATGGTCTTATCCTAGGTTATTCAAGGCCATTTCTAAAACACTAAGATTGTGTTCTATGCTTAGACTTATCCTTAGGGTTCTTACTAAGGATTTCACATCCTAGTTTCCAAAGGTTGACTATACCTTTCCTCTGATACCAACTATAACGACCCATACTTTACATACATTGTTAATACTTCAAAATTGAAGCACACTTATTACAACATATGACAAAACCACAAAGGACCGTATAGGTATAGTGCCTTTAGAAACTGGGAAACATAAACAACTAGTTCATAAATCTTCTACAGTGTCTCCCATTTATTTCATCATATCTAGGGTCCCTTTTAGCATATTCTACTTAATATCCATCTTCCTGACCTGGGGAAAAGAAAACATAAAAGGGTGAGCTCAAATGCTCAGCAAGGGCAATAAAGGAAATAAAAATCATATCATATCTTTTTGAAAATCATAACCTGCAAAAGAGATCATAAAATCTTAATAAATCATAGAAGTGAAAATGAGATCCCCATAATCATAACATGAAACTTGAAACTTTGTGGCATGCACACATAATCATGGAAAATCATTTCTTGTTAGTCATGACTCATTGCCAAGACTATCTTAGTGGACAAAGCCCCTTTCTGAACCGAGTTCACTCCTCTTTTCAGTCCTGTATCACTGAACCGAAATAACCTTCCGTTCCAGCCATGTCTATCTCATGAGATATAAAATCTTTACCCAATGAATTGGAGGGAGATATAGGTCCCACCCATCTTATAATGAATCCTTTCTTATGTGTGCCACATAATCATAAATCATACATCATCGCATAACACATGTAACAAAAATTGGATTCTTGAAACATCATGACATCATAAAACAAATCTTATAAGGAAATGACTTCATAAAAATAATTCCCTCACAACATAATCAAATCAATGTAATTAAAGGGATAAAAACAGAACCCTTTATTATCTTAGATGGAAAATAATTTTGATAAAACACTTGAACACCATTCTTGAGGAAAATATCCTTTCTTCTTCAAAAACACTTTTCTTTTCTTAATATGTCATACAATTATAAACTAAAAGAAGTTGATTAAAAATAAACTTGAAAATTTTTAATGGAAGATTCTTGGAAATAATGTTTTAAAAATCCATTCTTTCCGTATAAGTTAAAAAAAACATTCTTCGTACTTTTGTCGGAAAAGTCAAAAAGTACCTCGTATGAAAAACGACAAAAGATTCCTTTCATATCTTTTACTAAAAACTCACCGAAGGGTAAAAATGGATTTAAACAATTGTAGGTGGATGGAAATAATATTACATATTCATGAAACATGGATGTGTATGATAAAATACACCCCAGTAAATACTTACGAATAAACAATCTCGGATAAAAATGAGATTGTGATATTTCCCTTACCTTAGGTCCAATTTGCCTTGTATGTGTCCGAAGCTCCTGTATAATGGTTTAAATAATGTTATTGACTTATTCCAGAATCATAAATATTGATATGATATCATATATGGTCATATTCTTAGCTTCTTGTTAGTAATATTTCATTGTTACTTGTTACTCGGGTCTTTATTGCCTTTTGTTCTTACGCGTGTTTTGCCGAATAAATTCTTATTATTATTTCAAGGTTATAGATACCTTATATCCAGAATGGTATTAGTGTAATATATATCATATTTATTCATTCAATTCATTTATATAATTACTATGTAATGATGATCATGTAGAACGAGTCGCATCACATCGTGGAGACGGTATTCCGTACGTACGCACGAGTGATGATATCGTTCCTATGATCGTGGAAATGTATTGGAGTATATATATATTATTTCAGTATCAATATTACTTAATAATAATCATAAATAGTTACTCATTACACCATTATACCCATCCAATTAATGTGGTGGTGGAAAATAGATTACACCACGGCGTGGAGACGGTATTCCGTACGTACGCACGCGCGGTGATTTCCTTTTTTCCGTAGGATGGATAGATGGTGAAATAGGGTTGTTTCATACTTATAATAACATATCATTATGTAAGTAATACTGATGTTATTACTTTATCATGAAACAACTAAAGAAGAAGAAGTTGAAGAAGAAAGAAATTGAAAAGATCGGTAATGGATATTACCTCTTCTTTGGAACGCCTCTTTGAATCCTCCACTTAAAGAACTAAGAGTGGTCTTTGGAGAAGAACAGGACCTCTAGGACTATTCTAGGGAAGTGGAGAGGAGAAAATGGCAGGGGTCGGCCGAGCTTGAGTGCTCAATTTGGTGTGAGGAGGAGGGGGAGGAGGTGCCCTTTTATAAGGGAGGAGAGGGGCACCTTAGGAATATCTCAAAATATTATTTTATATTAAAGTCAAAATCGGTTTATAATGGTTCCAAAGGGTCTTATTTCGAAGATAAAGTGGGGAAGGGTCGAAATCCTATCAACCAATAGGATTTAGACAAGTTTAGGGTATTATTTTACCCTTATCAATTAGATTTAACTCTAAGTTAAATAATTTAACTTTTACCATGTCTTTTTGTTTTCTTTCACTATATGGTTAATACACTTACTATAACATGCCAAACCAACCCCAAATTGTTTATTATTAAAATATATATCCTTATCTAAGTCATTTGGCCGAACCTTAGATTTTTAAGAATACAATAACAATTAATAATATAATATTTGATTTAAAAACTATTTTGTGTCAATTTTGACACTATTTGATATATGATTTTTGTGAAAGTCATAACAGAATTATATGTTCGAATAAAGTTGATTAAATCAACACTAATATATCATAGTAACCTATAAAATTAGTGTAATTCATAAAAAGTCTTAAATTACATTTATTTTGGTGTTTATAACATCAATTATGTCAATATTTCATTAATAAGATAATTACTGCATCATCCTTGTGTCATAAATAAATTAAATTATTTAAAGTCTAAAAATTACAAATAAAATACCATTATGTAGGAAATCTTTTTATATTTCTAATGAATATTTATAATCTAAAATCCAACATATATAACCCTATGTAACAATTGTTTTGCTAAAAGATATATGCTTGTGTCATTTTTGTATTCATTTTAACTTAATTAAAATAAAGTGTCATTATCACTTACAAGTGGATCAATGGGGTCCCAAAATCGACCCAAAGATGCCCATGGTCGACCATGTATCAACCAATAGGTTTAAGACACGTTTTAGGGTAATTTAATATTATTATAATATTATTTTTTAACCCTTATTTACCGGATTTACCCTTAACCATGGTAAATAAAATATTTACCGCAGTAATTATTCAAAATGTCTAAAAATAAAAGTTACCTATTTACAAAATTTTAACATCCTGATTCCAAATATGGAATCCATTTTTCTAAATTCAAAACACAGAAGTGGCAGAAATTAATTTTAAAATTAATTCCCGCTGTCAAAACAAAAAGCGTGTTTTTAAGAGATAATAACTATCAAAAGATTGACACTTGTTTATGTTCGGTTTAATTGTAACATTGTGTCCAATGACCAACATTATATTAAGTGGTAAAAATATATTCTAAATATACTTTAAAACCACTCAAATTCATAATTTATCACTATTAAATGTTTTGATTAAAAAAGTTGTTTTTAATTAAAATTTAGTAATTTTCACTATTCATCCAAATATTAAAGTTATCCGAAAAGTACCAAAATTTCACCTTAGGCTAAATTTGATATTCTGAGTCCAAAAATGAAGTCCATTTTGAAAAAATAAAATTTATAAAATTTCAAAAAGTGGTTATTACTATTCATAACGGCTAGTTTTAATAGCATATTGTTATTTAGTGAAACTCGGTATTGCGTACGACGAAAGCTATCGAGGAAGGTCGCGATTGCGTGTAAAGCAAGCCAAGCAAGTTCTGTGTAGAAAAAGATTCCTTTGATGATTTATATAACATAAAAGTCTCGGGTGTTACAGTATCAAGGTCGGTCCATTAAATTTTTTCACTTACCATTCGATGTATATCATGGATTGGTTTCTCCATTGATCCAAACATGAATCACCTTCGCTCTCCTGTAATCTCCATCAATTATAAGCGATTTTACTCACACACTGGTTAGAGAAACTAATGGACTAGAGGGTTGGGTTTAAAAAACAAATTAGGGGAACACAAGTCCTTATATAAGGACTAGAGGGATGATGCCCAATATGTGAATTTAATTTAAAAATAATGGAAAAGGATATAAATAATATAAATATGTTATATTTATTTTCACGATAATTTACAAACATTCAAATAATTTTACATTCAATAAAATATTATTCGGTGATAATTGTTCTTATTAGAGAAAAGACATGCATGAATAAATTAATTAACATAATTGTTTTATCAATTGTTTTATCTTAATTTTCATCCCAAAATTCATGATATATTTATCCACAAATATTTATTTAAAATTAAATAATTTATTAAAAATTAGAGGAAACACGATGTGTACCCATCCAAAAAACACATCATTTATGATATTAATATAATTTTTAAACAAGATTTATACCAAAAAAATCGTATCTTGTAATTCCATTGTTTTTATAGTCAAATAAATGAGATAGATACACATTTTTTACATATATTTTATTTTTTAATACATTTATAGTAATAATTATTTTTCAACCTATACACAAAAATGTAGTTCAGAATATAATGTTGAAATTAATTAGATATTAACTATTTAAATATAATCTATTAGAAAGAATGTATGAATAAAATAAATTACAAGTGAAGCACATGTTGATAATTTTCTAGTATAAAAATTTATTTTTAAATTCTATTTAATCAACAGATAAACATTGGGTATACTATCAACCTACACATTTTGTATAATTTTCATAGTAAATTTGTTGGACAAGACTATGGACTGGTTTTTTATACATTCATGAACATTAATGGATTGGATGGTTCATATATTAGATACTTTTCAAATGGTATCTAATTTAGGTGGTTACCAATAACACATGATGAGTAATAAATAGATAAATCATCATTAAATAATGAAATACATATCGTGTATACATGTTGTGTGTCCTGTAGTGTGGATAATCATTCATGATGATGGACTATTCAATATATAGTACATATTTATTTGACATTGTGGGAATTAAATGCATGCTACCAAAAAAGAAATATTCTTGGTATTCCAGTTCATTAATCATGGGTACGATGATTCTACTTATAGGCTAGACACTAAGCATTATTATGTTATCCTTCTAGAATCCATGGAACCACTAAATGAGTTATTAGAATTTTTATCATTCATAGTTAATCCATTATTTATTATACTTGGGGGAAGGAAGAAAATTAAGAGGGGATTTGGTTCTTTGGATTTAAATACTAATTAAATTGTAATTGAAAACAAATTTTAAATGTAGAAATCTATCAATGGTAGTTATGTAATTATAAATTATTATATGAATATTTTGATACCACATAAAAGTATCATTGTAATGGAAGTGTCTGTAGGGGAATTCCCAACATGTATTTTTTTTACTCAATGATTAATCAAATATGTACTTGAAGAATAATTCCATGACCAATGTAATTTAATGAATGGTTAATTTACATGATATGGTTATAACTAAAAACAGAGTCATCGTGTAATGATTTATAATTAATTTATGTAGTTAAATAATGAAATTACAATGAATTATTTATTTATTAATGAATATTAAAATGCCTCTACACTATACAATCATTTCATCATAGGAATCATGTGTAGATTCTTTAAAGGGGTATTATAAATGTGCACCATGAACCTCTGAGTGATGTCGTCAGAATTTATGAATTAGAGAAAGTAAAATTCTAACACAAGATTTGTTTTTATATGATCACACTAGGAATCACTTCAATTTATAACCGTCCTTGATCTCTCTAAAATCAATAGTGAATATTAATAAGGATCAATCTATATTCATGAAAGAATTATTGGAGAGGAGATCTCCATGAAATCATAGGACTCCCTAGAGTCTTTCTGCATAACCAAGACAAATGGAATACAATGGGGTTAGAAATATTATAAATGGGTGTAAATAGTTGTAGGATTTGAAAATAATTATCATCCATGAACTATTATTATTTTTATAATCCTAATGTGAATGTTAGGTCTATTTTAGAAATATAATATTTTACGGACATGTGAAGAAACTAGATAAATTAATTAAATATTATTTCATGAATGAATTCTATAAAATTTATTCAAATAATATTTAATATATATTATTTTCCTCCATAACACTAAACATGGTCAACCATTCCTCCAAAATATTTTTCATCACTTGAATAATGACTATTTATATAATAAATAAATATCAACTCATTATTTTCAAATAAATAAAATTTATTTTCACTAAATATAATATAAATATAGATTAAATATGTTGCACAAAAATATTTTTTTCAATAATTAGTGACTGGGTATATATGATCATGAAAAAATAAATAATTATTTATCCCTCTAAAGAGATAAAATTTATTCAACATGTTAAAAAATAAATTATATTTAATATTTAACTGATTTTTTGGATACACTTATTGTCTGACACTCTATTACACTTTCTTTGTCACATTAGGTGGAACCTCTTAATGTCCAAGATAAAAATATAGCAACAATCCAAGGAACCCATTGAGAAATATGAAAATGTTTGAATGAAATAAAACCACATACAAAACCTTATAATTTAATATAATCCCATTATAATGATATCTTTAATCAAGAAGGCTTCATGCTAGTGTCGTTAACTAATGTGCTTGATTTCACTTTCTTTGACATTACAACAATGAACCTTCTCGCAAAAAATCATGTATATGGATCTATTTATATTTTTTAATTCACAATAAAGTTCTTGAGTATCAACATTCAATAAATAATATAGGGGACCTATATTTTCTCATATTAACCATTAATACAGTAGCACTCTTGACAAACAAAAAGAATCCAACTTTGTCACTAAAATACATCTTCAGGTTTTTCATCAACACATCAAAGTAAGATACTAATTTTATACAATATTAATAATATTAAAGAATAAGAATCAATACACACATCTATACATAGTAACATCAATAGACACAGCTAAATGTTGATTTCTTACTAGAGTGGTGTGTTCTCATAATAATTTGTATTTGAATTTACAATAGAAATGATCCATGAGAATGTACCATGATGTCCTATGAGTTTCTATCCATAGCATCTAATATCATTTGTGTCTAATCAAATTATATCATCCAACTATAAATAATATATTTACAAATATGGTCATTACCCTTTTGGGTTCTCATCATAGTGGGTAACTCGTATAACCTATCAGATAGAAAGTAACTCTTAGAGAATTATCACATAATATATCACATATATGAACAATAATTACATGGTAATAAATGTATTAATTTTAAAAACAATAAATACATGTAATTATAAATTACATAGCCTCAACAACATCTATCACATATATCTTATTTATGAATTAAAACTTATCAGATTATACATAGTATGATTCACCAATTTAGGGACAACATTTTCATCAGACTAGTTTTATCTACCTCATGGGATAATTTGAACCCCCCCCCCATTATATTATCACATGATATGTTTTATATAATGATGAAAATAGTATAGTTTAATTCCTATAATTATAACTTCATGTTCTAATTTCTCCCTAAATGTTTGAGAAATTTTTTTAAAAGGTTACAACCCTTTTCCTATAAAGTACTAAGAAAATATGATCAGTGTCAGATTGGAACAATTTGGAGTCCATATTATTCCTAAACATTGAATGCATAAAAGCGCGTCCACTTGGAATACCAATAGAGTATCTTAGAAACCCATCATGGTTATCAATTCTTTACTAAATTATCAGATACCTTAATCACTTGCATGAAAAAGAATATATTAGAATCCAAGGGTGATCTGGAACACATAATTCTACATATAAAAAAGGTTTCAGGAGGCTTAATAATGGACCATATAAGAGTAATTGTTCATTAACAACTATATATGTGGTAAACATTTATGAACAATAATGTAATGATTGGAATTGGACCATAAAAGATAGAGTCATGGATTTTTCTCTTCTAAATTTCATAGTCTTTTAATAAAACACTTATATCATTTTAATTTTAACTTATTTTGTGAATATTATTATCCTATAAATATTCTATGGGATGGTCTTATGTAGTTTAGTACTCATTTAAAATGTTATTAAATTTTTATACTCATGAATGAATGTTGTTCTGCATGGATAACCTCTTTTTTAATAAAGTTTATTTATATTAATCAATAAAAATGACAGGATAAGGGTAATATAAAAAATTTCATAGAATATTATTTTTATTAATTATTAAAAAATTAATAAACTAAACCAATAGTAAATGGCGGAAATACCCACCACTATAAATTCATCTCTATTCAATTTGTGTTTAAAATTCATTAAAGACTCAGCTCAATTCTACTACTCTATGTATTGATAGGTAATGAGTAAGATACAATTTTTACATAATGGGTTTGGTAGATGAACCAATAACTGAAATATAATACTAATAAAGTTTACATGAATGATTTATTTATAATATAAAATGACAATCACTTTATTTATATTGACATTGAAATTTTAATTGAACATTTTAAAAATTTTCAAAAAACTTTTTTGGGACGGTAACTAAGACAATTTTAGTTTAAATTGAAACAAAGACATTAAGGGATATTATAATTAATATAACATATAAACTAATTTATATTTTCATTTTTAATACTTATGAAATATCTATAACTCTTAAAAGAATCCCAAAATAGTAAAACTATCATCATAGTATGACATAGGATAAGGTGTCTACCCTGGGCGTGGTATAATTTGATATCACATTCGGGTCCCTAAGACCTAAACCATCTTAGATGATTTCAAAAATTATTAAAGGCAATTAATTGTTTTCATTTATACCTTTTTAACCTCTCAAATTATATTTAGAAACCATAAACATTAATTAAGGAGGAGAGCTATGGAATTGAAATTTGGATCTTATTTTGTGTGGATATCATCAATGGAGGCCTATGTGAATGTAAAACTCGATAACCTCAATCCAAATTCAAAGTAGGTATTTGTATTTATAAATTACATGCAATTTTTTTATTACTCTTCTAATTAAGAGACTTTAATTATAATTTGTTTTAAAAGGTATTTCATTTATTTTATATTATTATTATTATTATTTTAATTTCATTTCATTTTATTTGGTTGTATGGGATCAGTGGTGGATTAATGGTGAAGCATGGGATGATCAATCACTTTTTGGAAATTCTAATATGGACACTGTTATCCTATATCCTCCATTTAAAATCCACCACAAATAATTAATTATAAATTAAAACTTCATAATTTTCATGTACAATAGAATAAAGTATGATACCCCCCCACCCACTAGAATATCCACTTAAGCTTGATATATGTGAATATTGAATGTTCTTCACACCAAAGTCACTATACCAAATCAGCCTACCCAAACACAATATCTCCAATCCTCAATAAATATTGTTCATGATAATTGAACATATAATGGAAAAATGGTAAACACATTGGGTTTACACAAATCAATCATGAGTTATCAATCCATGAGAGAAAAGTTTTTCATTTTCATTTATCAGATCTCATAATGGATTCAAACACAATTCAAATATTTAAAAGATATCAATATACATTTTTCAAATAAAAAAAATATGTCCAAGTGGCCTCACCCCCACCTATATAGTATATCTTAGCAGGAAATCCTAGTACACTAAATTCCAATCATTATTAACATCCCTCCGTTGAACCATTGTAACTATCCATCATCTATAAAAACATCATCCATGATAGAAAAGATCAAGTGAATCATGAAATGTTACCTAACTATTTTCCACAAACCATATGAACCTATTTCCTGAAAATAATTGAACATGTTTGGTGGATTTACCACTAAACACCATTGAAAGGAACCATCTTATAACAAACCTACCTCTGCTAAAGGAAACCTATACCATTATATATACCTCAAGGCCAAAATAAATTTTGATGTTTCTCCTTATATTAATTAAATTAAATTTTAATATTACATTAAGTAATTAGATATGACTATCCACCAAATTATAGAAATATAAAATCAATTATGTTTTTATAAAATGGGGTCTATATTTATTTTATTCAGCTTTTCATATTAGAGAAATATAAATTAGAGAAATATAAATTAATTTAGTCTTAGAAATTCTAGGACTAATTCCATTGTGGAAATATTTATTTTATTCAACTTTGCATATTTCTTCTTCCAATACAATATTTTTTACACTATAATTTTCCTGATGAAATGGAATTTCAGGTCTATATGCTTTTACAATCAATAGAATAATGGATTGCAATCCAAACAGATTACACTATGAATATCATAGAATAGCACTCCACCCTATAGATGCATTAAATATCCTTCAATAATATTATAAATTAAACTAATTTTTTTCCTTCGTATGTTTTTGACATATACTAAACTTACTTTGTGGATGGTGTGACTACCTATTACAGTAAAGAAATCCTGCTAAATACCATTCCTATATATATAGAACACAAAACTAGAAGTCCTCTTCCAGGTGTCAGAATCCTTGTAGAATTTATCATCAATGTAACCATACAATGCATTAGCTGTCTCAAAGAAAATAGATGTTTCTTATGATTATTATAGATATTGGACTATTCAATTTTTGGAAACCCAATTTTACATCCTTATATTTGAAATTAATTAGATTAAAACTCCCATAGAAAATGAAATTTCATGGTGAATGCACACCATATCATAGATCAGGATACCTACAACTGATTCACAATGAACTCCCACCATATTATTTGTCTTATCATTCATTTTTTGTGCTTCCAACTTATATATTTTGATGTTTTCAAACCCTATAGTTAATATTATCCTATATAAAGACATTGAAAACCCTTTTATAATCATTCATACTTAATCCATTTGAAATAGAACTACTTTTCTATATTTTATATCCCACTCAATATTCAGGACCAATATTATTTTAACCTATATGTGCTTTTTCATATTGATTATTCTAGAGAATTCTTATTTCAACAGTTGAATCTTATTACACTCTTGAGCCACCAAAATTATATCCTATACAAACAAAGGAAGGAATATGAATCTCCCATCAACCTATGACTTCTATAGGAAATAGCGATATATGTTTCACTATGTGAAACTTTCCTCATCCTTGAAATCATCAAATCTTTGATTCCACTATCATGATACCAAATTCAATCCATAAATACTCCACTTCATCATTTACACCATGTCTCTATTTTGATAATCCCTGAAACCCACATTATGTTAAACTCTTTATCCAAGTCACTATAAATAATGTATTTCTTCACATCTATCATATATAGGTAAAATTATTATGATAAAAAATTCTCATCGCTGTTTGAATGGATTTATTTTAATTACCAGTGAGAAAATTTTTGTTAATTCAATTCCTTATGTCCATTAAAATCCTCTCATATCTATTTATTCCTTTTATTGTTTCCTACTATCAGCCTCCTATGTAAAATGTTAAGCAAATTTATCCTCAATGTAACAACTCATCCCCACTATGAACCCCTTATATGTAAGTAATGATGATTTAGTAACAACAATATCTCACCTCTAATGACCATGGGTGATAGACTTACACTGAGGGAATAAATACAAATATATGGGAGCCATCGACATCATGAATTTTAGGAACAAATAAATGAAACCACTAAAATACAATATAACATGAAATAATCCCTTATCACCTAATTTATTTAAAACTCATATAGATACATACTCTATAAATGTAAAATATCATCTATGTTCTTTGTTATACACTCTTTAATATCTCAATTATCTAAGATAGAAATTCTCAAATCACTCTATAAATATTCCCTAGAAACCAAATATATATTTTATTATTTAAGGGTTTCAATACACATTAAAATAGTACAATCACACTCAATACCTCTCATGAAAATGTTAATTAATCATACAAATTATTTATTGAACAAAAAATGATACTAGCAGGCACCCTCACAAGGTTAACTACCACCCATCCTCATTGAGGTTCACTCACCATGTATGATATCCAGATATAAAACAATTATATCATTTGAATATATATATATATAGTAAACCCTAATAAAACTAAAAAAATGGATTTCACTCTCATTCACCAACAACAAACATCTTATTTCATTCACAAACTAAGTATGTATATAACTTGTGACCAATAATATTGGTATGATCATAGCCAAACCAATTCAAAAATCCCACACGGTAAGACATATTATATTGGAATATGATCTGAGTAACATATCTATATACATATCTCTAAGAATTTGATTCTTCATTGAGGTATGGATATTGTGTTTTTTAGTAAATTCTCAATTTAAATGCTTTAGTATAACCTAATGTGGGTGCCCGTTGAGGTCATGGAAGGGATGAGGGCGTCTAGGGGTTGTTGGAAGCATGGAACCCATATCATGAGAGTTTTATTTCAACCACAGAGTTAGGAGAAAACTTATAGCGAAGGCCACACAGTTATTCTAGCTTTGTGAGAGGAGGCAGTGGAAGCAGTATATTCAACACAGTTATACGACAAGTCTGTAAAAGTTGTATACATTTGACAGATGGTATCACACCGTTACCACAAAGTTACCAAACTATTAGCTATATTGTGATGTATAAATGTGGGACCCCCATAGAATCATGTAGTAACCATGAAGAATAGTGCATGGTTAGGCAAACTGTGCTCCTTAACCAAGTGACATAGATCCTTTTGGGTAAAATGACTATTTTCACCTGTTATGTTTTAAGTTATGTTTTTATGTCTCTAATTAATTACCAAGTAATAGAGAACCATGGGAGCTATCCTTGGAAGACTATTCTTATATTTTAGCATTGTTTTCTATTTGTTGTCCACATAGACCATCGTTCGTCTACATAGATTTTCAATAGTAATTCCTCAATTACTTTTTAGCCATATTCGATTCTTTTGGTCATTGATTGCACAATTTGGATTTAGGATCATATGCCCAAATATCTTTTTCTTCATCCATTATTTTGATTTCTCTAAAAACAAGGTGATTAAAATCTTTAAAATTGACGGTCAATCTAGCACGAGCGTACAGTAGATGTTCATGTTCTTTTCATTGAATTTTAAATTGGTTATGTATATCGAAGTTTCACATGACAATTTTTGGGTTTCTCTTGATTTATAAATTATTCCTATCCCTTCATGTCATTTATTTGGTAATTAAATAGGTGTCTCAAAGGTTTTATTCCATTTTATACCTATAAAAAGGGCCAACCCATGGGTGATTTCTTGATTTTATCCTTTTATGGATGATTAGTCAAGGTTGTCTAAAAAACATGCCTTTGATTCCCAATCTTAGGTTTCCAAAAATGGATATAATTACAGAATGGAATTACAATCATGTTAAATTGTATTTTATTTGAATAAGGTTTTGGGATTAGTGATTTCCCCTAGACCCATGTTCATTTATATGCTTGATAAAGTATTTCCGAATGGTTTCTTTCCAAATAAAATCTGACCATATGAGTTAGGTTATGATAATGAATTGTAATGGTTTAGATTTCAAGGTAGGCATGTTATACTAATCTTTCGCTTTTGAGTGATGTTAGGCCAATCCTTAGAGGTTGGTCCAAATTAATACACCCCTAGTGGTGGGATATATATTAGATGCTTTTGGTGTTGATTTAGCACGTCTAATGTTTTGTTAACATGAAGTTTTTATTGTTAGAAGGTAAATATAATTGGGTAAATAATGGATTCTATTGGAATTCCATGGATGAGATTTTATATCTATTTTTCATTGGTTCCTTTAGTGAACCTTGGATCCTTATTAGATTCATGGGACATGCTCAATGGGTTTTTTTATAAATGTAATGTTGTGAGCGAACTATGTACGCCATGGATGAGACCATAGATGCTATGATTAATGATTAGTGAATCATAAATCACTATAGGATTCCATGGATGGGATCAATAGTCATGGATTTTTCATTATTTATACTTACATAACCCTATAGGACTACCACATATATGCTTAGTTTACATGGTATTATAAAACACATAGAGTGATAAATTGCTCTTTTGAGGATCGTTAGGATGGCCATGTAGTGTGTTGTAGTATTTTAACATGGCATGATACATGAATTACATATTAGGAATATCAAGGTTGAGATCATGGTATATAATTCATTGAAATTTTTTATGATGTGTTTTACAAGCTAAAGTAGAATCTTTGATTCATTTATTTCATCATCTTTCTTAGATAGTCTTCTATGGAATATATTGTGATTACTGCTATATGGGGGATCATAGAGCTTAGGATGGATCTCAAGACTAATAAATTTCAATGTAATTGAGCTGTTAATTAATTTAAATTGAATGGAAATGGGAACTAGAGCATGTATGACTATTTATTTGTTGGGTTATTCCTAGATTACTGCATTCAGTTTTTTACACTACTTGTTATATATATTCACTAATAGATTGGTAGTTTCCTTGGGTGGTTTCTTACTAATATTAGTATCACACCCTCTTTCGTATATGCTTTAGGAAAAAAATATTAAATGGTTTCAGATGTCAATAAGGTCAAGAACAATCCCAATGGATATGATAAGCTATTTAGGAGCATCAGAACATGCCACAAAGTTGAGGATTTTGAGGCTTCAGGGATACATTCATAATTTTTGTACATTTGGATTTTGTATTATAACTCATAGACTTGGGACTTGTTTGGATGTTTTCTAGAACATGTAACTTGTAGCATCATCTTTTGTATGATATGGATTCATGATATTTATACTATTAGTCTTCTATCGTAAACATTAGTTGCATGGTATTACTGCTTCCTCTATTTAGATATTATTGTATCCCACTTTGTCACACTCTACTAATGTGATAATAGTCTCCCCACTATTACACCTCGACCGTCGCTACTGGTCGGCGTCCTCAGGCATTTGGGGACATCTACTTCAGAACAAGAGGAAAACTGTGATTAGAGAACTTTTTGGTGGCATCTAGGTTCCAGACGATACAAAGTGGTATCAATGGATTTCACTCGATTTCATTACAATTTGGTACCAATAAAGTAGGATAATAATGAATTAGGATTTTTAATAAGCTATGATCGGGGGTAGCTACCCTGTGTACCATGAAAATCCAAATTTACATCAATTGAATATTGATTTTGGGATTAGATAAATTACAGTTGATTTCATTTCACTATTTGGTGACACACTTGTATTGTGTTGTTATAATTGATACTATTATTGTTCTTTTTTTTGAAACCAAAAGTGATGAGGCATTCCATATCATGTATGATATAGGAACTTGTTGGAATCACATGACATGCATTCTCTTCAGGCCATTTGGGAGTATTATTGATTGCATGTTGTTGTGATAAGTACCAAGATAGATATTCATCTTGTTTAGATAGGTGTATTAATACATTCTATTGTTTGAATTATATGGATTCATTTCTTTGTTCCTAGAGGAATATGGTCCATCTTGGATTAGTGTTTTGGGGATCATATTTCAACTTTATATTGAACTATGCGTCCATGTTATATACATGGAGGCCATGCTTTGATACATGGGGAGTATAAGCCCCACATGTCAGAATTCAGCACTATATTGGTTACCCATTTGAAAATGGGATTCAATAAGATTGAAATGAGTTTCATTTCTATGTTATAATTTGAAATAAATTTTAATTGATGTGACTGTGAAAATAAAGTTTAACTAAACTCTATTTTGGTATAGAACATGACCAAACCCAACTTTATTTGTGGGATTTTTGTATTATCTCTTAGTTGATTTTCACAGAGACCTGGCCCATAGGGATGGAAGATGGGTGAGTTATTAGAGGAAGAATTTGACCAATCCCATTTTATTATATTCTCTTGAGCTATGAATTTGAGGATTATCTTGAACAAAGATATATACTTTACCTTGTACAGTCATGCCACCATGATGACCTCTAGCCGTATGCCAGGAGTTAGTGGTAATGATCACACCTTGAATGTGGTAGTCTGTGGGATACCACTGGATCCCTCTATCATTCTAGTTATGGAACCATATATTTTTTCAAACACATCTGCTAATTTATAGTTCCTTGAAGGAATTATGAGGTTCATGAAAACCCTTCAGGGAGCACCACATCCTAACACATCTAGAGATGAGCTAACATGGGTATTCTATCAGCAGAATCCACCCATGTTTTCATGGGATGGCGAATCATAGGTTATAGAGTCATGGATAGAGTCCCTGTTTTCTATCTTCGATCATCTAGAGACACCTCCTAAAAGGATGGTAAATCTTGAGATGTATATGCTATGCAATTCCACAAAGATATGGTGAGATAATATTATTAATGTGTGGCATCATTGGGATATGGAATGAGGATAATTTTATATATTATTATATAATAATTAATACCCAAGACACTGAGGGCTGATAAAGCCCAGTATTTTATACAAATGGAGGTAGGTTCTCTACTAGGGATGGAATACTCAGCCAGTTTCACAATGTTCTTGCATTCCAACCTATTCTGATGGGTGCTGAAATATCAAAGGCTCAGACATTTCAGTGTGATCTCAAGTATGACATATGATCACAAGTAAATTTGTTTTGCTTTTTTATTGTTTATGCTATATTGAATCATTATATGACCAAATAACATCACTTGATGGAACATGGAGGGGTGAGTTTGGGAAATTTAGTACCTGGTTCTGGTAATGTCACAATAGGTAGTAGTAAGTATCATATGGGGATTTTTACGAGTGATACGAGCAATTAGAACATATATTCATGTATCCATTTGAAGTGAAACCAGTGCGGTAGGCTGGGGGCATGTGAGGCCACACTATCCGCAGGACTCATTTGACAGTTGATATTGCGGCATAATGGGCCATATTAGGTGTTTTTTATGGGTGTTTATGCCTACAACTAGTGAGAGAGGGTCTCCAAAATCTCTATGTATAGGAGTGGGTTATGAAGCTTCCCACCATTCAGGGAATTATAATTAATCGGGTATGTCATGATAAGGTGGTGGTCATGGCCATTGTTTCTAGACCCGAGGTTTTTAGGACAATTGGGGGGATCAGGTTAGGGTAGCCAGGCAATGTCTCAGTGCTGCAGTATGGTTTAGACATATGCAGTGAAAAACACAAAGTAGGAGTGGGATCCCAAACCATATACATTCATAGGTACTATTCTTTTAGACCCTATTTTAGATATGGAGGATTCACATAGTTTCATATATGGGCCCGTTATGGGGAGGCTTTGGCTTAGTGTTTTTACTTCTGATGATGTTATAATACTAGCCACTACATTAAGGATTAGAACATAAAGTGTGGATCAATGCAAGGAGTTCCACATGATATCAGTGGGTGTCACTCTATATGGGATCTTTATATCATAGAGTCAATAGGTTTTGATTTCATTCATTGGATAGACTAGTTGGCTCCCTTTCGACCCTTGGTTGATTTTTATCAACATAGGGGGACTTTTATGTCACCGGATGGAGTATATTTTCAATTAAAGGGTGAATGTGATGTCTAGAGGAGTTAATATGGACACGAGCATAGTGGGTTGAGAGAGATGATATCCCATATTGTGAGTTTATATCTAGATGACCAGGGAACATGTCAAAGGTATTTCCCTCCAGTGGTTGGTCATTTTATGGATGTTTTCCAAGAAGTCTTCTTTGGTTTACCTCTGGTGAGAGTGGTGGAGTTCTCTATGGACCTAGATCCAGGAGCAGCCCCAGTATCCTGTCCTTCATACTGGATGGCTATGTCGTAGTACTAAGAACACAAAAGGAAACTGGATGAATTTGATAAGAAGGGTTTCATCTGATCCAATACTTCTCTATTGGGTACTTCTGGTCCTTTTTTAGAACAGGGTTAATGATAAACTCTGGATTTTAATGGATTATCATAAATATAACAAGTTGATAGTCAATAAATGACATGGAATTCTTCAAATAGATGATCTCTTCAAACATCTCCCTGGAGATCATGTTTTCTCAATGATCAATCAGATATCTAATTATCACCAGGGTCATGTTACATCATGATACATACCTCACACAATCTTTAAGAGTAGGTATGTTATATGTGAGTATTTTTTTTGTTGTTTGGTATTACGAATGTGCCAATGGTTTTCATGTTATTGATGAACTATGTGTTCCATACTTATCTAAACTCAACTTTTGTGGTTTTCATAGATGATATGATATTGTATCATCATAATCGACAAAACCATTACACATCTCTTTATATCATATTGGGTACATTGAGAGAGCATAAATTATATTCTAATCTCATAAAGTGATACTTTTTTATTGATTAGATTCACTTCATGGGTCACATCATCTCACAAATAGGAGTAGAAGTGGACCCATAGAATGTGAGAGCAGTAGTTTCTTGGGAGAATCCCAAGAACAACATTGAGGTGTAGATTATATTAGGCAAGGATAGTTACTAAAAGCGATTCATAAATGACTTCTCATATTTATTAGCATCGATGATGAGCTTAAAAAAATGGTGTGAAGTACGTATGAAGTTATTCCATTGAGACAAACTTTCAAGAACTGAATGGGAGATCGACTTCAACTCCAATACTGACTTTTCAATATCCAGTCAGTAGTTACAAAGTGTATTGTGATGCATCAGTTATCAGGCTAGCAGTAGTTCTTATACTGGTGGATTGAGTCATTTTATATCAGTCTCTGATGTTGAGGAAACATGATAGGAATTAAAAGAAGCATGATCTTGAATTCTTTGTGGTTTTTTCATGCTTTATTATGTTGAATAAATTACATAATTATACAAAATTTCATGGTGATCATGGACCAAAAAATAGCCATGTATATATTAACACATCATGATCAAAATCTGATGAAACAACGGTGGGTAGAATACCTTCAATATTTCAAGCTTGAGAATTCCTACATTCCTAGGAATGGAAAAGCAGTGATCAATGATTTGAGCAGGATGACTCAGGTAAAGGTAGTGCAGTAGGCCAGTGGTGAGTGGAAGATTATTGCGATGTTCTATGAGATGAATTTGGAGGCAAACATTAGTAAGGTACAAAGACTTCTGTCAAATATAGCTATTATTTATACCCTATAAGATAGAGTGATGATGAGGTAGCTATCAGATCCTAAAGGAATTGTCATACAATATTGTGGGAAAGGGACAGAACATCCTCCTGGTTGGACCATAGGGGAAGATGAGGTTCTTTTTTACATGGTTATGTATGGGATTTAGCTGAAATTCCCAAGTAGTTGATGCCAAATTTGCATGCCTTTATATGGGCTCTGAATCATGGTGTCACCAAGATGTTTTGGGATTTAAACCATTAGTATTGGTGGCCTGGTATGAAAAGGGATGTAGCTAGTTTTTTCTTAAGGTGCTCCACCTATCAGTAGGTGAAGGTGGAACACCGACGACCGAAATAGATTTAGTAGTAGTTACCCATTCCAGAGACGAAGAAGAATGATATCCTGAGGCATTTAGAGACCTATTTACTGAGATCACCTTGGGGTAACGATTCCATATTCTTATCATTGATATGCTCACTAATATTGCACATTTCCTGCTGATCAAAGAAACTTTCATTGTTGATGAGCTTGGGAGGTTGTACATTAAAGAGACTTTACAACTATACGGGGTTCCACATTCTATCATTTTATATAGAGAAACATGTTTCGCATATCTTTTATGGAAAGGGATATAGAGGGATCTGAGAATAGAGGTGTTTTTAAGCACGAATTTACACCATCAGATAGATTGTCATTTAGAGTGTAAGATTAAGGAGCATTAGGACATGTGGTGAGCATGAATCCTGGATTTCATGGGTCCTTAAGAGTGGCACATACCACTTGTTGGGTTTGCTTATTACAATAGCTTCCGAACTACTATTCAGATAGCGCTATATGATACTTTATATGGTAGGCCATTCCGATCACCCATGCGTTGGCTAGAGGCAAGAGATGTTTCTATATTGGGACTTGGTATTATCTAGGTGACCATAGAACATGTGAAGTTGATTTGAAATCGAATGGCTATAACATAGTCTCATATAAAATCATACGCTGATCAATACAGATGAATATGGAGTTTGAGGTCAGTGATTGGGTTTTGCTTCATGTTTCATAGAGGATGGGACAGAAGAGGATCATTATATAGGGTTTTCTTTCACTGATATATATTGATCTGATTGATATTGTTAAGAGATTCATGCCAGTTTCCTATCAGTTTTAGTTACTTTAGAGGTACCGAGATATACCAGACTTCTTATATTTTTTCATTTTGCAAAATTACTATTCATACCCATCTCATGCTTTTTAACTAGATAAGGTTTAGTTATAGGAATATTTATTCTATGATAAGTATCATATACGAACTGTGTATTTTAGGAAAAAGGTTCTCCGTGGGAAGTCAATTCCATTAGTACAGGTGTTATGGTTGTATGACTGAGTGTAGGATGTGTCATGGGAGAGGGAGGTCGATGTACATTAAAATTGGATGGAGTTATTCTTAGATACTTCTACACCACCCTTGGAATGGAAATTCAAGGACACATTTCTTTAATGGGGGTGTCTGTAATATCACAGCTCTTTGTTGAGGTATGTAACTTGTGTTTTATTATGAATTTTATGTTTAAATGCTTTAGTATGACCAAATGTGGGTGCTTATAGAGTTTATAAAATGACCAAGTGATTCTGTGGCATGTTGGGAGCTTGGAACCCAACTTCTGAAGTGTTTTGGTATTGCTGCACAGTTAGGAGAAACTATGTGACATGAGGCATTAACTTCCACATGGTTTTCAGAAACCCGAAGTTACTGGCCATAAAGAAGGTCTATAAAATTTACAGACCATTGAAGGATGGTATTGAACATTTACCACATGGTTATCCATACCATGAGGTATAACCATGTGATGTACCTAACTTCTTCTAGTAACCATACCAAATGGCACACAGTTTGGAAATCTATGAGCCTTAACAATGAGACTGAGATCAATTTGGGTTATATGACCATTTTACCCTATTATGTTTTAAGATATGTTTTTATTTCTCTCCTTCGGTATAAAATTGGTGATAGCCATGGTAACACTCCATGGATTCCTAATCTTGACATTCAGGTACATTCTTTGTCCAATGTCTGTTTTGCCCAACATTCGCCTCCTTGGATTCACAATGGTAATGCCTTGATTCCTTTTTATCCAATTTAGATTCTTCTGGTTATCAATTGCGCTATTTGGATTTAGGATCATATTCTTTAATATAACATTCTTCATGTATTCTAGAGATTTTCCCTAAACATGTGAGAATCAGAGCTTGATATTGGACAAGTTATCTAGTATGAGTCTCAGATACGTGGTCATGTGCTTTTCCTTGAATGTCAAGCAGTTTATGTATATCAAAGTACTATATTCCCATTTTTTGTTTGTTTCCTTAATTTATTAATTATAAAAATTGTTTCCTATGGTTTATAAAGTACTTTCATATGGTTTAAAAGCTTTTATTAGGTTGTATAACTAGAATATGGGACACCCCATGGGTGGGTTCCCAATTTGACCCTTTTAGGGCGGATATGAGGAGGATTCAATTGAAGAATTCCATTGATTCCAATTATTATGATCTTAGAAAATGGATATGATTATTTAATGGAATTTCAATAATGTTAAATTGTAATTAAACTAACTAGGGGTTTGGGATTAGTGATTTCCCCCTTGAACCATTTTTTTGCATATGCTTGATAAAGCATGTTTGGACTATTTTGTTCCAACTGAGATCCATCCCACATGAGTTAGGTTATGTTAATACATTGTAATGGTTTAGATTACAGGTTATCCATTTGACAGTAATTGTTCATGTGTGATTAATGTTAATCCATGCCTTAGATTTTGGCCCAAGTCGAGACACCCTTAGTGGTGGGATGCATATTAGATGATTTTGGTGTTGACCCAGTAGGTATAATGATTTGTTTACATGAAATTTTTATGGGTTTATGGTAAATAGTATTGGGTGAATTATGCATTATATTGGATTTAAATGGATGTGATTATATGTCAATTTCATCTTGGTCCCTTGAGTGAACCATTGATCCTTATAGGATTCCTTGGTTGGGAACAATGGGTTTGTTTATAAATGTAAATATGTGACTGTACCATGGATGTCATGGATGTGCTCATAGTGGCTATGATAAATGCTAAGTGAATCAAAGATCCCTATAGGATTACATGGATGGTCTCAAGATGAATGGATATGTATTGAGAGATACTTGCGTTTCCTTATATAACTACTAAGACAAGAATTTTTAAAATGGACTTATACCACACCTTGAGTGATACCAAGAACCTACGACGTTCGCCAAGATGGGATTTTAGGATGTTGGAGGATTTTCACATAGAGTGATACTTTAATTCAATCTTAAGAATGTCATGGAAGGGATCAAGTTATATTGTATATAGAAATGGTTTATGACACGTCTGCAAAGAAAAAAATAGAAACTTGGATTTGGTTTTTTCGTCCTCTTTCTTATATATCCATCTCAGTCATCTATTGTGATTATTTATATATGGGGGATTTTCTGGATTAGGATAGATCTCAAGATAAATAAATTTTAATGTAACTGAACTGTTAATTAAATGAAATTTAATGGAAATTGAAACCAGTTCTTGTTGGACTTTTTTCTTTTGAGTGCTTCCTGTATAACTACTTTCTCTTTTTTACACTACTTATTATATATATTCACTAACATATTATCATGGACCTTGGGTGGTTCTCTAATGGGATTAGTCTCACAACCTGTATGTGTCTTTATTTGCTCGCAAATAGATTGTTTGGTTGTACGTGTCAATAAGGGAAAGCACTATCTTATAGGTACATGATATGAAATTTAAGAGGAGAGAATAGGACCATGTTAAGGCTTTTTATTATTCTAGGATACATTCATCCTTTTTTTACTTTTTTATTTTGTATTGTACCTCATAGACTTGTTAATTTGTTTTCTATTTTCTAACACATGTAACTTGTTGCATCATTTGTTGTATGATATTGCTTCTGGATATTTATATTATCTTTATTTTGTCGTATACTTGTATTGTATGGTATTATTACACTATATGTTGAGTTATTATTGTATCCCACTGTGTTACACAATGGTAATGAGGGAATAACCTCCCCACTAGTACACCTTCCTCCTTACTATTGGTCAGCAACCTATTGGTTTTTTGGGAGATGCACTTGAGGCCATGTGGAGAACGAGGTTCAGAGCACTATTGGGATGAATCTAGATTCGGGGCATTAAAAAATACATATCTATGTCCAATAAATATGGTATTGTGAACATGATGTAAATTAACCTCATGTAATTCTCCTCCCAAGTGTGTCCCCCTCATTGTTCCATGAAAAAAAATGAATTGTTCCCCGAAGGATGACCATGGATGAGGGTGTAGTAATCTATTTGTTCCCTCTATAAAATAGATGTGTGGTAAAAAAACAAATCCAAATAAATTTGGGTCTTAATAAAGATATCCAACTCAAATGGTTTGTGGAGAAGATCTAAAGAACGTAAAAGAATTGGGAAAACACACGGATGATTCAAGTCTAGTATTTTTTTCCTTAAATAACACAATATAATCTCATAAAGATTATTACATCACCACAACATTCCAAAATATTTTGTTTTCACCTATACCATAACAACAAGTCTACGTCCCCATGAAAAACATCCAAGATAGTGACATCAAATTCCATTCTTTATCAGGTAATCAATCATTTCCAGATTTATTTTATTACTAGGAATATTACATTCATTAGTCAATTGAATTTTATATTTAATGAAAAATAATTTGTAGCCATATCCCATGTAAATTCTATTGAATACCCATTATTCAAATTATATAACATATATATTTTTACAATGCATGAATATATTATTTTCCATCCCACCCACTTTTGGAGTCCATTTTCTACCATAACATTAACAACACATGCAATCCAGAAAACAAAAAATAATCACAAGATAATATAATAACCATAAAATCCATCACAATTTTATCTCTTTCCCACATAACCATCCATGCTCCCATTTATACGTCAATAACTAAAACATCATATTTCAACCATGTAAGCTATTGCAGAACACACTACCCAATCCATGCCAACATACCCAAAACCAAACATAAATTATCCATAAACAAACCCATAATAATCATAGACCAATAAAAAGTTAAATAATATAAGTTACACATAATCCAATAAAAATACATCCATATATTCCTTTAATAATGAATCCACATTTATTCAAGATCTCTTTTATATAAAGTTATAATATATTATTAATTTTTATGGAACTTGTGTGTTATCATATATAAGTGAAAAATACTCTATTGAAGTTGATTCACAAAGTGTATGCACAAAATTATTACACAATGTTAGATTAATCAACAGAAGTCAAGCATACACTACATGATAAATATCTTGAAAATAAGTATACATCATGCGAGATACCCCTTCCCATTAATTTAACTTAAGACCAGTTCATTATATTTGTTAAATTAGTCCCCAATATCCACCAAAAAAATAATTATGCAATGGTAATTTAAATTTTTTTACCAAATGAAAGGGATATATTGAATCCCCTACCTGGATTGAAGCCTCTCAATTTGTTGTGAAATAACATGGGAAGGAATAAATGATTTTCTAACTGAAATCACTCATGGAACCCTGAAGAAAAATAGTCACCATTAGAATCACTAGACTCAATAGAACCCAAAACTACCACTATTTCTTCAAAACCTTCCCATGGTAATGGGTATATAAAAAGAATTGATGAGAAGTGGAGGAACTCACCTTTGATGACCAACAATTGATCTCTCCCAATTAAGGATCAAAGTTGATACAATAGATCAAACAATATCCTATAAATGCACTAGAGTTACCCAATTGATGGGGGAATCAAGGAACATGATAAGTATTTAGAGGGGAATTTTAATTTATACCATAGATGGGAAAATTTAATACTATTGTGTAGGGGAATCGCCCATGGCACAATGGGGTAAAATTGAAACTCCTCTAAAAATCATGTAAAAAATCCCCTACCATAATGATTAATTAACCATAAAATTTAATAATGATAAGGAAGATTAATAATATATTTTTTAACAAAACAAAATCGTATAATGAATTCGGAAATTATACAAAATAATTTTAACCAAACTATGACACAACATGGGAAGCTTGGTGGTGTGATGAACAAAATGGAAGAACTAATGCTATTAGGGTACATGGTGGAAGCTTATGGGAAGGGGTTCAATATTTTTCATCACCGGAGTGATTAATGGGTATTGTATCCTATTATTTGATCCCAAATATATGTATGATAATGTAATATGAATTTTTAAAATTATAAAATTGAATAAATAATTAACTCATTAAATTTGGTATTGTGTTCGACTATATCCTATCACTGGAAATTTTTAGTCAAAGGATCCAACTTTGAAGCCATATTGATAATCCAAAATTATTTAATAATATGTACATATTCCTAAGCTTGAATTATGGGAGCTAGTGGAAATTTTTTATAATTTCTTTGACATCGCAATGATCACCTTGATCCTGACCCTTCGATCCATCAGATGTGTTCTTGGATCGGCCACTCAGAGATAGTCTTTATCCCACTATGATTCCAATAGGAAAGATAATGTATCTTTTTTATGGAAGTAATAGTCATTGAAATAAGATTCTAAAAAACTTTATATATTGTATTCATATATACTCAGAAATGGTTACCCAATCCCTAAAAATAAAATTCCCTCTAAATACAGAGTAAATGAACAATTTTGATAAACTAAATGAATCATAATTTCATATATATATTTATAATATACATGTAATATATAATCAATATATTATGGGGGAACCACTATATTTATCATGATTCTTAATTACAAAAAAAATTAAACAAAGGTTGAATATTAAAATAATAATGTTTCTTACAATATTTTTCTTATTTAAACTCATTGACTTGTGAATAATTTCAATCAAACCATTGAACACAAATATTAAACACCTGGTTAATAATTAATTTTTTTATTTTTCAATGGTTGTTAATATTTGGAAAACACAAAGACCTCATGATGGGACCCACCATATTATATATATTCATATTCACCATAATATGCATGATTCTTAAATATGCTATTGTGTGTGACTCTCTAGGAAAATATCACAGTAGCAGTGAATATAATTCATATTCCAAGAGATGTTTTTAGAAATAAATCAAGGCCCCAAACGAAATAACAAATATTAACAAAAAAACCATCCAAAAACACGTACTTTGAATTATAACCTATATATTTCATGACATCAAAAAATTTAGGATGAGTACCGGTGGTATCATCCATTTTTTGATTTATTATTTTATATCTTACTAGACAGACTAACATTTGACTACATTGACCAATGATTTATGAAGGTACTAGAATCCTATTCAACTAGTCCAGATATATCCCTTCCTCAACATGAAATAGAAAAATTCTATTTTTATCAATAACTAATATCATTCCACTAGTGACACACTAAACAAAAGCTACCACATCATGAAATCATTGAAATGTTTTTTCACATACATCATAGAACATGATCAAATGGAACACATTGATAATGATATCATTTTAGGAGACCAATTCACATATCTATAGACAAGATCATCCAATGACACCTAAAACATGTGGTGTTCTATTTGGCGGGTCTATCCTCATCATCTTCTATACTGGAGATCACCAAGTGCGGGCTTCATGAGAATATGTGTCAATTCTTATGATCCTCATCCACTATATAGTAATAAATATGTTTTTTTACCAGTATAATGTATTTAGACAATAGGAATAATTATTATAATTAAAATAATAGTATCATGAGGTACACATTACAGAATGGAAACTTCTATAACCATTAGATGTGACAAATAATATATGGAAAAAACATTTATATAGTGGATGTAGAAATATCAACACTATAATGGTAAATGTACATCATGTATATCTCAATGTATACATAGTTTCAAAATATAATGCATTCTGAATGATGTGTCTAGGGAACACATGATTACAAAACTCATAGTTTACTAGAACCAAATTTCTAAGTATCCTTGTTATCTCTCACATGATTAGATCATGGATCTATTGGGTTACGAATTTAGTCATTGGCCTTCCATGTTTCCACTACTTGAAACTTCTTCTATCTGTGACTTTACCTTCTGGAGTAAGACTTAGAAATATATTATATCACTAAGTATATCATAATTTTACACTATAAAAATATTAAATAATGTGTAGTGAATGTAATAAAATTATCATAATTTTTATTATGATAATACATTACTTACTAAGAAAAATTTCAAGATATAGTAAAAAATAATTTTATATTATACACTTCTTCTTTAGCTGCCTCAGAAGCTGTAATGTACTCAGTATTTAAAGACATGATTAACTCTATAATAAATGAGATTTTCATTCCCATTACCTTCTCCTAAATATGATATCAGATTACATTGATCTATAAGAAGAAAAAATAATTATCCCATATTGACCAGTACTGATTATTATTAACATACCCAGAATATATCTTTTGTACATTCCCACGAACAATTTGATAGTTTTGACAACATATCATGTAGTTATCAAGGGTATAATTAATATATTCCTATAAGAAATCATTTTTTGGAAACATCATTTCTTGTATTGCATGTAATATGTGATTTATCTGTTGCAGAAGTGTATAGAATTCATCTCACCACACTAATCACCACCTATAACTATGCATATCATCGTGTAATGATTTAAACCATATGACACATGAAACAATTCTTTCTTTTGTTTTACCAACATGTATTCTCTTAATACCATTCTAGTGGATGTTTTATTTACTAGCTCTAAAAAACATTTTTATCTACAATGTAAGATCTTGTTCCCTAGAATATACGTTACTAATTTATGTCAGTCTCTTTTGACTTTTTATTTTTATTCTTGACTAACTATAAAATCAATATTTTTTTTCCATATGTTACTAGACATATTTCACATTGAAACCCATACCACTGAAATTAAACTCTTATAGAAATTTGAAAATTATTTACGAAAAATTAAAATTCAATGATCATGTTGCTTTCGTAAATCCTAAACTAGATTAAAGTAACTTTCAACCATATTGGCATTATATGGTACAACTATAGCAATCTGGTTTTGTCATATAGACACCATCCATGATTGGTGGTCTTGAAATCAAATTTACAACAAAATGATCATTGAAAGATGTTATTAATTTTATAATTATAAATAATTTGATCATAACGACATGGTATTAATAATAAAGTCTTATTGGTAAAACACCTATACAATCCATGCATAATCTTACTTGAATACCCACATCAGTATTAAAAATGATAATACACATGCATATTGATACATGGAATCAATTATTGAATTTTAATAGATCATGAACATTTTATCTAATTTCGAAAAATTTCATACTTTTATGATTCATTATTCTCATTTAATAATGCATCACCAGACACACTGAATATTAAACTTTCACTATGGTTTTAGTCTTTCTATATAGTATGTGTCTATAGAGAATTCCCCTTCTAAACCACTTGTGGAACTTTTTCCTACATAAAATAAATATAAATCTCTGTCATTGACTAAAACAATAACAATATTAATCCTATTATCTCCAATATATATGTGAATAATTTATAAAAGTATTGATGATATATGCATTTTATGCATACATATTTTAGTGTTTTAATATATTTATTCCTATATTTAATTGAATACTATTTAAAATTTTGGAATGCATTTTTATTTTTATGTTTTATGGTAGGATATAATGAAACATTGGATAATCCATGAAATGGGATGAATTTTGGGTCAAGAAGACACTCTGTGATGCGAGATTCACTTACTGCACAACACCTGATTTTTTTGGATAATGCAAAGCTAGAGAACTATATCACACCACAGTACCCATCATGTATTCCATTTAAACAACATGTGTTTTTTAGAGATTTTTTTTGGAAGAGATTCACTAATATTCTTGAATCCTATAAATTCAAATATTACACGTTGTGTAACCACATTACACATCGTGTAAATTCATGGGATGGGATTTCAACATCTAGATTTTTGGTATCATCATATTTTCAGAAAATATATGACATGTTTCCCACCCAAGATGACTTTTTGATCATTACTTAATAATTTTCAATTTTTTATGATCCATCTAGAGCCTATAAAAGGAGGGGTAGATTTCTAATATTGGGTGAATTCGATTATCTGGAAACCATAGCATGGGGAAAGAAGCTATACAAGGCCCTTTTTGAGTTTTCCATTCTTTCCATTATGTTTTATTTTTCTTTTATACTTTCCTTTCATTCTCTCATCCCTAGTATAAGGGGTAAACCCTTGATGTACTAGGGTAATTTAATTGAATGGGGAAGGTAAACTGGATTTATTTATTATAATCCTTCATGTCCTTGGTTTGTGGAATTTATTTTTCATCCTCTAATGCCTTTATTTTAATTTTCTATCATGACCATTGATGATCTAGTAAAAAGGAATATTAAAATTGAAGAACAGAAATACCTAACAAAGGCATGACCATTATCGACTGTAGTGGAAATCAGGTTTAAATATGATATCAGTGCAAACTAAATTTGGTGAAATCCAAATCTAGAACACCAAGGTAACTGGTATATTTATTTGTTAAATATGAGAGACCATGAATATATGATCTTCCTTATATCAACTCTATCACCCATCGTGAATTAAGAAAACAATTTTACTAAATCTAAATTCAATTTCATGAGAATACTGATATTATAAAATCCTAAAATGATTTCAAAATCTAATCAAAAATAAATATAGTTTCTTTTGTCATTACTTTTTTTTTCAAATCAAAAAAATATTCTATGACCAATTTCTACAAATTAATAAAATTAAATCTATTAAAAACAAAAAGAAATAATTCACCATCTCTTTGGGTTCGACCTCGAACATTCATATTGCTACGTTTTAATTAATTATGTAACATAATTTTAGTTTTACAAATTTTACTTCTTCTATAGAACCATAGGGAATAAACAAAACCATCACAAGACTATCAATGTAATATAATTTTACAATAGCTTTTATATACTATTTATTTTTATAATATCATAAGAAACCATTAATATAATTTCTTTAGATTCACAATATTTTTTCCCTAATGTAATTTTTTTTATATTTTAAACAAAAACATGACACCTAAACACATTTTCAAAAGATATAATGGATATCAATCATATTGTAACTCATATGATATTCATTCATCTTGATAGTTGGAATATGGTTATGGAATAACATTTCTATTTTAAAATAATGTCTCAAAAAATAGAATTATCTAAAATGAATATTAGTTTTTACATTGATTCTCCATTTACATATATTACAACTCTAATATTTATAATTAAATGCGTGTTTCGAAATTAATCCATGCTATATTTTATTAATCAATGTTGAAATGTATGATTCATCATCGGTACATCTTATTATCATCATTGTTTTGATGTGTATAAGATAATTTTCATTTATTAATTACTCCATACTATATTATATTGATTGAATAATACTTGGTGAAAATATTATTTGGCACATAGGACCAAACATAATCATATATTTTCACAAAATATATATCATAAATCATTTCCATATTTCATAATAAACACATAAAGTAATAATTTGAATTATACTTACCATTATCATACCCTTAAAATTGTTCAAGATTTTTTGAGGAACAAATTCCAAAATCATTGGGCCATAAATTTGTTTTGAATGGTATTTTGGTCCAACCGAAATAATTATATACATCAATAAAACCTCAGGTCATTATCTACACTGAACATAAATACCATACCATATATATCATTTATGTCAATATTAATTTTACATGATAAATACATATCTTTACATAATTATCTATATAATTTTGGAATTTTATATTCCAATTGTATTACTTGTGATTCAAGTATTACTAAATAATTAGGTGAGTATTTAACACCACTAAAAACATTTATTACAAAAGTAGTATAATTTACCACTATGTATAAGCAAACCTAAGATGTATTTTTTGTGATACTTAACCAATATTCAACTAAAATCAGAAAACATAGAAATATAAATGTTCTGAACTTCTCCATTTCATCTAAGGAACCACCCTTTCTCATCTTCTAGGATACGACACCTTACTTATTGTAATGGTTCATTTCTTATATGGTTACTTTATTAAAATACACATATGTGATAGACATATTTTATTTTACACTAATGATGTATAACTGAAAAATTATATACATGTATGGATATACATGGATGGATATACGTGAATAAGAATAAATTCCTTTTACTTTAATTCAGTTAATTTCATTTAAACTTATATAGATTTATTTCATGATATGCGAAGAAAGTAACATATTTTATTATAACTATCCACTTTCTATTGAATAATTTTGTGAAACTACAATTGAATTATAGTTTTTTATAGTCATTTTCACCTTGTTATTCAACTTGTTCACCATATCAAATAATGATTAATCCTTCATTAATGTTCTTTTTCACTTGAATAAGCTTATAGAAAAGGCAAGGATGTAGTGTTTCTATGATCTATTTGATTTTTAATCTTATATGAAACAAGAATATATGGGTAAAATGATATATGAATGGTATTTATTGAAATATCAGGATCTATATTTCAATTTACATATAACTAGTGTAATGATTACTTAATCATATCCTGCTTCACATTCTACTCATTATCTTATTTTTTATGTTGCAAAATGAGATATAATTCATTCCCTGCTGTTGTATCCATAATACATATTGCAGAATGCTGATACTATTATCAAATAACCATCATATTTATGATACATGAGTCTCTTCTAAGAATTTTTTTCAACTATGCTTCTTAAGGAGGCTTAATAGTAATTGGGGAAACTGGAACCTTGATTTTCTGATGTACTAGTAATTTACACAAGAACCCATAAACATATTGGAAACTCATTCAAAAATAGAAATTTTATTTGACCAATATTATTGTAGTGAACATGTGGTATTACATTCAATTTTTTCTTTAAAAATTCTTGCTGATTAATACATTTATTTGAATAAAAAATTAGACATTGTTAATTATTTTATTCATTAAATGTCTCTCACTATTTTATTTTATTAGAGAAACCCTCTAGACTAGACTTCAAATACTTGGTATCTTGACAATTAAAGTGGGATGGATCCTTCAAACATCTTGTTATATTCTAAAGGATATGCAAATGCCATTTCTTTGAAATTTAAGGGGAGGTATTCGACTATCCAACAACATTAACTCCCTAAAGATTTATATTATGATAAAAGTCCCACCTTCTAAAACATAAAAATTATTTACTCAATGTTTCCTCTAAAGATTAAAAAACTAAATTTGGATATACCTTTCGTACGAACTTCTGTTAAGTCAACACTTTACTCAATAATAACTCCTTGGTAGTAGAAGTAACCATCAACATTATCTGAATAGCACATTATAGACCTAGTTTTGTACACATTCAAATAATGGAAGAAAATTGTGACTTAATATTTCTGTAATAGTTTTTAATAAATTTTAACAAATGTAATCCTTTTTCTGTTAGATATGTCCATACTATGTTTTCATGATCTCAATTGAAAATTAATATAATACATCCACTGTTTCATTATACATTTTTCTATTTATTAATTTAAGAGTTTTTAGTAGATAAGAAAATTCATAAAATAATAAACAATTGATAATAGAAAGAAAATCGCCCAATTGGACTTGATAACTTAATATTATTTGTCCCATTTATAATCAATGGATCTACTAAGAACTTGGGGTATCATACCTGAGGTGGGTCTTGACCCATGATGCATCTCATCCCTGGTTTAATGTGTCTATATCGCATATGTTTTTTCACCTCAACAGGGAATGGTCAGTGACATACAATGTTATCATCAATAGTAAATCAATACTTGCACTTATGTGAGGGTGTATTAGGAAGCACAATATAAATAAAAATAACAATTTAAGTATGTTTCCTTATACATATTGTATAAAATAGTAATGTGTGTAGAAAATCCTAAAAATTAACTAATTATTTCAAACATCCCATGAAATTTTAATAAATAATTAATTAAAATAATACGTGCACGGTGGATGATTAAGAATAGTATATGGGTTGATTAAAAAGTGAGATAAAAATAAAATGAAATAAATTTAAGTGTGACTGAAATTAAACAAATTAAATAAATTGTTTTAATTCAAATAATTTAATTTACTTTTTCTCCATGATTAATTTTATTTTTAAAACAAAAATTAAACAAGTCAATTAATTTAATTTTGATACCAAGTTTTATATAATTGTTTTGTAATATTAAAATTATTTTTTAACACAAAATATTTAATTTATTTAGTTTTAGAATATATATGGAAAATACCAAGCCACAGAACCCCGCATTTGACCATTGTGGGTCTAGTAGAACACATGCAAGCTCTTTCATAGTCATGTAGAGCCCATGTGGAACTACTCTAGACCAGGTCAACCCACCATGGCCCGTTCTAGATCAAACTGATCCACACAATACTATGTTGAACTATACCAGGTAGGAAGAACCCGATTAGATATATATCACTTTATCCTGGAATGTTAAATCTCAAAAGGGGTCTCCGAGAACCTTGATGTAGCGTTATAGGGTTATAAAAAGGGAAGAAAACTACTAGTATCACCATTGAAGGTGTGCCTTAAGAGGGTACATGTGATGTGTAGTTTCGAGACCATAGGTGATTAGTCTATCTAAGAGTGGGTTAGGTCAATGAATTGAGGAATAGAATCTCGTATCTTAGAGAGTGGTAGCTCGATCTGGTTTCAGTACTACATACGACAATGATGATAGTGGACTACATTGGTGAATTTGAGGGGGGGACTCAACTTTCCTAGGAGGAGGGGGTCATGTTGCCTAAAATATATGATGCCATAGGAGGTGTAGTGGTTACTGTGTATGATCTATGGTAGTATTGGGTAGTCATTTGATGAGAATTTAGTTGTTGGATTAGGTGGCTTAGAGACTAGTGCAAAAAAGAAGGATCTAGATTCAATAGGAGGCGCAGAAGAGGGAAGACCACCAATCCAGCATGGGGCCATCCTTCATATACAACATGAATCCAAGAGTAGGTATTGTTTTATTTTCATTATACCTCCCACCACCCAAAATTTTATAACCTATTATTTTCATTTTACTAGCATCAGGGAATTTCCACCCCCTTTATGGCTTTCCATTATTTTCTTGTTTTTTTTTAATATTTAATACCATACAAGAAAAAAATATTTAGAAAAAAATTATCATTCTCCATGAAAAAAAATGTTTCAACAATTATACCACCGTCTGGCTTTATTGGGACCACTAGAATATAGCCTGAACTAGATGGAACACATGAGGATCGTCATAATTACCTCTAGACACTGATATGGGATAAAATTTAAAAATATTAAAATATAATTTCATGGAATTTTAATAAATGGCACACAAGATTTTATCCATATAAAAAAATTTGTTATTACAAGGTTATCTAAAATCAAATATTTTTGTGGTTTATACTATTAGGACACAATTAAATCAAAATTCTTAGTTTATGGAATTTTTTCTTAGATCATAAAATTCGCATTATTTTTTGAATACCAATTGATGGTATTGGGGAGCATGGATGAATCTTATGGGATAGGGATTTATAAAAATTTCACCACCTAAGCAATTTAATAACAACATTTTCAGTAATCTAGGCCCCAAAAAAGGTCCAATGATCTATCGTTACTTTTTCAAAGAAAAAAATTTAAATAAACAAGTACCTTGTTCAATTTGGAAGTCTATTAAAATGAAACTCCCTCTAAGATTTCATTGATTGATGGATTTATTGTTGAACCCATACATATCATCTCTATACGCTTAAAGAATCCACATTTATATCTATCATCATATTGTAGGTGCTAACATTGTGTTCAGACAAATCATTCTATATCTTTATAATCACCTTAATCATTTCCCTTCAATTTATCCAAGGGGTTATGGTATTGGTCTCTATGAGAGATAATTTATCCCACTAGAATGTGTGAGGAGATATAATATCTCATTCCATTGGAATTAATATTAATTGGAATGATCTCTAAATGAAATTTATATATTGGATTCTCAAATACCCAAAAAGGGTTCCCTCACACCCAAAAATAAAATTCCCACTAAATAAGTAGCAAATGATACATTATAACTAACTAAATATATCATAATTTCATTCATATTATTCAAAAAAATATATAATATATTATCCATTTATTATGTGATAAACATGAGTCGTTAACTCATATCATAATTCCCGTAATATTAAACAAAATAGTGAAATAAAATCTATTCGTATAATATTTTTAATTCATTCACTACATTTCTTTTGAATTATTTTATTAAATAAATTTTACAAAATTGTCCTAAACTCAAATAATATTTAATTTATTTAATTTTCAGTGATTGTTAATACATGGAAAACTCTAAGACCTTATGGTGTGTCCCACCATGTCATATTTTACTATTAAGTAGAATAATTTATATACTTGAGTATTCTATAATGTGTGACCCTATAACCCATTATCTCAAAACTAATGAATATAATTCACACACCAAGAATGGATTCTAGGAACTAATAAATTCCATGAATGACCAAGGTAATAGTCATAATAATGAAAACTATCCTATGAACACAAATTATTTAATATAATATATTTTACATGGGATATCTCGTAATGATGGACACATACTTGTGTTATCATTGATTATTATTATTTTATTGATCTAACTCTAAAGACATACCTTGATATTGCTTGGACATGGATTTTTTAAGGTAATACTATCTTGATCAACTAGGACCGATATATCACTTCCTCAATTTAGTAGTGATAAATTCAATATTTATCAATAAACCATTGTCATACCCATAATGATGCACCCAACACAAGATACCTCATTGTGCCTTCATTATCATGGTTTTATCATCACATCAATGCAGATGATAAAATGGAACACATTTATAATGATATTAATTCGTATGGCCAATAAACAAGTCTATAGATTATAATAACCAATGAAATATGAAACATGTGGTGTAACTATTGGTTTGTCCATCGTTATGATCACACTTACTAGAGATCACAATGTATGAAACCCATGAGAAGATTTATGGATTCTTATGAGCCCCTAGCACATGATTTTCAGGAATCTACTGTTTCTTGTCAGTATGGTGTATCAAGACCATATGAAATATTTTTAATATTAAAGTCATAGTATCTTGATGTTATCATTATAACCCAAGAAATATTATAACCTCTTAATATGATAAATAATCTATAGACATTACCATTTAAATAATGAATGCATAAATATCAACACTATAATGTTAATTGTACAAAAAGTATAACTCATTGAATAGATGATATAGTTATCCAAATTACAATTCATTTTTCATATATGGAACTATATATTACAATAAGAACCACAAAAAATATCTCATCTTAAACAATACTCGATAGTGTTGAGAACCACAATGATAACCCTAACTTTTCCTTATATCTCAATCAACCCAAGAAAAAGACATTGAAAAAACCTAATGATCAAATCACAATGATTCCTCAAAATAAAGAACAACAAAGATTTCCCTCTCTATATCAATCCCCTGATGTAAATAAACTCACTATTAGGTCCCTATATTAATAAAAAAACTATACAAACCACATCCACATTGAAACCAATTCCCCTATATGACAACACCTCTCCTCCTTTTGAATTATAAGATTAATGTCCAGCAGTAATCACTCAAACCACTTTTCAACATCTCCAACACCCACAATATGAAATTTAATGGGCCAATAATTTCTTATATTATAAATTAATTACCTCTCAGATGATTCTCTTACAAAATAATGAAAAAAACCAAAAAGAAAAAATTAACCATAAAAGCCTCAAACACTCTCTTGGTATATGCCTATAAAATAAGAAAATATTATCAAAAAAATATGTGATATTAAAGGAATACATAATTTCCTAATAATATCACTAATTGAAAAATTAATTCCTGAATAAAAAAAGAGTTAAATCATATTAGGGTGTTGAGTGTGCATTTATGACTCAAACTCCCTGGTATATTCCTCCTACCCACGATTCTTCCCTAAAACCTGAATGAAGGGGATAAATTTCACCTGAAAAACATTATCTCGATGAAACTAGAAATAAATAAAATGCTCCTTGAATATCATGTAAACCTCTATATTCAACTTTCTATATTCAATGAAATTAGAGTTATCATGAAGCTTCTAACAAACCAATGTTATATTGATGATGACTTAGACCATGTCCTACTATTGAAAAATTGACAAATGATCCATCGCCTTATATGCAGTATCCCCAATAAATAATATACTATAATAAACACTAATGATATATTACTTCCTTGATGAGACTTATTTTGTTAAAGATGAAGTGAATCCCTTAAAAACAAATGGTCCCCAACCATGTAATCTATCTGACTTCTCCTTTGATTTATATAATCCTAATGTCATCCTTATGCTGATCTCATTCACTCTTGAACCATTTGAATCTTATTTGTTGTTCTATGTTCCACATATAGTCCAATCAATACTAACACTCCAACTACATGGAAACACAATATAGATCAACATGTTTTACCACATAACCAAAAAGATCGAACCATTTTAATGGTAGAGTGGTTTTTGATTTTATATGAATAAAATAAACCAATGGAATGTTCATTACCCATGATCATACAACATACATGATGAAAACCCACAAGATGTATCCCAATATTTAAATAATTATCTAATTATTTCCATCCATATATAAATAAAAAATATTTCAATTGAATTGTTTGATTCAAAATAATCCTTAAATCCTCTCAAGATTTTCATAGTAAAATGTGTGTGCCAATAAAAAATGAATCTTCTCGTCACCCCATGGAGTCTCACAATCTCACCATCATATCCCTTTAACATAATGTCCATGACACTCATGTTCCAAATTACTAATAAGATATCCAAATTCATTAATCAGACTATTATCACTCAAATATCATCACATCCTCCTTAGAACTTGGTAGGATAATGACGAAATACATTTAAATATCTTCTCATTTCCACATGAGGATATCCAGCAATGGTAACAACCATTTTGGAACATAATTCTATGTACTCAACTATTGTAATAACAAAAATCATTCCAAAAAATCCACTATATACAACTTCAACCCAGGACACCATAATTGTCTTCTCAATCCATGATATAACTTTTAAATGTTGGGATGCACAACTAAGGGTGATCCGTAAAACACATAGAGTGCTACCTAACCCACTCCTAATAAGAAAAATACTCGCTTAAAAAAATGTAACTTATCCTTCTAGAAACACTTATAAGCATCACTATGATGGATATGGACTTGATTCAACACTACTTCTGAGTCCCTCCATTGAGACTCATCTTATTTCTAGAGAAAATAATATTTTAATATCATCTTATAAATGAATCCTCTACCACCAATGTATTTTAAGTAAAAATGAATCACTTGATTCACCTTAATAACACTCTAGGAATTCCCAAATTGTTAAACAATAACCATGTGACCTCCAACTCAATACATCCACATCTATATTCCACTTCCCCAATGAGTAACAGATCATGAATTTATATTCTACGATAACCACCACCCACATCTGTTTTCATGGATTTAAATACAATTATAATAAATCATAACTTAAACACTTTTCAATTTTTTATATTATTAATCCCTCTCAAATGATGTAATTCTTACACAACATCTAGGAAAAATATCATCACAAACAACATCAGATTGTGGTTAGTATAGTTATGATAGTGGGGATGTGACTTCCTAGACCCATATAAGATCACTTTCATCTATTTCCTCATGATGAAACCCAAATAAAATGGTATGAAGCATAGAAAACCAGAACATCACTCTATCCCCTTCAAGTCAGATAATGGGAGAACTAATAATTCTATCCTCTTTGTAGTCGAAGGATTACAAACATTGATCAGTATATAACAATGCCTTGTCCTACCTAATAAAGGCAATTATTGGGGTTGGGACCAGAGAATAGTTGAATATGAACCCTAATTAATAAATAATGAGTCCTTAGAAACTGTGTACCACTAAAATTTTCATGGGGAATACCCAACAAACAATAACTATAATTTTTGAAGAATCTACTAGCACCCCTGTTGAGAATCCAAATTCCCCAAGAAATGAACCTCCAACATCTAAAAAATACAATTAGATAGCTACATATAAATATTATAGTGTTTAAGTACCTAAAAACTTCCTTAAGATACAAAACATGATCCTCTATTGCATTCATGTTTATGATAATTTCATTGATGGAATCAATCATGAACTGATCCTGTAATTCATAGGAAAAAATTATATCAGTCCCATTAAATTATTCATTCAATTCATGACATTGTATGAAATAACCAAAATATTGAAATTCCTATTGAGATATCAGAACATGTTATTCATTATATCATCCTCCATTACCCTCATATTGTGATATCGGAATAACAAATTAATATATGAGAACCAATTAACTCCCCTCACCTAATCAATTTAATTTATATCATCATAAGTTGATAATAGTTCTTGAATTAAGGATGATACATCTTCTATTGGTCTATAAATAATATCATTTCACTATGTAACTTCATATTGAATAACTTTATATCACCCCAAAGTGGCACAAAATGTTGTATCCAACCCTTCAACATCAAACAGACAATTACGATCTTTAGATTTTATTACTTAAAAGGGGGTATCTGATATGGAGACAATGAAATCTAGGGGACCCAATTGAATCTATATCCATAACATGATATCACATTGAGGGTTTATAGTCAAAAACTTATTAGGGAAAACATACAAGAACATGTTAACATCTTTAGTGATCACTAATGAATTTTCCTCTAAAAGATCACATGATAGCCCTTCTAGCCAAGAATATAATCTCTTTGAGCCCCAATGACCCATACGATAATTCTTATTTTTGAAAAAATTGTGTTCTTTATCCCACCTCATCATAGAACATGACTCTCATATTGATTCATTAAACTACTTCACATATAGAATGAAACTTGTTGAAGAAAAAGATCACATCATATTATTGTATCTGTAGCCTATAGAAATACCATGATGAAAGGTGTTTCTCAATCATCATCTCAATACCACAAAAACATAAAAAAACAAGTAAATCCTATAACTATTGTAGAAATAAATAATGGCATTTGAAACCTCCCCACCACTACTTCCAAGGAATAAACCATGTTGAGTGAAACAAAATAGTTTTTTAACATGTAATTTTTTTTAAATGATATTTGTTTCTGGAATAAATTCACATTATATTATATTATATATTAATATTCAAATACAAAACATAGTTAAAAATAGTTTATTTAAATAATTTTTTTTAACTTATTCCACAATCAATCCAATGAAAATTAAAAAAATAGAAAAATAATATTTAACAGAAAAAAATAATAATTGAAAATTATGGATCACCCCTATTTTCTAGAATCATTACACCCGTGAAAAAAAAAGGGAAAGGTGACTAAATATCATTAAACTGATAAAAATTAAATGAAATGGAAATGTATAAAATTGAGAGGAATTTATATAAATAATTAATTAAAGAAAGAATTTGTTTTTATAGGAATTTGTTTTACTGTTTTAATAGTAATGTGACTATAAGAAGAGTAACTTAAAACATTGGAATAGAAACCTAACCATTGGGAATTGTAACATGTTCAATGGAATTATAAATTAAAATATATATATATATATATATATTACTTAAAATTTGTAATTCATGTAAATAAATATATTATAATTCCATAAAATGAATATCAATATTATAAACTCAAATAAATATAATGACACATTAAATAAACTGAATTAGAAGGTATTTTATAAAATTCATAATTTTTAATTTGAAATTTTAGATAAATTTTTTTATAAATTTTTTTTAAAAATGAATGTTATTTATAAATTTATCACATCTAAATTTTTCAAGGGTTTTTATAATTTCCCAAAATACATTAATTTTTATTAATTTTAAATATTTTCTTTTGTAAATACCACATTTTTTATGATGTAATGATGATAAAATAATGAACTAATAAACAATAAATTTATTATTTCAACAAAAACAATTTATATGATACATGGGTTATTAAAAATAAAAACTAAATTTCAAAAAAATTAATGTATTTTCCAAATTCAAAAGTAAAAATTGTTCCCTTATACCATTTTTTCATTTTTTTTCCACTTTCCTTTTTCATAAACTAATATATTCAAATAATAAAGGCGTTTTTATTCTTACACATAGATTTGTTTTATTTATATATGATTTATAATGTCAAAAATTTCACTATTATAATGTTTACCTTTTATATAGTATTTCATTCAATGATTTATTCTAAAAATAACCCTCTCATTTAGTATAAAAAACATGTCTTCCTCCCCTTGGAAACCCACTCCCCCCCACATACCAAATCCAAAAATATTATAAAATCCCCTCTAAATCCCCATTGAATACTTAGAAACGTTCTAGATAAAACTAACTCCATTATTCAAGGGATATAATGCCATAAAAGAGAAGAAAAAAATGAGAAAATAGAAAGTTTCAATCAACTATTCTAACATTTGGATCGTCTCTTTGTCTTTTTCTCAACTCCATTCAAACTCAATTCTTTTATGATCAATTAATAAGTATGTTAAATTATATTAATGATTTTAACCTACATAAATGTTCATAATTTAAATGTATTTCCTTTTAATTAATTCACATTTGGTTTCATGTCTTAATAATCCTTAGCCTATTATTTAGAGGGTGGAAAACAGATGAAATAATACGGGGTTTGAGGTAAGGTAATTTTACACCACCTCTTCTCCATTCAAGTGCCTCATTTTTTAAATTTTTTCTAAATGTTGGATTACAATAATTTTGTACCCTTTATTATTATCCTGTTTATAAAAAATAGTGTTGCATCCAAAGTAAACCATCATACACTTCCATTATTCCATATACTTAATCATAATTTAATATAATCATCATGTCAAACACAATTTATATATATCTATATTTTACAAAAAAAATTCATATATTGTGAATACCAGATCTATTTCATTATCTAATGGTAATCAAAAATGTGTAAATATAATTTATTGATTTTAGGGAGTAAATATATTTGAAACCCACATTTCCTTTCTATGGGTTAATAATTATACAATGTTAAACTATTGTTTCTCTTATATACTCAATAATTTAAAATAAAATCATGCTTTATTATTCATGTTTTATTGAAGAAACTTTTTATTATTATCTTTGTGTCACAAATGTAATAAGACATATAAAGGGCGATCTATGATAGTGATCCAATGAAATTTTTAATTAATTAATGTCTATAAATGTCAACTATTAAGACACCATAGGGATTAAAAATGCTCATTATGATTTATGACAATTTGATTATAAACTGTTATTATATGAATATGAGTATCTCAATTTTATGTTTTAGCCTCATTTCCATGTTTTGTGTCATAAAAATATTATTATTATCTACTTTAATGACTCATTTATTATCCATGAGGATAACTCATGTTCAATTGTCTTAGTTTTCCCCTTACTAGGTTATATTATCAGCCCTTTAATTTCATGTATTCCCTCAGGATATGAAATTTAGTATAATTAACATAAGATAAACATCGGAAGAAGCCTTTGAAGTGTATTAGAATATTTTTTAATGTTATTCATATATTACATTTTTTATTTCCATGAAGCTAAACCATAAAACATGATGTGTTATATTAATTATTATACCATGTAAAGAAAACATTATTCACTAGAAATTTTGGATTCCTTAGTTGGTATCATATCACTGTTTAGGTATTTTAAAAAATTATGATTGTAAAAAATTATTATGAATCCTAGATATATGTATAAATATATAAAAATTTCGGAGTTTTTTATTGATTTATTTAGATAGTGGATTCAATGAAATTAAATACATTCTGGATACTACAAGTGGAGGTGGTTCTAGCATATAGTTGTACCTTGGAGAAATATCCTCAAAAAAGGTGAATTGGGATTTAAGTTGATTTTTACCAGGTTCATGATAATGGGAAAGTTTCACTATAATTTTGACACTTCTTGGAAAAATATTCAGTTAATCACGTTATTTTTATAGACCAATATGAATTATATATAGATAATTTAATTTTTATTAGAGGAAATCAATTAATAACACATTTAAGCATGTTGTTTTGGGATTTAAACACCCTTTAGAATTAAAATATATTTAAAAGTAACATGTTTCTCAAAAAGGTTTTATTTTTTAATAAAATAAAAGAAATGAAATGGAACAATATAAATAGTGTGAGAAATCAATGACACACAGATGTCTTTCCTAATGTGTTGTAATATAGAATAGTAAACTAAATGAGGATAACAAATCAACTATCTTTGGTTATAAATACTAACATGAGTCATGATGAGATACAGAAGTCACTATAAAGAGAACCACAATTAGTTGAGTCATTCAAACATCAATGACCACATTCTTTTAGTGCATCAGATGATCTATTAATTCTAGAATAGTTTATTACCCCAATAAAAATATATTTTATGTACTCCCTTATTCATATCTAGATAAATACACATTGTCAGTATACCTCATTGAATGGGAAGTTGGTCGGTGGTGAAAAATAATTATGAAAATGATACTAAGAGATAATATTAATCAAAAGGAGTGGAAGGAGTTCATGAGAATGTTTTTTATTGAATATTTTCCCCGTTAAATGCGACAATAAAGTGAATAAATTATTATATATGGAGTATAACGAAATTTAATCCATGGGAAGCTATGAATGAAAAGTTCAATATTTTATTGATATAATCCTAGATTTGTTATAGATCTTATAAGACATGGTGATAGGTTATTTGGATGAATAAGACCCCATATATCGACAAATCTATCAAATAAAAATAATGAAAACTATGAAAAGATAGTTTGTGGTGAATTGAGGGATTAAATGGTGTTTGGAGAGTTACTGTGGTCACATATTCCCAGAGAAAAGAAGAGATTAATAGAGAAAAAATCATGTAATAATAATGATCATAGAGGAGGAGGAAAACTATAACATCCCTCACATGAGATAAATATAAAATGAAATACTCTTGGAGAAACATTATTAGGTGAGTGATGTGCTAATAGTGTTAAAGATATGGCCATGTAGCTCAAAACTCTAATATTGAGATTAATACTCAACATCTAAATCTAAAAGAAAAAATGGATATTAGTGCCAGAACAACACTAAATTCAATTCATCAAGTGTAGATATGTTGTACACTTTGAAAATAAATTTTCACAAAAATGATAATGGAGGTTATCCATTATCAACCTAATTGTAGGAAATATGATCATGGATGTTCATTCATAATCTCAAAATTTGAAGTACAACCACCAAATGATGTGGTGGAATGTACACACTTTTCTATCTCAAATATAGTAAGCCTTAGGTTTAACTCTGGTTCTTTGAATTCCTTTATTTTCTCCTAGTTATCAAAAAATATTAAATTAAACATAGGTCTCATGTAAGTAGAGTTATTAGTTAAAACTCTTTGAAGAACAATATGAGAATCAAAAGTCTATAGAAAGTTTAGTATTAACTTTGAAAAGTATAATCTCATCATAAATATAGTATTCATTCACATGGTGGTATTTGAAATTATACTTGGCATGGACTAGATATCAATGTATAATACTAAGATTAAATAAAAAAGAAATTAAATTCTAATGATATTTAATATAAAACATAGATTTAATTTTACAATGATAAAAATCCTAGAATAAAATCTATCTAGTAGAACCTAATGCTATCTTATATATATAAATTATTATTTAGTAAAAAAGAAGAAATATATTTTATAATGATAGATAATGTCTCCTATATTCGGGTATTCATTGATTTATTTCTTGAAGAGTTATGTGGAACTCACCCCAGAAGTAGTGGTAGAGTTATCCATTGAAATCATACTTGGATCCAATAAAATATTGAGGATACTATATTTAATTTACAATTTGGAGTTATAATAATTAAAAAAGAAACATTATGGTCATCTGCGGAATGGTTTTCTTCAACAATGTGTATCTACTTTGGGGCACCAATTGTATTTTTGAAGAATTATGATGGATAAATGTGACTATGTTTCTTCTTATAGATAAATTAATTAAGTAAAATTGAATAAAAATTTCCCTTCCAAGGATTGATGATTTATTTGTCCATCATAATGGGGATCAGTTGTTTTCTATGATTAATATTGGAATGTGGTATCATTAGATATGTGAGAATAAAGAATATATCACAAAGACAACCATCTGATAAACATATCATAATTAAGAGTTTTTTTATTCCCTACGATTTGACTAATGATCCATCCATTATTTTTGGATTTGGTGAATAATTCCTTTAAATATTACCTTGATATGTTTTGTTGGTTTTTATTAATGCTATTCTGATATATTCCAAAATTTCTAAGAAAAAAAAAGGACTATATAAGGTTTATATTTAAAACTCTATGGAATGAAAATATATTTTTTAATTTTAGTAAATTTGTATGCATTTAACAACAATTTGAATTCTTGGGGCACATCAATACCAGTGAAGAAATGTCAATTGATCATATGAAGAAAAAGGTCTTAGAGTAGTGGTTATATCCTTATGAAGTGGATAATATTCATAGTTTCCATGATGTGGAAAGATACCATATATGGTTTTTAAAAAACATTTCATTGATTTAAAATACACTAGGAAAGTTACCGCCAAATGGATTTATGTTTATCTTTACAATGGATTGTGAATAATGATTCCAAAAATTTAAGAAGAAATTGGTTACATCTTTAGTGATTTATTTACCATCTATTGGGGAAGGAGTTTTCATTTATTGTGATGCGTTGGTAAAATTAAATGGATTTATAATCATTAAAAATGAAAACGTCAGTGATTATGCTTGAAAAAAGTTAAATCCTCCTGAGCTAAACTATCCAAATTAGGACTAGGAATTTATTGTATTCATCCTTTCTCTAAAGATATGATGACATTGTGTTTATAGGAAAAACATGATATATACATAGAAAATTATATTTATCTATATATATAAATAAATATGGAGATAAAAATGTTTCTGTGAATATTTTTAAAGCTAATCATGGTCTACGATTTACCTATTCACTACAATCCAACAAAGGGAGAAAAAGGAAGAATATTCTTTTAGTAGTGAATAACATTCTACTATGTCAATGATAATGATTTATAAATACCATATATTCATGGATATTAAAAGGATATATGTTGAAGTCATAATATTAGGGAACACTTCCCACCATTACTAAATTATTTCAAGACCATCTATCAAAGATAATATTAAGAACATGAAAAGGGTTTATTTAGAGATTCAAAAAGGGGTGAATGTTGTAATGAAATGGAGGATTCATGAAGTCAACATCAATGATGATTGTTTTATTTGATATGGAACTATAATTTTTGTACCTTAAACTCCTGAGATAAAAAAAGAGATATTTTTAAAGCACATAACTCCAAAATCTCCATCCATCAAGGATATACCAAGATATACTGAGATCATTAAGAGAACATCATGTGGTATTATAAGAATAATCAGATCTATAAGTACACCATACATTTAATGGTATTGCATAATTATAAGTAAATTTTATAGAAGCCCTAGGGGATGATACAACCATTTACCATACCCATAAGAAAATGGGAGAACATAACCGTGGAATATTTCACTATTCACAGGAAGATATCAAAACTAAAAAATTTGATATCAGTTGTGGTATATCCACTAAGCCTGAATTCCCACATAATTTCTCTTAAAAAATGTTTCTCCCCTGAATATCATGAAAATATATACATAAATGAAGTGGTGAGGATTAATGGGTAACACATTCAATTATTTCTAATCACGATCCACGATTTAATCCTAAATTCCTGTGAAGTATTCGACATGATCTGAATAAAGAATTAAATTTAAATATGAAATTCCAACCACAAACTGATTGAAAATATAAAAGGATAATTCATACAATGGAATAAATGTTGAGAGCCTACTCAATGGGATTTAATGGTGGATGGGATAAACATATCCTATTTTTTGATTTATAATACAATGATAGCTTCCAATCGAGTATTCTGATAGATCCATATGAAGTATTATAAGGGAAGCAATGCAGAACTACTAGTTTTTGGTATGAAGTTGGTGAATGAAAGAAACATGGACTCGAACTTATACAAGAGATAACCAAAAAGGTTCATTCCACCCAAGAACCATTAAATGCTTCTCAAATTCAGAAGACCCAATATACTAACAACTATTGAAGGGAATTGGTGTTCTAAGTTGGAGAAAAAGTTTTCCTTTAAAGATCGCTATGGAAGAGAGTCATGCAGTTTGGAAAGAAATAAAAGCTTATTCGTAGATATATTATCCCCTTATATATCCTTGATATTATGTGATCAGTGGCCTATAAACTCGAACATCCACAAAATATGGATTATGTTCATGATTTGTTCCATATATCCCTCCTCATTAAGTAATTATTTTATCATTCCCTTGTACTAAATATATAGTACTTACTACTGGAGAATTACCACTTATATGTGGAGTAGTAGACGAAAATATTAACCCATATATACATTATTCTATGCAATAATAAAACTTACCTTGTTAAACTGTTTTTTAGGAGCCTTTAATTTGAAGTGGTATTGTGGGAGCTGGAGAAAACTTTAAAACAAAAGATCCCATGACTATTCTCAACTGTGAAAATTTGTTGAAATTTGGAGGATGAAATTTCTAATGGTTGGAGAATTTAACATCCTACATTTTTTTATTGATATGTTTTCCTAAATAAAATATTTTTATATTATATCACTACTGCAAATATGGCTTTATCAATGCAAGAAAAGATAATTAAGAGTGATAGAAAAGAGATTTTATTCGAGGAAAATATAAGGTGGGGTCTGTATTATCCGTTCTCAAAAAAGCACTAATAAAGGCCCCTATTATCAGTGGTAAAATAAAGAACTGATAACAAAGGACTTTTATCAGCGCTTAAAAAAGTGCAGATAAATGATAAAAAAATTTAAACTAAATAAATAAATATTTCTACAACTTGGGGAGGGGCTTCAACAGCTCTTGAATCCCCCTTACAACAGTGCCCCACCCCCACCCCATCCCACATGCCCCAACCACCCCCATGCCATTAACTACACCCACACCCCTTTAATTGCACTAAGCCTTATTCCCCACCTACACGTGCAACCTTCCTTTCCTATAATTTGAACTTGTGACCTATTATCTGCAGCTCTTAAGCCATTACCACTCCACCATATTGTTCTTCTAATCATTTATTAATATATCTATTTATTAATATATATATTTTTTATCATCTTTACTCATATATTAATATATATATATTTATATTAACATTTATATATTTACATTAAAATATTTATATTTAGTTATACAAATATATACGTATTTATGTATATATATCCATATTTTAATATATATATATATATATCCATATATTTATATATATTGTTATATTTATATATTAATATATTTATTTGTATATTAATATATATAATACTGGTTTTAAATACATTTATAAAATATTCTTTCTTCTGTGTGTTTATAAATAAATAAACACATATATACAAAACACACAAACACATATTGTTTGTGTATTTGTATGTATAACTATACATATTTATATATATTTGAAAATATTATATTTTAATTTGTATATACATATATTTAGAATATAAAGATAAGATATATTAGTTTGTCAATACAGACGCACACAAATATAACCCCCCCCCCACACAAAATATTTGCTATATAAATATTAATATAAATATTTTTTAAATAAAATGGATATTAGTTTTTTATTTAGATAATCCTTATATATTGAGAAATATACTTTATATGTAAATATGATTAATTATTTATTTAGAAAATTAATTTTTTATGGGTGAATATATAAAAAATATGTATATATTGTTATATAATCTATTATAAGTAACATTACATTATAAAAACGATAAAATTTCAAATGCATAATATTAGTATAAATGTAACCCCTAGGAATAAATTCAGTCCCCAATGAAAATGTTCAAAAAGACCTCCTGAAACGAGGCAGAAATTTCATCGAATGTTAAAATATTTGGGTATCCGGACTAAAAACTCAGTGTTGGTGGTCTTATGGGACTTTTTTAACCTCAAAAAATGTGACGAAAGGTTCCCTTCAGTCATCAGCGTGTAGAGCTCATTGAAGGATTCGATTTTATATGGTGTAGATCTCAAACAGACATCCAGATCAAATGTTATGGCCTTTTAATGTTTAAGTTACATTTTCAACATATTTTCGACTGTTTATTAATTGTTTTGATATTTTGTGTATTCAAATTTTTATTAAATTATTATTAGACCATGATAATTATAAAACAATTAAATAATAATATTTTTTAAAATATTTTATAGCCATTTTCACTAAATATATTATATACTAACTGTAATAGTCTATTTATACTTATCTAAAACATATTTATAAACCTATATATTATGTTTACATAAATATAAATATACTTATATGTCAATATATTATTTTTCATATATTTCTTTTTTGAAATATACACTTTTTCAATGCTATGAAAAAAACGCTGATAAATCCCCCCTTTATCAGCGCTACTAAAAAAGGTGATGATAAAGGTTCCCCTTTAACAGTGCTAAAAAAGGCACTGATAAAGGGGTGCCTTTATTAGTGCAAAAAAATGCTGACAATGGGTGGGCTTTATCAATTTTTTTAGCGCTGCTAAAATTACCCTTTATCAGTTATTTTATTAGCACCGATAAAGGATCCCCCTTTATAAGCTCTTCTTTAGGACTGTTAAAGGGTGGAACTGTGAAAACCCTATTTTGTTGTAGTGTATTATACAATATTATACACATACAAGAAATAGTGAAATCAAAATAAAATTGTTTCACTAATGAAAATTGTTTCATTACTCCACAAGTAAACCATGAAAATACCAACCATTAAAAGGGAAAAATATCAAGTATAAATACTCTAATGTTAAATATTGATTACCCCAATCTACTGGAATCATGCCCCCATGAACAATGCTTTGAAAAAGAAATATAATTTTCATAATCCAAAAGACATTCTAGAAAATGGAAATATAAAATCTTAAGATAAATTTCAATGAATAATGATTAAAGTAATTTTGTGATATTTATAAGAGGTACTGTTACAATTAGATTAGTAATGTGAAAATGGGAATAGTAACCTGACCATTGGGAATAGTAACAATATAATTGGGAATACTAACATGTTCTTTGAAATAATTATTTGAATAGTAAATAATATAAATAATATTTCACAGGATTAATTTATGTAAACAAAATTATTATAATTCAATAAAATAAATATCAATATTATAAACAAAAATTAAATATACGGTCATTTTTAATAAATTAGATTTTATGGTATTTCGTAAAAAACATAAATTTTGTACTAAATATTATAATAAACGTTGTTAGAAAATTATTGTGATAAATTAATAAGTTTTTGAAATCATCACATAAAAAATATCCAATGGGGATTTTTTAATACTTTTATGAAATACATCTACTTTTATATGAATAGAAAAAACATTGTTTTTAAAATACAGTAGGTTTTTTGAAAAAAGGATGATGCAATGGGGAAATAATAATGAATATGTTCATCATTTTGGCATATAAAATTTTCAACAAGATAAAATGGTCACTTAAAAATAATAGACACAATTTCTAATCCGTCAAGGTATTTTCCAATGGCCAAAGTAAAAATTATTTTCTTAAAATAACTATGTTTCATTTTTTTTCCACCTCCCATTTTAATACACTATTAATTTAGATTTATGAATGGGTATGAAGTAAAAAAAATTATATTACTACTTTATATATAGTGTCAAAATTTTCTCTATTACAAGGTTTACCTTTGATATATTATTTTATTAAATATTTAGTTATAAAAATTTCTCTCTCCTCACATATAAGTAATCACTTTCCTTCCCCTTGGAAAAACACTCCCCCTAAATATCAATGCCAATAAAATTTCTCAAACCACATTGAATAATTATGTCTTTTATAAAGAAAATCCGATAATAATCATTGGAATTTAGTGCCATAGAAAATGAGAAATAATGAGAAAAGTGTGTGTCTTCATCATCTCTTGTATAATTTTTCTCTTCACATCCTCTACTTCAAAATTAATTTCAAACCAACATATTATAATATCAATTAGGTATTATTTTATCATTATATTAATGATTTTAACAAACATAAATCGTCATATTAATAATTTTTTAACATCTCAAAATTCTAAACATATATTTTGAAAATGTAATGCTAACAGTGGGGTAGCCACAAATGAGGATGATCCAAATTCTTTTATTATCACCACCCTAGTGGATGATTCAAATAATTTATTTATAGTATATAAATTTTTAAATATAACTATATATTGGATTCTTTATTTAATCATAATAATTTGTAAATACAAATTAATAAAGAATAGTAAATTAAAATAAAATGGAAAATTTTAAAGAAAGTATCATATAAAAACATTTCACCATTAATAATGGAACTTATAAATTAAAATCCAAGGAATATTGTTGATAAATACTGAAATAAATATTCTAAATTCACACCTAGTTCCATGATTTAATAAAACTATGTCTATTAGTCTGGATATGGAAATGATAACAATTAAAGTAGGATTTATGGTATGAGAATTATCCACCTCCTCTTTTCTATTAAATTACCTCATTTGTACAATTTTTAATAATTTTTGGGTTAATGTATTGAAATACCTGTTCTTATTACCTAATTACTTTCTAGATAGGGTTTATCATTGGAATACCTCCATCTACTCTAGTTATTTCAGTTCTTTTCTCAAAATTTTATACCATCAAGAAGCCGAATTAAATTATAAAATTTATCAATTTCACATAAAAAATTTATATTTTGAATACCCAAACCTTTTATTTATCCATTATCATTCATCTAGAAGTAAATATTTTTAATTTATTTGGGGGTGTACATGTAAAAAACAAGCATTACCTTTCTATTTGTTAAAAAATTATATATTGTTAAAGTCTTTAACTGTATCAGCCCAAACATTAATTAATGAAAATTATTCTTGATCAAATTAAAATTATTATTATGTGAAATGGTTATATAATATAGTAGATTCCTTTTTATATGCTTTTGAATTTAAAAATACCCTTAATAATGGTGACCATTGCTAATATAGCCATTGAACAACGATGAAATGATTATTATAAATATAAGCCTTTAACAAATCCGATATACTCAGAAAAAATAAGTGATTGACACATAAAGTATAATTGATCCATACAAAGATCATTTTTTGGAGCTCAGAAATGAGTTAGAATAATTGGGCTTCACTCTTGATCAAGCCCTAGCTGAGCTTCAACACGTTAAGCTAGAATGGAACCGCCTACGAGGGAAGTGGAAGTTCATAGAGATTACCACCCGTACGATGTTATCTGAGCCACCCCAAGAGTATGTCAGCACCGCATACCTTACCCTAAGGTATTATGCAAGAGATATAAAAGGTTATGTAACATGACCCTAGAACTATGATTATGTAAATTATTTTTTTATAGAGAATATACATTCATTTTATTATTGTTACATTATAAATAATTTTTTTAAAAAAATAGCATTTTTAGTTAATATTAAATAAAGAAATCTATTTGGATGAAATGCTGGATTTTTGAATTAACTAATATTTTAATATTATCACTTAATTAATTTTTATTTAATATAAATGATCGTACATTTTTTATGAATTCAATTGTAATTTTTATTAGGGTTTTAAATCTGTTTTGTCAAACCCATGAATTTTTTATAAATGTTGGTTTTTATTTTAATAGTAAAAACTCACATATTTAGAAAATTATTCCGAAAAAATTAATATTATTTATCGAGTCAGGACATCGAAATTATCCAATAGTGAATTTTTCATTATATTTTGAGAGAGTCGAATTTTTGGATAAAAATTTAATAACGTTTAAATATAGAATGTGTTTTATGGCATCATAATGACCCAATAGTGATATAATAAAATTTGATAAATGGTATTTTCGGCCAATATATGTTTTACCTTTAAAATAATATGATTTTAGGTTTATTTGATTTATTTTAAAAAGCCTAGTGGAACCTCCTAGAGTTATAAAACAAATTTCTTTTTAAAATGATTTCCTTGAGAGTGTGACTCTCTTCTACATAAGAAAGCAATATATTTTATGAATTTATGCCATTTTCATTATAAAATAAAGTTTTACACTCCCCATTTGAAAAAACAATGGGCAAAAACCGTGTGAGGGTTTGTGGTTTTGATTATTTTAATGTGTGGTGTCAAAAACCTAAATAATATTGAATTCACTCCCTTTTCCTATATAAACCAAACCAACCTCCCAAGAAGCCTCTCTCAAGCTCATCCCATGCTTTTGGGATCACACTTCCATGTATGGGATTTCTTCCATTATAATTTGTGTCCAAATTTCATTACATTATTATACCATTTTTTTCAATTAAAAATACTGGGATATGATTTTAAACCTCTCCCATACTTCTCTCCATATGATTGAATGATGATAAATACCTTTCACTCTAATTAATTCTACCCATGTACACCTGATAACATGCTGAAATTTCATAATTCATTTATCTCTCTTTATTTTCATTCAAGAAATTATTTTGTATTATGAATCTAAATTCAATTACATATGTTGGTACATGTATCTATATGACCCCATTACTATCTACTTTATGTAAAAATGTTAAGAAACATATTTCTCTCTCATCAACCATTTTTATGAAATCTTATATCACCTCGTTATGCTACCAAAATTGCACCGTGATTCTCCAAGCCAAAGTCATTGTGTAGTGAATATCGTGCAAATTTCTCTAACAAGTGTATTCACATTTATGAAAATTTGATTATTGATTATATAGTTTCATGTACAAATTACACAATCCTTTATCGTGTAATAAAGTATTATTTTTAATGAATCCATCTTATATGATAATTGTGTAACACTTATGCATTAAATAAAATGATTAAGAAGGGTGTACCCTGATAGCACTCCAACGTATTGTGTAAAGAGTAGCATAATGATACATAAAGTGCAATGAGGGACTAATAATTCTAATTCAAGTGCAGTGAGGGTTTACACATTCTCCATGTTCAATTAGCCTTGGCTCATGATAATATCATGTTAAATGTTGTTTCCACAGTACCATGTTATGAAAATTATGTTATATCATGACTTTATATTCATGTTTCTCTTATGCTCCATTGATATGCCTATTCCTAAACATTTAATTTTTTCTTCATGTTATTCCATGTTTAATCCCGTGATAGGATATATACCTCATCCTTTTCTAATGCATGTCCTCAGGTTGTCCCATGCAATGCTAAGTACATAGAAATGTTGTGGTCATGTAATGGAAGTTTTCAATAAAAATGTTGTGTTTTATTATATAACATGTTATTTAATGTTCTTAGACCCAAATACACTAGACCTATCGATCTTCTTTCTTGTATCAATTGAATATTTTATGTAATTAATTATGTTTAAGTTTGAAATAGAGATTATAGTTTTTATATTTGGTATCTGATGGAGGATTAGTTATTTTTGGGATTACGATTAGAAAACCCCAGTGAAATCCTTAGGGATAAAACTTATAATAATAAAGAAAATCCCTAAATTTTGGTGAGTATTGAGTAAGTGTTTTATCAATTAAATACATCTATGTTTGTATATGACTAGGTGGAGGCTTCTCTGCCAAAGATGTATCCTAGGGGTGCAACCCAAAAACACCGCTTTGAGCTAGACTCAAACAGCAACTGGTTCACGAAAATGGGTCGTGATTCACTCTTGGTTATGACACTCCTGGAGGATATTCTTTGGTAAATTGATAAGTTTAGTATGAACCATTATTAAGGTAAAAATTTCCCTTAAGAATATATGTTAGGAAGTAGATCATGGATAACATAGATTAAAGCCTATAAATTCTTGATTTATGTAAATAAATGTAATTTATAAGTAAAACATTTTTTTCATTGGATTAACCTTTATGTGATACCCAAAAAAATCCTTTTATTCCAACCATTTTCTGATAATAGGAGGTCTTGAGCTAACAATTGATGTGAATATTAGTGTGATGACTATTCTAATAACATTCCCAATCTTATGGGAGCGGGAATCAAAAACTTTTTCATGATACTCTCTCAATTAAAAAATGTTTTGAATAGAAAAATGGGTTAAGAGGAACATTCAACCCCCCCCCCCCCCTTAAAAAAGAGAATTTTCCAATCGAAATCTTCATGAGACAAAGGCCTCCAACTTTTAGTGGATCATGTGATCCCTCAATTACCGAAAAATGGATGAACTCCATTGAAAATATCTTCTCTATCATTCAATGTTCCAAACAAGAGAAGTTTCTTTATGCTGCTTATCATATGGAAGGTCAAGCTGATCAATGGTGGACATTGATCAAAAATGCAAATCATGAGGAAGATATTGAGTAATTTAAATAGTAGGAATTCTAGAAATTATTTTCGATAAATATTTTTCTTGCACACTCTGACATAATATGTAAAGGGACTTCCATGTCCTCAAGAAAAAATAAGATGAATCTATCCGAGCATACAACGAAGATATTACAAGGATTTCATGATACACCCCCGTCATTTTCGTTTCCCTCGAATGAAAGATTGAACACTTTATCACTGGGCTAAAACGTAGCCTATAGAAATCCCTATTCATCCGTGACTTCGAGAGATTTACGAAATTTTTTTGATGTGCCCTTAAAGTCCAAATGTAGATCGGAGAATCTTAGGGGTATCATGGGGATGAGAAGCCTAAGGGAGACTTTAATTCTGGCACTCTAATGAATAAATTCAATGGTGATATGAAAATCCACTGCCCACTTTCCAAAGGTGCAAAAAGATGCCCCTGATAAATTACCTGAAGGGGACGAAGAAATGCTTTATGTGTGGAAGAGAAGGGAACCTGGATATTAACTGCAAACATGAAAAACTCATGGATGTGACATAGTATTGGAGCACCCTTTTCAAAATCAACACATTTTTCATTGCCTCAATTGCATATAACCATGGTACTTTGAAAATCGGTGCCCTAAGACAAGGGTTTCTAGAGGGAACCAACATACTCCAAGGTAGTAAGGGAGAGATTTTTCCATCACTACCGCCGAAGTGAACCCTGGAAGTGAAGTGGTGATAGGTATGCTAGTTATTCATTCAAGAATAACAAACATACTTTTTGATTCTAGATCATCGTATTCTTTTATATCCTGAATGGCTTTTAAAACAATCACAACACCACCAAAAATGATGGAAGTAAAGATGTCAGGGAGTACAGAATATGGTTCAATAATTTCAACCCATGAATATAACTCATGCCCTATCACAATTTGGGGTAAGAAATAACTTTAAAATCTTGTCATACTCCCTTTGGTGGAATTTTATGCAATTCTTTCCAGGGAATGACATTCCTTATATAAATATGACTTAAATTGTCATGAGAGGGAAATCACTCTTCATATGGAAAATCAACCCCCAATTATCATTAAGTGAAAGGATAAGGATGAATATTATTTAGCCCCATCATCTCAAGTGTGGATATTACTACCCTATGAGCATGGGTATCTTGATCGAATGATTTAGTCCATGGAATCAAACATCCTTGAAGACATGGATATTTTGAGGGAATTCACAAAAGTGTTTCCTGAGAAATTTCCTGGTCTCCCTCCAAGATGAGATGTTTATTTATCAATTGATCATATCTATCAGGAACATCCAATATCCAAGACTATATATAGAATGGTTGTTGTGTAGTATGAGGAGCTAGAGAAACAGCTACAGGAGAATCTAGATAAATGGTTTATATGCACAAGTGCTTCAATATAGGGTGCACCAGTCCTCTTCATCAAGAAGAAGGACAGTTCAATGCACCATTTCATTGATTATCATGAGCTCAACCAAATTGCGATAAAGAAAAAGTATCCTCAACCCCAAATTTATGAATTGTTCGATCAGATACGTGGAAAACAATAATTTTATAAGGAGGATTTGTGGTATGGATATTACCATGTATGGATGAAGAAGGAGGATACCACGAAGACTACTTTTTGTACAAGGTATGGGCACTATGAATTCATAGTAATGCATTTAGGACTCACTAATGCTCTATAATTCTTCATTGAATTGATGAATATATTCATTATTTATTACCTCTACTAAATTTTGGTAGTCTTTATAGAGGATATTATAATTTAATCAAAAACCCAGGAGGAGCATGAGATGCATCTAAGAAATATACTATAGACCTTCATAATGGAGAAGATATATGAAAAGTACAGAAATTGTGAGTTCTGATTGAATTAGGTCTCATTATTAGGTCATATCATCAGAATAAATGGGATATAAGTGGATCCCTCCAAGACAGCTGCTATTGAGGGATGGCCTAGGCCAACATCAATAATAGAAATCTGTAGCTTCCTGTGGTTAGATGGATACTATCTCCGATTTGTGTGAAATTTATAATGATTGGAAAACCCTATTACCAAGCTATAGTAGAAGGGAATAGAGTTTTCTTGGAGTGATGGATTTGAATACTAATTTAAGGAGTTGAAAAGAAGGCTTATCACTGCACCCGTGCTCACACTACCCAAAAGTAGAGAAATTTTTGTGGTATTTAGTGATGCTTATATGAAGGGCCTGGGTTGTGTGTTGGTGCAAAATGTCAAAGTCATTGTCTATGATTCATAGAAATTTAATGTTGATGAGAAAAACTATCCAACACATTATCTGAAGTTGGCTGCAGTAATATTTTCTTTGAAAAGTTGGGGACATTACCTATTCAGCGAGAAGAGTGAAATATACATGGATCAACAAAGCCTTAAGAATATATTCATGAAAAAATAGTTTAACATGGGCCAAAAAAGATGTTTAGAACTGATCATGGAATGTGACTTCTTAATCCATTACCACCCTTGGAAAGCGATCAATGATGAAGATGCCTTATGTAGAAAGGTCCTAGAAATTATACCATTGATGAGATTGAAAAGGATCCAATCTTCTTAGATTTGATGAATGTGGATATAGGAATCATAAAGAAGGGAACATCATCATTTATTTCACAAATAATTTCAAAACCCTCTCTTTTGTAATGGTTAAAGTATGTATCCCTGAGAACCATGTTCAAAACCATGAGGAGACATATTCCCGGGGGTACTATAGTAGTACTACAGTACTGTAGTAGGCACTGTAGCAGAACTATATTTTGTGCTGGTACAGTAGAAGCTATTGTAGAATGTGTTAATTGGTATTGTAGCAGATAGAACTATTCAACTTGGGCCACCAGTTTGGGCTTAGAGTCTTTAAGGCCTTCAGGACAACTAGGAAATCGGGTTAGTAGGGTTATCGAGCCACCTTTAATGTTTTAAGGCCACCTCAAGGCCTTCGAGCCACATGCAGTTTCCCCAAATAGAATATACAAAAAAAAGAACTACCCTAGAGGAGGATTCAGAGTAGGTATATTTACCAAAGTAGAACTAAAGGATTTAGAGGAATGATAAGGTATGCCTACACCTTTGGGAATAACCAATTCTTGCACGAGAAGCTTAGCCAAATGGCCATGAGAAGGTGGAGAGCTACCATCACGATGAAGATGTTGTGGAGGGGAAGTTCCTTGTAGTTGTAGTCTCAATGAATTCCCTATGACGTTCATGTCATTTAATGTCTCTTAAGCCTATGGCCCAGGTAATCACTAAGCCTACGAGCCGTTGTAAGGGTCCCCCTCATCCCATGAAAGGGGGGTTGTCAAATATAAATAAAAAATGAAGGCCTTCGGGCCATTCGAGCTTAGAGTTCAATGCAAATGAAGAAGTAAATGTTATATTTTGGTCAACACTATGTGTTCAATAAAATCCAAAGTTAATAAAATAACATCTGGATGATTCACATAGTTTTAATTTCTTTATCAACCTAGAAAACACAATGATGTATCAAGATCTCTGAGAGATGTATTGGTGGGATAACATGAAGAGGGAGATCATGGAGTATACATTAAAGTGCATGGTATGTCAACTAGTGAAGGCGAAGAGGCAGAAGTTTAATGGGATGATACAACCATTACCCATACCATCATGGAAATGGGAGAACATCCCCATGGAATTTGTCAATGGATTTCCTAAGAAATACAAAGAGAAAAAAAGTTATCTTGTTTATTATGGATCGTTTTACAAAGACTTCACACTTTATTTCAATTTGGGAGGATTTATCTTTAGATCAACTAGCACAGATATATATCAAAGAAAAGGTAAGGCTACATGGCGTAACACTCTTTATTTTATCCAATTGAGATCCAAGATTCGTCTCTAAGTTTAGAAAGAGTCTCCAACATGCTCTGAATAATGTGCTGAACATTAGTACGACTTATCATATTCAAACTGATCACCAATCAAAGAAGACTATCCAAACACTTGCAGACATGTTGTGAGAATGATCAATGGTCTTAAATGGAGGATGGGATCAATATATTCCTCTTGTTGACTTCTCGTACAATAACAGTTTCCACCAAAGAATCCAAATGGCTCTTTATAAAGCCCTGTATGGGAAGAGGTGAAGAGCACTGGATTGTTGGGATAAAGTTGGTGAGAAAAAATACCAATGTCCAAAAATGGTCGAAGAAACAGTGGGGAAGGATAAGACCATCTAGTAGCACATTAAAGATTCTAATTATCGACAAAAATCTATGCTGATAATCATGGATGAAACCTATATTTTGATGTCGGAGACAAGGGATTCCCCTACATATTGTTGTGTAAGAGAGTTCTGCGATTTTGGAAAAAGGGAAGGCATAGTCCAAGTTACATTATCCCCTTTGATATCCTTGATCACATTGGGGTAGTGGCCAATAAACTAGAACTCCCACTGAAACTATCTCAAGTACTTTATGTATTCCATGTATCCCTCATGAAGAAGTACATACCTAACCTATCCCATGTACTCAATTCAGTGGTGATAACATAGGAGAATGACCTCTCATATGAAGATAATATGGTAATGATTTTAGATCATAGGGAAAACATTATAAAAAATAAGTCAATTCCCCTTTTCAAGTTGTTGTGGAGAATCCACATGTTTGAAGGGGTGTAGTGGGAATTGGGGGAAGTGATGAAGAAGAGTTACCGACATCTATTTAATTATGGGAAAGGAAAATTTTAAGGGAGAAATTTATTAATGGGGGAAGATTGTAATGACCCAAAAATTCATTAATGAACATTTCACTTGATGTAATTAAATGTATTATTATGTGAAATTGTTATATAACCTATCCACTACCTTGGTTTTATGTTTTTGGATTTCAAAATACCATTATGAATTATGATTATTGATAATATAGCCATTGAACTGTGATCTCATGATTAGTATAAATATAGGGTTTTAACAAAATCAATTTACTCAAAAAAATTAAGTGATGGCATCATCTAGTATAATTTATCCATATGAAGCCCATTTTTCAGAGCTCGGAATGTAGGTGGAGGCATTGGGATTCGATTTTGACCAAGTCCAAGATGAATATCCACAAGTTAAGCTCAATAGAACATCTTATGGGAGAATTGAAAGTTGATATATATTACCACCCAACCGATGTTATCTGATCCACCCATAGAGTCTGTCACTATCACACAACTTAGCCTTATGTATTATATTGGTGTTATAAGGGGTTATGTAACAAGACCCTAGAATTATGATTATGTACATTATTTTTTTATAGATAATATAAATTCATTTTATTATTGTTACTTTTTAAATATTTGGGTAAACAAATATATCATTTTAATTAATATTCAATTAAGAAAAATATTTTGATGATTTAATTTATTTTTGAATTAAATAATATTTTAATATTATCACTAAGTTACTTTTTATTAAATATACATGATCATATAATTATTATGAAAAAAATTGTATTTTTTATTAGGGTTTGAAAGTTATTTTTGTCAAAACCCATGAGTTTTCGATAAATATTGGTTTTTATTTTAAAAGTAAAAATTAACATATTTTAAAAATTATATATATAAAATAAATAAGATATTTTTGAATATGGACAACTAAATTATCCACGGGTGAATTTGTCATAATTTTCTGAGACAGTTGAATTTTGTGTTATAAATTAAATACTGATTAATTATATAATATGTTTTATGACATGATAATGACCCAATATTGTTTTAATAAAATAATAGAAATGTATTTTTTAGCCAATATAAGTTTTACCTTTTAAATAATTTGATATTAGATTTTTTTTACAAAGCCTTATTAGACCCTCCCATACATAAAATATTTTATCTTTTGAATATTATTTCCTTGAGATTGTGACTCACCTCTATATAATCAAGCATAATATTTTAAAAATTTTGGTCATTAGTATTATAAAATAATTTTTTCCACTCCCCATTAGAAAAAACCATTGGAAAAACGCATGGGTTGGTTTGTGGTTTTGATTAGTTTAATGTGTTGTGTCCAAAACCTAAATAATAATGAATTCCCTCCCTTTTCCTACATAATCCTACCCAAGATCCCACTTCCTCTTCAATAAAGTCCTTTATATCTTGACCAACCTCTACTGTCCTATCTCTAGAATCATCCCAAGGTGCATAATCTCCCATTAAGCGTCTCTCAAGCCCCTCCAAATACTTTTGGATCAGACTTCAAAGTTAGGGATTTCTTCCTTTCTCGTTTTTTTCCAAATTTCATTATGTTGGTATACCATTTTGTTTTCAATTAAAAATGATGGGGTATTATTTATAACATACCCCATACATACCATAGTATGTTTTAATTATTTTAAAACCCTTTATATCTCATTAATGTGTCCCATGTACACTTGTTACCATACAAAAATTTATTAAGTTAATTTTCTCTCCTCATTTTCATTCAACAAATTATTTGGTACTATTAATATAAAATAAATTACGTATATTGGGAAATGTATCTATATGACCCCTTACTATCCATTTTATGTAAATTTGGTGAGATACACCTTTCTCTCTTGTCACCCATTTTTATTAATTCTTACGTCACGTCGTTATGCTGCCGAAATTGCACCGCGATATTCTAAGCCAATGTCAATGTGTAGTTAATACCATTCCCATTTACTTATCAATGATATTCATATTTATAAAAATCTTCTTATTGTTTATAGTGTTTCATTTATTAATTTCTCACTCATTTATCTTGGAATAAATAATGATGTTTAATGAATCCATGTTTTTATGATCTATGTGGCACACTTATGCATGAAATGAAATGATTTAGAAGGGTGCACCCTGATAGCACTCCAATGTATTGGTTAAAGAATTGTATCATGATAAAACAAGTGAAATGAGGGTATAATCATGATAACTCAAGTGAAATTAGGGTTTACTCATGATCCTTGTGCAATGATCCTTGGCTCATGGTAATATTATGCTAAATGTTGTTGCACATTTCCAGGTTATGAATATCATGCTATATCATGACTTTATGTTCATGTTTCTCTTGTTCTCCATTGATATGCCTATTGCCTAAAATTTACTACATTCATTATGTTATACCTTTTTTACTTCATTACTAGTCTTCAAATCTCACTATTTTATTATGCATGTCCTCAGGTTAACCCATGCATTGCTAAGTACGAAAAAATGTTGTGGTCATGTAAAGGATGTTTTCAATAAAGATGTTATATTTTATGTTCTAAGTTGTTATGTAAGGTTCCTTGTAACAATGACTTTTGACACCTTGGTGATAATCATTAGGGATATGATTTTGAATGTCTCAATATTATGTTTTATCCACATTTCCATTTTTTTATCATGTACATATGATTATTATCTCATTTTATGCCTAATTTATAAACCATAATGGTCATTCATGTTTCATTTACTTTTTTTATCCCTTATCAGGATTTATGCTCACCCATTTATTTTGATGTCAGTTCTTAGGATATAAGATGCAACAAATGTAATATGGGATTAACCTATGAATTATTACATAATGTGAATGAGAATATTTCTTATGTTATTAATTTACTATGTTTCTAATTTCCATTAAACTAAACAATAAAATATATAGTGTGTTTTAATGTTTTTTACTATGTTATTAAATAATTAGGTACTAAAAGAGAGTATTTCATTAGTGAGATGCTTCTACGAAAACAATAGTGAAACCCAACAATAATAACAAAAAGTTAGTTATTAAAAAATATCTATCCCATCTGAACTCAACATCTCCATAGCATGAAACTATCCAATTCAAGATCCTCTACATTAGTATTCATTAAAATATCCATATCAATGATTAACTATATGCACATTGGGGTGAAAAACATAATTTGACTTATCTATAACTTTTTTATCTCCCCTAGGAATAGATGTTTTTACCCTTCCAACTACTATGGCCATAGTGGAAACTAATTCTTATACTAAAAAGGAATATGGCATCTCATTTAATACTAAACTCCATAAATTTTCAGGCACAAGAACATGCAGTGACCTTGACCTCTATAAGAAAACAAAAAAAAATCATCATTCTCATGGTAGATTCATTGAAACTACTAGCCATGTAAAATCATGAGGAATAAAAAAAAAGATCTATGCCCATTTTACTATACTCTTGTACTCCTAGACACTTGAGATCCCCCAACCAAATCCTTTCTCCTCAAAAAAATTATTGGCTTCCCTCTCATTAAAATCATGCATCACCCTAAAAATTAATAACATCAATTACCTCAACCTTTTTTCTACTCCAAATACATAGGAAATGTAAAATGAGTGACCAAATTTTGAAAACCTATCCACAACACCTCCTATATGCATCATGTTCTAGACTACTCATTAAGAAAGAGGCTCATGGGATAGCACAAATCATATTTAATTATAATCACCAACTCCTCCATGATAAGGATTCCCTACTAAAGGAGATAAATTCTTTTTTCTTAATTTATCTCATCATCGATGAAAGAAATAGGGCATATAATTACCTCTTAAAATCATCTGTAAAAACTTCTTAATCCATCCACTCCCCAATATTCCTAATCCACCTCTATCACACTACCCCTCACATAATAATTATTTTTTATTTAACCTAATGTTGTCCTTTATATTTTATCAGACTGATGTTTATCTTTACCTCATCAAACAAATTCCCATTCCCCAAATCACAAATTCTCAACTCGTACTACAATATCCCATGATGTTATAACTCACAAAACATCCTTCTCCAAGCCTAATACTCCTTAACTTGGTAAAACCTATGGAATTTGGTTGCATCATCATATCTAACCTACCTAATCTGATCCATGTATATTTGATAACATGATGTCAACACTATAATCTAAAAAAAGAGAACTAATACACATAGTGGTATGGAATTCATTGGGATTCATTCAGTACAATTCATTTTAGGTTATTATAACTACCACATTTCAAACATATTCACTCTAAATTATGATGTATATACCTATCCTGAGTCATTTCCCTAAAATAAGAACTATTTTAGTTGGTCATTATGTATACTAGAGTCTTTGTTTCAGATCATAGAAGGCCTCAAAACCCAATATCCATGTCGGTCTCCCTTTTTTGGGTCACACAATAATTTTATATGGTATAGTTTCCTTACAATTCAAGTTAATCATTATTAGTCCCAATGTAGCACCCCCATATTTTTGAATTTATATTATATAAATAATATTAAATTCAATATCATGTGTTATATGAAACACCGAGCTTAAATTAACTACAAAAAGAAATAGAAATGTAATTGTTTAAATATAAATGTTATAATATTGACATTGGTTAGGTGGGTATGAGTAGAAACATCCATATTATGAAAATTATTTATCATTATTTCCTTAAATAAATATATATTCAAAGATAAATTTATTATTTATTTGTTATAAATAATGATGAAATCTTTTTAAGGTAAAAGATATACTTTTCATAAAACGTTTTTTAAGTGTGCAGAGTATTTTTATCTTAAAAGAATAAATAAATTACTATTGAAAAAATGATTCTAATTGAATATGTATATTATATATCAAATTATATTAACTAAATTTCATGTCATTATTTTTATTATGTAAAGAATGAGTATAGTAATTTTATTTTACAAAAATTAGTTTTCATTTAAAATAGATTTTGTTGAAATATCTCCTGGGATATTATGATTAATATCTACTATTTTCATAATTTTTATTTATTTAATAGAAATTTTTTGAAATAAATTTTTTAAAAATCTTAGGAAAAATCTTTGAAATTTTTAAACAAATATATATTTTAAGTGAATATTGAAAAATACTTATTTTGAAAATTTTATAACTAGTATGAAATTATCAATATATTATAATGAATTGAATGTTTATAAAACCTTATTTCATAACATAAATATATATTAAACAAATAATAATAAATAATTCTAAAATAATAATTTGATTTCAGAAATATATGTTTAACACCTTTGAAATTTATGTAATGTTTTTATTCAAATAACAATAATTTTGGTTCATTTATTTTAATAGAGTTTTTACAATGTCATTTCCTGTAATGTCCCAGACCTCTTTGGCCCATTCCTTTGTCAAAGAGAAGGCTGAGAAGTGTTTTGGAGGGTAAAATGGACTTTTTCTACACTTTCTAGAATTTTGAAACTACACGCCGTGTAGTTTGAGTACACGTTGTGTAACCCCCTGCCTGGTATACCCCGTGCTGAAGGTCGTGTCCTTGCCGTGTGAAGTAAATGGGTACACGCTGTGTACCCTAAATTACATGCCGTGTAGTCCCTCCCCGCGTACGCATTACCAGTCAACGACCATGTGACGTGTTTAAGTCTTGTCCTTACCATGTGAAATAAATGAGGACACACCATGTATCCAGAATACACGTCGTGTAGTCCTTCCCCGCGTATGCGTTACCCTCAAACCGTGTGTTGACCAGTCGACGGTCGCGGAGCCGTGTTGGATGTCGCGTGGAGACCATGTGATAGAACCAAGTACACGCCATGTACCATAAAGTACACGCCGTGTAATTTCACTTTTCATGCCTATAAAAGGAGGGGTCCCCTCCTCCTTTTCAACACGCACCTCTCCTCCCCTCTCCTATGAGCAGAGCTCTCTCAAGAGACTCGAAGGATCTTCCTTCCATAACTTCTTCATCCGAGCTCCCATTTATGAGTTGTCAGCAGCTGCGGGATCGTAACGACGAGGCGGAAATTCCAAGCTCAGATTCATTCTCTTTCCTTTGACCTTTCATTTCTGACTTCCACCCAAGGAGGTTTTTTCGGGACCCGACAGAAGTGATGGACGTCTTCTACGGTTGATCCGGGGGAGCGTTGCGATCAGAACCTATTAAGGTAGGGATCTTACCTTCATCTCTCTAATTTGTGAATCTTGCGGGGTGGGTATCCTCTTGTTTTAATTAGAAATAGTTGAACCATTAAATAAAGATAATAACTGGTTAAATAACGGGGTTGGGAAGTTTGTGATTGCTGTTACTTTACTTTTTATTTCCTGTGATTATATTGTGAAATGAATAGGCTTATGCCTACTAAAAATAACGGTCTTTGGGTGAATTTGCTTGCGCAATTAAATGTTTCCCTATCGTTATAGACCTTTTATGTGAATGGAACTTTGTGGAATGTGTAAATTGCTTAATCACATATAGTTGGATGATTAAATGAGAATCTAGAACCCTTGTGTGATCACCGTAGTTGAACAAAATGGAATAATGAACATGCATGTGGGCTTGGTTTGGGTTTATTTCTATACACTTGTTCTTTTCCCTTTTTGGTGGTTGACTTGTCCTATTTCCATATCATATATAATAAAAAAGGTAATGCATACCATTTTTTTGAAACTCATACCCTTGGTGATAGTTGCCATCTCGGGGCCTACTGGAGGCGGGACTCGGGGGTCATTATCTCTCTTTCACCATTGCCAGCTCAGGAGGGGCATCTTTGGTGGGAGTGGTTGTGAAATTTCCTATTTTGGATTACCTAAAAATTGAAAATAAAAAAATTTATTTAATGTAATTCAATAAAATCATTATGTATCAAAATTATATCTGATTTTGGTATAAATTAATTTTCATGATTAAAATGTATTTTATCTAAAAACTTCTTTTGTTATAGTTTGAGTTATTAAATTAAAATTAATTACTACCACTTTTATAAATTTAATCATAAAAAATGGATTTTATATTTTTCATCACTATTTTAAAATGTTTTCAATTTTTTAAATTTAATATTTGATAACAATGAATTGTTACCTTGGTAAAAATTAGTTACCACGATAATGAGTAAACGAGGTTAATTTATTTAAAAACAATGTGATAAGGCCACAAAATCTTATTTTATTTATTATTGGATGGTGGGAGATTTTACCCTATTATATTAGGTTATTATGTTGAAATATGTATTACTAATTTTACATGAATAAGAATTTATATTATTTTAAAATTATGAAAAATTACCGGGGTGCGACTCGTGTCACTTATAATATATAACCCACTCTCATATCTTATTCATAAGGCTTGAGACATTTAAACGGACCAAGAACTACCAAAATACCTTACCAATATCCCTCATCATGTCTTTGGCATCCTTATTTCACTGATATTCCATCTTAAAAGGCATAATGTTTAATCCAAAAGATATTTTCCCAAACAAATAGGTATGACTCTTAACAAAGGGTTCTCATGATTATTTCTTCTTACTCATCATTAAATAATATATAACCAAGATTATATGATATAAAAATTATATTTCAAATATTTAAATGTTATTAAATTTATTAAAAAACAAATTATCGTCTTGTTTTCCATTCTATATGAAATGAAATCATCACTCGTGGAAATGTTTAGACTACCACCTCCATGAAGCAGTGTGTTTCATTTTTTATCATTAACTAATAAGGATAGTTATTATGATGTATTTAAAGTAATTTTATATGATATTATTGAAATAATTATTAATCATTAAATATAATATATATCTTAATGTCTTACTATCCCATCATTTCGATAAATGTAACATCACTCATGCATAAGTGTGTACTTCCACCGCCATTATGCAATGTAATCTTTTTTTCATGTATACACTTCATGAATTGTTATAAAATTATATTTAACTAAAATAATGATAATTATGTAATGATTAATATTGTTCACAAAAATAAATAATGAACCCTCAAACCATGTTCAACCTACCAATTTTTGTGTGATTATAAACAGAACATACTCAGAAAAAATGCATGATCTAAACAGATTTTATGATAATATAATATATGCTAATAGATGATATAAAATGGATAAGAATAATTTAATTAGGCAATAAAAATATTATTATGAAAATAGTATAATAATAATAATAATTTCATACAATCTTTAATTTATGTGTTGAGTTAGACTCAAGGTAATGTATTTTTCCTCAAAAACTAATTTTAAATATTGTATAGTTATTGCTTCTCATTTTACACCAAATCCATATTCTTTAAATTTTTATTGGTATTCTATAAATATAATAAAATGTATGTTTTAATTAATTTGAAAAGATTTTTTCCATTTTTTTTATTTTAATGTAATATTATTAAACATTTCCTAAATTAGAAAACTTTACTTTATTTCAACTCTCAAAATAATAATTTTTTTACATATACGACACGACCAAAATGTAAATCCATGATAAATATTAATATTTAATTATCTTTAGTTATAATTTTTATTAGTTTTTCAATGTAATTTGATATTATTTTTTTCATTTTTTTAATTATTGTTTCATGAAAAATTAAGTTATATCTTATTTTTACAAGATGGCTAAATGCGAATATGTATATATGTTAAAAAAAATAATTTATGAAATTTTATTACGAAAATTAATTAATTATGTTTTTATTTATTTTATTGTCGTAATAATTTTTTAACGAATATGGGTGATCCTGATATGAATCCCAATGCATTGAATAATGATTTTGTTCTCTATGAAATATATATTGGAACTAAGATGGTATTTTATTACATTTGAAAGATTTCTTGTAAGAGTGACATGAAGATGAATTCCTAAGGTACCTATAAGAATTTTTTACTGTTTCAAATTATTATTTGTGGATACCTTTTCATTTAAAAATTCATGATAATGAGCTTGTGTTTAAAGGAATTTTTATTCTCCATTTAATAGTTAAAAGGTAATATTTTCAATAAAATGTTTTCAAGTGTTCCAAATTTTTACAAGAATTCCACATGATTATGAAATTTTCATTAATATTTATTATCTAATGTTTTATGAAACTATTTGGGAAGGTAATTTCATTTCATATGCATGTAAATGATAATTTAAGCTCAAAATTTATTATGTCAACGATAAATATTTCTGGTGGCATTTCGTGATTATCAAAATTGAATAACATGTTTCTTTATTTTTATATCCCCAAATATGTTTTTTTCTCAACCCATATTTTAAAATTTTATAGGTATTAATTATGTGTATTAAATAAATATATTTCTATAATTTCTTAGGGATTATTCATTTTAATATATGAAAACATTTTTGAAATAAAGAGGGGATTATATTTAAGAATCATTTTCGTGGGAAATATGTGTGTTGAGTGTATGTGTCTAATTTATTAGGTTAGTGTTGTTTATATAAATAATATTTTAAAAATCTAAAAATATAAACCTATTATATTCTTGAAATTTAACAAATTGAAAACCTAGTTATATGTTTTGTAATTATGGGTTGTGTATGTTACGAGACGTTAAAGTTTGTATCAGATGAAGGGTTTGATAAAATTATAGGTTATGATTTTGTTTTAGTACAATTAGTCAAGGGATAATATTTTGGTTTTATATCATAAGTTATAAGTCATATGTAACCATAATGGTTAGTATTTTAAATTGAATTATAGATATTTCGGGTTTATCTTAAGAAGAATAATAGAACTAACCATAATGTAATCTATGTTAAACCTATGGTGAATGAAAATTATCAATGAATAATAGAAGGGTTTATTAGATTAATACATTCGCAATACAGTCAAATAAAATTAATTTTATTTCTCATAGTTATTTCTTTAATAAATTATTGTTTTTTGACTCTCAAATTTCTCATTTCAAGCTAAAGTTTTATCTTCATGAGTGATACGACATAGTCAAAATCAAACCTTCTTTCTCTTCTAACAGATTCTCTTATAATAAAAACAAAAAAATAGTTCTCATGTGATTTAGAAACATTATCTATTATTCAACCTACATACAAAACACTTTATAATTTAACACAACCAACTTATATAATTATATATCATGGAGGACCTTGGAATACAATTTATCATGTTTTGAAAAATCACTATCTCAACATTCCTACATTTGAAAATATAATAAAGGACATCATCAAGTGTTTATAATAGATGAATAAAAAAGGGCTTTCAACCATATACTCCACTAGAAAAAGAGGATAACCATCATGTATCTTATATCTTTATCATGTTATCTATTTTTTTTTAATTTTGTAAATAGTAAACTATGCTTGAAAAATAGAGGTCACATAATACCCTATAGTATTATAGGAAAAAAGTTTGATATTTTTTTCAATGAAATATATTGAAAGAACATGATTATTTTAAAATTTCATTATTTATAAACATTTATTTTAGTCAAGATGAAATAACATGTGCATGGATAAAGGATATAGGGGAACCCATAAATACTTTTTTAAATTATAACAATGTATAGCCTTGACCTGGTAGATCATAGGAAATAAATATTCACAACCTAGATAAAAAAATTGTTTAACATTACAATGATATGAGTAATATAATTTTAAATTAATAAACATGAATATAATGAAATTATTTAAATTGAGGAAATAATTCAAAAAATATATGTAATAAGAAATTATTAGTGAATAATAATGCAAATATTTATTGAAGGATCATCCTAAAAGTTGATTAATTGAAGTGTTTAAATATAGGGTTCCAAAAGATATAATGTAATTGTATCTTATTTAATGATTGATATAATTAAGGATAATCAAATGTTTAAATGTAAATATAACCCTTTTGAGTCTTTATGTGATTGTAATTTCAATGTTATTAGTGATATTTTGATGGTTGTTTAATTGATGATTGAGGATTACATAACCCTAAGGTTTAACATATGATTTATCTTGATGGATATTTTTGCAATAATAAATTTATATTTGTGGGAAATAATATTTAAGGTGTGTATATCCATTTCAATATGAAAATTTATGATTAATTAATGATGTTTAGAGACTGACATTAAGTTGATTTTGGAGGAACTTTTCAACAAAAAAACATCGATTTTTTGGTATTGAATTTGGTCTAGAAAAACATTAAGTTCTTTATGTGTAGTTATTTACAGATTTTTTTAAGATGAAACATTGGGTGTTATTTTTTACACTTTTGAGTGTAATGTATTATTTATTAAAAGGAATATTTAATTGTAATGAATATTATATTATCTTGTGCTAACGATCTTTTATTTTGGTTTTTAGAGAAAAACATAATAAATAGCTTTTCGTCATTTTTTGGATATTTTGATCTATTGAATGTTAATTTTAGTGGTTCATGAATGTGGAATTCATCTCGAATATTCATTTCATGGAGTAGGATATAATATTAAATTAAAAACTACTCAAATAATAACCAAAAGATGAATTTATTCTTAGGTAACAAACACAAATCAAGTATGTATTTTTTATCATATTATTTATCTTCATGGAAATTGAATTACTTAACTCAAGAAAGAGGAAGATAAATATATTTATTTTTATCAAGGAAATGTAATGGAATGGTTATAATATCTATTTTACAATAGTCTTATAATTATTTAAAAAAAAATAGTTGATAATAAGTTTTCTAGTCATAAAATAGACATTATAGTTACATTCAAAAGAAAATTTTTTCATTTTCTATTTAAATATATTTATTTAAACATATATATATATATATATATATTTAAATTTAGTCTTTATAAATGATTCTACAAATGTATTAAACCATTTCAATAATGATTTTTATAAAATTGAAAAGTTTTAATTTCTTTAAGGGGGACTAATGTATCACCCCAATAATTTAGAATATATTTTATTTGAAAAATATTATTATCAATATCATGTGGTATAAATAAAGTGTCCTCAAACAAACGACAACATATTATAAACATATTGTTACATAAATATGACCACTTGTAATGGCCCGAATAATTACCCATTATGGAGTTTTCCAAAAACTCAGTTCCATCAAATGGTTCCACCGAAACCGTGGCACTAGTAACGTTCGCACACCAAAATGGTGGAACCTCTTACTATGGCACCATGATGGTGGAACTGTTATGGTGGCATCATAATGGGGGTAATGTAATAGTCGCACCGTCTTCGTCACACACTGAAACAGTAGCACTATGGTTGTGGCACCTTAACGGAAACACAGTCAGGGCCGCACACTGAAACGGTGGCACCGTAGATGGTGGCATAATGAGGGTGGAATCGTGAGAATGGAACCATGATGTTGGCACTATAACGGTCTCACCATCACGGTCATACACTAAAATAGAGGCACCACTGATGGGGGAATTGTGAGGGTGGCACTATGTGGTGGCACCTTGACCTTGGCACCACTGACGATGTCTCACCAAATGGGGTCCCACCCTTTTTTCTTTTTCCAATTCCACCCCTATAACATAGATTTTGACATAAAAGTACTTTAATACCGCGTTTAAAGCCATTTTAGTTCCAATAAATGATATCTAAAATTCACCATGATTTTTGCAACCCTTGACTTACCAAAACGTGTGGTTTTTCCTCGGTGTCACACCATTTTTCCCGTGCCTTCCCATTCGGCCCCTATAATGTGGTTTCCTCTATTTAAAGGATACCCTTTAACTCACTACCATTATGGGAACCTCTCGAGTAGAAATATTAAATAACAATTAATTCAATCGTGTGTAACTATCCAACTGTGTGGTAAAACCACGATCTGCCTTTATAGCGGTTCAAGATTTCATATCTTGTAACACTAGGATCTCAGCTTTTTATCTCATGGGAATTTTTTAATTATTCTTATTGCGACGGAATCTTTTCTCTTGTTGATTTTGGAGTCCCCCTTCCCAATACTAGAGGTGTGCCTTTTATGGAACCTTTCTTAATCACCCTTGGAGTCCCTAAAGTTCCTCCCCTACAAGTCGCACATTCCCATTTTTCAGCATGTGGAGGAAAAATTCAATTTTTTATCATCCAAGTAGGGTTCTTCCTTTGTCTCTCTTTACTGTGTATCATGTGGGGTGGGTATGATAATGTTTCCTTAGGGAATGGATGAATCCAAACCTTAACAATGATAATGTACAAACATTTAAAGAATGAAGGGGTGTTTTTTTATTCTTCTGTTCTCTTTTACACTTTACTACGTGTTTTGTATATTATGGGCTTATGTCCATTAAAAATCATGGCAGTTTGTCGTCCTTCCTTATGCAATAACGATCCTCTATTTTTCTGTTTAATTCTGTGATGATTGAATAGTTGTAATATGGAAAGTCATTAATCACGTAAACTCGGTTGATTTAATGGATTTCAAGTGAACAAGAATCTTTGTGTGATCACCCCGGTAAACCAAATGGAAAGAAGGAACTTAATGAATGTTGTGTTAAATCTTAAAAACTCTCATACTCTTTCTTGGTAATATGTGTGGTTGTTGTTTTTTTATTCCTATGGGGTGACATGGATGGGGAAATGATCCCCTATTATAGTGCAGTTTTTGGTTGGTGGATCTAAGGCCGTGAGGGGCCATATGGTGGGGCTTGGTTTGGTTCTAGTTATTTGAGGGATCTCACAGATCTCTTTTGATGTTGTGACTTTACAAGAGTACCGGGTGTGAATGCTTAATATGCTTCTTTGTTGTTTTTCCTTCCTTTTCTAGTGGTGATGCTTGTTAGTTGCTCGGTAGAGAAGAATTTATTAAATGGAATCACATGAATATGAAAATAAGAATGGGTTCAGTTGGGAATCATTTTCCGGGAATTAGTTGTGACTTTATTGTAGTCTTTCTCCATTTTATGAATGAATAGTAATGAGGGTGTTTGTGTATGGGATAGTGTGAGAACCCTAGGTTGGAATGGTTGCTTGTTTACCTTTTTGTATAGTTTAGATCTTATGTTTCTTCTTTTCACGCCAATCATTTTGATCACTTCATGCCGAACACCCCATTTCATGGAGGAGGGTGTTTTTTCCAACACTCCTAAGAGTGGCTGGTTGTTTTCTCCTTTTCTATTCCCTTTCTCGAGTATCCCAAGACTCTTCGGGCAGGCTATGACGTCCCTAGGTCCATTTTAGCCAAAACGTATTCTGGAAGGGTTTGTTGTGGTGGTCAGCCTAGGTGTGTGTAGGAAGGTTGTTTCCTAAGTGTCTTCGGGATGAGGCCCAGGTGTCATTGAGCATGGCAGTAGTTGTTCGTGCCCAGGTGTCTTCGGGTGTGGCGGTAGTTGTTTAGTCCTAGGTGTCTATTGGCATGGTTACGTGTGATTGTGGTCCAAGTGTTTTTGTGTTGGGTGATTGGGTGTTGTATCCCAGGTGTGTGCGGGAGGGGTATGGCGGTGGGACTATGGTGAAAATAGTGGTGAAGGTCTAACGTGTTGGATGTCATCAATAACCAATGGGAAAGTGTTTTGGAGTACCCAAACATTGATGTCTTATTACTATTACCTTACTTGACTTGTGTTATTTGGGGAGTGTTTCCTTGTGAGGATTTGGGTGGAGAGATTAATTATTAGGTGCTTGGTTATCTACTTTTCTCACGGGGCATTTGAATGCCTCCCCACTTGTGCATGAGAGCATTTGGTTTTCCCTACTGAGTATAGTTGTATACTCACCCTACTTATTTAAAACTTCTTTTAGGTTACCAGGAGGACTCCGAGGACTGTGCGAGGCCATACTAGTTCGGATGTTGTGTATGTTTCTATTACTGTTTTATTTTGATTAGTATTTACATTTGGAGTTTTCTTGTATTGTAGAACATATTATTGAAACATGCATATGGGGTATGGATTGTTTGGGCTTTACTTTTTCTTCTAGTTTTGGTTTTTTTTGGGACATACTATCTTATCTATCGATCCTACTAAATAAAAAAGGCTATTTCCTTCCATTTTTCATGTAATTCCATACCATTGGTGTTAGTCACCACTCCAGGACCTATTGATGGTTGGTCTCACTGGTCATTATCCCTCCTTCAATTTGAATAATTATGGGTCAAGAAATCTGATGTCCCTTTCCTCATTGTTGGGATTGCGGATCATGACAGAAGGTTATTAGAGATAGGTTGAGAGATAGGATGGATCATGGGTTTAGGCATAGTGAGGATTGCATGGGATGGTAGGGAAACAATGTTAGGCAATCTTGGAATGTGAAATTGGACAGGGAAGACTGGCTAGGACATGGGATTTTAGGGCCCCCCATGATCCAATGCAAGGACTCTGGGCCAACCAATCAACCAAGTGAGGCTACAATAATTATAGGGTAGAGACCTAAGGAAAGGTACATGCATCATAATGACATGTGTTCTTGGATGTCTTGGGTATTTTTGGGATTTTAAATGAATAAAAAGTTTATGAAAAATAATGAAAAAGAATATTCTACACTTCTCGGACTTAGGAATTTCTTATTTTCCTTGTAGCTATAGTGCCTAGACGGTGACCACATGTAGTGTGGGCGATTGAGACCCTAGAGGCTAATTTTTCTGATTAGAAAATGACTAACGAAGAGGAGGAGGATGAACAGGGGTAGAGGATGCTTTGTGCCTTCCAGTGGCATACCCTCGGGAAGTATGAGGGAAGCATCTCAGATATGGAGACAGAGAACTGGCTCAAGGATCTAGTGGTATATTTCAGCTTGATTTGGGCTTTGACGGAATATTGGGTTCCTCTAGCTATAAGCTAGATACAGGTAGTGGCCCATTAGTGGTGGAATCACTATCTTGTGGGGAAGAGGGAAGCTGAGGTTTCATGGACTCACCATTAGAGGGAATTCTGAGGGGAATTCCTCTCTTCAATGATGAAGGCTGAGAAGAGGTAGGGGAGACTCTCCCTTAAGTAGGGGGTATGTTAGTGAGAGAGTTGGGGATCAAGTTCAAGGATCTCTTTCGCTTTTCTCCATACCTCTTTCCAGATGAGGAGTGTTAGGTGAGACGTTTAGAATAGGCACTCCGACCTTCTCTCTAGTATGCTATTACACCCTCTACTCTATAAATATACATGGAGGTCCAAAAGAAGGCTGATGTGGTGGAGAGTATGCATACGCTAGGATGAGTGCCGTGAGAGGAGAGCCAGTTGGGCTATTCAAAGGTGAAGGTCTTCAACAGGAGGCCTCCAGCATCAGATCCTTCTAGGTTTCGCCATGTGGGGATTAGGCCCCAGCTGTTCGAATTTCAATATTCCAATCCTCACCCTTTATTTTTAGGCCCAGGACCAAGATTCCACATATTTGGATGTCTTAGGAATCTTCAGAATCAGTTCCCAGACCTAGGGCAGTACAGTGGGGGTGGGTTGGTTCAGCGCCCACCTTAGCAGCAGCATTTCTAGCCAGTCCCTTTCAGCAGCAATAGCAAGTAGAGTGAGGTCCCGCTCCTCCAAGATTAGACATTGTAGGAGGAGGCCGATCTTATGGAGCTTTTCAAGGACCTTTACATGGTGTGGTCAGGGAGGCGGCCGATAGCCTAGGGTTAGAGGATCTGGGTGTGGGTAGTTACATTCCAGAGAGGCAGTAGTTCTAGCAGAGCCAGATGTTATTCGAAGTAAAATCAGCTATTTTAGTACTCTATCTTATTCCTTGTTTGATTCATGAGCATCGTACTCATTTATTACACCCATTCTATCCCATTCTTTAGGTGTAGACACAGAGATGCTTTATGTACCCTAGGATTTGAGTATTCCAGTCAATGGTCAGACCAGCTTGTCTCATGTTTTCCAAGGGTGTAGACTGATGTAGAGACCACATCATTTTAGTGGGGAACATCTTTGGAATCATATGTAGTTATATGATTTAATTCTAGGAATCGGCTGGCTATTATCTATGTGTGCTATTATCAAATGCTTCCAAAGAAGTGTTCTGTTTTCATATATGGGTGGCCGAAATGTGACTTTTGTCAGTGAGTGGGGTTTCCTGGGAGGTAGCTGGCAAGTGGAGCCCAATAATTCCTTATTATATGGGGTGTCATTGGAGTTATAAGATATAGAAATGGAGGATGTATTAGGAATCGTCAATGAATTCGTGGACATCTTCCCTGAAGAGGAAGTGACTCTACCCCCTCAACATGATGTTGAGTTCGAAATAGACTTTCAACATGGTGCCCATCTAATTTCGATGGCTCCCTAACAGATGGAACCTTCTGAGATGTGGGAGTTATGAATTTAGATTGATGATATAATGAGAAAGGGTTTGGTTCGACCAAGCATGTCACCATGGGGCGCTCTAGTATTTTTCGTGAAAAAGGCAGATGGTGGTCTGAGGATTTGCATAGAATACCAGGGACTGAATTAGGTAATGGTCAAGACCTGTTACCCTCTCCTAAGGATAGATGACCTTTTTGATCAGTTTATGGGGGTGTATTGTTCTCTTAGATTGACATGTGGTTAGGATATCACCACTTAAGGGTGAAAGATGGTGACATCTCAAAGACTACCTTCACGAGTAGGTATAAGAACTTTTAGTTCGTGGTCAGGTCGTTTGGAGTTCAAAATGCACCATCCATGTTCATGGGGCTCATTCACTCCATCTTTCGGGAATATCTAGACCGATTCATTTTCATATTTGTTGACGACATCTTGATCTACTCATGACTATAGGAGGATCAGGCTGAGCATCCGAGGACAATTTTAGAGGTCCTCCTATAAAACCATCTCTATGGGAAATTTTCCATGTTCATGTTTTGGGTGTGAGAAGTATACATCCGTGCTAATGTGGTGTCCAAGCAGGGAATAGCGGTGGCCCGTCAAAAATTGAGGCGATTTTTTCTTAGGTGGCACACCAGAATGTGACAGAGGTTCGTAGTTTCTTGGGCCTATTAAGTTACGACTGGAGATTCGTGCCCAACTTCTCCTAAGTTACCGCACATTTGGAAGTCTTGACCAAGAAAGACGATGCTTTCATATGGAGTTTCTAGTGTGATGGAGCCTTCAATTATCTGAAAGGGATGTTGGTTAGTGCCCATGTGCTAAGGATGCCAGATGAAGGGGTGATGTTTGTGGTGTTCTTTGGAACTTCAGGCCAAGGCTTGGGGTGTGTGATGATGAAAAAATAGCTGGTGATCTCTTATGGATCTAGGAAGTTACATCGCCATGAGTGTAACTATGCCACCCATGACTTGGAGCTCGCAGCGGTTGTGTTCACACTAAAGTTTTGGTGGCACTACCTCATTAGGGGCACTTTGTGGTATTCAGGGATCACAAGATCCTGAGGTATATCTTCTCCCAGTGGGACCTGAGCTTGTAGTAACAGAGGTGGATAGATTTTCTCCTGGAATATGACTTCACAATTTCCTAACCCTCAGAAAACGAGAATGTGGTGGTTGATTCCTTGAGTAGGAGGTCGCAAAATGATGCAGTTCAAGAGTCGGCAGATGCTTAGAAGGTGATGGAGGTATTGGATTCCCTACACTTGGATGAAAGGGTGGATGTTGGTAGAGGATGCTTTTTTTATATGACAGTATAGTCTTCTCTTTTGCGGCAATTGGAGTAGTTTCAGTGGGGAGACTCTGAGAGTGAAGTGATGTGTGGTCGGGTTAAATAAGGAAATGCTTCGGAAGGGTGGTCGAAGGATGATCAGAGTCAGATTTATTTTTTTAGGGAAGTCATTTTTCCCAGAGGTGATGTGTGAGAGAGTTATTTTTCAGTTCCATAACTCATCCCTGGCAGTACATCCCAGAGTTTCCAAGATGTACAGAGGCTTGAGGGGTCAGTTTTGGTGGCCTGGGGTAAAGCGGGCAGTGGTGATGTTTGGGGAAAAGTGCATCATGTGTCATCAGGTGAAGGTTGAACACTGTGTCGCAAGAGGTCTGTTATAACCTTTTGATTTCCCCGAGTGAAAGTGGGTTGAAATATCTATGGATTTCTTCATGGGAATACCCATAGTCTAAAAGGGTTTTGATGTTATCTGGTTAGTGATGGACTGGTTGATGAAATAATCTCACTTCCTAGAAATCAACGAGTCGAGTGCAGTGGATTCCCTAGCACAATGTTATGTGGAAGATGTGGTGTGGTTGCATGGAGTTCCTATGTCTATAGTCTCTAATCAAGATTCTCAGTTTACCTCATAGGTCTGGAAAGGATTGCAACATGCTTTGGGCACCTAGCTATGACTCAACATTTCTTTCCATCCCCAGACAGATGGGAAAACAAATCCCACCATCCAAACGTTGTAGGATATTCTACGGGAATATGTTTTGGACATTGGGGGATCATGGGTGTGACACATTCCTCTGGTATAGTTTTCCTACAACAATATCTATTACTATTAAGTTGTCATGGATCTATTTGGAGCATTGTATGAGAGGTTGTGTCACTCACCAGTTTTCTGGTTGAAGTTCGGGGAATCAAGTGTTCATGGCCCAGAGGTAGTACAGAGCACGACAGAGAAGGTTCAGCTTAAATGGGAGGAGATGATGGTGGCCCAGGACCAGGAGAAGTCATGTGATGATAATAAGAGGAGACATTTGGATATAGTGGTCAGGGACCACATGTTCATGATTGTCTCCCCTCAGCATAGACAACATAGCATTGGCATGGGGAGTAATCATTATTTCTTGTTATTTGGACCCTTTGAGGTGTTTCGGATGGTCAACGAAGTGGCTTATTAGCTACCGCTACTACCACCGCTACTGAGAGTGCTTGACGTCTTCCATGATTCTAAGCTCCATTGGTATCTACACGATAATTAACACATCCTTGGCTAGGGGAAGTTGGATATTAAAGATAATGTGATGTTTGTAGAGAGCCAATGATGATCGAAGGTCATGAGGAGAATGTGCATCATGGATAAACCATTCCCTTGGTTCGTGTGTTATGGAGGCATGGCAGCCTTGAGGAGAGTAACTTGGAATGGGAGGCACAGATGCACGCTCAATACCCATAGATGATTTATTTTTTGTTCTGTTCTATATTTTACTTGAAAATGATGTAGTGTTCGACCTTGTTGACTATGAAATGGTCTATTTTCCTTGCTCTTGGGATGTGTGTGTAGAGTCCAGACTAGGTGGAGGGGAGGATCTGACCACTAATCGAGACCCCATTAAAGTGGATGTGGTTGAACCCATGCAGGAGATTCAGTGTCATCCAAAGAGGATAGTATCTTGACATGGAGAAAGGGACACCCTAATCCAGATGACTAGATAGTATGACCTTTACATGTTTGTGTGGTTACTTGAGGGATGGTGTTTTTAGAGGTCGATGAGGTTTAATCTTAAGAGGTATCATTCAATGTATTTGTTTGGACCCCCTCTATTTTCTTCAGTTCTATATTTAATTCTCAAGGTTGACAATAGTTTGATAGGTATCTGATGTAATGGCATGGAAAAATACTCAATAAGGAGTCTCTCAAAAACTCAGGTCCATCAAACGGTTACACCGAAATGGTTCCAATGGTCACGGTCGCACACCGAAATGGTCGCACCACTAATGGTGGTACAACAGACGGTGGAACCGTGATGGTGGAACTGTAATGGTCACACCATCACGGTCGCACCTCGAAATGGTGACATCATTGATGGTGGCACCGTGAGGGTGGCACCATGACGTCGGCACCATAACGGTCACACCGTCATGGTTACACACCGAAATGGTGGCACTGATGAAGGTGGAACTGTGAGGGTGGCACCATAACGGTCACACCATCATGGCTGCACAAAAAAATGGTGGTACCGTTGACAGTGGCACCATGATGGTGAAACTGTGATGGTGGCACCGTGACCTTGGCACCACTTACGGTGTCTCACAAAAAGATGTCCCACCCTTGTTTCTTTTTCTTGTTCCACTCCTACAATGTATCTTCTTAAATAAAAGTATTTCAATACCCCTTTCAAATCCATTAAAAATCCCATAAATGATATCTAAAATCCCCCAAGAATCAGGAAAACTGTGACTTACAAAAACTTGTGGTTTTTCCTCAGTGCCACACCATTTTTCCCATACATTCCAATTCCTCCCCTGTAACATGTTTTCCTCTGTTTAAATGAAACTCTTAAACTCATAGGTGTTATGGACACCTCTCTAAGTAGAATTATTAAATAACAATTAATTCCATCATGAGTAACTATCCAACCATGTAGTAAAACAATGATCCACCTCTAAATCCATTCAATATTTCATATCCCGTAACTACAGGATATCACCTTTTATTGCACGAGAATTTATTTTTTTATTCTTGGGCTGGTCTCTTTTTTTTGGTGAGTTTGGAGTACCCTCATTCCCAATGCTATAGGTGTACCTATACTGGAGCATTTCTTACTCACCCTTCGAGTGTCCAAAGTTCCTCCCCTGCAAGTCGTGCATCACCAGTTCTCGGCACATGGAGAAAAATATTGATCGTTGATCGTACAAGTAGGTTTCTTCCTTCATCTCTCTTTATTGTGTATCATGAGGGGTGGGTATGATAAATTTTCCTTAGTGAATGGTTGAAACCAAACCTTATAAAATATAATGAACGGTCTTTCAAATAATGAATTGGTGGATTTGATGATTCTAATGTACTTTTTTATCCTTGGTTATATGTTGTGTATTTTATGGGCTTATGTCCACTAAAAATCATTTCCATTGGTGTTCCTTCCTTCTGCACTAATGATTTTCTATTTTTCTTGTAAATTATACGATGATTGAATGGTTGTAACATGGATAATTGATAAACATGTAAACTCAGTTGATTTAATGGATGTATTGTGAACAATAATCATTGTGGGATTACCCCAGTTAACCAAATGGAAAGAAGGAACTTAATGAATGTTTTTCCGAATCTAAAAAACTCCCTTTCTTTTTCATGGTAATATGTGTGGTTGTTTTGTTTGATTCTTATGTGGTGACATGGATTGGGATGGGATCCCTTTCTGTCGTGATGTTGTTGGTTGGTGGATCTATGGTCATGAGGGACCATATGGTGGGGCTTGGTTTGTTTCTAGTGCTTTGAGGTATCTCACGGATCCCTTTTTTTGTGACATTACATGACAACGGAGTATGAATGATTAATTTTTTGCTTGGTTATTTTTCCTTCCTTGTCTTTTGGAAATTCCTGTTAGTTGCCCAGTAGTGAAGAATTTCCTAAATGAAATCATGTGAATATGAATACAAGAATGGATTCAATGGGGAATCTTTCTCCATGAATGAGTTGTGAGTTGGTTGTAGCAGTTGTGATTTTTATGAATGAATATTAAGTAGGGTGTTTTTGTATGGGCTAGTGTTGAAACCCCTAGGTTGGGATTAGTCTTTTTAACTATATGTAAAATTTAGCTCTTATGTTTTTTATTTGCGCCCCAAAAATGTTGAGAACATCATGCTGAACACCCCCATTTCATGGTGGATGGTGTTTTCACAACACTACATAGAGTGGTCGGTTGTTAGCTCCTTTTATGATCCCTTTCCTGAGTAGCCCAAGAATCTTCGGGCAGACTGTGATGATGTCCATTATGAACAAATATTCACTGGGAAGTGTATGTTGCAGTGGTTGGCCCAAGTGTGTGTTGGCATGTTGTTTCTCAAGTGTATTCGGGATGACGCCCAGGTGTCTTCAGGCCTGGCAGTAGTTGTTCAGGCCCATGTGTCTTTGGGTGTGGTCGTAGTTGTTCTGGACCAGGTGTCTTGGGGCATCACTACGTGTTGTTGAGACCCAGGTGTTTCCAAGTGGGGTGAGTAGTTTTGGTAGCTCAGTTGTGTGTGGGTAGTGAATGGTAGTGGGACTGTGGTAAAAATGGTGGGGACAGTTTGACGCATAGGATTTCTTCAATAACTAGTGGGAAAGTGGTGCGAGGTACCCAAACATTGATGTGTTTTTACTGTTACCGTAATTGACTTTAGTTATTTAGGGAGTGTTTCCTTATTGATGTTTGGTTGGATAGTTTCCTTATTAGGTGCATGGATATCTCTTTTTCTCATAGGGATTTAGAAGGCCTCCCCACTTGTGCACAAGAGCTTTTGGTATTCCCTACTGTGTATACCTATATATTCACCCTCCATATATAAAACTGCTTTTAGGTTTCCAGGAGAACTTCGAGGACCATGCGGGACCGTACTAGTTTAGAAATTGGGACAATTTTTTCTTTCTGTTTTCTTTTCTTTGGTATTTACTTTTGGAGTTTTCTTTTATTGTGGAACTTATTATTCAAACATTCATATGGGAATGGATTATTTCGACATTACTTTTATCATCAACTTTTGGTGTTGTTTGGGACTTACTATCTTATCTCCCAATCCTACTAAATTAAACAGGTAATTCCTGTCATTTTTCATGTAATTCCACACCCTTGCTACTAGTCGCCACACTGGGACATATTAAAGGCATCTCTCAGGGGTCAGTATCCCTCCTTTAACTTGAAGACAGAAGGGTATGAAAATCTATTGTTTCATCCCTCATCTTGGTGAAGGCGGGTTGTGACACCACTATAACCTAGGAATTGGTTTGATGGGAATAAATATGGATAACCATATTATGAAATATATATCAAAAATTTTGGGTCAATAAAATTAATATTGAAAAAAATTAAATATTATTTCTTTACAAATGAATATAAGATATTTTGATAGAAAAATATTTATTTTTTGTAAAATTAATTTTATATGTGAATTTTATTTTTAGATTAATATATTAAATTAATCCCTACTACTAAATTATTCTTATGAAATTATTTGAATATATATTAAGTAAATTCAAGTAGCAGTCATTAAATTATGGCTACTAAGAAAAGAATACGGATGGAGCCATTTTATCTTCAAAAATACATTTATTTCAAAAACATCTTATTGAATTTTGTGTGTTGATATTATGATTAACATATTTCAATTTTAGGAATATTATTTGATAAAATTGAAACCGTTTTTGAAATTATAATTTCAAAATATTTTTCAGATATATTTTATGGATTTTTTTTAAAAAAAATATTATTATGTAAATAATGAAAATTTTAAATTTTGCATATATTATAGATTTTATAGAATTATTGTGTTAAAATAATGACTTGAAATCTTAAGAATTTTTTCAATTAGTATATATTTTTTAATTTATTTAATTTATTTTAGAATAATTTTTTTAGCTTGGAAAAATATTTTTGACATTTTTTGAAATTTATTTAATGATATTGATTAAATAAAAATAGTTTTCATTGATTTTATTTAATAAATTATTTAAAATGTTATTTATTATTTATTATAAAATAAATTGTGCATCATTTTATTTAATTAAATTAAATATATTTAATATTCATAACAAATATATTTTATTTTTGTCTAAAATCAATTTTACTCTCAAAAATGTTATTTTTCAAAAAAGAATTATTTTTATTAGGGTTTGTTTACTTATATTGAAATCTTTTTGTGAAAAAATATCAAAATAAATGTTGATAAATATATTTCAGATTTGAAATCATGTGATTAATTTTGTTTAATCTATTGTTTTAATTATTGTTTATAATTAATAGTTCAATGGTAAATATTTGTTACCATTATAAAGGATAAAACAGGATAATTAAAAAAACTATGTGATAAGAAATAAAATAAATTATTAATTTATATTTTATGGAGGGATATTTAACCTTACCATATTTTCATAAAATTGATATATAATTAGTTCTAATTTACCATGAAAAATACTTATTTTTATTTTAAAACATTGAAAAATTACAATAGTGTCACTTCCTTCACTTATAAATGTTAACACCCTATCATCTATTTTTTTCCAAAATATGAGAAATTTATTTCAAAAAATACCTACCCAAATATCTCTAAAAAATACCTCTATGTGCCATTGTTGTCCTATATTCACCAAAATTCCATTATATGAGAATTAGTAATTATGGCAATGTGGTTTCCCAAAGAAGAGGTACAACTCATTACCAGTTTTTTTGAAATTATTTTTTCTTCCATATCGTTAAATTATTATATAAACATGAATATATGATAACATAAGTAAATTAAAAATAATTTAATGTTATTATTTATGTTCGATATCCATTTTTCATATCAATTTCTATTCTTTGGGAAATGAAAGAATCACATGTGTGTACTTGTTGATTACCACCTCCATGAAGTAATGTGTTTATTTTTTCATCACCAACTCAAATGGGTGGTTATTATGATGTATTTAATTAATAAAAATTATAAAAATTAAAAATTTATAATTTTATAAATATTTTATAATTCTTACCTTCATAACAATTTATCAATTGGAAATTGGTAATGTTGCTCTTTTGTATGTACGGACTACCACCTCCACGTGGAGATACTATTCATTTTCCATGTACAACAATCATGAATGGTTAAAAAATTAAATTTAATGAATAAAAAATATAATTATTTTATGATTAAAAATATATATATTATGTATCAATGAATCATTTCACCATGTTAATCCTTATAATTTTTTTTATGATTAATTTCCAAACATTGTCAAAATATCCAACAAGAATTTAACTAATTTTTGTGATTATATAAGACATGGAAATAATGGTAGTAAAACAGAATATTATAAGTTAATAATTGAAATAAATACTCATCCAAATGTATAATATAAATTTATTTTCATTATAAATGTTTTAATGTATTTTTTTAGTCGTAGTCGATGTAATTGATTTTTCATTAAAACCATATTTTATAAAATTTAAAGTGTTTTCTTTATTTTGTCACATCATTTCAATATTATATAAAAAAATTAGTATATTAAAAAATATATATATTTAAAAATTAATATTAAACCATTTTTTACTTTATTTAGGAATTTTTTGTAATAAAACATTTAATCTTTTTATAAACAGGTTGTTTTTTACAATTTTACACAACTGTGAAGTGAATCATTTTTTAATAGATACAACACGTTCGAAATTTCCCATATTAAATATAATTATTCATAAAGAAGATTATAATTTATTATAATTTATTTTATTACATAATAATAACCTATTTTATATTATTATTTGAATTTTTAATTAAATATTTTTCAATGAAAAAAAATTATATCCTTATCTTTACATAATGCCCACAAATGCTTGTGTTGATGTGATAACCAGAATAATTTTTTATTTTTTAAGATGAATATTATTGGTTGTATGTTTATATATATATATATATTATAGTATTTTATTCATTGTAAATGATTATGGTTTATCCCGATATATCTCTTCTATTAATTAGGTAATTTTTTTCAGGGAATATGTGTCAGAATTAAATGAGTAGGTTATTCCATTTTAAGAGTAGTTATATAGAGTGATATTAAAATAGTGTCCCAAGGTAGATATATGTTATTTATATCCCTCAAAATTTGTTTTCATAAAATTAAATTGATTTCCTAAGTTAATCTAATGACATTTTTTTGATGTAATGTAAATGGCCCCTTTAAGGTTGAAAAGGTTGATTTTCAAAAAAATGTTTTCATGAGTACCCCTGTTTTACAAGAAACCCTAATGATAATTATTTTTCCATTAATATTTATAATGAGATATTTTATGAATTTATTAGGGTAGTTAATTTAATTTCTTGAGTTTGTAAATGATTATTTTATCTTGGATTTTATTATTTATATAGGAAAAGTTTCTTACTGGTTATCATGAAATTCAAAAACGATATATATGAATATTTATTTTTATCCCTTTCTATATTTGTTGGTCACAAAACTCTTTTCAAATGTTTTTATAAAACATAAGTATGCTTACTACCTATATATTGGTCTATCATTAAACTTGTTTTTATTAGTCTCAAATGTAGAGAATGAGTGTTGATTAAAATGGCTGTTTAAATTTAAGAATCATCTTTCCAGAGAAATTATGGATATTCAGTGGAAGAGTCCTATTTATTTTTTAAGGGATTTATTTTTAAGATTTTTTCATAATTCTATAGAACTCAAAACTATAATAATCCTCTCAATGTATGATATTTCTACCATTTTTATAAATCAATTAATTATAGGTTGTATATGTTATGTGTCATTATATCCTAACTCCAACATACATATGATACCATTTTACGTGAATTTCCTCAACTAGAAACCTAACTAAGACTTACAATAAGGATGATAGTGACCAATAAAGACCTCCAAAAATATGCCATGGTTTTAGGACTATCTTTCAAGGTATGAAAACACATCTATTAGAGGTATCATATTCCTGAATCCCAGGAATATAGAAATGAAACCAAAAAACAAATTAATAACATGAAATAAAACATCATTTTATGATGAATGTCAAATTAAAACACATATAATGTCTCGAAAAGAAAATATCAATAACCCAAATGGTAGAAATTTCTCAACAACTCTATGTTCAAATATATAAATGTCTGTCTTAGACTCTAAACACAAATTCAAAACATGAAAAATTTATATTTAATGGGGTGAAAATACATGTATACTTTATAGCATCATACTCATGACCTCTCATATAAATGTGGAAAATCATACTAATTATTTAGTTAATAAAAGAATAACCAACAAAAATCCACCCAAGGTTAGCTACCAATTATCCAAGCCAAGGTTCACTCACTATGTATCGCAAATAAGTATAATAATGAAACAAAAATTGAAATATATGTATAAAGGTTCCCTGAATAACCACTCTCTCTCACACACACAACAGCTTTGTATTTCTCACATCTTAATAGAATAATTCATATTCTTCCACCTCTTATATGTCGAATATTTCCATAACATAAATAAATATACATAGAAAATATAGATGTGGGTCAAGACACAACCCTACCTATCCAAACCTTTGACAGGGTCCAGCATCTTGTGTGTGCATCTGTTCATATGTACATCTCATATCTATATTAATATAAATGTTTGTATATATATCCCTTATAGTAGGTTATCATGGACGTGATTAATATTAACTTAATTTCCTCAATGTACCATGAATGACCCCACTATGTAGAAAAACCACATTACAATAATATTGGAAGGGGGTGGGGAAGAGGAAGTGATTGGTCTTTTATTCCCTCACCAACATTGATATTGAGGAAAACACAAGGAACAAAAAACATTTTTGGAATAATTAAGGATATATGAATCTAGTTGGGTGCATAGGATATCAAAAAATATATACAATCATAGGGTAAATTAACGAATGTTCCCAACCTAGTAGGTTCATCTAAAATATATCATTACATTACACTATAGACATCACCACATCTTCATAACCTTATAATATCTACTACTTCCACCTCCACCACATCAACGAATCAATTTCACTATAAAATTTTACCAAGAAAATAAAAAAAAATTCCATTCTAGTCATGTAATCATCCAATTGTAAATTTACCATATTTATATTCATGGTAAATTCATTGAGGTATATAATTCCATATTTCATGAAATAATGTTCATTGTTATAATTGATGTTAATTCCTTCCATTACTCATTATTCCTTAAAACTGACATTTCTTTATAAATCCCATGATTCATAGAATTTCCATTCCACTACCTTAAACTAGTTAATTTCCAACTGTCTACTCTAAAAAACCGTTATCCCCTCTCTTATATTGGGATTATTCCACCATTAATCCACAAGAAATATACCACCTGGAACATAACATCATAGTATTCCACGCTCGAACAACCTCCATGAATCGAAAGATCCTATGAGATTAATGTACCTAATGATTGGAGGTTTATCCAATCGTATTCAAAAAACGAAGTAACCCCCACTCTTACACAACCTAACATAGATTAAATAATCATTTTGGTAAAAATAAAATGAAAAAATTGAAAAAAATAAATAGTTAGGGTTTACGTTGTTTGGAAATGAGTCTTATATTCATGTAAAAACACCTTTTCCATCTAGTTTTAGTAACTCTCGATCCTTTTGAATGTCATGTTATTACACCATTGTGACTACCCATGGTCTATATAAACTCTATACAAAACCTATATATTAAGGTAAATATAAAAATTTTACCCATCACTTTGATGAAAAACCATAATTAAATATTCCATAAATTTTATCCTATGACCAATCTTTATCTATTTAGGGAAACCACTGCCACTATATACCCCATCAAATTCTAGATAACATCTGATTTTACTCTTTATAGTTATTTAATGTAACTTTAAGAGTTATTTAACAATGTGAAGAAAACTCTTAAACACTTTGCAAAAACAACAAATCCCTCACGTTCATAACATAGAATATCTTTATTCCCCTTCTATTCACCGATGACTTATTATGGAAGTGTGTTTCCATGGAATTTTCTGGACTAATGTCCTACTAAAAACATCCATTGATTCTAATTTCTAGCAATATTCCATAACACTAATACTCATTCGTTCAATATTTTCTAGATGAAATTGTATTTTATATAGAAACATTTCATCTATGAGTGGATTTTTAATGTCTTCAAGCCCATGAACACTAATAAACATGATTCCAGGGTTCAATACATTACCTCTTGCAAAAATCCTTGTATGTTAGAGGTTTACAACTAGTATAACAGGTCTATGTTGATATAGTTGGGAGACTATAAACACAAATCATTGTTAAATAGAATTGATATTAAAATAAATCATATACAAATCCAAAAAAATAAAAAACAGGCATCCAAGAGTGTTCCAATAATAAACTCTACCAAAAACATCATGTCACTAACATTCATGTCCAATAATCACACATTAGCAAGATATATTCTCAAATATAACAAAATATTACGAAATTTCAAGTCTCCTAAATGAAATACAAAACACCAAGGCTCTATGTTGAATACCAAATCACACTTCATCCATAGGGAGAATACTATTATCCTTTTATTTAGCTATAAATTCTTCTCAAGTACCAACTGGATTCCCATGTTGGTTGTGAGTAAAAAAAATTACGACACTAAAAATAGTATCTATAAACATATCCATATTATTTATGTTAATACAAAACTGATAAAAGATCTATGTACCACATATATAGAAATAAACAAGAAATTATTCTACATTGTGAATTAGGGTTCATAGTAACACCAGAGACTAATAATAACATCCCAAATAACCACTAAATGTCTATGAACAATGGACATCACAACAAGAAAATATAACCACCTCATAATATAAGTTGTAACTAGGGAACCATTATCATCCCTTTCACATAGTCCCATATAAATGAAATATAACTTTCATAGAACATTAATAACTCCACGGTAAATAAACCCTTCCTATAAACCATTGAGTGAACCCGATAAAAAAACATCCATGAATCCATTTTAAAATCAACCCAAAAACACTATCTTTGGAATCATGAAAACAATATACTCAAAATTAAAAATCATCATTATGTAAAACATTATTTGAAATTCATAAATTAAAATTTCAATTTCAACATAACATAGTCAAGTTAAAAAACATCCATTATCACATTTCAGTCCAAAGAATTTACATGGATTGTGGTTAATATCAATGGAATGTTATTGATTTTAATTCCATAAAATAATATTCAATATTATCGGTATCAATAATGGTAAATGGAAGTACCAAACAATGTATAATCTAATAAAATTAATGAGACTTGAGGTAAAAATTATATACCACCTACTTTAAATATATTCATCATAAAGGATCCACTGATGACCTCATGGATCCATTCTCTCCTTTATGTTCTATCAATGAATCCAAAATAATATTTATCAAACCATGACCCAAACCATTGATATAGGAAACAAATTCTCATTCTAGGGTTCCTATGAAGAAAAAATGATAAAACCAAGAAGATGAAATTGATAATACAATTTTTCCTTGATCATTCAGGTCCATCATTATCCGATTTTGTAAAATAGATATCTTGAATGTGAGGAATCACTGAAATATTCTTGATGGGAGATAAAATTCATGATCTTATGGGAAGGGAGAAATAATAATGGTTTTGGGGTGAGTCTTTAGTTTAACATTTTTTTCTTAGATTTCATTAATTATCATTGGGTGGTTACATTTTATAGTTTGGAAAACCAGTTTCCAACCATGTGAGTGTTTCATGGAACAACTAAAGGACTTAGGGTTTTCCAAACATTGGGAAAACCATTAAAAATTCATCTATATAAAAAACTAAGAACTACATGGTTTTATGGGAAACCTATATTATTGGACTATACTATGCATCCACCTCTACCCCAATGCACATTCAGTGACATGGTTAGAACTAACCATGTATTAACTAGACAATCCTACTTATAACTTTCTAATTCCATAGTTTTGTGGCATTGAATCGCAAAATTCACATAGAGACTACAAAAAATCCATAAAAATATAATCACATTCCAAATAAGAATAAGAAAAGGCATATAATGAATTTTAATACAAACAATCCTCAACATAAACTAAGGGTTTTAAACATCCTCGTCTTTGATAAGATCTTCCATCAGATGCACATCAGGACATCACCAGGACACATAAATAAATTAATATGTCCACTGTGTATTTATATTGGATTCTCATTCTCTTGTATCATGTTGGTTATAGTCATGCTTCCACAACACCCACACAAGATGCACTGTCTTTATATGGAGATCTTTCTCAATCTGATCCATTATACAAAACTAATGTTATTTAAAGGACCCATATGCCTCAACATCAATATTATCAATGCCTATTTTATTTTATTGATTCAAATAGAATCACCTCAAATAAAATACAGAGAAATTATCACAAATAAAATTGAAATTATATTTAAGAACCTGTATTTATTCCAATTTTCCAATCCATTCCACTATCTTAAACAGCCCAAAAAACCTATGCACTGACAATCCCTGCATTCGAATTTGATGATACCCCGAGCATGGTTACACTCACTAGAACACCCAATCACTAACCTTGATTTCAATTGGATGACATCATCTTACATAATGAGATATATATATATTATATTCATAGTATCCAAAAACTTCTTAATTAACTAAACTTTCTAAAATTTCTCCTATACAAGACTCCACCCATTCAATGATGACTTACCAGCATCCAATCAATATAGTGGAAAGTATCATGGTATGACATATAAAACCTTATATTGTTACATATATATATAATCTCATTACCTTTTTTATGTTATCTCTAACAAGTACATGCTCTAAGAATATAAAAAATTTGGTAACCACACTCTAATCATGTCCTCCAAAATATATATACCCAACTTATATACTCAGTTTGTCTATGGATGATAGGAGGCCCTATAATTCACTTATATTTTTAAAATTTATATAACCTGTACCGTAAGAATTATATGAAATGAGAATCCTTATCTGAATTCTTTTTTCTAGAGTCACCATGGAAGTTCACTACATCTCAGATATAGAGCATTCAAAGCTTGTATACAAAAAGTTTATCTATGGATGATAAAAAGTGATATACCTTTTTTAATCAACAAAATATTCCCCTAAATAAATTATTACTTTAGGTAATCTTCAATAACACCATCGTATAATGAATAATAATATACTCACATTTTTACTCATTAATTGGAAACTAATTCAAAAGTCCATCAGAATACTAGTTCATAATCATCACGTGCTGGTAGGTGGAGCATCACACACAAATCCTGCAAAAATAATTTTTCATTAATGAAAACTAATACTATATGTTCGTGTCTCAAAAAATATATGATAATCCTGGTTATAAATCCAATTTTGAGGCATGTGATTCAAATTAAAATTATTTATTTACTTACAAAGGAACAAGGACATGACCATAAACATGGGAAATAAAATATTCATCCAAGGACCAATCAGGTGGCAGCTAACCACCATATATGCTGTCCCTCAAGGATAACAATTATAGATCATATAATTTTATCCTCTTGATTCATCTATGTACAAATAAATAAAATGAAAAATATGAAATTGTCTCCCAACCTAGGTGCTCTTCAATGTCTAATTCAATCTCACCTAAAAGATCTACTAATTTCCATTCACTTTTGTACCTCTAAAATACTTAAACATGATTCTTCTAGATCAAATAATCTGATACCAAATTTCTTTTTCTTGTATTATAATCTTTCTCAAGATCAAAATATTTTAGATACTCTACTAACCATAATTTTTGATGGTTTTGGTTACTTCTATTGGATATGTATTTCAGAATCTAGTCGTATGTGTACACCACATATTTCTCACCCAATAATTAGTTTCTCCCAAAACATAGTACTTGTGCAACTACTGACATCTCTAGTTCATTGGTCAGTTAATTCTTATAATAAGGTCTAAAATGACCAGAACTATAGATGACCACATGACCTCCCTACCACAAAATTACACCTCTCATAAATCCTGACACAGCACAGTACTAGGTGTAGTCCATACCTAATTAAGATAGTTTATGGATTGGTGTTACCATCAATCATTCCATTTTCTTCAGAAAATTCAACCTCAGATGTGTAAGACCATTTGAAATTAACTCCATTTTTTAGTCAAACCCATTATTTCCATTTCCAATAAGGAAAACCTGGATAAAACTTATATAATACTCAGATAAACCCGAAAGGCTACATGTGTCAAATAAATAAGTTTTCCACACCTAAAAAACTCATTAGACCTTCTTGAGGTCATAGATATACTAGCTTCATAAAATACATTGTTGAAATAGTTAGCGTAATTTTTCTATAAGATTCTCATAGAGAATTTGAAGTAGATAAAATGTTCCCATATTATACCCAACACTATATCTAGGTTTGACTAAGTCTCCTCCCACATTTTTGAGTAATCAAGAATACCATCAGTGTAGAAAACAACTAATGTGACCAAATATTGGATGAAAATGATTATTAATCAAATTCATAAAAAAATTTATCATGTTTTTAAAATATAATAAGATCAAAATATACTCATATTGACCCAAGATTCCCCTAAAATAATTAAATGGTATGTCTTATTTAATCCCTATAAACTTTTTATATCACCCTCATCTTTTATTAAACTACTATCCAGGGTAGTGATCTCATTCAATTGCTTATGGGTGGGTCTTTGAAGACCTACCACTAATCTCTATTCACACACAGGAATATACCCACCACCTTATAGAGATATAAAAGGTTCTTGATAATTATAATTTTTTATGGAAGCATTATATGACACTAAACAATCCATCCCATGGATTAGATCAAATGAGGTCATTATAACATGAAAAAGTATTACAAAAATATACAACTTTCAACATCCAATAAACATTATCTACAACAGTCAATTACATATGATCAAACTCCCAAAAACATGTAAATTGAAATTACCCCCATTAATATATTCTATAGATAAGCCTTAACTATTAAAAAACGAATTATATATAAAGGAATATGAATCCCTAGTATAATCTAATGTGTTTTCAAGGTTAGAAGTTTTTTATCATACCTCAAACTTTATAGGTTTCTGAATTCTTGCCTGTAGATGTAGGTTTTACAACATTAAGATAGAATAAATCATGGCATGAGATCATTCATAACTCCCTCTATATTTTTGTTGTCCCTATTATGACATATTGAATCCTCCACCCCGATTTATATAGTCAGTCAAACCTGGTCCTTAAACCTTACCTAATACTCTAGTACAAGAAAACCCTTGATCATTCTCATAAAACCTCTACATATTATCCATCCCATGAAACAATATGACACTTGATAGGTGGTGGAAGGAACTAGGGTCAGGTATAGCCTCGTATATCATACAGATAGCACATGATAAGTTAGTCTCCCCATATTGATGGAAACACCAACTTATTTGGTTTCTCAAAACACAAACACCACAACATGACTCTTAAAAATGAATCTTCTTTTTACCTAGTTATCCACCACTAAATCCAATATTAAAAGTTGATTTATTTTATCTTTTTCCCTCATTTGGTTTCTTAATGGTATACGAACATAATTTAAAATCTCAAAAAAAAGGTAAGATAAAATATGTTCAATAAAAATAAAATTACCTAATTGATTCCTTCCTCAAACGGTTACTCACTTACCAACAAATCAGTGTAGGATAAAAAATTGAATAACTATAAAAAATTACAAATCCAATGAATGACATATTCTCCTTGATAAGACTCATAAATTCCTTGTCCATATTAGCTCTCTAGGTCTATGGAAAAAAATGATCAATGAAATTAGTCTTGAAGTCCTTCCAAGTCATCCCTATACATTGGTTTTCTAGTACTAGAATGTATCACTATCCATTCTTTGAAACTTAATGAATATAAATTAAAATTTTCACCCCCCTAATATAGTTTTTCTTTAAATGATATTAAATCATCTTAACGAATTCAACACAACACTAAACTACCTAGGGGACTTCATACCGAGCAAGAAATGGTGGTTATTATAGTTTGAACACCCTAACTATATTATAAATTATTTATATAGGTCTATAATTATCCCTCTCCATAGCCTACACAACTATTAGAAAGACCACTCAAAGATGATCATCCACCACCTTCTCGAGTACCACAGGAGGTACTGAAATATTGAAAAAATGGTTTCTCTCTTCACCACCCTCATGGAACTCTATGTAAATCATCAAAGAGTCACTTTACATATTAAAATATTCCTCAAAACATTTGATGATGATAGTTCATGATATCATAGTTGAAGTAAAATAGATAATTGGAATAAAACACTAATATTCTTCTATGTATCATTTCATTAGAACATCACAACATTGGAACACTCGCTTTCCTTATGAAATCTTATAAAGGGTTATCATATAGCATATAGCCTAACTCATACTTTTATGATCAATATCATAAAATTTTATATATATTATTTTAACAAAAATTTCAAAAATGTGAAAAGTGGAATAGTATATCAATTACAAGTTACAAAAGATAAACACATTCAATGTCATAATTGGAATTTTAATTAAGTATTTGAAATATAATAATTTATACATATGTTCATTGAGTTGCATTTAAATCATATATAGTATTATCATGAAAATTTTTACATAGTCAACAATGCATAAGACATGTGAATCCTATGTGACAGCTCTGATGAATAAACACATACCCTCTAATCATTTTTCTCAAGAGACTAAAATCCCAATCATATAAAAATTCAATCTTATAAGAATCGTTTGTGGTTAAAATATACTAATAGTAAAAAAACATGAACATTAATCTCATGCATCATTTCTTAGAATTTTCTTGTATATGGATTATATACTTCCAAGAACAAGTTCTACACCATATCCTCAAAATTCCATATCTCATTTTTACCATCCTACCCAAATATTCAAGAAAAATAAATTCTCAGATAACAATTTGTAACGCACCCCCCTAACCCACAACCACTAGTTAATACCAGACCAAGGATCATTATTGGAACTTAGGAGAACCTCTATATTTTCCAAAGGCTACTAAATAGCAGTGTTGATATATGTTCACATGGAGGGATAACTATACATATATATTCAAGTGAAATAATAGCATAAAAAATGAAATAATATAATTATTTACAATATGTACTAGTCATAATTCCGTGAATTTGAAAATTATAACCTCAAATAATATCAATTGACTAGTATGTATGAACAAATATCACACAATACTGACCATATCCATAAATATACCAAAAATAAAGAACAAATCACACATCAACCACAATGGAATTTCCTTTTTCATATAGAAATAATGTCTACCTAGGTACCAACTAGTGGCCCAAGAAGGCTCGGAGTACAAATCAGTAGGTGAAAACCAATGAAATCTATAAATATATCCAAATTGAGTATGTTCATGCTGAAGATATAATTATATCTAAGTAAAAAAATATAAAAAAAATTACTCAATTAGACTTTATTTTTCATCAAGATCCATATTGATACTAATAGTAATCATGCATTCCTATGAATGAATTAGGTACCTATAAATAATAGGAATCACATAGGGAAAATGTATCCATCGAAGATTACAAGTCGAAACCATTTAAATATACCCATCCTGGAATATTGGTCCTACCCAAAGATATATAAGCATCCTAAAACATATCTCACATACCGATGAAATATGTTCATTCGAGATCATTAATATTTCCAAGGGAAATATACCCACCCCATTAACATGAGATTAAACATAGAGGAAACAGCTTCCCAAAATACAAAGTATAACAACACTAGGAACACCATCCTAGTAATCATGCACACATTATACACAAAAGTTTTCAATATCATTCCATAAAACAACATTTTTTATTTTTAAATTTAAATTTCAAATTAAAGTTAACTAATTTCTAATTCACAGCCTACTTTAACAAATTTGAAGACAAATCCATTCCATGAGAAAATTATTAATTTTTGTGGAAAACTATTAATCAATATATATTAAATTAAGATGAATGATTTATTTCTCAGATTTATTCATGGTAATTAGAACTACTATATAATGAATTCATTTAGAAACATTATGATACATATGGAAAAAATTATAGACCACATAGATGAACATGTTCAACATGAAGGATATAATCATGAAATCATGGATCTTGGATATCCATTTTATTACCTTAATTAATCCAAAAAATGATTTATCAAATTATGAATCAAAAATATGATCTTGTAATGAAATCTAGGTTATAGTGATCCCCCTAATAGAAAACTATAAAAAATAAGAAGAAACGATAGAGATGGGATTCATACCTCTGATCACCAGGATCCATCATTTACAAATTTAGTGACATCCTCCATGGGAAGGTAAAGAATCCGAAAAAAAATTTAAATGTAATCAATAATTCATGATCATATGATAAGGTAGGGGAAATTATGTTTCATATGCGACTTTCTGGTTAAAAATGATATTTTCAGTTTTTATAAAATAAAATCTCATGATTTGATAGCACCGTTTTCCATGATGTATTCGAATAATGGAAAAGTCAAATATTCAAATGAAAATTAGTATTTCATGGTTTCCTAGATATTCTCACACTATTTGACCAAACCATTCTTGTGTATCTACCCTCATCACACAATTGGTTATATGGCTAGCACTACCCATGTTATAACAATGTGCCATTGGATAAACACCAAAATTTAATATTTTTTGGCCTATAATAACTAATATTATCTCATATAGTTTGAAAATTCTGTATCTATTCTCAAAAAATTAAAAATAGGTATAAGTAGAATATTGAGGAGAAATTTACACAATTATACACCTTAATAGAAACTGTGGTTTTATTTAAACACTAGATAATAAGACTAAGGGATTTCACTCTAATTATACTTGAATAACACTCCACCCTTCAGAATCCATCCTATATCTTTTAGAAATATGTAATTACATATACTAGGGCCCATCACATATGTTTGTAATGATGTTATACAAGACCTTATGTGTTAATCCTCTTATAAAAGAGGATTCTAACTAGTAGTGAGAGCATAAATGGGAATGTGGGGAGAATATTCCCTTTTTGATTGGTAGAAAAATTAGAGTAAATAATAAAAGATATATTAATGATATTTAATAGATAAAATAAATATGGAATACATAATAATAATAATAATAACCCATTCTATAATATATTTGATATAATACCCGATATGTAATACAACAGAAATCCCCACCTGTAGAAGATATATTCAAAATAATCAATGAAAAATCAATGAATATGAATCTCTTTAATTGATCATGGAGTCTGTCTCAACATCACCACATCGAGAGTGAACCTCCCATTCAACCTCCATATGTAGGGAACATGCCTTCATCTTACATCTCTAACAAAAAGAATTTGTACACACTCTAACATTTTCATGAAGTGTGTGATTACAAAACCAATACAACACCACCAATGCACCCTTATCATAAATGAAGAAATTAATATAAAAGTGTATTTGATAATGAAAAATTAAATCATAACAACATAAAACCCCCAGATCATCATGCGCTAATCAGGGCACCATGAACCCTGACCCTACTATCATCGAATCTTTATTGGATGTAACTTTTATTAGTACCAAAGGAACACAAATCCCACAACCCATGATTATCCCATATTTCAAAACCTAATCAAGTAACTCCACCCATCTAGTAGTATTAAAAGGTTATCATATCACCCAGTACAACACCCTTGTCATAGAATGGTCATCAATTACAAAAATTTATCCCCATGGAGACAAGGAGGCCATCTATCACCTGACCCATCCTCATGGACACAATGGAGGCCAAGCCTCACACCATCCCATTCTAATAGGTTCTTATGAGTCTATATACTTATTTTTCTATCCCTTTAGGTTATGAGAAGTCTAATCACATGAAAAGATAACAACAAACATATACATTATTCATATAGGCAATGAGAAGCACTCCATCACAACATATCTCAATGTCTCACTCACTATGGACTCCAACACAATCAAACCTTGACGTGATGTCCAAATATTGATGAAAACCCCGACAAAAGAACCTAACCATCTCACTCATGGTAATCCTTACATAGAAGATTAGTCTTTATTGTGTAACTTAGGGAAATCCCTTTGACATATCTATATTCTAACACAAACTCATTTCAAATCTCTATGATATCAAGGAAACACACCACATAATTCCCATAACAACTTATCTAATACACCATGGCCATTCCCTATCCCAACTACGATTTACATGTTAGTTTTTATAAGAAACTAACCCCCAAAATCATAGCCAGTATAAAGATATTTTCCATCAGTTCCATGGTGAAAAATAAATGGGATTCACTACCCAAAAACCTTTATATTTTACCAGTGAAATAGTAGACTCAACTGATCCCAAGTAGCTCATTACTATTACAAAATCCCACATGGATAGCCCAAAGTGAATTCTTAATACTTGAACACCCAAAATAATTTCCAAGCCACACAAGCCATACCACACTGGCAAGAATACTTCCATAGTGATACATCACTCTCTTTAACCCCAAAAAGAGCTTTCATAGGTCTATACACACAGAAGCCCAAAATATAAGGCATTACATTTTTTAAAACTTCTATGAAATGTTTTGGAATTTCATCCATATTAGTGATGGTTCAAAACCACAAAAAAACCATTTGAATTGAGCCTAGAATGTCAAATAAATAAAACCAATACCAAATTCCTTATATTGGGGGTTTGAAAATAGTAACCAAACAAAAAACTAGGATTTAATTCATGGTTGGTGTCAATCGTTACCTATATGAACCATCACTATTGAATATTCTTAAAATGATGAAAAAATTAGGAGTGGGGTTCAACACTCACCAAATTGGAGCTTCATCAGTCTGTTGGTTTGAATAGGGGTCAAGAGAGAGGATACAAGACGAACTGAGGGGGTTTAAAGGTGAAAAGATAACATTTAAACATAAAACTACCCGTAGTAATTTCACAATGTGAGTGGTACATTCACAAAGTGAATGAATAACATATATTTCCCCATGAGACCCCCCATGAATTGGAATATCATGACCTTGTATTCTGCACTATAAATGTCCACTTATAAGTCCTAAATAGATATAGGTCCCTTCTAACAATCCTAAATGAACCCCTATACCAACATGAGGCGTCCATTTCATAAAAAAGATCAATATCTTCTGTTTAGGAAACAAATAAAATAGTTAAAACACATTGAAAATCAATTGGTATTTCAAACTCCCCCTCTAAGGACATATCATCCTCGAGAAGTATTTCTAGGATTATTTTCCCGTTAATCCACCCTCTAGGATGAATACCCAATATATAGTCCCTAACATATGACTCATGTATATCACCATTATTTAGGGAACATTCATGAAAACCCAATGGTCTGCCAAGAGGTGATATTTTTTATAAGGCCCCAGCCTTAAACCTTACTTAATCTTGAGTTATTACAAGATTACACATTGAGGATCTTTTCGGGTTTAGAGTTTTAGAGAATTAGATCATAAAACTTGAATTACATTCCATATATAAACAAAGTGGTTACATAAAGATAGTATTCTTCATTCCCATCAATGGAAACACATTTAAAATAAAACATGGATTATTTCTTGACACATCCTTGACTCTATCATCTTATCATGTACCTTTCCCTTGACCTGTGAAAAACATTTCAAAAACTTGGGATGAGCATAAAAACTCAGTATGGGTTATAAAAAAACATGGAAAGGAAACATGAGTTCATATATACATAAGAATGAAATCATACTTTACCCATAAAACATAGGCACTTTAACATACCTCATAAAATCATGAATAAATCATAGAAATCATAAGACATAAAGGTAACTTGAGGCATTCATAACATTCTTACGTAGGGAGTAACCCTCTTGGTTACGTTTGGAATACCCATCACAGTATATTCCCTAAAATCTCTTCGGAGAAACCTTAACGTTTCACTCCTTCGCGTTACCCAATGCATTGGAGAGCTATAACGGGCTCACCCGCCCTTAGTTTATCACGGAACCACCCGTCTTCATAATAATGCCCAAGAACCATAAAATAATCATATCACATAAAAAATGTATAAAGGAAACATAACATTTCCACATTTCAATCACGAGATATCAATACAACACATTGATATAAAAACATTATGAAAACCATTTTCAATACTAAAGTAAAACATGGTATTTATTTTTCTTTTAAAAAAAGAAGGTATGGCTTGTAGAGGAAGCCGAAACTCAAATAACGGTTACGACGGCGGAGAAGTCGTTGTCGCCGCATACGTACGACAAAAACATTCCCTTTTGTCGTTTAGTAAACGCTTCGTATAAAAAAGATTCCTTTTGAATAAACGTAAAAGTAAAAGAGGTTTATACACCGTATAAAAGAAAGTTGTGTATAAGATAAAATATGCCTCAACGAAAGGAGATTGAGACGAAGTCCCATACCTCATATCCGACTTGACCCGACCGTTCTTTAATCTCCTGAATAATAAACTTGAGTTAATCTCTACTTGCTTATGAATCTTTTTCAAGTTCAATATTCCTTTTATACCATGTTATGAACATCATGTAATTAGTTAAGTTAATAATGTTCATTTTGTCGGTATTTGGTTCTTAAGTCAAAAATAGACTTCTTACACTTACATGTTGTTAATTTGGTCAAAGGTTCATTATATCCATAATGGTATTCATGATGTAGATATCATATATGTCATATATATCCAGTACTTACATGCATTTATAATATTACATAATCATTTAGAGGTAAGAAATGAAAAGCATCGTTTATGGAGACGGTAAGCCGTACGTACGCATGAACGCTACTTCCATTTCTATTTCATATTTTATGGAATGGAATCATAATGATATAAGAGTATATTATAATTCCAGTATAATAACATATATAATATCATTAACTTTATCCTTTACACATCCCACATATGGTATTAACGAATCAAATCACTTTTAGGGGGCGGTAGTCCGCACTTCCTAAAATGAAGATATCGTGTTTTACCCATAATGGAAACCATAAAGGTATGCCAAAAATGAAAAAAACAGAAGATTAAGGAAAACATAAAAATATTATATATCATATATAAAAATAGTGACATCATAATGGCCACCTTTGAAGGTGTTAAATGAGTGTTGAACAATCATCGTTTCGGGAGGCAGAATTTCGCCATCCACGGAAACCGTATGTTCTTTAACCATTTGATGTAGTTGTGTGAGAGTGTAGCTCAAATAAATATTATAACAACATCCTTGTATATTTAATTTACTGTTGTTGTTACAAAATAATTAAATAAAAATAGTTTAGGGGGTTGGAGAAGCAAAATAAAACAAATGAACATGAGAGAAAGAATTACCTTTAAAAGTGTAACTCCTTTTGATTTGAGCCTAAAGGCTTCCTTTGAAAGGATTCTGCCCAAAGGGAATCCTCTAGTATGAGGAGAGGGATGTGGAGAGATTAAATGGGCAGGGTTTGGCCGAGCCAAAGGCTTGAGAAGTGTGTGAAATGAGGTAGAGGTGGGGGCCTTTTATAAGAGAAGAGGAGGGGCACTTTTGGAAAGTAAAGAAATATTACTTTATTTGAAAATGTGTTTCGGTTTCAAAAGGTCCCACATTGATATAATTAGTGGATAAGGTTATAAGGGTTCGAAATCCACTCATCCAATTGGTTTTGGCCATGTTTAGTTCATATATTTTACATTGTCTTTCCATTTTATTTAAATCGTCAAATAATGATGTCATCGCTGCATCATTATTATGTCATAAATAATTTAATTTATTTAATGTCTAAAAACTATAAAAAAAATTACTATGATATAGGAAATCTTTTTATCTTTCCAATGACTATTTATAATCAAAATTCGGACTTGTATAACCCCACTTAAAATTTGTTTTCGTAAAACATATTATGTTTGTGTCATTTTAACTTTAACATTAAATAAAAAGTAATTTCTGTCATTTCCCAACAAAAGTGGATCCATGGGGTCCCCAAGTTGACCCATGGCATTTCATGGTCGGCCATGACACAACCAATGAGGTTGGGACATGTGTCTAGGTCATTTCCTATTATTAAAGCATTATTTATACCTTAAACTACACTAATTACTACTAAACGCGATTAAGAACTTAATAAGTTACTATTCACCAAAAAATTATTATAATCTCATTGAACCACATTTTACTTCTTAATGACAACCATGTATGTCGGATTTTCAAAATTCAGTACACATTAGTGGTAAACTTTCATTTAACTGAAAAAACAGTTTGCTTGATTACCACTTAGTGGTTTCACTATTCATCAAAAATTGAAGTTTTTCAGAAAATTACCAAAAATTCACCCTAAGCTATATTTGATATTCCAAATTCAAAAATGAAGTCCATTTTACAAATTTCAAATCATATAAGTCACATTAATTAATTCAATAATTAATTCCCGCTGCCAGAGCAAATAGCGTGTTTTTACAAAACAATAAGTATCAAAAGATTGACACCAGTTTAAGTCTAATTTCAAAGTGAAATTGATTCCAATGACCAACATTGGATAAAATGGTAAAAATATATTCTAATTTCACTTCAAAACCAATTAAAAACATAATATAATCATATAAATAAATTAGATTAAAAAGCAGTTTTGATGTAAAATGCAGTATTTTTCACTATTCATTAAAAAATGAACATTGTCAGAAAAATACCAAAAATCCACACAAGGTAAATTTTGATGTCCCAATCATAAAGGATAAGTATATTTTGACAAAAATAGTTTATAAAATTGTCAAAATATAGATTCAAAAATGGTTTGCCATCAAAAGGCAGTAAAACAATCTTTTAAGAATATTAGTGTATTCCATGCATAAGATTGTATTTATTTTCATTTTAAGCCTCTATAACTCTATCTTAATCATTAATAGACATAGATAAAAATATCTATTATTCATTACTTACTTGGGATGTTACATTTTTTCTAATAAAGCATTCTTCAACTTGATAGAAAAAATTTGTTGGATTCAACTCGCAAGACATGCAAACTACCAACCTATAATTTTCCACTAATGACCCAATACATGCTTCCTTCTCATAGACACCAGTAACAACACAAACATATTATGATTTCTCATGATTATACTTGAAAAAAATAACTACTTCAAATTTATTCAAATGATTCACCCCTTGAAACATGTCATGAAAGTAAATTCATCCATATAAACCATGCCAAAAAATATGATTAAACAAAATATTAGCAAATGAGAACACTATCATTCAGCATGGTCCAGCTCATTGACCGAAGCCTCACTATACAAGTTGAAACCACCAATATACACCCAACTACCTTTGATTGATATTCACCCATGGGCCTCTATCATCTACCAAAGAAAATACTTCACTCCACTATACATACGGATATGACCTGCCCTTAACCGTGGACTGGGTTCACTTATTTGCCACTCCAATCACACATTAAAAAAATTATATTCCTGTTGATCTATATTACTAACACCACCTTGTATTAGTAGAACTCTTATAGACTTGAGAAAGATAACTCTAATGAATACGTTCGAATTTCCTTAATCCCAATGGATTCCACATTAGAGACCACATCCCAAGATATTTAAACAATTAAATTAAGCTAATATTCCATTGATGATTTTCAAAAATCCACCCGATCTAGAAACCTCAACTCAGTATTTTAATATTAGGTTTTATAATTCCAACAACATAACATACCATAGTTATGTTGACCGATCTCAAGTAATTGGTCAGTGCTAACACCATGTGTTTTGTCTGCATGCAACCAACATCCTTTCGACCCATACCTATATGGTTTTCACTAAAAAACATGGGTTGATACTCAAAAAACTCCATCCATGTCCAAATGAAGTTTTTTATGTAGTATTCAATATATCACCTCAATTTTGATACAAGCACCTGACAACCCTTCTATAGATGAGTTCACCCAACGTTCCTCAACCACAACCCCTGATGCATTATAACCTACCAACCAAAATGGCTAAAAAATTGGAATATTAAAAATTATCAACTCCAAAAATAAAATCTAATCCAAAATCTCAATTCAACTCTATGGCCATACCATTAACTAACCCTTTAAAGAGACATGCCCCGCCCACAATCATTAATGCATCTATGATATAAATCTTTATCATATCACATCACCTGACTCTTTATAGAAACCCAACCCTAGAGGCCCATATCAAATTTCTACTACAATTATATTTGTAACGTCTTGGTTCTGGAAGCCACCCAGAGGCACCCCGTACCCAGTTGGTCACATGGCCTAAAGCGCATTTCCCTAAACGCCAAAGGCTGCCGAATAGTAGTGAGGGCCTTGGGTGTGATAGTGGGGAAACTATGCCCTCATTGGCAGAGTACACAGTGGAAGTAACAACACATAAAATAGTGGAAATAGTAAATATCCAACAACAATAACAGCAGAATACTGATCAATAAACAACTGGAGAAGAAATATGTAAATGATGCATAATACATATATGTCTAGGAAAACAGCCAAACAATTCACAATTCTGAATACATTACTAATCCAATGTACAAAAGAAATTTAGATGAGAACCTCCTCAGCATCACAAGCCTCGGCTTGGTCCCATGCTCTCCAGCTCCTGTGTAATCAAGAACCTGAAGTAGAAGGGCGCTTGCCCTTATCTATGCCTACAATAATATAATCTCTTTGGTCCCAAAAGCATGACCCAAACAGGGTGTGTGACAAACTCCCAATAGGCAACCACCCAAAGATCTGTGCCGAACAGTTAGTGAATATATGGCAGGTAAAGTACAGTAAGCAGTAAATATTAAGTAGTAAAAAGGATAAAACACAGTAGTAACAATCCTCAGTTTCGAGCATATAATCTACAAACAAGAAACAGCTACTCAAGAAAGTAGAACAAAAAGGTAACCTCTGGGTAGTTCTCACAGTCTAACCCCTCAGGATCAACCTACAAGTACTAGAAACCATCTGGGAGTCACACACAGTCTCACCCCTCTAGTTCAGCTAAAGAATAGACTCTCTGAGGAAGCACTCACCGTAAATTCCCCCTATAGTCTCATATCATACTAAATGCTCTCTAGGGAAGCACTCAACGTCTCATTCCCCATGTGGCCCGCATCGAGGAACTACAGAATCCCTGAAGAAGCACTCAACGTCAATTCCCCATGTGGTCTTGTATTGTAAATTAAAGACATTGTGGAGAAGCCCTTACGTCTATTATCCATATGGTCATCTACACTAGTTTCTCAGAGACCTGTGTAAAAAAAACATGAAAAGCATGTGTATCGGACCATGTAAACCTTAAGAACTACTTGGATATCATTCTAAGGCTGAATAGCATAACAATACAACAGTTCCACTATCCTACAACAAGGCATGGAAACTGGAAAAACGCATAATAGGAAAACAATGCATGGAAAAACATCCAGAGTACAGTACAATTTACCCTATTCACAAGCAATGGCCTCTACACAGGCATATCAGCAAAGAAAGCAAACAAAAAGGGAAAAACATGTAACACGCAATACCCCATTCAAGGGTATTGGTGTAATTTTCACAAAATACTCAAATACTTTCTACAGAAAGGCACAAACCAACTACCTCAAAGCTAGGAGAATGATATACGTGAACCACAATGATTGATTATCCTTAGAATGTTGAAGATCTGAGAAAACGTAAAAAAATGCTCAACCAATGATATATTGAGAAAGAGGAGGAATTGGAAAACAAAGCTCCAGGATAAGGAATAACTCACCACTGAAGTTCCAACACAATATATAGCGGCTGAAACAAATATAATACAGAGGCACGGGAATCCATAGATGTTTTGTGGTCACACGAGTTCTCTTGGAAGAAGAACCTGAAGAAGAAGAGCATTATGTCTGTAAGGAGCGACCCCTATCCGTTTAATGAAAAAAATACATTGCGTGTACTTCTGGGTTACACAGTGGGTACTCTATTTTTTAGTACTCTACTTTAAGTGGCCTCCACATCACCCCTACACACCATGTGTGTGCCCCAGACATGGCCAACACACGACTTCGAGTGGAAAAGGAGTACACGGCGTGTACTCAAAAAGTATATGGCGTGTACTTCAAAAATTTCCAGAAACTCCTCTTTTCTAAAAAACACCAGGAAAAGGAAATACATACCTGAAAATGAAGATCCGGGTTCTTAAAAACTTTCCCCTTAAAGAAATCTATCCCTGAATTTCCTTAACGAGGCGAAGAAGAATAAACCCTGAACAGCTTCGGCCATTGCGATCATACATCGGCCTCGCTTTCCCAGGTCTCGTCCTGTACTCGCCCATTCTACCATAGCACCCTTACTAGAGGAATAGACCGCCCATAGAGAACCTATGTACTATGATCGACAATCCGGATAGGATTCTCCTCAAACGATGCATCCACTTCGAGTTCAACATCCTCGGGATGAACGACATGAGACGGTTCTAAAAAGAAACGTCGGAGTTGAGAGACGTGGAAGTTGTCATGTATGGCCTGGTACCTCTAACGTAACTTCAATCAATAGGCAACCAGCCCAACTCTCTCCAATACCTCAAACGGCCAGAAGTACCATGGTGAAAGATTACCCTCTCTCTGAATCCTCTTGTGTCCCAACCTCAAGGCGACATGAAGGAAAACCTGATCCCCGACCTCGCACTCCAGAGGTCGTCTCCGCTGATTCGCATAAGATTTCTATCGAGACTGAGCTGTATCCATCCTCTTCCGAATCAACTCTATCTGCTCTGAGGTCTCTTAAACTAGACGAGGCCCCAAGAAAGCTGCCTCTCCTGTCTCCAGCCAGCATAAGGGTGATCGGAATGGCCTACCATACAAAGCCTCATAAGGTTATATCTAAATAGTCGCCTGAAAACTGTTTTTATAGGCGAACTCTAACTGAGGGATATGCTTCTCCCAAGAACTGCCAAAGTCTAGAATGCAAGCTCAGAGCATATCCTCAAGCACCTAGATCGTACGTTCGGACTGGCCATCTATCTGGGGATGGTATGACGTACTCAAAATTTCCTGTATACCCAAAGCCCTATGAAGCCCCTACCAGAACTGAGAAGTAAAGCGCTCATCCCTGTATAAAACAATGGAGTGTGGAACTCCATGCAGACGTACAATCTCTCTGATATATAGTCATCCCAGATCATCAACACTGAAAGTCTCTTTAATCAGAAAGAAGTGAGCAACCTTCGTGAGCCTGTCGATGACATCCCAAACAACATCATTCCATCGAGGCGACCTCGACAATCCTTTCACGAAGTCCATCGCAACATCATTCCACTTCCACTCTTGAATGGGTAACTACTGTAAAAGTCATGTTGGTTGTTGATGCTGCTCCTTCACCTGCTGACAAGTAGAACACCTCAAGATGAAACCAACAACATTCTTCTTCATACCTAGACACCAGTACTGGAGATGAAGATCCTGATACATCTTGGTGATGCCATGATGAACTGCCCAAACTGAGGAATGAAAATCTCATATTAGCTCCTCGCGTATGTCTGTTGGCACCCATAAACATCCCCAGAAACACAATATCTCATCCTCGCCCACTGTCCATCAAGGAAGAAGGTCCTCTCCTGACACACTCTCCTGTAGGACTAAACCTTCTGAGTATGATTGCTGCTTCATCTGTACCCGATCAAGAAGTGTACATGTAACAGCTACAAGAAGATAGGTATGTCTGTCCCTGTCTGTCGTGCACCTCCATATGCATCTCAGAGACCCAATCCATAAGCTACCACTCGCTGCTGGCCTCCTGAACTGCCTGAATATAATTTCTCCTGCTCAACACATCTGCCACTACGTTGCCCTTTCCTAGCATATAGGTAAGCTCAAAATCAAAAGACTAAAAATAATTTCCCAACATGTGCTATCTCATATTCATATCAAGATGAGTGAAGATGTACTTGAGACTCTTTTGGTCAGTGAAAACCACAACGTGATCTCCCAGAACGTAATGTCTTTAATAGAATAGGGCTTGAACAATAGCTGCTAACTACAGATCGTGCATCAGGTAGTTCCTCTCTTGTGGCCTCAACTGCCAAGACCCATACACAATGACCCCATCTCCCTTACAAGAACAACTCCCAGTCTGATACCTGAAGCATCACAATAAATTGTATAGATCTTTCCTGGATCTAGAATTATGAGTATCGGTGCTGAATTCAACATTCCCTTCAGCTCCTGAAAGGCTGAATCACAAGAATTTGACCATAATAATTTTTCCCCCTTATTGGTCAGACCTGTCAAAGGTGCTGCTAGGCATGGAAAGTCCTGAATGAAGTGTTTGTAGTATCCAGCCAGCCCAAGGAAACTCTGTACCTCAAAAACATTCTTAGGCTTCTCCCAAGAAACTACAGCCCTCAATTTATCTGGGTCCAGAGATACTCTTGCCTCTGAGATGACGTGACCCAAGAAGTGAATTTGATCCATCCAAATGTGGCACTTTGAGAGTTTAGCACAAAGCCGATGCTTTCTCAATGTACTTAGAACGATCTCAAGATGGGTAGCACAGTTGTGTTGAGTGTGAGCGTACACCAAGATATTGTCCACGAAGACCACGATTAAGGAATAAAAGTAAGGATGGAAACCTCGGTTCATCAGTGCCATGAAAACTATCGGCGCATTCGTGATACCGAACGACGTAACCATATACTCGTAGAGACCATACCTGCTCATGAAGGCTGTCAAAGGTATATATGATGGTCTAACATGTAACTAATGATAACCAGACCTCAAATCAATATTTCAGAACACCCGGGATCCTCGTAGCTAATCGAAAAGATCATAAATCCTCAGCAAGGGATATCGGTTCTTGATAGTCAACCGGTTAAGCTTCTGATAATCCACACAGAGACTAAGGGTACCGTCTGACTTTTTCGCAAATAGGACAGGTGAAATGGAAGGACAAGTACTTGGTCAGATGAAACCTTTTTTCTGAAACTCCTCCAACTTCTTCTTTAGCTCCTGAAACTCAAGTGTAGCCATCCTATAAGGAGGAATGTAAACCGGTGTTGCTCCTCGCATGAGCCCAATAGAGAAGTCTACCTCACTCTCCATAGGAAAACCTAAAAATTCCTCTGGAAAGACATCCCTAAAACGATCCACCACAGGAGGAAAGTTTAACTGTGAAGTCCCCTGGTCATCCAGATCAATACTTGAAATCTGGGTTGTAACCCCTCCTAGCCCATGATTCTCGAGTCCTGCTCGACTCGCCTGAACATACCATTCACCTCCATGAAGAAAAGATTCACCTTTTGGTGAAATGAAACTCACCCTGCGGCAATAACAGTCAATGACTACTTTGAAGGGAACCAACCAGTCCATCCCGAAAATGACATCATAGCCTGTCATCTCTAGGACATAGAGATCCCATAATAAACGATACCTTGCAACGTCTAGAGGGAACTCTCTACACTAAAGTACACTAGATTTACTCTTCCCCAGAGGTGTTTCTATTGTTAACAAGTTGGCAGAAGAAAAGATAAAGAGCCCAAGGCTCTTTACAATAGCAACAGAGATAAAGCTATGCGTAGCACCAGTATCGAAAAGGGATGAAGATAAAACTGAGGCTACTAAAATCGTACCTCGAACTGTAGAAGTTTTGGGATCCTGCTCTTGATAAGTCTGCTCCACCGCAAAAGTCTGGCCTGCCCCGTGGCCTTGTGACCTTTCCATACCACTCTGACCTGATCCTCCCTTCTGATGCTGAAGGACTGTTGACTAACTGCCACGGCCATGACCTCTACCTCGCCCCGAATGACCAGAAGAACTCAAGTTACCTAACTGGTGAGAAATTGGTGTGCTGCTCCTAAAAGATGAGTCATGGAAGATCCCCCGTCACCAGCTACTGGTGAGAAAACCTGGCAGAAATGCTGAAGGTGACCCATCTTCCCGCAAGCTCGGCACTCCATTGGGTCTCTCTGGAACTGCAGCCTCGTGTGCCCATCCCTTCCACACTAGTAGCATACTACCTAGCTACCTGAAGATGTATCTCGCCTCCTCGGATCACCTCACGTATACTCCCTACAGTGGTTCCAGCTGTCAAATGGAGGAACACAAGCTTTGGAAGCATAACTGCTCTAGCTCGCAGCTCCGGAGTCTCTTAGATTTCGCTCTGCAATCAGTGCCTAGTTGATGATGGAAGTGATGGAAGTCAACTGGAAGATATTCACCTACGAGCAGATCTCCCTCCTGAGACTATCCTCAAACATCCTTGCTAAGAACACCCCATTTCCACCCCGAAGGGGTGTGAAATGCTGCAGCTCGGTGAAATGAGAGGAACACTCCATAACAGAAAGAGTACCATGCTCTAGACTCATGAACTCCCTGGCTCGATCGGCCCTCAGGGTCTCCGGGAAAAACTAGTTGTAAAACAACTGTTGGAACTCCTCTGAAGCTGTAACCTACTAATGACCCGCCTGTGAGATCACATCCCACCACCTATTGGATGATTCTCCTAGCATATAGGTAGCGAGATTGACCCACCTCTCTCTAGGTGTTTCCAAATGCTCAAAGATAGTCAGCATGGCTTCTAGTCATGACTCTGCTGTCTGTGGTCCTCCTTTCCCTAAGAAAGTAGGAGGATGTTGCTACTGGAAAACCCATGTAAAGTCTGCTATAAATGTGGCAGGAGGAAATTCTCCCTAAAAGGTCTTCATAATCATCATAATACCTTCACTGAACTGCACATCTATGCCCGCAACTGGTATGACAGCATGTGCCAAGGCTGGCCCGAATGGAGGATCGACATGAAGTCCCTGATAATCCATATATAGCGTCTAATCACTATCATGCAACTAACACACAACCAGAGGACATCTCGGAGACATATCTCTGAAAGATCAAAATCATACCTTAGATAAGGAAAACAATGATAGAGAACGAAGGAATACAAAATGGGAACCAGAGAAGGAAACATTAAAGTTTACAAAACATGACTACACAATGCCTATAAACCCTACATGGCATGTACATAAATCTATTCCCCTGCCCGTGTCTCCATGAATGGATAACCGACACAGTCTTCTCAAAATGAGACTACACGGCTTGTTCCTAGTGGACACAGAGTGTATTAGAAAAGTTTTCAATGACCCGTGTTGTTAGTTACATGGTCGGGTACATGGCTGAGAGTACACGATGTGTTCCGAAAAAACACGTCGTGTACTTGATGATTTTTCTCGACCCGTTTGGTTGGCGACACAGCCAAGTACACAGTTGACCCTTACATGGTGTGCTCCGAACAAACACGGCGTGTATAAGAGGAGAGAACATCAACCCGTGTTGTTTGTGACAAGGCTGGGTACTGAGAACAAGGATACACAGCATGTTCAAATACAACACAGCATGTATGGCATGAGTTTCCCCGACCCGTGTTGTTATTGACACGGCTGGGTACACAACTTACTACTACATGGCGTGTACCTACTGTACACAGCGTGTTCTTGGAGATTTTTCACAACCCGTGTTTCTGCTCACACAGTCAGTGACGCGGTTTAAAACTACACGGCCTGTATACATAAAGTACATGCTGTGTATTCTGGGTTTTTCTGGGCAGTAGCTCTAAAATTGCTCTGAAGCCCAGAAAACACTTAAAAATGATCATGAAGGTGCCAAATTCCGATCCGTGAGGGCCCATACTCCCCACGAATCAAATCTTGGCATCCAATATAGTCATATATAAGATAAAACAAGTCAATGATTCACCAATTTCTGATTCAAGAGGGCCCTTAACACATCATGAACCAAAAATTTGAATTCATTTAAGCAAGGTACAAAAAAAACAATATTTCTATAAAACAGCAGAGATTCTATCAAACATCTATCAAAATAGCATGCATAATCTAGACAAATTCTATCACAAAAACATGCAATTTATAATGCACCCTAGATGGCATTGCAAGATTTGCATGGCACGTGATTTCTAAAAAAATCCTATATGATGCATGAGATGGCACACCCTCATCTCATCGGGTTGCGATATAAATAGAACCAAAACAGAAACAATAGTAACAATACAAAATATTTGAATCACTCTAGGTGAAATCAGATCATCTATAACATAGAAATATCAGAAACCTGTAATAAGCGAGGTAGATTGGCTTTTTCCTATACACAGGTTAGCTACTCCAGAGAACAGCTTCACACCAAGTACCAAATCTGTCCTATCCTTAGATAGAGGCTCAAAATAGTAAATCAAGAGAAAAGAACCACTTTGATACCACTTTGTAACATCCCAGATCCAGAATCCGCCCAGAGGTACCCCTTACCCGGTTGGTAACATGGCCTCAAGCACAATTCCACAAACGCCAGAGGCTGCCGACTAGCAGTGAGGGCCTTGGATGTGATCGTGGGGAAACTAAGCCCTCATTAGCAGAGTACACAATGGAAGTAACAACACATACAACATCGGAAATAGTAAATATCCAACAATAATAACAGTAGAAGACTGATCAATAAACAACTAGAGCAGAAATATGTAAATGATACATAATACATATATGTCTAGGAAAACATCCAAACAAGTCACAATGCTGAATACAGTACTAAGCCAAAGTAAAAAATAAAAACAGATGAGCAACTCTTCAGAATCACAAGCCTCGGGTTGGTCCCACGCTCTCCAACTCTAGTGCAATCAATAACCGAAAGTAGAAGGGAGATTTCCCTTATCTATACCTACAACAATATAACATGTTTGGGACCAAAAGCATGACCCAAATAGGGTGTGAGACAAAGCCCCGATAGGCAACCACCCAAAGATCTGTGTCTAACAGTCAGTGAGTATATGGAAAGTAAAGTACAGTAAGCTGTAAATAGTAAGCTGTAAACAGGATAAAACATAGCAGTAACAATCCACAGTTTCTAGCATATTATCTATAAACAAGAAACAACCACTCAAGAAAGTAGAATAAAAAGGTATCCTCCAGGTAGTTCTCATAGTATAACTTCTAAGGTTCAACCTAAAAGTACTAGCAACCCTCTAGGAGGTACACACAGTATCACCCCTCTCGTTCAGCTAAAGAATAGACTCTTTGAGTAACCACTCACCGTCAATTCCCCCTATAGTCTCGTATCATACTAAAGGCTCTCTGGGGAAGCACTCAACGTCTCATTCCCCATGTGGCCCACGTCAAGGAACTACAGACTCTCTGAGGAAGCACTCAACATCAATTCCCCCTGTGTTCTCACATCATAAATTAAAGACACTCTGGAGAATCCCTTACGTCCCTTCTCTCTATGGTCTACTACACTAGGTTCTCACAGCCCTGTGTAAAACAAACATGCATAGCGCGCATATCGACACAAGTAAACCTCAAGAACTACTTGGCTATCATTCTAAGGCTCAAAATCATAACAGTACAATAGTTCCACTATCCTACAAAAATCCATATCAACTGAAAAATTCCTAACAGGAAAAACATGTATGGAAAAACATCCAGAGTAAAGTACAATTTTCCCTATTCAGAAGCAATGACCTCTATACATGCATATTAGCAATGCAACCAAACAACAAGGGAAAAAAAGGAAACACACAATTCCTTGTTCAAGGGTATTTGCAACACCCCAAGATTTCACAGTACTTTTCCCTTTGAATAATGCAATGGCGTGCATTGTATGCAACTTTGAGATTCTAACACACCACAACCAATCAAACTAGCCGTTATGAATAGTAATACATACTTTTTGAAATTTTATAAATTTTATCTTTCATAATGGACTTCATTTTTGGATTCCTAATATCGAAATTAGCTTAGGGAGAAATTTTGGTACTTTTCGGATAACTTTCATATTTTGATGAATAGTGAAAATTACTAAATTTTAATTAAAAACAACTTTTTTAATCGAAATAATTAATAGTTATAAATTATTAATTTGAGTGATTTTAAAATATATTTACAATATATTTTTACCATTTAATACAATTTTGGTCATTGGATGTAATTTCATATATAAACCATACAAAAACAAGTGTCAATCTTTTGATAGTTATTATCTCTTAATGACACGCTATTTGTTTTGACGACGAGAATTAATTTTTAAATTAATTAATGCAACCTATATGTTTTTAATTTGGTAAAATAGACATCATTTTTTGAATTCATAATATCAAATATATCTTAGGCCTAATTTGTGGTATTTTTCTGGAAACTTTCATTTTTTAATGAATAGTGAAACCACTAAGTGGTAGTTAAAAAACTGAATTTTTCATAAAACATAATTTTACTGCTTTTGTGAGTGGAATTTCGAAAATCTGAGAGACCTGGTTAATATCAAGGAGTAAAATGTGGTTCAATGAGAAGAAAATAATTTTTGGTGAAAAGTAACTTTTTACTTTTATTTACCACGGTTAAAAGTAAATAGCGTTATTAAGGGTAAATATGATATTAAAATTATCCTAACACATGTCCTAAATATATTGGAAAAGGGTATATCGACCAAAAACAACCTTAGGAGTAAAATATTATCATTTATGTCCACTTGTATTAGATTAGGACATTTATTATTATTTAATTCAAAGAAGAGTTAAAAGAGTAAAAATCAAAGTTTATTTACTAAAACATTTTTAATATTGGATTATACATAAGATAAATTTGATTGTAAATATTAATTAGAAATATAAAAAGATTTCCTACAAAATTGTATTTTGTTTATAATTTTTAGACCTTAAATAAGTTAATTTATTTATGACACAATGGTGATGCAGTAATTACCTAATTAATAAAATGTTAAAATAATTGATATTATAAATATCAAAATAAATGTAATTTGATACTTTTTATGAATTCCACAAATTTTCTAGGTGTATATGACATTTTAGGATTGATTATATAAATTTTCTCGAAGTAATAATGCTGTTATGAATTAATCAAAAACAAAATACCCCAGAGTGTAAAAATTGACATAAAATAGTTTTCAAAACAAATATTAATTTATTAATTTATATTCAATTCCTAAAAATATATGGTTCATCCAAGAGACTTATATCATGATAGGTGTATCATTAATATACCACTTGGGTGTCTCTTGGATATATATAGTATGTTTATTAACCATATAATATAAAAATACAAAGAGACATTGTAAAAGTGAAACTAATTAACTAAGAGTTAATACTTAAAGATAAGGTTAATATAATGACCTAAACCTGTCTAAATTCTATTAGTTGAGTGGTTTTAGACCCATCCCCACCTTAAACTTTAAATAATTTACTTTTGATCCATTATAACCCGAATATGAATTTATTATAAAATAATATTTTTAGCTTTTCGAAAGGTGCCCCTCACCCCTCTTATAAAAGGGAACTCCACCTTCTCACTAATTCACACATTAAAAGCCTTTTGTAGCATCCAAAACCTACCCAAGTACTCTCTATACTACCCTCAGTACAACCTAGAGGCCTTAGTTTTATCATAAATCCAACCTAAGGATCCCTTTTGATCAAATCAAAAAGAAGAACCCGAAGAAGAGATAATGTTTTCACCACCCTCTTTCAAGTTCCTTTCTTCTTCAACTTATTCTTTCTTTGTTATTTCTATTCTAAAATAATAACTCCAGTATATTATATATAATGATATGTTATTATAAATATGGTACAACCATATTCAGTATTCTATCCATCCTTTGAATGGCATGTCACCATACGTGCATACGCACGGCTTACCGTCTCCACGTCATGGTGAAATTGTCATTCAACAAATTATTATTTGGATGGGTATAATAATGATGTGTAATTCATGAAAATAATAAATAAAACATGATAATTATTATGTCTATATGATATACCATCCAATTATATATTATTTTAACATCAAAAGAATTATATTATCGCTCATGCGTACGTACGGACTACCGTCTCCACGAACAAGATGAGATTCATTCTCCATCGTATCCATTCAAGTATAATTATAATTTGATGATTAACAATAATGTTTAAGGACTTGATATAATTCTGGATATAAATAAGATACAAACTACCCATAAAAAACATGTCTTACGTAACAAAGAATATAAAGGAAAACGAGTAAGTTAACACCCAAAATGACGATAATACTAAGATATTATTAACAAATCAATGTTAAAAGATCATATATTATATCATATTAATGTAAATGATTCTTGTATAATTAAATAAAAATTATTTCACCATTATACATGAGGTTAACCAACCTTTGACCAAGGAAAATGTACAAAGTAAGGGGTTTCTTATCTCACTTTTAATTCCGTGAGATTTCCATTTTTCACCACTTATTTATTGCATGGGGTGTGTGTACTGCCCATGATTGTACTCATTGTGTAATACACTTTAATTTGTGGATATCTACATCATCATTGTATTATACGTCTTTCATGGGTGTATGTTTCATATGTTACCAAATTTATAAGGGAATTTTATATTTCAATTTTTATTCATTCGGCTTTATGCATACTTCATTGATTATTTTAATCCAAGATTATGTGTACAATCACTATTAATTTTCTTATGTCATAATTTCCACTCCCATTTTTTGTGAATATACTTTAGATACACATAATAACTCCATTTATAATTTCTCAAGTCATCTATATGAACTTGATAAGATTAATTTTAACACAATCTCCATTTGTTGTGTTAAATATCCAATTCATTGGTGTTGTCTCTACAAGAATATGTGTGAATGTCCTCTGATTGATTTACCCTGAATATCCAATCATATTGAGTGTATTTATATTTTTCACACATAATTATACCATTGATTTATCCTTAACCAAAGGACACGGTCTTTATAAGAAGTTTTATATCAAATTACATTCCATTGAGACTCATTTGTTGTTATACACCAAATCACTTTTACATGGTGTATATAATGCACTTTGATATAGTATATCATGAATCCCTTTATTCTCATGATATTACAAAGTTTTTATTACCTTATTTATTTGTATTAAAGTGTCTCTAATTTTGTTAGGAACTCTAAATAATATATCATTTTAAATTTTTTTAAAGATTTATTATTCTAAATATTTCTCATCAATGTCAATGTTTTAAAAATGGTTTTAAGGATTTATTTATATAGACATTAATTTTTTCAAATCAAAATTACTTTTAAAAATTTCAAAGTGTTATGGGACACTTTGATTCAAAAATCTACTTTAAATGGCTTCTTGACAAATATTGTGACTTTTAAATGTTTTCAAGAAAAAGGGGGATATTTTTCTCAATAGTTTGATGATTATTTTAATCTATGTCAATATACTTCATTATTCTCAATTGAGGATAATCTAATACAATATAATCTTCTATATTGTTTCGAATGAGTTATGTTTAACTGTGGATCTGCTATTTTTATACCATTCATGGTTAGTGGTTAAAAGTATTGACATTTTGTATGCTAGTTTTAATATGAATGTTTATGTTATGTTTCAAACTTTTCATATGAGGAATGAATTGGACTTAGTAAGTGATAGGTGGAGCCCGCTATAGCTCCTCGATACATCAGTAGGTCTCATGAGACAAACTAGTGTCTTGGAATGAGGCCTTGACAAAATCTTATTTGTAGTCTTGGCACGAGGACTTTGCTACGTGGTTATGATAGTCTGGCATTATGCATTCCTTCATTTTGAAAGTGGTTATTAATATTTTCATGTGATTATTAGACTAGTAGAATATCCATGTGAATAAGTAAATGGAATTATTTCATTCTATCCTTGACATATTATGTTGAAGTTAAAGTTTAAAAAGCTTTTGTTTTAGTTATACATTTCCTTAAATTTTTATGTTTATTTATGAAAGTTTCCGCTATATTGTTATCCTTACTGAGCATCTGAGCTCACCCCTTTCAATGTTTTATTTTTTCTAGGATGTGAAGAAGTATTTTATGAATTACCTGCAAGGATAGTATGAGGTGATATGAAGACAATATGTTGTTGTTGTTTTTCACTTATTGATGTAATGTAAAATTTATGAATATATCTAGTGTTTCCAAGGATACTAAACTAATCGGTCTTTCGAGACTTGATCTTTCTTGTGATCATGCCAATGTTATGTAATAATGCACCGACTCTGGGTATCTAAGGTCGGGGCATTACAGTTGGTATTAGAGGAAGTTTATTACAAACCTTGGAAGCTAGATTTAAATAACCTCTGATTAGAGCACGTAGACCAATGATGAACTTTGAGGATTAATATAGAAGAACTTCCTAGAATTTTGGTATTGTAGAGATTTTGTGAGTTTTCCGAGCAATACATCCCTGTTTGGATATGAGCAGGTAGAGGCGGTTTTGGCACAGATGTACTTATGGGTAAAACCCGAAAACACTACTTTGAGCTAGACTCGAACGGGAACTGGTGCATGACAACAGGCCTTGCTGCACTCTTGGTTACGACACTCCTGGGGTATATGCTTAGGATAATTTACATTTTCATTACAAACCTATTTGATGTATTATATATAAGATGAGGGTAAATGACCTTGGTTAATTATAATGTGTTTCAAATTGAGAATATGGTGACATGTTAATCTCTAAACAATTTTATGACTACTCTTACTCACAAAATACTTTCTGGTTTTAGTCAATGGCAGGATTCCAAGGAAGTCATAGTGACTTTGAGACTGATCTACAAGGTGGGAACAGTGGTGACAATGAGAAACAAAATGGAATGTTGATAGGTGTAAAAGATATCATCTTTATACCAAATCAATTTTCCAAAAATATGATCAATAATATATATATTAACCAATTCCCGGACTCAACAAAGAAGAGAAAGGTGATGAATGATAAGAGCTCCAGCAGTGGAGACCATGGAGAAAGGAATCCTCAATTTCCATCATGCAGGAAATGTGGAAGGAGACACCCAGGAAAGTGTCTCAATGGGGAAAAGAAATGATTTACGTGCGGGAAAGAAGGACATAAAGTTAATAATTATTGAAGAAAAATGAAGAGTACTATGGAAGAAGATAAAAATGGACCCAAGAATCTATTTACAGTCATTTTTCATAAATGTAGGGGACCTGGCCATCTCCCGAGTGAATGCCCTATTCTATAGGATATTTTCTTGGTCAAATAAGAAGATATGTGAACATAAATGGTTGGAGAAATGTTTAAAATGCATTAGTGCTCCTTGTTGATGGGTTTAATTTGGAATAATTTTCTCTTGTTTTTTTACCCCTACAGTTCTCCCTGTGAGAATGATATTTGAGGAAGAATTATATTTTCTCTTGTGGATATAGTTATAAATAACCATTTGGTTTTATATGATATTTGGGTTTGAGGAAATTATATGTTATTTTAATTTTGGAGGAAAATGCAAGGTATGAGATAAGATTTGCGGTTAAATTATGTTATGGTTATTTTGAGGAATTTATCTCATTTTGGTAATGTTATAAAATATAGTTTTTGAAAAAGGACAACACGCAGACCGTGTGACAACCTGTCACATCGGAAAAAGATGTGGGAATCAAACCCACAACCAAAGTGCGATTGGGATTTATCGCCTACCACTGGACTACGTGAAGTCCCTGGTTAGTGTGACTTTTATTTTTAGTTAAATGATTTTATTGATCAATAATAATTTGATTTGGGATCTTATGTCTTATCAAATAAATACCCTTAGTATAGGAAATTGATTTGGTAATTAAGTGATAAATGTTATTTTGGAATTTGTTCGCTTTGTGTGAACACTATATGCCCAAGGAAAATATAATAGTATGGGATTTCATTTGAGGAGTAATGGTTGATTTTTATCTATGTTTTTATTATGGATTTATAGTGATTTGGGTTATTTATGGAAATTATTAGGTTAATTACTTTTAAGTATGTGACTTTAAGAGTAATTAATGTCATTTGGAGATACAATTTTACGTGGAAGACTACATTCTTATAAGTTTTGGGTTTCAATATTAATTAAGATTATATTGTAGGATGTTAAGGAAAATTGATTATTGAATGGTATTTATTTAACTTTGGGGTATTGATGGTTTAATTTTAGAAATTAAGATTAGTGTTTTTTTCTCTAATAGAATATCCATTTGGGGTATCATCAGATATTATACTAACCATTTTGGTTTTGATTAATCTCTAAATACTAGGTAAATATATAGTATATCCTACATGGATCTTGTATTTCTATAGATGTTTATTCTAGCTCTTCCATTGTGACCAAGTCTTCTTGAATACTCATTGTTCAAAAAAATGAGATAATGGTAAAAATTTATTAAAGAATGAAACTATACTTAAAAATTAAGTATATCCCTTTATGTTCTTAGTCAATATCATAAATGAATTCCTCGTCCTTATGTAATTTAACTTAAAACAAAAAATGTTGACCGTTTACTTTTCCTACTGGGAGATTAATGACTGTTTATCCCAACACAAGTTTGGGATTTTCATATTGTTAACTTTCTCCTGATCATGTTTTCTATCCCACTCCATTAGAATTTACTACTTAGTTTGTCATCCATATCCATGTTTTCCTACATGTAATCCTAGTATGGGTTATCTTGGGTGACCTTTATACCTCTCTTTTTTTCTTTTAAAATGATAGTTTTATTGACTCTTTTTCCGATGTGGGACATTACATTATATTCTCAAGCCCAATTTTAAAAAATTGTGAGGACGCAATTTATTGAAGGAGGGGATAATGTAACACCACAAGCTTCCACAGTACGTTTCCCTTTGAATAATGTAATGGCGTGCATTATACGCAACTTCGAGATTCTAACACACCACAACCAATCAAACTAGTCGTTGTGAATTATAATACCTAATTTTTAAAATTTTATAAATTTTATCTCTCAAAATGGACTTCATTTTTGGATTAGTAATATTGAAATTTGCTTATGTTTAAATTTTGGTACTTTTCGGATAACTTTCATATTTTCATGAATAGTGAAAATTACTGAAGTTTAATTAAAAAAACTTTTTTAATCAAAATAAGTAATAGTGATAAATTATAAATTTGAGTGGTTTTAAAGTTTATTTAGAATATATTTTTACCATTTAATACAATGTTTGTCATTAGATGAAATTTCACATTTAAACTAGACATAAAAAAATGTTAATCTTTTGATAGTTATTATCTCTTAAAAACACGGTATTTGTTTTGACGACAGGAATTAATTTTTAAATTAATTAATGCAACTGATATGTTTTGAATTTGGTAAAATGGACATCATTTATTGATTTCATAATATCAAATATATCTTAGGCCTAATTTTTGGTATTTTTCTGGAAACTTTCATTTTATGATGAATAGTGAAACCAGTAAGTGGTAGTTAAAAAACTGAATTTTTCATAAAACTTAATTTTACCACTTCTATGAGTGGATTTTAGAAAATCCTGGAGACACAGTTAATATCAATGAGTTAAATGTGATTCAATGAGATGAAAATAATTTTTGGTGAATAGTAACTTTTTAATTTTCTTTATGACGGTTAAAAGTAAATAGGGTAATTAAGAGTAAAAATGATATAAATATTACCCTAACAGATATCCAAATTCTATTGGAAAAGTGTATCTCGACCAAAAACAACCTTAGGAGTAAAATATTATCATTTAGTTCCACTTGTATTAGATTAGGACATTTATTATTATTTAATTCAAAGAAGAGTTATAAGAGTTAGAATCAATGTTTATTTACTAAAACATTTTTAATATATGGTTATACATAAGATAAATTCGATTTTAAATATTCATTAGAAATAAAAAAGGATTTCATACATAATGGTATTTTATTTATAATTTTTAGACATTAAATAGTTTAATTTATTTATGACACAATGGTGATGCAGTAATTACCTAATTAATGAAATATTAAAATAATTGATATTATAAATGTCAAAAAAATGTAATTTTAGACTTTTTATGAATTTCAATAATTTCCTAGATTAATATTACATATTAGTATTGATTATATAAATTGTGTTCGAAGTAATAATGCTGTTATGAATTTATCAAAAACAAAAAACCCAATAGTGTCAAAATTGACATAAAATAGTTTTTAAAACAAATATTATATTATTAATTTATATTCAATTTATAAAAATCTAAGGATCGTCCAAGAGACTTATATCATGATATGTGTATCCTTAATGGATCACTTGGGGGTTTCTTGGATATATATAGTAAGTTTATTAACCATATAATATAAAAATACAAAGAGACATTGTAAAGGTGAAACAAATTAACTAAGAGTTAATACTAAAAGATAAGGTTAATATAATGACCCAAACCTATCTAAATTCTATTGGTTGAGTGTTTTTCGACCCATACCCACCTTAAACTTTAAATAAACCACTTTTTATCTATTAGAAACCGAATATGAATTTATTATAAAATAATATTTTTAGCTTTTCCAAAGGTTCCCCTCACCCCTTTTATAAAAAGGCACTCCCCCTTCTCACTAATTCACACATTCAAATCCTTTTGGCTCAGACAAACCCTACCCAAATAATCTATAACCTTCCCTCGCTACAGCCTAGAGGCCTTATTTTGATCAGAAAGCCAACCTAAGGAGCCCATTTGATCAAATCAAAAGGAAGAACCCGAAGAAGAGATAATGTTTTCACCACCCTCTTTCAAGTTCCTTTATTCTTCAACTTCTTCTTTCTTTGTTATTTATATTCTAAAATAATTACTCCATTATCTTCTATATAATGTGACGTTATTATAAATATGGTACAACCATATTTAGTATTATATCCATCCTTTGAATGACATGTCACCATATGTGCATACGTACGGCTTACCGTTTCCACGACATGGTGTAATTGTCATTCAATAAATTATTATTTGGATGGGTATAATAATGATTTTTAATTAATTTAAATAATAAATATAACATGATAATTATTCTTTATATATGATATACCATCCAATTATATATTATTTTAACATCAAAAGAATGATATTGTTGCTCGTACGTACGTATGGACTACCGTCTCCATGAACGCGATAAGAATCATTCTCCATCGAATCCATTCAAGTATAATTCTCATTTGATGATTAAATATAATTTTTAAGGACTTGATATAATTATTGATATGAATAAGATACAACCTATCCATAACAAACATGGCTTACATAACAAATAATATAAAGGAAACGAGTAAGTTAACACCCGAAATGAAAATAATACTAAGATATTATTAACAAACCAATGTTAAAAGATCATATATGATATCATATTAATGTAAATGATTCTTATATAATTCAATAAAAATTATTTCACCATTATACAGGAGGTTAACGTACCGTCGACCAAGGAAAAAGTACAAACTAAGGGGTTTCTTATCTCACTTTTAATTCTGTGGGATTTCCATTGTTCACCACTTATTTATTGCATGTGGTGTGTTTAATACCCATGATTTTATTCATTGTGTAATATACTTTAATTTGTGGATATCTACATCATAATTGTATGATCCTTATTTCATGGGGGTATGTTATGTATGTTACCAAATTGATAAGGGAATTTGATATTTCAATTTTTATTCATTCGGCTTTACGCATACTTCATTGATTATTTTTCTCCAAGATCATGTGTGGAATCGCTATTCATTTTATCATGACATAATTTCCACTCCCCTTTCTGTGGATATACTTTTGATACTCATAATCACTCCATTTATAATTTCCTAAGTCATCTATATGAACTTGATAAGAGTAATTTTAACACAATCTCCATTTGTTGTGTTAAATATCCAATTCATTGGTGTTGTCTTTACACGAATATTTGTGAATGTCTTCTGATTGATTTACACTGAATATCCAATCATATTGAGTGTATTTATATTTGTCACACATAATTATACGATTGATTTATCCTTAACCAAAGGATAAGGTCTTTATAAGAAGTTTCATCTCAAATTACATTCCATTGAGACTCCTTTGTTATTATACACCAAATCACTTTTACATGGTGTTAATAATGCACATTGATATAGTATATCATTAATCTCTTTATTCTCGTGATATTAAAAAGTTTTTATTACCTTAATTATTTTTATTCAAGTGTCTCTCATTTTATTAGGAACTCTAACTAAAATATCATTTTAAATTTTTTAATGATTTATTATGCTAAATATTTCTCATTAATGTCCATGTTTTGAAAATGGTTTTAAAAATTTATTTATATGGACATTAATGTTTTCAAATAAAAATTCCTTTTAAAAGTTTCAATTTGTTATGGGACACTTTGATTCAAAAATATATTTTAAATGGCTTCTTGACAAATTTTGTGACTTTTAAATGTTTTCAAGAAAAAGGGGGATATTTCTCTCAATAGTTTGATGATTTTTTTAATCTATGTCAATATCATTCATTATTATCAATTGAGATTAATCTAATACAATACAATCTTCCATATTGTATCGAATGAGTTATGTTTGACTATGGATGTTCTAGTTTTATACCATTCATGGTTAGTGGTTAAAAGTATTGACATTTTTATGCCAGTTTTAATACGAATGTTTATGTTATGTTTCAAACATTTAATATGACGAATGCATTGGACTTAGTAAGTGATGGGTGGAGCCCGCTGTAGGTATCATGAGACAAAATAGTGTCTTGGCAGAAGGCCTTGACAAAATCTTATTTGTAGTCTTGGCACGAGGCCTTGGCTACGTGGTTATGATAGTCTGGCATTATGCATCCTGTCATTATGAAAGTGGTTATTAATATTTTCATATTATTATTTGACTAGTATAATATCCATGTGAATAAGTAAATGGAATTATTTCATTTTATCCTTGCCATATTATGCTGAAGTTCAAGTCTAAAATGATATTGTTTTAGTAATGCATTGCCTTAAATTTTTATGTTTATTTATGAAAGTTTCCTCTATATTGTTATCCTTACTGAGTATCTGAGATCACCCCTTTCAATGTTTTAATTTTCCCAGGATGTGAAGAATTATTTTATGATTGACCTGCAGGGATAGTATGAGGGGAAATTAAGACAATATGTTGTTGTAGTTTTTCACTTATTGATGTAATATAAACTTTATTAATATATCTATTGTTTCTAAGGCTACTAAACTAATAGGTCTTTCAAGACTTGATCTTTATTATGATTATGCCAATGTTATGTAATAATGCACCGACTCTGGGTATCTAGGGTCTGGGCGTTACAGTATTGGTGTAATTTTCACAAAATACTCAAAGACTTTCTACCAAAAGGCACAAACCACCTACCTCAATTCTATGAGAATGATATACGTGAACCATGATGATTGATTGTCCTTAGACCGTCGAAGATATAAGAAAATGTCAAAAAATCTCAACCAAGGATATCTTGAGAAAGAGGAGGAATTGGAAAACAAAGCTCTAGGAGAAGGAAGAACTGACCACTGTGGTTCCAATGCAGTCGACGGTGGCTAAAACAGAGATCAGACAGAGGCACTAGAATCGGGATATGTTTCGCGGTCACACGGGTTCTCTCGGACGAAGAACCTAGAGAAGAAGAGTGTTATTTCCGTCAGGCGCGACCCGGGTCCGTTTAATGAAAAAAATACAGGGCGTGTACTTTTGGGCTACACGGCGTGTACTTTGTTTTTTTGTACTCCACATTAGGTGGCATCCACATCACCCATACACACTGTGTGTGTGGCCCGGACATGGCTAGCACATGTCTTCAAGGGGGAAAGTAGTACACGGCATGTCTTAGAAAGTACACGGCGTGTACTTCAAAAATTTCCAAAAAATCCTCTTTTCTCAAAAACATCCAGAAAAAGAAATATATACCTAAAAATAAAGATCCCGGTTCTTACAATATTTTAATGATAAATGGAATAAAATCATTAAGGAATGATGAGCTTAGTAGTCTCAAAAAACCAGATACATACATGAGTATAATATTACAAATGAATACAATAATTATAAAGAAATTTTTATCATTTGAGAATAAACTTATTCCATCTAAAATATCTATTAATATATTTATTATTAAACTTCTTTGATTCCTATGAACATAAAACAAAACAATGGTGAGCTCTAATACTCATTAATGGTTAAACATAGTGAAAGAAATAATGATTCTGTGATAACAGTTAATATGGAAAGGTAATAAATAGAGACACATTCCATATAATAAATAAACTGAGAAATAAGTTTTCAAAAAATATGTATAGTTAAATAAGAAAAAAGAGATTCCTTATAATTAATAAAATCATAAAGAAGTGCACAAAAAATTTGGAATGGTAATAACTTTAAACAAAATACATTCAAATTAATGGATATGGATACATCAATATGGCACAGTAATAAACTGAAAATACTAGTCTTTTAATAGATAAAATGATAATTAAATTCATCCATCTATTTTTTTATTGAAAATCTCATGGATAAAAAATACTGAACGAATATCAATGAAATGCATAATTATTAGATGTCATGTATCGGGCACATGAAATTATATACCATCAAGAAATTTCACAAGACTTTTTAAAACTGCAAGTTGAAACCTATATAATTTTCATAACTTTTATGTCTAATCGTAACCTATCAATTCATTGAGGGGTTTCATAATGTTTAGGCTCCTCCTTTCTCTGCATGTCCAAAGTATTCCTTCTGTTGATTAATCGATTTATTTAATAAAAAATAACCCTTATCCAATATCTGTATTGAATAAATAATATGAATTTATCAATAATTCTTTAGATAATCAAATAACTATCAAAGTAAAAACCATATGTAAAAATTAAATATGGGTTAGATAATAAACATATCTATGATAAATTATAAGGATATTTAGGTTAAATTCAATGTATAATGGTCATTCGAAATTGAATATTTCAATTGGGCTATCAAATAAATCAAGGAGTTAAATATTAATAATATCCTTGGATAAATAAATCATAATCAATCTAGAGGAAGGATATGTATATAGCAAACAGAACATAACCCATGTGGAATAAAAATAAAGGGTTTTTTTTCATTATTGTATAGAAATACCATAAAATTGGAAAAAATATCCTTTTTATTTTAGAAAACATTTCTTAAATCATTTTCTTTGAAAATAACTTTTAAAAAAATTAATTATAAATTAAATATTCAAATATAAAAATGAATATTATATTAAATGATAGTGTGTTAACCCTTAATTTTCATACAAGGTAAAAATAGCATTCCATTTTCATGGAATAATGGTAGAAATATGACATGTTTGGAAAACTACTATATGAATCTATTGAGAAAAAAAAATATAAGAAAAAAAAGGACAAATGTGTATTTAAAAAAATAATTTTTTAAGGTTAAACAATTCTTTTAAAAACTTTTTAGAATAAAAAAGGTTATCCAAAAAAGAGAGAAACAAATTTGGTTTTTCTAAAAAAACATTTTCTAAGACATTTTTAGTACCAAATAGTAGGGAAGTGATACAATTATATGAAAATGTTCTTAATTAACCAAAGAATGAGAAAATGAAATGTTTTTTTAAATAATTTTCAAATAATTTTCTTTGATATAAATTCAAGTGTTTATAATCCCTAAGTATGTAATATTGTGAAGTAAAGCCTTAAAATGACCATAATATTGAAGTGAGACTCAAATAAAAAATATATAATGTGTATAAAATGTAAATACACATAAAAATGTTTAAAAATAATAAAATATATTGTAAAAAGTTATTACACATAAAATAATTGAATATTAATGACAACGAGGAGTAATATGCACTAAAAAAATAAATTGGGTAATGAAATTATTTTCCACTTGTTAATGTTAAATTAAAATACCCATAGAATAAAAAATTAGAATTTTATCCCAAAATACTAGGAAGATAAAGTAATTTATGATGTAACATATCAAAAATTCTAGTAGATTCTCCACACAATGAAGTATGTGGTGAATGTGACATATATCTGACAGATGTAAAAAGTGATATAAAAATACCTTACCCAATGTTCCCTTTAGGGTGACTATCCTGTAACATCAAGTATATTAGTATAAAAATGTTACTATATTTTTACATAACCATATTTAAGTTTTTTCAATTACTGTATGATCTTATAATGATATCATATTATTCTTCTGCTAAATAAATATCTTTATTTTCACAAATTCGGATGTTAGTTTCCTAGTTTCTCAAGAATTTTTTAACTTGTTAATTATTTTTCATATCATGGTTTCAAAATATACTGAATTTAAACCATGATTTAAATATCATATATATCCATTTAATTATTATTTTTACAAAAACATGAAATTTTAGAGATAAGACATGAAATGAATCGTTCATTGAGACAGTAGGTCATACGTACGCATGAACACTACCTTAATGTTTTTCCACATTTAAAAGAATGAAAATTAAATGTTATATATAGGTATTTTTATATTATAATTAAAAAATAAAATTTATGTCATTTATAACATATAGTATAACTAAAATGATCCTTTATACATTCCATTTATCATGTGAATGAATAACATTGTGTTGAGGTGGTGGTAGTCCACACTTCCACAAACAATGTTATCGTATTTACACATAATGTAAATCATGAAGATATGTACAGAATTAAATTTATATATGTATAATGAAAACAAAAATATCAAATATATTACATATATATAGATTTTCCATCATTATTCCCTACCATGATATGTGGTAAAAGAAAAGGTGGTAGTTCCCCAAACAGCTAAAATGTATGTTTGTTACCAATTAGATGGATGTGTGAGTATTTATAGGTTTAAAACTTATAATAACCAAATATAATTACATTTACTATACTTATATTATTTTAAAATCATATAATAAGAATATTTTAGGGGTCGGAAAATTAAAATAATACTAAAGATCTTGAAGAAGGATTTTACCTCTTATTTGAGTAAAGCTATTTAGTTTGTAGCAAAGGGAATAATTGAATAGATTTATGACCAAGGTGAGGATTTATGTTTTAATATAGGGTCGTTGGGATATTATTTGGGAAAATTTTGGCAAGAAAATGGGCTTTAGATGTGTGAATAACTGGGAGGGTTGGGATACTTTTTGTTGTGGAGGTAGAGTGGAATTCATGTAAATTTCCTAAAGGGAATTACACCTTTGTTTTTCCCACGTCCAGTGGACCCAATAACATATTAAATTCAATAAAATATATTATAGGGTGTAAATTTAGAAATCCACTGTATTTTATAAAAGTTTTTAATTAATTTTGGCCCCTATTATGATGTCTTTCCCTTATAAATATAACTTTTCTAATAATAACAATAGTTAATTTTAATTACATTTACTAATATTATTGGTTAAAAAATAGGTTTATGTTTGTAGATTTTTTTTAAATATGGTTTATTATTCTCCAAATAAAATCACATATGTGGAAATAAATAATATAAATTAAATCGTACAAACGAGACAACAATATGTGTTTTTAAAATAGAAAAGATCAAAACCTTAAGATGTTTTTTGTATGATTTCAATGTTAAATTGCTTCCAATTACCCAAATAAGATTAATTTATGTATAATATATCTAACTAAAATTTTAAACCACTAAATGATTTAATTGAAATTTATTAATTTATTATCCAAAAATGATTTTTTGAATTAAAATATAGTATTTTTCTCTATTCCTAAATAAATTAAATAATTCCAAAATATAAAAAAAATATAAAGTAAGATTTTTTTATTATTATTAATTCAAAAATAAATTTTTTACATATATTATTTATTAATGTTCCAAAAATTGGACATTAAATAGGGTTACCTTTAAAGTCCTTAAGTCGCCTTTAGAAAAATATTGATTTTAATGCAAAATATTGGGTTTGCTCTTTCGTTATGCTTATAAAATTTATTGGATGAATGTAAAAAATATTTTATAGAATAATATATATATATATATATAATACTCAATAATTTTAATTAATTTAATTTATTAGGATATAACATCTTTTTGGGCATAAAATTTTTTTTTCTAAAAACATTCTATTTAAATTGAATTGGTTCTTATATAAATTTCGAATTAATTTGTAACCAATGAATTAATTTTCTATTTTGTGTAAAACATATATTTAAATAAGTTATATTATAAAATTAATAACTGAAAATTTAATTTATAGTTTATATCTTTATGTATTAAATAAAAAAAATTTAATAATATATTTTTTCTTAGTAAAAAATCAGTATTGCATGTAGCCCAAACTATTTAAGAAACTCATTATTGTGTGCAACGCAAGATAAATCAGTATCACATGAAATTATTGATATACCATAGATTGAAATTATTTTAAATAGTAATTTTAATTTCTTGGGATATTATATTCTCTTACACTTTTTGTGTTGCGTGTGACATACACTGTCAAATATAATTTTCATACATTAGAATTCCAGTGCATGGATTCTCCCAACAATAGTTAAATTGTGTTCCAATAATTTAAAATTGACCATGGTAATAATTGTTTTTGTATTTAACATGTTGAGATCTCAAATCATGAAATTGTTTTGTAATAAATACTCTAGAAAAGAGAGAATGAGAAGTATAATAGTCACATGTAATAAAAGATAACTATTACTCAATGTAAGAGATAATTAGTGGCAACTTGAGATAAGTACATGAATTAAAAGAATAAATATTTATAGGGAGTTATTGAGGTCATTAGTCACAAAAAAATGTAATGATCATTTTAATGTTTCAGGTCTCAAAACCACAAATTTTTATTGATTTAAAAGACCATTGATTCAAAAAATTATGGTATTAGGGTAATATTTTTCATTAATATCATTTCACTAAAGTTAGGGAATTATTTAACATCCTATGTATATAAGTAAATATAATTACTTAATATATTTATATAATCATAATTTCATTATTTTTATATACTTTGATCAATTTCAAATTCAACTATTATTTTGGGAAATGGTTATCAAAAAATTAGCATTGATGCAAGAAGAACTAAAACATGATTTTAACGGATCATAAGGCTCATAAAAAAAATTGATGTTTAACTATTTGTATAAAACTTTTCTCCAAATCAAATATGGTTAATATATTAACCTCTAATCCCAAAATGTAACACTTCTGGTTTATTAGTAATATTTATTTTTCAAATTTTTTAACTAAAAACAATGTCATGTTGACCTGGACATTACGTAGGACATTGGTAGACATGAAATTCTTATCATCCTTCAATCATGGGTTCTAGTCCCATGGCCTTGTAGGATGTGATAGGTTTTCCCCAGGCATACAGGCACACCTTTTCAAAAAAATTAATATTACTTCAAAAATAAATATTATTTATATCCTTGAGATATGGTTAATCACTAAATAGACTTATAATAATGGTTTTCAATAAAACCTTTATTTTATGAAGTTTAATTGTCTTATTTGTATGTCAAAACTAAATTTTATCAAAAAAATTTAGATTCATGTCTCTAAAATATAAGGGAATTATTCCCCAAATATTTTTTCCAATAAAACATATAGTTTCGATATTGTTTTCCAAAATATCCTTAATATAAGTAGACTCTCGTCATATAAAACAGAAAATGGATTTTTGAAAACATAAACTTAAGATCAACGATAATATCATAATCCCATGATGGTATCCATAACTCTTAAGTAAATAAAGAAATATGTTCTTATAAAATATTCATTTATCCTTATATGTTTCATTATTCATATAACTAAAATAAAATTGATAATATAATTCTACAATTTAATTCTAGAATCCAGGTAAATACATCAAAAAATTTATTTAATCTTATGTTGTTCCATTGTGTGAGGTTTAACCTCGGTAATTCATTTTCATTATCTATTCAAATTCCATCTAATGGTATTTAAATAAAATTAAAATTTTCGTAATTATATACCTTGGGAGTATCATACCTGGTGTGAAGTAGGGACGTTGTCATCTACCAGGTTATGATCAAATTAGGCCTGAAACACCTTGTCAAAGTTGTTAACCTAGGTTTATGTATTTCAGAACCATGAAAACTTGTAGTATCCATAGTGGTATTTATTTTTTGAAAACCCACATAATCTCTCTATAATCCAAAATTAAGGATGTTATTTGATAAATATCCTTAAATTTTACCTTAGGGGTATTTTATCTAATTTATTTTTTCATTAATATAGTTCCCAAGGTTTATAATAAACATCCTCTAATACCAACTATAGAGATCCCACCTCAGAGGTCGAGAGTAGATGTCTACTTCCGTGAAATTGGCATGACTACAACGAATAAAATCCTAAAGGACTAAATAGTTTAGAAGTATTCATAAACCAGCTACATACATGATTCCTGTATGAAAATTGAATAAACTAATTACAAAAAATTTCTCATCTTGAGGATAGCTTTATTTCAACTATGATGTGCTTGCGTGTCTTTATTAGTGAACTTCTTGGAATCATATAAAATAGAAACAAGATAAGGGGGAGCTCAAATTCTCAGTAAGAGTTAAGTATAGTAGAACAAATAATGAATTAATGAGAATATTCAATATTTAAACATATTAACTAAAGGCACATTCCATGTTATCAATAAACTGAGAAATATGTGCATAAACAGTTGGTCATGCTATATAATTGAACACACATTCTATATAATTAATTAAATGAGAAGGAAGTGGGAAAACAATATGACATGGTAATAATTAGAAACATATTCCATTTAAATAATTGGATTATCCAAAAATCATTAATTCAAGGAAAAAGCTAAAAACATGTGCCATTAATTCAACAAACTGAGAATGAAATGCCTTAATATATTTTTTCATAGTGAAAATATAATTGATAATAAATACATAATCATAATAAATCCAAATCTTAATTACTGGATGTCATGTCTTAAGAACATTGAAACCTATATTACCAATACCTTTAACAAGATGTTTTAAAAATATAGGTATAAATATGTTCAATTTTTACAACCTAATTATCTATTTGTAATTTGTCGATGCATAGAGAGGGAATATAACTTTTGGGCTGCACCCATCACTGTATGTCTAAATAATTCATTATATTGAGTAATTGATTTAATTAATACCCTATATGCCTTATCAAATATCCATATTGAATAAAGAATACATATTTATCAATATTTCCCCATAAAATCAAATAAATTTGAAATTTTTCATCAAATGTCAACTTATATATGGTTTATGAAATAAACATATTAATGATAAAAAATATTAATAATTATGGTTAATTTAGTATCTAAGGATTATATGATATTGAAAATGTAAAGGGTATAAATAAAGGAACCAAGGAAGTGAATGTCAATATTATCCTTCCCCAAACCAATCATAAACCATCCAGAATAATAATTGGGATGATATCAATACAACATATCCCAATTATAGTAAATATAAAGGGTTGTTGTTGTTGATGAATAGAAATAACCTAAAACAAATAAAAATTTCATTTTATTTATGAAAAACATTTTGAAAATAATATTAATTTAAAATAACAAACTAATGTTCTTTTAAAACATACAATTTAAATATTAAAATGATTCTTTAATGAAATTACAATGCTTAAATCTTTATATTTCAATGATGGTAAAAACATTCTTTTTTCATGGAAATAAAGTTATAAAAATTCCTTATTTGGAAAGAGATTAGAAGATTCATTTGAAAAAAAAATAAAAAAAACTATAAATATTGATTTAGTAAATCAGTTTAGGAATTTAAAAACAATTTTTAGAAGAATTTTTAGAAAACATAATTTTTAGAGGAAGATTGGCTATCTAATTGAATATAAAAAAGTAGTGGGGTTATTTTAAAAACATTTTCAATATCGTTTTCTTTAAAAAAGAGTAAAAATTGGTAATATTACTTGAAAATGACATCAATAACCATAGGAGGAATAATTTAAGGGTTTATTAAATAATGATCAAAAAATTTCTTATAATGTAAATTTATGTTTAAACAATCTCAAAATAATTGAGATTATGATGAAAACCCTTGAAATAAGTAAAATATTGAATTGAGGATCAACCATAGAATTGATTACCTGTGTTATGAGTAAATAAAACTAATTCAAGTGTAATATACACTAAAAGATATTAAAAAGTGAGTATATACATAATCTTATAATATTAACAAAATTGAAGATGTACTATAACCCAATAAAAAGAAATTGGGTATTGAAATTCTTTTCCACTCAGTAACCTTTATCTCAAATCATCAGAGAATAAATATTTGAAATTTAATCACAAAATACAATGAATATAAAATAATTCATGTTATAATATATCAATTTTGGTAGTAGATACACCACACAAAATAAGTAGGTGGTGAATGTGTCATTTATCTCACAGATGCCGAAAGTGAGAAGAAAATACATTACCTTGTGTCTTCTATCAGGTGAAAGTCCTTTAAAATCAAGGAAAATGTTTTAAATATATTACTATATTATTCCAAAAACATATTAATTTTTATTATATCATATATGATGTTCTTATAATATCATTTTACACATTTGATTGTAATCTTTCATTATTTTCACTATTTTGGGTCATAATTGGCTAGTTTGGAATGTTTGTTTTGACATGTTACATGTTATTACAATAATAGATTCATCATCTATAGAATTTAAACCATGAAATACAAATAATATATATAAATAATTCATTTATTTATAATAATTCATTAAATTTTGAAATTGGAAATGAAATGCACGGTTCTTGGAGGTGGTAGGTCATACATACACATTAACGCCAAATTCATTTATTTTTCTTGTTTAATACTATGAAAAGTAAATTATATATATTTATATGTATATTATAATTAAATTATCTCATTTATTTAATATATTTCATAAATATTTGATAAAAAATTATTTTATATGTACCACGTATTGTGTTAATGAATCACATCGATTTGAGGAGGCAGAATTCCACACTTACATAGAGAATGTTATAGTATTTACACAACTTAGAAATCATGCAAGTATATATTGTATCAAAAATAAATAATTATTAAGACATAATAAATATCATATATATTATACATAAACTATGTGTCCACTATAAATCCCACCAAACTGTGGTGGTAATGGAAAAATGAACGACATAATTTTGTGAGGTGGTAGTTTTATCTACATGTTAATAGTAAATTTGTTACCCATTAGATGGAAGTGAATGTATGTTTAGGTATAAAACATATAATAATAACATCTAATTATATTTAAGAATCTTATGTTTTTATATAATAATTTAATTAGAATATTTTAAGGGGTGGAAAATGAAAATAATACAAAAGAGCTTGGGGAAGGATGCCACCTCTTATTCAGGTAAATACTTTTGGTTTTCACAAAAGGGATTCCTTGGATGACTTTATACATAATGTGAGGCTTATAGGATAATGTGAGTTGTTTTAGGACCATATTTAATTACATTTTGGTTGAGAAAAATGGTTTGAGTGGTTTGAATAAGTGGGAGGGATGAGTGCATTTTTATATTGAATGAGGAGTGGCATTATTGTTAATTTTTTATAAGAGAATTCCACACACATTTTCCAATTTAAAAGTCAAATAATGATGGAAAAAATAATATATAAGTGTTAATTTGGTAAATATTTGATGATCAATTTAGTTTTTAGAATTTTCTTGTTAATTTTGGACATTATAATGATTGTTTATTCCCTTGATAAACTGATATTTCTCTTAATCACTATTATTGATTTCAATATCTTTCACTAATATAATTGTTCAAAAAACTAAATTTGTATTAGTAGAAAGTATAAATTCTTTTTATTTCAAATATTAAATCTATTTTTTTATTTAAATCACTGATGTTTTATATTCAAATTTAAATTTAATCCCTCATAGGGGGAAACAATGCAGGGTTTTAAAGTAAAAAAATTCAATTGTTTTAGTTGTTTTCATGTACAATTTCAATGTAAAATTGATTATAATGATACAAATTGGATTAATTGTTGTATAATTGATCTAAATAAACATTAAAACCAATCAAAAATATGATTTAATATGATAAATAATTTAGAATAAAAAGTACTTTTGAATTAATATTTATTATTTTTCTCTATTCATCAAAAAATAAAATATTTTAGAATAAAACAAAAATTTACCATAAACTAATTATAATGTTCTTATTTTAAAAATTATTTTTATTTTTACATATAATATTTATATATTTTTCAAATATTTTATTTAAAATTGGTTCACCATTAACAAGTTGTAAAAGTGACATTAGAGAAATATTGATTTTTATGTGAAATATTTTGTCAGTTATTATGTCTTTTTTATCAAATATATTATATGAATGTCAAAATATTTTATTAAGAATTTAATAATTATATATTATAGTTGTATTTTACTATAATTTTTCATAATTTAGGTTATTTATAAAAAATATCCTTGTTGGAATAAAAATATTTTTCTATAAAATCATTCCTTTTATATATCAATTGTTTCATACATGCAATTATAAATAATTTGATACAAGTGAATTAATTATATATTTGTGTAAAATATTTATTTTAATATGTTATTTCATACTATTTATAACCACTGACTTAGTGGCAGGGTTAGGTTTTATTCTATTAAATAATAATATTTTTAATAATATAATGTTACTCAGTAAAACACAGACATTCCTGTAGCACAAACTATCAAGGAAACTCATTGTTGTGTGAGATGTAAGATAACATAGTATTTCATGAATTGTAAGATATATCATTAACATGATTTATTTAAAATAGTAATTTTATAGTCTGAGGATATTATATTCCCTTACACTATTGTTGTTGTGTGTCATAAAAACTATCTAATATAATATTCTTATTTTACAATTTCAGGGCATTACACTCTGCTACTCAAATACACCGTATAAAGGTTTGTAAATTTATAAAATTTCTACTCCATGTGAGTTTCACTACATAAATAACAATCAAATAAGTTTATATTCACTTAGATATCTAGGTTAAACATCCCTCATGCATTGTATACTGACACTAAACTAGTCACTTGAAGTCAATCTATAAATACCATTGCAAAAACACATACCTAGAACTCTATAACCCTTCCCCTAATGAATTCATGAATTTTCATACAAGAATTAAACCCCTTATTATGATCTAAAACCACCTTGTATTTCATGATTCATTCAACTCCATGAAACTAATAAAGGTCTCTCCTAACTCAAAGGCTTAACATAGTTTTCTAAACTGAGCCTACAATCTATAAAGACCACAATTTGAAAACAAAACCTTCATAGAGGAGTCTATATATGAGTTCTTTCATGATCTAAACACCTAGTTCTTGTCTGTAACCACTCCAAACAATATAAAATCAACTAATACCAGTCTAACATTCAAAAACTAACGCTTAAGATTATTCCAAGGCCCAAAAAAACCAAAAAATAGCCCAAATTTTTAGTCTCACACTGATCGACTATAGCCACCTAATGGTTTCCATAACCTATGTAATGCAATACCATGAACCTATAACAATATCATCCCACTTATATTTGACAAATTAATGGAAAAAACTCACTAATAAGAATTACAATACTGTGACATTTGTTCATCCCGCTAAATAGAACAAAATCATCGGCAGAAAAGCATGGCCATTATTCTACATTGCTAAAATCCATGAACTCGCACTGAGAGTCACATCACAATACCATAGTGAAAACACATACAATAATACATATATCCCATGGTCCTCTATCCAAAATAACACCCCACTAACCCCACCAATATACGGTTCACAACATTCTCATAGATCACATAACCACATTCCTTCAAAAACCTCAAACTTCCCACTCTATAGAGAGTCATAAAATCATAATATTACACATCAAAAGACAAACCAACACTTCCAAGGGAACATTTATAACCAAAAATATCAATCCCATATCATCCAAACACTTCTAAGACCATCCACACATGAAGGATACTCCCCCAACCAAAAAAAAATTCATGCCCCTCACATTATATTTGACATAAAAAAAACCCCTTCCAGAGTCTCAAATACTTATTATAAAAACACAATTATAAAGAGATATATGATCCCCATAAAATAACAAGATCAATGAGCCAATCCATTTACACCATTTAAAATATAGTTTCAAATAATTTTTCTAACAAAAGGTATTTTAAACCCCTTTAAAACCATTTAGAAACCAGTTAAATCCAAATCTATATTCCATTTAAAATAAATAAAAAAATACCTCAATAATTTCCCACATAAAACCATTTCATAATAATCAAACAATTTTATCCATGTTCATGGTCTTACCAAGGCCAACACTTTTTAATATACCATTTCAATATAAAAAACTATTTACATCAATTCACAATCAAATAGCAATCAAAAATGACATTTGACATACATATATTTTTGAATCAATTTAATAACAAGGGCATTTGATAACCTAATTGAAACCATGTTATTTCTTTTGAATTTCCCAATTAAAATAGTTTAAAAACTCAATATTAAGATAAAAATAGAATGGAAATAAAAAATATTACTCTTTTACCTATTCATGGCTCAATTCCATGCCATTAATACATTCATTCTAGTCACAATCACGTGTCCATATTGAAATTGTTTCATTCTCAGGATAAATAAATTAAATTTCACTAAAATTGTAAATTGGAAAACAAAAAAAAATTATCAAATAAATTTAATTAATTTAGTCCTTTGTAAATAAAATGATTCCAATGGAATTTCATGAGATACTATGAGTCTGTCCAGGATACCTGAACACACCCTCTCTTCCCAAATAGGCCATGAGTTCAAATTTTATAAATCATAACACCAAAACCATGTGTATCAATCTCGGTGAAATCAATCAATGGTGGAAATTCAAGAAAAAATAGTAAAAACCTAGAAACATGGACCTCCCTTATATATGGGATAGCTACTCCCATGCATGAGTTCTATACCAAGTCACAATGATTCCCTATAATTTCTTTATCAAGTACCAAATAATATGGAAAAAATATCTTCTGATACCCTTTTGTAATGACCTAACCACAGCTCACTCCCAAGTACCTAAACTGTATTACCACGTTGCCTCATGTGAACATCCTCATATTTAATAGGTTTTCATCTAATGGAGATAGCATAAGAAGTAATTTGGGAAAACTATACTCTCAATAATAGGGATCCCATTTACAGTAAAAAATATTTGAAGATATCTTTAGAGTATGTAGAGGAAATAAATTTCAATTAAATTATAATAATATTAACCCATGCTATAAAATAATCCATACAACACCTCATATATGATCCAAAGGAGGTCCCCACATATTGAAAATATGTATAAGATAATAAAATAATAAAATTAAATAAATAGTAATATCCTCAATAATTCCATGATTCAATCTTGATATTTCCTCATCCACCCTTCTCCACTAAGACAACAAGCATAAAAAGGGCCCAATACAATGTCTGATATCTCTGACTAAAAGATACTATATGCACACCACTATTTACATGAATGGTGGGAGTATAAACCTATTATGACACCAAAAATATCCCCATAGCATATATGTATATCAACATATAAATTTCTATAAAAATATGAAAAATATATCCATAATAAAATATAACCTCATGTTATTATGTGTTAATCCATCCAACATGAAATGTTTTCCCTAACTACATCCACTCATTTACAAAACCAGTGATCTATTATTACTACAAAAGACACTTACCATGATCACTAATATCCCATAGGTCACATATTCATAATGTACCCCAACTCATTTGGAATAATCAAGTGGTCATAATGTCCCGATGACCTAAAACCCTCCTCAAGGCATGCTCATAAATCACAACATCTCACCCTCATAGACATAGGGGAGGCCATCAGTCACCCCCAACCCATTCTTATAGACTCTGAGGAATCAAAAACTCACACCAACCCATCCTTTTGGGGACTAAAGAGGCTACACATAAATTGGATCATTTTTTATGGTTCTGGAGTAGTCAACCACGTGAAAGCATAAGAATCAACAAGCCCAATGGTAACCCAAAAATGGGAAAGAACCCCATAAAAATCGACCCCAGCATCTCACTCATGAAGGAAATTGATAAAAATTAACCCAAACCATACATCAATAATACAATCAGAATTCCCATAACTTCACTGAACTATCCCTCTCAGGGTTTTCTACACATCACACATCATTATAGCTCATGTAACACATGTCCAACCCATTCCTTATAAATAATTCAACACAAACATTCATAAAATCTCTAAGCGAGAAATGGAACACAGCACCCAAGCCCTTATTCTACTTAACCAAGTCACTAGATCTTTTCTCAAGCCCAAATTAAATTTTACATGTCTTATTGAATAAGAATATGTCCCTATTTTCATGTCCTATGAGTGGCTCTTGTCTGCTGGTTCCATGGTGCACTCTCATTGCGATTCAATAAATAGTGTAGGGCCATACTAGTACAAAAATTTCTAAAAGAGCTGGGGTGAAATTATATAGTATGAAAATAAATCATATAATTGATAAAAATCTTAAAACATGTTATTTCATGGAAAAAAACTATCCAATTAAGTGATAATTAATCTTATTTTATGATACTATAGTTTTTAGCATATAATAAATGTTTATAAAAAATTTAAACTATCCTAACAAATTAAATAGTAGAATAATTATCTTGTAAAAAATAGTAAACTTATATTTTATAAAAAAATAAAAAATTAAAAATTAAAAATAATAGAAAATATATTATATTCAGTACTTAAGTGTTTAGGAATTCCCAAACCCTAACATTGGGTATCCATGGTTTCACCTAACTGTAATGTTTTTTCTTCTTATGAATGGAATCCCTCGATCAAGAAGATTAGAAAAATGATTTCTTCATATCCATATAATGATTGACAAAAGTATATCTTACTATCCCTAGAATCCCTCTCTCACACAAGATTAGAATGAAAAAAATAAAAAGAAATTATGGTATTTATAAATAATACTATCATGATTCCCTTAAAAAGAATACTCTAAAATGGATGAAGTGAATCAGAAACAAAAAGTACAAATATATTTAATATTTTCACAAATAATCTTCATATTCATTGGTGGAAAATATTTTTCCACCTCAAGTGAAGATCTTATTTTTATACAATGATACAATGTAAATATAATTTAAATAATGTAGGGGAATACAATGGCCTTAAAAACTCCTTCCTTATAGATCATCATGTTTGAATGGTGCTCATAAGTTTATACACCATCATAGGGTACATGGATTATGACTTTTGGAAAATAATATCATTCTATATAATAATTAAATATCATCATTTGATAGATTAAAAAAATATACTTAGGGAAAAAAATTATTCTTCCATCAAAGAATATTTTTTTTCATGGTCCCAATATATCTTCACATGGTTGGACTTATTCGTATTTTTTCTTCATAGATTTTTTTAAATCCATATCGATAATTTTATGATAGTTTTTCCAATTTATATGAAATGTATATCTGATAAAATTTAATTATACCATCTTATAAGTTAGAATTTCCTCCTCCAAAAAAATGGATATTTATCAAAAACATTCTACGAACCGGAGAAGTATAAAACATAGAGAAACATATACTTTTAGAAAATGTACTATGATTTTCAAAATCTGGTTTGATAGAGTTCAAATACATTCTTTCTAATCAATAATACATCCTTTTATGGGATGAACAAAACATAAATTATAAAATTTAAAAACTAGGAATATTAAAACACACTCCACCTATCATAAATACCTTCTCTTTTATTTATTCATTCTATGTTTATTTTTCCCCTTTCATTAATTTATCTCTATTTATTTTAGATTAAATTACCTTATCACATTTCTCAATAAACACATAAACATTCCTACTCAAAATTTCTATACATTTCTCTCCCTTTATAATTTTCTATATGAAATTATTATTGAAAGAATACTTGAAATAATAGTTAATGAAACTCTTTATAAAGGGAAAATTTATAAAGAAATTACACCAATATAAATTAAATAAATAACCAAAAATTTCAAAATATATATTGAAATATAATAGAAGGAAAGTCCAACCAGAAATAGTTATAAATAAATTCAAATAATTTTTGAGTAATTACAAAACATTTTCAAGGATTTCACCGAAAAAATATTATTACTACTTTTTATGATTAATTATGATCATCTTCTTCTTTTTGACATGTCAGATAATCTTTTGAGACTCGCCTAATAATGAATTCATCTTTTGAAAGACTTGTTCAAGAACCTGAATCTTTTTATTACCATATTTTTGAACTTGGATATCTTCTTCTAAATATTCAACAATAAAACATTAATTATACATATCCTGAAGAATAATTATAATCTTATTCAAACATTGAATGTCTACATTAGTGTCAGAAATTTAATTTTTTCATCTTAATCAACACCTTTATCTAAAATGAATTTTTTCAAACAATTGAATTTTTTAGAAAAATTTACTAAAAACATTTATTTTTTTAAAAATTCATCATCTTGATTCATTAAAAGGAAAATTTTATCACCTGTCCTTTAGATTTCAAAAACTTTATAAATCATACTTCTTGCTAACGTGAAGGGTGTTTTAGAAGATTCTCAAGATCTCTCTATTTTTTCATCTATAATATCATATCTCCCATAGTTTTTATCATCAAAAAATTAGTTCTTTTAACTTCCATATTTCATATTTCAAAATTAGTTTGAAATATTCAAAATTATCTTTATTTAAAATAACCATCTCAGCAAGATGTCTTACTAAATTTCAATTTTCAAATAATTCAAATTTCCCTTACAAGTTTATCAATATGGCATGAATATCGATGAAAATTTTCATTATATCATAAATCTCATTAATTGCCTGGGTGAGGTAATTTATTTTCATTTCAATGCATTAGATATAATTACATGACCGATATTTTTTTTGAATTAGATGATACAATAGGTTCAGAAGGCCCTGGTGTCCTAGAAGATACAATTTTTTAAATATCAACAACATAAAAAATATCAAATACTATAATTACTTCACCCCCAACACCATCATCATTAGCATCATATTTGACAACATCACTAATAGTGTTTTGAACTTCGTCAATAACATTAGACTAATATATTTATGAAATTTAAACATGAATAAGTTGAACATATTATTATTATTAAGACTTTTAGTTATCTTAGTTTTATAAGGAAACAATCATAATTCATTTTTATAATTAAAAAAATGAAATTTTGTTCTTAAATTTATTCACAATCGAACTGTTCTATTAACACTTCTAAAATTTTTTATTTCTTTATTATCAGTTTCTTCTAAAGAAGAATACCATTCAATGAAGATTAACTTTTTTCCCACTATATATTTCTCATACATCCCTTGAAAAATTAATACATCATCATTCTTACTAAAATCCAAATCCAAAGGTTGTATATGAAATGATAGAAGTTGGAATTCTGTAATATTGAGCTATGGATTATTCATAAATCTAGACACATGAGATTTACCTTTTTTGAACACATCAATTATTGATTGAATGATATTTTTATTCTATGAAAATCCTTATAAAACTTCTCTTTTTAATTCTTTCTTATCCATTCTATTAATTTAATATTATTACTAAATATAAGGATAAAATTTTCATTTTAGTACTAAGGCATCCACCATATCCAACTAAAATAAAGGATCTCTGGTACTTTTTCTTATTTCATCTTTATATAATTAGTAAATGGTTCCCCTAGTGTCTTCTTATGATTCTTCATCGATAATTGATGTGATTCCTCAACATTATTTCTCTTCTCATATTTCTCGTTGATTTTCTCAACTGTTTCTTTGGATGCATTTTTGTAATATTTTTTTACAAATTTATTCTATCAAGAATCATATATCCATTTCGTCTTAAAAAATATCTCTTCAAACAATAAATGAAATATTCTCCCTCACTATGGTTGAAAAATTCTCAATTTTCATAAACATAATGAAATTAACTCACATTATATTAATAATTTATAGATAATAAATAATATTAACTTTTATTTTACTAGCAATCGCTGCCTCAAATGTATTAAACATGTATTACACTTGATTAAATATCATAAAATTAAAAAAATAAATATAAAAATAAATATATTTACCCTTTATGGTTTATTTGATAAATTTTAATGGGATATGGAAATTTTTCATCATGATTTAAATAATCCAATTCTTCATAATAAGATTAACTCCCACTCCATTCTTTTCATCATAGAAAGAAAAAGATTTTTTAAAATTTTTCCTTTTCAAAAGTTCCAATATTATTTATCAATTTTTATTTCACTAAATTATCCTCTCATTGCTACTAATTTGGGACTAATTCATCCATATTCTTGATATTTAGCTTAATAATATTTCTGATTAACAAAAATATTAAAACATTAAAGCGAAAATCCTCACAAAACAGGCAAAGTAATTCAAATCCCATACCAATTCTGGATAATATAATTTAAACCAATCATTCTCTAGGAATAGGGATTCCTATCATTGAATGATTATCTCTCCATTAAAAAATGATTCATTTTTTCCAAACCATTATTTCTCGGTAAACAGTTCCATCTTGGCTAGTTTGTAGGAATTATCAACTACGGGATGTATTAATAATATCATGAAAATATGAAAAGATAAGATAAAATAAAAATAAATGGATGATAGTTCTCAGTATATAGAAGAGGTGATAGAAATTGTATGACCTAATTACCATATATATAACCTATGTAACGAGACTCTTCAACATTCTCAGATCCCAAATTTCAGTGAGAACCCAATATATAGATCAATAACACACAAAAGTAATATAAAAATATGGATATAAATCACTAAAATCTTACATTATTTGATATATGGTTGATCATTGTACCTATCGGTTACATAAAACAGATATTCTTCTTAAAAATTTATACAAATTAAAAATAATATTAAATTTATTTAACAATATATTGATATAAATAAAAAATCAGAATTTATCTTTTAGATATAAAAACCTTATAACCATTTTTTTGAATGATTATTCATGAATATGAACTTCTTGGTTTTAAAAATTTTACAAACTACTGATATTTAAAGAAATAAAAAAATATTCTAATGAATGTCAAAAAATTTCCATTCAAAATAAAAAATTTTATCAAACATTTAATCTATTATTTTAATAAAAAATTTGCACAAAATTTTTCAAAAACGAATTTGGAAAAATTACATTAGAAAAATATTATTTATAAAATTTGTAACAAAACTTTTTTATGGAAAAATATCTAACAATGGTTTATCACGGAATAATTCAAAAAACAATTCTGAGAAAACTTTAATAAATAAAATTAAAAATTAAGAATGATTTTAAGCTAAAAATATATATACCCCTTATTTTTAAGGATTTTTCTAGTATAAATAGAAAAAAACAATAATTATATATGAATGACCACTTTGTGTTGACCACTCCTAACTTCAATAGTGTAATACACTACAGAATTATTTTTGTAACAAGACAATGAATCTAAAGCCTCTCTAGAGAAATTAAAATTTCAAGTTGTAATTTTTTATCCATTTTACCACCACTAAAATCATTATGCAAAAATTATTTTATTTAAAAATAAATTTATGATTAATAAAAGAACATGATCTATAGGTCCCTTAAAGAAATGAAAAATTCATTTTACAGTATTAAAATGAGAATATTTTTTCTTCTATATATATCTGCCACATAAGAATATAGAAAACATTAATTCTAGTCAAATAACTACTATGTATAATAAAATACTAATCATTCCTCTAAAAATAATTTTGCAAACTAGTTTCCCAGATTCATCAATATCAGCCGTATTTGAGGTTCTGATAGGATTAATTATACATTTAGTATTTTGATATTCAAACATTTTGAGAATATATATTATATACTTATGTTGTGATATAAAATATCCTTCATATCTTTGAGAAATTTTAAAACCATGGAAATTGGTTATTTTACCCATCATGCCAATCTCAAAATCATATTTGATAAGATCTGTAAAAGAATATATATCATATTTTTGAGTTGAGTTAAATGTAATGTCAAAAACATAAATTTAATCTAACATGTTATCCTCAAAAACATTTTTAATATAATTTTTTCATCTACTACCCCCTTAACTAGAAATTTTTGTAACAAAAATTTGTTTAATCTATCAAAACCGGCTCAATTGGATTTTTTTTCAGTCCAAAAAGTGCCTTAGTAAGTCTAAAAATATGATCCAGATATTTTTTATTTTCATAACTAGGTGGTCATTCTGCATAATATTACACCTGTAAATATTCATTAATGAATGCACACATCACATCGATTTTAAAAATATTTCAATTTATAAATTCCACATATGATAAAAGTATATAAATAGATCATGTCAATTTACGGGATAATAATATTATCCATAGTCTATATATTTTTGTTGATTATAACCCATTGAAATAATTATATATTAATTTAATACTATAACTATAATTTCATCGCATTTAATATTGGAAATATATATTACACTAACTATATAATTATATTTATGATGTTAAACAAAATTAGAAACATGATTCCCCACAAACTCATTATGTTTATCTGGAATTTATTTTATCCAATATGCAACCCTAAAGCCACCTTATAATTGTTAGGATAAAATGTTATAAAATATTAAAATTTTCAATTTCAATTATATTGTATCATTATGTTATAATAGGTTGTTCTACAACACCAATGATATTATTATTAGGATGATTCCATATGATTTTATTAATTTTAGGGTTTTGAAAAACCTGTTCTTCAAATAAAACATGTTGAATTTCTTCTTCAGGTAAAACATCATCAATAAATTCTTTAGTTATTCACTTATATGAATAATTTTTGAACATGGGTTGATAATTATTTTTTGAAATATAATATGAATATGTGTATTGTGATTTTTTAAAATAAATGGGTTTATTTAATTAAATTTAACATGAAAAATTTCCTCAAAAGTCCATTTATTATTATTATTAATGCCATAAGCCTTACTGGTTTTAGAATATATAAAAATATTTCCTTAGACTAGTTTTATATTAATTTTATATAAATTTTTTTATGTATTCTTTATGAATACAATTCATCAAAAATATCTAAATTAATAATTTTTTTGTTTCTTCCATCCCATAGTTCATAAGGAGTTTTATTAATAACTTGCCTACGTAAAACATTATTTATTATATATAATGGAGTATTCAATACGTTATCCATAAATAATTTTCAATTGAGTATTTAAATAAAATGGTTCTGTTAATCTCTCAAATAATTCAATTTCTTCATTCAACTAACCTATTTTTTGTGGAGTTTATGGAATTGAGAATTTATATAATATAAAATTTACGATAAAAAATTCAAATTTAAAATTTAAAAAATTTCCTCTATAACCCCTATGAATACTACAAAAAGGTAGATATTTCTTATTTTTTACATGTATTACTTACTTTTTGAAATATAAAAATGGATTCAACTTTTTTACTATAAATATATTCAAGTTTATCTAGTGTAGTTATCAAAATATATATATATATAGTGTACTTACAGCAATACATCTTATTTGTGTTAGAAAAAATAAATTAATTTTCAATAATTATACATCATTATATGTTGAAAAATCACTAAATGATTTATTTATTGAACTATTGTTTTTCAATATTCACATGGAAAAATGTCTCTAAGAATTAAACAAAGGATTTAGTAAATGTCTAATTATCCCTTTCATAAATAGTTCTTATAATTTTCTTACATTGACGTTTCATAAACCTCTATTCCATAACAATTATTGATCATCCATTATACTAAAGAAAAGTAGGTATTATCTCCTATGGTCTTCTAATATTTGTGCATATACATTATCATAACTATCAGAAGAAATTTTTAAATTACCTTTAGAAAATTAAATAGTGAATTTATCATTTATAAAGAAAATAAGGTATCTATCATAATATAATTAGATTATACTGATAAGAATGTGATTAATTATTAAAATATACAAAACACTTGAAATTAATCCTTTTAGATGAAGAACAATATTACATATACCATATATTAATCCATGATAATTTTAACAAAAATTGAATTTAACACTTTTCATTTTAAGGAAATTCTAGAAAAATTTCTTATTTCGTATAATCTGATGAGAATATACAATATCACTGTAAAATTCATTTTGTTGTTAGTAAATTTCATATTTTTCAAAAATTAAAAAAATTATGATTTTGGTAACCAAACAAACATGGGTCTTGCATTGTTAGAAAAAATAATTTTTGGAATCCACATGTTTTTTCCTTTATATGTTTCAGAGTTTTCAATTCATTAAGAAAATAGGATTCACGAAATTTAGTTGATTTCACTATGTTTAAAGGATTTTTTATTCAATTTCCACCACATTGAAATATTGTACATAATGTTAAACTTTTTGGAATAAGGAAATTGTTTTGTAGGTAAGAATTGGACTTGTAAAAACAATCCATATTATTCTTCTATGATGAATGATTTTTTGAGCATTTTATAAACATTTTTCTTATCAGAAGTAAATTATTATAGTAATTTCATTAGACTTAAAATTTCATAATTCAGTTAAAGAATATATCTTTATTATCAATAGTAAAATAATACAAAGATTTAATATATAATTATTTTGTAAGAATAGAAACTCATATGGATGGTTTTGAAATATTTGAATTTTATTTGGAAAGATTTCTCATATCACCTTCACATTATTTTTAAGCATTATATTTTTTTTTCTAACAATTTAGAAAACCATGAAACTTCTTCCAAACTAGGTACTGTATTATTATCTTCTAATGATATGAAAAATTATTTAGATGTAGAACCACATTTATCCTCAAAATCCAGATAATTATAATTTTATATAAGATTAAATGAGGGTTTAACAGATACCTTATCTTAGCAAATATTATTGGCCTTTGTAATTTTTGTAAGGAAACCAATATTTATTTTAATTTCATTTCTATTTTAAAAATAATTTTCAAAGGAACTATCTCCTCTAAATTATCTCTATCCTTATGAATCTTTTAGACATTTAATTTATTTATATTTTTAGAACGTATTTGAATTTATATATTTTTTATCCTTTCCTTCCATTTAGAATAATCTATTTTGATATGTCCATGCTTCATTAACTCATAAATAATCATCTTATAAGATTGTTTCTTATAATTTATTTATTTATAATTTCTCTTTTACTTGTATATCAAAATAATTCTTTCCAAATATCTAATTCATTATCTATGCTAGTTAGATTAGTTTATTTTTACTTTTTCAAAATAACAACTTTTAGAATCACCATTATATTTCTTCTATGTTAAAAATTTAGTAACTTTTTATATATATTTGACTTTATTAGAAATAGTTAATGTAGAAGATCAGTTACTCCATATATCTTACTTATTCTTTCAATATCTCTCTCTAATCTACCCTCATACTAAATGAGATTTCTAATTAGATCCTTTAATCTAAACATTGTAATTTTCATAGTACCGTGAAGAGTTTTTCTTTTAGGTTCCCATTATCAATGAATAATATCAATGATCATCTCAGAAAATGTTTCATCATTAATATTTTTATCATTTAAATATTTTAAACTATTCATAATCATCATAAATATATGATGAAACATTTAAACACACTCTCCAAGTATAAAATCCATGGCTTGATGATCAGCTCTAGGAAAAGCTCTCCTGGAATCAATAACTTTCATTTTCCCAAAATGATTATCTTATATCTTTTCCCATATACTGTTTTTAGATACACATGAATATGTTAGACTATACATATTTTAGTTCATTGAACATATTAATGTGTTTCTAACTCTATAATTAAATTTATACTTCATCTTTTCCTTATTTTTAATTATAGAATCTTTTTTGTATATAATTACATAGTCACCGGTAAGAATGAAAAAATAATAAACTCCATTATTGATAAGAAAAGTCTTTAAAAATCACTCTAGTATTCATAATTAAAACCATCAGAATTTAGTGATCTATTAGGATTCATATTCTCCAAATTTATAACATTTAATCCTTCTATATTTATAAAAATAAAGAATACTATTTATTCAAACTCATATATTTATAAAATAATGTAACTAAAACATGAGAAAGTATAAAATTGATTGATATTAAAATTATTTGAGATATCATGTTATAGTACTATAACATGATCTAATACCCAATGTAGCGTCATAATAGTACATAAATAAAAATAAGAGGGGGTATATTGTAGTTTATAAAAATAATATTAATAAATTTACTAATCTTATTAAAAAAATTATCATATTAACACTCTTTATAATTTAGAGTAAATTTATTTGATTATCCGATAAATTAATTTTTAGAGTATAAGAATAGTTTATACAAAATTTAAACCTTACTTCTAAATATTTCATTGGAATAATAATATTTTAAATCAAATAAACCTATTTGTCATAAAATAGATAACAAAAAAATTATAGAAGATTATAAAATATTGTAAAATTTAATCTTATGTGTTAATGAAGTAAAAACACCTGACTTTGGGTGACCATGATTTCACTTAACAGTAATGTATGTCTCCCTTATACAAGGATTCCTCGATAAAGAAGTGTGTAAAAAAATTTATCTATATCCATAAAAGACTCAATCAAAAATATTGGAAAAAATCATTCTTCCTATCACTTGAAAAGCTCGATCACACTAGATCATATATACAATTAAAAACACACAAGGTAATATGGTATTTACTCACAAAAATTTCATGGATCCCAAATGAGAAAGTCTCTTGAATGGTTATAGTGAACGATTTATAGTGTAAGAAGATGTTATAACACTTTAAAAACACTCATTGAGGTTTGTGATGAAAAATATTCCTCTTTGAGTATCGATCCTATTTATAAGAAATCATATAAATTTAATATTATGTTGATCTATAAGGTCATTAAAATGACCTAAAAACAAAATCCTTCTTTAAATGTCAATATGTTAGTCTGATGTTGTTTTGTTTATACACCATTACTGTGTAACTGAATTCAGTCATATCGAATATAATTAATTCCACATATAAAATTGAATGTCTTCATTTGATATTTTTAATAAATATATGTCCCTAAAAAGGTATATGTCAATATAAAAATATTTGTCTAATTTTCTCGATATAACTATATCAATTGGGGGTTAGGTATATTTTGACTTCATGATTTTTATAAATCAACATGTAGAATTTTATGGTCATTCTTTCAATGTACATGAAACATATATCTGATTATGCTAAAATATTCCATATATTAAATTTGTATTTCCTCCATCTATAAAAATATATTTTCTGTAATAACATTCATAGATCTGGAAAAGTATGAATGTTAATAAAAACATTTCATTTTAGGAAATGAATTTTAATTTTTATTATCATGCTAGAATGTTTTAAAATAAATTCTCTCAAAAAACCCATAAACACCTACATTCATTTCCCTAGAGACCCTAACCTCAAATGAGCCAGAACATCTCATTACAAGCCTCAAAAATCAACTAAACTTTCTTATGTGAATTATATATATTTAGTATCTTTTCATTTTTTTTATAGACACAGTTGTCACTCAACCCCTCTAAACAGTCTAACACTCTAATAAAGACCTCACCCACTCCCATTGACACCAAAATCAATTGTTTTATATGGATTCACATGAACACACACTCAGATCAAGGAATATAATTTTATAGAATATCCATAAAATTGTAAGGACTTCTTTCCTTAATCTATATAGAGTCAAACCGCCAAAAAACTCCTCTGAAATCCATATCATATGTAAAAATCCCTACAACAAACACTAAATTCACATAATAAGTATTCTAGAAAAAAAAATATCCAAAGAGAAATAAAATTATATAAGGAATTGGTTGGTATATACTTACCTTCAAGCACCCATCATAACCGAAGGCACATCTAACAATGATTAAACAAGAATGGGTCATTATAACTCACCTAAGGTGATCTCCATCAACCACCTAGATTCAATGAATGTTATGGGAGAGTATATTATAATAATTAGGGGAGTTCCTGAATTAATACATGGACATTACACTTAAATAAGCCCCCTAAATTCAATTTAGGACATTAATAGTTCTTTTATATTGTTTTAGCTCCTAGAAAACAACAGTAAATGATAGCTGTGATTTCTCATGGTATTTACCAAATATGTTATTCTAGTAATTTCAACATATAGCACCATAATAGATATATATCCCTTCATTACTTACTAAAAACACTCCTGGACCACCCAGAAACGTCCATTAGTAAAAAAATATCATATTTTACATTTTGTTGAGGAACAACACCCAAAACACACCTCAAAATTCTAATAGTGTTACAAAGTGAATCAGACAATGAAATTTCTTCCCTACTTACATTTTTATTATCTAATAAGCTTCTATTGTGTATATAATAACTAAAAATTTTAACCATGATGTATATATAATATTCATTCCTATATAGGTGAACACAAAACAAGTGGTATTATTAATGGTGTTTGAATCCCATGAAAAGTTAGTATCATTATAAACATATAATTTATAATTCATCCTGATGCTAAGAGTTAAAAATTATTATTTCTTCATATATCTTATAATATACATCACATCCTCACAGTGATTTTATCCTATATTTTACATGTATCAATTAATGAATCTCCTAGAAATTGGAATGATTGGGTGAGAGAACCCCATTTCATAAATCAAGTTACTGTCCATTGATGTAAATAAAAAAATCACTATATACATTGCCTAATATCTATTTTTCAAAGCATGATCCTTAGATACATTTATGTGTTCACACAATGGAGTTTATTATGACTTATATTCCTTTATTTTAAACCATAAAATTATCTTCCAGATATAATCCCATTAATATAGTTACAAATACCTGACTTTCTTATCCCTCTAAATCTTCATCTCTGAGATTTTCTTATCCAAACCAAAATATTACATCTCAACTCTTCAAGATAAATGAAAATTCAACTCCTATATCCTTCTAATTATTGAACTCAATGGAATCATTTCATCCATATACATTATAAGTGTGATGAAACACCAATAATCCAAATTCTTCTTGCATAAACAATGATTATTTTTGCATCAAGTGAATCATTCTTCTACCCTGAGAGCATCGAATTTCCATTTCCACAATCAGGGAACTAACTTCTTGAGGTAAAGCCTCCTATTCAAGTTGAACACCAAGTCTATTTTCTAATAATTCTCCAATCCCATTTTCAACATTATGTCAATATATTTATCGAAGTAAAAAAATAATATATTTAAACGCATTTACTCTAGGTTTAGATAAATAAAATTAGTCATTCTCAACAATGTATGAATGGTAGCTTGCACAACTATCGGTGATAAATTTTCTTCGAAGTCGATGCATTCCTTCTATGAAAATATTTTCATCACTAGTTAGACCTTATATATATTCCTAAAGATATAATACTCCATTAAAGGGAAGACCAACTAGTCATTCATGTCATGAACCACACCCTCTACGTACCCCTAATGTTCTTGAAATGAAGATGATAGTTACCCTCATAGTCCACATCCAATAGTTCATGGGTTGGTGACATCACTGAGGATATAAACACACATATATGGATGGAATTACCCTCATGAATCCCATCAATATATAAAGAAGACCATGAAACAACTCCATAATATGAAATAAAACATCATCCTGTAGTTCATGAAATTTTTTAATAAATACAAAGTCTCCAAATGAAAAATAGCAGTTAACTCTTAAGGTATAAACTCTTCAGCACCTACAAAATCCAAACTTGATATGTCCATCTAGGTCTCCAAACTCACCCTATAAACATAGAACATAGTTTATATGTATATATAAAGATTATAATGCATGTATAATTAATAGTATAGTGCTCAAGATCTCTTGTCCCATTGTAGTAAAGGCACACTAATAATTTATTGAACAAACTGATGATCAAATAGACAACCACATAATGTCATCTACTACCCATCCTCAAAAAATCTCTCTATCCATGTATCAAAACTGAGTATAATATTTAAATGATATATATATATATATAAAGGAAACCAAAAACCACTTCCTTATTGGTTTTCTCTCTTACACCACAATAGAAGGTTTTATGTGCTTCCATCCCCTTAGAATCAATCATTCACATATCAAGTATATATAAAAAAATTCACAGCTGATGTGGTTTCAGTTGTAACCCCTCCTATTTAGACCTCCCTTAGTTTCCAACATCTAATGTTGGAATTAGGTCTCTTCTAAATCTCTATGTCCACATCCATATCAATATCAATATGAATATCAGCCATAGTAGGTTATTTTGAACATGAGGGATATCAACCTCATTCCCTCCTCCCATTAATTTTCCCAAAAATGTACCAAAATCATAATACACTTTTCCTGGGTTGGTGATAATGGAAGGTGAAGTATCCCACCATTTGTTCCCTCTCTTACCTAGATGTTGGGAAAACCCCACAAAACCCTAAATATTTGAGATTTTGTGTGAATATAATTTTTTTTGGAGTTCTTTGGAAATAAAAAATATAAAATAATATTCTACAAGAATAGATGAGTCCAACCAAGAATATTTATCTAAAAATAGCACCATTTAAAGCTAAATAATTAACCACATCTTTAAAACCATTGCTAATCTAATACAGCTACTTCTACCACATAGGCCAGTACACCTAACTATCTGAAAAAACCTAGGAAATTCACACATATTATCCTTTTATTCATGAAATTAACCAATATATGGGTTATTATATTACCAGCCACATTGTATTCATTAATATATAAATTCATCATTTAATTAAAAACAATTAGTATACATAATACATATAAATTTTGTTATCTCACATTATTAGATTTTTTTATATATTTTTAGTCTATTATTCATATAGTTTCTTACACACCACCGTTCCATGTTTATTTCATCCCATATACTCTACAAAATTGGTCGTATTGAATAAAAACCATATCACAACACAAGATAACAACCATCAAATGCATCAAAATTTCATCACCTTTTTTTATAACCATCACCACTATAATTTCCACATAAAAAGTTTGTATACCCTATTCCAATAATGTCATCTACTATAGAACTCATTTCCTATACCATGCCAACTTCCCCAAAACCCAGCCAAATTTATCCATAATAAAACCCACAACAATCAATGTACCAATACAAAGAGAATCAATATAAATAACAAATAATTATAGAAACCAAACACATCCATAGAATCATTTTATAATGACTTTATGTTTATTTAAATTCTCATTCATATATATATATATAATAACTTTTCTATACACAACCTATTTTTTAGCATCATTAAATAGTTAACACTTTTTTGAATGGTAATTATAGAAGGGTATTCCTTAAACTACCACAAAAATATTAGTAGATATTTTTTTTAGAAATTATCAATGCTCAAACTAAAATAGGATAAATATCATGGAAACATGTAAACATTAGGAATGATACCACCTTCTTATCAAATTTATTTGGATCTCATTCATAATAATTGTTATGTTAATTTGTAATATCAACCCAAAGAGAATAAGTAATACTAATTCAACCTTATAGAATGCAACAAACGGAGTTTGTGAATACCATACCCTAATAAAATCATCATATTTAATTGTGTAATGATACAGTTTGAAAGAGGTGGCACCCTAACCGAAATCAATCAAATAACCCTAGAAGACAATGATCACTATTGGAATAACATATCTCAACACCACTAAACTAGCCACTACTACTTCCACCTCATTCATTATGAAAAGAATAGAGAGGAAAACAATTGTTGAATATGAGGTACTCACCATGGATCTATTACAAAATAACTATCATGTAAAATACTAAAATATAATAAATAGGTGTTGAATGATCTCCCAAAATATCACTGTAGTCATCCAATGTTTAAGGGAATCAAAGGTGGAAGAATGATATTTTTATGGGCCTATAAATTTATTCCATGAATATAAATTTACTTCATGTCTATAAAAATTTAAAACCATGTTTCAATGACATGGTCAATGACGTAATAAGGTGAAACTGGACCCCCTTCAAAATCATTTCACAATCTTTATATCTTAAGATTTATCAACCACCAGATCTAACAATACCGAGGATTCAACACGAATCAGTACTCATCGTTATGTATCAACATCTTGCATTCTAAAATTATAATAATGGTATTTAACAGTAAAAAAAGAAATATAAATAATTTGATTTAGTGATTCCTATAATGGATGAACCTCAAAATTTTCTCATCTAAAAATCCACAGTAGTGTGGAGATACCCATGCTGCAATCCTATATCTTTCTTTTTTATCCCGATCAACCACAAACCAAGGACATAGTGAAGTTGAATTATTATGAAATTGTTACGAATAAAAAGCAATAATTAAAAAATTTGACAATCGGTGGTCCTCTTCATGGTGGACATAATCATTCCACAGGGGCCTTCCATTGAGAATCAAATAAGAGTCCTAAGCCTCATCAATGTTGTAACCAGATACATAACACCTTAAAACATATCCTCCAATTGTAATCTAATCTTGAAATCCACCCTTATTTCCTCAAAAATAATTCTGATATATGCTACACCCAAAATATATAATTTAATGAGATAATAAAATATAAAATGGTACATTATATACCTTTAAAATGATTTCCACACTCAATAATGAAAACCAAAAATAGAATAAAACATTGACCATCAAAGACACAAACACACCTATCAAACAAGAAGTCACCATAACAAAAAAATTATACAGGGGGAATAAATAATCTCATAATATTAATATCAATTCAAGTATTAAATAACTATTTAAAATGATATTGAAAATATCTCAATGTACTAAGCATGAATTAGTAATCACACTCCTTGGTAAATTCCTATAACCAATCATGATTCCATAAAACCCAATCCAACTAGATAACTCGCCCATAGGTAATCTTCTCCTAATGATCCCCCATTTCAATTGATTAGTCCATGAATGTGAAATCAACCTCTAAATCCATCTCTCTCTAAATAATAAATTATTATTCATCATTACTATACTCACAATGTTTTGTTTCATATTATAATTATTATACCCTTTCTCTTTATAGTAGAAGATTCAATCGATTTTCCACCACACACAAACTCCTCAATACCATAAATATGATTATCAATTAGGTTTATAACCTACTAATTCAAGAAAACCTCTAAAATTTATGAAATGTGGAAACCATAAAAAGGAAATGGACCCTAACCTAGATCTCTAGAGGTCTCCTCCTCCAAGAACTATTATAATTTTTTTTTACTGTGTCCACAATAATTAACTCTTGAAATATATGAATCTTATTGATCATGATTTTCACCAAATATAATCCAAGGACTACAAAATCCATGGCTTTATTCCTGCAATATAGGGATTGATAAGTTTCCAATAAAATTTCTCAAATATATATATATATATATATATATATATATATATATGTTCCATGAAGAGTGGCAATTTATTTTATAATCAAATATAACCATGGTATGTGCTACACCAAAATTATACAAAAATGAAACACATAATCAAATAACATATCATGAAATGTATAAATGGTTTCTTTTTTTCTATAAATTCATATATGGTTGTGAAGTAATTTAAAGGCATACATGGGTGCTAAGATCATGTTAAAATCATAACTATAATTAAGAGGTAAAATGTGAGCCCCAATATGAAATAATAGTCTACAGAACACCATGTAGTCAAAAAATCTTATCCACATATCACACTTCCATATAATTTATGGAACGTAACTCCATAATCTTTCATATGTCAGATGAATTCATCATCTGGTCCTCAATTACCCTCACAGTATTACATCACCCCTAGGCTCATTGTGGTTCAGCAATGAAACCAATCAAGATGTCCTCCCACCTTTAATTGAGGACATCCATTGACTATAAAAATCATCTGTAAACATTATTCAATGGATTAATTTATTTGAAAAAAAAAGATAAAAACATGAATTTTGATATGAAAAACATCAACACAAGACACAAAAACTATCTACTGAATTAATTATATATGTTTCACAAAATATGATCTTCCATTAATGGTGAGTTATAACTAAACAGTAATCCTTTCTTAAAACTATATCATGAATCAGTCATACTCTTACCACCCCTCAGAAGCATCAATATAAAGAACAATGTTCTGAAACACCTCTACCTTTGATTCCCCCACATAGACTACTCCTCCAACAAAAACAAAAATAGATTCACTGTAATTTAATATATAAAACCTCTATAAAAAATTCTTTTTCATTGAAATATATCACGTAATTTTCCTCTATAACTCTCCATTCATTCATATATTCTTGAACAAAAACCCCCCTTGAATCATTTCTTAGTGCATTAGAAACTACATTCCCCTTCCCGAGGGAACCTGAGATCTCAAATTCACAGTCCTAGAGAAACTGTATCAACCTCTTTTACCTATATTCAAATATTACTTAGATAAAAAACACATGAAGATCGTATGTTTTGGGAAGATCAAAAAGATAAATACAATGATGCAATATCACCACATAATAAGAGAAAATTAATTTATACAAACCTTTGTTATTGGGTGGTATTGTTTCTCTCATAGGGACATAACTACCACGACACCTATGAGATCATGACCATATGCTGAATTAAGAAAAACCCAAACCAAGATAGTATGTTTGGGAAAAAATCTCAAATATTACTCCCTAACATATATTTTAGATAATTGGAGAACTGATAAATCTATCCTTCTTTTAATTAAAGGCCATTTGACCCTATTCATCCCATAACAAGTCCTGATATTTTCTGGTCAAGTCTATCAATGAGGTCCGGACTAGAGATAATTTGAACATGATCATATGAGAATTAACTGGGAGGCCAAGGAAAATACTGAACATTGAAATGTTTTTTTGAGATTCCCATGAATCAATTTCTTCAATCATTATTAATCTACCACAACCCCTACCAAGAAATCAAATGCACAAGGAACTAAAACTCGAAAATCCAAAAAACTAATAATTAGATAGCTTCCTATAGTGTCAATAGTGTTGAAGGAATAGTAAACTATCCTTAAGATGCTTGAAATACTATTCCTTTGATCATATCTATATTATAATATTATTGACTGACATTATAATGATCTACTCTAAAAATTATTATAATATATAGTTTATGAGTAAGATGAAAACAGGTGGGGTGTTCATCACTCAAAATGACAAAACCACAAACTCGATTATCCCATTAAGACATTAAGAAATATAAATTGGTATATCCCCCTCCCTCACCCACATCTAGAGATATATAGACCATATATACATCTTTTATAACTAATTCGATCCTTTCAACCAATAAAATAATTTATATATACATGGAAGGTTATAATAGATCATTATCATTACCTGATTCAACCTCCAGCAGTCAATAGATAACCTCATAATACCATATTATTTCATTGTTAATAACCCTGGAGAACCCTATAGTGAAACACTAGCCTGAATAAGACCCTTCCATGTTTGATCATAAATCTAGATCCTCAACTCCCATAGTAAAAAAGGTTATATCAAATAATTATCCAATGAAATTATAAAGACACCCAGTTGAAATATATCCTAAACTAAATATCACAAAGTGGGAGTAGGGTCTAAACATAATCTAGTAAATAATCTAAGATATCATTTGAAACATAGATATCTCTACCACCTATTCCAATTATTAATCAAAAAATAGAGCTTTGATCAGAGATGAAAAATCATTTGAGAACCTTAGACTCATATGATAATCTCTCTCACTGACAAACACTATGTGTTTTCCCATCTCATTAAAATACATGAATATACTATAGAATTAATCAATACCTTATTTTAAAAAAATAAAACTATTCAACTCTAATTAATAAATCATATGGCTATATCTATAGTTATAATATATCCTTAGATGAAAAAAATTTCCCCATTATCAGCTCACAGCATCATTAAAGATAAAAAACTAGTCCAACATCTAGTTTCAAAAGAGAACACATGGGGAACTATAAGACTCGCTAAAATCATTCCTAAGACATCGAACAATGGAGTTTCAATGAAGGAGTGCAATGATATCAAGTAAATAAAATAATAAACCATAATATATGATAAATATATTGAACCAAATAAGATCCTTTTCACATCTAGAATTAGTATCTCTATATTATGAAACTGTCTAAATATATCTCATATTACTCAATATTAATGGCCTACCCATTAATGAAACAAAACACTATTCCCCAAAGAATGAGGTAAATTAAGAGGATATACTCTACCAACTCCATCTCCCCTCAGTAGAGAATATTAATGCTAACACTACTACTAATACAGCCTTGAAGGAAAATTTTATTGGGGATGATATGATATTTAAGAATATTTACCATATAGGCTTCCCTAAATAGTTAATAATTGGATCCAATTGTGTCCATGACCTAAAAAATCAATATACAAAGTCACATTGATCTAAATAAATTCAAGGGAACTACCATTTATAGAAAATATAGTGGTAAATAAATAATAAAGACTCCCAACTAACAAGAGTCTAGACATACATATTTCTAATGCTCTATAATCCTAATTCGAAATCCATAAAAATCGATTAGATCTCCTCTCAAGGAAATCCCATAATTAATTCATCTTCTCAATAGCCTCAATAGTCTTCTGCACATAAAAATATGTTATTAACATAAGAGGAGTGATTCAATATCAAATAATTGTATATAATTCCTCCATAATTCATATTTTTACACACTACTCATTTGAAAATAGTCATGGGGTAAAGAAAAGAATTTATTTGAATCAAATATAGTGCTCCCACATATTCAATATTTTCTATTGAATGGAGATTATATATTTGATAGTTACCTATCACATCATCCATGATAGAAAATATGAAATAAAATCTATTATAAATTTTTCCAAAAAATATTTTCTCTCTTCTGCTCCCAAAGATACAAAATCCACCACTGGTTCCTTCCCCCAAGCACCTGACTAACAACTTACCAAATTAAATTCTCTACATTGTCTCATATTAGAATGAAGTTGATCCCATGCTCCCCTAACTTAGTCTTATTCTCCAAATTAGAGAATCATCCAATTATAAGACCATCCCTTGATTCTAAATCTCACACTATGTTCTTCTCTAAGAATCATATTCCTCACTTGAGAAACCCCTATAGTAGTCAACATGATATTCTTATCGAACCTCAATAATATAAACCATTCTAAGAAAATTACCATCATGTATCACTATAACCAGAAAAGAAAACTATTGATCCTGATTGTGTGTAATTGATTTAGATTCATTTTGTTAAATTCATTTTACATTACCAAAATAGACCCATTTGAGACAAAAGAGAAATCAAGAATGATTCGTGTACCTATCCTAGCAATCAACCATGCAATAAAGACAATTTAACTTGGTGGTTTAGTAAACTCTAGGTCTATAGGATAGGATCATTAGGGATCCTAAAGTTTTGGTGCTAATATAGTCTCGTGGTTCCTCATAGGGGTTTCCAGTGCACCACTTATATGGCTTCATCTCCCTCTTTCCTACCTACGTCCTTCTTCATCCCCTTTTTATCCATTTCCTAGTTTCCCCTAACATTATTAATTATTGTGTTTTTATCTAGATTCATTAGTCCATCTCAACCCCTTTTGTAGCCTTTTCCCTGGTTGAATTCTTTGTCTTCTATTACCTAGATCTTTCCCCCTTGTGGATTCATTTCTATATCCATTCTAGTTTGGTGAGATGGATTTCCTGGGGATATTTGGGATGTGTGTCTTGAGTTGTGTTGGTTTCTTATGTTCTTGATAGGATTCCAGTCTCGTCTTCTGTCGGTGCATTATTCCTGGAAGTGTTGTTCCTTAGGTGTTTTTTTGGTGTGATATTCACTTTTTAGTGGCTTTATCATCAATATTTATCATCCTATCCAGGGATTTGCTTCTATGCTGATGCCCTAGCCTGATTCTAATTCTTCTATTACTTCAGGTTCCATCGATCCTCTCTAAATAGGCCTAATGCTATGGATTCATGTATTCATTAATAAGTTTGGTTCGATCAAACCATGATTTTCTAGGAGGTGATTCTAATTCTAGATTCAATGCATGTTGTGTTAGTACCCATTGGGTGTTTTTTGTTTGCAATGAATCGTGGGTACAGAATTACATCCTTCATTATGTTCAGGGTTCAGTTTGATGTCTCGTTGCTCTACTTTTTCATCATTAAAAAGGTGTTTTCTAGATGATGGTGTTGGGTTGTGATGCCTATGGTGCTATTTTGAAAATGGAGAGGTCAAAGATTTTTCTTTTCTTCTGACTATCGGCTTCGATGGTGATTGAGTGACGATGAAGACGATGTTATCTTAAGAGACGTGTTTTTCAAGGATGCATATGTTTCTATGTTTACTAATGGCAGTGTTGGTGGTGGCCATTTTCTATTGATTATTGTTTTTTATGATGATGATGATGGATATTTTTTGATGAGGAAGAGTATATGCTAATCCAATTTTATAGACATATATATTGGATGCGGTTCAAATTCAAATTTGTGTATTTGGTTAAAGCATGATTGGAATTTTTATTTTTTGTATTTGGATATCTTTTTTTGATTTGTTGTTAAAGTATGGTTCCCACTAAACCATAAAGTGGATTCAATAAAATAAAAAAAAGTAAATAGATTGCGGGACATAGCCAGTCTCCATGGTTTACGTCAGGAACCATGTTTTTCTAGTATTTTTTCCCTACAATCCATGTAGTTAAAATAAATTCCTAACAAAATAAACAATATATCTCTCAACAATAATATTTGATTCCACTTTGTCAAAAACCACCCCCTCTAGTAAGCCATATTGGTACAATATTGAAGATGATAGTTCCCTATGATTCCTTCCACTAATAGGACATAGGATAGAAACCATCGCTGAGGGTATAAATACAAATATACATAAGTAATTTCCATCATGAGGACAAATATGTTATTAAAGAAACCTATAAAAAATTCCATGAAATGATATAAAACATAATTCCATAGAGAATGTCATTTTCATATTGATACATATTTTAAAAATGAAAAAATACTATTGACTCCTATGATAACTTCTCCACCACATCACCTAGATTAAAGTTGTAAATGTTCAACCAGGTCTCTAAACTCAACCTTGAACCAAAAATAGTTTATATATATGGGTTATCATACATGTATATTTAGTAAAATCATAATAAATACATACCATGAAATTATAGAATGAAAATACTAATTATTTGGTTAAAAAATATAAGAAACAACATACACACATTCAAATTTAGCTACAACACATCCTCACTGAGGCTCACTCACCAACTATCAAAGCCAAGTATAAAAATGTAATAAAAGATGAATATATTTATAAGTTTTCCTCACAAATACTTTCTGATGGAATGTCACTCCCATTCCCTAAAAACAAAAATCATATGATTCTATCTCTTATGTATCAATAATTCACATAGAATGTATGTATATAACATTTAATCATTATTTTGGTTGGATCTATATCCCTACCAATCCAAGCCTCCATCACAGTTCAATAGAATTTCAAGACTTTAACTCTTAAACATACCTCTAAATCTACTTTCATATCTATACATACAAAAGTAAGGTATAATAAACATGATTTACATCAATCGCATTTCCTCCTTATATCATTCTTGTACCACACCATGTACAAAAACTACAATGCACTATACCAAGACGGGAGAGAATGGAAGATGGAATACCCATCCATCTATTCCCATGGGAACCGGGATGTTGGGTAGAACAACATGAACCTGAAACATTTGGGCATCGGTGAGGATATCTAAATACAGTTGGGTTTGTATAAAATCCCTTGAATATACAATTATAGGGTTTAGACACACAAAAGCGTAACCCAAATGTTTTATCCCAAAACAACACTCGCTTAACCTATATACATCACCATATCAACAAAACCGTCCACCATATATATCTACCTCCTCAACCACATTGACCAGTCAACTTCCTTAGGCAAAACTACTACAATAATTCCCAAATATTTACCTTTTAAACCTCCAATAACCTAATTATATATTTACCCTATTTATGATCACATTACATTCATTATGTAATATAATTACATATTTTATAACAACCCTTTGTTATATATAATATACATTAATCCCTGTTATTACTCATTATTCCATATATATAATATTTTGTTTTAAAACCTATGATTTATTTAATTTTCACACCACTCTTTACTATGACCATTTCCTACCATATACTCTAAACAATCAGACATCTAAAATAGGACCCCTCATCACAAAAAAAATCCAACAATGATCACATCCCTCACAATTGAATCACATTTCTGTTTAACCATTCTCACTAATAGTTTCAAATAGACTACGATAAAACCCTCTTCCAACCATGTAATCTTTCATAGGATACATTGACCAAACCATGCCACCAATATTAAAACACAGAAAATATTATCCACAACTAAAACCACGAAACCATATCACCTGTACAATTTAAATAGTAGTTATCACACATAATTATAACATCAAAACATATCCAAATATTCTTTTTACCAACATTCATCATTTATTGAACATCACTTTTCTTTTTCCCAAAATAAATTAATTATTTTTTAATAATAACCATATTACCACCTTTTAATATTAAACCATTTAATTGATGTTGATTCCATTACCATACACATATTAATAGAACACAATCATAGGAGAAACAAATTTTTCTTCAACAACATATATCAAGCATTTACCACAAGATCAATATCATAAAAGTAGGAAATCTCAATGTGAGACACCACCTTACCATAATTATTTTATGTCCAATTAATAATAATTTTTATGTTACTTTTCACTATCCATCAAAATAGGAAGAATAATGTTACTTCCAACTTCTACACTGAGATAATTATAGTTAAAAATTCTCTTACCTTGATGCAATCCTTGAAATTATATGTTCCAAAACATGGTGAGAAAGAGATGTTTTTGGAACCAAAATCGAACAAGGACCCCCAGAACACAATAATATTCATAAGAATCACTTGTATAAACATCAAAAAATTTGTATAATGATACTATGAAATCTATCTTTTGGAATGTAATATAAAAGAAACAAATATTAAAAGAGGAGGGAGTCACCTTGGATGACTAATAATTGATATCTTGAGGTAAAAGATAAAATTAATAAAAAGGAAACTAAAATATCTCCCAAAAATATACCATACAACCATGGGTAAAGGTAATCCAAGGTTGAAGAATTAGATTCATAAGGGTAGAATAATTTTTATACAGCCTAGAAAATTATAAAACCATAGGTCATGGATATTGTCCGCAAAAACATAGTGTACAACCAAACCCCTTTTAAAAAAAATCTATAAATCCCATAAAAAAAATATTAGAAATAAAATAGAACTAAAAAACATAAGGAAGAACTATGATACATTTCTCATTCTAGTGCTGTAACATCCAAAATTATGGAAAATTTAAAAAATCCCTCAAAATGTACAATGATGCAACACAAGCACCAGTATATAGTGATGATCAAAATTTTAGAACCTCCATAATCACCGATAATATACTCTATGCTATGGTAGTAAGAACCTTGACATAAACCCTAAAATTTTTGTTTGTCTTGATTAACCATTGGCCAAGGGTATGGTGCATCCAAATGACCATGTCACATTGATTCCAATAATATTAGAAAAAATAAAATTTAACTCCTAAGTTCTAGGTCACAATATATATTGTCACACAATAAGGTTCTTCAGAATAGAATAAAAAAATCCCCAACACTCATCCAAGCCACAACCAAATCCACCATTATGCAACAAATTTCCTCATGTTAGAATATAATATTATAATATTCTCTTCCTTCCTAAAACCATCTACTAACAATTTAAACACCCACAACATGAAAATTAATATTCCTAGAAGGTCTAGGTTATTACACTCTATTTATATCTTACCCTATAGTAACTCAATAATATTTAATGTTCTCATAGAATCTGTAGAAGATATTTCTTCTTTTATAGTTGAATTACACATTCTAGAGTCATATAGTGTGTATTCCAGTTCAAGGCTTATAGGGTATCCATTGTCCATTAGAAGTAAAAAATTTCATGTCAACTCCAAACATCTAAATAGGTTCATACTTCAACTATAGATATATTTTAGTTCCCTATATTATAGATTCATACTTCAACTCTCATTATTCCTAATTCATGTATACACATCTTCCAATGGTCTATCTTCTAGAATATCATTTCTTGAATTTGAACTTCCATAAATTATGTTCTTGTGATATTCCAACTCATAATGACATGAGCATGGATAGTTGACTCTTTTATCTCACCTTTCTTGTCATATATGTTCTGTTCTATTCATACAAACTTCTCAATTAATAGATCTTCTTGACTCTTTATGACATGTTTTTTTCGTCATCCCACATCTATATTCAATAAATATCATCACCAAATCCCACAAACAAACAAGTATTAGACTCCACATTGAGGTTATATCTGTCATCGTAATCAAAATGGATATATGATATATGTCAAAAAAATAATGTGTCTTGATTTTAATGGAATACCATATGATATAAATTATAGGATTTATTATCCCAATATAGTAGATAGAATTTTTCAACCATGTACTCATATATGTATGTTATTTCCACGTAAATTTCATTGCCAGTTTTAATATATGGTAACCTTCTCCGTGCCTTCATTATCAATGTTGTATTCATTCTCTCTTCCAAACCATTATAATAAGGTGTACTTTTCTTATCCTTCTATAAAATGATACACTTATTTTGATAGATGTTTTGAATATCCATTCATCTGTACTAATATTTTTTTAGATCATTTCTATTTTATGTTCTGACCAATTACAATTTTCATCATGACCTTCTATGAAAAAATAATATGAATACATTAAACTTGTGGTTTAGAAACAAATATTATAATTTTCTTTATACAATCATTAATGAATGTCTGGAATTAAAGAGACCCTCTATTATATTGGGCTCATGATATCCCACAAACATCCAAGTGAACTATCTCTAACTTTTTATATCTATGATTCGATCCATTTAGAATTAACAAGAACCTCATAAGTTCCCCAATCATGCAAAGAAAACAAATTTTGAGCTCTATGTAATCATGGATTAGTATACCTTTTACTGTTAACAATTTAATATTCTTTTTAATTTAATGACTATTCCAATAATATCATAACTATATAATTTCAGAAGTTATTGCACGTAAAATTATTACTATATCTGATCATCTAATTAGATATAATATCTTGTACTTTACTCTTATTTCCATTATTTTATATCCCCAAGTTATCTACTAAACTCCATTAAAAATTTCTATATCAAACCCTTCATCCTTTATCTTTCCATTGGAAAATAAGTAATTATATAGAACCTAGATGTATGTGACTTATTTCAATTTAAATTATCACTTGTTTTCCATTAGGTTATTGGAATTTTCTTTCCCCGTGGCTTCAAGAGCCTCATCATCAACCAAATTGAATTTTGAAAATGCTTTCATTAAAAAATTCTATATGAAAACTTACACTATAATTAAGTGAAATTACCCACCCATGTATATTACCCCTGACTCCATTAGTATGTCGACAAAATGTTGTATATTGTTATTTTCTACAGTTCAATTCATAGAACATGAACTTCTAGAAAAATCCCCTCTATATGATTCCTTCTGAATCATGATCCTTCATGTGATATTATCTCATCTAACAATACAAACAATTAGGTCCCTGATCAGCTAACTTTACATGGATTCTATATCATTACATTCCATTTGATATATTTTTATTTCTCTATTGAGGGGATATTACACATTTTTTTTGGAATTTATCTCATTTTCAGAATGTCTTTGTACTTCACTCTACCATATAAGTTCATTAAATTTCAGAATCATGACATCTTCAAATGCTAATTCAGTTTTTTACTTCAGGGTGTGTTATGGTAATTATTGTAGAATTCAAACCTTATAGTATCAATGATAAAAACTTCAATGCCCACTAATTATGAATCATCTTCATATTTATATATTTACTCCTCCATAAAATCACATTGAGGATATTCCCATGATCACAAACATGTCTTCCCTTTTATATTATTATACTAAATAGACTTCACTTCCTGAACACGTTTTTAAATGAAGTTGGAATCTCATACATCACTCTAAATATATAATTATATCTTTTTTATTTTCTTCTCTTGATTTTTAATAACTATATTAAAATCCAATGACATCTTAACCAATGCAAGTGATTTCATGTCCATCCATTCCCCTTCTCTTTTCTCTATCTTCTCTGGAAAGACTGGAGACAATTGAACTTTTAGGTCCTTTTTAATGAGAAAATAATATAGATACATTCTCTATAATAAAATGTATGTGTAATTAAATTATTATGTCTAGAACTTAATTTTTTTTAAACTACACAATTAAATATTTCTAAACTCCTCCTATATCAAAATAATATCATGTCACAAGAATGCTACCTCAATCTCCTAAGTGTCCATTATCAAGTCCAAAGCAACAACCTCTTATATAACTTATTTTTAAACCACCATAAACAATTGAAAATAAATTAAACCGCTAAAACTTTTTAGTGTTCCAAAAAAAGTATTGAAAAACTCTATAGACCAAAAGATCCCCTAAAGTTTGATGTATCAAAAGATAACATGTTCTTCACACCCTACTCAATGTATCAAGTTAAACTCCTCCCACACACTCTCAGTAATCTTGAAAACATTCAAATAAAAAAACAAATAAAGGAAAAAATTAATATTTTGTCATAAGGGGGATCATACATGACATAATATCCAAAATATTACATTGTTTTCATTATAATTAATTAAAAGATAAGAAATTTTATATAAAAATTAGCATATAGAATCAATATTAGTATACTATTTTTCAAATCACCACACAAAAATGAGCTTCTAGCACCATCCAGTTTTTATTGTGGGGCCCAGCTGGTTATCCAGTTACACTGACTTCCATTTTTTCTGAATTCCACCCATTGATCCTTGACTATTACTAATCATCTATATACACTTCAACCGTGTTCATTAAACTTTAGTGAAAAGTGAAAGGTTACTCATCCCTTTATCAAAATCCCATGAGAACATATATCATAGAATTAGTTGAAAACCTTTTAGTGGAATAACCAATACACACAATTAAATGACACAATCTTCTAATAAACCTTTATTTCTTTAATGAAATCACTACCACTTTCTCCAGCCCCAAACTGATTTAATCATTTTAGTAAATCCATTAGGTTATTGATCAAAAAAACATCAAACTCCACAATTATTAATATATACCACCAATGTCTCAAACATTTTAGTATTTCATGAAGTTATATTCCCTGTTATAAGGATTTACAAGTGTAAAATGGATCTCTAATCATTAGTTTCTCCTTCCCCGTCCCTTCTATTTCCTTTTTCATTCATGTGAAATTACATTGAACATCATTGTTTTGGGGTCTAGATATTGTTGTGATGTGGTGACTAAAGGACTGGGAATCACGGTCTTTGCAAAGTATTAGTTAGGTGGTGTGAGATTTGGAAAATAAAAACAATGTTGGGCATATGGGGTGGAATATTTAATGAATTATGGATATAAACATGCTATAAGGTATTGAAAGTGGATGATGATGACCATCAGAGGCATGGAAAAGGTGGATGACCTTGGCAGAGGGGCTTTAGGTGTAGATCAAAGAGAAATTAGATTTATTAGCATAATTTCTTAATGGATAGGATTTTGGAATCAAATTTAGTGATCACATGATATTTAACTTTCGAAATACAAGTCATGTATCACATTATAGGGGTGGTAGTGTTTTTTCTGTATTAAATATCTCATAGGGAGTATTGTATGAATGATACACATTGGGTTCTTGATTAGATGAATTATAATATACATTATTACATGAAAAAATAACCACATGACCTCTCATTATATGTGCAATATTGGGAACACATTGCAACTCAACCACAAGAATCATGTAGTTTCTAGTACGAACATAATCCACCAATAAGTCCCACACACCATTCACCTCTCCAAGATACTTCATTCAAACTGACCCTTATATGGAATGATTATAGAATTACATTTCCCAACTATTCATTATAGATCACAAACCATGCATCCATATGTATATGCCTTATAGTTTTTAGAAATTTCCATTTTTTGCATTATTACACCTACGACTCTAGTTTTGGAAGACATGTATTCCATTCTGAATGTTTTTCCAATTAAAGAATAATGGTATGTCACTATTAAATACTAAGGGAAAGATGTTGAGTAATTTAGGATATTTATGATCTACATATCCATATTGTGTAGGACTGGGTTTGTAAAATACATTCTGAGTGGAAATAGGTTTAATTATTCCCTCATACGCATGTTGGTAATAGGGAATGGGTCCCACATAATATTTACAATGTTTGAAACCACCAAACTCTATTTTAGAATAAGCCTTACATATTAAAAAATGGGTTTGGTACTCCCTTATTCCAAACATGACATAGGTATCTCATATAACTATTGATTTTATAATCTCCTCCACTAATGGTTAACATCTCCTTTATATAAGTATTAGATACTCTCCTAGTTGTTTTTCTCTACTCAACAGGGTGTGGTTCCTATACCGAGTATGATACTCCATCAAATTATATACATCCTTTGATGATTATTGGGATTCTCACTACATATTTCAAGAGGAAAATGGGTATTTCAATTTTTGGTTATATAGTATTCATATATATATTGTACCATTGGTTTTTTATATAGTTTGAATTTATGGATTGGGATAATCACATGTTTGTTGTTTTTTTCCTTTATAATATCTGGATATTTTTTCCTCTTCTATCATTTCATCTTAGAATTTTTTAGGATTTACATTATGTTGTATTTTATCCCTTCTTAGTTTTTGAGGCAGTATACTTGGTATATTTATAATAAACAATATATGCATTTCTCTCATTTTTGTTATATCATACATCGATGATGGGCAATATAGATGTGATCACAAAGGATACAGTGTAAGAAAATAATGAGAATACTAGTGTGTAGGGGTGATGGACATAATCATTGTTAATGTTAGGATATATGCATTGCAGTGTGTCATTCTTTTTTAGTTTTTATACGATGTCCCATTATATAAGATACTGTTATAATATTTTTCCTTGTTATTCTAGTGATAACATTTTCCATATATGATTATTTTTCATGTTTTATATGAAGTATATTTATAGCTGATTTCAATGTACTATTTTCATATTATTTTATGTTTTGGTATTATATTTGTTATATGTATTATATATAGTCTATGACATCACATATGGGAGTTATGTATTCTCAGTGTTATTCCCTAGTCCATTTTCTAATATATGTAGCCTTTTGGGGGAAACACAACTCAATTTCCTCCTTGTTGGGGTCCTGACTGGTTAGGATAAATTTGAGTTCTATCAAAGAGGTTAAATTTAATATATTAAATTGGGATTTAAAATTATTCTGAGGATTGGTTTGTGTATTTATTGAAACTATGTCAATGGGCCTTTTATTAGATTACAAAACATGGGAGCCTTGTGTGTGTGTGTGCTTGTGTGACTGTGTTTGTGTTGAAGCGGACACATCCTTTCCTCAAAACTTTACTAACATGCAACTTGAATCCAGAATTATGAGGCACTGATTTTAGGGAATATGTAAAATGGGAAATGAATTATATAGAATGTTAGTTTAAATTTGTTTTTATTCTTGAGATATCTCAACCAAATATTCATTTATAAATATCAGTTTATCTTATCATATATAAGACTCATCCATATTGAAACCTTACTAAGATATTGAGATCTATTAATGATTCAATCATTCTCATGTTATAGCCTTCATTCATCAATCATCTTATTAAAGAGGACTCTGTTTACAGATCCATTGATGAGGTTTCTATACCAAAAATGTATTGAGAAGTTACTATACCCATAGAACTACACGAATATCCACCATCGGTCAGTAAATGGTTCAATCCTCTATATTTGGAGTATTTAATGGTTCCATCCACATATATTATATATTCCCACATTTTGATTTTTCATCATCTATGTCAATGAGAAATACCACCTAAGATCTAAGGAGAGCATAACCCACTGGATGTGGAGGATTTTGGAATAGAAGTAACCCTGGTTTCTAATTAGTATTAACACTCACTGATTAGAGTGTGGTTTTAGTATATATTATTCTTTGGTATAAAATCAGTCACTAATGGACCCAAATAAATTAGATCAATTATGAGGGTATTATTACACGGTAATTTTTGGGAACCACTTCAAGGTGGACTACTACTCATCAATGTTAAAGATGGCATGATTATATGATCTGCTATACTTGAAGCTTGTAATCATGTATATGGAATAGACATTTAATAACCATATGAGTCACTTTCTAAATATTATTCATGGAGAACTCCTTATGGATTGTTTGATCTGGATTGGCCTATAGAAAGAAAAATATGTTATGGTTTTCCCACCAAGGTGACCCAAACATTTCAAGCATAAATATTTTGTATCATTATATGAATATTCATTATATCACATTATGATACATGATTAAACTACAATGTTTTAGTTTATTTTAAAATTTTAATACATAAATAACTTGAATATAAAAGATTTACCTCATATCCAACTTAATTAACCATACCATGCACCTTTCTTAGACATATCATACTTAAAAAACATTCTTAATATTTGAATGAAAAGGAAACATAATAAAGGGGAGATAAGGTTACTAGTAAGGATCGATATGGTTTATATCATTAAATAATTTTTTATAATCATAACATGTTCATAAGTGTATGAGAACATTATATTAAAATTTTCTATTCATAAGTAGCAATTCATAGAACATAATCATGAGTCGTGGAATAATGATTGGAAATTCATATGACAAGAATCATTAATAAATCCAAGAATCTGAAATATGAGATTATAAAATATGAATAGTATCAAGTTATAAAAGTGTGTAAAAAATTTTGGCGTAATCACATTCATTGAAATATTATTTCAAGGCTACCCACCACTATATTCATGACATGGTGGACATTGGCTAACCACACATGCACCTAAATAGAGCTGGGGTAAACTCTCTTCTATCCTCTTCTGGGATTAAGATAACCTACTATGTAACCTTTGATATAATAAAACATAATTATTTACCCAATTTAATGGAGTTCTATATAATATCAACCCATCAAATTATACGAATAAATTCACTTAAATCCCACTAGACCATGAATGAATTCATCATTTCATCAAAGCTTAACCCATTAAAAAATTGTCATTGATTAATATTTCTTAATAATAATAATAAACCATATAGAAAAATAATAATATATAATTATATTATCATATACCTGGATAATTATAAGTGAAATTAAAGGATGTTATCATAGTTAAAAAAATACCATTAAAAGACCACTAGGATATTTGCTGATGAAAATTTCATTTAAATTTTTAAATCACTAATTTAAAATAAAATTTTTCATAAAATATAAAAGAAACAAATCACATTGAAAATTACCATTTAGACATATAATTTATTCTTCAAATAAAAGAGAATTTATCATAGAAAAAAAATTATGTGGTGTGCATTAAAACAAAGATTCCATTCACATTTTCAGTAAAAAGTTACAAGAACATCATTTTGAAATAGATAAGAAGTTTCATTTTAAAATTATTCCTATACATTTAAACATGTGTAAAATTTAACAAATAAAGTAATTGGATATTTGTAAAAACATTCTCAAACACATTTTAATGAAAATAGTGAAATGGAAGAAGAATATTCTCAGTCAAGTAAAAAAACCAAGTTGATTTTCCTCAAAAAAATAATTTTTCTATTTGAGTACATTAAAAGGGTAAAATGAAAGTAAAATTCTTAATGTCATTAATTAAATATATAATAGTAAAATATATATTATTTTTAAGAGATAAATCATATAATTTCTTCATCAATATGAGATTGTAATGTAAATCCCTTACCTCAAGTTCTACTTGCTTCATAAGTACCATAACATTTATTATAATGACTTTTTATTTATTATAATTCAATAAAAAACCATATATATATATATATAATCATATATAGTCCATTTATAACATTTAAGCACCCATTTAAAAATAAATCTTTATTAAAATATCATTCCCTGGTGTTAAGAGTTTGTTTTTCATAAATGTTTTGGTTCGGCTGTTCATATCATTATACATGGATCATGGTCCCATAATTTATAAAATATTAATATTTAAATAAGTATTATAGGTAATCATTATATACATATTTATAATCCTACATAAATGGTATATATATATAAATGAATTACATTGTTCATGGAGATAGTAGTTTGTAAGTACGCATGAACATTGTATTAATTTTCTAATGAAAATAAGGAAAAATGATAAATCATATTTTATCATTATAGAATAATAATTAGATAATAAATATAATATATTTTTATTTAATTCACAATTATAAAAAACCATGAATCAATGTTATTTAAAATTAATCATATCGCTATGTTGAGGTGGTAATCCTCATGTATATATGAGGGACACTATCATTTCCCATTTAATAGAAAAGGGAAACAAAAAGGTTTCAACATTATCATAATATCATCTCAATATATTTATGAAATTGAATTCATCTAGTTATGATGGAGAAAACATATTTATAGATTTTGGGAGAATAACTAAAATTTAAAGTATCCATTTTATTGTTCTACCTCTTCATTGAGAAACCACACTTAGAATACACCTTAATACATAAAATGACGGTTGTATGATCAAAATAGGACATATAGGACATTTGTAGGGATGTGAAGATTATATGTATTCAATTCATATCTGAGATAAGAGTATCTTGAATTAGGAGGAAGAGTGGGGAGGTGGTACCCTTTTATAATGGAGGGAGAGGACACGCATGGAATTTTTCAAAAGGATTAATGTATATTAATAACCTAGTTAGTAAAAATGATTTCAAATGGATGATAATAAAATTTTATATGATATTTGGTCAAAATAATTAAATTAAATATTATTTAGACATGTTTTTATGATAATATTGCACTTATTATTTAGTTAATACCCCTATAAACTTTTTGTAACATGAACCATAGTAAAAAATGTAATGTTCTTGCTATTCATTAAGATAAAAAATGAAACATAATTTAACATCTCGATTTTCCTAAAATCTACGTTGGTAGCCAAACCGGTGGTTCACATGACCTCAAAGAAATCTCCCTATATTCAATAGCATACAGACTAGAAGTGGGGGTTTAATGTGGTGATAGTAGAGAGACTATATCCTCAAGACCAAAGTGGCACATCAGTATAATAGATAATAAGTAATAGACAAAAATAGAAGTAGTCATAAATTATGATAGGGTAGAAAAATAATAATAATAATAAAATTTTATTAAATGATGTCCAATTCCTTTGTATGACAAAATCAGGCATTTCTAGATGAAGACACGTAAACTAAAGAAGCAGACATACAACAAGAAATACGATATAGTACATAACATATACAAAGTTACGACAAAAGGTGAAATACCCATGGGTGATCTACATGAACATCCCAATCTCCCACTAAGTCCTGTAGTCCAAACTCATAGGTACTAGCTAAATATCTTAAGAAATCAACAATGTTCCTACCAATATAAGGTATACTCGGGTACCCCACTACAACAGTTTACCTATGAGGGTGTGGGAAAATAATCCTATTAGGTTACCACCTATGGTGTCTAGGAATGAATCTAGTCTATGAAATATATTGTAAAGAAGTGTATAGGTTTATGTAGAAAATCAAACAAGAAATTTTTAATAAAAAAATAACAACCCTCCTAGGATCCTAAAGGGAACATGGTGCAGATACATGCTTCTTCTCATATATAGAACAAGTATAATAATAGTAACCCTATGTATATAGTACTAATATATACATAGTATAGTTATATATTACACCACCTATGTGAACCATGTCTGTATCGATGCCCAATGACCATATACCTAGAATACTAGTTTCTAGTTAGATAAGGGCATAACTCAAACATCCACTACAAGTCTAAATGAGCCTATACGCCCAGTAAATAGGGTATAATATGTACATCCCAATAGAGTGAGAGATGTCATTATACCATACATATGATATCGAGTATTCCGTAATTCAAACACTATAATCATGGTATATGGTGCCTCATCCAATTTCCCATATAGTATCACTGGTGTTATACATCATTCTCATCACATGATGTAAGGGATTTTGATTCCACCATAATTAAAATAACCCTTACCATCGTTCCACAACATATGTATAATGCATAATCAATTAATATTATTCATGATGCAAAATATCTCAGACAACTTATTTATCAAACTTATATAAAGGAATAATAATATTTATAATAAAAGACATTATAAAATACATATCATGTGTTGAATTTTAGGAACCCATTATAATCGATGGATTTCCATTTATAGCAATTCAAAATTAAGCATGAAATAACATCATGAAATTTCCAAACTTTTCAATTCATTTATTATATTCAAATTATTTAAGGTAGGAAAATGATCATGCAGAATGAGTTTCACTATAATATGTACATAACCTTTAATAAATCCAAATAAAATAAATCCATCAGGACTAAACTACTCAACATGAATCTTTCTATTTAGTTAAGAAAAACATGGTAATTCACATTATATGGATCATGGGGAACTTGTGAGGTGTTATGGTCAGTGGGGAAATTACCTAAATGGGTAATACCACATGTTAAAAGGAAAAATCCATTAGTATGATCTAGGTTCAATATTTATTTTTTTCAGAGTGGCCAAGTCGTGCACATAGTAAGTTCCAAGGTTTAATGAACATTTATATAAGAGAGAGACACTCGATTAGATATTTTCATTCAGGGAAATACACAAAACATTACTTATATCTAACAAGGACATCAAATCATAGATAAAGAAACAATGTAACTGGAGAATAATTATTTATAACGCTTTTGTTTTAGAAGACAGTGCACCCCTACTAAGGGGTTTATTATTAAAACGTGACATTATTTATAAAAAAATCATTTATTACAATTATAAACATCAAAACCATGATTCACAATTCAATTTTCATTAATGAATCATTTTTTGAAACTAAAAAACAATGAGAAACAATTGATAATGGTAAAAAAATGGAATTGGGAAGGTTTTATTATCATTTAGAGAATTACATATAAGTGATATACCATTTTTTGTCTAATATGGACTCGTAGAAAATATTCAAGGAATTTTAAACAAATAATAAAAAGTTCTAATTAAATATTACACACCAACAGGGTTTCCATGGTTGAGGTCGACGACCTCAAATTACACAACAACATTCCATGATAGTAATACAAGTATTGAGGATGAATTTAATATTAAGGAACCAATTATAAGGAATCATGTGGAAAAGGACAATGTGTGGCATAATGGAAATAATTTTATATCAACAAAAACATTTTGAACGAGTCATATACTACCTACCTCATACGTAGGATTACGTACTCATCCAATATCAAGGTATGATTTCATCAAGTTTGGATGAAATCAAAGAAACATACCTTCTCTCTCGAAATAAAAAAAATGAGCTCTCATCTAAATAGAACATCTAAGAGGTTATTAAATTAATAATGATTTAAATGGACATGAGAGCCTACAGATGAACATCCATATAGATTAATATATCTTGAATCGGGTAATTGGTGGAGGTTTTCTTGTAATGTCTATCATAGGCTTGTGGAGAAGACAAAGTCACCTCGAGGAGAAGCTCATGTGGCTGGAAGAGGGGAAGAAAGAAATGAAAAAGGGAAGATAAAATCATTTATGTATGTTTTGTAATTTCGCCCTCAAAATGGGATCACACGGTTGGATGCTTGGTTTGGCCATACTGTATGAAAACTGTGTGGCACCCATTACTTAATAAATTAGATCACATTGTTTTTTCACAAGGTTACCCTAACTATGTTCCAACCATGAAATCAATAGTGATATGGTAAATCCAAAATGAAACTACCTTTTCGAGAAGGGTTCACAGTTTTGGTAATCTATATGTATCCGATGATGGTCATTTCTACTTGTGTTATGTAGTCTAACAATTTGATGATGAGGGCCATAGGGTTTCAGAAAAAACCATTCACTCTATTAGGAGCACCCAAAACAATTATTTTCTTATACCAGTGCCCCATAAACTCAAGGAGGCAACCATAAACCTCTTGGTCCTTTACCCAAGTCTAAAAAAATACATAAAAATGTTACTATTGGAATTTTTTTATGAAGATTAGTTCAAAGAACAAACCATCTAGTAAATGAAAAAATTCATATTCCTTTGTATTTTAATCTAGTTCTAATACAAAAGTCATTACAAACTCCTCCACATTATAAATTATCATCCCTGATAAGAATTCGATAAAAAGACATAACATGACCTACAAGGGTCATGATTCCCTATTCAAGCGGTCTCATTGCATTTCTAAATGCACAATGCACTAGTCAATATCATTTATTCATATGACACCCAAGCTATCAAATCTCCATCAAATGCTCATTTCTATATTGAAACATCTAAAAAATATTACCCAAACCAATTTATCTAGCGACAAAATCACATAGTAATCACATTAAAGATATTTCTAAAGGTTCTCTCCCACCTTATTCTTTAACATCATAAGGGTCCAATTCCAAGCCATGGAATTCCCCGCCATTAGAATTTCCTTAAAAATAATTCCTTGTTAATTATAACAATGCTCCAAATGTATATTTCCATTACAGGGTGAACCCAATTAATTTTGAGATCATATTTGAGACCTCATTATAAATAATAGTCAAAACATGATCGACCACACTAAAACTAGTCACAAAAGCTTATTTATAAAACACATTTGTCCTATAAATCACACCTTCCTAAACCTGAAGACATGATTAAAATGTTTTCTCAAAAACTATAATCATTTATCAATAAGTAAAATAGCTTTGTCCACTATGTTTAACCTTTCCCACAACTTATATATTAAGTGCCCAATGTAATTAAAACTAAACCTTGAGTCATTTTCCCAACGAATCATCCACTTAGAAAAAGAACATCCCCTAGAGTCTACTGCAGACATTCGATAATGTTTCTAGGAAAAATCATCATCTGGTTATTTAAATCATTGTTCCATAGAATTAATAAGGGAGTAACACAAATCCATCCCAATGGAACTCATTACTCTTCCTAAGAAATAGTAATGTGCAAGACCATAAATCATGGGAAACTAGAGATTAATCCAACATGATTCCTAGGATGAGACCAGGGTAATCCGCACACCATGATTAATGTTGAGCCATTGGTACAAGGACAAAATGCCTACTTTAAATTATTTATTGATCCCAGAGCAGTATCCCCTAGCATTTGATTCAAAGGAATGAAAGACTACTATTAATGTTTCTGACCATGGAATTACCACTTGGGAATCAATGGGGTGCTGAAGAATAATCAATACATGATAAGAACCATGCATTCAGTGTGAAACACTAACAAACCCACCAAACAAGCCCAATAGATTTTACAAATTTACCTCAGTGTAAGACTGACTTTACCATAGTGAGTCAAAAACAATGCTAATATGGGGGGAATGGTTTCCACTAAATGGAATACAATAATTGCAAACTAATAATACAAATAGAAGAACAATCACAGCACTATTAGTCCACTTACATTAAAGGATGTTCAACTTTTTCTAGTGACAGACCATCATTAAAAATGTCACGATTCCTTCACAATCAAATTCATCCAATGATTGTTCTTGATTTACCTTATAAGTACACCCAAGACCAATGTTGTTTCTCTAGTGTTTCATACATAGCATACCCCATCAATGTCATGCTTCCAAGTTAGAATAAACATTATTTAAACCTTGAAGGCCTAAAAGTCATTCGAGTGAGAGAAAACATTTAAAAATGCTCCAACTTTATTGTGTTACTTATATTGTAAGGTCACAAAACCATTATAACTGATGTGATTCTCCCCACCTTTGTAGTTTCCTAGACATAAAAAGAAGACACAAAACAGACGCTCACAACTACGCAAGGTCCAAAAAACTATAATGCACACATGAGGCTCCTCCAAGCCGTGATTATATATGTCATCGAACATGGCGTGAAAGACAAATCTAAATAGAAAAATGTTTCGAAACACATGATTATCAAGGAATTCACCCAGAGTATTAGGACTGAATTTATTTCTTTATTCACCCTATTCAATTTACTATGGGGATGAATCTGGAATGCACTCAAAAAAAAATGGTTCAACAATTAAATAGAACCCAAACAGTTTGTTTTAACCTCTAAAACTGAATGGGAACCACATTTGTGAACTCATACTACCATTAGGACTTCGTAGAAAGATGAAACGTCTTTGATAATATCAATAGGATTTCTCCCTATACATTAAAGTATATGATGCTTCCTACAAGATATTTCACATAGAGTTGTACTTCCCTATAAGGCCATTAAAATAGACTATGACATACCAACCCATCCATCTAAAGTGAAAATAATGGGTCATGTGACTTAGGAAAGTGATGACTATGCATGAGGCATGCCTAAACTATTAGAACTAAGCATTACTCGATGTTCACGCCCATAAAAGGACAAAGGAAAAAATGTAAACACACATATGAATAGGGGGTTTCATTGGAATCCAAGAGTCCAAAAAGGTACACAACACAAGAACAACACCAAATGTTAGATACACTCATGTAATTAACAATGAATAATGATCTAATGATGATACCTACCGTGGGATAGCCCCTTAGGAAGAAGAAGAATTTACCCTATCATAAGGTCACACCAAAAGATTTCACAATTCCCTATAGCCTATCTTTCAATCCATTGGTAAGATAAAAGAAAATGCCTATGGAAAACTCTCACTTTTATATTCCAAGGATACTCAAAAATAAATATACCCATCCTTACATGAGGGAATAAATAAAGGTCACCACCTAGGGTTCCATTTTCAATCCATTTCAATAAAAAACAATGAACAATTTAACAATTAGACATATTTAAAAAAGAACACCAAGGATAAGAGGTATGTGTTATAGAACATCCTTTTTAAAATGTTAAATATTTATTGACATAATTTCCTAATTAGGAAATTTATAGATAAATTATTTTTAGCATATATAGAGGCCTTCAACAGCCATGGTAAGACAACATAGGTTCATCAGAATGAAACCCTATAGTATTTTCATATTTATGGAAATACCAAACACCTAAATTGGTCATCTAATATGAAATGTGTCCCAACTGACCTACATGGGACCAGTTGTTCATTTTAGAAGAAAAATAGTTTATTTTTTTTTAAAAAAATTTACCATCATCACATTTAAACCACTTATAATTATAACATGGTCTTATAAAGAATTGTTTGATTTTATGGGTAGCTACCACCCCAATCTATAATGTGCCCATACATATTATAGACCAAAGTCTATCAGCCATTTTATCTAATCTAATCCCATTTGAAATTATGAAATGCTCAAATATATAGCAGTTGATTCATATGAGTGTCCATCTACCAATCCATAAAGTTTCCATGCACTCTATAGTTTGGCATTATCATCCTATTCATTGAAACCAATTCACATTAATTTTTGAACATTATCATCATTTACCTTTTAAAAACAGATTCTAAACATATTTTTAAAAATAAATAAATTGTTTTTGTGTATCAATAAACTATTACAAATTATATGGTTCTCATACACCTTACAATTGAAAATTATCTCATTTTTAATCCCAACACATATATTGATCCCATAAATCCATTTACATATCAAACAGAACTAGCCTGTTATAACATGCATCAACAAATAAAAGCATGATTTAAACATAAAAGAAGGAAGAGACAAGGAAATACAAATAAACATAGAATAATGAAATGAAGTTACATAAGCATGTTATACAAGAATTAATGTTAATGATTTACCTATAAAGTTACCATTAAGGATGTTATCAAAATACAAAATATGGAATACAAAAAAAAATCTTGTAAAAATAAAAATATGGTAGGGATTTCAAGGTAGACCATAAAGCTAGCAAGAAATCTATAAATGAATCTACATGGAATGGAATGTGCATAAAATATTTATTTATATTGTCTTATAATGATGAATTTAATGCTTAATCCTTACTAGATCGAGCTAAGTAAAGAGATCATACTTTTATATATCAATATGTAGCAGAAATTACACCAACCCCTCAAGATGAAATCATATTAACTATAATAGAAAATGGTATTAACACCAATCCCATCCCAAGAGACTTAGAAATTTCCCAATTGGAGGGGTGATCTATACGAGAAAAAACTATTTACCATGCATTGAAACATTCCTAGTCTCCTATTAACAAACACAAAAAATTAAGAAAAAGGAAAACCCCACTCTAATAAAAATTTGTAATTTCATGGCCCGACTGACCTCTAAGAATGTAGCATGATAGGTGGGTCACAAGGCATAATTAACATCTCCCCATACCTGAGAGGCTTCCAACTACTAATGAGAGTGGAAGGACGTGATATTGGGGAGACCATAACCTAACTATAAATTTTAGAACATCAGAAAAATAGATAATAAGTTACCGAAATAAGTTTAAGCTATAATCAATAATGAAAGAGCAGTGAAATAAAAATAATAATCAACTAAGTAATAAAATATAGAAAATTACAATGAAAAATACAAGCATGCATGTCTTTATGGTGATACAATAACTGATGTAGAATATATAGAGAAGAAAAATATATATTGTATATAAAATTTACAATGAAGGGGAAAAAAATCCCTATGGATGATGTTTGCAAGCCTCCTATAAGGCCCCAGCCTTAAACCTTACTTAATCTTGAGTTATTACAAGATTACACATTGAGGATCTTTTCGGGTTTAGAGTTTTAGAGAATTAGATCATAAAACTTGCATTACATTCCACATATAAAAAAAGTGGTTACATAAAGATATTATTCTTCATTCCCATCAATGGAAACACATTTAAAATAAAACATGGATTATTTCTTGACACATCCTTGACTCTATCATCTTATCATGTACCTTTCCCTTGACCTGTGAAAAACATTTCAAAAACTTGGGATGAGCATAAAAACTCAGTATGGGTTATAAAAAAAAACATGGAAAGGAAACATGAGTTCAAATATACATAAGAATGAAATCATACTTTACCCATAAAACATAGGCACTTTAACATACCTCATAAAATCATGAATAAATCATAGAAATCATAAGACATAAAGGTAACTTGAGGCATTCATAACATTCTTACGTAGGGAGTAACCCTCTTGGTTACGTTTGGAATACCCATCACAGTATATTCCCTAAAATCTCTTCGGAGAAACCTTAACGTTTCACTCCTTCGCGTTACCCAATTCATTGGAGAGATATAACGGGCTCACCCTCCCTTAGTTTATCATGGAACCACCCGTCTTCATAATAATGCCCAAGAACCATAACATAATCATATAACATAAAAAATGCATAAAGGAAACATAACATTTCCACATTTCAATCACGAGATATCAATACAACACATTGATATAAAAACATTATGAAACCCATTTTCAATACTAAAGTAAAACATGGTATTTATTTTTCTTTTTAAAAAAAGAAGGTATGGCTTGTAGAGGAAGCCGAAACTCAAATAACGGTTACGACGGCGGAGAAGTCGTTGTCGCCGCATACGTACGACAAAAACATTCCCTTTTGTCGTTCAGTAAACGCTTCGTATAAAAAATATTCCTTTTGAATAAATGTAAAAGTCAAAGGGGTTTATACACCGTATAAAAGAAAGTTGTGTATAAGATAAAATATGCCTCAACGAAAGGAGATTGAGACGAAGTCCCATACCTCGTATCCGACTTGACCCGACCGTTCTTTAATCTCCTGAATAATAAAATTGAGTTAATCTCTACTTGCTTATGAATCTTTTTCAAGTTCATTATTCCTTTTATACCATGTTATGAACATCATGTAATCAGTTAAGTTAATAATGTTCATTTTGTCGGTATTTGGTTCTTAAGTCAAAAATAGACTTCTTACACTTACATGTTGTTAATTTGGTCAAAGGTTCATTATATCCATAATGGTATTCATGATGTAGATATCATATATGTAATATATATCCAGTACATACATGAATTTATAATATTACATCACATTTAGAGGTAAGAAATGAAATGCACCGTTAATGGAGACGGTAAGCCGTACGTACGCATGAACGCTACTTCCATTTCTATTTCATATTTTATGGAATGGAATCATAATGATATAAGAGTATATTATAATTCCAGTATAATAACATATATAATATCATTAACTTTATCCTTTACACATCCCACATATGGTATTAACGAATCAAATCACATTTAGGGGGCGGTAGTCCGCACTTCCTAAAATGAAGATATCGTGTTTACCCATAATGGAAACCATTAAGGTATGCCCAAAATGAAAAAAACAGAAGCTTAAGGAAAACATAAACATATTATATATCATATATAAAAATAGTGACATCATAATGGCCACCTTTGAAGGTGTTAAATGAGTGTTGAACAATCATCGTTTCGGGAGGCAGAATTTCGCCATCCACGGAAACCGTATGTTCTTTAACCATTTGATGTAGTTTTGTGAGAGTGTAGCTCAAATAAATCTTATAACAACATCCTAGTATATTGAAGATACTGGTGTTTTTACAAAGGAATTAAATAAAAAGAGTTTAGGGGGTTGGAGAAGCAAAATAAAACAAATGAACATGAGAGAATGAATTACCTTTAAAAGTGTAACTCCTTTTGAGTTGAGCCTAAAGGCTTCCTTTGAAAGGATTCTGCCCAAAGGGAATTCTCTAGGATGAGGAGAGGGATGTGGAGAGATTAAATGGGCAGGGTTTGGCCGAGCCAAAGGCTTGAGAAGTGTGTGAAATGAGGTAGAGGTGGGGGCCTTTTATAAGAGGAGAGGAGGGGCACTTTTGGAAAGTAAAGAAATATTACTTTATTTGAAAATGTGTTTCGGTTTCAAAAGGTCCCACATTGATATAATTAGTGGATAAGGTTATAAGGGTTATAAATCCACTCATCCAATTGGTTTTGGCCATGTGCAGTTTATAGATTTTACATTGTCTTTCCATTTTATTTAAATCGTCAAATAATGATGTCATCGCTGCATCATTATTATGTCACAAATAATTTAATTTATTTAATGTCTAAAAATTATAAAAAAATTACTATGATATAGGAAATCTTTTTATCTTTCCAATTACTATTTATAATAAAAATTTGGACTTGTATAACCCCACTTAAAAATTGTTTTCGTAAAACATATTATGTTTGTGTCATTTTCACTTTAACATTAAATAAAAAGTAATTTATGTCATTTCCCAACAAAAGTGGATCCATGGGGTCCCCAAGTTGACCCATGGCATTTCATGGTCGGCCATGACACAACCAATGAGGTTGGGACATGTGTCTAGGTCATTTCCTATTATTAAAGCATTATTTATACCTTAAACTACCCTAATTACTACTAAACGCGATTAAGAACTTAATAAGTTACTATTCACCAAAAAATTATTATAATCTCATTGAACCACATTTTACTTCTTAATGACAACCATGTATGTCGGATTTTCAAAATTCAGTACACATTAGTGGTAAACTTTCATTTAACTGAAAAATCAGTTTGCTTGATTACCACTTAGTGGTTTCACTATTCATCAAAAATTGAAGTTTTTCAGAAAATTACCAAAAATTCACCCTAAGCTATATTTGATATTCCGAATTCAAAAATGAAGTCCATTTTACAAAATTCAAATCATATAAGTCACATTAATTAATTCAATAATTAATTCCCGTTTCCAGAGCAAATAGCGTGTTTTTACAAAACAATAAGTATCAAAAGATTGACACCGGTTTAAGTCTAATTTCAAAGTGAAATTGATTCCAATGACCACCATTGGATAAAATGGTAAAAATATATTCTAATTTCACTTCAAAACCAATTCAAAACATAATCTAATCATATAAATAAATTAGATTAAAAAGCAGTTTTGATGTAAAATGCAGTATTTTTCACTATTCATTAAAAAATGAACATTGTCAGAAAAATACCAAAAATCCACACAAGGTAAATTTTGATGTCCCAATCATAAAGGATAAGTTTATTTTGACAAACATAGTTTATAAAATTGTCAAAATATAGATTCAAAAATGGTTTGCCATCAAAAGGCAGTAAAACAATCTTTTAAGAATATTAGTGTATTCCATGCATAAGATTGTATTTATTTTCATTTTAAGCCTCTATAACACTATCTTAATCATTAATAGACATAGATAAAAATATCTATTATTCATTACTTACTTGGGATGTTACATCCTTCCCCCCTTTAGAAAATTGCATCCCCGCAATTTATTTACTTATTGAATAAATGGGGGTACTTATCCCTCATTGCATTTTCAGATTCCCATGTTGCCTCTTCAATCATGTGGTTTTTCCACAAAACCTTTACCTGGTGAATCACCTTATTCCGTAACACTTGCTCCCTGTGGTCAAGAATCTGGACCGGTTGTTTCTTATAAGATAGGTTCTCTTCCAGCTGAACTACCTCTGGACTCAAAACATGAGATGGATCTGGCATATACTTTCTCAACATCAAAACGTGAAAAACATTGTGTACCTGAGATAAACTCGGAGGTAAAGCCACTCGGTATGCAACTGATCCAACTCTTTCCAGAATTTCGTATGGTCCAATGAACCTCGGACTCAACTTTCCTTTCTTACCAAATCTCATCACACTTTTCCAAGGAGAAACCTTTAGAAAAACATGATCACCTACCTCGAAAGATAGATCCTTCCTCCGGTTATCCGCATAACTCTTCTGCCTGCTCTGAGCTGTTCTCATGTGTTTCTGAATCAGCTGAACTTTTTCTGCCATCTCTTCTACCAATTCTGGTCCCATCAACTTCCTTTCACCCACTTCATCCCAGAAAGCTGGAGTTCGACACCGCTTCCCATATAATGCCTGAAATGGTGCCATCTGTATACTGGAATGGAAACTGTTATTATATGAAAACTCAACCAAAGAAAGATGTTGGTCCCAACTTCCCTGATAATCCATAGAACAAGCTCGTAGCATATCCTCCAATGTCTGGATTGTTCGTTCTGACTGCCCATCTGATTGAGGATGAAAAGCTGTACTAAAATTTAATTCAGTACCCAACGACTTCTGAAGGCCTTTCCAAAAGTTAGAAGTAAACCTGGGATCACGATCCGATACAATGGAGAGAGGAACTCCATGTAACCTGACTATCTCTTTAAGATACAAACGGGAAAGTTGATCAAGAGAGAAAGTATCTCGTATAGCAAGGAAATGAGCAGATTTGGTCAAGCGATCAACAATAACCCAGATTTCATTATTACCTCGAGATGTCTTCGGTAATCCAACAACAAAGTCCATGGATATATTCTCCCATTTCCACTCTGGAACTGGTAAAGGCTGAAGCATCCCTTTCGGTAACTGCCGCTCTGCTTTAACCTGCTGACAAGTCAAACACTTCACAGTAAAATCAGCAATGTCTCTTTTCATTCCATCCCACCAGTAATACTCCCGCAGATCTCTATACATCTTAGTACTGCCCGGATGAACTGAAAACGGAGAACTATGAGCTTCACATAACAACTCTCTCTTCAATTGTGAATCACAAGGCACACACAATCTCTTCCCAAATCTCAAAACACAATCACTATCAATGTTGAATTCAGGAAACTTACCTTTCTGAACCAGCTCTACCCTTTTCTGCAACTCACTGTCTTGCTTCTGTGCTTGCTTGATTCTATCTGATAGAGATGATCTCACTGATACCTGAAACAAAACAGAAGGACTTCCTGCACCAACAACTTCTATGCCAAAGTTCATCAAATCCTTAACTAAAGGATCATGTTCCAAACGCAACATTGTTAATGAAGCATTACTTTTTCGACTCAAAGCATCAGCCACTTTATTTGCTTTTCCCGGATGGTAACGAATTGTACAATCATAATCCTTCATTAATTCCAGCCATCTCCTTTGTCTCATGTTTAACTCTTTCTGAGTGAATATATACTTTAAACTTTTGTGATCGGTATATATTTCACACTTTACTCCATACAAATGATGCCTCCAAATTTTTAAAGCAAAAACAACAGCAGCTAATTCCAAATCATGTGTAGGGTAATTTACCTCATGAGTTTTCAACTGTCGTGAAGCATAAGCAATTACCTGATCATTCTGCATTAGGACGCAACCAAGTCCTTTCAATGAAGCATCACTGTATATAACAAACTCACCATTCCTGGAAGGTAGTGCCAAAACTGGAGCATTCACCAATCTTCTTTTCAATTCCTGAAAACAATCATCACATTCTTTTGTCCAGATAAACTTAACACCCTTCCGAGTTAGCTTAGTCGTTGGACTAGATAACCGTGAAAAATTTCTAACAAACCTTCGGTAATAGCCCGCCAAACCAAGGAAGCTACGAATCTCGGTTACATTTGTGGGTCTTGTCCATTCTTCCACAACTTTTGTTTTTGCGGGATCAACAGTTATTCCATCTTTAGAAACAATGTGACCAAGGAAAGAAATTTGTTGCAACCAAAACTCACACTTGCTGAATTTCCCATACAGTTTCTTTTCTTTTAAGGTTTGCAAGATAACCCTTAAATGTTTTTCATGCTCTTCTTTACTTTTAGAAAACACCAAAATATCATCAATGAAAACCACCACAAACTTATCCAAGAACTCATGGAAAATTCTATTCATTAAGTCCATGAATACAGCAGGTGCATTGGTTAGCCCAAAAGGCATTACTACAAATTCATAATGGCCATATCTCGTACGGAACGCGGTCTTCGGAATATCTGCCTCCTTTACCTTCAGCTGATGGTACCCCGATCTCAAGTCAATCTTTGAAAAAAACTGAGCCCCCTGGAGCTGATCAAACAAATCATCGATATGAGGCAAAGGATATTTGTTCTTAACAGTGATATTATTCAAGGCTCTATAATCAATGCAAAGTCTCATAGAACCATCTTTCTTTTTAACAAATAAAACAGGAGCACCCCATGGTGATGTGCTAGGTCTAATGAAACCTTTCTCTAATAAATCTTGCAATTTCTCCTTCAACTCTAAAAGTTCAATTTGTGCCATTCGATAAGGGGGTTTTGAAATTGGCTTAGCATCAGGAACTAAGTCAACAGTAAACTCAACTTCCCGATCTGGTATTATTCCAGGCAACTCATCAGGAAAAACATCAGGATACTCATTTACCACTGGCACATCATTAATCTGAACAGTTCCTTTATTTTCAACGACGTGTGCAAGGTAACATTCATTTCCATCTTTTACAAGTTTCTCAGCCTCTTGATATGTTATCAAAAGTAAGGGTTCATTCTTGTAAACAAACTCAAAGTCTTTCTGAAAAGAAACTTCTTTAGCTCTACAGTCAATCTTAGCATGGTAAATAGAGAGCCAATCCATACCCAGGATAACATCAAACTCAACTAGAGGTAGAACAATAAGGTTTTCAAGTAGGTTATTTCCATAGATAAGGATAGGAAGATTCTTATAAATTCTTTTTTCCTCGACACTTCCCCCAGGTGTTTTTACCAAAAGTTCAGGAGTCATTTCTTGAGATGGTATTCCCATTTTACTAGAAAAGGTTTCAGAGATGAAAGAATGTGTAGACCCCGAATCAAACAACACACTGGCATAGTCTGAAAAAACAAACAAATTACCTGATACAACTTCATTTGATGGCCCGACATCTGCTGAAGTAGTTGCAAAGGATTTCACCACCCCTTTCTGCTTGTAGTCTAACTGCTTCCCATCACTCAAGCTCCTTGTCGGACACTCGTTTGCATAGTGACCCATCTCATTGCACTTATAACATTTCACTAACTGTAAATCAAATTTGTTCTTACCTTCACCTTGATCCTTTTCAGTGCAATCACGAGCCTTATGTCCCATCTTACCAGATCGGTAGCACTTCCCAGAATTCAGAAGACATTCCCTAGCATGCCTTTTGCCACATTTATCACAAACTGGAAACTTAGTTCTCTTACCATCAGACTTTTTTGAAGAATTCTTACCTTTCTCCTGCCACCTCGGTCTCTTCTTCTGCTGGTTGTTATAGAAAACTTGGTCATCGGCAAACTCCACTTCCACCTTCTCAGCACATCGAACAAGCTTTTCATAACTTTTAAACTCACGAGAAGCTAATGCCCTTCGATACTTTGGCTTTAATCCTGAGTAAAAACATTTGATTTTACTATCAAGGTCCCGGATAAAATTTGGAGCATACCTTGCCAATCGAGTGAACCTTTCTTCATAGGCAGCCACTGAGTCTTCCTCTTGCCTCAATTCCAAGAATTTATTTTCCATCCTAAGTCGAACAGCCTTAGGAAAATACTTCTCAAGAAACATACCTTTGAATTCATCCCAGTCAAGAGCATCAATCTCCTCGGCGTCCCTGATATTTTTAACCATGGACCACCACTGATCTGCTTTACCCTCCAAACGGTAAATAGCAAGACTAACCTTTTGATTGTCTGAACATCCCATGACATCAAAAATCTTCTCCAGTGCTTTAATCCACCCTTCAGCTAGCACAGGGTCAGATGATCCTCTGAATGATGGTGGATGTTGCCTCATGAAATGTTCCACCACTGACATGTTCCTCTGCGGTTGATCTGGCTGATCTCGTGCATGGATACCACCGCCATTTATCGCTTGAGTCAACTGCGCCATTACTGCAACAAACTGTTCAGTTCCAATTCCGACCATTTCTGGATGCTGATTCGGAAGGTTATTTTTTCTGTATGCCTTCCTAGCACTGCTTCCCTGTTTCCTCTGCGGAAAACCATTCTGAACAAACATGTCTTAGATGAAGCAACATGGTAATCTTTAAATGCTATATCATTTCAAAAAAATATTTTTGGATAATCATTTAATAGAATTCTAACTCCTAAAGTTATCTAAACCGACCTTTGATACCAACTATAAGGCCCCAGCCTTAAACCTTACTTAATCTTGAGTTATTACAAGATTACACATTGAGGATCTTTTCGGGTTTAGAGTTTTAGAGAATTAGATCATAAAACTTGCATTACATTCCACATATAAACAAAGTGGTTACATAAAGATAGTATTCTTCATTCCCATCAATGGAAACACATTTAAAATAAAACATGGATTATTTCTTGACACATCATTGACTCTATCATCTTATCATGTACCTTTCCCTTGACCTGTGAAAAACATTTCAAAAACTTGGGATGAGCATAAAAACTCAGTATGGGTTATAAAAAAAACATGGAAAGAAAACATGAGTTCATATATACATAAGAATGAAATCATACTTTACCCATAAAACATAGGCACTTTAACATACCTCATAAAATCATGAAACAATCATAGAAATCATAAGACATAAAGGTAACTTGAGGCATTCATAACATTCTTACGTAGGGAGTAACCCTCTTGGTTACGTTTGGAATACCCATCACAGTATATTCCCTAAAATCTCTTCGGAGAAACCTTAACGTTTCACTCCTTCGCGTTACCCAATGCATTGGAGAGCTATAACGGGCTCACCCGCCCTTATTTTATCACGGAACCACCCGTCTTCATAATAATGCCCAAGAACCATAACATAATCATATCACATAAAAAAATGCATAAAGGAAACATAACATTTCCACATTTCAATCACGAGATATCAATACAACACATTTATATAAAAACATTATGAAAACCATTTTCAATACTAAAGTAAAACATGGTATTTATTTTTCTTTTAAAAAAAAGAAGGTATGGCTTGTAGAGGAAGCCGAAACTCAAATAACGGTTACGACGGCAGAGAAGTCGTTGTCGCCGCATACGTACGACAAAAACATTCCCTTTTGTCATTTAGTAAACGCTTCGTATAAAAAAGATTCCTTTTGAATAAACGTAAAAGTCAAAGGGGTTTATACACCGTATAAAAGAAAGTTGTGTATAAGATAAAATATGCCTCAACGAAAGGAGATTGAGACGAAGTCCCATACCTCGTATCCGACTTGACCCGACCGTTATTTAATCTCCTGAATAATAAACTTGAGTTAATCTCTACTTGATTATGAATCTTTTTCAAGTTCATTATTCCTTTTATACCATGTTATGAACATCATGTAATCAGTTAAGTTAATATTGTTCATTTTGTCGGTATTTGGTTCTTAAGTCAAAAATAGACTTCTTACACTTACATGTTGTTAATTTGGTCAAAGGTTCATTATATCCATAATGGTATTCATGATTTAGATATCATATATGTCATATATATCTAGTAAATACATGAATTTATAATATTACATCACATTTAGAGGTAAGAAATGAAATGCACCGTTCATGGAGACGGTAAGCCGTACGTACGCATGAACGCTACTTCCATTTCTATTTCATATTTTATGGAATGGAATCATAATTATATAAGAGTATATTATAATTCCAGTATAATAACATATATAATATCATTAACTTTATCCTTTACACATCCCACATATGGTATTAACGAATCAAATCACTTTTAGGGGGCGGTAGTCCGCACTTCCTAAAATGAAGATATCGTGTTTACCCATAATGGAAACCATAATGGTATGCCCAAAATGAAAAAAACAGAAGCTTAAGGAAAACATAAACATATTATATATCATACATAAAAATAGTGACATCATAATGGCCACCTTTGAAGGTGATAAATGAGTGTTGAACAATCATCGTTTCGGGAGGCAGAATTTCGCCATCCACGGAAACCGTATGTTCTTTAACCATTTGATGTAGTTGTGTGAGAGTGTAGCTCAAATAAATCTTATAACAACATCCTAGTATATTGAAGATATTGGTGTTTTTACAAAGGAAGTAAATAAAAAGAGTTTAGGGGGTTGGAGAAGCAAAATAAAACAAATGAACATGAGAGAATGAATTACCTTTAAAGGTGTAACTCCTTTTGAGTTGAGCCTAAAGGCTTCCTTTGAAAGGATTCTTCCCAAAGGGAATTCTCTAGGATGAGAAGAGGGATGTGGAGAGATTACATGGGCAGGGTTTGGCCGAGCCAAAGTCTTGAGAAGTGTGTGAAATGAGGTAGAGGTGGGGGCCTTTTATAAGAGGAGAGGAGGGGCACTTTTGGAAAGTAAAGAAATATTACTTTATTTGAAAATGTGTTTCGGTTTCAAAAGGTCCCACATTGATATAATTAGTGGATAAGGTTATAAGGGTTCGAAATCCACTCATCCAATTGGTTTTGGCCATGTGTAGTTTATAAATTTTACATTGTCTTTCCATTTTATTTAAATCGTCAAATAATGATGTCATCACTGCATCATTATTATATCATAAATAATTTAATTTATTTAATGTCTACAAATTATAAAAAAATTACTATGATATAGGAAATCTTTTTATCTTTCCAATGACTATTTATAATCAAAAGTTGGACTTGTATAACCCCACTTAAAAATTGTTTTCGTAAAACATATTATGTTTGTGTCATTTTCACTTTAACATTAAATAAAAAGTAATTTATGTCATTTCCCAACAAAAGTGGATCCATGGGGTCCCCAAGTTGACCCATGGAATTTCATGGTCGGCCATGACACAACCAATGAGGTTGGGACATGTGTCTAGGTCATTTCCTTTTATTAAAGCATTATTTATACCTTAAACTACCCTAATTACTACTAAACGCGATTAAGAACTTAATAAGTTACTATTCACCAAAAAATTATTATAATCTCATTGAACCACATTTTACTTCTTAATGACAACCATGTATGTCGGATTTTCAAAATTCAGTACACATTAGTGGTAAACTTTCATTTAACTGAAAAATCAGTTTGCTTGATTACCACTTAGTGGTTTCACTATTCATCAAAAATTGAAGTTTTTCAGAAAATTACCAAAAATTCACCCTAAGCTATATTTGATATTCCGAATTCAAAAATGAATTCCATTTTACAAAATTCAAATCATATAAGTCACATTAATTAATTCAATAATTAATTCCCGTTGCCAGAGCAAATAGCGTGTTTTTACAAAACAATATGTATCAAAAGATTGACACCAGTTTAAGTCTAATTTCAAAGTGAAATTGATTCCAATGACCACCATTGGATAAAATGGTAAAAATATATTCTAATTTCACTTCAAAACCAATTCAAAACATAATCTAATCATATAAATAAATTAGATTAAAAAGCAGTTTTGATGTAAAATGCAGTATTTTTCACTATTCATTAAAAAATGAACATTGTCAGAAAAATACCAAAAATCCACACAAGGTAAATTTTGATGTCCCAATCATAAAGGATAAGTTTATTTTGACAAACATAGTTTATAAAACTGTCAAAATATAGATTCAAAAATGGTTTGCCATCAAAAGGCAGTAAAACAATCTTTTAAGAATATTAGTGTATTCCATGCATAAGATTGTATTTATTTTTATTTTAAGCCTCTATAACACTATCTTAATCATTAATAGACATAGATAAAAATATCTATTATTCATTACTTACTTGGGATGTTACACCTCCCATTATCATGCTCATTCATGTGCTCCTAATTCGGTCGTACTACCTAAAAATTTCCATAAATAAACCAAGGTCTTGTAAGAAAAATATCTACTCTAGTGCCCCAGTGCAATGGCTGCTCGAGAATGTTGTGATATAATAATCCTTATTGTTTCCTACCCATTGTGTTTGTGACTAAATCCGTCCAATTAAATATAATGTAAATCAGTGTGAAAGTATAAGAAAAATGATAAACAAGGTGTGCATAATAAATAAACAACAACCAGCCTAGGTACTTAAAGGAACCTCAGTGGAAATACCTACTTCATCTCATTGCATAACTATGTTTCTAAACAGTTACCATATGTATGTACTACTAATATATATATATTATAGTTAAATATTTCATTCACCTATATGAACCATTTGTGTACAGATTCTTAAGGTCCAAATACTTGGTATACTAGTTATTGGTTGATTTGGGGAATAACTGAGACATCCATAACAAGCCTAAATGATCCTATAAGCTTAAGAAATAGTTTTGATGCCCCACATTCTAATATATTGAGAGACTTCATGCTACAACAATCGGGATGGAGAGTGAGCCGCTATATGAACACTCTAATCATTGTATGTGGCACCACATCCTAATGCCCATATAGAATCACTAGTGTAATATGCCCGGATCAACACATAATATAAGGGATTTTAATGCCTTCATGGTCAATATAACCAATACAATATTTCCACAACCTATGTATAGGGCATAATCATTTAATATAAGGTATTACAAAAGACAACTCATTCGAATTATTTATCCATCGTATATGAAGGAATCATCAAAAGTATAATACAAGCCATGAATAAATACCTCTCATGATTTGAATTCATATAACAAATTACAACCAAGGTCATTCCAGTTGTAGAAATTCAAAAATAAGAAAGCAATAATATCTTGGCCTTACCACCCTTTACATTTTATTTATGATATTCAAATCATAAAAGTCATGCAAAACATCATGAAGTATTCAGTTCAATATAATTAGGACATAAAATCAAATACATCCATCGAAATTCAAACCATCATGACTAATATATTCAATGTGAAATATGAAATTTAGTTTGGAAAAACATGCCAATTAATTTTACAATGATCAAGTGTCACATTAGTGGTGTTATCATCAACATGGAAATTAAAAACTTTGGTAAACCTGCTTTCTAAACCATCAAATCCCTAAAGAGGATTTAGGTACAATAGTTATTTAGCTGGGAGTTTCAATGCCATTAACATAGTAGGTTATAGGGTTGAATGGATATTTTATAGGATCGGGCCACTTTATTTAACATTTTCATTCAAGGAAACAAAAAACATGCCACATATCTAGGAAAGAGATCAATTGATAGAGAAAAACCAATTAAAAATATCGGTATAATTTTATGCATATTTTTGTTTAGAAGATAGTGCACATCCATAGAGAGGTTTTATTATAAAAATGTGAAATTGTTCATAAACAAACTACCAAATAGGGTGATTCAATTCATAATGGTGCAAAAGGAATAATGTTGGTTCTATTATAATTTAGACAGTTAAACACCGGTGAAATTTCATTTATAATCTAATATGAACACTTAAATTCATTCATGGCATTTATAAAAATTAATACAAATGGAAAATTAATGTTATCACACCCAATGGTTGTTCGTGGTTGCAGTTGAAAACCAATAATTACACAGAAATGCTCATGGGTGTAATACAAGGAACATGGATCATTTTAAGTTTAAGGAAAAAATTATAAGTTAACACATGACACTGGTTTTACTGTGACACCATATAAATATTCATAAATTGACAAAAACAATGGTAACAAGAAATAATCACCCTACCTTATACATATGATGACCTAATCATCCAAAATCAAGGCTTGATTCGATCTAGTTTGGATGAAACATATGGAATGTAGCTTCACCCTAAAAATATTTAAAATGAGATAGAACCTAAATAGTATATCCTAGAGGAAATTAAAGAATAATGATTCAAATGGAATCGATATCTTATTGATATAGATCCATAAATATTGATACAGCTTGAATATGATAATCAGTGGAGGACGTCTCATGATACCTAGCCTAGGCCTGAGGGTAATACAAAGGCACCAACAGGAGAAGCTCACATGGGTGGAGCAGCGGATAAAATAAATGAAAAGGAAATATAAACTGGTTAAGGTAAATTTAGTAATTTCACACTCAAACTAGGCCACAAAGTTTTGTTTCACAGTTTATTCAAACTATGGGCCAGCTGTGTGGCACCCCCATCTTAAGAAATTCGATCTCAAAATTTGTGCTACATTGTTACCCTAATTGTGCATTAATTGATTGATGAATACGGAAAGGTTACTTCCAAAATGGCACTACCAATGTGAGAAGGGTGCATAGTTTGGTTAATCTTTTAAGATACCATCTAGGGTTTTTTTTCTCCTTTGATACATCTACATGGTTTGTGGATGAGGGATTCATGATTTCATAAAAACCGTGTGCCTAGTTAAAAGCACCAAAACATTGATTTTCTAGACATGATTCTCCAAAAAACTTGACAAGTCGACCAGGAAACCTCTATGTCCATTGCCTACATAAATAAAAAACACATTTATGTGTTCTGGCTCTCGAAATTATGGTCTAAATCTTATCTCAATGAATGTCCCGTCTAGTAAACGCCAAAATTCTAATTCCTATAAATTTTCATCCAGTTATAAAACTGAGGTCATTATAGTAGAATTATTAACAAAATATGTAAATTCTAATTAAAAATATAATATAAATTTTATATAAATTAATTTCTTTATGTGTTTGAAATTACATTTTAAATAATCCCATAAAACACGATGAAAAACATTTATCCAGAAAAAAGAATTTTCAAGTATAAAAATTTTTTTATACAAAATTTAAGAATAAGTTTGATTATAATGAAATTGATTGGTATATATTTAGTAAAAAGTAATTTATGTAATTTTAAAATAAATTAAAATCAAAATTATGCTACTTAAATACTTGAAGGAAAATATATATTTTTTATATAATTAATTCTTCACTATTTACTAAAAAATAACCTTTTAGAAAAATAACAAAATTTAACATTAAGATAATTTTGTATAATGATATCAAAAATGATATAATTTTTCTAAAATAATATATTTTAAATTGGTTGAAAATAATTTTTAGATTTATACACAAAATAAATAAAACTAATTTTTCAAAAACAATATTTTTGATGCATAAAATGACTATATTGAAAACTTGTTACCTATTTATTATGAATTAAGAAAAAATCATAATATAAAACCATTATATTTTTTTTATAATGTGGTTACTCTTATTCATACCACCAATAGAATGTCTAGGTTATACTGGTAAATAATATCATGGTTCATTTAGACTCAGTTTTTTATGTGTAGAAAGCTATAGATTACATAGTGTTAAATTTAATGGGAATAAATATTAAATTATTAAGAGTATCATCCTCTTTGAATCTATATCCATGTAATAGTTATAGGGAGATATCTATTGATTGTTAACATCTTATAAAAGGTGTAGTCGATGATAGGATATTGTAACAACTATTCTAGATGGTATTTTTCAATAGTATTCAACTGATTATAGTTTAAGAGTCGTGAAATACATGGAATATGTAGGTGTTATATCAATCCTAAATATTACTTTAATGAGATTTTTGTAGTGGATCTAAAAAAAATGGATATTGGTTATCTTCTGGTCATGGACAAGAATTCTATATGTCTAGGACTTCCTGACACTGCATGAATTAGAGGAATCCCAAGGATTCATTATAGGAAACCTCCTCAACAGATGTAGTGGAATGATCAAGGTCCTCCCTAAAGAAAGTAGGGAAGACCCTAAGATGTATATAGTCAAAGAATCCAGTGTTTCCTATTGAGGTGCCATATGTGGATGAAGTCATGATCCATTCACACCAGTATCACCACAATGTAATACTGTCCAAGATTAGAGAGGTGGATGTTAAGGATTTAGGTATCTAGATGCGATGGGGGATATATCATATGATTTGTAAAAAATATTGATATATGATTTAAATTTTATATACACTAGAACTTATACATTTTAATAGTATAACACGAAATTATATTTTTAAGGTATCTTTTATTAGAGTGGTAGATAACCTAGTAGAGCATTTAGCCTAACCTTTTTTCATATATGTTCCATGTGTAAGTGATCACACACATACCCACTTTTGTCAATAGTGCAATCTTTTTCTTAGTAGAGTGTATTTTTCATATAATTGCATAGTGGCTGATGAATAACCATGTTTTTTTCTTTTGTATGGAATTGATATCCTCAATTGATGCATGTATATACTAATATCATTAAATATATTAAAAATTATAAGATGATGGACAAAGGATTTCATTCATGGGTTAATAAGGCCTTTAGTCAAGACAAGTGGGAGCTATCCATACGAGGTTACAACTTATCACCCACAAGCTATAGAATTTTACTCTATGTAAAGTAGATTCTTTAAATGATTCACTTATTATGGTCTTGTATGTGTAAATAGATTTTTTTCTTGAGGATGTTCTAGGGTTTTCCCATGGTGGGAGATCAAAATCTATATTGATTTACACCCCATGACCACACCAATTTCTTTTAAAACATATCAAGTGGCCCTAGATGGCTCTAGAATATTCAGGTGCAACTCGATGAACATATTGAGAATTTTCTCATCATACAAAATGTATTCAACTAGATGGATTATTTTCCATTTAATGAATTATGATATAATTTTAAGACATTATGATTATTTATGAATCCCAAAATAGTTTATGGTTAAAATTAAATGCACTCTTTTGAGTATCGATGAACTCTTCGACCAACTGGAGATACCAAATTTGGTCATAAAATTTACTCTCAAGACTAGATTTTTTTAGATATATGTTTATTGGAAGAAATATGTAATTTTTTTAGATATTGGGATGAAAATTACAAGTTTGATGGGATACCATTTGGCATAACGAATGATCTAGCATAGTTCATTGGGATCATGAGTTAAATCTTACATCCCTTTGTGGACTTTTATGTGGAAGTATTCATCCATGAAATTATATTATATTATTCCTTAGAGAATGACCATGTGTATCACCTCATGGATGTCCTAGAAATTCTTTAGGATTACCACCTTTGTGGTAAATATTTTATGTACCGATTCGAGATATGGGGAGTCCATTTCATAGGGAAATGAATCTGAAAATGTGTGGTATGATTTTAACCTAGTAATATTGATGTTATAATATATTGGGAACCACCCTAAAGTGTGCTTGAGGTTCATAGGATTCTTGGGTTGGTGAAATATTTCTTATGATTTGTGGAATACTTCTCCGGTATTGTATACCGCATAACTAAATTTACAAAAAACTTATATTCCTTTGTATGAATTGAGTACTTCCAATGATTTTTTGTGTACATGAAGAGCATATAGGCAAGTGGTATAATGTTGTGGCTAGAAGAGGGGGTGTGGGAAGGCTCTCTCTGTGTTTGATATTGTAGTAGAAGGGCATCCTGCGATCTTAATTCGAGCTTATGGGGGTCGTCAGGTGGGCTCGTTGAGTCCAACTATGGGCCATGTTTTGGGGTTGGTGTCAGCACGGAGTGAAACAACATAGTGAAATCCTTCCTGGAGGCGGTTAGTGGGAGATATTTGGAGTATAGTCATGGAATGAGCTGTATCCCACCAATTATGATGGAACAATGAAGGGTGGAGGATCTAGATGGGTCACCGATGGTGGTGGTCTCTGGGAAAGAGTTGGATTGTGTGGTGGAGATTCATCAGATAATGGTATTAGTGAGATTCAGTCTAACAAAGCCATAAATAGAAATGTTCAGGGAGTTTGTGGGGTATTGGGGTCTTCATTAGTGGGTGGTGGTCTCCGATTTATCTAGGTTCATGTTCAGAATCAATCGTTCTTTTAGGGTTGATTTTGTGCATGCCTGGTCGAGAGAGGGGAGGTTTTCTGTGTGAATTTTTATTCATTTTATTTTGTTAATTCAATACATATTTTAATTCGTCATTTTCTGTTGATGTTTTTGTTTTGCCTTTGGAAAAAGTGAATGACCCCTTTCATATCCACCGACCATGTGTCATTTATTGCTGTCACTTTCTTCGGAATACATGATCTCTATTTTATCCCAATCATGTTCTCTAAGCCCTGGAGAATTGGGGCAATCTGAGGTGCACTGAACATGTGGCTGGAAATCAGGTGCTCCACCTACTTCAGATGAATTGAGGGTTATCTGAGAGGATCCATGGCCATCAAAGTCTTTTATGGGAGAGGATTCGGGACAGATAAATCCCCTAAGAACCCATCTAGCCCAGGATCGCTCTAGGTATAATCTAAATTCCATGATAGGGAAAGCATTAAGTGTGGTGAACTAGGTAACTAGGTTTGTTTTTTTCCATCTGTGCATTTTTTTTTAAAAAATTTATGTGAAGGGGAAGATCAAGATGAAATGATAAGGGATTGTTGACACATGACATGAAGCATGCATGATGTTTTTGTCAAAACTAACTGGAATTAATGGAATATACCTTGTATATGCAAGACAGTTATATGTAAACTAATTGTTTTTTGAATTGGTAAAAAATTATGGGCCTATTGTTTCATATTGGTTATATGAACCATTTTTTAGTCCATGTTAATCATGAACCATCCCTTGAGGGGGGTATACCTTCACTTTTCCCATGGGTGTGTGTGTGGTCTGATTTATTTATGACCCATATTACTTACTATTTATTATCATCATCTACATAATCATCATCATCAAAAAAATATTCTTTTATTATGTTATGTTACTAGAGGAGGATGAATTTATGTTAATGTAAATATCCCGCTCCCCCCTTAGTGAGTAAGTGGTAGTAAGAATGCAAGGGTAATGGCCCTTTCCTTTCTCATCTATTTAATCTACCCTTAGAGGGTCTCATAAACACATAAGTTCATATTATCCTCTCCTTCCTCTTATATCCCTTCATCTTACATTATGAATCTCTCTCAATTAAATAAATATATTTTTCTAAGGATTTTGGGTCATTGGATTTCAACATTGGACTAAGAATGTATCAATTTTAATGGTGCATTCCCATAAGATTACTAGGTACGGTTAAACTAATGTGTTTTCAAAAAAATTATGATTGTTTAATTTATTTTTGTTATATATATGATAATTTCTATTTATTTATTATATTTATAAATTCTTTTTTGGACCCTTCATGATATTGTATTTTTCATAATCACAAATAATGTCAATATACAGATTCATATCTTTTATGCCAGTTTTAATATCTATATGTGAATCAAGTTTGTAAAACAGCAGCATATAATTTACTAAGTCAGTTGCTTATAAGTCATGAATAAATATGTTTACAAATTTATTTCTATATATACTTTGATTAACAATTATTCTTGTAATGATATATGCAAGATAGACTCTTTACATTCTTTCTTAAACCAAAACCGAAGAATGACTCACCGAATTCGACAGACCAAAACCGAAGTTGACACACTGAAACCAAAGTACGACAAACCGGTATTATCAGACTGAAGTCAACACACCGAAACAGAAGTCAACACACCAAAACTGAAGTTGACACACCAAAACCGAAGTACGACAGACCAAAGTATGACAGACCGAAGACGACACACTGAATATGACACACCGAAGATGACACACCAAAGATGACAGACTGATGTTATCAAACCAAAGACAATAGACCAAATATTGCACACTGATTGATATAAATTAGTGATTCCATTTTATTAAATAAAATTTATTTCTAATGGTCATATGTAAACAAATTAATGTTTCTGACGTTAATTTAATGTTGTCTGTAGGACAATCTGTAGACAAGTACGAGGTACATGAACGTGCGAAGATCATTTTGTCTAGAAGAATGTGGATTATAAAAGGACCACATCTGTGAAGAAAAAGTCTACGTGGAGATAATAGTAGTACAAACTAAGACAGACACAAGTGTGAGAATACAAAAATAGAAGAACACACATAGAACTTGAAGAACACTTATACACATCAGGAACTGAAGTTCAAAAAGGAGATTCAAGAGCCATTTGTAATACTATCACATTAATGTAGAACACCTGTACTAGAAGTGAAGAAGAAAAATCACGACACTCTTTTTTCCAGACAACTTTCAGAAGAGGACCCAAAGATTCATCTGCTTAAATATAAAGGAGTCCAAAGCTACTTTGACATCACATAAGAGCATTCTAAACTATTCTCTATATTCTTGGTTTTCTGTTATCATATTTTTTTGTACATTACGATCAGTGAGTGCTTCTGTCTACATTGACACACACTATCTTCTGTGCTAAACTGAAGGATTTCTAAATCCTCACTCAATCTCCCCAATACAATTGTGTATCCCTCTATGGATAGTTGTAGAGGTCAAGTGTGACCTGGACAACCTATGTACTGTAGTTTTTGTTTTTCCCACATAGAACTATGGTAGAGGTGTGAGGACATATATAGTCTATCCACTATTGTAAAAACCCTGATCCAGGGTGTGGATCATAGTTTATATAAAACTATTTGAGAGGACTATGTCTCTGCTTGAGACTGAACCTCTTGTTTAAAAACTACTGTGCATTTTTCCTTTGTAAAAATATTTTGAATATTCCACTGCTAAGTGATATAATATATAAATCTATTTTATAGTAACTCTAATAGCTAAACTTGCAAGGGTTTGTATTAATTGTACACAAGTAGGTTTGTTTCAAAATCTAATCTAATCCTCATATTAGATCAACTGAGAACTAATCAATCTCTTGAGAACCTAACTGAACCTTTACTGTATTTCATATTCACTATAGTTTAGCTTGTTATTTTAATTTGGGGATTTTAATAAAAATATTTTAAACATAAATTTTTAATTGGAACTCAATTCACCCCCCCCCCCCTCCTCTTGAGTATCCACTCCGACCAAGAGTTGGTATCAGAGGGATTTCAAAACACTCTGTTTGTCCAAAGTTTTCAACTGTGATTCTATTTGTATCCTAATGATCATAAAATTTTTGTTATTTCTAAATTTTTATCTCTTTAAATACAATTTTTAAAATCTAATTAAGGATAACAAATTATAAGGTGTAGCAACCAACATGCCACCCATCTTTAATGGTATAAATTATGCCAAATGGAAAATCCAAATGAAAATTCATTTTAAAAGTATGGGATTTTAGATTTGTACTGCTATAGAGACACAATATAATATTCTAGAAATAGTTAGAACTACTTGGGATGAACCCACTAAAGCTGCTTACAATAATAATTGTAAAGAAATTAATTCCCTGCATTGTGCTTTAGGAGATGAATAATTTCATCGAATATCTACTTTTAAGACAACTTATGAAATATATGATACTTTAGTTATTTCCCATGAAGGAACAACCAATGTTAATGAAATGAGACAAAATACTTACACCATTAAGTATGATAATGTTAAAATGAAATCTGATGAATCTATTTTTGATATATATCTCAGGTTCATGAGATAGTTAATACAATGAGCTCACTGGGAAAATTTGTTCCAACAAAGGAGAAAATCATGAAGATACTAAGATGCCTACCAGAAAGATAGAGAGGCACATCAGTCTTAATAAGAGAATCATGTTTCATTGGCATGCTACCTGTCAAGGAGAAAATTGGTAAGTTGATGATTTATGAAGAATAATTGAAAGTAAACAAAGAAGAAGATGATGAATGAATAAATAAATCAGTATCCTTCGATACTTTTACTTCAAAAATTAAGGACAAAGGGAAAATTCAAATTGAAAGTGATAGCTCAAGCTATGAAAAAATTGCATCAAATAGTGAAGCTGAAATGGTTCATATAGCCAGACGATTTAAGAAATTTTATAGGAAGAAGATGTTTTTCAGAAAATCCAATTATAAGGGAATGTATGACAATAAAGGTCATTGGAAGATAGATTGGAAAAGGACTGATAAGAGTGAGGACATAGTCTGCTATGAATGAAAAAGGAAAGAACATGTCAAAACTGACTATCCAAAATTAAAGATCAAGAAGAAATATGAGTATAAGGATAGAAAATACAAGATAGTTATGAAATCAACCTAGAGTGCTTCAAAAAACAGTTCATGTGATTATTATTCCACTCATGATGAAAAATCTCATAAAGCTAATATGTGTTTCATGACAAACACATATGAGGTAAATTTAGATACTCCTGCTTTAAACCCTTATTATTCTAGAGATGATTCTGATTTTGATTCTGAAAACATGTATACTGAAGAATTTTTTGAATACTGTAACATGTTAGAGGAAACCTAAAATGAGCTGAAAGACAATTATAAAGCTTCAAATAAGTAACATGATTTAACTAGCACTATTAAATCTACACATGATGTTGAAAAGGAAAAGAATGCTCAACTGCTCAAAGAGAATACTGAACTTAAATTGTCTAATAAGCAACTCAAGAAAGATTTGGAAATATTTAAAAATGGAAAGAACACTCTTACACATATTCTAGGATAACAATTAGCACCAATGTATACTACTGGTTTAGGCTATCAGCCAAAATAGAGACATATTACAAAGAATATATTTATACCTAAATCTGGACAGTATGGTGCTAGTTCCAGTTCTGTAAATTCCTATGTATCAGCTACATACTTACATGGTATTTGGATAATGGATGTTCAAGACACATGAAAAGAGACTTTTCATGCTTAAAAATCATAATCATGGTTGATGGAGGATATATCACCTTTGGGGATAACTCAAAAATAAATATAATTGTCTTAGGCTAAATTGGTAACATCGATTCAATTTTAATTTATAAAGTTTTATTTGTAGATGGATCAAAATATAACTTGTTAAGTGTTTCTCAGTTATGTGATGATGGTTTTAATGTTAAATTTGAAACTGATTCTTATAAAGATTTTAATTCTAAATTTTTTTTAGTATTTTCTACCATAAGAAATGAAAATGTATATGTTGTAGATTTGAATTATTTATCTAAGCAGAATATTACCTGTTTAAATGATTTTTATAAAAAATCATGGCTTATTCACAGATGATTAGGACACTACAATATACACTCACTTAGAAAACTGACTAGGAAGAACATAGTTAGAGACCTACCTAAACATCAATTCCCAGCTGACAAAGTTTGTAATCCCATTTAAAAGGAAAAGCAACATAAAGTTTCATTTAAATGAAATAAAGAAGTTTCAACTTCTCAACATCTTGATCTGGTTCACATGGATATGCTTAGACCATCCAGAGTTTCTAGTTTAAATGGGAAGCACTATGTTTATGTTCTAGTAGATGACTTTTCTAGATATACTTGGGTATACTTTTTATCTCATAAAACTGAAGCTTGTTATTACATTATCAAATACTCCAAGTCTGCGGAAAACCTTAGTGGACATTAAATTAAGACCTTAACAAGTGATCATGGTCGTGAGTTTGAAAATCAACTGTTTGAATATTATTTCTCACATTATAGTTATAGTCACAACTTATCTACACCTAGAACACCACAAAAGAATGGTGTAGTAGAAAGAAGAAATATGACTCTTTAAGAGATTGCTTGGACAATGCTCAATGAATATGATTTTCAAATTTAATTTTGCACTGAAGCTATTAATACAACTTGTTAGATTATCAATAGATTCCTGATTGGACCAATTCTTAAAAAGACCCCTTATGATATTTGGAACAATAGGAAGCCCAACGTTAACTACTTTAGATTTTTTGGTTTCAAAGTCTTTTTCCTTAAAAATAAAGATAATCTTGATAAATTTGCTTCCAAAAGTGGTAAAGTAATTTTCCTAGGTTACTCAATATCATGTAAAGCCTATAGAGTATTCAATATGAGAACCAAATGTGTGGAAGAATCCGTACACATCAAATTTGATGAAACTGATCCACATGAACCAAAGACCCCTCTTGAAAATCTTGAAGAAGATATGTCCATTCTAGACCTTAATGACAAGAACAGTGAACCTGTTGTTAAGACAAACATTTCTAGAAATGTTCCAGAATCTGCAACTTTTGAACCCGAACCTTCTGAAATCTCTATCCCTATCTTTTCTAGACCTACTAGGCCCTTAAAAACCATCATTTACATGCTGTAGTAGGAGATTTAGATTGAGGGACACAAACTAGAGATTCTCTAAGAAACTTGGTTGAACATCAAGCTTTTATTTAATTGTTTAAACCCAAAAATATTAATAATTCTATAAATGATGAATTTTGGTTGATGGATATACAATAAGAATTAAATCAATTTGATAGAAACAAAGTCTGGGAACTATTTGAAATACCTAAAGACACTTTGACCATAGGAACTAAATCGGTTTATAGAAACAAAGTTTATGAGTCCGGAAATATTGTTAGAAACAAATCTAGATTAGTTGCACAGGTTTATAGTAAAGAATAACGAATAGACTATGAGAATACCTTTGCACTTGTAGCTAGGTTAGAGGCCATTAGGATACTACTTGCTTATGCAAATCATCTAAATTTTGAACTTTATCAAATGGATTTCAAAATCACTTTTCTAAATGGGTATATAGTTGAGGATGTATTTTTTTGAACAACCCCCTGCCTTTACAAAATCCCAACATTTCAAATCATGTTTTTAAACATTCTAAGTCATTATATAGTCTAAAGCATGCTCCAAGTGCTTGGTATGATAGATTTAGCACCTTCCTTATTTGAAGAGGTTTTACTAAAGGAATACTAGATCCTACTTTTGTTTATTAAAATGATTCCCAAAGATGTTTTGATAGTTCTAATTTATTTAGATGATATAATTATTGGATCTTCTAAAATTTCATTATGTATTGATTTTTCAAAAATAATGCAAAATGAATTTGAGATGAGTTTAATGGGAGAACTTAAAATTTTTCTTGGATTTCTAAATTTTCAATATAAAGATGGTATTATTTTAAATCAATGTAAATATACTGAATATCTTTTAAAATGTTTTGGTTTGGATGGTATTAAAGGTAGTGATACACTTATGAATTCCACTTGTAAGTTGGAAGCTGATGAAGCTGGAGAATCGGTGGATCAAACAAACTACAGAGGCATGATAGAAAGTCTGCTCTACCTTAGTGTTTTTAGAGCTAATATTGTGTTTAGTGTATGTATGTGTGCTTGCTTTCAAGCGAATCCCAAAGAATCTCATTTAAATAATGTTAAAAGGATTTTCAAATATCTCAAATTTACTCCCAACATAGGTATATTTTATCCAAGAGGAGAACCATTTGATTTAACACACTATTCAGATACTAAATTTTCTAATTGTAATCTAGATAGAAAAATCACTACAGGGACATGTCACATGTTAGGCAAGTCACTAGTATAATGGTGCAGTAAAAAACAGAATTTTTTTGCATTATCACTTGCCGAAGAAGAATACATTGGTAGTTGTTGTGCACAAATTTTGTGGATGAAACACACTTGACTAGACTATGGATATCAATTCAAACATGTCTCCATTAAATGTGATAACACAAGTGCTATTAATGTTTTTAAAAATTCAATAACTCATTCTAGAACAAAGTATATTGATGTAATACATCGCTTTTTAAGGGATTATTTTCAAAAGGGTGATATAACTCTTGAATTTATTCGAAATGAACATCATCTTGTTGATATATTCACTAGACTATTAAATTATGAGAGAATGAATTGCATTAGATGTGAACTAGGAATGATAAATTTGTAAAACCGATCATTGTAAAACCGATCTTTGTAAAACCAATCTTTGTAAAATCGATCATTGTAAAACCAATATTTGTAAAACAGATCTTTGTAAAACTGATCTTTGTAAAACCAATCCTTGTAAAACTGAACTTTGTAAAACTGATCTTTTTAAAACAAATCTCTTTAAAACTGATATTTGTAAAATCGACCTTTATGGAACTGATTTTTATGAAACCTATTTTTATGAAACCGATTTTTTTGAAACCGATCTTCTTAAAACTGATTCGTTGACACTGATACCTTTAAGGGTTGTTGTGTAAATTGCGTGGTCTTTAAGTGAAACAATGTTATTTTATATCTTTCACTTTTCCGCATTTAAATTTTATGTTTTATGATTTACAATCCCAAAATAACATGTTAAGTCCAATCCATCCTGACCTTTCACCTTCTCCATAGCCGTAAAGCCTACAAAATTTTGTCTCTCTCTCTCTATCAACCTATCAACCCAGTTATAATTCGTAGCTTCGTCGTGGTAATGACTAAGCGCGCAATGGAAGATCCTAGAAAATCTCCTCCTTCCATGTTTCTAAAGGGTGGAACCAGTGGGACTAGAAAACCTAGCATAGAATGTCAGGTTTTCACAGCTGAAAAGGAAGTGTCTACTGAGTTCCTTCTATTAAGAAAATATTTTCTGCTTAAGGTTCATGAATGTCATGGGTGGCTAAGTTGATTCTACTTTGGAATTTAGAAAACCTCATTTTCCATTAAATAAATTTTTAAATGAGTTCTCAATTCCATATTAGGTTCCAATGTTTGGTTATAAAAAATCATTTTTTGATTTGTGGTGATATTCTTCCACTTTAAGGCATCTGATTCAATTTAATGTTCTATTCCATGGATACAAATGATTATTATATGATTTTATTTTCATACTCATAAAATTAAATCCATTATAAAAGTTTGAAAGTGTTCATAATGGGATTATTTAGAGTGTTTGGATTATAAATAAATTCTTGATTTTTTGAAAATAAAAAATTAATAATTTTTTTTCTTGAATTCAGGAATTTTCTATTCTTCAAGAAAAATTATTTTGATTAGATCATAATATGATTATTATGGTTTTACTATAACATGGATTGTAAACCATTGGTTGTATTAATCTTTAAATTTCTTTCCTAAAATAAAATAAAATATTTTTTATTCTCTAAAATCATTGATTATTTTAAATTGAAAGTAATTTTTTGGGTTTATAATATGGGTTTCAAGATATTATGTGTAATTTCTGATGATTTTTTAAATTTTATTTATTAAAATTTTTTAGTTTTTCTTATCGATGAAATACTATTTTTATATAGAAGGGGGTAAGGGTTAGTGTACATTAGTTTTCTTATTTATATTATTTTGTCAATTATAATGATACATCATGGGGGAAAGGGGATTCAAATTAGTAATAATAGTAAAATTTCTTCCCTCATTAATCCTATATTAATAAATCTAATTGATATTTCCATAATAAAATTTAGAATGTGGGATTTGAATGAGAGGGCAGGATCGCATCCCTGCTAATAGTGTATTTCTATTTAGTTGACTTATATATTTTCTTTCCTAAAATACATATTAGGGGGTCATATTAGTATTAAAATTAATTTTAATATAGTATTTGTGTGTGAGTATTATTAACATGAAACTCGATCTTTTAGAGTCTCAAACACCTAGATTTTAATAATATTTCATTAAAATTATCGAATATTTTCATTTTAAACTAGCGTTTTATTTTATAACTATCATGATCGTTTATACATTTAATTTTTTTGAAATAAAATATTTATATGAATTTATTATTATGTATAATTATATATTAATCATATTCATGTGCACTTTTGTTATTAGGCCAATGTGTTTTACTTTTTTTAATTGAAGGAGTAGAAATGATGTTTCATATTAGGTTAGTTATTTGATAAATACATTACAACATGAAACCTTAAGATGGTAAAAATGGACATTTAGGGTAGATATTGGTCACATGATCCCTTTTTTTGAAAAAAAAATGATATTAACTTATATTAGGTGTTATAAAAAATCCTTTATGTTAGTTTACAATTGAATTCATTGAATTATTTATTTTTTATGTATCAAATTAAAAATCCAACACATAGGAAATGGTTTTGAATGGAAATTGTTCTCCCATGTTGTTTGATTATCCCTTACTTCTTGTTGAAAAACTTTTAATGGCATTTTAAGTGGTTCTAATATCATAGGTTATTTAACTCGGGTTCAAGGTAATTTTGAGTGGATCGTTACATTTTCCACCTATGTACACTAACATATATTATAAACTCTAGATTACTCTAAATATTTCATTGATAAAAACTATAATTAACCCATCACAACATAAGGACATTAATAAATATTCTTCCAAGAAATAATTATTATTAGATTTATATAACAAGTGTCCTGGTTTAATGATTTGTAGGTTATAAAATAGAATAATTTTCTAAAGTTGAAGAAACTCGAAACCATATATTTTTATACCTAATTGTATAATATTACATTAATATAGCATAGTTGTGATAGAGTTATAAAATATTTATATTTATCGTATTATATATCCAAATAACCTTGATCATGTTTTTCCTTCTTATTTAGACTGACCATTCTTGAATTTTTTAAAAAAACAAATAATTATAATGAGAGAAAAAATAGAGACTGGGGTCGCTGAATTAGAGAAAAATATTAATGTACATTCCATGTACATGCCACAACTTCCCCCGCTTTAGGTATTATCTAGGTCACCCCACACATCCAGGTCTTGGATATTATATGGACAACACACAACTACCTGCAATAACCTAGTTCACGGCGTATACTCTCAAGTACACAGTGTGTCCTCCTAAAATTTCCTAACAACTCCTATTTTTCCCAAAACCATTTGAAATCAATATCTATAACTATGAATAATATTTGGGTTCTTACAATAAACCCCCTTAATGAAATTCATCCCTAAATTTCCATAATGAGGTGGCAAAAAAGAACCCTCAAACATCTTCTACCACTGTGATCGCACATCATTCTCCCTCTCTAATGTTTCGTCATGCAGTCAGTCGTGATGCAACAACAACCGTACCAAGAAAAATATATCGGCCATGGAGAACATTTCTAATGCAATAAAAAATCGAGATATGATGCTCCTCAAAGGATTTTTCTAACAGCAACAAAACCTCATTGGGTAGAAAAACATGAGGCTGATCTGAAAAGTAACGTTGTAGCTTAGAAATGTGGAAGACATCGAGCATAGCTCTATACCTCTTATGTAACTGAAACTGATAGGAAGCCCGACCGACTCTCTCCAAAACCTCAAACAGACCAACATATCTCATTAAAAACTTTCCCTATCTCTTAATCCTCTTGTGTCCCATCCTTTATGGGATGGGCATGAAAACCCGATCTATGTCCTCAAACTCAGAGGTCATATCCGTTGATAAGTATAAGACTTCTTCTGAGACTATACAGTAGCCATCCTCTTCCGAATCAACTCCACCTGATCAGTGGTCTCTGATACAAGATGAGTTCCTGGAATATATACCTCTCCTTCTTCCAGCCAACCTTGGAGTGATAAACTTTCCCTACTATACAAAGACGCGTAAGGTGCCATTTGAATCATTTCTTGAAAGCTATTATTATAGATAAACTTCACTAGAGGTATCTTCTTCTCCAAAGAACCTCAAAAATCAAAGACTCGTTCTTGAAGCATGTCCTCCAACACCTGAATTGTATGCTCAAACTAATCATCTATCTCGTGATGGAAAGATATACTCATAAGTACCTGTGTACCAGAATCCCTATATAGTCCCTGCCAGAAACGAAAAGTTATGTGGGAATCCCTATTTGATTTTATAGAGTGGGAAACCCCATGAAAACACACAATCTCTAGGATTTAAAACCATCAAAGATCATAGAAACTAATGGTGTCCTTGATCAGTATTAACTATGAATCCTTGGTGAGTCTATTAGTGAAAACTCAAACTACATCATTCCCTTGAGTCGACCTCTGTAACCTAGACACAGAATCCACCGCGACATCATTCCACTTCCACTCAGGAATGGGTAACTACTGTAATACCCCCTATGGTCACTGATGTTCCACCATCACCTATTAATAGTTGAGACATCTCATATGCAATCTAGAAACATCCCTCTTCATACATAGCCACCGATACAGACGGTGTAAATCTCGATACATCTTGGTGACACCAGGATGAACTACCCAAAATGAGGAATGAAAATCCTTCATCAACACCTCAGATAGGTTTTCTGACACCCATATTCATCCATGAAAACACAATACCTCATTCTCTCATCAGGTCCACCCAGGAGTAGGGTCCTCTCCTAACACACTCTCCCATAGTACTGGGCCTTTTTAGTCTATTAGCTTCCTTATTCTCACCTGATCCAGTACAGTAGAGGTAATAGCTAATGAAAAGAGAAAATTCTTCCACTATCTGTCGTGCACCTCCAAATTCATCTTAGAGAATAGATCCATAAGTTGCCTCTCATTTCTGGCCTCATGAACTGCCTGTATATAGGTCCTCCTACTCAATTCATTAGCCACTGTGTTGCCTTACCCAAGCATGTAGGCATGCCCAATGTCAAAATACTGAAGTTACTCAAATGACATTCGCTATCTCAAATTCATGTCATGATGAGTATATATGTACTTGGGACGTTTGTGTTATGTGAACACCACAAAATTCTCTCCCAAAATATTATGTCTCCAATAGTGTAAATCAGGAAAAACTACTACTAACATGAGATCGTGTGTCGGGTGATTTCTCTCATGTGGCCTCACCTACCATGACTCATACACAATGACTTGTTTCCTATTCATAGGCACTACTCCCAATCAAATACCTAATGCATTGTATTAAAACATGTAAATCTTTCCCAGCTCTAGAATAACTAGTATCGGTGTTGAAGTAAACCTCCAATTCATCTTCTGAAAGACTCACTCACAAGAATCTATCCACTTATAATTTTCACCCTTCTTAGTCTGGATCATCTGTGGAATTTCTATGTGTGAAAATTATTGTATAAAAATCCATTAGTAACCAGCCAGCCCTTGAAAAGTCTTTACGTGAAATTATTTCTTTAGATAATCTAAGGAAAATAATTCTCTCACTTTCTTTCAGTCTATGGATTCTCCTGTCTCTGAGATAACATGACCAAATAAGTGAATCCGGCCCATCGAAAAGTTTCATTTTAAGATATTAGTATACAATTGATGCTCCCCCAGTGTACTCGTAATGATCTTGAGATGGATTGAATGGTTAGGTAAAGTGTGAGATTACACACATGTAAACCACAAAAAGGATTACAATAAAGTATGGAACACTCGGTTCATCAGTGCCATGATAACAATTTGCACATTCATGAGACCAAATGGAATAACCCTCATATAGACCATACCTACTTTGAATGGAAATAAGAGGTAAATCTGGTCGTCTAATGCGCAACTTATAATAACTGAATCTCAAGTTAATATTCGAGATCACCTGGTCTCCTTGAATCCATTGAAAGGGATCATCAATCCAAGAAAAAGGATATCGGTTCTTAACCATCAACTGTTTCCTCTTCCAATAATGCACACAAATATTGAGGGTACCATTTACCTTTTTTCCAAATGGACATGCGAACCCCATAGGGATGTATTGGGTCAGATGAAATTCATTGCATGTAACTCCTATAACTGCATCTTGAGATCCTGTAACTCTGGTGTATCCATCCTAAAAGGAGGAATCGACACCGGTGTTTCCCCTGGTTCATGTTCAATAGAAAATTATACCTTTCTCTCAAGAGGAAAGCCTGAGAATTCATCTGGAATGACATCCCTAAAATGATTGACCATGGGAGGAAAGTATATCTAGTAAGTCCCCTAGTCATCAAGATACAAACTAGAAATCTGGGTTGTAACACCTCTCAACCCATGATGCTCAATTCCAACTCTTCTAGTCTGGAAATCTCATTCGCCCTTATGTAGAAACAAATCACCCTATGGTGATGAGAAACTCACCCTACAGATATAGCAATTGACAACTTCCTAAAAGGAAACCAACTAGTCTATTCAGAGAATTATGTCATAGCCCATTATCTCTAAGAAATAATGGTCCCATAAGAAGTGATTCACACGAACCTCAAGAGGACACTCCTTGCATAGATGTACACTGGACGTTTTAATCCCAAAGGTGTGTCCAGAAGCATGATATTAGTATAAGGGATGATACAGAGCCCAAGGCTCTCCAAAACATGCACAAATATAAATCTATGGGAATTTATTTTATCGAAAATATAAAAATCTAAAACTGAGGAAACCAGAATTGTACCTCTAATCGTAGAGGGTATGAGATCATTCTCCTACTAGATCTGATCCGGCACAAAAGGCAGACCTGCACTGTGGCCCTGTGAGGCTGTCTGAGATCCCTGAGATGATCCACCCAATGAATGTTGAAAACTCTATGTCTGACCACTATGTCTACAAACACCACCTCATCTTTAATGTCCTAAATAACTCCAACACCATGTCTAATATAGAACTAGTGGTACTCCTCCAATAAAATGATTCAAGAATGATCGTCCCTCACTAGCCTATAGATGGAGGGCATTGTAGAAATGCAAAAGAAGTCCAATATTTCCACATGATCGACACTCAACTGGGTCTCTGGGGAACTATGGTTTCTTATGTCCACCCTTCTTATACCGGTATCACACCACCTGGCTACCTGATAAAAAATACCACCTACTCGGATCTCCACATGTATAATCCATGTGGCGCTTCCCGTTATCAGTCAGAATAGTACCAAAATTGGATACTAAATCACCTTGTCCCACATCTCCATAATCCCTTAGGTTATGCTCGGTGATCAGCTCTTGGTTGACTATAAAAGACATGGAATTCCACCATAATATGTTCACCTAGGATTATATGTCATGCCTGAGACCATCCTCAATATTCATTTCCATAAACAACTCCTCACCCCACCCCCGAGAATGGGTGTGAAGCATTGTAGCTATATTAAGAGAGAATAATACCCTAGTACTAAGAGAGTACCCTTCTCCAAACTCAAGAACTCTTAGGCTTGGTAGGCCCTCAAGGTCTTCAGGTAGAAGTAGTCATAGAAATTCTGCCAGAACTCATCAAAAGCCACAAATCGCCGACGTCATACCAATGATATCACATACCACCATCTCAGGGATGAATCATGCATCCTGTATATAGCATTCTTCCCCCTCTCCTATAGATTCATCTCAAGATAATCGAAGATAGACAACATGGATTCTAACCATGACTATGTAGCATGAGGTCCTCCATAAACTGAGAAGGTGGGAGGATGTTGGTGATGAAAAACCAGTGTCATCTCTTCTATAGATGGGGTAGGATGCAGTGCTCCCTAAAATGTATGCATCATCATCATGAAGCCTTCTCGAACCTATGCAACATCACCTATGTCCGGTATAACTAGTGGAGCCAATACGGGGTTGACAGGATGATCAGCTGGTAGTCCCTGATCTACCATTTCCATTTTCTGATCGTTTCCCTATATCTGGCATACAACCAGAGGATGTCTTGGTCGTAAGAATCTACAAGGTCAATCACACAACTCAGTTCAAGATTATCAAGGAATAAAAATTGGATGTGAAAGAAGGAACACGAAAAGGAAAACATTTATGTTTTAAAAAATAGTATTACATGGCATATAAACCCTCTACACAGTGTGCTCGCTTAGGTCTCAACATGGGCATTTACTTCTTCAAAAACTAGTCATGGAACACCACTACAGATGGAATGTTCATCTTATGATATGGCGTGTACTTGAATCATTTATCCATACCTGATTTACTATACACGTCTAAACACACAGTCAGTTTCTAGGTAACACTACTTGGTGTGTTCAGAGTAGACATGATGTGTACCACTTATGTTATAACAACCCATGTCGTTAGTCACATGGTCGGTGACATGGTCAAATCTACATGGCATTCAAGAATGTAACATGACATGTACAACCTATGTTTCATCATCCTGTGTCATTTTTCACATGGATGGATACAAGACTCTTGCAACAAGGAGTGTACTCCATGTACACGGCGTGTGTCACCAAACTTTTCCCAACCCCATGTCTCTGCTCACACAATCGATCACACAAATAAGGACAACACATCGTGTACATATATGACATGTGGTATACTTAAGAAAAGCATTTTCTTCTTAAACATGAGGATATACAATGGTTATTTATCATTACACATCTTCCATTCTTGGTTTTTCCAGATAGTAAGCCTCAAAAACTACTTCGGAACCCCAAAAAATACTAAAAAAAGCATTAAAGTGAAAAATTCTGAACTGCGGGGGCCATACTCCCTGTGAATCTTTTCTTGGCATTATATTCATGTCATATCACAACTGAATTTAGTTTATGTTCAATATGATACACAAAATTATGATCCAAGAGGTCCTATAACACCTCAAGGACCAATGTTTGGTGTCCATAAAAATGAAACTTTGTATATTACAATACACTATCAATATCACAGGTATTCTCTCAAGGCATCTATCACAACAACAAGCATATATCGAACAACATCTATCAAAATAGCATGAAATCAGTAATCCACCCTAAAATTGAATGACATGAATTCATGACATGTGATCCCTATCATGTGCCTATATAATGCTTGATGTGGCATACCCTCACCTCATCGGGTTGCAGTAGAAACAGAACCTCAATAATAAATCATAACAACACAAAACATGTGTATCACACAATAGTAAAATCAAATCAACTATGACAATTAAAAAAACCAAACTATTTTCAATAATCGAGGAAAATTTTATATTCCTTGTACACGGGATAACTACTCTACATAACCGCTTATTTCCAAGTACCCATTCCTTCCTACCCATGTATATAAGTTAAAAACAATTAGACAAAGTAGAAAGAATACCTCCTTTGATACTACTTTGTAACATCCTGGTTTTGGGTGTCGCCAAAAGATTCCCCATACCCGGTTGGTCACATGGCCTTAAGCACATTCCCCCAAATGCCAGTGGATATCCAATACTAGTGAGGTCCTTAGTTTAGATAATGTAGAAAATATTCTCTCATTGGTAGAGTATGCAAAATGGAATGAAAAATAATAAACAGTTGGGGAAGCACTAATACCATACAACAAGTAAACAGCAGATGACTAGGAATAAATAATCAATTGGATCACATAAAAAAGTTATTCATTTCAAATATATATAGGAAAATAGACAAACAAGACACAATTATAGAAATATAGTACTAAACCAAAGTAAAAAAATCAAACAATATACTCCATCATCTTCACAATCCTCGGCATGTTCCCATGCTCTCTAACTCTACATTAATCAAGTACCTGATGATAAAGAACCCTTTTTCTTTTCTATACCAGCTACAATATAATCTGTTTGGGTAAAAAATCATGACCCAAACAGGGTGTGAGACGAATCCCATAGGCAACCACCACATGATCTGTACCGAAGTGTTAGTGAGTATATATATCAGGTAATAATGGAAATCCCACAAAGAACTATGAGTAAAAAAAGTAAACAATCCTATTATTTTCATTTACATTTATCAGTATTTAATGTACATAATTTAATCATGTATGTATCACAATAGGTATATCATAATACTACTTAATAAGATCAAATCCAATCATGTGCAATGGCTTGGTAGACGCATCACGAAAATTCAATATTTGTGTTAACCCTCTAAGTAGCTCACACAGTATAACCCGTCTGGCCATGAAATGCAATAAAAATTCCAAGACACTCTAAGGAAGAAATCACCATCAATTCCCCCTATGTTCATTCCATAATAACTACAGACTCTTTAAGGAATCACTCAACTTCAATTCCTTATGTGGTCTCATAATATAAACTATAGACACTTTGAGGGAGCACTCACCGTCAATCTCTTCTATGGTCTTGTAGGGTGAAATTTAATAGACACTCTAAAGGAAGCACTCAATGTCAATTCCCCCTATGGTATAACTACACCATGTTCCCACAACCCTATGCAATTAAATAGTGCATAAACGATATCAATATTCCCAAATTAATCTCAACTACTACATGTATAAACAATTTCATTTCATATCACAAGCATCTAAAAAGTATCAAATGTCAAATAGTTCCATCTAATCATGCGAGGAAAGGAAACAAGGTCTTCCTCAAAGGAAACCTGTACCAAACATCCCTAAACCTTCAAACTATCACAATGGGAATGATTTAGACCCAAAAATATAACAAAACATGAAACATAATTCTATGTGATTTTTTGAAGTGTTTATAAGTTGGAATTCCATGAAAACTGAAATAAGTAGTTTTAAAATAACGAACAAACCAAATGAGGTATAACTCAAAGGATACATGTATATCACATCTACAATATAATGATACTAAAATTGAAATGGTATATATAAAATCCCAAATAATCGGAAACATCTATATTATAAAATAAAACAAATATCTAAAAATACTATGATGAAATATCCTTATGACCCAAGGATCACTATTCAACCTCCCAACAAGATCCACTCGATGATCTACCCAAACAAAGGAATCCAAAAAAAGTTGTTTCTCATCATCCAAAATCCAAAACCTACACAATCCATTCAGTCTAAAAAAATGTGTGGTGTAAATAGAGTATAATCGTAAATACTACAGTTTGATTTTACTAATGATTCCATGAAATTCCTTTATATAACCAAAAACCTAGTTTGGAATATGCTATTTTAAATAAATTATTTTAAAATTTTATAGGAAAATTTCTTAATACATTTTAATAATCACTTTAGGAATATTAAAATACAATAAAAACAATAAGAAATTTATTTTTAGTAATCTATTTTTACCTTTTCATTGAAAAATCTCATTTAAAAATCCCTTTTCATAAACTACACTGAAAAAGAATAAAAAATGACCAATAAAAATCAACTGAATAAATATATTAAATAAACAAGATATTGAAATTAAATAGAAGAACATGTGATATTTAATGATATAATTAAATATCGTAAATAATAATATATGTTACAAGGATGGTGGAATCATAATATAAAAGTTCAACTAGTAGAATATGTCATGACTGATGAATAAATATAAAGTGGAACTATAACGAGCATTAGTGTATTAAATAGAAAACAATAAAGTATATAAACTCATGGAATATTCAAAACATTCAGTGTGCCGATCCAATTACACTGGGTTGGAACCATTTTTCAACCTATTGATGCATATCTAATAATATCCACTTGGAATGGTAATCCAACCCTTACTGTTGGAACTCCCCTCTCACGGATCATAACACACAATTAGGGGACTCTATTCAGTGTATAAAAAAGTCTAGTATAGAAATTGTGTCTCTATCTCCTGGTGATATTCAAAAAAATCATTAATAATATAGTCATTCTAGGTAACTAAAAACATATTTCATATAAATCATAATAAATACAGTACTTTCACAGATCCCCATGTCACCTCCATGCACAATCCAATGGGAATCCCTTATTCAATACATCTAAGAGAAATAAAAAATCATATAAAATATCAAGATCACACACAATATTATAATATGAAGATTAGGATTGGGGTGAGGCACATTTCATGAATAACTTCTCTATGTAATTTTCCAACCATGTCTTGGGATTAAATTAGGTAATATTATTTCTAAAACCCCTTTTTAATCCATTTCTAAATCAATATTAAACATCAAATAACGTTTTTATGGTACCAAATGATCCTTGTAAATGTAATTCGAAAAGAACCCTTAAATATATAATAGAATGAATTTTGAAATTAAACATCATTTTAAAATCTATCTTATAAAACATTAGAAAGAAAATTTATTTTTAAAAAATATTTCACATTATATTGAAAATTGTAATAAATCATAAGACACAATAGTAGAAATTACAGACATAAATAACATGAAAATTAAAAATGAGTTTCACAAAATTAAACATTTGAATATATATAAGTATCAATGTAAAAATAAAATAATACATTATGCCATCAATTAAATCATAAATAAATAATTTTAAATAAAAAAATCATTAAAAAGAACTAATTTTCTTCAATCAAAATCTTCTAATAAATTTATCAATCATTCAAAATGAATATTTATTTGATATGGAAATATAGAAGTTCAGATACATCGAAAAAACATTTGAAAAAAATAATTAGTTCATAAAAACTAAAATCTATTTAATAATCAACTAGCTTAGAAAAAAAATATAATTTCTAATGAAAATAGTTATGTAATAAAAAAATAGTTTTCCTATAAAAATATAATTTGTGGAAACACATGACTCAATAGGATGAAAATGACATGAAACCACAAATAATAGAATCCTGAGGTCCAATGGATAAATACTCAAACTCTAAAATCACAATATAAAAATAATTAGATCAAATATTCCCCTAATGTTTTGGCCAACAAGGATCCACAAAAGACAAGATGATATAACAAGAATAAATAAGAAAGTACGAGAAATAGAAATATTAATATTGAAAAATCACTCAAAATATAAATGGGGTGGCCAATAATTTGAAGGAGGAATGGTTGTAAACCATGACTTCAGATCCCTTGTGTTGTTATGAGTGAATATAATAAGAATAGTCCCATTTATGGTCTTACATTAGAGAGATAAACATTAGTAAACCAAAAAAATTAATTTTTTTTTGTTTTTCACATATTTTAGATGCACCATATATCAAAATTCATGTTAATAATGAGAGGATCACTAGAAAATTTGGTTGTTATTTCAATGATAGGACACATTGTGTGGAACTTCATACGCCAACTATTTTAATTCATAAAAAATACAGACCATTATGAATTGATTTCACTAACATTAGGATAGAAAATTTAATTAAATCATCTAAATTTTTTGATGCAAATAAATTAAAAAAGAGCATGATTTATTACTAATAATTATAAAATTTAATATATGAAAATGAGGTTTTTGTGTGACATTTAATTTTTATAAAAAGAGTTTGTAGTTCCAATAATATTTTATTTGAATATTTTAAACATATTCTAAATATATGTATCGAAAATTAGATATGATATATAATCCTACATGGTATATACCTAAAATATGTATGGTATTTCTCTATTGGATGTATTAATAATAAGATGATTTTTTATGGTATAATTACCATATGGGATGATTATCAAATTAATGGGAGATTATTGGTTGGTGATATGTTACGTGCATGTGATATGGGACAATGGTGTTACCTTTTATTATCAAATATTTTTTAATACAAGAATAATAATCAAACTCAGATTAATTTAGAAGATTCAAATGATGTCAAGGATAATTAAAAGTGTTTGGAAGAAAATTAGAAATTATGAGAAATGTTGGAATATTTTGGGATATTGATGGGAAAACAACATTGCAATGGAATCTATTATGAAATGATAATACTTCTAGGAAATAGTAATTTGGTGATATAGAAATAAGCACACCATAATGAATGATTTTACACCATGATTTTATTTCTAAAATGTGATTATTATTGAGCTTTTCTTTCATTCTTTTAAGACCACACTTCAATGATGATGTCATAATTTTTTCATGTTCCAGTTTTTTGGTGTGGGAAATAAAATTATTGCATGAGGGAGAATATTTAATTATGAGGCCGATTACCATGATAAAATTTTGGTGGATATGATATAATTTATAAGGATGGTAACCCACATCAGATGAATGGTACACGAACATGGAAACATTATGACCACAAGTGAACCTCCCAACCACCAAAGGATCATTACTTGCATTGGGGATTTAAGAGACACTGGGGGAAGAAGTTATTTACTAGTAAAGTAATATAATTAAAATTAAAAACTAAATTTAGTAATGAAAAAAATAAATATCATACAATATAATTTTATAAAATAGATAAAATAAAAAAACTACTCTCAAACACAAATAATTAAACACGAAACACACAATTTTCTCTAAATCTCTAACACAACATGAAAATAAACTACCACAAAGTGATCCCTATGTTGAAAAGGATGATATAAACCTATGAATGTAATAATACATGTCGTTACTTGAATGTTATTATATGAAGTTTCATGTACACTATATTGCACACAACTAGAGTAAAAATGAAAGGTTTGATAATTGCTTAAATAGTTGGAATCCAAAAATAATCCAATATATTAAAAATAAACTCAAGTGTGTGATTGAAATATATATACTCAGCTATATAAATATAAATCATAACATATTATAATTTTTCATCAGTATTTTAATATCCATTATTAAAAATATCTTATTCTCTTTTTTAGAATCAACTATAAATGATAACTCACAATACCGAGAGGATTCATACCTACTATACCAATATCAAGACTTAACCAATGATCTAGGTGAGTAGGACTAGGAAATATTTCATCCATATCTACAAAATAGGTATAAATTAGCCTATTTATAATACGAATTTTATTTTAATTACCACTACATCTCAATGATGACAAAAGGAAGCCACTATTATGGTGTGTGATAAATACTTGCCCATCCTATTTATTATCTTCACGATAGGGATATAAATACTCATAATATTTGAAAATACATCAATATTGAGTTCCCAAATAGAATCTAATTGTTTATATCAAAATGAATGTAAAACAACTATATAAAATAAGCTACAATTCAATGTATAAGATATGAAATAATAACTATAACATTTAAATGTCCCTATATAATGTCATTAGTGGATTTTTCCATAACATATGTCCTACCATTATCTGTATATTGACAATTAGTTGGAAATCCATACATAGAAGATATCATATCACCTAATGACCATGACTTCCAAGTATTGCAACAAAATCTTATATCCCATATGTTGGTTGTATGTCTCCAGTGGAATACGAAACAAGCTGTCCTTGTGGTTCCTATGGTAGTTCAATTCATTTCCAAATATTTTTGATAGTCCTAATTATTATAATATCATGAGATGACCATAATAACCATTGGAGTGGAACTAAGTTTTTTCATAGGTAGATTAAGGAATTATATGGCCTGAATACCTACAATAATGAACTAAATATAAGTTATTCATGATATATAAGATAATTTAACATCATTACCAGGTCTTTATTTTAGTTAGACACCAATTCTCATCTCTTACTGTTGTTCCTTTTAGTAACAAGAAAATCTATCACTAGATATTTAATAAAAATATTCAGGATATGGGAAAATACTATTCCTAAAATGAAATAAATTTAAAATCCAAAAAATTTAAAATTAAAAGTGGAATTACATGGACAAGAGTATAAAACACCAGATATATCCAAATAATCCAAGGGATAACAATAGTTTGTGGAAACAAAAGACCACCAAAAACATGCCCCCTCAATTTCCTTCTTTGAAAATGCATCCCAAAATTTATTCCCTCCCTGTAGACATGGGTGACATCAGGATTTAATTTCCCAATAAAAAAGAGGTACTTAATCCATGTTGGGAGAAGTTTCTATTGTACATTTATGGATAGAGTATTTAGTAGATGAACAAAAATAGTGGAATTAGATTCCACCCAAATATATCTCAATCCATGGTGGATGGCATATTTGACAGTTTTGAATATCTCCCATAATTAAGCTTCAATTACAATGCCATTTCTTGGGAACTTATAGAAGGGTCCATTAATGAATCCCCAATGAGTGCACAAAACACCACCATTATCACTAGAGAATTAGTTGCGAAATGTGTTTCCCAATGCTTGGACTCCTTTAGAATACATATTAATGAAGGTATATTTATTTTTTCACAATATTTAATTTATATAGATTAAATAATGCCTCCTATATCTTTATTATTTCCATTAATCACATCTCAAATCACATTTATTTGTACTCATCATCTCTCCTCAAGTAGGGAGTGAAGAGAAGTAAATTTATAAATGTGGTGGTTTATTTTTTTAATTGATATTGATATCTTCATCTAGTCCATGAAATCATAATACTTAAACTGAAGAAGATTATCATTGTAGAATTTAATAATGAATATATCTTGTTTGTTTTTTATTTTAGGATATAGTCTTTCTTATATTGTATTTTGACATATACACATTATCAAGATTTCCCTTTTCGATTGATGTTAATTAACAAAACATGCTGTTGTTCCCAAGTCGTAGTGATTTCAAAGAAATAAATCATTTTTCAATACAAGTATTGGATTATTGAAGGGATACATCATCCTATAAAGATTTATCATGATGAAATTGTAATTCCAAAAGAATATCCTTTATCTTGGAATGATTTTTGGGAGTTTTTTTATCATTTTCATGAAGGATCATAGAATGTACTCCTACCAAAAAAGGGTTAACCGCATGTTACACTACTAATGATTCTCATCTTACCATTCCTATATATATGGTTGTGGTAGATTAAGATTTATACAATATGATAAATAGTATTTAAAATTGTTAATGTCATCCACCAAGGGCAGAAAAAAATATAGAAAAAATTATTGGTAAAGTTATCACTAACCAAATTTTCTCTTCTTCACTTCAATTTTTTAATATAAGTTAATTTTTAATAAATTTCATAAACCTTTTATATAACAATTCCACATGATATATGAAAAAAATTAAACATGTATTTATTATTTATATGTCAATGAAAAAAAATAAAATGATCGATGTAATTGAAGTATGTTTTTCTGGATTGGGGAATCAAATAATAATCCATATTAACCTAGTCAATACAAATAAATATATTTGAAAACACTACATATTTATTAATAAAGATTAAATTAATATGTATCATACATTTTCGATAACTATAGTGTAGTTAATCATAGATATTAAAGCACACACTATGAAATATTTCCTTCCTTATACCAACCTATATACACTTTTTATGATGTAAGATATTCCAGAATATAATTTCAACTCAATTAATGATTATATATATATCCTAAACTACCCCTAATAACTCAATAATTTCCCATTATTATTTTTCATTAGTATATTTTAATATTTCATCCCATTTTCCATGAGTCCTATCTCAAAGAAACTCTCAATAGCATACCCAAAAGCATTTAGTATGAACATATTCCATTTTGTAATCATAACAACTTGATTACAAAAATGTAATCAGACCATGTACCAATAACACCTCAGGAAGACCTCAATCTCACCTCTCAATTGGTACAGGTTTGTAAAAAAAGTGGGGGGAATATTAGAATTATGTGGGAAAAGTTTTTACCTCACCAAATATAAATAATAACAATATAATATTAAGAATAAAATGGTAGGACCTTCTGAGGTACTGGATATTACAACTTGATGTAACCTGAACTAAAAATGGGTACCTATTTGTTGGGAAACTAGAATAATTATGAAATAAAAAACAATATTCACATAAATTGGAATAAAAACTCGGTTAAAACAGGTATGATGTCTATAAAACATGATAAATAATTCAAAAACCCCTATATGTAAATTATGTAATCCAGAAACACCATATAGATAAAAATGTGATGTCCTGTGAGTTGGATTTCCTCTATATATTCATATTGGTAGACTAAATTTCCACCAATGAACCATAAATAAAAGAAAAAAAATTGTATACCCTTATTCCACACATCATACCATATAATATCACATGATTTACTATGTTTTCCCTCACAAGATCATGTATAAATGTATTTTCATGCATCCAAAAAGGCATGTGTATAGTGTAAGTATACCATACCAAGCAAGCAGTCACTCTCCCATCCCATACAAACTTTTATAAATTAAAATGTATATGGGAACAATGAATAGTCTAAATAATTAGTAGAACAATGTCAACATGAAATATTATTTATGATAGACATAAATAACAGTGGTATCATTTAACTCCTCACACAAGGAGGGTACATATTAGTTTTAATTTCATTACCCCTAAGCTGAGGATCTGAGATGATTAAAATTAACTGAGTAGTGGTGAAATACCCATACTATTTGTGTAAAGGGAATCATGTAAAAATTTCTGGTAAAATCTTACAGCCCATCCCTTTGGGAATGGGAAAATAGGTATAAAACATCTAAGTCATTACGAGCCCATCCCATGTTAGCTACCAGTTAATCAATATATAGATTCCCTCTCACACTTTATATATAATCTAATCTTTCCTGTATTTACATAAGTCATAAAACAATATATACCATCAATCCAAAATTCCAAGAAATAATTTAGTGACAATTAGCTATATAACACGTATGGGGAGGGAATTTATCTTGTGAAATATTATATAAAAATATAATGGAAAGTATTAAGGTAGGATGTTTACACTAATTTCCAATACATATCAACATGTTTAAGAACTATGGAATGTAAAAAAACCAATAAAGTTTTATAATTTTTATAAAATAGTTAATAATTCCAAATTGATAAGAAAATATCAATTTAATTAAAAATTTTAAAATTTATAAAATAATTTATGAATAACTTTAATAGTTTAGAAAACTAAATTATGATTATATTCACTCATCCCCAATTTTGTTTAGGAAAAAAAATTACTAGTATGATATAATAAAGGGGTGTCCTTAAAAAAATTCAGCATACATTTTATGTTAATGTGAAGGAGAAATTACAACACCAGGACTGACGAACCATCCAATGATGAGAGGGAATTATGGTTTAGCTCACCACAAAGAAAATTGAATCTGGTAACTGAAAGTAAATAAATACCCTTTCTGCACTTAGGATTAACTACTATATAAATTATATGCAAACTAAATCACAAGGTTTATAATATTTTACAATCTGAGATTAGAGAATTAGATATTAAATTCACTTCCATGATGAAAAGAGTATGAAAATAATATTAGAGGTAAATGAATTCCTTAGAAAACTAATGTTATACTCCCAAAAAAACTGATATGATTATTCAATGGATTTATTTTTTTTGTAATTAGATATAATTGGATGGAGGATATATATCATTGGATACTCCAATGGTTGGATGATATATTAATTTGGATATAGTATGTTTTTAATGGTTAACATTAAAAATAAAAAGTTAAAACTACCCCCAAGATTTAAAAATATAATTAAATATCTACTATGTTCCCAATCTAGTCAAAAAGATAACTTGTGGATATTATAGTGTTATTATAGCCCATGAAGAACCACCAAGTAATCAGTGTGATTCCATTAGGTACTTTGTGTTGTCCCCACACATTAGATCCATTTCTCCCTCATCCACCTCCTCCAAAATTAATCAAACTCTTCTCCGAACTCAAAAAACACCCAAAAAAAGAAATAAAATACCTAAATTAAAGATGAATACAATCCCGTATATTTATAGGTATATATAGAATATATATCAAATGAGATATATTTATATTATTTTAGAACCCACTATTAAAACAAATATAATCTATTTAAACTGAACTATAGGTAGTAACTATGTTTTTTATATGGAATGTCTGGAATCTCAAATCTTCTATTAAGATTAATTATTTCATAAACACTAAATTTCATAAAATGTTAATTTATATGTCTATTTAAAAGGGTTTATTCTTATTGAAAAACTATTTTATATCTTTTTTAAATATGATTTTGATGTTGAGGTTAACAAAATTAATATATATATATATATATATATTCTTCACTATAAAACTAGTGTCGTGGGAAAATAATAGAAGTGCATGTACAGAAAAATATGTAAAGTATCTAAGGAATCTTATAAGGATAAAAAATAAAGCATTAAAGTGAAAAAATGGGCTGTAAGAGTAAAACAAAGAATATATATCACATGATAGAAACCAATATCATGTATAATAATATTTTGAATGAAACAATATGGGGTTCTTCAAGAATAGAAAAAGAAAATACAGTAAATGAATATTATAGTAAATGATTAAAGGATGAATAGATATGAACATTTGAGATCATATAAGGAATCAATATAGTGAAAATTAATCACCAACCAAAGTTATAGCATATTGTAAATGAGAATCAGTGGATGAGGCTGTGTAATTAAGTGGAATTAAGAATAAATATTCCACTAATAAATTTTCAAAAATAAATGGTGAAAAATAAAACTATGTGGAATCAAGTTACTCAATCACCTCTATTAATGTGAAGTGGACATTAAATCACCCAAATACCCAAAATAAATTATTAAAATTTATAATCATTATATGAATTGTAATTTCAGTGAAATTAAGTTCCTTAAAAATGGATATTTTTTAATAAAAATATAGAAGTATGTATACTGAAGGAATATGAATTTATATCTAATAGTACTTATTATATCTCATATATTTTTTATAATATTATTTTACCTTTTAAGTATAATGAAATTTTATGTTTTATTAATTTATATTTTTTGAATAAGAATAAAAAGTTCATTATCTGTAAAGAGGTTTTCTGGTCCTATATAACAAGTCTAATGACCCTTTATTATATATAAAATTAAAGGATAATTTTTTTTGAAACATGTTCAAGGTTTATTTTTTTCAATGACACATTGGATTATAAACATCAATTTGTGATTCTTATATATATTATAACTCATTTAAGTTTATATAGGAGAGTGATGAATATAATTTATTTATATATTGAATAAGATAAGAATTTTATTTTCTTAAAAAATATGTATCTATGGATTTGGTACTAAAGGGGGATAAAATGGAAACATAACTTCAAAAGTGAAAAGTACTACTAAAATATTATACATATTTATAAATGGATTTATGGTAGTGATAAAAGCAATTATAAGGGGGATATTTTTTTAATATTCATAATAAGAATTCAATGGTTGATTCTAATCCCACTTATCTTGGGAATTCCAACCTTGGGATAATAAATTATAAATGAATCCACAGACTATATAGAGATGGATTCAAGAAAAATATAAATATTAATATATTTGATAAATATTAAAAACAATTATTAGAAAAAATAACCAAATGAAATTTTAGTGGAAAATGTAACAAGGGTTTTGGGTTATTTGACATAATATAAACTGATCTGTGTAGACTAATGTTTCGGTAAGAATATGATGGATATAGGTTATTATTATCCATTACTAATGACTTTTGTTAATGTGTTTATTTTTTATCATGAGATAAAATTTTCAAACCTTATAAAATTACATGTTTTCAAAAATAATGTATAGAATAAACTTATAAAAAGTACTAAGATTGTTCCATTAGATCAAAGTGTTGAGTACTTAATCCAAGAAATTAATGATAATATAAGAGATTGGGTAATTTACACTAAACACACTCCTCATACTATAATATAATTTAATTGTGTTTTTGATAGAAGAAATATTGATTATTTATTGCATCTTTGATCAACGATGAGTCAATGTGGCCTTATTATATCATTTAATGGATACGCACTAAATATACTACATTCATACCCTACCAAATTCTATAAAATGATATCCTAAATACAACATTTTATATATGGACTGAGGGATAATAAATATATTTATAAGAATTTCGGTTTTAAAATAAAATGTATACTGTTTTGATTTTTAAATAAATGGACTTAAATTAGATAAATGTTTTTTATTTTTCCCAATAAAATGTGGGGATATTTTTTTATAATCTCACTAAATATAAATATTTTCTATTTAGATATTTAGTTTTCATTTATAATTCTTATATATATCAAGGATTAAATGGAATAAAATTAATCAAATAGATATTCAAAACTAATAAATAATCAATGTTCCTTTGATTAAAATGGATTCAACTCTATAAGAGGGTTCAAAAATAGATCTGACATAGGTTCTAAAAGAAACATGATGACCTAATAGGATTATTTATTAGTCCAAGATATATAAATTACTCATTTAAAATAATGATGAATTAATCCTCATATATTAAAATAAAAAACCTACTAAGAGGCTATTGGGAGTTTTGTCTTTATTAAATGGTTAGAGGTTTTGTGATCTCAGATAAGGTCTATTTATAACAACCAAGTCTAACATTTGTTGGACGCACCTAAAGGTGTAATACCCATTGACATCAATGGTAATTTTCATAAGAAAATAGATATGTATAGTTCAGTTTCTTCCTATAATGAATTCTTTGTGGAAAATTGGTATAAAAAACATAGTATTTGGTATGAAGATAACTTTCCCAAGTTGAAATGATGATTTATGTTATTATATTTCTTACCATATTACCTCATTATGATCATGAGATATATCAAATAGATAAAAAATTAATTATATTTAACGGGAATTTTATTATAGACATATATATTATAAAACCCTTGAAATTAACAAATGATGTTGTTAAGTTACACATGTAGAAATGGTTATTTCACAGATTGAAGCAACCTACTTAGAATTAGAACATCATGATTGATTATACATTTATGTTTTCAGTTTCTTTATAAATATATATATTTATATCATAAACAATTTGGTTATATGGATTTAAATGGTAATTAAATTATTTTATATAGAATTCATTTTAAAAGTCAAAAATTATGTCCCGCTTTTATATTCTTGAAAGGTGTGGTTGAGAAAGTCTTTCCCAGTTAATGGCATAGAAAATTTTCTTACACTTCAGTTTTGAGAATCTATAGAGATAAATTTAAAAGGACTCATATATAAATTTATAAAATATATATTTATGAAGTGATGATGTAGTTGGGTATGGATTAATGAAATTAAGGGTATTGATATGTTTTAATGGAATGAGTTTTAAAAATACTCAATTTCCATCTAAAGAGTTTGAAATGAGAACATTGAAAATATTCATTACACATTAGCCATTTGATCAAACATGTATGAAATTCTAGGTACTTTGATGGATGTCTCTTAATCTTGGAAAATAACAAGTGTATATCATTCAAAACCTTGTGATATTCATTTAATTTCATTAAATAACACTCTTATGTATATATGAATAAGTAAGGACATGTTCGTTCTATTCAGTGGTCTCATTGTAATGTGTTATATTAATTATATTTTTAAAACACATGAAGATGATATGAGATATAAATCCACTTCCATGTTTTAGCTCAATGATGGAGTTTTAGGTTTGAAGAATTCCAAAAAACCAACTATGGTAGACTCATTAACATTTGGAGTGTAAATCATAATATTAGATACCTCAAAGGAAGATATTTGTATCAATAATCTCATCACTAAAATTTGGGTAACATATATCACTTTGTAAATGACTAAACAATAATTTGAAAATAATGTAGTTATTTATAATGCCAAGAAGCCTCATTCTCACCAAATTAATAAGATCATCCTTCATAAGTGGTATATCATTGAATAAATAATTTTGAGTCTATATAAAGTTTATTTGGGTGGCCAAAAATAATAATGTAGTTTATACATGGAAAATGTTATTAATTAAGTAGAATAATGAAGGCCATATAATTTTTATGGGTATTATATATATGGGTGATGATACATAATTTTTATTATCAATGTAAATGTAATATGGTCTTATAATAAATGAAAAAACTATTTATCATTTGTTTATGTGTGCTTCACATATAACATAATTTCCCAAACAAAATAAACCCATTAAATTATGACTTTGTGTTATCCCTAATTGATAATCATTATAGAGAATTATGTATTTTGATAATATATTAATATTTGTACGATTATAATCTTTTAAATTATATATAATAAACTCATTTGATAACAAGTATAGACTTATTATCTCGATTAACTGACCAAAGTATATTTCTTGGAATTTCATACAGTCATTGATATTTATAAGGGAGTATGATTAATAAGAATCATCATTACCTAAATTTTAAAATATATAAATTATGTGAACATTTATACTTTGATACTTTTCTTCTGCTCTCCTAGAGGTTAATATAATTATGAATATTTGGATATGTTACTGATCGTGTTATTGATTGATTTCAGACAACATAGGATGTGTACACATATATTAAAAGTATAACATCTAGGTCCTCAATTGAAATAGGTGGAGGAAATACTTGGTTTTTATTTTTTTAGTTACAGTTGATGTTATTCACTATTTTCATGGATGAAATGTTATATTCATTCACTCCATATATTTTATATTGGAGTATAATTTTTTTGAGTTGTTATGTACCATAGTGACATGTTCCATGTCTAGTGGACACTAAATGCCTTGGAAAAAATGATTATATAAGTATTAAAACAATACATATAAATAAATATTAAGTTGGATATATTCATATAGAAATATCAGTGTGTGGGTTTGATATCACACTAGACGGCTTTATTTGTTGATTAAAAATGGTGTTTTACTATGGGATACTCCTTTTATAAAATTATGTATTGAGGAATTATTTATTTATTATAATGATATAATGGACCATAGGATCACATCTTAATCAATAAAATAATGATTAATTTTTGTTCATATTATATATATATATATATAATCTGAGAGAGTTTATATTATAATAATATCTTAAGGTATTTGGATGGTTAAACAAAGCATTGAAATGTTTTCATAATGTTTTCATGGATTTAGAATAAGTGGAATATTTTTGGTAATATGTACTAAATCGTTAACCACTATGTATGATAGTCACCGAGACAGGATTTGTGTTGGGTTCTAGTTCGTGATACCCTGATAAAATTCTCATTATAAATATATTTGATGTCTTTACTCTAATCATTTTAACATGAAGATCGTGTTTAATTTTCCCATTCACACATCATAGAATGATGGGTGGATTTTGTGAATGAATTACAAAATTTTACTATTTCACTTAATTAATGAGATAGATGTTATAAATGTATTAAAATAAAAAACTAAATATTTCTCATTTTACAATGTATCAAATGTTATTACTTCAATTGGATTGATCGTTCAAAGATTGAGTTTAATAATTTAATATAAGCATACTTTATTAAAGGTAACTGGTGTTTATTCACTACAATTTCAAAGCTCCCTAAAATTCTATTTTCTACATTAACCTATCAATAATAATTTTTAACACACCATTTAAGGGTTTAAGGTATTACACATTTTTTCTATGATTTTGAGAGATAGTAGATGTCTTTATAGGTAACAACCCATTGTTTTATTTGAGGGATTAATATCCAAAAAATTGTCCTAAATGATTCATCATAGAAAATGGTATACTATTTGTTTAATATCTTCCATTTCATTTATCCATTATTATCTACTGAGGTCTTGTGTATAGGTTTTAGTTTTTATCACTACATCTGAGAATACAAATATCCAAAACATCATTCACCTTATATGTATTTTGAGGCTAGCTATAATAGTTCTATATGTGATAGTTCTTGTAGATAAATAATATTTATAACCCCCAACATATGAAGGTCTTGTTTCTAAAAACATGGGGACTATAAAACATTTTTACCACCCATATATATTTATAAAAATTAGAATAGGTAAATTGTAGAATTTTTCTCCTTGCACCTCTATAGGAGACACCACCTAGTGGCACCAGAATCTTTGTCTTGATGACCTGACATTCCCATACCACCAGAATTAGAGTGAATGTGATCCCAATGTGTTTTTTATGACTTATCATAAAGGGGCGGAATTGGTCTCCCTCATTCTTCAATTTTATGAAAATAGTTATTTTTTTATTAAAAATAATTTATTTCATATTAAATATCTGTAATAATTTATTCATAACTAAATATAAAAATTAATGGAATTAAAATACATGGTTAATTATAAATAAATAAAGGAATTTATATTAGTTTTATTTTGAACTAGTGGGTATGCTCTGCTTATAATCCATGAAAATGAGAACAATGGAGCCATTAACCACCTATTCATAAAAAAGGATCATTATAGTTGTCTGAAACTCAAAATTTCCTTATTTCAACAATTAATGAAAAAAAGTTCTTAAAAATTTATCACACTAGTATATTTTAAATGTGTGGTCATGTTTATATGACAATAAAATTTCTCTGATGAGGATATTATTTGTGAAAATAATTTTTATCGAAAATTACTTATTTTCTATAATTTTAATCATAAAAAATTATTTTAAAATATATTCAAATATATCAGGATTTGAAATTATTAAATATTACGTTTTGGAGAATCATTTATAAGTCATAAATATAATGTTACTTGTTATTTAATTTCTACATATATTTTAATTCATAAATTAAATTATTAAAACACAAAAATGATTTGAAAGCTTGATAATGTTTCAAACGTAAACTATAAATGGCCTTAAAATATAATAAAAGTAAATGAAGTAAATTTTATAAATCCTTGTGTATCTTCATTTTTCACTCATTCAAAAAAAATTCCTTTTTTATGAGTAACTATAAACACACTAAATAAGGGTAATATTCACCTTTTAGGATTTATACATCTAAAAATTATCTTTAACGAACATAACTATAAATTAATCTTAGAGTAAAAATATTTCTCCAATGAAATAATGTTTTCTCAATGGTTGTACTTGATATTATAAGTTAAATTACTATTATTATCACCTTTAAGAACATATTTCAATTCAAGGAAAACTGTGGGATCTCACATGCACCTCTTGAACTATAAAAAATAAAAAAAAATTGCGTTATATTTCTATATTTTAATTAATTATTAAATGAAGAATTTATTTTTAATAATGATTTAAAATATGGATTACTAAATTATCCTCAGTTATAACTTACTTCCAACAGCCAAAATTATAGTTTTTTTGAAAAAATAATGAGGTATAATATTAGTCAAAACACACAACTGATAAATATAGAATCATTTAGTAGATAAAATAAAATAGAAAATAATGAATAAAATATACTTATAATATATACTCTTGTCTAATTTTTTTCAGGAAAACCACTTTGATACAACCTAATAAAACTTACATAAAAAAATTAATTCACCTTATATTGAATCTCTAGACACATTTGAAATGATCCATATATCTCCAATGAATATGCTAGTATCCCCTTAGTTAAAGGAGAATAAATATATATAGATAACTTATTCAATAATATATTGAAGTTGATTTATTTATAAATGAATCATAAAATTATTTTTATATACCTCTACCATAAATTAAAGGATCCACTATGAGATAAAGTGTTTCTAAAATGTTAACCAAATCTTGGTTGTATACATTTCACTTTTAATTATTTTATTCATTAACTAATGTACTTGATGAATTCTTTTATTATAATAATAAATTAAATGCATCGTCACTTTATGTATAACCTAATATAAATAATATTTTAACGGATAAATAAAAAACTAATGTTATACACTATTATAGAGGTATTACCCTTTACAATATCCCATATTGTGGGAAAAGATATAGCCCTATTATAGAAAAAAATTATGCTTCATATATCTATAAAAACATAAATCACTAAAAATAACTATGTTTTTATTGAAATTATGTAAATATGACAAGAAATTGTAAAATTATATCCAAAAACGTGAAAAATTATCATTTTATTTATCCTTCTAGACAAACAGCTTTATACACAAAGTAATCTCCATTCAATAGTATCATATATAACCCTATAAGATTTTGTATCATCGAAAATTATCAAAAGGTACCTAATTAAAAACCATAAGCAAATAGTGTACTCCAGTAATGTATCAACGAATCATGAGCTATACATGGATCTACCATGATTTTTGTAAAATAATTGTATATCTATGTATATTCACTTAATGTATCTCAGTATATCACATGAATACTCATAAAATACCATTTATCAAAATATAAATTACATACTTCTAAATGAATCACATTTCATTGATAAAAGTAAATGACCACCTAACATGTCAATAAAAGTATAAGGGTTATAAATTTAATTTATACGATTAAATTTAAGTTCATATTCCACTCTTATCATATATTAGGAAGAATTATCTTCCAATTATGGAAAAACGACCACATTAATAAAAACATACCTATCCTCCCCATGTAACTATATCCATAAGCCTGTCAAAAGAAATGTATTAAAAAATGAGTTTAAACTTCTACTATAACTCATTAGACACTTAGATTATGGATTCATATAAATTAAACATGTTTATGTATATCTTAATGAATCTATTTATACACACACTCCTGAATCTAGTGCTAAAAACACATTCTTTATGTAACACCCCAAGATTTTAAAATATAGTACTCTTCTATAAACAAAATTTGTTTGATATCTTTTGATGTAAGAAACATGAAACATAATTTTTATATTTTTTGAATAATTTATAAAACAAAAACAATTATTATATAGTTAACTTAAATTAATAAAATAAAATACATCTTAAAATGTATCAAATTCAATTTTTGAAATACCATTAAATATTGATATTTTTTTAGAATTTATTGATGTATGATTTTTTTTAGATTTAATATATTTATGTAATGAGGTAAATAAAATTTATTTATAAAATTGGATTAATGATTAATAAATAAAATATTTTCATCTATTAAATTGTCATTTAATGATAAATAATACTTTCTTAACAAATCCATTATTAAATAGAATTTTTTTACAAGCGAAATTTTATTATATTTGTTTTACTAAAAATTAAATTTTCCACATTTAGAGTATTACAAATAATGAGAATTATTATTTACACACTTATAGAGGTGAATTGCCATTCATAAAACTATTATAATTATGTTTTAAATTATTATAAATTCATTTTTAGTTAAAAAGAAAAAAATTTCATAAAACATATTTCTAAGCTTGAATGTATTTAAAATTAATTAATTAAATTTTTCAATATTAATATATTTTTTTAACTTATATTTAAAATTAAATATTAAATTAAATAATTTAATAGTAATCTAATGATTTTTACTAAGAAATTAATGATAATAGAATAATTTTTATGTTTATATATACATTTGTTTCTGAAAATAGTTTGTACAAATTTTGTGCACGGCTATTAGAAATAATTTCACCCATAATTATAAATATATTATGACAAAATATATTAATTATTTGGAATCATAATTTCCTTTTTTTATAGTTACATTTTTATTTTTAGTTATAATGAATAGTTACCAAGGTAATAGTTAAGTCATCACGGTAATAGTTTAAATGGGTTAAGAGGGTATAAAATAAGAAACAAATGTCTATTATTACAAAAACCTAACATGTATTTGATTTGAAGATTTTATTTCATGCTATCCATAACATAGCATATAAATCATGTTTATTTGGCACAACATTCCCATGAAAATGAAATTAAATTATTTTAAATTTAATGGTATTTACAATGGTGTGACTCCCCTCACTTATAAAAGGAATCTTTCTCACCTCACTTATGCACACACTTAGAGAACATTATCTGAAATATATATATACTAAAATCACATCCCAAATATCATCTCCATTTCATCGAGGGTATGTTCATGTGAAAATATCAACATAAGATGGCTTAAGGGCTATGTAAAAGGCGGATACCTGAGGAACTGGTAATTGTCTTAACCATGTACTCTGAATTTTATTTATTCTTAAAATGAATTTAAATATATTATATCAATACTAATATGATGAAACATGTATCATTAATATACTAACATGTTATTAATTTTTTTTAATAATCGTTATTTTACTTCATTCTATCTAATGGAAAAGCAAAACATCATTGATGTATACGTGTGACCTACCACCCCCACAAAGCGATATATTTAATTTTTCATCACCAACTCAAATGCATTGTTATATAAGTTTATTTAATGAATATATATTATATTTATGAAATAATTATCATTTTATAAATATAAATTATTATCTAACTTCATTTTCTTTTTACAATTGAAAAACGAAAACACCACTCACACATATGTGTGGATTACAACCTCTTTTAAGTGATGTAATTTATTTTACATAACCACCTTACATGAATGATTATTAGATTAAATATAATGAATAATTATTATATTTATTAAATTATTAAGATTATATAGATGATGAAACAATTACTGATGTGTAGGTAAGGGAATCTCTGAACTAAAACATGCAAGGAAAATAGAACACGTCACACACACATATTGATTTCAATGAAAAAAAATTAATAATTGGGAAATTTTAAATTATAAGGGAGTGATATACAATAATATAATTATTAATAGGGGTTTTCATGTATTTATACTTCTATTAAATCTTCTTTACAATAAATTATGTAACATATGAATCATAATGGGACTTCAAGAAGGGGTTTATATTGAAATCTCACTTTTTATTAGAATCCTTTACATTAAAATTTCCCTTGTGAAAAATTGTTTGATATTTCACTCCAAAAACAAAATAATTTTAACATAATTTATTTATTGATAGTTTATTTATTTATTTTATCATTTTTCATTCTTTCATATTAAAAAATAATGAACAATGTTTTCTATGAAAATCCATCATTATTTCTTTTCTCTGTATACAATCATTTTCCTCCATATCTATGTTCATAAAAATGGTTTTAAGGATGTTATTAAATATTCTTAAATTATATATAAAGGTAATTAATATTATCTTAGGATTTATTTACATGTTTTTTAGTGAAATATTTTCTCATTGTCTGAACGTTTCATTGTTTACATTCATTACAAATGTTAGAAAAGAGTGTTTTTAACATTTATGACATGAACATATTTTTTATCAATCATGTACATTATTAATCATAAATATTGATTTTATTTTTCAACTATTTTTCATGAAAATAATATTATTATTATTCTTGAAAATTTTAATTTCAAATACTTACAATGAAAAAATTTATATTTCTAATTTTTTAAAAATTAATACTTCAATTCCTTTTATAAAATTATTATTCATGAGACCCAATATACTTTAAGGAGAATTATGCTTAATTAGAGGTATGGTATTATGATACCATCCAATTTATGTTTCTATATGTATTAATATAATGATTTCTAAATGATTATTTCATGAAACTCGTATTTATTCTGTAGGTTAATTATGGTATGATGAATTGATGATTTTTTTTGTGATCATATTGAATACCTATACATGGTTTATCATTGGGTGATGGTTAAGTATTTTATATCCCTCTATTTCATTGGGTAATGTTGTATATCTCATGATCTAAAAGTATATATGAAAGGTTATCATTGGAATAAGATTGTATATGGGAGGCTAACCCAATACTGGGAGGGTACAAAGGTGGCTACCCCATGAACAAGAAGGTACATGGGTGGCTAGTTCATGCCTTCTATTAAGGAATTTATTCTTGGGAATACATGAAATATAATTTATGATCTTATGTTTATCACATAATTTAATGCCATAAACTTGTGTCTTTTTCTATTGATATTCTCTAATGGATCAAGATTTATTATTTATGATTGTCACTACTATTAATGGATTCTTTTTTATAAAAAATCTAAATACAATAAATCATGGCATGAGGTAAATGACTTATTTGGTATGATTTCAAAAGTTATGATTTTTTTCTCATACCCTTATTCTAACCTTATTCCCAGTTAAAATCATCAATTGATATCTCTCATATTAACCTTTACTACGTGTTTGACCTCATCCATTCTTATATTTCTATTTCCATGGGCTAGGAAAGAAGTTATCAAGTAGGATATGTCTAAGAAGGGAACTATATCATATAATTATTCCCTAAATCATGATTTGTTGTCTATGAAATTTTGGGTTTGTTTTAAAAAGTTTTTATCTAGTACACATACCATTATTCTTATCTTATGCTCATTTGGATCTTTAATTGTTATGTCTAATGTTTACCATCACTATGAATCTACGATATCCCTTTATTATTTTTCCATTTCACTAGGATTTGGAGGATGGTATTTATTATTGTATTTCAAAGAATTTTATTATGTAATAATAAATTTTTAAGATATATAAATATATTTCATGAAATAAGTTGATTATGTATCTATTATTAAAGTATTCTAAAATGTATGGTTCTAGGGTCTGTATTAGTTAGTAGAAGTTATGAATTATTATTTAAAATGATGATATATATATACTTGTTATTGTATAATTGAATCAGTTGGTATCAGGGTCAGGTTTGTTTATTTTTTGATATTATGATATGAGGGATGAGATGATAGAACCTAAAAAATATATTTCAAACCTATTTAATATGGGACGAACCTAAATTGTAATAGGATTAAAAAATGAGTCATAAAATAATAAATATTATGAATTAATTTATTTATCAAATGATTTCTTTCTCTGGTTATTAATTCTTTTCACTCACAATAATATTTTTTATTTTATTCAGTGGTCTTAATGAGGTGGAATCTTGTTAACAAAATACTTTATATCCAATTAAATTTTAGGCCCAATGAGAAAATGAATGCAATTTCAACTAGAATGAAAAATATTATGTCTATGATAAAAACATATCATAATATTTGAAAAGTAACATGAATAATTTTGAAATTACAAATTACTAATGTAATGAAAACTCATCATTCAGTCTTTTATATGGAAACACACAACTTCCTTCTTTGCGACATCAAATATACTTATTTTTGAGAAATGGATCAATTATATGGAAAATTTATTTCTCATTATCCTATACATAAACCATGAGAAGGTATTGTTTGTTTTTTTTTTTATTTTTATGGAGAATCTAATCAATATTGGATTCTTATCAAGAATACACAGAAAGAAGAAGAAATTGACTCAAAGAAAATGGAAGAGTTTAAGAAGGCATTTTTCAATAAGTATTTTTCTATATCTCATTAAAATAAAATAGAGAGGTATTATGGGAAATTAGTATTAAGGATTATGAATCCATTATTAAATACATGGGAAATTTTACCCGACATTCAAGGTTCACTTTTAGTTCATCGTCGTCCCTGAAATAAAAATTGATCAATTATTTAGTTTCTTAAAACCATGTAACTAGAAGAAACATGTCATATGATACTTTGGTATCTATGAATAAATTTTTCACTTCATTCTCAATGCTATAAGTGAAATTTGTGACACTCATTATTCTGTTAGTTTCTAAAACAAGAAGTGAAATTATAATTCTATAGAAAATCTAGCAATAATAAAACCTATGTATGGAATAAGTTTTAACTCCGTGTGTTACAAAATGTGGTAAGAATCATTGAATAAAAAGGATTCAATAGAATGGAACATTCGTCATGTTATTTATAAAATGAAATTTAATAAATTATATCTCAAGTAATTTGAAGGGGGAAAAGTATTGAAATCCTGTGAGAGAAAGCTCAACCAAATTCCCCACCCACACTCAAATTATTCCATTGCATTGAGTATAGATATTACAACAAATAGTGAATGAATATTATGGTTAATAATGGAAATGTAAATAGATAAAATCCTAATAAAAAGGATAAAGTGATGACTTATTAAATAAACAATGTTGAAGTAGGTCAAGAGAATGAGGTAGTGAAAGGTATACTTATCATCCACTCTGTAAAAAATAATATTTTTACTAATGTTCTACCTATAATTTTATATTTGAAGAATTGTTTTTTAGTATTGAATCATTATCTAAATTGTAAGATATTGAATAATATGTGAAAACCCTTAATGGAAGGGTGATTTCATATCATGTGAATAGCTCCCCTCTAATTGAAATTTTGGGAATGTTATTCATATAAATCATTTTATACTACATTTATTTGAATTTGATGTGATTTTCAGCCTTGATTGACTATAAATATATATACCATATAAATTATCAAGGAATTAAATTAATATTTTATATTAGGAATTATCCTTTGATCATTTATCAATAAAAAGATAAAAATGAACATCAATTGGAAATTACATCCATTATATGGGTCTTTGTACATATTCATATGGGTTATTTATGATCAACATACCATTAATGTATATACACTTATTTGTCCCTTTTCCTATTGTTAAAACTAAATTTATATTATTTAAAGTATTAATAATATGGAAATATATTGTTTCTACATTTATAAAAATTAATTATCATTAGTATATTGATTATAAGTTGGTTGGAAATGATGATAAAACCATTTAAAATTAGAAAATAGTTATTTTCAAAAGACTATTTTTTATGTTCCTAGTGTAATTTATATTAAAATATGAAATTATTAATTATTGATAAATGTTTTATTTAAATTTTTATATAATATATTCATTTAGATAAATTATCATTCATCTAATCATTTTTACTATTCATGGAATAAGAATATAGTAAATTTTAGGTTTATAGAAATATTTTTATAAAAGTGGTTTTTACACGTTTTATAAAAAGATATTACAAATAATAATTTTTACATTTAAAAATTAAATATAATAATATTGATTCCATATTTGGAATCATCATGTACAAAAAAAATTTATATTTTCACTATTACTTTTATTCAAAATGAATATTTACCATTGTAAAAGTTTAGTCAACATAGTAAGTGTTAAAAAAAGGTTAATATGGGTTTGAATAAGGGATAAGGATAATAATATCACAAAAAATATGTATTAATTTTATTGGCTGAGTATATTTATACATCTACACAACTTATATTTTAAATTGGTCTTATTTAGTTCTAGTTTCCATTAAGAATAAAATACTTTATAACAATGTTAAGGGTGTCTGCAATGGGGACAATCCTCTAAGATATAAAATAGAAAATCCATTCCTTTCATCTCTACACAATTTTATCCCCTCAGATAAATCATTTTATTCCAAATATACTTTAAAAATAACGAACAAATGTACTATATATTAACTTTTCAACAGAATACCAACCTAAGAATGCATTATTTGTATGCCAAAAGAGGATATATATGTAAGAGATAATTATCTTCAATGAGTTCATTAATTTTTATTTATTTATCCCCATCATTAAAATATACTATATACATCATAATATGATGAAATTAATATGATAAATATACTAAGATGTTATTATTTTTATTATTTATCAAACATTTTTATCCTCTTTTCCTTCTAATGTAAAATGATGTCATTCCTCACGCATATGTGCACACTACCTCCTCTATGAAACGATGCCTTTCATGTTCATCGCTACCTCTCAAAGAATGTTGTATTGAATGATTTAATTAATAAATATGATATTTGTTACCTAATTATGATTTCATAACGTTCTATTATTATTTTCCTCCACTTCCTTCCATCTGTTTAATAATGAAAAAATCACATGTGTGTATGTGCGGATTACCACATCCACAAAGTGTGGTAATTCATATTTCATCACCACCATACATATATATTAATAAAAGTTTAGACAGTTGATAAATATTTTATTTATAATATGATAATGATTTTTTTTAGTATGAAATAATGATGAAGGTACAGGGACTCGAATTACTGAATCGAAACAAGTGTACAAATAGAACCGTTGACACATCAATATTGATTTTAATAAAGAATTATTAATAAATGGTTATATATAATGAAAAAATTAATAATAAATAGAAATATAAGTATTAATAAATTTAATTTAAAATTTAATAATAATAATAAATATATTATATGGTGGGATAGATAACATAAAAAGAAATTCGAGACTTGATGTTAGTATTTTGGTCGCAACCTAACTTTTTATAGGGGTTATTTATGTTTCAATTTATATTATATAGAATTTTATGCTATTTATCTCCAAAACCCAATATATATTATTTTACACTGTTAATTTTTATGGTTTTAAATTATTCTCTCCAATTTACCCTTATATAGTATTCAAAAATAATGAAAGAATGTCAAAAAAAGCTCAACTTGTTTCCCATTTTTGGTTAAGAATATTTTTTGTCCATACAAATGTTATTCAAAATATTTTTTAATAGTTATTATATACATTAATTTAGTAATAAAATTTATTTTAAACTATAATTTAATTTCTATAAAATATTTTTTAAAAGAAAATTATGGTTATTTTTTAATGTCTAATTTTTTCATTCCTTACAAATGTGAGAAAATATGGTTTTTGTCATTTACAATAGGAACGGATTTTTATATCACCATTTAATTTCTAAATCATGAATGTTAATTTAAAATTCTTCATGGTTTTTCATGTAATTCATATTTTCATTATTCTATGAATTTATTTAAAAAAATTAAAAAAATTGGATATTTCATCAAGATTTTAAAATAATGTTTTTATTGATTTTGAGGATGTGTTTTTAATTTATTTAATCAAAATTTATGTATTTTTATACATATATGTGGAAATTAACTTATAATACCATGGATTTTATTTCTATATATTTCTTATCATGATAATTTTTTTGTGGATTTTTTCATGAAACATGTATCATTTCCATATAATAATTAATCAATGATAAAGCTGCAAATAATTTTGTGATATCATGTCATATATATTTATGGTGTGTCATTATATGATGGTAGGATCGATTATATTTATCTAATAAATTAGGTAATGTGTTATTTATTGTGAGTTAAAATTGTAAATGGGTAGTTAGTTCAATCCCAAGAGGGTATACATGCGGTTAGCCTAATCCCAAGAGGGTATATAAGAAGATAACCCAAGCCCAAGATAGTACACCATCGGTAATCATGTGCCTAATATATGATGAATGTCTTGGTGGGTAGCCTGAAAATTTTATTTTTATGGTTATATTTCTTCACAATTTTCTTCCATAAACATATTTATTTGGATTATAATATAATCATTGGGATGATGATTGATTATTTACGATTCTATACAATTTGGACTCATGTCAGTTATTATGATGAAGTCTTAATCTATATTAATTATTTATGGTCTATGACTCAATAGGTTTGTTTTTTATGTTATAATCATGTTCTCAAATACATGTTATTTTCTTGTGATCACTTATAATCATCTATGGATATATCTCATGTTTGCCCATACTAAAAATATATGTTATTATCTTATTATTTTTCAACTTCCATGGGTAATGAATGAAGTTATTTAAAATAATGTTTCTAATATGGGTACTACCTGAGAAGAAGTTATTGGGAATATTTAATATATTACATGAAATATGTTGACAATGTATCTGGTCTCTAAATAATTTCAACAATTATAGTTATTTGTGTATATTATTTGTGATATTTAATGAAAAATTATCTAAAATGAAAATATTTTTATATATTTTCATGTAATAATAAGATCGCCTCACTTTAATTATTCTTTTTATAAAAATTAAGAGTACATAATCTAAACATACAGTTATTTGTAATATTTAAACATTACATCTACCAAAAATCACACAATATCTAAACCCAAATGTTTAGTGTCATTATAAATCAGCTACTATAAATTTTTTTAGGATGTGGAAAAAAAACAAGGATGGAGCACAACCACTCAGTAAGGGAAACGTATTAGGTAATCTTATAGAGCTTAAATACCAACCAAATGATAAACCATGATAATTGGATTTTTACCAAATTAAAAATAACATGGATAATTAAAAATTTTATATTGTAATAAAAAATTATAATATAACCACAAATAATCAAACATATACAGTGGTGTAATAAAGTAGATACATGACAACATAGAACCATAGTGCATGACTTAGGCATGTATAAAAACCTATAAATTTGGTATAGTAATAATAACATGAATTCATAACATTTTTAACATATTCAACTAAAATAATTACCATAAATCAACTTACAGAAATAGATAAATGCAATTATATCCACAAATCCTCTTTTGATCTTTGCTAAACAGAATCATGTCCCCAATTTATCGTAAGAGATATTTCACATTAACCAATCAATTACAGTGTTGTATATGAACCCAAACATAATTAATAATCTTACATTCCTATTTTCCCATGTGAATTCAATCATTAATCATATCATAATGATCCCAAGAAAATAAAATATTTTTTCAATGATTCTTAACGATGTATTAAAAATTGACTTTAGAATTCAGATCAGTCGTTACAGAAAAATTCAGTCCCAAAAAACATGTATTCCACAATGTAATTTATAAGTGAATTCATAAACCATAAATCTATATTAGATATATCCTTTAAATATATACAGTAAAATGTAAGTCAAACTATAAAAGGATTATGTTGAAGAAAAAAAATATTTCTTAACATTACATCAAAGACAAGAAGTTACCAGTCAAATTCAAAATAGATTTCCTTGAACAATTTTCCAGAAAATGATAAATAAGTTTCAATAAGAAAATATTAAAATGAAATAATATATATTTCAAAAAAATTATTGTGTAATTTAAAATATACGAACATGAAATGAAATTCATTTTTAAAATTATAAAATATCTACATTGAAACAAAAATGGTAAATGAATAATAAAGAATTGTTTGGAAATTACATAAATATGAATAGAAATATAAAAATGGATCTTTAATATTTTCATTTCAAAATATTAAATGATTTTAATGGTGGAAGGAGAAAATTTTGGACATGGAGGGAATATAGTATTTAAAAATAAAGAGATTTGTACATAAAATTGATATACTTTTAAGAAAAATAAAATCATCAAGGAAGAATATTTGAATTAAAATTTAATTTTAAATATATATAAAGAATAATAAAAATTAGAAAATGAAAAAATTTGTGGAACATTGAATAATTTAGTTCAAAAAGTAAAATTATAACTCAATGAAAAGAAATTTGTGTTAAATCAATATCTTAACTTAGATTCATGCTTGGTTAAACATACTCTTACAATGTGTATAATAAACATAAATATCTTAATTAATTATTTCAAAAAGTAATTAAAATATATTATCAATTATAATATTTAATTATAATTATTAACTATACATTTATTAGTGAGTTATTTTTTATTTTCAACATTACATATTTCTTTTTTTTCACACTAATTGTAATGTAAATGGTGATCCTCATTATTTTATTTCATGTTCATAATTATTAGATAATTTTAGGAACTTTAATATATTAATTATATTTATTTTTAAATTTATAATTTCACATATTGAGTTTTTTAGGTATGATTAGTGATTTTTGAAGTGGGGATGAGCTTGTTTCAGTAATGTTTAACAAACAAAATGTGGTATATTCATATTTTTATAAATATTAGTTGAACAAGTTGGATATATTTTTAGGTTAATAATAATAATAAATATTTCATTTTAATTCATTAATTATTTTCATAGAACCATCCGAGAATGGATGTTTAGACAAATGAATCATACCATTCATGGAGGAAGTAGTCTGCACAGAGCATAAGGGATGTTTTCAGTTCATATAGGATGGTAAGAAGATAAATCATTATAGTGCCATTAATATAATAACATTTAATTATAATAATGATCATTATTTAATTATATTAGTGTTATTATAATATCTTTAGATGAGAGTTTATGAGAATGATTTATAAGAAAAAGATAGGGTGGAAAAAACTCATCTTAAGTAATTTAATTATATATTGAAGGACCTCATAAAAATGGATTTGAGACAAATTTTTATAGATATGGTATACCAAATTTTATATATGGATATATTTCATGTAAAATATTTAATATTCTGGGTGAATTTATATGGTTAATTTTGTATTGAATTGGTTAGAATTGACCTCCTTTTATAGGTAAAAAAGTGGGACTTTTAATAGGAAACTCAATTTAAGTAAGGGGTAAAGATAGAATAACATAGAAGTTATGATATATGGGTGAGAAAATATTGGTGATAAATGTGGTTATGGATTTCCCAATTAACATAGTTCTTCTAGAATATCTATATTTGGAGTTAATTTATAAACATTCAATCAACATTATGTCACATGTGTTTACCCTTATTAACCATCGTAAAATATTTACCATTGTAATTATTTTTTGCTAAATATATAAGGTGGATATTTTTACCAAATAATAATGTGTTGATTCCATGTTTGGACATAATTATGTATAATTTAATCCATAAATATATTAAAAAAATTAAATTAAAACATAATATATGTTGGAAAATTTGTTTTTTCAGAAAAGTGGCCTTTTAAATATTAATTATTCATATTATTATATTTTATAAATTGCATTTTAAATTATTGTTAATATATTATTAATATAAATAATATTTTTTTAAAATCATAATTTCACTGTAATTTGTTTTCCTTCTTAAAATAAAATGTACAATGCCAAAAAATAATTTTTTAATACACTTTTTTATGTATAAAATAATTTTATTTGTTATATTGGTACATTAATTGGATAAATTTTTATTAAAAATAAAAATATATTTTCATTTAAAATTATAAATAAAATATATATATAAATTCATTAGGTTTATATAATTTATTACACTCTTAAGTAAATGTTTATATTTTCTTATATTATACTCACATATCCTCCCAAAATTTCAACAAAAGTCCTATAAATGAGATAATTATCTAGGGTTATTAGGGGTGGTGATTGAGTTATCATGAATTATATAATGATTTTCAATAGAATTAAGTTCTCCCAAAAATAATTTTACTCTTGCCACACTTTTGGAGATCATAATGGGATTGGTCTAGGGGAAATCCTTGTGAAATTACCTCTCTTCCAATATTGTACAAGTGAGCATCATAGGGGATACTTTTATTACTTAATCTCATTTGATTTGTTTTCTATATTTATTTCATAATATTTTCACTTTCATTTTAACCCATCAATTAAATATTCATTTTATATTTTTTCAAATTTAACACTTTTAATTTATCTCATTAATATTCTATGTGTTTTTTAGTTTAGTGTTGTGGGTGAAACATGTGATCAATTGCAAAAAATATATATTTAATAAGAAATAATAACTAAAATCATGGGATTTTTAATTATACACCTTTAAAATAATTTCTTCCACAATTTTTTTCACTCATATAGAACAAGTTAGGGTTTAGTTGTTTCATCTCATATTCAAGATCCCTTATAGATTCAATATACTTATTGTTTTCCCTTAAAATGTGAACCAGGCATGTGGTCATGTTTTGCAGAACCATGGGTCTTTTATCCTTGATTTCTAAATGTTGTACTTCTTATAGTTGATCATGTTCTAACTTCACATCTTTTGTGTTCAGTACAAGTGATTGTTCTGGTATGTACCTCATCAACATTGATGTCTAGAACAAATCATAAACCTATGAGAGGTGTTGAGGGATTGATATGAGTTATGGTACTACCCAAATAGATTGAAAAATATTAAAGGGAACAATATATCTAGGTATTAAAATCCCACTCTTACTTAATATCATAAACTTCTTCTAAGGAGATATCTAAAGGAATACCTTGACACCTACTTTAATATCCATGTCTCATTTATGGTTATCTTCATAGCTCATTCTCTCTCATTTTATTACTTTCATGCGTTGTTGAATGGTTTTACCATTTTCCATTATTTTCAATTAATGATATGTGCTTAATAGATTCATCCCACTACATTTACTACATTATATATTAGTTCTAAATTTTTTTCATATAGAGCCACATATAGTTTCATTTTGATGCTAGAGTGGAATTTTTGATTATATTAGAACTCCACCAAATGTATATGTCGATCTAAAATTATTTTAAAATCCATTAGTCAAGATGATTACATATCTTCTAATTTATGTATTATCCTTTCAAATTGATAATTAGTTTAAATTTTCTATGTTGTGATAAAACATAGACCTATATTTAATTATTATTAATGACTCCTCAATTTTTTTATTTGGATCATGGATATTAATCTAATACAATTGAAAGGGGTATTTAATTTAGTATTACATACTCATTTATGAATAACATGTAATAATTATCAAGTCATAAGTCTTACCAAATATTAATGTAATAAACATACATTTTATGTCTATCAAACACAACCTAGACGGAATTTTATCCACTATAATTATTAGGAACACCAGTTATGAAATCAATGGTATGTTATTATTTTTTATACTAGAATAGGTAACGGTTTCATCAGAATATTATATTTTAAATTTCAATAATTAATTTATAACCTACTATGAATTTATTTCCATACTATGTAATTAATAAATTAATGTTCCCCTTCTAGAAATACTACTTAAGATCTATAAAAATAATTTTTCATATATGATAAATATTGAATGATGAGATATGTACATCATCCAAAATATCATTATTTGGTTCTATTATTGTTGTAGACACATATCTAGGTTCCAAAACTCATAAATCCATCTTCTTCATATTTGAAATCTAGAATTTTTCCCTTATTCCCTTATAGCTTCATATCAACTTTCATGGTATCCTTCATCTTTACATAGATGGATGGCCGAGAAATAATTTAGTAATAGAAATATTTTATTCCTTATCTTTTGATGTTAATATATATCCTTTTAATATTGATAGAGATTTGGTCACTTTTGATTCTCATCATGGATGGGGATGCATGATCTTTTTATCATATGTAATTTTCCACCTTATTCACCTACATAATTTGTTAATTTATTTAGAAATCATAATATTTTATTAGCTATAACAATCATTATTAGATAATTTTCATCTCATTATATGTGAATATATACATTAATATTTTTTGATCTGGATATATTTTTTAAAACATTTTACAAAATAGATTATTTACCAAAATAATTATTGTAAAGAATATTTCCACCAACTATAGATAATGTGTTCAGTAATTTATCTGATGAGTATCTAATTGATATATAGTTTAAGATATTACCTTATCATATTTAATGATGATTCATCACAAACCCTTTAAGGAAATAGCACTATATTTTATAAAACATTCTCTAATGTGGGGTAATTTATGTACATGGGTTGTGAACAATCTATTATTAAGATCCTTGGTTATTTCCCATCATAATTATGTATAAAATAACATCACTCAATTTTGTTTTAACATGGACAGAGGATTGGATAACCATGAGATATTTCTCATAGATCACCACCAGTTACCTATTAATCTAAGAAAACTATGTATTTCTTTCACAGTTTATGGTCTCCTCAAATATAAAATCTCCTCGTAAATTGATGAATCCATAGATAAACAATATCTTATGTTCACAAGTCCAAAAAACAATACATTTTGTCGATAAAACTCACACTTTTTAAACATAGAATATAATTTCATCTTCTTTAGGGTCATTATCACATTTCTAAAATGGTCTAAATGTTCTTCCTCACTCTTAGAATATGTGATAATTTCATTAATGAATAAAAAATGAATCATTAAAGGTAATAACTTAATATTATTTTCATTAAATATGCAATGATATCTAGGGAATTTCTCAGTCCAAATGGAATTACTACCCTATGCATAAATCTATCATAGGTATATCTTCTCTCATTAAACATAATATATGGTTCCCTAATATATGGTAAACCTTTTCAAAGTATTTATTTCCACTAAATTGATCAAACAAGTCATAAATATATGGTACAGAATACTTGTTTTTTATTGTGATATTGTTAACCTCAAGATAATCATTGTAAAGTAGTGTTAATTTATCCTTCTTCCTGATAGAGATGAGTGGTTCTTCTCATGGTGAAGAAATAGGGTGTATCAAACCATTTTAAATATTATCATAATGTTTCTTCTTTAATTCTTTTAGATCAATTAGATTCATTCTATAAGGACTAATTTATATATGAATATATCAAGGAATGAGTTTAATTGAAAAATCAACATCACGCTTCAGGGGAAACAAGTTAATTCATCAATAAATACATTAATATACTTTGGTATAATAGTAATGTCATCATTGTTGTGTAAAATTAATGATAACTCGGTATGTCATACATTCAATACTTTATCATAGATTAAATAAATTTAAAATAGTAATTTTAATTTCATGGGATATTATATTTCCTTTTGTGCTTTGTATTGTATATCATACACCCTATCAAATAAAATGTTTTTTTTATTTTATATTTCCAAGGAGTTTAATTCTCCCCACATTAATTAAATTGTATCATCACAAATTAAACTAGATCATGGTAACAATTATTTTTTTATTTTCTATGTTAAAATATCACAGCGTGAGATGGGTTCACCAAACATCTTCTAGAAAATATAGAATGGGAAGTACAAAGGTCACATTAACTGACATATATCAAGGTATCTAAATTATATATAGTGAGTTCGATGTTGAGATATGTATATGGATGAAAATTGTAAATATTTATAGGGAGTGTTTGAGGTCATAAATGACACACAACTAAATGATTAGTGGAATGTTGAGGACCTCAAATCCATAAATATATGATTATTTAAAAGACTATCGATTCAACAAAAATTAATTTATTAGGATAAAATTTTTCTTTAATATCCTTTTTCTAATTATTGGTAATTCTTTTACAACCTTAGAGTAGAAATAAATAAACTTACATCATATATTTATATAAACATAATATCTTCTTTGGTTGTGCATTGATCAATTTCCAATTCAATATTTAAATCAAGAAATGGATTCCCTAAAATTAACATTGATCCATGATGCACTAAAATATGCTTTCAATGGATCATAAAGATCATAAAAATTTGATAAGTCTAACAATTTGACTTTAACTATTCTCCAAATTCAATATTGTTAATATATTGACCTCTAATCCAAAAAATAACACTACTAGTTCATCATTAATAATTATTTGTCAAATTTTTTAACTAAAAACAATGAAATATTAACTAGTACATTACGCAGTCTTGTGGTAGGCTTGAAACCCCTATCATACATTAGTCAAAGGTTCAAGCCCCACATCCTTTCCAGACATGATGGGTTTTTAACAAACATTTAGGTTGAAATTTTAAAGAACCATATTAATATAACATCCAAAATAAATATGTTGTACATCCTTGAAATATGTATAATCACTAAATATCAATTTAAAGAAAATATTTCTATACAACCATAATTTTATAATGTTTAATAATATTTTTTGTATATCAACCCTACTGTTTTAAATTAGCTTTAAACTAATGTGTGAAAAATATAAGTTCATTATTCTTTAAATAGGTTTACCACTTTGATATATACATTCCATAAATTTTCCTAAAATGTATTTATTCTTATTAGACTCTCATCATATAAAACATAAAATATATGTTTACTAATTATAACTTAAGAACATTCATAATATCAAAATACCCAGATGGTATCCATCACTCTAAAGTTAATGAAGACATATTTTCATAAAAAGTTTTAATAAATCATTAGTTGTTTCATTATTCTTATAACAAGAATAAATTTTTTGGAAATAATTCTACAATTTAAATATATAATCCTAGTAAATACTTCATCTATTTTATTTCAACATAATTTTTTCTTTTGTCTATGGTATAACCTAGGTAATTCATTTTCATTATCAATTCAAATCCCCCAAAATGATTTTTGAAGTAATTGGGAAAGATCTTAGGTGAATACCTAGAGAGTATCAATCCAATTTGGTAGTGGTCCCTTTCTCATATACCAGGTTATACTCAAGTCAGGCTCGCTAGACATTTTTGGAGTTGTTACCCCATTGTATATTTATTCCAGAACCATGACCACTTGTTGTATCTAGATAGGGATGTATTTCTTTAAAACCAACGTAATCAATATCTAACAAAAACTATAGGACGTTCATCGATACTTATCCTCAAATTCAACCTTTGGGCTATTTTCTATAATATTTGGTTTCCTACATATAGTTCCCAATGATTCTAGTAATTTTATTTCGATACCAACTACTACAAACCGACCTCATAATCCCAAAGCTAGTGTCTACTACCATTACATTGTCTTGATTACAAAGAATAAATTACTAAAGGACTAAGGAGTTTGTAGTCCTCCAAAACTATATGCATACATGAATATTATATTATGAATTAATACACTAATTACAAAAATAATTATTTGGTTTTGAGGGAAAATTCATTTCACATATGATATCCTTGTGTGTATTTCTTATTAAAATTTTTGGATTTGTTTTTATAGAAGAAAATAATGGTGATCCAAAATTCTTAGTAAGGGGTACGTATAGAGGAAAAAATAATTAATCATTTAGAATAATAAGTATGGGAAGGTAATAACTAAAGACACATCCCAGGTGATCAATAAACTGAGATGAAAGTGTGTAAATAGAATTTCAATGTAATTTACGAAACAAGCATGTCATATAATTATATAATAAGGAAGTGGAAAACAACATGTAACAGTAATAAGTATAAACACATTCCACTCATGTAGATAAATATGGAAAAATAAATATGGTATCGTACGGATCTAAACACATATTCCACTAAATCAATTAAATGATAATGAAATGCATCCATATATTTTTTTCATTAAAAAAATGTCAAGTATAATGAAGAATAAATCAAAATAAAGGTAATGAATAATTACTGGATGTCATGTCTCAGGCACAAGAAATCATATATCGTCAATAACATTCACAAGTAGGTTAAAAAGTATATGTACAAACTTGTTTAATTTTCATGAATTATTTTTATCATCAGAACATGTTATTGAATTGAGGGGATATATTATCTTCTAGGACCCACCCTTCAGTTCCTGCCCAAAGATTAATTTATGTTATTAATCAATTTAATTAATAAACAATATTCTTTATTAAATATAATTATTTAATAAAGAATAATTTTTTACCAATATTTCCCTATATAATCAAATAAATTTATTTGTAAAAATCATTATTAAAAATTATAAATTGTTTATGTAATAAACATATCAATGAAAAATGATATGGATATTTTGGGGAAATTATATATTTAATGATCATATGAAATTGAATATTTCAAGATTTCTAACAAAGGAAATCAAGGAATTGAATTTAAATAATATACCTGTCAAAATCAATGATAAACAATCTAGAGGAATAATGAGGTAGGTATTAATACTACATATCCAAAGTGGAGTAAAATTAAACGGATTTTTTCCTTGATAAATAAAAATAACATAAAATTAAAATTAAAATGTTGTTTCTATTTTGAAAAACCTATTCAAAATATTTTTCTTTGAAAATAACATTTGAAAACATTTTCATTAAAAATTATAATTTTAATCATACCACATAATCTTTGATGAAATAATGGTTGGTAAATCCATACATGTCGTAAAAGGTAAAAATAACTTTCATTTTGCACAGTAAAAATGTAATAAAAATAAATTTTTTGGAAAGTGACAATGATATTCATTTAAAAAAAATATAATAAAAAATTTCTCGATATTAATTTAATAAATAATTATTTGATGGTTAAAGTGTTTTTTCAAAAAAATTTACAAAATAGATTTTTTATTAGAAAACTGGTTCTCTAAGTAAAAGGAGAAATGAAGTTGGGTTTAATTAAAAACAATTGATATATCATTTTGAGCACAAAAATAGTTTAAAATGGTAATTTTTCTTGAAAAGGTCATTAATAACCACTATAGAAAAAAGTTTATGGTTTTATTGAATAAGGATCAAATAATTTCTTCTAACAGAAATCTAGGTGTAAACAATCCCTAAAAAATTGATATGGTGAAGAAAACCATTTAAAATACAACAACAATGATGTGAGGCTGATTCAATAAAAATATTAGGTGTTTCAAATGTAATTAACCATTAAAAAGTGTTAAATAATATAGTATATACTAAATGTTATTACATGGACAATCATATAATATTATCAACCATGATGATGAAATATAACATAAAGAAACAAAATTGGGTAATGAAATTATTTTCAAGTTTGAAACATTTAACTCATTTCCCCCCATAATACATTATTCAAATTTAAACCCAAAATACCATGAAGTTAAATAATTACTTATATAATATATCAAAATGGTTAGTAGATATTCCATACAAAAGAATGTGTTGAATGTGACATTTATCTTACAGATGTAAAAAGTGAGATAAAAATCCATTACATTGTGTTTCCTTTCAAGTGAAAGCCCTTTAATATTATATATAATGTTTTAAATATGTTAATATAATATTAAATAACCATTTTAATATTTATTATTTCATATGTTATCTTATTATTATATATTATTACACATTTGATAGTAATGTTTCCTTACTTTCACTATTTCAGGTGTTAATTTCCTAGTTTCTGTATTATGTTTTATCTTTTTAGTTGTCATTCATATTATTGTTTAATCATCACAAAAAGTTAAAACATGATTTAAATATCATATATATATATATAAATAATATATTCATTTATAATAAATTATAATATTGAGAGATATTAAATTGAAATCACGATTCATGGAGACTGTAGGTCATACGTACAAATGTACACCACTTTTATTTCATTTCCATATTTAAAATAGTGAAAGTTAAATTATATATATGTGTATATTTATATTATAATTGAAGTGAAATATTTATTTTATCTATGTAATTTATTTTTAAAAAAACAACCTTTATACATAACCTGTATTGTGTGAATGAATCACATCGCTTTGAGGAGGCAGAAGTCCACACTTCCACAAATAATGTAATCATATTCACAAAAAATGGAAAGAACGAAAATACATATTATATGAATATTAATGAATTATTAGTATAAAATAAAAACATTATTTATTATATGTAAACTAAATATCCATTATAATTAACAACCATGAGAGGTGTTAATGGAAAAATGAATGATATTGTTTTGTGTGGATGTATTTCACTAGAAACATAAACAATAAGTTTGTTACCCATTAGATTTAAGCGTGGGTAAGTTCTATTCTAAACATATAATAAAAACATATAAGTTTATTTAATATACTTATTTTATTATATAATCATGTAATAAATAGAGTTTAAGGGGTGGACAATGAAAATAAAATGAAATATCTTAAGGAAGAATGTTACCTCTTTCCCAGGTAACTCCTTTTGGTTTGTACCAAAGGGATTCCATGAATGACAATCTATGTAAAGTGGGTATTCTTGGATTATGTTAGGGGTGTTGGGAGATTATTTTGGAATATTTTGGTTGAGGTTAAAGGGCTTTATATTTTTAAATAAGTGGGATGGATGAGTGTCTTTTTATAGTAGAGTAGGAGTGGCAACCTTGTAACATTTTGAAAATATAATTGTACCCACCTTTTTCAAATTTATAGTTCCTATACAATTGAACATAATTATATAAAAAATATACTATGGAATGAATATCGAAAATACAATTAATTTTTGAAATTGTTTTGGTTATTTTGGACCTTAAGATAAATGTTTACTGCTTTATGAAGCTAATTTTTCTCTTAATCACTATAATTAATTTAAATAACATTCACTGATATATTTGGTCAAAAACTATACTGAAATTATTAGTAATTCTATTTTCTTATTAAAAAATATTTGACACATTTTTGAAAAATTTCAATCATAGAAGTGGTAGAAATTTATTTAAATTTATTCCCGTAGATATGATGATAATGCATGTTTTTAAAGTAAAAATGTTCAAATGAGTGAGATGATTTTATATATAATTTCAATTTGAAATTGGTTAATATGATAAACTTGTATTAATTTTTGTATAATTTATCTAAATAATATTTAAAATAAATTAAAATTTAATTTAATCTTATAAATATATTTGACAACAAACCGGTTTTGAATTAAAATTCTGTTTTTTTTTTCACTATTCCTCACAAATTGAATTTTTTTAGAAAAATATTATAAATTTACACTAAGATAATATTATTTCTCCAATTTAAAAAATGAAGTTTATTTTTTTATATAATATTTATAAAAGTTTTTTTTATTGAATTTAAAATTGTTCCTCTATTAAAAGGTGGTAAAAGGGCCTTTATAAAAAAAATGATTTTTATGTGAAATATTTGGTTTGTTCATATTTTATACTTATCAAATATATTGGATGACTGTATAAATATCTGATTTAGTATAATATATATTTATATAGTTAATAACAATCACTAATATTAATTAATTTAATTTACTTTGATAAAAAAAATTTGAGGGAATAAAAATAGTTTTCAATAAAAAAACATTCCATTTATATACCAATTGGGTCCTATATTCATTTATAATTAATTTTTAAACAATTAATTAATTTTATATTTGAGTATACCATATATTTTAAAAAGCATTAACAATATTCATAATAAAAAAATTAATAGTTATGTTATGTATTATTATACTAAATAATAAAACATATATTTATATATTGTTTCTCAGTATAACTCAGTATTCTATGTGCCACAAACTTTCGAATAATCTTGTTATTGAGTATGATACAAGATAACTCTATATTACTTTTATCGCAAGCTATATCATAGATTTATTTTTTAATACTAATTTTAATGTATTGGGATGTTATATTCCATTACGTACTTGGTGTTGTGTGTCATACACACTATCGAATAAAATGTTCTTTTGTTATAATTTTTGAGTGTTACACTCCTCTACTCGAATACAGCATATTGATGTCTTGAAAAAAATATAAATTCACACTCCAATGATTTTTCACTATGGAACTACCAATAAAAGAAGTTTCAATTTCACTTATAAATCTATAATAAACTTTACATTAGGATTGTATAACAACACCAAATTGGTCACCTGAAGTCAATCTATAAGTACTGTTGCAAACACCCATTCCCCGAACTCTACAACACATTCCCCAAATGAATTCCTAAACATTTCTCCAAGCATTCCACCACTTATAATTTTCCAATACTGGAATATATCACATGATTATTTACAATCCAAGTTACTACTAATGGTCACACCTCACTCTCATGTTCATCTTTGATTTATAAACTAAACCCCATGCTAAAACATGCAATATTCTATAACCAAACATTCCAACAAGAGTTTTCCACTGAACTCATCTACAATTTGAAAAATTAGTTCATTTATTGAACTACTACTAGAAATTTCACTTCAACCAATACCAGTCTAAATCCCTAAAACAAACTCTTATAATTATTCCACATCCCCAAAAAACAAAAAAAAAATCCAAATTTCTGGTCCCAAACTGATTGATTATATCCAAACAAGGTTTTAACAACATAGGTTATGGACTAGCATGAACCTAGTACCATAACATCACACCTAATTTCCACCAAGTAAATGATAGAAACACACTCAAAATCCTTAAATGGCATGTGATATCGGACCATCCCACTAATAAAACAGGACCAATAGACAAAAACCACCTCTATTATTCTATTATTCTATAATCCATTCTCTCACAATGATAGTAAATTGATAACGGAATATGGAATGAACACTAAAATAGGATTCCAAACCATGTCTTATTCCCAAAACAACACTCCACTAGGCCCACCACTTGAGTGTACCCAACAAGATTACAAATCACCCAACCATCATCTATCTAAAATCGTGAACTAATCACACTTTATAGAGAAAAAAACCATCATATTACACATCACAATACTACCCAACCCCTCCAATGGTACATTTCTAACCAACCACATCTTTTCTATACCCTCCAATTACTTTTAATTGTATCCCCACATGGAGGCTACCCACCCAACCATAAACCATAAGTTATTACCCTTATGTTATATTTCACATCAAACAATGTTTCCTTAAATACTCTCATATTATTATTATAAAACCCTAGTTTTAATGTTCCATATGAGACTCATAAAATTCATAAATCAATGATCCAAACCATTTAAACCATTTAAAATCTACTTTCAAATCGTGTTTTCAACAAAAACCCATTAGGAAGCCACTTTAAAACCATTTGTAAAACATTTAAATCCAAATATATTTTCCATTTAAAATAACAAGAAAAAATCCATTTATTTTTTCCTCTTAAAACATATTTATAAAGATACAACACTTTTATCAAAGTTCATGGGCCAACCATGGACAACACATTTTAATATCCCAATTCTATATAAACCCACTGAAATGATTTTGCAAACAAGTAGCATTCAAAAATCACAATTAGAAAACACATATTTCATACTCCCTTCATAACCAAAATCCTTTCATAACCCATTTAAAACCTTGTTATCTATAGTGAACTTCCCTTTTAAAATAGTTTAACTACTGAAACATGAAATCTTAATGGAAAGGACATAAAAAATATTAGTCCCTTACATACTAAAGGCTCAATTCCATCCTGAAAATACCTTCATGTTAGTCAAAATCACATGTCCATAATAATATTTCATAATTATCATGATAAATAAATTATTTTTTTCTATTTTGTTTTGAAAATACCAAAAATATTATCACCAGAATTAAATTTATTTAATCCTCTATCAGTCATAGGAAACCTAGTGGTTGTCATGTGAACGTATGAGCCTATAAAGGAAACATAAACTCACCCACTATTCCCAATTGGTCCATAAGTAAAAATCAAATAAATTATAACAACAATGTTATGTGTATCACTCTAGATGAAATCCATAAATAGTAAAAATTCTCAAAAAATATAAATATTAAACAAGGAATCATGGACTTACTGCATAAAAGGGTTTGGTACTCCAAGGCTTGGACTGAAGTTCCACATCACCTCATGCCCAACTCCTCATATGTAATAGGTTTCCAACTAAAGGAGTTACGCTATTAATTATTGTGGGAGGACTATAATCTCAATAATAGGGATTCAAATTGGAGTAAAAAATAATGAAACCAATAATTATAATAATACGTAGTAGAAATAAATGTGGAATAAATAATAATAATATCAACTAATTCTATAGAAAATTCCATTCAAATTTTTGATATATGAGTCAACATAAATCCACGCATATTGTAGATATACATAAAATAATAAAATAAAATAACAAAATAAATATGAATATCCTTAAAATTTCCATGAGTCTATCTTGATATTTTCTCATCCAGCCTTCTCCTCCTAGAAAAAATGATTAAGAAGGGATAAACCAAAAATATGAGATATTTGACCAAAAGAGTCTATTGATAAACCAATATTCTCAAGCAAGGTGTGAGTAAAAACATAGTAAGACCCCACCAACATATCCATAGAACAAATGTATCTCATAAAAAATATCTCTGAAATGATGAGAAATAAATCCATAAGAATATACAATCCAAGTTTTTTAATAATTACTCCACCATGAACTATATCCCAACCTACTACAACTCATTTAAAAAAATCAATGTTTTGTTTGTACCACATGCACACACATCTGATAGCTCACTCTTGTCTCATAGGTCACAGATTCTTAATACGACAAAACTCACCTTATATACTCAGGTGGTAATAATGTAACCATGACCTAATAACCTTTTCAATTCATGGTCATCAATCACACCATGCAATCCTCACAGACAGAGGGGCATCCATTAGTTACACCCACCCATTTCTACAGACATTGGGGAATCTAATTATCAAACCATCCCATCCTTTTAGGGACTATAAAGGCTCCCCACATATTGGATCATCCCTGTACCTAATGGGGAAGCTGATCATAGAAAATTACAAGTATAAACATGAAAAATTATCACATAATAAATGAAATTCACCCCATAACTGCTTATCCAACTATCCCACTCATGAAGACCACTAACAAAACTAAAACCTAACCTACCATCTCTCTTATGATGGGAATCACCATAACTATATTGGATTGTCTCCCTCATTCTTTTATATACATCACACATAAATCTATATCATTTCACTAATTTTCCACCCCTTTCTATATAAAATATCCAACATAAACTCACATAAAAACACTAATCAAGAAATAAGACACACCACACAACCCCCTATGTCATTTACCCTATCCACCCTTTTCTCTCAATACTAAATTAAATTTTCCATGAATCGTTTTTATAAGAAAAAATCCTGAGTGTCATTTCCTATATAGGTCCATTTTCTGGTTTTTCAATGGTTCACACTCATTGGAATTCAAAAGACAATACAAGATCATAATAGTACAAAAATAAATCAAAAGTGGTTGGGTGAAATTATAGTTGGAAAAAATAATAAATATAATTTTCTAATCCACTTAAAATAGTTAATTGGAAGAACACTATATCTAATTTAGATACAATTAATTATATAGTTTGATACAATAGTTTTCAGAGTATATAAAAATAGTATAACAAATGTAAACTATCTATACCAATAAAACATCAAAATAATTATCTTGTAAAAACTAGTAAACTGATATTTTATAAAAAATATAAGAAGAACATAAAACATTTTATAAAATATTATGCAATCTATCCTTAAGTGTTAAGGATGTAACAAACCCTAACATTGGGTATCTGTGGTTTTGCCTAACCATAAATTCAAATTTTATTAAGAATGGAAACCATTGATCGAGAAGATCTTAAAAAAATTATTCTGATCTCCATCAATATTCAAAAAAAATTATATCTTCAAATACATGGAATCCCTCTGTCACACCAGATCAAAAAAAATTATAAATGAAAATATTTTTTAAGGTGATTATAAGTAATCCTCTCACTAATTCTTCAGGAAAAAAACTCAAAAGGAAAATGTGAATCACACTCAATAAAAATATCATACAAATCATCTCAATAAATCATGATATTAAATGATGAAAAGGCTTCATCCTCTAAAAGTGAAGATTCAATTTTTAGGAAAACATCCAATGGACATATTACATGAATTATGGATGTGGTTAAAATGGACATAAAAAACACCTTCCTTATAGAATATCTATAAAAAATTTCTTCTTCTGTCCCAAAATATTTTTTGATGGTCTCAATATAACTTCATTAGTTTTCACATTATCGTATTATCACATCATATATTTTATAAATATTTTTCTAGAATGTTATGGTTTCATTTATGATATATAAGAAATATACATATGATTACATTAAATTATTCCATCTGATAAGTTAGAATTTACAACATCCAAAAAAATGGATTTTTCTCAAAAAAAATCATTGAACATGAGAAGTATACAAGATACTAAAACAATTAATTTTATGGGAATGTACATTTATTTTTAAAATCAGGTTATATAGATTTTAAACACACTTGTTATACTCCAGAATATAACCCTTTTTGAAAACGCTAAAACATAAAATTTAAAAGAGAAAAAATAAAAAAATTAAAACACCCCCTATCAAATATACATTCTATTTTACTGGTTCATTACATGTTTCTTTCTTCCCCTTATTTTATTTATTTTCATTTATTTTATTTTTAAGTACATTATAAACATTTTTTTATAAATATTTAATCTCTAATCATCAAAATTCCAACACAATTCTCCCAATTTATGATATTTAATATGAAACGATTATGGACACTATAATTGTTATAAAAGTTAATGAAAATCAATAAAAAAACAAAAATATATCTATAAATTAAACCATTATTAAAGAAAGACAAAACCAAAAAAATTCAAAATAACCATATAAATATAATGGAGAGAACAACCCACTAAAAAAATATACATATATTCAAATAATTTTTGAGTTATTACAAATCATTTTTAAAAATTTAAAAGGAAAAAAATATTCTTAATTTGTGATATAATTTATGATCATCTTCATCATTTTGACATCATGGATATACTTATGTGACTCTTTCAATATTAAATTCCTCTTCGTAACTACTTCCTCATGAACCTAAATCTTTTTATTCTAATAATTTAAAACTGTGATCAAATTTTTAAATATTTTAATCTAAAACTTTAATTATTAATCACTTGAAGAGTCACTATAGCCTTCATCAAACTTTTATCTTCACCTTCTAGTGTCTGAAAATTAAGGTTTTCCTCCCAATATACATCTTGAAATACACATAATTTATATAGACAATTGAATTTTTCCAAAACCATTCCAAAATACTTTTGTTTTTTAAAAAAAATTCAACATCTTTGTTCATTTTGAGTAATTTTAATTTTATCATTTTTCACTAAGATTTTAGAAACATCGCCAGTCGTACTTTATTATAACTTGAAGTATGTTTTAAAAGATTCTTGAGCTCACTATAATTATTAATCACAAAACTTCATATCTCTTTAGGTTTTTACCATCCAAAAAATATTTTTTCTAAATTCATTCTATCATATTATACCCTTTCATACAAATCATAAAAATCAGGTCCATTCTAAAGGACCAACTCAGTAAGATGTTTTACTAAATTTCAATGTTCAAATAATTAAAATATCCCTTACATGTACATGAATATTTCTTCAATATCTATAAATATTACCAATATATCATTAAACCAATTAATTACCATAGTTAGTGAATTTATTATCGTTTCAATGCATTAGATAGAATTGAATGAAAGATAATTTTTTGAGTTATATGATGAACTTGGTAGAGAAGACCCTGGTGGCCTAGTAGATTCTATTTATTTTGAAAAATCAACACCATTAAAAAATACACAACTCAAAATCATTAATCAGAATCATTATCATCATTAGAATCATCACATCCAATATCATCCCCAACAGTATCACAAACATCATCACAATCATCTGATATGTGTATCTTTAATATTTAACCATGATTATGCTGATGATCTTATTATTCTTAATATTTTTTGTTATACTTTTTTTCCATAGAAACCCTAATAATTTATTTCAATAATAACAAAAATGAAAAATTATTTTGAAATTTTTTAAAGTCATATCCATTCATTTATCTCTTCGAAATTTTTTTATTTCTTTATTATCCTTTTATTCCCGATTAGAATATCATTCATAGATGTTCCACTTTTTACCCTTTATCTTTATCATTTTTCTCTTGAAAACCTAACACATACAACTTCATACAAAATTTCACATACAATGGTTGCACATAAATTACAGTAGGTTGTACTTTAGTAATTTTGGGGTATATATTTTTTTGGAAATACGGACTCATTAGCTTTACCTTTTTTCAATTCATCAATTATTGATTAAATAATATCTATTTTATTTTAATATCATGAGAAAACATTTCATTAATTTATTTATTTTCATGTCTATTATTTTTATCTAATACAGAGGATAACAATAAACTTTTTTCTATTGGTGTAAAAGATTCTACCTTATCCGATACAAATGATTGATCTCTATTAATTTCTCTTATTTCTTTTTCATATAAGTCGTAAATGATTAATTTGATTCATTCTTATGGTTCTTCAGTGTTATAGGAGGATATTACTCAACTTTATTCCTCTTCATAAATTTTTCTTTTAGTTTCTCACATATATCTTTAGATGAAAATTTTTATGACATTTTTAGAAATTTATTCCATTAAGAATCATATATTAATTTCATCATAGAAACTATGTCTTCAACAATTAGTGAAGTATTCTCCCATAATATGGTTGAAACATTATTTTTTCCTAAAAATAATGAAATTAATTCCAATCAAATTAATAGTAAATAGATACAGAATAACCTAATCTTTTATTATATGATTCCCCACTAAGTCAACTATATTTAAAATTTATTTCAGTTGATTAAATTTTCTCAAATAAGAAGTGAAATATAATACCTAAATATAATAACCCTTCAAAGTTTCTTGTTCAAATTTTTATGGGATGTGGATATTTTATATTTAAATTTCATTAATCAAATTTTTCATACTAAGATAAAAACCCACTCCAACTTTTTCATCATGGAAAAACATGGATTTTTGAGATTTTTATTTTTAAAATGTCCCAATATTCTTAATAAATTTTTTATCACTAAATTATCCTCACATTCCTATGAATTTGGAATAATTCACCCAACATAATCATATTTATCATACACTTATTTCCAAACAATAGAAATATTACAACATTGAGGAAATCATATTTGGAAAACTCAGTTGAGAAGTAGTAATCCCGTGCCGATTCTAGGTAATGTATTATAAAATCTTATTTCTATATACGTAGTGGTTCCTATCATAAAATGATTATCACTATATTCACAAATGAATCATATTTCCCAAATCATTATTTCTTAGTAAACTCTTCCTTCATAAATAAACTACAAAAAATATCACTTAAATAATCCAATCAAAATATCCAAAACTATGAAAAGATCAGATAAAAGAAAAAAAGGGATGAGAGTTCACCGTAGAATGATGTGGGGATAGAAATGGTACAACCCATTTCCCATATATACATAGATCTTCCTCAGATCAGACGGTTTAGTGAGAAAACCTTATATAGATCAAGAGAATATAAAATTTATCAAAAAATATTAATTTAAAGCACTGAACACATTATTTTCATTGATATATGGTTGATCAGTGTAACTATCAATCAGATAAAACCTAAATTGTTGAAAAACAGTTATAAAAAGTAAATAGAGTATAAAATTTCTATAAAAAGAGATATATATAAATAAATGATTTAGATATATCCTTCAAGAGATAAAAAACTAAATAAAATTTATTTTGATATATTATTAAGAAATATGAACTTATTGGGTTTTGTTAATTTAACGAACTATAGAAATTTTATGAAATAAGGTTTTTGCAAAGAATTTGAAAAAATATCCATTCCAAATGAGAGAATATTTTTTGAAAATAATATCCGAATATTTTTAATAAAAAGATTCTTCAATAATATTATAAAAAAATCTGAATTTTTTTACAAAATTTTTATTTAGAAAATTTCAATGAAAATTTTATTAAAAAACAATTTCTAATAAATTTTTTCCCCAGATTATTTATAAAACCAATTCCAAAAAAATATGAAAAATTCAAAAAAAATTAAGAAACATTTCTTTCTAAAAATATACACTTCAAATTTTAAAATTATCTTCAATGTAATGAGATTGGTACATAAGAATTAGATATGATTGGCCATATAATGTTATCCACTACCAGCATCAATAGTTGAAAATTCTACCAAATTATGTTTCTTACAAGTCCAATAATCTAAATCATCTCTTAAGAAATTAAAATTCCTAGATATACCTTTTTATAAAATTTACAACCACCAAAATCCTTATATGAAAAACATTTAATTTCAAAATAATTTCAATAAGAATAAAATAAACCAAGATCTATAGTTCTCTAATGGAAGTAAAAAATTCATTTTATAGCATTAAGATGAGACTATTTTTAATTTTATCTATATAATGTGCCTAAGAATACATAAAACATTAATTATAGTTAACTAACTACTATGTATAATAAAAAACCAATCGTTTCTCTAAAAAAAATGGGTCAACTGGTTTCCTAGATTCATCTATATCAATAGTATTGTAGGTTATGATAGGAGTATTTATGCTTTTAGTATTTTCATACCCAACATTTTTAAATGATATTTTTTTAACTTTTGTTGAGATATAAAATATCCCTATTGTTTTTTATAATTTTCAAAACCAAGGGAAAAATGTTAATTCACCTATCATGCTAATCCCAAAATCGGATTTAATAAGATCCATAAAAGAATCTATAAGATATTTTTGAGTTGAGTCAAATTTAATGTCATAAATATAAATTTGAAATATAATGGTATCCTTAAAATATTTTTTAATACTAAATTTTGGATCCATATATCCCTTAAAAAAGTTATTTTGTAAAAAAATAATCTCTCATAACAGCCTATATGGGATTTTTTTAGTCCATAAAGTACCATTGTATGTCAAAAAATAAAATCCATAAATTTTGATTTTTGAAAAAAAGGTGGTCATTCAACATAACATTACACCTATACATATCCATTAATGAAATCACATATCACATCCCTTTAAAAAATAGTGAAATTTATAATTTTTCCACATTCTATAAGTATATGAATAGCATCATAGTTTATACTTTCTTATTTATTATACCCATTTCAAATAATTATATCCTAATTTCAAACTATTACTCCATTTTAATTATAGTTAATATAGATAAGTCATTTTACACTAATTATAGAATGATATTTAAGATGTCCAACAAAAGTCAATACATTATTTCTCTCAAACTCATTATGTTTATCCATTATTTATTTTATTCAATATACATCACATAAATCACTGTCATGATTATTAGGTTCAAATTGTGATAAAAATTAAAATGTTCAGTTTAATTACCTATATAACCTAATTTTCTAATAGGTTGTTCTAAAACACCAATGATATTATAATTTGGATGATTCCTTTTGATTTTATGAATTCTAGGATTGTTTTCAAAACATATTCTTCAATAACATGTTAAATTTATTCTTGACGTATAACATCAGAAATAGTTTCATCAGTTCTCCTCTTATAACAATAATTTTACAATATGGGTTGATAATAAGTTTTTGAAATAAAATATCATTATTTAGATTGACATTTTTGAATGTTTTAAATAAATAATTCAATATGCACACTTACACTATAAGTGTGTGAAATTACCCCCCCATGACAACCAACTATGACTCCACTAGTATGTTGACACATTTTTTGATGTGTTTTAGCCCTTAGTTGAATTAATTGAACTTGAACCTGTAGAAATATACAATCTATAAATTTTAGTAAAGATTCATAAAATACTTATTGAGATTTTATCTACCCCAACACTACCGTCATGTAGGGATGGGTTTAGCTGAATTTAGATGGATTCTTTATCATGAATTATGTTTTGATCTATTTTAATTTCATTGTTGAGGTTATATTCATCGTAATTTAGCATTTATAGAATTTTCATAATGTGGTTGTACTTTACTCTAACATATATCTTTATTGAATTTTGGAATCTCGATATCCATAAACACCATGTTGGTTTTTAGATAAGAGTTTATTATGGTAATTATCAAAGAAACCAAACATTATTTTAATAATGATAAAAACTATCATTCCCATAAATTATACTTCAACATTAACTTTAAGGAATTAGTTTTACCTCAAATCATGTTGAAAATATTAATATTTTCATCGACATGTGTTACTTTTTATATTCCCATTTTGAAAAATTTTGACATTATGAACACCTTGTTTAAAGAAGTTGTAATATCTTATATTCCCTCAATATCTCTAATTACCTGTTTTGTAATTTTCTTTTTATGACTTTTAATATATACATAACAATCCAATGACATTGTATCCAATATAAGTGCTCTCATGTCTATCCATTCCCATTACTTTTTATCTACACTCTCTAGACTGACTGAAGAAAATTGAAATTCTAGGTCCTTTTTAATGAGATAATATTGTATATTCATTCACTAGAATACAATGTATGTGTAATCATAATTTTATATCTAGACCATACTTTGTCTAAAATAATATATCTTAATAATATTATACTCCAACTATATCCATATAATCTGAAGTCATTGGAATTCTACCTAAGTATCTTGAGATTATATTTTTGTGTCCAAAACCAAAAGATATTATATCACTTATTTTGTATCATATAAAACAAATTAACTATTAATTAAACCACCAAAACCTTTGAGTGTTCCAAAATAAGTTTTGATGATCTCCATAGACCAATAGTTCCCCTCGTGGTTGATGAATCAGAAGATAAAAAGTTATTTAAACCCTACAGACAATAGAAATTTTACCTCCTAACACACACTATCAAACATATTTAAAATAATTAAAATTAAAAAAATGAAGGAAGAAATGAATATTTTATCTTTGTGTGGTTTAGACATGAGATAACATCCTCAAGAGTACACTATTTCAATTTAAATTAATCAGAAGTCACAAAATTTTATAAAACACTATCGATATAATTGATATTAGTATACCTTGTTATCAAATCACAACTTAAAATCATGCATGTGGAACCATCGAAATTATATTGTGGGGCCCAACATATTATAGTGTTTCACCGACATCCAATTTTTCTGAATACCACCCATTGAACCTTGTTCATTACTAATAACATTAGAAGCGTCATCTGTGATCATTAACCTATAATGAATAGTGAAATATTACTCATCCCTTTATCGCAAAACCATGAGAACATTTTTCTTTGAATCAGTTGAACACCATTCGTTGGACTATCCACTACACATCATCTATTGATGCCATTTTCTGATCAACATGTATATGTTAACGAAAATTAGTGCCACTATCTCTAGCCCTAGTACGATATAAAATTTCTAGTAACTCATTCAGGTTTTTGAAGAAAGAATGGTAAAACCCTACCGTTATTAACATCCACCACCTATGTCACACACATTTAGGTATCGAATAATGTTTCTAGCCATGGTTTGAGGATTTATATACGGTAAAGGGGTCTCTAATCATTATTTATTCATTTTCCTTCCATGTTATTAACATGGTCATTGACTTGACATTACATTGCCCATAAATGTTTATGGATTCTAGATATGGTAGTGATTCAGTTACTAAATGATGTGGATTCATGAGCTTTAGTGAGTATTAGTGAGGTGGTGTGTGATCTAGAAAATATCAACAATATAGGGCATCAGGGTTGAGAACCATGGTGGATTCTGGACATGGATAGTTTGTGAGGCTTTGATGAAGGATGATGAGGACCATCAGTGGCATGTAAATATTGGTGGGGCTCATTAGTGGAGCTTTAACTGTAGATCAAAGAGAAATTATAGTTAGTACCATGATTTCTAAATGTATATCATGTTTGAAATCAGATTTATTGATCACATGAAATGTGACATTCGAAAAACACATGATGTATATCATTATATTGGTGGATATGGTTTATTTCCCATGTTCAATATTACATAGGGTATACCATAAGTCTACACAAAAATTGATTCCTAAGTAAATGATCTACTGTGTATAGAAGTAAATGCCCAACTAAACAGCTAGTCTCACAAGCCATGTGGACTAGTGGGCATAGTTTTCAACTCAACCTCATGACTCGAGTAGGTGATAAAACATAACTAATACACCAATAAGTCCCTCACAAAATTTCCCTTTCCAAGGTATGTCATTAAATGTATCCATCATATGGAATGAAAATGGAATTACATGGTCCAGCTATTTATTATGTATCACAAAAAATACCCCCAAATATAGATTCCATATACTTTTTAAACCTTTTCATTTTCTGCATTGTCATAAATGGGACTCAGGTTAAGGAAGACATGTAGCCCATTATGATTGTTTTACATTGTAGAGAATAATGGTATTTCCATATTGTACATTAAGGTAAACATTTAGAGTAATATTTGATGTTTATGTTTTATATCTCCATATAGTGGATTACTGGGATTGGAAAAACATTTGAAGTGGACATAGGTTTAGTTACTCCCTCATCCACGTGTTGTTAATAGGTCATGGGTCCCTAATATTCCTTACAATGATTGATACTCCAACACACACTTGGGTCATAAGTCTTCCATATTAATAAAAATTGGTTTGTAACTCACATATTCCCAACATTCCATAGTTCTCTCATATAACTAATGTGTTTATAAACTCCTCCACTAACAGGGCACGTCTCCTCAATATAATGATTTGATACTCACCTTTTTGATGTTCTCTACTCAACAAGGTGTGGTTCTACTACCAAGGTTTATACCTTATCTAATTATACACATACTTTGATGATTCGTGGGTTTCAAACAACACATTTCAAAAGTCAACATGGGTATTTCAATGTTTGGGAAGTAAAATTTTCATAGTGCTATTTTACAATTGGATATTTATGTAGTTTGTTTATTAATTTTGGGACACATACATGACTGTGTTTCCTTTACCTTAAGAATATTTTGGATTTTATGCATCTTCTATCATTTCCCTTTTGCATGGTGTATGATTTTTCTTGGGTTGTATCTTATCCCTTCTTTGATTTAATGGATTTATACTAGGTATAATTATACTCACTCATATATGTGTTCTTATCTCATATGTGTTGCGTCATATATTGATGATGGGTTACAAGGAAGTGATCAAAGATGGAATGGTGTCTACAGATAAATGTATTTGGTTCTTATGGGTGATGGACAAAATGCATGTTCATGTCATAAGTTATGAATCGAGGAGTCTCCTTCATTTAATAATTTTTATTAGTTGGTACATTACTTTAGATATAAGGATCATATTTTCCCTTTTTAGTATAGTGATTACATTTTTTCATAATTTATGGTTGTTTTTCATGTTTGTTATTCATTTTTTGATAGTTGTATTCATTGTCAAATTTTACATTATTATTTTATGTTATTGTAATATATTTTATATATATATGTTTTATAGGCTAAGACATAAAATTTTATAGTTATGTATTCTTGGTTCTATTCAGTAGTCCTCTTTCTAATAGAGGTTTTCTTTGGCTGCAACACACAACCCATTTTCTATCAAGATGGGGTCCTGACGGGTTAGGATGAATTAGAGTGGTTTTATAGAGGTTTAATCAAATAGATGCAATTTGCTGTCAAAATTATTTTGAATATTGATTTGGGTATTTATTGAAATTGTATCAATGTTTCTTATTTGAGATTAGAAAACTAAGGAACCAAGTGTTTGTGTGTGTGTGTGGTGGCTGGAAAATCCTTTCTCTGAGACATTATTAACATGTTAAATGAATCAAGAATTTTTAGGAACCTATTTGAAGGTATATGTAAAATAGTAAATGAAATATATAGAATGACATTTCAAATTTTATTTTATGTCATTATTCAGTTACCTCGCCAAGATATACCTTTATATCCATTTTTAATTTATTATTATATAAATTAATCATTTATATAGGTAGCTATATAAGATTTCAAGATTGGGTCTTGATGCACTCATTGAGCGAAGGAGCCTTCAGTGATCAATCATCTAAAAAAGAGGACTATTTTTTGGATCCATTCATGATATTTCTATACCCACTAAGTGTATATAAGTTTTTCTAACTGTATTACCATATGAAGACCCACCATCAGTTGTGTAGGGGACCAATCCTCTATATTTGGATTAGTGAATGGTTCCAGCAAGGTAGCTTGAAATTTTCCACATGTTGTTTGTTCTTAATTAGTGTAAATGGAAAAGACCACCAAGGTTCTAATGGCAGCATAACTAAGAGGCTATGGAGGATTTCCCCAAGGTAGTAATCGTGGTGAACAATTAGTTCTGACACTTACTGATCACAGAGAATTTTTATTGTCTAATATTCTATAGTATAAAATGAGTCACTAATGGACCCTACTGAATTAATTCAGTTATGAGGATACTATTTACTATTTAATGTTTGAGCACCTCTTCCAGGAAGACTACTACTCATCCATGATAATGATAGTGTGATTCTATGGTCTAATATACAAGTTTATTTGGACAATGTATATGGAATATATGTTTAATGATTACATGAGTCACTTTTTCAAAATTATTCATGAAGTACTCCTTATAGAATTCATTTTCAGGATTCGGCTATGCAAAGAAATCTATGTTGGGGTTCTCACACCAAGGTTACCCTATCATTTAAAACATAGGCATTATATATTATTGGATGAATATTCATTATTTTACATTTTGATCCATTATTAAAATATAATGTTTTAGTTTCCTTAGATATTTTGATACATAAATAACTGGTATATAAAATATCTACCTCATCTCCCACTTAATTTTTCACAACTAGCACATTTCTTAGATATATCATACATAAAAAAATATTAATATCATATATAAATGGAAACATAATAAGGGTGAGGTCAGTTTTCTAGAAAGTTTCAACCCGGGATAAATCAAACAATAATTACTTTTAAGAATAAAATGTTCATAAGGGTATGTGAACATGATATTACAATTTGAAAAGTATACCCATCAATTCATAGAACATAATCACAAGTCATGTAATAAATCATGTAAATTATTATAACAAAAATCATAAGTAATCAATGAACATGATCTATGATATCATAACCTTGGATTATGATCATGTTATAAAAGAGTGTAAAAAATTGTGGAATAATAATAATCATAGAAATATTATATCGAGGATACCCACCAAGATAGTCATCACGTGTTAGGCTTGGGGTAACCTATTGTGTACCTTCTTTGGGATGGGGATAACTTCTTTTATACCAACTTTTTTATTTGGATAACTTCTTGTTTAACCTCTAATCATGTAAATCCATAATATTAACCAAATTTAATGGAGGGTTTTAATAGACCAACTTATCACAATAAAATTATCCATTCATTTTTATCCTGCAAGACCATGAAAATATTCATCATTTAGTCCTAGATTAACCCATGAAAAAAAATTCATTAATCTTTCATCATAATAATTATATAAAATATTAAAAAATAATAATGAATAATTATATTATCATATCCTCGTTGATTCATAAGTAACATTAAAGGATGTTATCATAGTTTAAAAATGCATATAAAATACCACAAGAATATTTCATGAAGAAAATTTCCTTTTTATTTTCAATTAACCATTTTAAAAAAAATATTAAAAAAAATTATAGAAATTTTTTTTTGAAATGAACGATGTAAACATATAATGTAATTTCCTAATAATAGAAAGGTCATAATATTAGGAAAATATGTTTGTATGTTGTATGTTAAAACAATGATTACTTTCATATTTTCAATTAAAATTAAAAAGTACCTCGTGTGGAAATCTTCAAGAATATTCCATTTAAAAATTTTAAAATAGATTTAATCATGGTTTAAAATTTATTTAAAAAAATAATTGTATATTTTTAAAAACATTCTCAAAAACCTAATAATGAAAATACTAACATTGAAGAAAAATATTCTCATTCGAAAAGAAAAAAATTCATTTTTACATAAAACAATTATTTTGGTATCTTGAGTACTAAAAATGGAGAAAGGGAAAATAAAAATTTTAATATCATTGAATAAAAATAGAATAGTAAAATAAATAATATTTCGAAGATATAAATCATATAATTTCATCATAAAAAAATTGATGCATAAATAATACTGATAAAAATGACATTGTAAAGTAAATCCCTTACCTTAAGTTCAAAATGCATGGTACACACCTTATCAAACATTGTATGAATAAAAATTTATTATAATTCTATATAAGAAACATATAAATATTTATAATATCACATATAATAAATTTAAAACATTTAATTACACATTTTTTAATGAAAACTGAGACATTAATTGGTTACCCACTACATGTCCAAAAGTTCTTATTAAAAATAAATTGGTCCAGTACAAAAGAGTAGTTTGACAAGCTTACATGATAATGGAAATGAAAGAAATAAAAGCTTCAGAGACATAAAAACCATTGAAATCAAACAAAACTATCGGCAAAACCATCCTAAAGCCTATAAGAAACCCAACTTCAGAAGTCCTCGACGACAATGGGAGACAAATGGAATGGGCATGTCATATGATGCAAAATGAAAAACATAAGAATAGTCTACCAAAGGGGAATTAGAATATGGCCAGATGTTCCCAAATAAACATGAACCAATTAAGATAATATGTTGTTCCTCCCAAATCCACCAACACAAGCAATATCTGAAATTTATAGAACCTAAATATGCTACTGGAGAAATCCACGACGTGGTTGCAGACAAACCAGTTAAGACTCATCAAACATAGTAGAGAAATAATGTAATCCAAACTGCAAGTGGAGGACTCATGAGATAATTACATCACCCTAATCCATAATGAACCTCAAACAATACATCATACTATTCAAATCAAAGAAATAGATCCCATTTCGAGTTGGTGATTCATGATGTGATGTTCACTAAAAAAATGCATGAAGCCTGATACCAAACCAAACCAGAAATGTCCACACAAATAAAGTTCATTCAGAAATCTAGTCAGGAGGAAAAACAAAGTCATTTCCAAGTAATATAATTGAAATTGAAATTTGGATATTTCATAAAACCCTATACTACCATGATAAACATTCTATTTCAAAGGTCAAGATAGGTATCAATAGTCATGTCACCATTTTTCTACTGTCGGAAAGCAGGTGTGTCATTCACTTCCATCCAAGAATCGAGCTATTTTGAAAAGTAAAATATCTCTTCTTTTTAGCAAGAATCTTTATATGAAAGATAACTCTCATCATCCTCACTGGATAAAGTCTCTGAGTAAGATGAGTCATCTAAATTAGACGATTCATGTAAATTTTCAAATGGCAGTAGTTGTGGTGGTATAACGGTTTCTTTATTCTTATTGGCAGCTAGGGATCTTGTGACAATTGTTCTCTAAATTGTAGAGTAAAACTTTTTTTAGAAGTTTTTCTTGAACTCGGAGTAATAAATCCATCCACTTCAACCAACTGATTCATTAATTTTATATCCCTTGATTTCAAGTATTCTTCTTCATGTTGACATTATTTTTCAACTCCATTTTGATTGGTCTATTCCAAGTCATATTGAACCTCCTTTTCCCCTCTATGATCACTATTGTTGGACTCAAAAGGTGTTTCAGTTATAGGAGTCAAGAAATTTACTACTTTAGATCTCTATTAATTTTTCACTTCCCTAGCTGAGGGAAGTTGCGAGGTGGAAGAAACAAAAAAGATTAATATTGCCAATTTTATGCAAGGGTTTTCTTGTATGAATACTTTTTTGAGGATTCCTTTTCATCCAAAAATAATTTAAAATAAGGACGAGGGTGTGAAAATTGATCCCCATAGTCACCAATAAGGTTTTCAATTCTATATCATTATTTATAGTAGGCATTCACATTCTTAAAAACAGCCCACTGGATAAAGCCAATGGAACCATTTTGATGATAGAATCGAGAGGGAATCTCTTTTGAAATGACTATTTTAGTGCATACACATGCTTCTAAAGCTCGATATCGGTTGGTAGTGGTAGATAAATGTTAAGTAGGATTACCAAATAAACTATCTACAGATAAGAGAGCTTTCTACTCAAAAATGTAATGGGAGTCCTAGGAAGCCCAACCATTACAGTAGGTGGTTCTGAATCAAAGAAAACATTTACTTGATCATATCGTGACTATCAGGAAACAACCACAAATGGACTAGGATCCTCTCACCCAAAGTTTATAATAGTAATTTTTATAGGTAAAATGAAATATGAGATTCAAAATGTAAACACACATTTATTAATAATTCTTTATTAAAATCATCACTTCCTAGTGTTAATTGTTTTTTCATCATTGTTTTGATTATGATATTCTTATCATTGCACATTGATCATTGTTAAATAATCAAATTTTTTTAGTAACTACAAAAATATCATATGTATTAATTATATACATATCTATAACAATAAATAAAATGTATATATTAGAAAATGAATCAAATTTTTCATGGAGATAGTAGTTTGTATGTACATCTGAACATTGTTAAAATTTTATAATGAAAATAAGGAAAGATTTATTATATTTTTTCAATATAGAATAATAATTAATTCAGATATGTCATTTATATTTATTTAATTCATAATTATAACCAACAATTAATTAAGGTGATGTAAAATTAATTATATCTCTACGTGGAGGTGGTAATCCACATGTACACCCAAGGGATTCTTTCATTTACCATTTAATGGAAATGAGATTGAAAATGGTTTTGTGGTTATCATAATAACATCTCAATATATTTATGAGTTTGGTTTCATCATTTTATGGTGACTAAAACATATTTATAGAAGTTGTAATAAGATATAAAATTGAAAGTTCTCAGTTAAGAGTTATACCTCTTCACCGGGAAACCTCGCTTAGGTTACACCTTAAGACATAAAATAATGGTATTATGATCACAATAGGAATTATATGATATATGGAGGGATATTAGGGGTGTATTTGGAAATTATTATATGATTAAAGTGGATATTTAAGTGAGAGATTGATTGGAGTGGTGGTATACCATTATAAGGGAGGGAGTGGACACAAATAGAATTTATCAAAAAGATTAAATTATACTAATAACTTACTCAATAAAAATTATTCATAATTATTGATATTAAAATTTTATATTATTTAGGGTCAAAATTATTACATTAAATAGTATTTAGATAAGTTTATGTTCTAATATTACACTTATTCTTTAGTTAAAAGTCCTTATAATCTTTTCTAACAATAAAAATGGTAAACAATTATTGTTTTTACTAATCATTATAATGAAAAATTAAAGGGGATATAACTTCCTAGTGTAACTAAACTCTAATATTATAGTTTTATTGGTGGTTCACATGCCCTAAAGAATGTATCCCTACATGCTAGAGTATTATGTCTAGGAGTGAGGTTGTAAGGAGGTGATATATGGGAGACTATACCTTCATGATCAGAGTAGCACATTGGTATAACAGATTAAAAATATTATAAAATAGTTGAAGTATTCATGAATAATTATAGAGAATAGGTATAATAATAAGAATCAAATGAATAGTAAATGGACATCATCACCAATGTACAATAAAAAACATTTATGTCCTGATGATGATACATAAACTAAATCATCAAACATAAAATAGGAATTATGATACAGTAATGAAATGATACAAATAAAAGAACAAAAATGAAATCCTAAAGGGTGATATAAATGAGAATAACATGCTCATACTCAGTCCTATGGTTATAAATCCTATGTACTTGGTAAACAACTCATGTAATCAATGATGGTCCTATAGATATTCATTCTACTCAGGTACCCCAGTGCCACGGTGGCCCGAGTAGGGTGTGAGAAAATAATCCTTATAGGTTCCCACCAAGGGTGTCTATGATTGAATCGTTTCCATACAGAAATGTAAATAATATTTTCGATATAAGAAGATAGATAAATAATAAGTGTGGAATAAATTAACCAAACACACCCAAGGTCCTAAAGGACACCTGGTGATTATACCAGCTTCAACTCATAGTCAGAATAAGTGTCTGAATAGTATCCATATGTATATATTTGTAATATATATATATATATATATATATATATTCTATAGTTAAATATTAAATCCACCTATATGAACTTGGTGTATTCCAACACATAATGGCCTCATTCCTAGAATAATAGTATCTAGATGGACCGTGTTATAGCATAAACATATATAACCCGTCTAAACCAACCTATATGATTATGAAATAGGGTACATGCCTTATATCATAATAGAGTGATAGATGTCATTCTATAACACCCGATATGGTAAGTGAGACACCAAAGAAACACACTAATCATTTTACATGGTCCCTTAGTCCGAAGCCCATATAGTATCACTGGTGCGAGAATCCATGATCGAAAATCAATGTAAAGGAGTGTGATGTCACCATTCTTAATAGAACTCTTACCATCATTCCACATCCAAGCTATAAGGTGTAATAATTTAATATAAGGAATGAACAAAACATCTCATGGAACTTAATTATCAACACTATAAAAAGGAATCATCGTATTAATAATACACTACATGTGGAAAAACATCTCATCCTTTACATTTAAATAACCCATTATAGTCAAGGGCATTCTATTTATAACAATTAAAAATTAAGCATGAGATAATGTTGTGGACATTCAGCCATTTATTTTTCATTTATCATATTTAAATATATTAATGCATGAAAACCATCATGAATTATGTAGTTCAATAAAATCAAGACATAACATTTTAAAAAACATGGAAAATAAATCCATCCTGATTAATCTTTTCCAAGTGAATCTTTCCACTTCGTAAATAAAAACAAGGAAATTCACTTTATAAGGATCTAGTGGCACATGGGGGATGCTATGGTCAAATGGGAAATTACATACATGGGTAATCCTACTTCATAAATTTTAAAAACCCTTATAAGGAGCTAGGTTCAATATTTATTTAGTTGGGAGTATCCAATCCAACCACTTTGGTGGCTCTAGGGTTGAATAAACATTTATATAGGAGAGGACCACTCTATTTTATGTTTTAATTCAAGAAAATATAAAAAAATTACATTTATCTAATGAAGGAATAAAGAATAGATAAAAAACAATGAAATATGATAATAATTATTTATAACACATTTTGGTTAATATGATTGCACACCTCTATCATGGAGTTTTATTATGAAAATATGACATTATTCATAAAAAAATCATTTTCCACAATTATAAACATCAATATCTTGATTCATTATTCCATTCAAATTAATGAATCATTTTAGGAAAACTACCAAACAAGGAGATTCAATAGATAATGTCTCAAATAAAAATCGGAAGGTTCATTTATCATTTTGATAATTACATATAAGGGAAATTCCATATATTTTCTATGATGAATTCTTAGGAGACATTAAAGTAATTTTAAACAATTAATACAAAGGTCTACTTTAATACAGAAAACCCATGGGGTCTCTATGGTCATAGATGACAACCTTTAATAACACAAAAATGAATCATGGGTGTAATAGAAGCCATAATGTTCAATTTAATATGAAGGAACTAATTATAAGAATTATATGTAAAAGAATGTGGTTTGAAACAATTAAAATATTTATAAATCAATGAGAACCTTATGAACAAGTCATAGACCACCATCATCAGACTTAGAGAAAACAACTCATCGAATATCAAGGTCATATTCAATCTAGTGTAGAAGAAATATATGAAGCAAAACCTTTTCATAAAAATATAAAAAATGATATCGCACCCAAATAGCACATCTAATAGGATATTAATGTAAAGAATGATTCAAAAGGACTTGAGAGACTATCGATGCTGATCTAGAGAGGCTAATAGATCTTAAATCCGGAAATTGATGGAGGATAGATAATACTGCCAATCCTAGGCATGAGGAGAAACCAAAGGTGCTAGGAGGATAAGTACACAGAGTAGGAGGAGTGGACTAAAGAAAGAAACAAGGAAATTTTAAATTATTAAGTTCAATATTGTAATTTCACCCTTAAAATGGGGTTGCACGTTTGGCCATACAGTTTGGCCAAATTGTGTGGAAACTGTGTGACACCCCCTTTAGAAGAAATCATATCTCTTTGTTTTTTCCATAGTTACCCTATCTGTGTGTCAATCGTGAAATGAATAGTGTAAGGGTAGTGAAAAAAATGGAACTACCCATGAGGGAAGGGTGCATAGTTTTGGTAAACTATGTATAGCCCTTATTAATAATTTTTTCTCATTTGGGTCTTTAGAACTGGTATCTTATGAGGGTGGCATGGTTTCAGTCAAACTATGTGCCCTGTTCTGAGCACCCAAATCATTTATTTTTCAATTTCGGCACTCTTAAAACTAGACGAGACACCAGGGAAACCTCCCAGGCCATTACCCAAGACAAAAAAAACATAATGAAGTGTTCCAATTCTTGGAATTATGTTTGGATGTTTAGTTTAAAGAACAGACATTCCAATAAATGAAAAAATCAAATTCCTTTGGATTTTTATCAAATTCTAAAACACAGGTTCTTAAAACCTCCACACTGTATAACTTCTCATACTTGAGAAGCTTACGAGAAAAAATATCACCTAACCTAAACGTCCCATTCATATGGTTGCATTTCATTTCAAATCACCCAACACACCAACCATCATCATTTAAGAATATGATACTCCATCCATCATTAGTCAAGCCAATGCTTGTTTCTTGATGGAAAAGAACTAAATGGATATCGCCTAATCTCATTTATTTAGATACATAATCACATATAATCGCGTTAAACATCTTGCTAAAAGTGATACCCACCTTAATCTTTAACATTGGAAGGGGCCAATTCCAATCCACCACATGCCCCACCATCATGATTTCTTTATAAAGGTTTCATGAAGCATTTTAATGATTATCCTAATGTAGTTTGCTTTTATAGGGTGAACCTGATTACTTGCAAGATCATATCAGTGACCTACTTGTAAATAACGGTTGAAACCCAATATATGAAACTAAATCTGTTCATGCAAGATTCTTTGGAAAACACTGACATCCCATAGATCACACCTACCTAAACCTGAAAACATGCTTAAAATGGTATCTTAACAACCATAAAAACCTTACAAGAAGAAAAACAGTCCAATCCACCTCTGGCTCACCATTCCCAAAAATTCCGTCTTAGATGGCAGAAGTAATTCAAACTAAACAGTGATTCCTTTTCCCAAGGAATCATCAGCTTACAATGAGAACATCCAGCAAAGTATATACCTAAATTTCCAAACTCTTTCCCGGACGACCCACAAACTGTTCATTTAAATCATCATGCCTCAGCACAAACAAAATTGTAACCAAAATCCATGCCACTAGAACATGTTACTCATCATAAACAATAGCTTCAAGAGAGACCAAAAGATTGTGGTAAACTCATATTCATCACACTGAAGTCTTGAGAACTATCCACTGTATTCAACACCCCATTCTTACAAGTGATACATTGGTACAAGGAAAAAAGGTCCATATCAGATTATTGGGTGATCCCATAGAGGCATACACATAGTGGTCTAGTCAAAGGAAATAACATCTGGTATTCAAGAGTCTCAACATGGTGTTCCTACATGGAAATCTCAGGGTCACTCATAAATAACCAATAATCAATAAGAACTACACATTTAGCATGTGATAATGAGAAAACCAGCAAACAATCCCAACATCTTTTAATATATTAGGGAGGCATAAGATAAACCTGAAAGTCAATTGGTCAAGACCAACCATTTCAGAATGGCCCCCCTTGGTTGTGTTACATCTAGTTGGAAAGGAACATAGCCTTCAAAACTTTCATGATAATCCACACCTTAGTAGGGTCTTAACCATCAAATGTATTGAATGACCAGTCCCTCAGAAGTGAGCTAGGTCCGAAACCACCTTAACTCACATATGACGCTCCTCCGAGCCACACTCGCGTATGTCATGGAACATGCCATGAAAACCAAATCTAAACCCACCGGTGTGTCAAAACACCTGAGTCTCAAGGAATTCATCTTGAGTATTGAAATAAACTTGATTTATGTAAATGAATAGGTCAATATACTATGGTGATAACCTAAGAAATCAATCATCATCATGAGGTTGATTGTCTAACCCATTACCAATCACTTATTTTTTACCTTTAAAACTTTATGGGAAACACGTACATGAATGCATACTAACCCAGGGACATGGATGCAAGGCCAAACTTTTTTGATACATTCAACAGGCTATCAACACTATGAACTCCAGAATTAGGTGGTTCATACATAATATTAAACCCAGAGTTGTATTTCCCAATAAGACCATTAACATGGATGACGACATACCAAACTGATAATCACTAATGAAAAGAAAGGATCAAGTGACCTATGAAGCAGCTGAACATGCCTTAGGAATGTCTAACCTTTTGTTACTGAGAATTACATGGTGCTCATTCCAGTAACAAGGAAAAGGAAAAACATGACCATCCATATAAACAAGGGTTTCATTCAAACCCAGTGTCCTATGATGGATAGTGACACCTAAATTTTTTCTAATATCATAGAACCTCCCAATATTAGTAGGGAACGAATATAAAATAGGGATACCATCCATTGGAAATCCCTTTACTAAGAACAATCATTGACAAAATCACTAGGTCACGTTAAAAAATTTCACTAGGCCCAAGATCCAGTCTTTTAATCAATTTATAAAATAAAAGAGAGACCCTATGGAAACCCCTCATGTTTATATTCCAAGGCTACTTAAAAATAAACATAAATTACCCTTACTAAAGATTTTAAAAAATGGAAACCATATAGGGTTCCATTTTCAAAAAATATCGGTGATTAACTTTTAATATTTAAATGTTTTAAAGGGTTAAAAATAAAAAATCAAAGCATATAAGAAATTATTATCAAACTTATTTTTTAAAACATTATACATTTAGTAAAATCCAATCATAATTAAGAAATTTATCATGTAAATTATATTTATCAAATTAGGAGACTTTTAAGGGTCCCTCTAAACTAACATGGGTTCATCAGAATGCAACCCAATCACAGTTGGGTAATTATTTAAATTAAAAACACCCAAATTGGTCATCTCATAAGAAACATGCCCCAATGGAAATTATTGGGTCTAATTATTCATTTTAGAGGTTACCTAATTAATTTTTTTACAACAATTGGACAACATAACGTTTTAACCATTTCAAAGTATAACAAGGTCATATAAACAAAGGTTTAGTTACATGGGTTTCTACCACCCCAATCTATATATATCCTGTACACATTATAGACTAATGTCTAGCTCCCATTTAATCAAAACCATACCCATTTCAAAATATAATATGCTCATATATATATATATAATGTTTCAATCATATGGGAGGCCATTTACTAATCTATAATGTTGTTATTCATTTTATTATTTTGGGTTTCTCTTCCGTTCATCAATACCAATTCACATTAATGTTTTATACTCATTAATGTTTATATTTTAACAACTGATTCTAAACATATTTAGAAAACTCCAGAGATAGTTCTAGAATATTGGCCACCTTTCCCATATTTTAAGGTGCTCATACACAATATAACTAAAAATTGGATTCTATTTAATCACAACACATTTATTTATCTCATTCATCTATTTACATATCAATAAAAACTATCATGTTATAAGATGATGTAATATAGCAGTACATACTATAAACATAGAATAATGAATGGGCTAAGAATGATAAAAAAACACAGAATCATGGCATATAGTTAGCAAAGAATTTTATTTAATCGTACATTCTAAAGAATTGCCTATGATGGTACAACTAAACATTTTATAAAAATACCTAAAACGGAATATAAAAATCATGATATTGATAAAAAAATCATGGTATAGAATTACAAGAACACCATCAAGCTTGAAAGAAATCTTTAAATGCATCAACATGGAATGAAACATGCATGACATGTAAATTTCTATATGTCTATAATGATGAAAGTAATACTTAATCAATTCCAGACTGGGTCATGTAAACATAGAATAAATTCATAAATCATTACACAGTAGAAATTACACCAATAACATATAGAGAAATCAAATTAACTGTAACAGAAAATAAAACAAACATCAATCATATCCAATGCCAAATGGTAATTTCCCTATGGGTCGGGTGATCAATCACAAACGCAACTACTTACCATGAATGAAAACATTCCTAGTATCCTATCTACCAAAACCCAATAGTGAGACAATGGACGAAACCTCTATGATACCACATTGTAGTTTCCTTTCCTGAATAACCACTAAGACGGTATACGGATAGGGGGGGTCACATGTCATCAATCATGTCTCCCCATATGCCCGAGGATACCAAATAGTAGAGAGGGTGGATATAGGTGATATTTGGGATACTATACCCACATGATCAAAGTAGAACAGTAGAATAACAACTAATAAGTGATAAATAATTGCGGTACTAGTCATATATAATGATAGTGAAGTGGAAGAATAATAATAATCAAGAGAATAGTAAAATAAAGCCAACACCAATGTATAACAAAAGCATTAATATCATACTGATGATACATAAACTAAATTAAGAGATATATAGGGTGGGAATAAGATAAACTACATAGTAGAGATAAAGAAAAGAGCATAATGTAATGTAGGGTGAAATCAATGAACACCCCGATCTACTTCTCCTTCATGTGTTCATAACTCCCATCTACTTGCTAATAACTCAAAAAATCAACCAAGGCCAGGAAAACATGAGGTATACTCTGCTACCCATGTGAAATGGAAGCCTGAATAGGGTGTGAGATAATAATCCCTGTAGGATCCCACCCATGGTGTCTACGACTAAATCCAATTAGTGAAATATAATGAAAAGAAGTGTGAAGTTATATGTATAAAGATAAATATATAGTACTGAATAAATAAACTACAACCCACCCAGATTCCTAAAGGACACCTAGAGGTTATACCTATTTTCACTTATAGCCAAAATAACCATCTGACTAGTAACTATATGTACATAGTACTAATATTTGAATAGTATAGTTGTATGTTGCATCCAACTATATGAACCATGATTGTATTGATTTCTAATGGTCATATACCTCGAATAATAGTTATTGAATGGACCAGGGAATAACTCAGTCATCTATAAATATTCTAAATGATCATTTATGCTTAAAAATAGGGTTCATTCCCTACATCCCTATTGAGAGTGACATCATGAAACAACACTTGGGATGGAAAGTGAGATGCTAGTTAAACACTCTAATAATGGTATGTGGTGCCTCATTCCAATGAACATATAGTATTACCGGTGCGATACTATATAATAAACACCAAATGGAAGAGAACTTTATGCCTCTATGCGCAACATAACCCTATACATCATTCCATGACCCATGTAGAAAGTGTAATCATTTAATATAAATTATGAGTAAAAACCTCTCATTCAACTTATTTATCAAGAATATATAAATGATTAATCATTTTTATAATAAAATACATGAATCCATACCTCTCATGCTTTTTATATGAATAACACATTATAATCATGGGAATTCCATTTATAACAATTCAAAATTAAGCATTCAATTATTGTGTGTCTTTCATTTATCATATTTAAATCATTTAAGTCATGAAAACCATCCTGAAACATGTAATTATATATAATCAATATATGAAATTTAAAACAACCAAGGATATACAATAAATCGTGAGTAAAATATTCAACTTGAGTCATTACATTTAGTTAAGAACAACCCAAAAATTCACTTTATGACGATCAAGTAGAACTTTAGAGGTGTTATGGTCAATTGGGAAATTACCTAGATATATAATACCACTTATTAAATTGGAAACACCCTTAGAAGGAGCTATATTCAACAATTATTTAGTTTGGAGTGTCCAAGGAATTCACTCACAATATATTAGGATTGAATGAACATTTATAGAGGATACAACCACTCCATTTAACATTTACATTTGAGTCAATACAGAAAACATGGCTTATATATAATAAGGACATCAAATCATATACAAAAACCAATGAAACAAGTTACTATTGTTTAATAACACATTTTGGTTTATAATATATCACACATCTATCAAGGGGTTTTATTATAAAAAGTTTACATTGTTCATAAAAAATTTATTTCTCGTGATTATAAAAAAAATGTCTAATCAGTCATAATTCAACTCGCATTAATGAATTTGTTTTTTTATTGAAAAATACCCAACTAGTAGTTTTAATTTAAAATGGGTCAAATGGAATTAGGAAGGTAAAATTATCATTTATATAATTACATAAAAGGTAAATTCCATTTAGATTCAAATCTAAATGTTTAGATGATATTTATAGAATATTAAACAATTAGTACAAAGGTTCAATTAATGATGGAACATATATAGGTGTTTGTGGTCAATGTTGAAAACCTATAATTATGATACAATGATCTACAAGTTAAATTCAAGGAATAAAGTTCAATTAAATATGAAGGAACCAATTATAATGAAATGTGTGATGAAGGTTGGCATGCGACACAACAACAATATTTATGAATTGACAAAAAATTTGAGAACATGTTATAGATTACCTATACAATACTTAGGATAACCTACTCGTCCAATATCGAGATCTTATTTGATCTATTTTAGAAGAAATATTTGAAATAGACCGTCACCTGAAAATAGGGAAAATAATATCATGCCGATAAATCGTATATAAGAGGACATTAAATGAAGAGAAATTAAAATAGACTAGATAAAAAAATGAGGTACATTAATAGAGATTGACAGATCTTGAATTAGGCAACTAGTGGAGGTGATCTCAAGATACCAGCACCATGCCTGAGTAGAAGCAAAATACTACTTGAGGAGAAGCTCATGCATGTGTAGGAGAAGAAGAATGAATAGAAAAGGAAAGATAAAATCATCCAGGTAAATTTGTTAATTTCACCCACAAACTAGGGTGCATGGTCTGGTAACATGGTTTCCCCAAACTGTACACCAAATGTGTTGCACATCATACTTAAGTAATCAGATCTCGTAGTTTGTGCTACACCATTACCCAAACTGTATATGAACATTGTGATAAATAGTGAAATGGTAATCCCTAAATGGCTCCACCCATGTGATAAGTTGCATGGTTTATTTATACTCCATATAGCCCATGTGGGGATTTTCCACTTCTTTAATGTAGCCACATGGTTTCATGTTAATGGATACACAATTTCAGACTAACCACACACCCTATTCAAAGCACTCAAACCTTTTATTTATCAGCCATGAAGCTCCCAAAACTCGAAGAGACACCCAAAAAACCTCTTGGTCCTTTACCCAAGCCTAAAAATAGCACATTTAACTATTCCAACTCTATATTATTATCCAAATATTGTTTCAATGAATGACTCCTTTTGTAAACCCCGAAATTCAAATTCCTTTTTATTTTTGTTTTGTTCTAAAACACTATTCATTATAGTGGAATCATTAAAAAATATAAAAATTATAAATAAAAATAAAATATATATTTTTTAAAATTTTATTTCTATAAGAAGTCAAAATTAAATTTTAAATAATCCTGCAGAATACAATGAAAAATGATTTTCCCTAAAAAGTCATTTTTAAGTATAAATATTTTTTATACAAAAATTAAGAATAATGTTTATTAAAATGAAATTATTTGTATTATTTTTAATAAAAATGAATAAATGAAATTTTAAAGTATCATCAAATCAAAATTATACTTTATAAATACTTGAATAGAAAAAGTGTTTTTTTAAATCAATTTTTCTATATTAATTTAAAAACTATTATTATAGAAAAATCCAAACATTTCGATTTAAGATAACTTTTTTATGTTAGTTTCAAAAATGATATAATTTTTATTAAATAATATTTTTAATTTTTTTAGAAATTAATTACTACATCCATACAGATAATGAAATAAAAACCATTTTTGAAAAAACATAATTTTGAGGCATAAAATGACTTTTTTTGGTAACTGATTACTAATTTATTTTCAATTAATCAAAAAAATGATTATATAAAACCATTATAAAATTTTATGTTATGTTTTTATTCTTATTCATACTACCAAAAAATTGGCAAGTTTATACTGGGAAACCATATCATGATTCTTTTAGACACAGTTTTGCATGTGTACAAAGATATAGAAAAAAACATGTTAATTTTAAAAGGAATAAATATTAAATCAATAAAAACTAATTCCTCATTGAATTTACATCCATTGTAGAGTTCAAAATATATATATATATTGATCTATATCATCTTATAAAATGTGAAGTCGATGATAGCAGTTGGCAGGAAATTTTCTAGAGAATATTTTTCAACAATATTCTCTTAATGATATGGGTATGAGTCAACAAATACAAGGCATGTGAATGTGTGATATCAGTTCCATAGATTAGTGGAGTGAGAGTTTTGTAGAAGAGATTACCATAATGTTGAGTGTTTATGTTATGGTTATAGAGATGGTGTCAATATGGCTATGAATTCCAGACTCATCATGATGTAGAGGGGAGTCAATGATTCATTGTAGGAAAACCTATTCAATAGATGCAATGGTATGATCAAGGGCCCATATAAAAAAATTATAGAAGTCCCCTATAAGGTATCTAGTCAAAAAATCCAGCAGTATATATGGAGGGTCCATAAGTGGATGGATTCATGCCAATTTGTACTTCTATGACCTCTAGTAAATCATCTCCAAGCTCATATATGTGGAGCATATGGATTCTAATAGCTAGAAGTGATGGGGGATAATTTTGATGATTCCTAATAAGGTTTTATATATGATTTTTATTTAAACAACACTGTAACTTATACATTTCAATAGTGGAACAAGACATTATACAATGATTGTATCCTTTATTATAAACCTAGTAGATCATTTTTCCCAACCAATGTTGTTAGATACTCGAATTGTAAGTGATCTCACACTCACCCACCATTGTAGATGGTGCATGCTTTTTCTTAGTTTATAGAAGTTTTCATGTACTCTCAACGATTGTGATGCCAGTATATTATTTCTCCATGGTATAGAATGGATATGCTCAATTTATGCATTGATATATTGATATCAATAGAGAGTTGAAACTATCTATGATGGTAGATTGAGGATTTCATTCATTGATGATTAGGGCATTTAGTCTAGTTTAGTAGGGAAAATCTATAAGATTTTACAACTTATCACCCCTCAACTAGATATTTTTTCTCAATTTGATATAGATGATTTATATTATTATCTTGTTATAGTCACATTGGAGAAAATAGTTGTTTTTATAAAGGATGTTCTACATTTTGTCCTTACTAAGAGATCAAATTTTGTACTTATTTACACCCCATTTCCACATCAATTTAATTCATATATTATCAAATGGACCTGGTTTTGGCTTTATAATTTAGAGGTGAAACTTGATGAACATATTGATAATGATTTCATCATAAATAGTGAATCCACCTAGGTGGGGGTTTTTAATTCCAAGAATGAGGATTGATGGTTTGGATATATGATTCTCTGTGGATCCCAAAACTAGTGATAGTCAATAAAAAATAATCTCTAATAATGATCAATGAACTCATTAACCAATTCATGGTACTAAAGTGGGTCTTAAAAATTAACCATAGGTCTAACTATTACCCTCTTTTAGTTCATTAGAGGACAACTATAAAATATTATTTTCATGTTGGTCTGTCAATTACATTTTTCATGTGACGTATTTCTACATGAAAAATGATATAGTAGTGTTCTTTGGGATCATGAATTAAATATTACATTCCTTATTAGACTATTGTTTTGAATTATTCATTGATGAAATTCTTTTAGATTCTTTCTTAGAGCATTACCATGTGTAGAACCTCATGGATTTCTTAGAAATTCTTTAGGTGCACCATCCCTATGGTTCATATTTTATGTACCGATTCTAGATATGGGATTTCCATTTCTTTTGGAATGTAATCATAAAGGTAATAGTAGGTGGTTTACCTACTTATATTGATATTATGGTTTTTTAGGAACCACCTTGGAGTGTGTTTGAGGTTCATAGGATCCATAGTATGGTAAAATATTCCGTATTATTTGTGGAAGACTCATTAGTACTTTATCCCCCATGACCTAAATATAGAAAAACATTATGTCCCTTTGCATAGCGTGAATAGTTCCAATGTTTCTTATTTTTTATACTTGATGATGAAATCGACCAATTATTTGGTGTTATAGCTAAAAAAAGAATTACTAGAGAATAAGTTGATTTGTGATACTTCTAGGATAGCTCTTGGTTGTGTGCTGATTTAGTAGAAGTTAATGATTTCTTATCGGTCATATAAGCTGAGACCACATGAGTATAACTATGTAACATAATATATAAATCTTTTAGTGGTATATTTTTTTTAAAATACCAAAAGGCATTATATTCTGGTAGAATAGTTGATGGTGTACATGGATCATATGAGTATCAGGCATATCTTCTCCAATATTGATTCTAACTAATAGATGGGTTATATATTGATTTCATATAAGACTATGATTCGAATATTTTTTACAACTAATAAAGATAAAAATGGTGTATTATGCCTTTTTTTTAAATCCCTAGCCTAATTTATGGATAAGCGATCTGTGTAATGATCATTGATCTAGTTTTCCTTGGTGTGTGTGTTAAATGTCATTTATCTCTAATCAATAGTGATAGATTCCACAATTCCTCAATAAATGAAGGCATCTTGACATAGAGATCATAATTTAAAATAAAAAATTATAAGATATCATCAAGTTATTTTTCTAATAGATTATCTAAATGTGGGGATCACGTCATTTTCTTTCAGTGGTGAATAGTGGTCCCATTTACACTACGTGAGGAGGTTTCAAGGGATTTATTCACTTCCCATTAGTGGTAAATATAGGGGTAATAAATATTACCTAGGATCCATGACATCATTTTTAGTGGTCATGTATGAAATAGAGTATTGGTGAGTTCAAAAAATGATGTCTCATAAATCAAGAGGTTATGACTAATGACTAGGTTCCATGTGGTTTAGCTCAACCCCTCATATTTCTAGAGTGGTTGTGAGACAGTATATCATTATAATTCATGAGATAATTCCCATGTTTAGAAAAGGGTCATAATGAAACCCTTTTAATCATCAACACACTAACAATTTTTCCCACATCCTTCTTGTATGTGGATGAAATCATCTAATTCCATGGAAAACATTTGAAGATAATTTCTCATGAAGATTCTCGGTTTACATCACGATTGTGTTGGATCTTTTAAGAGGAATTAAAATTTCCCATTATGGTTGAGTAATACTTTCTACCCTCGGATGTGTTCCTAGACTAAAAGGATCGTTCAGTTTTGTAGGGATAGATTACAGTATTGTTTGGTAAATTTAGATTGAATTTTGGTTTCTCATATATCACTAATAGAGTTCACATAAAAAACTATTTCTTAAATAGTGATCTGGAACTATTTGAGAATCTTTACATGATACCCTACAATTCACCTCTATACTATAAAAATATCATCGAGTTGTTACTTATGGGGCTCAAGATGGTGTTGTTGATGAAAGAGAGTGTGAAAATGATACGGGAGTAGATATGGACAACTCAGAGTTATCAAATTTTGTATATGGAATGGTGATAGAGGGCTTTGTAGTTTTAAGATAAATATCATGTGCGTTTTATGGTTTCCCTATAATGCGGTTTAAAAAAATTTAATTTGGTAATTATGATATCCATAAGGTTTATTGGCACATTTCAGATATTTTTAGACTAAATGAGGTCACTTTCCACCTCGATATATTCCTATAAGTGAAATATGATCATAAAATCATAAAAATTTCACTACTTAGGTGGTAGGTCCACAATTCAATGATTATTATTTTTGGTAGTGATCTATAAATTAAGGAATATTCTACCTTTATAGAGTACCCAATGGAAGTATAAGAATGGTTGGACAATACCCTTTAGGGTTGGACGAAACTTTGGATGTGTGATCTATGGTAGCATGGGAATGTTTAAGATACCTCATGAGATAATTAGTGTTAGATGTTGTCTTAGTACCAACCCATTTTGTAGGGATTTATATGGTTGGGTATGATGGGACATAGTGTTTAAACGATTTTAGTGACCCATAAATTTTATTTGAACCATTTAAATATTTTTAAAAATATTTTATTTGATAGTCATTGATCCATTTTAGTTAAATATATGAAATTAATGCATAGGAATATAACAATATATATAATATATTAATATGATTCTATATGAATTTGATCATTTTGAAACATCTATAACTCTTAAAAGAAGCCTTATATAAGACAATTGTTACCATAGTTTGTCTTTTGAAGCACTGTTTACCCTAGTGGTGGAATAATTCAATTTTCGGTTTTTTTATATAGGACCAGAAATGTCTTTATTGTTTTAATAAAATACCTAAAACACTAAAATTATTCTATTTAAGATTATTTAAAATAAAAACTTATTATATTCTTCTATAAATCAAAATTAGATAGTAGAACTATGAAATTGGAGAGTGGAGATTGTTCTCTGAGGATATAATCAATTATGCTAGAAAAAAATTCATATTTCAATGAATGTTTATATAAATGTATGGTATGACTCTGTAAGAATAAATTATACAACATTATTTTTGATTCCTAGGTCAGGTATTTATATTTTATTGTATGTTTATTTTCAATTGGTCCCACTCCTTTTTTCCTATTAATATTGTTATAATTTCATTGTCTATGGTTATGAAAATTTGATGATTGATCAAAGGTAAATCTTAGTAAGATAGAGGATCAAGTGGATAATGAATCTTGTGAATATTCTCCCCACTCCCCCACTCATATGTCACAATAATTAGTTTTACAAAGTTGTTTTCCATTACCGATGTCATTACATTAAGAGATCATATCATTAACCCTAGATTCTTCTTTTTCCCTTATTACATTCCCTATTCATGTTCAAGAGAGGGCTATCAAAAATTCAAAATAAATAGGGGATGGTGATTTAAATAATAATGTGAGAGTAATATGTTTAAGCAATGGTTTTAGTAAAAATAGTGATGTGGTGTGTATTTTAGCAGGTAGTATTAAGGAAGCGAATTAGGGGTACATCCTAGGGAAGATCTTGGCCAAGGATTACTAGGTAATCTTGTATGGAGGACAATGTTGACCAAAAGAGGTGTTGTAGAAATAATAAATCTAGAAAATAGAATTTTTTTAATGGATTGAATTGAAATTAGTAATTTTTTCATAGTATTGAAATGGATAGTAATTCGGGATCTAGAATAAGAGACCATACTATTTTTGATTTCTAAAACACACATTATGTATCACATTCCAACTGTATATATGTTTCCCTCAATAATACAAAATAATCTCTTAACAATATTATCCAAAGGGTTGATAATAATCCCCATTATCAATTACAATAAATAATAACAAAGGATAGGTATTTATCAGCGCTAAAAATAAACTAATAAAGCCCCCCCCCCTTATCAGCGATTGTAAAAAATTATTGATAAAGTTGGGGGGATTTATTGTTGATAGTAAGAATGCATTGATAAATGGTGGTATTTGTCAACACTTTTTTAAAAACATTGACAAAGGTAAAATTTCAATAAAAATTTAATAATAATAATACATTAACAATATATATATATATATTATTGAATATTATTTAAATATGTCTAATTTTGAATTTACAATTATTATATATGATATTTAGTGAAAATGGATTATAAAAGAATTAAAAAAATTTAATAATTTTTTAATTATATCGAGTAATAGTCATCTAATAATAAATTTCAGATAGAAAAAAATATAAAACAACTAATAAATACTCTAAAATAAGTTTAAGATGTGACTTGAGCTTCGAACCTCTAAAACATTTTATCTGGGTGTCTATTTGATTTCTACCAAATATCTACTCAATGACTATGATGAGATATATGAACTAGTTGATAGGGAACCCCCCCCCCCCCCAATCACATTTTTTGAGGACAAAAAAGGCCTATAAGGCCTTCAAACTGTGTTTTTTATTAGGGTATCCTAGTTTTTTATCATTTGATTGAATTTCATGGTCGTTTAATGGGTCTAATTGAATTTTCTATATATAAAATAAATTTATTACAATGAATTACATTTATATTGATATTATTGTTTAGAATTTTTGTTCTTTTTCATATTTTACTCTTATATATAATCAAATCCATAAAAATGTATACATATTTTGTATATATTCATAAATAAAAATTTAATTTTGTAAATATATATTCCAAAATATTTATATATAAAATATATTTATAAATATTTATAACTTATATAAATAATAAATAATATACATTTTATTTAAAATAAAAATGTATGAATATTTATATACATATATAATTAAAGAGTGTATAATGTATATATATATATATATATATATATATCTGTGTGTGTATTTAAAAACACACACATATATATATATATATTCTAATATATGTATATTAATACTATTATATAATATCTGAATATAAATACTATTATATAATATATGTAAATATATATTAATATGTACAATTATAATTATAGATGCACCCACACACATATATAAATATATTTCTATTTATATATAAGTATGTATGTATATTTAAATAGACACCTACAAACAAAAATTCATATTTTATATATGTATTTAAATCTGTATATATTTAATTACATATATAAATATATATAAATATGTGGATAAAAAATGTGATGGAATATATATATAAATATAGATATATAATAAAATAAAAAACAAAATAATATAGGTGTGAAAATGTTTGGGAGTATGAGTAGGTGGCCTCAGGCTAGAATCTCATTGGAGCTAGGGAAATGAATTTGAGGCTAGAATATTATGTAAATCCCTAATAAGTGGGGGGGAGTTCCCAGGGAAATGGGAAAGAAGAACTGATAAAGGGCATGGGAAGTATTGATTAAAGTTTTGGTTTGATGATGTCCGAAAAAAAATCATTTTATCCGACTTTATCAGTGATATAAAAAGTGCTGATAATGGTGGACTTTAAGAATGCTAAGAAATAACTACAAAATAAAACCCTTTAACATTTATTTAATCATCAATGCTTCTTAAGTACTGATAAAACCCTTTTACTAGCACTGTAAGGACATATTTTTACTAGGGTCTATCCATGTTAAATGTCAAAAATAGACTTACTATAGGACAACACACCATGTGTATCTTGAGTAAATATGATGATTTGTATAGTAGTGAATTATTATATTACTACAAGGCCTCACATGCCTTACATGACAATAGAAATGTTGGCACCTTGTCCAATAACACAAGTTTTATGTTAGTTACATCTGATTCACCAAAAGTTCCCCCAACACATGCAACTCTCTCAAACATGTTGTATATTCTAATCTTCATATGATACTATGATGAAATTACCTAACCTAGTTACTACCTATGGGTCACAGGTCGTTTCCCTATTTGTACATATTCTATAATATTCAAATATTGGACTTTTATATAACCTCTTTACCATGACTAATATTTGGGCATATAAGTAGTCCATTATGAGTGTGTTTCCATATAGAGTGAAATAGTACATCACTCTTAAAAATTATGGAAAATAAAAATATTGATTCGGAAAGTTTCACTTCCTAATCTCAAGAGGGATTATGACTGTGATTTGAAAATATATTCATTGTGGTCATGGGTATGGGAATTTAATTTCCATCATGTTGATGACATGGAAGAGGTCCATAATTTTATTTATAGTGTTTTTTATTTCCCCGCATACATTGGTCATGGGTTCACTAATTATAGTTATGGGTTTGGGACTGCCATTAAAATGAATTTATTTGGGCCCCATGAAAAATAGATGGTGTTTGGTACTGCCAAATTGATGAGTTTCAAGCCATCCATCTATGGAGTTTGTGATATTCCAATCGTAATCTTATCCATGATGAGTTGTGGGTCCTCTACCTAGGTTAGTACTCACTTGACTCACACACTTATGTCGGAATGTCATTGGTCAACCACTATAGGCTCTAAAATCCAAAACTAGTTTTTTTTTAAATTGTCCTATTTAGTTTACCTATAAATGTAATGACATTGGGATCCCCTATACCCATGAGAAAGTATATTTTCTACAAGATTTGTTGAGTTGTATATATCATTAGGAAGTTTTTCAATATTCAAAAAATGAACATAATATGAAAAGGTGACTAAAAAACTCGTATCCTAACATTATTTAAAGGTATGTACGATGTTTCACTTATCAAATGTTGAATTATTATTGTTTTTTGGAGTAAGTAGTTGTATAGCATCCCGCCTTTTTATCACATAAACTTTCATTTACATTTTACAAAATCGAGGATCTTTACGGTTTAGTGTCTTGGAAACCAGGAACCTAAAACATGAAACAACAAAAAAACATTCTTCTTAAACACTTGAAAGGATTATCCTTATGTTCATCCTAGGTTCATTACTGCATCTCATAACTTGGGGACATACATCAAAAGAAAGGGTGAGCAAAAGGCCCAGTAAGGGAAACAAGATGAACATTTTACATGTGAACTTGAGATACTTCAATAAGGACATGAAAATAACTTTAAGGCATGAAAAAGAAATCATGAGGAATTTCATAATAAAAAAAACATTTTTCATAACTTGAAGATGTGGCTGCAACATTTAATATTGAAAATCATTTCGTTTCACCAAGGTCCATCCCCAAGGTGTCATTAAAAATTACCAAGGTTATTCACCAAGGCGTCGTTAAAAATGGTCATCTCTAGAGATTAAGTCTTTACCCAATGCAGTGGAGCGCTATCAGGGCGCACCCTTAAATTTGCCTTTATTATCATGTGAGCCACATATATCATCATCAAACATTTCATAAAGAACCCATGTAGCACAAAATAAATGGGTTTCATTTCGTAATCATAACGTTTTAAAAACTGCTTTAAATACATGATCTTTACATCACATTAAATCCCACAGAAAAGGAAGGTGGGTCTCATATATGTAAATCCCATAATTTAAAATAGAACATTTTGGTATATATGTGAATACCCCTTTAGAAGAAATAGCTTTGAGTATTCACTTAATAATATAAAAGAACTTTAGAAAAAGAGAGAGACATTTTGAGATGGAAATTCTGCAGCATAACGGCTATGTTACGAGGTTTTAGAAGACATTAAAAAGAGAGGGAAAATGGGTCAAACATTTATAAATGACCCATAAATAGTAGATGGATAGAATAAGAATGATACATGATCATGGTAATGAAATTTCAAGGACATACCATTTAAAATGAAAAACATCGAAGAAAGACAAAAATTAGATTTCTCTTATGAAAGTTTGGCAGCCTAACGACGTTACTTAAACTTCAAACACAAAGATCAAATAGGGTCTCTCATCATGTGAACATAAGAGTTCAGTATGATAGATATAGAGATAATTCCCCAACATAATTAAAAAAGGAACTTGAAAGACTTGACATGAAAGTAGAACTTTGAAAAGAATGAGAAGGGTGAAAGAATCCCCTAAAAATTCGGCAGCCTAATGGCGCCACTTAAAACTTCAAAATACTGAATTGAAGAGATCAAATGGGGTCTCTCATCATATGAAAATAATAGTACAGTATGATAGATATATAGATCATACCCCAACATAACAAAAAAGAACTTGAAGGGATTGACACGAAAGTAGAACTTCAAAACGAGAAGGGTGAAGAACCACTTAAAAATTCGGCAGCATAACGGTGCCACTTAAAACATCAAAATACTGAATTGAAGAGATCAAATGGGGTCTCTAATCATATGAACATAAGAGTCCAGTATGATAGATATAGAGATCATACCCCAACATAACAAAAAGGAACTTGAAGTAATTGACATGAAAGTATAACTTCAAAACGAGAAGGGTGAAGAACCACTTAAAAATTCGGCAGCCTAACGGTGCCACTTAAAACATCAAAATACTGAATTGAAGAGATCAAATGGGGTCTCTCATCATATGAACATAAGAGTCCAGTATGATAGATATAGTGATCATACCCCAACATAACAAAAAGTAACTTGAAGGAATTGACATGAAAGTAGAACTTCAAAACGAGAAGGGTGAAGAACCACTTAAAAATTCGGCAGCCTAACGGCGCCACTTAAAACATCAAAATACTGAATTGAAGAGATAAAATGGGGTCTCTCATCATATGATCATAACAGATCAGTATGATAAATTTAGAGATCATACCCCAACATAATAAAAAGGAACCTGAAATACTTTTCATGAAAATAGATCTTGAAAAATGAGAAGGGAGAAAGAGTCTGTTACAAACATTTCGGCAGCCTAACGGTGCCACTTAAAACTTCATAAAACGAAATAATGAGAGTAAGAGGGGATCTCTCATTATATGAAAATAAAAAGGGCAGTAAGAGGAGTATAAAATAACATCCTCCAACATAAGAACATGTAGCATAAAAGGAATGACATAAAAGAGATTACTTGAAATGAAAGAGAGAGGTTGGATCCCTTACCTTAAAACGTGACTCTTGAAACTGAAAGTTTTGGACCTTGAGGGATTGGGGGCACCTTGGGAGGACTCTTTGGGAGGTAAGGAGACCAGAACTTCGTTGGGGGAGAGTTGGGAGTGAAAACCAAAGGAGGAATGGGTGGGTATTTATAGGGAAAGTGAGGGGACAAGGCATTAATGGCCAAGGGATACCTCATTAGTGGTTTTGGAAAAACCATGGGCTTGCCCATGGTATTTTCCCATGGTATTGGCCACTTGGGACACCTAATACCTTATCTTACTATTCACAATTCGACAATATTGAATATATACTTAATACATCATTTAATGATGTCATTAGACACCCGTAACTTAAAAACTGTATTTTCACTATTCATTGAAAATTCAACTTTCTCAGAATAATCCCAAAACTTCACCTTAACCAAATATCAATGCTCTGATTACAAATATGAACTCCATTTTATAAAAATAATTTTCTAAATATTTTTAATTTAATTTTTAAATAAAAACACTATTCACCAAAAATTCATTTTTTCAGAAAAAACCCCAAAAATTACGATAGCATAATATCGGTGCTCTGAGTTCAAAAATGAAATCAGTTTTATAAAAATAATTTTCTAAATATTTTTAATTAAATTTTTAATTAAAAAAACACTATTCACCCGAAAAACTAATACTTCAATAATGATTTATGAAACTGTTATTTAACCGTTTTATTGAATCACATTACTTAATCAAGGTGCCTAGATTATATTAATACTTTCTTTAAGTGAGATTACTAATCCATTTGGTCATATTACTAATCCTAATCATAAAATCACTATTCATAATTTACTATTCATCAAAAATCAAGTTGATCTTATTAGACTCCAAATTTTGTACTGAACATAATTGTAGAAGACCATTTTTCGAAAATCATTACACATTTTTAATTATTTAAGGTTTACATAAACGTTTTTAAAATATCCTTTTTCTAAAATTCATCAAAAATATGCATACTATATTTATTCGGTCATTTGAAAATTCATAAACTTCATCATAAGAAGAAATCCCAATTTTTATTTAAAACAAAGGATTACACAAGGTAGTTATGGTCTCCTTACATAGCCTCTTATCACACCAGCATAGGACCTAAGTGTAAGGTATGCTAAGGTGAGAGAGTCCGAGGGAGGCTCGGCCAACATTGCCCGAGTAGTAATTTCAATCAGTTTGAACTTCTCGCGAAGGCGATTCCATTCTAGCTTCACACGATGAAGTTCGGCTTGGGTTTGGTCCAGAGCAAAGCCCAATGGTGCTACCTCCTTCCCAAGTTCTGTTAGATGGGCTTCGATCGGTCCAAGACTACTAGGTGAGGCCATCGAATCTTCTTTCTATAATAATTAACCAAGATTACTTGTATTTAGAGACAATAATCAAAACATTTTGTTCATAGCGGTCATATTGACCGATGGTCATACAACAGTCAGAACCCAATGGTCTCATTTTAATTATAATCATGTTTATCAAATAAAACGTTTTTGTTGAGTATAAAAATAAAATAAAATAACACATGAAATTAGAAAACAAGATTTATTCAAAATTTCGGGCCGTTACAAGTTGAGTCTAATATAAGTGATCTGGAGGTGGAGTTTTTCAAGATCATACTGTTTGTTAATAATCTCATTATGGATGGAATGGAAGTAAATATTTCAATTTATTATTTCAAGAGTAAATATTTGTGTCATTTGAGATATAAGATTTTTTTAATGAATTTAATTATTGACTCATAGTTGAACAATTGGGGTAGAAAATGGGTCATTTTCATTGACAGAAAAGTTTTAGTGGATAGGATTGGAGAGAGATGTCCAAGAGTATATGAGTATATGTCTTAACAGAATGTTGTTATTTGTGAAGCATTAGGCACAAGTGGTGTTTCAACATCCATTGAACACACCTGATTATAATTGGAGTAATGAATCTATATATTTTGGGATGAGATTTTACAACGATAAAGGATATTGTGATTACATCTTGGCAATGGCTGGTAGAAATACAATGTTACATCTTATTCTAATTGTCAAGGTGCATGATTTAGTTGAACTCAAAGAACAATTATATTTATATATATATATATTAGTAAGAGTGATGTTTCATGGAGTTACTATATTGAATATATACGCTCATGAATCGTGGATTACATGATGGATTTAGATTGGATAAAAACATTAATGTTTTAGTAAATTTTGAATATGTATAGCATTTCATCCCTACACATTAGGTCAAACTATGAAAATAATTTAGAATCATTATCATATATCAAAAGCATGTATTCTGGATTTTTACTACATATAGTATGAGTATATACAATTAGAAGAGATTTCCTGCAAAAAATAAATTATTCATCTTTTTTAATGTCACTATTTGAGTGAATATACATGAATACTTTTCATTGTCCATTATTCTAGACGGATTTATATGGGGAAATAATTATAAGATGATAATTTTCATAAAGACTAATGGATTAAGTGTAATATATTGGGGAGTTAATGATGATTTTGGAATTAAATTAAAATTTGAATTTTGAATGAAGACACAGACCATGGAATATTATGGTTAGTGATCATGTTTTTTGTAAATATTATTTAGTGAATATTCAATAATGTTTTCGGAGAGGTGAAAAGTTATCATAAAGATTCATTGGGACTTATGAGTAGTTGGGTAGAATCAATGAGGTATATTATATTTTTGAGAAACCATCATTGTCAAAATGAGTACATTATATCCTCCTTGTATCACAGATGAGGATGTATGTCTATTATAAAACTCATGTGATTTAAAAGAAAAATTATGGGGATAAATGAGGATAAGTAATTTTTTGAGAATTTTATTGATATTAATAATAATAAGAAGAGGGTTCTATGTAAATATGGAATTCCCTTGTTTAAATTATGTTGGTGAAATGGTGGTATGGGGGAGAGCACCTGGGAATTGTTGTCCCAGATGAGAGTTCATTATTTGGAGTTATTTTAGTTACTTAATCATTCATTTTTTATCATATAACATGATATTGATATTTCAATTGGGGAAATTTGAATAATATAGAGGTTATGATTTCTTATTATTTTTATATTTGTATTTCTTATTTTGTTATTTTAGTTGACATTTAGACGATGAAAAATATATAAAGTGGTTCCATTATATAAATTTATTTATTTTCATTCATGAAAGTTCACTTGTTTTAGGATTTATTTTATGTAATTTAGGATTAGAATTTTGAATGACGAAAATATCTTAATGTTCATTTAATATAAAGACTCATAATGTTATAATTTGTTTGAAAATTTTCAATGGAAATTCTCATCATTTCAAAGTTAAGGTGTAAAAGGGTTATTTTTACCATGAAGATGATCCTAGAATATATTTATATGATATTCATAAATCCAAAAGTAGGATTTTTACCATAGAGTGTGAGTTTGGTGTGAATATGAGATGGATGATTTTTTAAATAGAAAATGGGATTTATTTAATTATTTATTTGGATTCATTTTATTGGTAAGTAATTATTATTAAATAATTATAGGGTTTTTTGAGTGAAATTAGTGGAATATGAAACTTTTTAGGTCATGGGATGTGATCTAGTAATCCTGAGGACCCATTAATTCATTTTTTAATCACCGAGTTATAGGTGGGATGATTGGTAACATTATATGAGATTAGTATGTTAGAGGAAGTAAAAGGGGAGTTAGAATTTTTTTTCTTATAAAAAGATGGAGATGGATCCATGGAAATGGGAAATGATCACGATTGAGCATGATCTATCATGATATTTTCTTTATGCCCATTATTTTTTGATTTAAAAATCATTTATTTGATTAACATGGAAATATTACATTATAAAATTGAATTTTATTATATAAAAAGAAATGAAACGAAGGTTTTTAGGGATTTATGATAATGATATATTATATTATTTATGGAATTATGATAATTATTTTAGGTTGAGAGTAATATTATTATTATTTGTTCTTAAGTTTCTTTATATAAAAATTATTTATTTTCTAATGTCAAAATACTAGGGTAAAATAGGTAAGTTCTTGGGTAAGATATTATTATTTTGGTATTATTTTTATTATCTCTATTTATACTATATTTTATTTGGGTGGATTATGTTTATGATTACATTGTTTTTTTAATGGTGTGGACTTTCCTTCAATACTAATTAATTTTTTCTTTTACTCATTATGAATAATTTTATGAGTATTGTTGTTTCACATTTGAAAACTGAGGATTATTATAGAAGTAGACTACTAATTATGAGTCCAAACTCAATAATAATTATTATAATACTTTTATTGAATCAAGTATTATGTTGGTGGAGTTATTCTATGGTGTTAGCTTAAAAAACTATGCAATTAAGTAGAGGTGGGAGTTGATTATTTTATACCATATACCATTGTTGTATACTTGGGTTTTATAAATTTTGATATTTATTGGTTAATAATTTATTATTTTTCCGTATCTAGTGTATTTCATGAAATTAATGATTCTCATGACATATATAATGATTATAAGTATTTTTTATCTTGATATTTTTTGTTTTCCATGGTTTGGATTTTCATTATTCAAAATTCCACTTTATTTAAGGGTAATACCTTTTATATTGTGATTATATATTCCCTAAAATATATTCATCAACCAGAAGACTAATAAATATATTTTCTGTAAATAATTCTCATTCTCATCAATAATCCAATGTGAAGTCTCAGTATGGGTGGCTCATGCTAATTATTTTACCCCTTCTTTAGTCAAGATTTTAGATATTTATTATGGCAGCGCTAATGTAATTTTATTATTAATTAAATACATAGTTTTATTCTACAATATTAATATAACTTGTTTTATTCTACATTATATTTATCAATAATATCTATAAAGTAAATATATTTTTAAAATGACATAAAATTATATTATGGGAATTACAAAAATATTATTAGGTAATATAACCCCAAAAAATATATTATGAATTTACTTATAAATATTTTTTTAAATTACACCTCTACCAAGGGTTCTAACGTTCAGTTTGGAATACATAATTGGAGTTAATATTCCCATATAACTTAGAAATTTTCATATAATAAATCAATCACTAGATCAAAAATCAAAAATCAAAAACCCATTGGTGAATTTTTAATAAAAAACAATGTATATGTATCTACATTACATGAAGATTATACATATAAAATTGTAATTTACAATAAAATTTCAATACTTTTTAATTATAGTCTTTTCAGTATCAATGAAATTAAATTTTCTTTGGAAATTGATTTGAATAATACCAAATTTCATTATAAAAAAGTCAATTCACATCTATCTAGGATGGAAAATTAGGTTTTTTCTAACCATTTTTAAAATTACTCAAAAAAATTTCATTTCATTATAATTTTGAACAAAGAACATAACCTCTAAAATGTTATAACATTTCCCAAATTAAATTAATTACTTGCTATTATCTAGTTCTTCACATTTTCTGTATAAATAAAATTGATTTTTCTTTCCATCATATTTATTCTAGAGAATGTATCTTACTACCTGTCATAATGTATTTTTAATGTCATTGATATTATTATGTCCATAAGAGTAAATGAGCCTTTTATTTACCCTATAATCACATTGTATAATCTTTATATATATTCTAAATTTATGATTGGTTATCTTACTTAATTAATTTAGTTTTAATTGTCTTCAAAATATATCAATTTTTATTTCAATAAGGTTGAAAATTGTTTTATTCATGCCATTTTGTGCTCATAAAATATTATTTACAAGAAGAAATTAAATCTTATTATTCATTCATTAGATCAAAAAATTGAACTTCCTTTATAATTAAAATAGATTTAAAAAAATATATTTCAGGTAAAAAAATTAAATATTTTCTACTCAATAGTTTTAATATCAATCTTCTCATAGGTCCTATTAAATAGAAATCACCCATTATTGGATTCATTTTCAAGGTGATACAAAACAAGTGTTACATTCTTTATAATTTTTTTATAAATAAATACTTCAAAAAAATATAAATCTTTTTCCATATATTATCTTCCTTATAGATGAATGTAATTTGAATTTAATTTTATGTTTTTCTCATGAAAAAAGTCTATTTTTCATTCTTTATTAAGGAGAGGTTCATTTTTCATTGTACTAGTAGCACTATATATGAATTGAGTTAATTGAGCTAAGACAGTCCCCAATATTTCATGCCATAATATAATAATGTTATATTTTTCATTTAAAATGGTGTTTTCCTCTCTTTTTTGAATAATTATTTACTATCATTTATAATGTTTACCTTATTTATTTCATAAACCACTATCAAATGGGAAAATATTATATTGTAATTAAGAAGTGTAAAAAAATTAAAAAATTGGTACACTAATTATTTTGTTCATCTGTGAAAACTATTCACAATAGACAATAACTACCACAGATTATATTTTGTTCAGTTTATTTTAATTCCACCAAATAAATTTTGTGTTACTCAAATTTATTTATAAATAATTTAATAAATCAATTTGTTTGAAGAAAAATTGAAAAAACAAGATAAATTTTTTCAAAAAAATTGGTAGTCTCATTTAATGATAAAAGGAATTTGGGACCATGTATAGTGACGGTGTATGGTGATATATTTTCCCATTGTAAATTAATATTCATGTATATGGTTAGTGCACCATCAAAATTTTTTGTGGGTTATTTTAAAACTAAAAAAAAAATTAATTTCCAATTTAAAACCTTAGATGTAGGGATTCATATTATTATGGAAATTTTCATAATTTTACAAATTCATTTCAAATTATATTATAGTGGAAAAAATTTATTTTATTTATATTAAAAATAATTTCTTTAAAAAGTGGATATTTAAAAATTTACATTAATTATAACCTTTGGGTGGAGTGTGTGCTATATTTTAAGGGTGACTAATATTGTGTAATATATTAATATTAATATTATAATTATATTAGTTTGGATAAATTAGTATAGTGGGTGGGTTTTTACTTATCTAATGATGATTTTCTATTCCTAAAAAATATGTGATGGTGTGAAAAGGTTGTGCATGCAAAGAAAGTGAAAATCATTAACATCCATACTAAGGGATGTGTGGTTATGATAATAAATAAAAAATTGAAACTGGATTCATGCATATAAAAATTTTTACATCTTTATGAGGGGATACATGCTTTAAAAAATTTGGAATACACATTATAGAAAAGAAATGAATGTGGTGGGAGGTGAACTAGGAATCCAAAAATATGACGATGTATGGGGATTAAAAAGTAATGTGGATCATGTATAGATCTGATATACATGACATGAAGGTTGATGGGTGTGTCTTGCTAAAACCATTTATGGTTAGAAATATGAAAAGGAAAAAGATTTTTTTTTATTCAATGCATGCCAGAAAACTGATTTTGGTTCTAGTATTATTACCCTATGTTGTGTTGTTGTGAAACATATGATTATGAAACCAAAAATAAGAGTTTATCTTATGTATAGATGAACCTTGGAGAGAGGGTGTGTTCTAAAAGAGTTTAGACCCATGGGGTTTGTGTGTTTTGTTTACATTTTTTTTATTCTATGGTTTTAACTAGTGGATTTTCTGGTTGTTCAGGTTGTTTTTATTGTTATCATTATTTTTGTTGTTTTTGTTATTTTTTTGTTAATGATGTTGTTTCTGTTGTTTTCTTTGTCAGTTTTTTGTTTTTCTGTTGTTTTTTATGTTGTTTTTATTGTTTTTGTTGTTTTTTTGTGGTTGTGGAAGATTTGGTTATTGTTGTTGATGCTTATGTTATTGTGTTTGTTGTTTTACTATTTTTTTGTCATTTTTTTCTTGTTTTTATTGTTGTTCTTGTTGTTGTTATTGTTTTTTTTTTTGTTTTTTTTTTCATTTTTGTTTTTTATTTCATCATCAAGATTTGTGGAATCTATAATACACTAAATTCCATGGTATGGAAAGCATCACAAGCATAGTGATACGTAATTTGGGTTGCTTTGGCCTAAAGTGCATTACATTAAAAAAATGTAAAGGGAAGGATCAAAATGGCATGATGAGGGAATGATGATGCATGATGTGAAGAAATCATGATGTATATGTTAAAATTTAAAGGCGTTAATGGAATATACGTAGTAGATGCAAGAAATTTATTAGTAAACTAAAAATTTTAAGCCTTGGTATAAAAGATATGGGCCTTTGTTTCTCATCGGTCATATAACCCATTATACTGTCCATGTTAATGGTGGACCATTCCTTTATGGGTGTATAACTTCACTTAGACCATGTGTATGTGTCTTGTTGGATATAAATATAAACCCTCCTACTAATTATTAATTATCATAATCTACGTAATCAGCATCAGCATTAATTTATTATTATTTTTTTATTAAAGGGATAATGGTTTATATTAAATGAAATATTCCCCTCTCCCATTGGTTAGTCATGGTTAGAATGAAGCTAAGGGGTGGATCATCTCATCTTGTTTCTCCTCTATTTAAACTACCATCCGAGAGGATTCATAAATACCTAGGTTCATCTTCTCCTCTCCTTCCTCTTATCTTCCTTCATCTTCTATTATTGTTCTCCCTCAATTAATGAAATCTACTTTTCTAGGGATTTGTTACTTGGGTTATCATAATAGAGAAAAGAATTCATCAATTCCTAAGGGTCTTTCCATTATATGACTATATATGGGTCATGTAATCTGTTTTCACATAATTTATGATTTTTTCTTTTTCGTCCAAATATGATAATTTATATTTATTTTATCTCTTTATAAATTATTTTATACGTTATTATCTGAACTAAATTATAGATTCTATATATGGTAGATAAGGGGTGACACTATGGTAATTACTTATGTTCATTCTTAGGGTTATTTTACCTAGGAATTCAGATATTATCTTTATACCATTCAATAAATTTTTAAATGAGTTTTTCATTCCACATTAGGTTTCAATGATTGATTGTATATATTTATTATTTTCTTCTTAGTGATACAATTCCAATTTGAGGTAGGAAGTTCAAATTAACAATCTATTTCATTGAAACATCTGACTATTATTAGATTTTAATTTCCTTCTCCTGAAATCAAATCAATTTTAATTGTTTTATTTTTTTTAGAATGAGATTCATTAGAGTGTTTTTATTATATATATATTATTATTTTTTGTAAATTAATGAGTCATTAAATATTGTTTTACTTGAATTTAAGAATTTTGTGTTTTTCAAGAACAATTATTTTTATTAGATCAGAATATGATTGTCCTGGGTCTAATATAACACTAATAGAAAACCATTGGTCATATTAGTTTTTAATGCAATCACTGAAATAAAAAAATATAATTTTTTGTTTAAAATTCATTAATGGTTTAAAATGAAAGTAATTTTTAGGTTTATAATATGTGTTTCACCCATTTAAGTGTAATTTTTTATGATTTTTTAAATTTGATTTATTTAAATTATGATATTTTTTATCATTAATGAAACATGGTTTTTTATATGGTTGGGAGTAAATGTGAGGCTACATGAGTTTTCTAAAAATGTCTTTTATACCTTATTAAAAATATCATGTGAAAAAGTGGGTTCTCGTTATTAATTATAGTAAAAATTCTTCCATAATTAATTCTATAACATGACCTCATACTGGGTTTTCTTTAAATCTCTAGAAAGTGTGATTTAAGTGAGAGGGTCAGATCACATCCTAGATAACAATGTGTTTCTATTTAGTTGAGTTATATTTTTTCTATCTTAATATCCATTTTAGGGGGTTATTACATGATAAACATGAATTATTTGTATAGTATGTGTGTGTGACTGTTATTAACATGAAACATTATCATTTAGATTTTATAACACGTGGAATTTAAAAATACATCATTGACATAAAAGATAATCTTTATTTAAAACAATCTTTTTATTTTAAAACTAGCATGATAATTTATAGAGAAAATTATTTTAAAATAAAACTTGTATAGGAATTTCATATTGGGTAAGTTTCTATAGTAATCATTTTTAGGAGCACGTTTGTTCATATGAATATATGTTTTTTTTAGTTTACTTCTGTTTGTAGCAATGATGATTCTTTTTTCAGTTAGTTATTTTATGGATACATTCCCATTTGAATCAGGTTGATGGTGAAGATGGACATTAATGAAAGATACTAGACACATGAGCCTTATTTTTAATAAACAAATAATGATATTAAATTATATTAGGTGTTTGAACATTTATTTTATGTTTTTTAGGACTAATTAAATATTTTTATTAAGGAAAATAACTTTAAAGGAAATGTGGAAAAGCAGTCAAGTGAACAAAAGATAATCACCAAACCTGGTACATTAAATCCAAATCTGTGAATTGTAATTTATGTTTATTAGAGATCTTACCTCTTAAGAGAAACAATTGAATAATTATAGCCTTCTTGTCCATATCTTCATTGAGAAAGTTATCAACGTTGTATGATATTTTGTCACATGTTTCAATGAGCACTTTCACAAAAATCTTCTTCGCATTGAATCCATGTGCTAGTAATCCAATATTATTTTGGATCTAGTCACCCTCATCCTTTTTATAACTAACCTCAATACACCTTCCAACCATCCTTTAAAATTACTCTTGTGTTGTAATAATTTGAAGGACCTTGTGAAATAAATATTCAATGGAAATGATGATTATTTCCAACTCATCACACCCAAACAATTACTTACCACTCAAGTGGATAGAAGATAAAAAAACCTCATTTTACAACGCACACAGTCAGAGACAGCTGATTCCTCTACTGGAGATTCTTGCTCCTTAGTATTGATTGCCTCCAACTAGTTAGAAACAATTATAGGTAGCTTTACCTTATATTCGGATCGAGTAATGGGATGACTAGGTAAGAAAGAATATTCTTTCCTTATTCTTGGACCCCTCAGAGTGCTTGATAAACCCATATGAATCGATGATAGTGTTCTTTCTCGTCCTAGAAGAGGATCTAATATAGTCCTCCATAATGTCCAGTTCCTTGGACTCAATGGGGGAGTCAGAATCAGAATCCCTATGCACACGAGAACCCACCAAAATCATAGTAGGTTTTCCACCAGGGAATCCTCCACTTCATTCCCTTCCTCGAAATTATGACATTATTTGTCTCCCATCACTCCAAACCTATTTTGGAAGTGGATAACCATACCTCTAGACATAGACATATCAGCATAGGATGGTCATTCCTACCAACCTATATAGGATATATGAACCCCCAGGATGCACAAAGCTACATAAAATAAATTGGGTTTTCCTATTAGTGTCTTTCCAACCCCAACCATGATGATTTCCACCAGTACATTGGACACTACAAACATCCATGTTCACCTCAGCTTCATCGATATCACAGGATCAAACCAGTTTCCTCACCAGATAAGCATCCATAGAGGATTTCTTATCCTCTCCAAACATCCTCATAGACTAACCTAATATAAACTGAAATGAAAAGGGGTTGATACTTAGATTGTACATCAAACGGTGATACACAACCATGATCCACGACCCAGTATACATATTTTATGCACCCTTCACTATGACCGGAGGAACCACTGTAGGATGTGAAACTTGCATGAGCTGATCCTCTCCAAAATTATTAGTCACCTACCAAGAATAGCCTTCCGGATGTGTCGGTGTATCCTCAAAGGGTAAAACATGAGGTGTGTGGGGTCCTATGTCCCTTGATACATCCCCACACAAATACTCATCCCTTTTTAAACTAACATGATCCTGAACATACTAGTTCACAGTGGGGTCTAACCGCACCTCTAACCCTCTTGATTGTCTAGAGATAGAGACCCATACTATCTGGTATCTATGTATGCGAAGACATCATGATATCTTATGTCCTAACTGATGATAGTTCAAACAAAATGTGGACCATAACTCAAAGACCACCGATTTCTTCCATCTGAATTCTTCTCTAATTGAGATCCAAATCTATTCTGTCAGAAGCCTTGAAACATTGAACTCAATAGAAACTTAGGGGGAGATCCGATGACCAATAGCAGTAGTTTGGATATATATACACAAATACCTACCCACACCACTATTGAAGTCACATCATGTTTCATGTTGAAATCAAAAGAAAAAGGAGTGAGATAAAAGATGCATCCATTGAGAGAGCAAGGAGCGTTGGACCAGGCAGCACATGGGAAATGATTTATATGAGAAATTATTCTCCCATTTTGTATTCACATCCCTCACTTATTATGGAAAAACTATAAAGGTCAAGGTAAATGGGTCAAATATCAATGGTGAGTCAACTCAGGCTTAAGGTAATTATGGAATCCTCATTGCAATTTCTACCTATGTACAATAACATATAATATAACCTCCAGGTTACAATAACAATTTCTTTTATAAAACTATAATTACCCTGAAATAACAGTGACATTTATATAAAAATTATACAATGAAACAATTATTTTTATATTTATAGAAATAGGACAACTTTTTAATGTTTAATAGATTATAAAATAGAATAATTTTCTAAAGGTAGAGACACTCAAAGAAACACATTTTTAAGCCTATTAGTGGACCATTAAATCAATATAATATAGTTGTAATAAATTTATAAAATCATTAGTTTTAACATATATATATCCAAATAACATACCTCATGTTTCACCCTCTTATTTGTTCTAACTAATAATGAATATTCATATTATAATCAAATAGAAAAGATGAGAGAAGACATAAATTCCTACAGGGGAGAAATATAGAAAATAATTTGATAAATTAAAATATAGAACAATATCGCATGACACCAAACTCGATTCATAAATGATTGTAAATAAACATCTAATAATAAAATACATATGATAAAAATGAGTAAAATTTGGAAATTATATTCATATATTCAAGAATTATTGCATAAATTATTGTCACAATAGGAAAGTCTAACAATAAAATCACATAAGATTATTTTTTATTGAATCTAATATTTACCTAATAAATTATGGAACTAAAAATTTTTGGATCACCCACTAACATATATAGTATCCAAAATTCTTAAACATAATTGAAACAATATACATATAAACTTTTATTTTTGAAATCATAATGAAAAATAAAAAGAAAATCATGTTAAACACCAAGAAGGAAAATGAATCCAATGGGTTAACAAATTACCCATAAAAAGCAATGGAAGTAAAAAATTAGAATATTGCTGAAAAACATTTTTGTACCCTCAAAAATAATTTAAACGAATGATTAAAAAATATTAGTGATAAATATTATAAAAAAATAAATAGATTTATTATTTAAAGGGTTACATTTATTCAATGATTATTTGTATTGGTTATTTATATATGAAAAAATATTGTATGTTAAACATTTTATTATTTTTCTATAAATCTAATAATTAATATCAAATATCATATACTTATTATAATTCATTTAATTTTAATTTTAATATAAATTGTCTGTTCTATGTTCATGATGATTGATGTTTCTAATGTTCTTTTTTGATAGTTGATCGGAATTTCATCTTTATAGAATTAAATATTATCATCATTCTATTTTTTGGGACATTGAGGTAAAATCTCTATAATATTTCATTTTATTAAGGATTGACTACCATAATGTTTGATGTTTCATATTCATGGTGTTTATTCTTATTGTTTTTATAATTTTTTCATAATGTTATGTCATGAACCAACTTGGTAATCCCATAAACAAAGAACATACGCTAGCCTATGGAAGGGCCTGAAGGGAATTCTTGATTCGTAAGGGATTGATAATAGTGTTGACACTTTTAAACAGACACAATGGGAATAATTTAGAAAAATTAATATAACTAACAAGAAAAACTATATAGAAATTTTTTTTCTTGATGTACCTATAAGTAATAATTCCATGGAAAACAAAATTAGTTTTTCTAAAATAATGAAAAAACCAAATGAGTTATAACACAATGAAAACATCTATATCATAGTTATAGTATAAAGTTACTATAATTGAAATGGGATAAATGAAATCCGAAAAATTATATGATACATATATGTTATAAATTAAAATAAAACTATAAAAATTAAAAGAATAAATATCCCCATAACCCACGGATCAGTATCTAACAAAATGACAAGATCAACTCGATCAGAAACCCAAACAAATGAATCCAAAAAAAAGTTGTTTCTCATATACCCATAACCTAAACCTATATAATCTACTCTAGCTAAAAACAATGAGTGGTGTAAGATTAGTGTCATCATAAATTGTACAACCTAATAATAATAAAGATTTCATGCATTTCCATTAGTGAAAAAAAACACTAGTTTGAGATATTCTATAATTAAAAAAATGATTTCATACATTGTAAAGAAAAACTAATATGATTTTTTATAATCTATTTTAATAATCAAAAAATAAAAAAAAAATATAAACAATTCATTCAAATATTATATTTAAACCATGTTTTTTTTAAATCCCATTTAGATATCCATTTTCAAAAATTCACTCAGAAGGAATAAAAATTTACCAAAATAATTATAAAATTGAATAAATAAATTAAATCAATATTATATTGATATTAAATTGAATAAAATTTGAGTTATAAAGATAATAATTAAACATACTTAATAATAAGATATTGTACATGTATGGTGGAATTGTAATATAAAAGTGGAATTAGTAGAACCTATCATGATAGAAGAATAATAAAAAAGCGAAATAGTAATGAACATAAGTGTAGTAAATGGGATATAATAATTGATATAAACTCATAAAAATTAAAAAAAATCAGTTTGATGCCCCTAAATATACATGGTTTGATCTTTTTATCAGCCTATTGATATATCCCTAAACAATAACCACATGGCTGGTTATACCCAACCTTACTGGTGGAACTCCTCTTTTAGAGATAAAAACACACAATCAGGGGACTCTATTCAGTTTGTAAACAAGACTAGTATAGAAACTATATTTGTATCCCTCAATATGATTCATAACATCCCCAAAAACATAGTGATAATAGGTGACTAAATGTTTTTCATATCAATCATAGAAACAAATAATAGTCATAAATCCACATACCACCTCTTACACCCTCTAATGTGAATCCCCTATTCAATACACATAAGAGAATAAATAGATAATATAAAATATCAATATAACAAATGATTTTATAATATATGACTTAGAATTGGGTTGTATCAATTCTTATGAATAACCATTCAATTTATTGCTCTAACAATGCCTTGGGATTCAAAACAAGCAGTATTATTTATAAAACTCCTTTATAATCAATTTATAAATCAATATTACAAATGGCATAAATTCTCCAAGGTACTAAAGGAGCCTATTGAATATAATTTTTAATGTTTCCATAAATATATAATGAAACTGTTTTGAAAATGAAACATCATTTTAGATTCACCCTTATTAAACAATTAAATAATTAATTTCAAAACATCCTTCACATGATATTGACTGATGAAAAACATCTTGAGACATAACAGTATAAATTACTAACATAAAGAACATGAATATAGAAAATAAGTACGTAACAATGAGACAGATCAAAATATATAAGTATCAATGTAAAAATAAAAAAAAATGAAATAGCCTATCAATTCAGTCATAAATAGATATTTCTAAATTATACAACATCATTAAAAAAACTAATATTATTTGAGGAAACAATTGTAATAAATTTATCAATCATTTTGCGTGCATATTCATTTGATATGGAAATATAGAAGTTGATATACATGGAAAAATATTTTGAAAATAACATCAGTACATTAATCCTAAACCTCTATTTAATAATTAGCTAGGTCCCATGAAACCAATTTAATTTATGAAGAAACGATTCGGAAAAAATTAAAAACAAATGGTTTTCCAATAAAATGATAATTGATGGAAACACGTAAGTCAACAGGGTAAAAAGGACATGAAACCCCAGAATATTGAAGTAGTAGGACCCAAGGATAAATACTCAAACCCTAAAATCTTAACCCATAAATAATTAGAACAGATCCTCCACTGATGGTTCTTTCAATAAGGATCTATTATAAGATAATATTATAGAATTAGAAGAAATAAGTGAGTAACGGGAAGATACATATTAAATTGGAAAAATAACTCAACTGAAGTAGTATAGACAAAAATATGAAGGGGAGGGGTGTAAACCCTGATAGAAGATCCCCTATTTATTTATGAGTGAATAAGATAAGAATAGTACCATTCAGAGTCTTATATTTTAGTTAAAAAACTTGAAATACAAAAAGAGTAAAGGTTTATGTTGGTCACATGGTTTGGATTCACAATTTATCAAACTATTTGACACTAGAGAGATATTCACTAGAAAATATAGATTTCATTTTTAGGCTTCTCCACATAGTGTAGAATGTCATACATGCACTATTTAAATAGATAAACAAAAAACTAAAGACCCTTCTGATTTGGTTTCTCTAAATTTGTGTTAGAAAATTTTGTTAAAAAGATTAAAAATTAAAAGGAAATGACTTAAAATAACATGAATAAATGACAATAAATGATGAATTTAATAAATTAAATTGAGGTTGGGGTATGGAATGTGATTTTCATTGATTGTATTAGTGGTTTCGCATATATTATATTTATAAAATTTAATCATCTTATAAGAATATTTATCTAAATTAGAGATGAAATTGGTTAAGGTATGGTATATACTATATATATATTTTTTCTATATTGTTTGTATCAAGACTAAGAATAATTGTTAGGGTAGAAGTACCTTAGTTGATGGTTGAGTAATAAAGGGTAGATTGTTTTTTGGTGAGATGTGATGTGGTTGTGATATCATACATTGGTGTTGTCTTTTATTGTCAAAACTATTTTGATATAAGAATCATATTCAAACACATATTAATTTGGATGACTCAAATGATTTGAAGTATATTTTAATGTGTTTGGAAGAATATTTGATATTAATAGAAATGATTGAATATTTTTGGGTATTTATGGAAAAATAATATTTTAATAGAATCTATTTTTTCATGATGATCCTTCTAGAAAATGTGATTATTTTGAGTTGAAAATACGCATTCCATAATGGATGATTTCACACTATAGTTTTACTAACAAAATGTGGTTATTCTTGAGCTAGTGTTTCACAACTTGGAGACCACACTGTAATGAGAATGTCAAGATTTTTTAATGTTCTTGTTGTTTGGTGTAGGAAAAAATTATAGCATGAAAGATAATATAACACATTGATGCCTAATACCATCATAAATGTTTTTTTAGATATGATAATTTTTATGAGGATTACAACCCACATCTCTTAAATGATACCCAAATTTATAAATTTATTATGCCAAGTTAACCTTCTAACCACTAAAGGATCGTTACTATCATTAGGGATTTAAGAAACACAATGAGAAAGAGTTTTTTCCCATAGAAAAATATAATTAAAAATAATAAATAAATGCATTGTAGGAACTAAATAAATATCAAACTGTATAAGTGTATAACTGAGGTGAAATAAAAAAACTGGTCTCAAGCTCACATAGTTATATACTAATCAAGAACTCTGGTTTCTATCAATAAGACAATGTGGAACTCATCTAGTACCAATAATCCCTATATGGAAAATTAAGATATGTATATATATATCAAAAAATAACAATGAAAGTTCTTACTTGGAAGGTAGACTATAAAGTTTCATTTCCACTATATTTCACACCACCATTGTAAAAAATGCATTGTGTGATCACAATATACATAGATGGAACCCACCAAGAATCTAATATATTTGAAATACACTTAGTTGTGACTTTCATATAAATATACTCACATAAATAGATATACACGATTACATATTTGATGTGGTTATCAATAATTTAACATGACTTATAGATAACATTTCATTATATTAACTAGAATCAACCATTAATGATAACTTTCTTCAAATCAAGTATAAATTATTCTGGTGATAATACCCATTTTATATTAATTACAATAATATCACATAGAATACCATAGGATCCCACTACTAGGGTGAATGATAAATACTTATCCACCATCTTTATTCCCATTCCAATAGGAATTCCAAGACTTATAATAGTTTATAATACTACAACATTGAGTGTAGTAGCAGAATAAATTTTTTTAAGGGAATATTAATTTGAAGAATCTATAAAATATAACTTACATTCCAATGAAGAAGATATGAAATGGTAACTCTAGAAGTATAAGGTCCCTATATAATGTTAGTTGTGGAATTATCCATAACACATATCCTACCTACTTCTCCATACTGACACTGAGATATAAATCCCTACATAAAATATTTCAAATTGACTAACAAACCATGACAACCATGTCTTTACCCAAAACCCTATCTTCCATGGGTTGGTTGGATGTCTCCAACGGAGTAAGAAACTAGTTGTTCATGTGACACTTGTCCTAGTTTAGGTTTTTTTTTCCAATATATTATGATACACATCATTAGTATAATATCAAGAGATTGTCATACTAACCAATGGAGTGGCACTACATTTTTTTAAATGTTGGGGCTGAAGTCTCATTTAATTATTACAGCAATGGCCTTTTTTTGTTTGGGTAGAGGGAGACCCATTACATAGCTTGATGGTCGAAGGCCAAGTGGCCTGAATAAAAAGCATAAAATCCCATTGTTTGACCCATATGGTCCATTCAGTTAATAGTACTGTTATAGTACCAGGGTAGTTATACTACCACCATCGATATGGTTCCTGCATTTCATTTTGGTACTGTTATGATTTCTATGACCTATATACTTGAAATAATGAACATAATGGAAGGTATTCATGACATATAAGGTAATGTAACATCAATTCCAAGTCTTTCTTTTAGTGAGACACATCTTTTCATCTCCTCCTATAATTCCTTTTGTTACTAGATAATCTATCATTGGATATATTATTTCACAATGAGTTTCCCAATCCTATTCCTCCTTTAAATTACATATTAATGAGGGTATATTTATTTTCCACTGTAGATAAGGTTTATTGTTTAAATAATATCATTTAAAACTTTATTGGATCCATTAGAAGCATCAGGAATAGATTTTATATAGACTCCTAATCTCTTCTCAACTAGGGATTAAAGTGAAGTAAATTCATAAATGTGGTGGTTTATTCCATAGAAATTATTTATCCCTTCATTGGTTCTATGAAATCATAATCCTTAATATAAAGTAGATTATCTATATATAATTTCATATATGATATCTCATATAATTTTCCATGTGAGTTCATAGTCTTTATTATCGTTGAGTATCACATAACACCATAATTTAGATTCCCCAATTAGATTGAAGTTAATTAACTAGACATGGTGTTGTTCCTAGGTTTTAATGATTTGAAATATTTCATGGATTCGGTTAATATATTTGTTGAATTTATAAGGAGATACGTCACCCTAGAAGGTTTTATCATGATAGTATTGGAATTACCTAATAATATCATTTATTATAGATCCCTTTTTAAGAGTTCTTTGGTAAAATTCTTAAAGGATCCAAGCAAGTATTCCTAAAACATAAGGGTAAACCGCGTGTTGAGCTAGTAGTGACTGTCAAATTCTGATTACTATATTGATGGTGGAGGGCATTTAATAATTATACAATATAATAAAGTATATAAAAACCATTAAGATCTTCCATAAAGGATAAATAATAAATTTTCAAAATATGTATTGATAATGTTTTACCGGACACAATTTTTCTCTCCCTGATTTCAATATATAAAAATAATTTTCATTTTAATACATTTCATAATCCTTTTCTTAAAATATTATATATTACATAGGAAAACAATTAAACAATATGCATTATAATAACATGAAAGAAATAAAATATTAATATCAATATAAGGCCCCAGCCTTAAACCTTACTTAATCTTGAGTTATTACAAGATTACACATTGAGGATCTTTTCGGGTTTAGAGTTTTAGATAATTAGATCATAAAACTTGCATTACATTCCACATACAAACAAAGTGGTTACATAAAGATAGTATTCTTCACTCCCATCAATGGAAACATATTTAAAATAAAACATGTATTCTTTCTTGACACTTCCTTGACACTATCATCATATCATGTACCTTTCCCTTGACCTGTGAAAAACATTTCAAAAAAAAACTTGGGATGAGCATAAAAAGCTCAGTAAGGGATATAAAAATATGGAAAGGAAGCATGGGTACATATATACATAATAATGAGATCATACTTTACCCATAAAACATAAGCACTTTAACATACCTCATCAAATCATGAATAAATCATAGAAATCAAAAGACATAAAGGTAACTTGAGGCATTCATAACATTCTTACGTAGGGAGTAACCCTCTTGGTTACGTTTGGAATACCCATCACAGTATATTCCCTAAATATCTTCATAGAAACCTTAATTTTTCACTCCTTTGCGTTACCCAATGCATTGGAGAGCTATATCGGGCTCACCCGCCCTTAGTTTATCACGGAACCACCCGTCTTCATAATAATTTCCAAGAACCTCAACATAATCGTATCACATGAAACATTCATAAAGGAAACATAACATTTCCACCTTTCGATCACAAGATATCAATACAACACATTGATATAAAAACATCATAAAAACCATTTTCAATACCAAAATAAAAGAAAAGTAAAACATGGTATTTATTTTTCTTTTAAAAAGAAGGTATGGCTTGTAGAGGAAGCCGAAACTCAAATAATGGTCATGGCGGCGGAGAAGTCGTTGTCACCGCATACGTACAAAAAAAACATTCCCTTTTGTCGTTTAGTAAACGATTCGTATAAAAAATATTCCTTTTGGATAGATGTAAAAGTCAAAGGGTTTTATACACCGTATAAAAGAAAGTTGTGTATAAAATAAAATATGCCTCAATGAAAGGAGATTGAGACGAAGTCCCATACCTGGGGTCCGACTTGACTCGATCGTTCGTTAATGTCCTGAATAATAAACTTGAGTTAATTTCTACTTGTTTAAGAACCTTTTTCAAGTTCATTATTCATTTTATATCACTTATTTCCATGTCATGAACACTATGTAATTATTTAAGTTAATAACGGTCGTTTTAACGATCATTAGTACTTGAGTCAAAAATAATCCCTTTATAATTACAAGTTTTTCATGTATCCATTATATCCAGAATGGTATTTATGATGTAGATATCATATATGTCATATATATCCAGTACATGCATGCATTTATAATATTACATAATCATTTAGAGGTAAGAAATAAAAAGCACCGTTCATGGAGACGGTAAGCCGTACGTACGCATTAATGCTACTTTCATTTCTATTTCGTATTTTATAGAATGGAATCATAATGATATAAAGATATATTATAATTCCAGTATAATATAATATATAATATCATCGTTCCATCTTTTATATGTCCCTCATATAGTATTTAACGAATCAAATCACTTTGAGGGGGCGGTAGTCCGCACTTCCTTAAATGAAGATATCACGTTTACCCATAATGGAAACCATAAAGGTATTCCCAAAACGAAAAATAAAGAAGCTTAAGGAAAACATAAACATATTATATATCATATATAAATATATTTTCATCTTAATGGCCGCCTTTGAAGGTGTTAAAGGAATGTTGAACAATCATCGTTTTGGGAGGCATAAATTCACCATCCACGGAAACCGTATGTTCTTTAACCATTAGATGTCGGTGTGTGTTAGTGTAGCTCGAATACTTTTTATAACAACATCCTAGTATTTTTAAGATACTGGAGTTGTTACAAAAGAAATAAATAAAACGATTTTAGGGGGTTGGAGGAGCAAAATAAAACAAAAGGACTCAAGTGAAGACATTACCTTAAAATCGGGTAACTCCCTTTGGTTTGAGCTCAAAGGCTTCCTTGGGAAGACTTCTGCCCAATGTGAGGCTTCAAGGAGTAATAGAGGGATGTGGAGAGGCAAAATGGGCAGGGGTTGGCCGAGCCAAAGGCTTTGGTAGTGTGGGAAAAGAGGTAGAGGTGGGGGCCTTTTATAAGAGGAGAGGAGGGGCACTCTTGGAAAGTAAAGATAAGTTACTTTATTTTAAAATGAGTTTCGGATTCAAAAGGTCCCACATTGATATAATTCTCGTATAAGGTGATAAGGGTTCTAAATACACTCATCCAATAGGGTTTGGACATGTGTAGGTCTTAGATATTACATTTTCATTCCATTTTATTTAAATTGTTAAATAATGAGGTCATGGCTGCATCATCATGATGTCATAAATAATTTGATTTATTTAATTTCCAAAAATTATAAAAAAATACTATGATGTGGGAAATCTTTTTAGATTTCCAATGAATATTTATAATCAAAAATCGGATCTTTATAACCCCATGTAAAATTTTTTTTAGTAAAATAACTCATGTTTGTGTCATTTTTACTTTAACATTAAATAAAAAGTTATTTATGTCATTTTCCAACCAAAGTGGCTCCATGGGGTCCCCAAGTTGACCCATGGCTTTTCTCGGTCGTCCACGACACAACCAATAAGGGTAGGACATGTGTCTAGGTCATTTCATTTTATTAAAACATTTTTCTTACCCTAAACTACACTAATTACCTCTAATCGCGATTAAAAACTTAATAAGTTACTATTCACCAAAAAATTATTATAATCTCATTGAACAAAATTTTACTTCTTAATGAAAACCATGTATGTCGGATTTTTAAAATTCAAATCACAGAAGTGACAGAGTCTCATTTAAACGAAAAATCAGTTTCTTTAACTACCACTTAGTGATTTCACTATTCATCAAAAATTGAAGTTTTTCAGAAAAATACCAAAACTTCACCCTAAGCTATATTTGATATTCTGAATTCAAAAATGAAGTCTATTTTAAAAAATTAAAAACATATAAGTCACATTAATTAATTTAATAATTAATTCCCGATGTCATGACAAATAGCGTGTTTTTATGAAACAATAAGTATCAAAAGATTGACCCCAGTTTAAGTCCAATTTCAAAGTGAAATTGATTCCAATGACCCCCATTGGATTAAATGGTAAAAATATATTCTAATTTCACTTCAAAACCAATTCAAAACATAATCTAATCATATAAATAAATTAGATTAAAAAGCAGTTTTGATGTAAAATGCAGTATTTTTCACTATTCATTAAAAAATGATCACTGTCAGAAAAATACCAAAAATTCACACAAAGTAAATTTTGATGTCCCAATCATAAAGAATAAGTTTATTTTGACAAACATAGCTTATAAAATTGTCAAAAGATAGATTTAAAAATGGTTTTCCATCAAAAGGCAGTAAAACAATCTTTTAAAAATATTAGTGTATTTCATGCTTAAGATTGGATTTATTTTCATTTTAAGCCTCTAAAACACTATCTAATTCATTAATAGACATAGATAAAAATATCTATTACTCATTACTTACTTGGGATGTTACATCCTTCCCCCCTTTAGAAAATTGTGTCCCCGTAATTTATTTACTTATCAAATAAATGGGGGTACTTATCCCTCATTGCATTTTCAGATTCCCATGCTGCCTCTTCAATCATGTGGTTTTTCCACAAAACCTTTACCTGGTGAATCACCTTATTCCGTAACACATGATCCCTGTGGTCAAGAATCTGGACTGGTTGTTCCTCATAAGATAGGTTCTCTTCGAACTGAACTACCTCTGGACTCAAAACATGAGATGGATCTGGCATATACTTTCTCAACATCGAAACGTGAAAAACATTGTGTACCTGAGATAAACTCGGAGGTAAAGCCACCCGGTATGAAACTGATCCAACTCTCTCCAGAATTTCATATGGTCCAATGAACCTTGGACTCAACTTTCCTTTCTTACCAAATCGCATCACACTTTTCCATGGTGATACTTTGAGAAAAACAGGATCACCTACCTCAAAAGAGAGATCCTTCCTCCTGTTGTCTGCATAACTCTTCTACCTGCTCTGAGCTATTCTCATGTGTTTCTGAATCAGCTGAACGTTTTCTGCCATCTCTTCTACCAATTCTGGTCCCATCAACTTCCTTTCACCCACTTCATCCCAGAAAGCTGGTGTTCGACACCGCTTCCCATATAATGCCTGAAATGGTGCCATCTTTATACTTTTTACGAAAATGCAACCAAAGAAAGATGTTGGTCCCAACTTCCCTGATAATCCATCGAGTAAGAACGTAGCATATCCTCCAAGGTCTGAATTGTTCGTTCTTACTGCCCATCTGATTGAGGATGAAAAGCTGTACTAAAATTTAATTCAGTACCCAATGACTTCTGAAGGCCTTTCCAAAAGTTAGAAGTGAACCTGGGATCACGGTCAGATACAATGGAGAGAGGAACTCTATGTAACCTGACTACCTCTTTAAGATACAGACGGGAAAGTTGATCTAGGGAAAAAGTATCTCGTATAGCAAGGAAATGAGAAGACTTGGTCAAGCAATCAACAATAACCCAGATTGCATTATTACCTCGAGATTTCTTCGGTAATCCCACAACAAAGTCCATGGATATATTCTCCCATTTCCACTCTAGCACTAGTAGAGGCTGAAGTATCCCTTTCGGTAACTGCCGCTCTTCTTCAACCTGTTGACATGTCAAACACTTCACAGTAAAATCAGCAATATCTCTTTTCATTCCATCCCACCAGTAATACTCCCGCAGATCTCTGTACATCTTAGTACTGCCAGGATTAACTGAAAACGGAGAACTATGAGCTTCACATAACAACTCTCTCTTCAACTGTGAATCACAAGGCACACACAATCTCTTCCCAAATCTCAAAATGCAATCATTATCAATGTTGAATTCAGGAAACTTACCTTTCTGAACCAGCTCTACCTTTTTCTACTGTCTTGCTTCTGTTCTTGCTTGATTCTATCTATTAGAGATGATCTCACTGATACCTGAAACAAAACAGAAGAACTTCCTGCACCAACAACTTCTATTCCAAAGTTCATCAAATCCTTAACCAAAGGATCACGTTCCAAATGCAACATTGCTAATGGAGTATTACTTTTTCGACTCAAAGCATCAGTCACTTTATTTGCTTTTCCCGGAAGGTAATGAATTGTACAATCATAATCCTTGATTAATTCTAGCCATCTCCTTTGTCTCATGTTCAATTCTTTCTGAGTGAATATATACTTTAAACTTTTGTGATCAGTATATATTTCAAACTTTACTCCATACAAATGATGCCTCCATATTTTTAAAGCAAAAACAACAGCAGCTAATTCCAAATAATGTGTAGGGTAATTTACCTCATTAGTTTTCAACTGTCGTGAAGCATAAGCAATTACCTGATAATTCTGCATTAGGACGCAACCAAGTCCTTTCAATGAAGCATCACTGTATATAACAAACTCACCATTCCTGGAAGGAAGTGCCAGAACTGGAGCATTCACCAATCTTCTTTTCAATTCCTAAAAACAATCATCACATTATTTTGTCCAGATAAACTTAACACCCTTCCGAGTTAGCTTAGTCATTGGACTAGATAACCGTGAGAAATTTCAAAAAAACCTTCGGTAAAAGCCTGCCAAACCAAGGAAGCTACGAATCTCAGTTACATTTGTCGGTCTTGGCCAGTCTTCCACGACTTTTTTTTTGCAGGATCAACAGTTATTCCATCTTTAGAAACAATATGACCAAGGAAAGAAATTTGTTGCAACCAAAACTCACACTTGATGAATTTTCCATACAGTTTCTTTTCTTTTAAGGTTTGCAAGATAACCCTTAAATGTCTTTCATGCTCCTCTTTACTTTTAGAAAACACCAAAATATCATCAATGAAAACCACCACAAACTTATCCAAGAACTCACGGAAAATTATATTCATTAAGTCCATGAATACAGCAGGTTCATTGGTTAGCCCAAAAGGCATTACTACAAATTCATACCGGCCATATCTTGTACGGAACGCGGTCTTCGGAATATCTGCCTCCTTTACCTTCAGCTGATGGTACCCCCATCTCAGGTCAATCTTTGAAAAAAACTGAGCTCCCTGGAGCTGATACAACTTCATTTGATGGCCCGACATCTGCTGAAGTAGTTTCAAAGGATTTCACCACCCCTTTTTTCTTGTAGTCTAACTGCTTCCCATCACTCAAGCTCTTTTTCGGACACTCGTTTGCATAGTGACCCATCTCATTACACTTATAACATTTCACTAACTGTAAATCAAATTTAGTCTTACCTTCACCTTGATCCTTTTCAGTGCAATCACGAGCCTTATGTCCCATCTTACCACATCGGTAGCACTTTCCAGAATTCATAAGACATTCCCCCGCATGCCTTTTTCCACATTTATCACAAACTGGAAACTTAGTTTTCTTACCATCAAACTTTTTTGAAGATTTATTACCTTTCTCCTGCCACCTCGGTCTCTTCTTCTACTGATTGTTATAGAACACTTGATCATCGGAAAACTCCATTTCCCCCTTCTCAGCACATCAAACAAGCTTTTCATAACTTTTAAACTCACGAGAAGCTAATGCCCTTCGATATTTTGTCTTTAATCCTGAGTAAAAATGATTGATTTTACTATCAAGGTCTCGAATAAAATTTGGAGCATACCTTGCCAATCGAGTGAACCTTTCTTCATAGGTAGCCACTGAGTCTTCCTCTTGCCTCAATTCCAAGAATTGCTTTTCCATCCTAAGTCGAACAGCCTTAGGAAAATACTTCTCAAGAAACATACCTTTGAATTCATCCCAGTTGAGAGCATCAATCTCATCAGCGTCCCTGATATTTTTAACCATCGACCACCACTGATCTGCCTTACCCTCCAAACGGTAAATAACAAGACTAACCTTTTGATTGTCTGAACATCCCATGACATTGAAAATCTTCTCCAGTGCTTTAATCCACCCTTCAGCTAGCACAGGGTTAGATGATCCTCTGAATGATGGGGGATGTTGCCTCATGAAATGTTCCACCACTGACATGTTCCTCTGCGGTTGATCTGGCTGATCTCGTGTATGGATACCACCGCCATTTATCTCTTGAGTCAACTGCGCCATTACTGCAACAAACTGTTTAGTTCCAATTCCAACCATCTCAGGATGCTGATTCGAAAGTTTATTTCCTTCTACATGCCTTCCTAGCACTGCTTCCTTGTTTCCTTTACGGAAAACCATTCTGAACAAACATGTCTTAGATGAAGCAACATGGTAATCTTCAAATACTATATCACTTCAATTTGACCATAAAAAAATATTTTTGGATAATCATTTAATAGAATTCTATCTCCTAAAGTTATCTAAACCGACCTTTGATACCAAATATAAGGCCCTAGCCTTAAACCTTACTTAATCTTGAGTTATTACATGATTACACATTGAGGCTCTTTTCGGGTTTAGAGTTTTAGAGAATTAGATCATAAAACTTGCATTACATTCCACATATAAACAAAGTAGTTACATAAAGATAGTATTCTTCATTACCTTCAATGGAAACATATTTAAAATAAAACATGGATTCTTTCTTGACACTTCCTTGACACTATCATCATATCATGTACCTTTCCCTTGACCTGTGAAAAACATTTCAAAAAAAAACTTCGGATGAGCATAAAAAGCTCAGTAAGGGATATAAAAATATGGAAAGGAAACATGGGTACATATATACATAAGAATGAGATCATACTTTACCCATAAAACATAAGCACTTTAACATACCTCATCAAATCATGAATAAATCATAGAAATCATAAGACATAAAGGTGACTTGAGGCATTCATAACATTCTTACATAGGGAGTAACCCTCTTGGTTACGTTTGGAATACCCATCACAGTATATTCCCTAAATATCTTCGGAGAAACCTTAACGTTTCACTCCATCGCGTTACCCAATGCATTAGAGAGCTATATCGGGCTCACCCGCCCTTATTTAAACACGGAACCACCCGTCTTCATAATAATGCCCAAGAACCTCAACATAATCGTATCACATAAAACATGCATAAAGGAAACATAACATTTCCACCTTTCAATCACAAGATATCAATACAACACATTGATATAAAAAATCATGAAAACCATTTTCAATACCAAAATAAAAGAAAAGTAAAACATGGTATTTATTTTTCTTTTAAAAAGAAGGTATGGCTTGTAGAGGAAGTCGAAACTCAAATAATGGTCACGGCGGCGGAGAAGTCGTTGTCGCCGCATACGTACGACAAAAACATTCCCTTTTGTCATTTAGTAAACGCTTCATATAAAAAAGATTCTTTTTGGATAAATGTAAAAGTAAAAGGGGTTTATACACCGTATAAAATAATGTTGTGTATAAAATAAAATATGCCTCAATGAAAGGAGATTGAGACGAAGTCCCACACCTCGGTTCCGACTTGACTCGATCGTTCTTTAATGTCCTGAATCGTAAACTTGAGTTAATTTCTACTTGTTTAAGAACCTTTTTCAAGTTCATTATTCCTTTTATATCACTTATTGCCATGTCATGAACACTATGTAATTATTTAAGTTAATAATGGTCGTTTTAACGATCATTAGTACTTGAGTCAAAAATAATCCCTTTGTAATTACAAGTTGTTCATGTATCCATTATATCCAGAATGGTATTCATGATTTAGATATCATATATGTCATATATATCCAGTACATTCATGCATTTATAATATTACATAATCATTTAGAGGTAAGAAATGAAATGCACCGTTCATGGAGACGTTAAGCCGTACGTACGCATGAACGATACTTTCATTTCTATTTCGTATTTATAGAATGTAATCATAATGATATAAAGTTATATTATAATTCCAGTATAATATCATATATAATATCATAGTTCCATCATTTATACGTCCCACATATGGTATTTAACGAATCAAATCACTTTGAGGGGGCAGTAGTCCGCACTTCCTTAAATGAAGATATCGCGTTTACCCATAATGGAAACCATAAAGGTATTCCAAAAATGAAAAATACAGAAGATTAAGGATGACATAAACATATTATATATCATATATAAATATAGTGTCATCTTAATGGCCACCTTTGAAGGTGTTAAAGGAATGATGAACAATCATCGTTTCGGGAGGCATAAATTCACCATCCACGGAAACTGTATGTTCTTTAACCATTAGATGTAGGTGTGCGTAAGTGTAGCTAGAATCCTTCTTATAACAACATCCTATTATATTGACGATACTTTAGTTGTTACAAAATAAATAAATAAAAAGAGTTTAGGGGGTTGTAGAAGCAAAATAAAACAAAAGGACTCAAGTGAAGACATTACCTTAAAATCGGGTAACTCCCTTTGGTTTGAGCTCAAAGGCTTCCTTGGGAATACTTCTGCCCAAAGTGAGGCTTCAAGGAGTAAAATAGGGATTTGGAGAGCCAAAATGGGCAGGGGTTGGCCGATCCAAAGGATTTGGGAGTGTGGGAAAAGAGGTTGAGGTGGGGGCCTTTTATAAGAGGAGAGGAGGGGCACTCTTGGAAAGTAAAGATAAGTTACTTTATTTTAAAATGAGTTTCAGATTCAAAAGGTCCCACATTGATATAATTCTAGGATAAAGTGATAAGGGTTATAAATCCACTCATACAATAGGTTTTTGATAGGTGTAGGTCTTAGATATTACATTATCTTTCCATTTTATTTAAATCGTTAAATAATGAGGTCATTGTTGCATCATCATGATGTCATAAATACTTTAATTTATATAATGTCTAAAAATTATAAAAAAACTCCTATTATGTAGGAAATCGTTTTATCTTTCTAATGAATATTTATAATCAAAAATAGGATCTTTATAGCCCCATGAAAAAACTGTTTTAGTAAAATAACTCATGTTTGTGTAATTTTTACTTTAACATTAAATAAAAAGTTATTTATGTCATTTCCCAACCAAAGTGGCTCCATGGGGTCCCCAAGTTGACCCATGGCTTGTCTTGGTCATCCATGACACAACCAATAATGGTAGGACGTGTTTCTAGGTCATTTCATTGTATTAAAACATTATTCTTACCCTAAACTACACTAATTACCTCTAATTGCAATTAAAAACTTAATAGGTTACTATTCACCAAAAAATTATTATAATCTCATTGAACCACATTTTACTTCTTAATGACAACCATGTATGTCGGATTTTTGAAATTCAAATCACAGAAGTGACAAAGTCTCATTTAAACGAAAAATCAGTTTCTTTAACTACCACTTAGTGATTTCACTATTCATCAAAAACTTGAAGTTTTTCAGAAAAATACCAAAACATCACCCTAAGCTATATTTGATTTATATCCTCAGGTGATTACATGTACTAAATAGAGGTCAATTTCCAATAAGAATCAAGAGAATATGTAATCAAATAAATGTATATGTTGGGTGTTGTAATTGTTATGTATGGTCTTAGTTTTCCCAATATACTAAACCATTTGATCCTATATGTGTAATAATATTATGTTTTTATCATTAAAATGATGTAATAGTAATGTAAAAAAAGTTTGGTTCACTATATATAACCTTAACTGGTTGGAATTATTCTCTATATATAATCCCTAGTAAACATAATATCAATTAAATTATACCTCTTTGAGGAATAAATCATCAAAATAGAAATCCATCTTATCCAAAATTTTGAGATACTCTTCCATTCTAATCATCCAATTATTGTTACCACATAGGGAAATTTAATAATGTATCTAAATTCATTCCAACTAAAATTTATTTTCTTTAACAATAATTTCCCATGAATACACGTTACTGATAAATTCCTAAGAGTGTTTTTTTGGAAATCCATTCATATCCTATCCTCTTTAGTGTGAATCAATTAATCCAACATAGGCAATGGGTCAGCTTCTTTATCATCCTACATCCTATGGATACCTACACAATTAATCAACATATGATCTTAGAAGGTTGACGATAATTTATTAGGAACCTAAATTGGATATGGACAATGAGGTTCAAGGGAAGAATAAATTGATAGTATAAATATCTATAATTAACCCATATATCATGTGACCATTAGTTTAAAAAAATCATTACACCACATACTATTCTTTCTTTGATTCCTCTATTTCATTCCAGTATGATTAAGATATTAATCCTATAATTCTTATTCAAAATTCAAAAACATTAGGTATATTTTTTCATCACCTGATTCTACCTTAGTGGAATGCTATCCATCTATCTCTTAAACCATAATTCGATCTTTCTCAATAAATGGTCCTACTACCCATCTATTCTTATTATAATTCTTTTACACACCTATATTCCATTCTCCATTATAATTTTCTTAAAATAAAATAAGTTTAAATATTAAATACATCATGGGACTCTACTCTATTCAATCTGAATTTAAATCCTGGTCCTACTGAGATTGGGCTTGGTGACCCTACTAGGGCCTATAATACCCATCCAAAATAGAAAATGTATAAAAATACATGTGGTTAATAAAATTTATTATACTGATAAATAAATTCATAAATATTCCTATATTATAATTACATGACCCCTTAAATAAATTAATATGTTCAAAGGAGATGACAAAAATATGGGGTTGTCACGGGTGGCAATTCAACTACATTAAACTCTTAGGGACCTCCACCACCTTGAACTTCTCCCATAATTGATTTCTCTAAATAGTGACTTATTGGATATTTCCTTCAGATTGAAACATGGAAATTCGTAGTGAAGATACTCCCCTTCCATGCTCGGAAAAGTGAGCTTTATAATGAATGATTGAATTACTTGATTTTGTTTCCTCTATTTTCTCTACCTATTTTTTAATTTATTTAATTCTATTTATAACAATCAATTTAGAATCTATATTATAATAGATATATGTAAAAAATATAATTTACTTAATTAATATATTGTGGTTTGTTATAGATCGGTTTTGTGGGTGAAACAAGCTATCAATTGCACAAAATCTATTTAGGTAAAAATATTGTAAATTATCATGGGATGTTATATAAAACCAATACTTATGAAAATCCACGTGATATAAATTAATAGTCTAATAAATACATCAAGGAATTCTTGTTTCCCATGGGATAACATAATATCATAAATTGTTCCCTTGTTCATGTTAATCATAATATTTGATTACATGCCATGTCTTTCCATGAAAAACATCGTTTATATTAAACAAAATGTTTTACATTGAGAGGTTAATCATTAATCTATTCTCATATAATAAATAATTTCCACGTAAATCAATTATTAAATGAATAGTTTTATGAAAAAAACAATGATACATATTCTACAGCTGATATTACATCACATAGACTAGCTTTTAGATTAGAACAAAACAAAATATATTTATACCTAATCTCTCTTATATATAATACAAAACAAATTTATATTATTGTCATATTTTTATTATATTGTTTTTTTCCCATGGATATTCTATATTTTACACAACTTTCACTCAACATATATTAAAATCAGCCCTAAAAATTGATTCACTAATGAGGTAGTGTTAGAATGATTTTTCTGGATCTTTTGTGAAATCATGGTTCATTACATTATACAAAAACATAGTTACTATCAAAAAAATATATATATATACACTATTAAATTTTGTATTTCCTCTTCTTTAGAAATTAATTTTTTTATTCGAATAGATTTCATCATTAATTTTGATATTGTGATGAACTCTAAATATAATATAGAATTAGCCACTGATTGTTGAATTTATTAGTACCGATTTGTCTTAACTTATAATGAGTACAATTTATTCCATCATAATGATAGAAATTTTATTTTACTCCCACTATTCCACTGATATAAATTATATTTTCCCCAATAATGATGAAACCAAACGCATTGATTGGGAGATATATAATTTAGGTGAATAAATATTGATGACACTAGTGGTTATATATTTCCTACCAAGAAATGTTTTCTAAAAGTTCAATGTTTCATGTTTATTTATGTAATTTCAATCCAGTTTAAGCTACCCAATTTTAACCTTATTAAACACAATTAAATATTTAACATGGTAATTATTTTTTACTAAAAATATAAGATTACAAATCTTAAAAAAATTTGACATGATGATTCCAAATTTATAACCTCATTAATATAATTCAATTTATAAATATAATAACATTATATATTAAATATAATAATATATATAGATAAATTTTTTGTATAAATGTGTCATTTTAAATATTATTTGTTCTAATTAATTTAACCGTTCAACTACTAGTTAAATTTGTGTTAGTATATTATTCATATAATAATTATTTTTTTAAATCATCATTAAATAATAATAAATTTTGTATCTCAAAATAAAATTTAGGGTTTAAAAATTTATTTTTTTATAAAATAAAATTTTAAGCATAAAATGGATTTATTAGTTGTTTAGATAAATTAATTGAATAAATGATTATTTAAAATAAAATTTATTTACATAACTTATATTTTATTTATTTTAAAAAAAACTATTTTAATGTTTAAATGTAACACACACAAATGAAAAACAATGTAAATGAGGTTTCATATCAATGTAAAACTCAAAACCATCCAAAGAAAATGTAACAAGCCAAAGTTTTATCAATGTAATCCCCTTCTTAAAAAAATTTCTTATAGAATAATCTCATTAGGAAGAACAAAGACATATTAGGATGTTAAATACTATGTGATCATTAAACATAATTTTTCCACTTTGGTGTTTTGAATTTCTAAAATCTAACATACACGGTTGTGATCAGTAAGATGTTTGGAGTCTGATAGGAAAAACATAATTTCTTGTCAATACTAACCTACCATTATGAGTAGTAACATATCCTTATGAATAATAATATTACCCTTATGAATATTAAATTGTCCAAAATAATAGTAACCTTACCCTTGAATTATTAAACAAAATTTAGGCATCTTATAAGTGACCATTGGACCATAGTAAAAGTATTGGTATTTTTGTAACTCATAAATAATTATTTATAATTAATTAATTAATTTAACATAAAATATATTTTCTTAAAATAGGATCATAAATTAACAAATCTTTGTCTTCTAAATTTATGGTAATTTTTAAGACCTTATTTAATTTTTGAAAGCATTATAAAATCAGTTTTAATTTTAAAAACTGTATTTTTCATATAAATTATGTTTTTATTTGAAAATTAAATTAATCAAATTTGGAAAATTATTTTTGAAAAATGGAACTCATTTTTGGATTCTACACGTCAGAAAATAGTAGGCTGAATTTTTGGGATTTTTTGAAATACTTGAATATTTTATAAATAGTGAAATATCATAATTTACCAAATAAGAAAAAATAAGCTTATAATAGAGTATTGCGTGATTTTTTGTTGATGTAAGCCCAATTTATTTGGTTTCACATGATAAAATTACTATTTTTTGTTATGGTATACTCACTATTCCTTGTCATTTGGGGAAATAATAAATAAATTAATTTTATTTTGGGAAATACCCTCTCCCTTCCACTATAAATACCACCCTTCACACCCTCATTTCCCCACACCTCTCAAGATTAAATCCATGTCTAAAAGCTTCCGAAAAAACTTTCCTAGCGCCATTACCCACATCCAAGATCT